>JAEOAD010000372.1:7522500-8760000 GCA_036365145.1 Orientallactaga sibirica | reverse complement strand
ATAAAAAGGTTCTGCTGAGAGTCTTGGGTGGGGGTTATTGGTGTTCATGGTAGGGACCAGGAGGCCTTAGTCAGTCTCTGCAAGGATGGGGGAAACATGGTTTCTCAGGTTATTCCCACCCACCCTGAGGCTCTTACAATCTTTCCACCCCCTCTTCCTTAACGCTCCCTGAGCCTTGGTGAACAAGATAGAGATCAATTTAGTGTTGCTTTCTCTGTAGACTCTGGATGTATGTTTTTATGAGATTTGAGTGACCACAGTGTCTCTTGCCACTTCCCTGGAACTGGTTTAGCTAACAAAAAAAGTAATTTTTCCACATGTTTTATTCATAATATCTGTTTTGACTAACCTTCCTCCCACCCACTCTTTTCCTTCATTACTCTCTCTCTCTCTCTTTTTTTTTTTTTTTTTTTTTGTTTTGAGGCAGGGGCTCACTCTAGTCTAGGTTGATCTTGAACTCACAGCAATCCTCCTACCTCAGCCTCTTGAGAGGTGAGATTAAAGATGTGTCACCATGCCCAGGAAGATTTCGTAAAAATCAATCACCCTACTGTAGGGATACACTTCCGCATTCTCCGCCTGCAGATCAGTGAATGGCAGGCAAATAGCTCTAGAGGTTAATCCATCTTAGACTTAGATTCAAGGCTATCAAACTCCAGGTTATTCTCAGTTGATGAGAGCTGCTCCTGTTTGTAGAGGATGGGGCTGCCTTTTCCCATGTACTTCACTGCTTGAGACAAGACTCCTGCAGCCTGCTTTTTTCAACTTGTCAGTGTCTGACCTCCCTCTTCCAAGCTGTCTCCCAGGGCTATCTCTTGTCCTGGGGCTATGACAGGATAAATTCAGGGTTCCTGACTTATAGTTGTTCCCTGCTTCCTCAACCTCCTAGTGCTGGGGTTACAGGTATGAAACAACATGCCCAGCTTGCCAGTATCTGTTTGCCAGGGTTTCCTGGTTTACCTTTTGGATGGGACTTCTGCTTCACTTCCTTTGCCAGGAGCCATGCACCTGGAGTTGTGTTTGGCTTGGCATAAGCTGTCTTTTTCTTGGCACTTTTCAGCCACTCTATCTTGCCTTTGTGAATTTCTGAATGCCACCCTCCATCCCTCTTGGAAATAAAGTCTTGTCTGTCTTATACAACTCTCCCACTTAACCAGGTCACACGGAGGCAGAGTCTAGTCTGCCATCTTACCTGTGTCTAGACATTTCTTTTGAGAAATTTGTAAGTTATTAATTTAATCTCTTTACTTTTGTAAAGAGATTTTGTCTAGATGTTCTTTCTCCTCAGATCAGATTCTGAGTTGCATTATTCAATACTGCCAACTTATCTAATATTGCCACATTACTCCAGCTGCTGCAAATGAACTCCAGACACATGTGCCACTGTGCACCTGGCTTTACATGGGCACTGAAGAATGAAACCCAGGTCATCAGGCTTGGCAGGCAAGTGCCTCAACTGCTGAGCCATCTCTCCAGTCCCTTAAAATATTTTTCTAAACAACCTTCTGGCTTCTGTGACTCTGGTTGGTTAATTTCCACATATTTTAAATTCTTTCCAATTTTCTTCTGTTATTGATTTACAGTTTTATTTGATTATGGTTAGAAAATATGCTTTGTATGATTTACTTTTTAAAAATATATTAAAACTTAAATTATGGTCTAACACATGGTCTAATTTCTAGAATGTCTATGTGCACTTGAGAAGACTGTGGATTCTGTAGTCGAATAGAGTATTCTACAGATGCTGAGGAAGGTATATGGGACTATAACAAGTTTTAAACTTTCATAAACTCATCATTCTTATCAAAATTGAGGAGTTTTTCTTTTCTTTTCTGTTTTTTTTTTTTTTTTTTTTTTTTCAAAGTAGGGTTTTGCTCTAGCCCAGGCTGACCTGGAATTCACTATGTAATATCAGGGCGGCCTTGAACTCATGGCGATCCACCTACCTCTGCCTCCCAGTGCTGGGATTAAAGGCAGGCGCCACCACACCTGGAGTTTTTCTTTTATTAAAAATTTTATTTATTTATTTGTAAGCAGAGAGAGAGAGAAAGAGAGAGAGAGAGACAGACAAAGAGAGTGGGTATGCCAGGCCTCTAGCCACTGCAAATGCACTCCAGATGCATGCACCCCCTTGCGCATCTGGCTTCCGTGGGTACTGGGGAATTGAACCGGGGTCCTTTGGTTTTGTAGGCAAGTGCCTTAACCACCAAGCCACTTCTCTAGCCCAAAATTGAGGAGTTTTTCTTGAACAAATGTTCTTTAGGTTATTATAAACCTGATTAATTTCTAGAATTCTGAAAAAATTGACTTTGACTATTGTTGCTTTTGTCTTAATTGCATTATGAAAATACAGGATTTTGGAGGTCAACTTAGTCTGCCATTCTATATGTTCCACCTCCAAAATACTGTTTTAAAGACATTTGACTCCTAGGTCTGGTAACACATACCTGTAATCCCAGCATTTGTCTGGTGGAAGCAGGAGGATCAGGAGTTCAAGGTCGTCCTTGACTACAAAGTGAGTTGTAAGCCAATCTGAGCTACATGAGACTCTGTCTCAAAATAAGGACTCAATTCAATTACTCAATTAATCAAACAAAAAGAAGAGACACTTGAAATAATTCTCAGCAGCTACTGCAGAAACTTGAGATGCAACTGATTCATTTGTGTTATAATCTTTTAAATTTGAGAAGA
Source organism: Orientallactaga sibirica (assembly GCA_036365145.1). NCBI lineage: Eukaryota > Metazoa > Chordata > Mammalia > Rodentia > Dipodidae > Orientallactaga > Orientallactaga sibirica. The sequence goes on along the minus strand of JAEOAD010000372.1, from coordinate 8,757,309 downwards.
ATGTCTTTTTTTTTTTTTTTAAAGCATTTGCTTGGTATAGCAGTCAAATATATGAAACAAGATCCATTTAGAAAGAGCCAGTTTTTGTTGATTCCTTTTTCTCTGCTAAGGTTATTATTTATTTATTGATTGAGACAGGGTCTTGCTATGTATCTCAACCTGGTCTGGAGGTCAAGATGCTCTTTCCTTGGACTCCCAAGTATAGGGATTATAGGTGTGCACCATCATGCCCAGCTAGGTTACTTTTTGTTTTTTTTTTTTTTTTTTTGGTTTTGCGAGGTAGGGTCTCACTCTGGTCCAGGCTGACCTGGAATTAACTATGTAGTCTCAGGGTGGCCTCAAACTCTAGGAGATCCTCCTACCTCTGCCTCCTGAGTGCTGGGATTAAAGGCGGGCACCACCACGCCTGGCTTTTACTTTTTTTTTTTTTGTTACTATTTTAAAGTTAGTTTTTTTGGTGTGTCACTCATTATTTAATTTTTTTTTGGAGAGAGACAGAGAGAGAGGGAGAGGAAGACAGATAGAGATGGGCTTGCCAGCAGCCTCTCAGCTGCTGCGAACAAAATCCAGATGCGTGTGCCCCCTTGTGGTCAAGTGTGGCATTGTGCCCTTGTGTCACTTTGCATCTGGCTAAATGTGGGACCTGGAGATTGGAACCGCTGGAGATCGGAACCAGTGTTCTTAGGCTTAGGAGACAGGCACCTTAACTGCTAAGCCATCTCTCCAGCCCTCATTATTTAATTTTAATTGCTACATATACCTATCCTACTCTTCCCATCCTTCTTTGCATTTTCCTTAATAGTACATCCTAGAAATAACTCTATAGTACAATCCTGAGCTAATCTTCATATATAAAGGTTTGACAAATTATAAGGAAAAGTGTTTGAGCTCAATTTAATCAGATTTTGGGTAAACAATACATGAATTGTTTTTGACCTATGAATTCATCAGAATTGGTATCATTTCCTGTTTAGACCCCTAAATCTTTAGGAACTGTAGATCACTTTTTGAATGTGTGACGCTAGTCCATACCGTTAATCTTTTGTTTTTGGATTATTTATACCTTGTTCTCTCTGGTCCACTATGGTATTGTCTTGGTGTTCACTGCAGGTTTGAGCTGGTGTAGAGTCTCCACCCCAAGGATATCAATCAGAGTTTTGTGCTGGGAAAGCATTGGCTTGGACTTCTTTCAAGCTCATCTCTTATCATTCTACTATACCTACCTTCACCTTCCATGCTGGAAAATTGGCAGTCTTAAGCATTGGCACCAGAGCCATCATTTTTGCACATGATGTTGTTCCCTATGCTCTTTTAACCTCATCTCTTCTTTCTCATTTAACTAATTCCTCCTTGACTGAAGTTTATATATTTCAGAGTGAGGGCCCAATAGAATATATATTTTACTAATATGCTTGTTGGGCCTTGCTAGTAACAGGCTGGACCTGTGAGGAGGCTGGCCTGAACTATTGGACATGGCCAGGGACCCTGGGCTGTGGGGTTGCAGCTGGCCCTCTGTCAGGAAGTCCCTGGCAACGATGGTAACGGCCTTCCCTATGTTGTAGGTTGTAGTGTGTTATCATCGCCCAGAGTGGGCAGAACTGGCGAGGCGCTCCCCCCAGACCCCAAAAGGCTCTGACCATTCCATAAGTCAGCTTTGCCTCCCACAGTTCCTGACCTTGTGGCTAGCTGCCCAAGAGACCCTCATGTGGCTTGTAGCAGACAGCTTCAGGTTTGCTGAGATGAACTTCCAGACCAGGCACAGTTATGGAGGAAGGGATATTATTTATTGAAGCTTACAGATCCAGGGGAAGTTCCATAATGGCAGAAGAAGTGACCTGCTCTCACAGGGGCAAGCAAGAGAGAGCAAAAGCCCCCAGCCACACAGCACACAGAGCAAAACTACAGCCCAAAGCCCAACACACTTCAGGAACTCCTGCTAGGCACACTTTGCATATCTTTACAATGGAATCTCAAACCCACCTCCACACCGGCCCCCAGTGACATTGCCTCTAGGAAGGTGATTGCAGATGCAAACTATAAAGTAATAAAACATTGAAGATATTGGGGGCCATATATTCAAACTACCACATGGCTAAAGTCATGTAGCCTTCTCACCCCACCCCCAGTAACAGAAGTTACAGCTTTCTGCTAATCTCCCCTTCTGCCCTTCCCCCTACCTTCCCTTATCCTTCCCCCATAGCTTTGATGTTACTAGTCCTTCCACTATCTAGATAACAGCCCATAAACTATGCATCCGATTGCCATATAGTCTGTACGTGCCATCTCAACCTTCCCCAAGTCTTTATAAACCCATCCCCCCTTTGAATAAACAAGTGCTGTCCATCAGATGGTCTTCCTGGTGCTCATTGCCCCATCACTTTCGCTGCCTCACTCACCCGCTGCTGTAGGACCCTGTTGCCTCCCTCCCAACTCCTCTCTCCCTCACCCGAGACGTCGTTGGCCAATGACCCTGGGGAACGGGAATGGAACGAGACCCACAATATGCACATGCCTGTTTTCTTCAAGCAAGTAACCACCAGCTTGGTGTACTTCTTATTTTTCTATTGCAGATAGAGACAGGTTCTGCAGAATAGTGCTCTGTTACAAGAAACACAAATCAAGTGGCAACCAATGACAACTGATTCTTCTCTCCATCAGTGTGGCAGGAAAAGGTGATAGTGGGGATTGCAATGAGCTTGAAAACATTAAACTTTTAAACAGGAACAAAAATTACCCAAATCAATTAAATGCTGCAACATTAGAATACTGATATTGTCAGTTTATTTGCCTTTTCAAGAAAAGCAGAAAATGAATATTTTGGTGTATGTGAAATCTAGTTCACAAACTTTAGTTCTTGTCTTTCAACTCTAAACAGACAAAATGAAACTCATTTTTAAGCTAGCTTTATTCACAAAACCACCAGTTTGAGGCTTTGTATTGTTTAAATCTGACATAATTTTCCTACCAGCTGTACGAACACCTTGTCCCTGACTAAACGCTTAAGGTAAATGCCTGCTTTTCCATTGTTCTCCCTGAAAGCAGAAACTTTGTATTTCATTTTCTTGTCAGCAACTCAGCAGAGTGACTAAGACATAGCACACATTCAGATGAATGAATGAATCGGTGCGAGAAGGAATGAATGCACCTAGATTCCTCTATTTTTCCAGCCACAAGATAGAATTTTCAAAGACACAAGAACTGAATTCTTCCTTCCCCATTCCAAACTGGGTCAGAACAAGTAAACTGATCAGTCTGGACGTGAAGTCAGAAGTATTTTGCACTTTCAGGTTGATAAGTGGTGGAAGTTTCACAGATGGTTGCCTCTAGGAAACCACATGTGAAGCCATCAGCCTTCTGGATTTGGCACTGTTTATGGTTCTCACACACAGTGGTTTTAAAATAATGTGACTTGTACACAGAACCAATGCATTATTGTTAATATTTTATCAGAGAGTTATTGTTTTCTTTTTGAATATGTCTCATCACAGACACTGCTACATTATGAAGTATAAGTGTATCATATCCAAGGACCAATTTTTCCCATCCCTGCAGTATGAATTTCTGATTTTATAATAGAATCGATGGGTAAGTCAGCTTCATTTAATCTGAATTTATTTTACAGCATACTTCGTTGGATGTATGCATTCTTTCACTTGTGGGATACCTGCATAATCAACTAATATGCTTCATGCTCTGCAGTACACTAGAACAAGCACATGGAGCCAACTTCATTGTGAACAACAACAGAGCAGCTGCAGATATCATTGGTGTATCACCCGGGAACTATCAGCCATTGGTATAACCAAGAATGATTCTTTCAAATTTCCATAGGGAAACAATAGCTCATCACACACACATGCTGTCATTTATGCATTTCTTTCCAGTGTTTTAAGTCCAATATTATGCCTGAAATCAAGTCTTCCTCCAGAAATGCTACTCAAAAACTAAAGGCATTTTTCCCATTTAGGAATTATTTATGAATTTATGAATGATCACAATTGTTATTATTCTGAAGCATTAAGTGGAATATGCCCTGGGCAAATGAGGATGATACATGTAGAGCCATCCCCTGCCATGTTGCTTAGTTGAAAGCTTGCTATAGAGGGAAGCTTTCAGTAGATGAGGGCATGTGTTAGGGAATACTTACCATGCATATCTGATTTACTTTTGCATTATAGCATGTTTAAAGTCATCATGTTACCTAGAGAAGCACTGAAAACACAACTTATTGTTGAAATAAAGAATTTGCAAAGCAGAGACTCATGGGACCATGAGTATCAACGGTGTTAAGCAGAACAAAACTTCAGAAGGCTTCTTTGTGGCCCCAGCTCCTTCTCTCCTACTGTACCTTGCCCATCATACCCTACTTCTGGAACCTGCTTAGCCACCTCTTAGAAATTAACTCTTGTATAATAGTCAGAAAACAATAAACCTTAACAACTTGAAAATGGCAATCTGTTTCTTGGGAAAGACTTTGCAAAGAAAATTTAAATGTGGCCAAAGTTTTTGGGTTGGTTTTCTTTTCCTGCCTCAAGGGAGCTGAACATCAGAGATTCCAAGTATTGTAAAATAAGGGAAATCCATTTTCTTCTTTTTTTATGATTTTTTTTTTTTTTTTTGCTGTCCTGTCATTAACTGGCTTTTTGCTGGAGAAAGGTCATTAGATTCAATCAGTTTTGCTCAAATTGTAGCCTTAAGAACTCCAGGAACTCATATGAGAATTAGGTAGAGGCTTATTAAAAATGAAAACCCTAGACCCAGACCTACAGTCTCTGAGTATAACCAATCTGTCAACTGTAGCTGCTCATTATGCATGGCAGAGTTTGAAATCCACTGGGTGAACCTGAGTGTCCCCTTCATGCTACAAAATTCTGTGAAGGATAGAATCTCATTGAAAGGTAAGCTTGTCAGTAATAGAAATTGTTACCTTCCTGTTGCATTAGAATTGATAAACTTGTGACGGGGAAGATGGCTCAGTGGAGAAGGTGCTTTCCCTACAATCATGAGTACCTGAGTTTTGAACCCCAAAACTCATTTAAAAAGCTGGATGTTGTGGCAGGCATTTATGATCCCAGTCATACGTATGGACAAAGATGGACATGAAAACACTGGTGAACAATATAAGACCCCTCCTCAAAGGAAAAGTTGTTCTCTGACATCCATATGCACATTGTGCCACACAAGCTTACACTCACACATGAATGCTGTTGAAGATACCTTCTTTTTTTTTGAGGCAAGCCCAACAGACTAGCCTTTTTTTATGCAAGAGAATGAGAGCGAGAGCGAGAGCGAGAGCGAGAGAGAGAGAGAGAGAGAGAGAGAGAGAGAGAATTGGCACACCAGGGCCTCCAACCACTGCAATCGAACTCCAGATGCATACACCACCTTGTGTGCATGTGCAATCTTGCACACTTGCATCACCTGTGTGTCTGGCTTATATGGGATCTGAAGGGTTGAACATGGGTCCTTAGGCTTCACAAGCAAGCACCTTAACTGCTAAGCCATCTCTCCAGCTCTGTTTTTTGTTTTTTGTTTTTTAAATTGAGCTAAGGTCTCATTCTAGATCAGACTGACCTGGAACTCATTCTGTAGTCCCAGGTTGGCATCAAACTCATGGTGATATTCCAACTCCAGCCTCCTGAGTACTGGGAAAAAAGACATGAGCATGCCTGTACTTACCTTCTCATTACTGGGATAAAGCACCCAATCAAAAGCAACTGATGGGAGAAAAAGTTTTTTATTTTGGTTTATAGTCTCAAGGGGAAGTTTCATGAAGGCAGGGAAAGCATGGTGTAGCAGACAGCTTTAGGTTCGCTGAGATGAACTTTCAGACCAGGCACAGTTATGGAGGAAGGGATATTATTTATTGAAGCTTACAGATCCAGGGGAAGTTCCATAATGGCAGAAGAAGCTGGCCTGCCTTCACAGGGCCAAGCAGAGAGAGAGAAAGCCAAGTCACCAGTTACACAGCACACAGAGCAAAAACTACAGCCAAAAAGTCACACAGCACACTTCAGGAACTCCTACTGGGCACACTTTGCATATCTTTACAATGGAATCTCAAACTCACCATTAACACCTTAAGACCAGCCCCCAGTGACATTGCCTTTAGGAAGGTGATTGCAGATGCAAACTATAAAGTAATAAAACATTGAATATATTGGGGGACATATATTTAAACACACACATGGCATGAGCAGAGGCTGGACGTCATGTCTGCCACAGCAGGTGCAAAACAGTAGCAGGAGAGTTGATCAGAGCTCTGACAAGGGGTAGCTGGCTATACCACCCCAAAGCCTGCCCCCCCATCAACACACCTTCGTGAGCAAGGCTCCACCTCTCAAATTGGCACTAGCTGAGGACCAGGTATACAAAACATATGACTTTGTGGGGGATGTCTGACTTAAACCACCACAAGTGTACTACTCTCTCTCTCTCTCTCTCTCTCTCACACACACACACACCCATATGAATTGGTAAACCAGAAAAAGGCTTTTTGAAATGATGAGCTGCAGTATGTAAAGCAGGAGTGTGAACAAATAGCACTTAGATGATGGGTGGGAGACTGATTTGACATGTTTCCACACATCTGTGTTTATTTACATTAAATCTAAATTAATTCAGATTAGTTCCTCTCTGGGTAAAGATTATCTGTTTAAAATCTACAAGAAGGTTTAGGGGGCTGTGGAGACGGCTCAGCAGTTAAAGGCACTTGCTTACAAAGCCTGCTGTTTGATTCCCCAGTACCCACGTAAAGCCAGATGCACAATGTGGTACATGAACCTGGAATTTGTTTTTAGTGGCAAGAGGCCATTCTCATTCTCTCTGTTAAATAAATAAATAAATAAATAAATAAATAAATAAATAAATAAATAAAGGATTAAGACTATAACTCATTTGACAGATTGCTTGCTTAGCATGCATGAAACCCTGGGTTCTATCCCCAGCACCACATAGAATGGTGTGGTAGTACATACCTATAATTAAAAAGTGAGTTCAGGGGCCGGGCGTGGTGGCACACGCCTTTAATCCCAGCACTAGGGAGGCAGAGGTAGGAGGATTGCCGTGAGTTCAAGGCCACCCTGAGACTACATAATTAATTCCAGGTCAGCCTGGGCCAGAGTGAGACCCTACCTCGAAAAACCAAAAAGAAAAAAAAAAAGTGGGTTCAGGGCTAACTTGGGCCATATGAGACCTTGTCTCAAAAAAGAAAAAAAAAAACAATAGCAAGGGATTGAAGAAGAGACACTTGTGTGAGGACTTTAAAATTCTAATGAAAGCCGGGCGTGGTGGTGCACGCCTTTAATCCCAGAACTTGGGAGGCAGAGGTAGGAGGATTGCCATAAGTTCGAGGCCACCCTGAGACTACATAGTTAATTCCAGGTCAGCCTGGACCAGAGTGAAACCCTACCTCGAAAAACCAAACCAAACCAAACCAAACCAAACCAAACCAAAACAAAATCTAGTGAAGTTGACATGAAGAAGGAAAAGAGTTTCATTAAAAAAAAAACAAAAACCCTCGAGGCCACCCTGAGACTACATAATTAATTCCAGGTCAGCCTGGACCAGAGTGAGACCCTACAGCGAAAACCAAGGGACAATGTAGTTAGAATATATCTTCTGTTTGTTGAGGGTATGGAGAAACTGGATTTTCTATGTATCACTGAGATAGGAGTGTGAAATGGTGCAGCCACTCTAGAAGAAAATTCTTTACGTTAAATATGTACCTTTCCTATGACTTAGCAACACAGTTCTTAGGCATTCATTCAAGAGAAATTAAAGCACACGTCCCTACAAACATTTGTACTAGAATATATTCTTAGTAGCTGTATTCATAATAGGCAAGAATGGGAAACAATCTAGATATTCACCAACAGAAGAATGCTTGAATAAACTGTGGTACATTCATGCAAGTGAATAGATACTGATACACCTAAGTCATAGATGAATTTCAAAATATTATGCACAGTGAAAGAAGGCAAATGAAAAGAGCACATGATTCCATTTCTATGTTCCCAGGTCTGTTTCTTTGCTACTTTTGCAGTTATAGTTCTAGGCTGCTTGGCAGAAGACATTCTGGCTGAGGGCCTGAGTTGGAAACAACACCCAGTTACAATATAGCCACTATTGCTGAATACTTAAAGGCCTGGCACTACCTTGGTTTTGCTCCTATTTTATGATGAAAAACTTGAGTCAAAGATAAAACATACAACTCCCCCACAGTTATATAGAAAATAAATTCTTTAGCTGGGTCACTTTCTTTTTTTTATTTAAAAATTTAAAAACATTTAATTTATTATTTATTTATTTAAAAGAGAGAAAGAGAGAGAGAGAGAGAGAGAGAGAGAGACAGACAGACAGGCCCTCCTGTTGTTGCAAATAAACTCCCAATACATGTCACTTTGTGCATCTGGCTTTATGTGGATACTGGGGAATTGAATCTGGGCTGTTAGGCTTTGCAAGCAAGTGCTTGTAACCACTGAGCTATCTCCCCAGCCCTTGAATCTTAATTAATTAATTAATTGATTGATTTATGTGTGTGTCTGTGTGCATGGGTATGCCAGGGCCTCTTGCACCACTTTTTTTTGTCCCACACTTGGGAATTGGACCTAGGCTGCTAGGCTTTGTCTTTAAAGCCTGCCAGGTTCAATTCCCTATTACCTACATAAATCCAGATGCACAAAATGGCACATGTCTGGAGTTAGTTTGCAGTGGCAAGAGGTCTTGATGTGCCATTCTTTCTTTCTCTCTCTCTTCTTGCAAATAAATAGAAACACTTTTTTCTTAAAAGAAGTTAGGATGTTGGGAGAGGCTGTTAAAGAAGGCAAATTATTAGGGATGGGGATGTAGTTCAGTGGTAGAGCATTTGCCTAGCATCTGTGAAGCCCTAGGTTCAATCCCCAGTGCCATAATAATAAGAAGAGAAATTATTATTATTTTTTTTAGAGATAGACACAGAGAGAGACAGACAGAGAGAGAGGGAGACGGAGACAGATAGAGAATGGGTGCGCCAGCAGTCTCTCAGCTACTGTGAACGAAATCCAGATGTGTGTGCCCCTTGTGGGCAAGTGCGGCATTGTGCCCTTGCGTCACTTTGCATCTGGCTAAACGGGGGACCTGGAGATTGGAACTGGGTTCTTCGGCTTAGCAGGCAGGCGCCTTAACCGCTAAGCCATCTCTCCAGCCCAAGAAAAGAAATTATTATGCAGATCTATTCTCAAAGGCAGAGACTCCTTTCTCCACCCCCCCCCCATTAACCCCAATGGAGTTGAGCAAGTTCTAATTTATTTCTAACAAAATCCCTGGAGTCAATAAGAGAATTATCTTGGAAAAGTTAATTCCAAGACTCACGTGTTGTTAAGAAGAGTTTGAAGGCAGGTCTTCACTGATCATGCAGACCTCCTGATTGATAAAGTTACATGTAGGACAAAGATGCAAAATGTTTTACAGATTTATTTTATGCTTAGTGGTTTTGGAGGGTAATAAACAAAGGTACATATTTCCAAGTGTCTCTTGGGGACGTCTGGGAATGAGTGCAAGTGTGTTGATGTAGCAGGACAGCTAAACTCTTCAGCTTCTGCTTTCTGCAGCACCAACACATTTCTACGATCTCAAAGCTGATGTTGTAGGTTTCTTCACAGTTCTATTGTCTTTCAAGACCAACAACTTTGTACATACAATACATGAATTTTGGACAACTGAACCAGTTTGGTGGAAGTGTGCCCAGAGATTCCCCTATGGATATGACCCTACATATGAAATTCTCCATGCAATGTGAAGACAGACCTACTAAACCCACTTAAAAATTCCTGGCTAAGCCAACTGCTCCATAATTGGACTGAAGGCCCTCTCTATGGGAGGGAATATATACCTGGTACTGAAAAACCTAAGCAAAAGTCCATGGCAGCTGGGAGGTCATGAGCCTTAGGGGTATAAAGCCTGTGCTTGTCTGGTTAAATATAAATATTATTCCCACCAAGCTGCCCTGAAAGCACTACACTTAATGTTCATATTCACCTATTAACGCTACTCTCACTTCTGGTTAGAGAAGCTTCTCTTTTCAGATGGCGATGACCACTGGGATGACCCAAAAGCCAACATCGTGCTGAGAAGAAGGGATGGAGGAGTGTCCAGCACTGAAACACCTCTGTCTCACCCTCCAAGGCTCAGAGACCATTGCGGAAGAGGGGGCGGATAGAATGGAAGAGCCAAAGGAAGGGTATGACTCCTTACAATGCAACTGCCCAGACAGAAATTGGCCTCGATATCCATGTCCTCGCAGTGCCTAGCAATACCTTCGCAAGAACCTCATAATAGAAGAAAAACATGATGACATCAAATTAAAAGAGAGACTAATGGAGAGAGGGAGGGGATATGATGGAGATTGGAGTTCTAAAAGGGAATGGGGGAGGGAAATATCATGCAATTTTTGTATGTAAGTATAGAAGTTGCCAATAAAAAATAAAGAATAGCATTTAACATTAAAAAAAATTCCTTGCTAAAAAGCTTTGTGGGGAGGAGGGATCTGAAGTTCAAGGTCATCCTTGGTTACATAGCGAGTTTGAGGCTGGGCCTGGAATACATATCACGAGACTCTCTCCTTTTTGGTTTTTTGAGGTAGAATCTCGCTGTGGCCCAGGCTGACCTGGAATTCACTATGTAGTCTCAGGCTGGTCTCAAACTCACAGCGATCCTCCTACCTCAGCATCCCCAGTGCTGGGATTAAAGGCGTGTGCCAACATGCCCGGCTCATGAGACTCTTAAAACAACAACAACAAACTATAACGCCCTCCTGTAAAAAGCCATACTTATACCCAGTTCTATAAAGTTAAAACCAATCAACCCCCTCTGCATTTGTGGATAGCATTCTACATATTTACCCAGAAGTGCAGTGGGCTATAGACGAATGACCATATAGTTCATTTGTGTATAGAATCACTGGTGCAGACTAAAGAGCCCTCTACTGAGGAGCAGAAACCCCATCTTGGCCATTTAACCAGCCATGTGGCCTCAGCCTTATTTCCCTCAGTTAGAAAATGAAGACAAATATCAATGTGTGCTCTGGTTTGCCTTACTAAGGAAAATAGCAATGTGAGACAAGGTCAATCTTTGCAAACTTTCAGTAATTTGACAAGCATTGTGCTAGGCACTGGCCCAGGCACTAGGTTCACAATGATGAATTATTCACAGAAGTGCTTGTCATCTTGGGGCTGTGAAACAGGTTTTTTCACATGTAAGTAAATGCATTTCCACATAGGGTTATATATTAAATTTAATGGTCTATACCTTACTTTTTTTTCTTAACAATATGATTTGGGAACAATTCCTTATCAGTGTCTACTCAGCTACTTCATCTATTTTGATGGCTGGGTAGTATTCCGTGGTATACATGGATCACTTTTTTTTAAAACCCATTCCCTAGTTGAGAGATATTTAGATTGTTTTCAAATTTTTGCTGTTAGAAACTGTGTTGTGTGTACATTTTTATTCATGTGCAAGAATATGTGCATGATAAATGCCTAGAAGTAGAATTGTTAGGTGCACTTATAACTTTGATATGCATTGCCATTTGTCCCTCCTTGTTTGTATCAATTTACCGTTTCAATCCACAGTGCTTAAGAAAGCCTATTTCCTCACATTTTTACCCATTATTGGATTATCAAATTTTTGGCTGGGTGTGGTGGAGTACACCTTTGATCCCAGAACTAGGGAGGCCAAGGTAGGAGGATCGCTGTGAGTTTGTGGTCAGACTGAGACTACTTAGTGAATTCCAGGTCAACCTGGGCTAACGTGAGACTCTACCTCGAAAAACAAAAAACAAACAAAAAATCGGAGCCTGAGTAAATAAAAATAAAACTATAAAAAAAAGAATTAAACAGGGCTGGACAGTTGGCTTAGTGGTTTAGGCACTTGCCTGCAAAGCTAAAGGACCTCAGTTCGATTCCCCAGAACCCACCTAAGCCAGATGCACAAGGGGGTGCATTCATCTGGAGTTCATTTGCAGTGGCTGGTGGCCCTGGTGCACCCACTCTCTCTCTCTCTCTCTCTGCCTCTTTCTCTCAAATAAGTAAATAAAAATAAACTATAAAAAATCGGAGCCTGTAAAGCTAAGTGAAGAGAATTTCTCAGTATCATTTTCTTCCTTTCCTTTCTTCCTTCCCTCCCTCCCTCCCTCCTTTTCTTTCTTTCTTCTTTCCTTCCTTCTTTATCTTATGACCAGTGAGATTGAACATCTTTTCCTGCATTTAAGAACCATTTGTGCATCCTGTGAACTGTTTCCACCTATTTTTCTTTAAGGCTGATCTTATTTTATTTTTGATATGTAGGACTCTTTGTATATGTCATCTGAATTGCAGTCCTTTCCTAGCTTTCTATTTGCCTTTTGACTTTGCGGTAGTGGTATTTGCTATGCAAAAATGTTTAACTTGTAGCCGTTGATATCAATCACTTCCTTTATGGCATTAGGTTTTTGGCTTAGGCCATTTTGTAATTATAAAGGAATGCTTGTTTACTTCTGTCTATTATTTTATGGTTCTATTTTTAATATGTAAATCTGGAATCTATTTGTAATAAGTGAGGGGTATGAAATTGCCATATGTTCACCAGTAGTCCCAATATAATTTGTTGAATAATCCAACATTTCTACACTGCTTTGGCATGTTATGTTTATCATATACTAAATTTGTATATAATTGTAAAATATGTGGACCTTTTCTATAGAAGCGATCAGTTTATTGACAAATCATTATCACATGACATTGTTTAAAATGACTTTGAACTACTTGTTAATTTCTTTTTGAGATAAGGTCTTATGTAGGTCAAGCTGGCCTTGAACTTTCTATGTAGCAAGGGTGATCATTTTCCTGCTCCCATCTCCTAAGTGCTGGAAGTAGAGACATGTGCCATCATTATAAATCTAACACCTTATCTTACTCTGAAAAGAATTCCTATTTATTCTTATTCCTGTTTTGTCCACAAACTCTAGAAGCAGTTTGTCTTTTAGCATAGGAACCTTACTGGCATTTTTATAACTATGAATCACTATATTTATGAACTCTAAGCTTCTATATTTTTATTTATTTATGAAAGATAGAGGGAGGGAGAGAGAGAGAGAGAGAGAGAATGGACATACCAGGGCCTCTTGTCGGTGCAAACAAACTACCTCCAGACTCATGTACCACTTTATGTGTCTGGCTTTATGTAGGCACTGGGCAATTAAACCTGGGCTGGCAGGTTTTACAAACAAGTGGCTCTAATCATTGAGTCATCTCCCCAGCCCTTATTGGCAATTTTAAATTTAACACATTAAATTAAATATAAATTTCACATTTATGTAAAGGTTTATTTAGGGAAAATTAACAATTTCTATGATGTGTTTTCTTATTCAAAAAATTTGCTACTTCTTTACATTTTAAGTCTTTTGTGCCCACTGGAATATTTATGTTTTCTTTGTACACCTCATGCATATATATATTAAGTATATTTCTAGCCTCTCAGCTCCTGCGAATGAAATCCAGATGCATGAGCCCCCTTGTGGTCAAGCGTGGCATTACGCCCTTCCGTCACTTTGCCTCTGGCTAAACGTGGGACCTGGAGATTGGAACCAGCATTCTTAGGCTTAGGAGGCAGGTGCCTTAACTGCTAAGCCATCTCTCCAGCCCTAGAACACAGATTTTAAACTGTGGGTCATGGTTATGCAACCAGTAAAAATGTAGTAACAGTAAAGGGTTTCTTAATGTGCAACAACTAAACACTAATTTGAATCAAATGTCTATCTCTGGCAGTGCTTGCTTGTGTTGTATCACACAACTTCACTGCAGCCTTGATGCTGAACACATACTGTGTGCACTTTGCACATGCCTTCATGCCAAACAATGTAATGAATCTTGCTTGCAGCCCCTTGGTTCAGATTGCAGACTACTCTATGTTATGGATTACATTTTTACTGTACACACAAAGCTTTCTGCTTGTATAGAAACACAATGGGTTAATTACAGAAAACCAGGACTTTATTTTCACACTGTCATTCCTCAGAATGTATCAAATTAGTATATGCTTGGATTGTATTGTATTAGATATTAGAACGTTTGATTTTAAGATTCCCTGTTTGGAGAGCCAGCTCTCCAATATCAAGCTCCCACTAATAGTGGTATACAAGAGGGCTTACACGTATTTAATTCTCTCTAAAATAATAATGGTTATCCATGTATCTTGCACTGACTTTACTCTCCGTTGGAGAATCTGCTTCTCTCTTTTAGATGGGTGCAGAACCTGAGGAGAGAATCAGCCCATCGCACCTCACCAGGGCTCCAGCTGAAGCCATAGAGTTATAGGGGAAATAAGCAAGAGTGCTGCTTTATTGGTGAACCTGGTACCAGCACAAGGGCAAAGGAGATAGACACAAAGGACACTCAACCCATACCAAATCAGATATCCAGAGATACAGAGAGTCACAACACCTCGTCACTGAAATAGACCTAAAATGAACCCAACACGGCTCAGGGAAATTCGTGGAAGAGGGGGCGGAAAGATTGTTAGAGCCATGAGTTGGATCGTTATACAAAGAGTCATTGCCTCTCCCACATAACTGATGGCTACTCCCATAATGCAAGACACATTACCCATGGGGGGAGGACAGGGAGAAGGCTAACGATAGTACCATCATGGCTATATATACTATATACGTAACTAATAAAGAAAAGAATTGCTGTTTGGTTTGCTGACTTGAATTTCATTAAAAAATGTATCAAATTAGTGTTGGCTTGGGATTTGCATAGTCTTTCTAATAATTTTCAAAATGGCCTTAACACACGTCTACCATTTTGTACTGTGTAGTTTTGCAAAGCAGTGTTCTCAGCATTGATGAATGTGAAATGAAAATATTGATCAAGCTGGGTATGGTGGTGCACACCTTTAATCCTAACACTTGGGAGGCAGAGGTAGGAGGATTGCCATGAGCTCAAGGCCACCCTGGGACTACATAGTGAATTCCAGGTCAGCCTGAGCCAGAGTGAGACCCTAACTTGAAAAAAAAAATCTATCATTTTGACAAAATGTTGAAGATGCTCTGTCCTTCAGTTTTAGATATTCAGCCAAGATTTAATTATCTATGTAAAAATAAGCAAGCATATCCATCCCATTAGCATACTCATTTGTCTTCATTTTAATAAAGGGTAACATTTTATGTATACTAAATTATACAAGAAATATCTTTATGACTTATCAGTCAGTGATTAATTTGTAAACCTGTTTTATATATTTGTATACATGGGACTATGCAAATTTTTTTGGACAAAGGAGAGTCATAAGGGAACAGATTTTAAGATGTCTTGGCCTAGGGTAGGTGCAGGCAAGGACAGAGCACACCCTGGAGAGCTAGCTGGGAGGCAGTGGGTTCCATGATTTAATGGTGAGCATTCTGGACTCTCATTGCTGGGAGGCATCAGTAATCAAGATGAAGGGGGCGGGGGGATCACCACCTTGCTACAGAGAAAAAGTGTTGCTTCCCCATCTCTCTTTCATTCTTTTACACAAATATCCAGCAGCCAGGCATTTAGCATGCAAGCAAAATGAACAACAGTAGTATTAATAGTAATGTCATAAAAAAATTGGTAGGCTGCTCTCAAAATAATTTTAGTGTATGGTATGGGGAGAAGGTGGACAGAGGAGAACAGGAGCAGCACCAGCTACTGAGTGAAAGATAATGACTTCTAGAATTTAGGGGTCCCCACGACAATAGCCCATTACTCTAAGGTAGATGAAATTTGGTACCCTGATGGTGGATCCAATTATTGGGAAGTGACTGGGTGGTGGAGAGAAGACTATATGATAGCACTGTTGGGAGGTGGTGGAAAGTAGGAGGTAAAATCTAGTTGGAGAGAATAGGTTACATGGGGGTACATCTTTGAAGTGTATATTTTGCTTCCAGTCTCTTCCTCTCTTTGCTTCCTTCTTTTCTCTTGACCACCATGAGGGGAGCAACTTTCCTCTGTTGAACCCTTCCCTTCCACCATGAAGCTTTATCTCTCACTTTCCCTTAGCCCAGAAACAATAATGGGACCAGACCACCATGGACTTAAACTTCTGAAGCTGTGAGCCAAAAGCAATCTTTCCTTCTTTAGATAATTTCTCTTTGGGTATTTGTCAGGGAGTGCAAAGTCGAACTAATAACACCTACCAATTGTATGCTCCTCCTCTTTCCCTCCTTCTCCTCTTCCTTCCTTGAGGCAGTTCAGTATGTAGTCCAGACTAGCCTAGAACTTATTATGTGGTCCAGGCTGCCCTGGAACTCACAATCCGTCTGTCCCAAGCTGTTCAAATACTGGGATTATAGAGGTATGTGGTCTGTGCCCAACATGTGCATATAGTCTTTACTATGTTTTTCTAGTTCATCATTCTTAAATCTGGTAATAAAGGATCACCAGACATTTTAGGAAAGATTGCAACATGCAAGGGAAAGAAATATAGAGAAAATCAAAGAGGAAACTAAAAATACCCTCTTACTCTTTAGAGAGGAAGAGGTGATAAAGAAGGGTTGTGCAACTGAGCTAAATTCTCAACTGTTATGCTAGGAAATCAACAGATAATACACAGATGTCATAAAGATTATTTAGAGGCACAGAGATAAACCTCAGAAGATAATGGAAGGGTTAAAGGAGGAACAGATAATGGCAGCGCACCAGTGGAAGGGTGAGAGGCTCAGTCATTGTATAGCTTGTTTTAACCATGTGAAAATTTTACTTTAATAAAAGACATATAATATATTTATTTAGTTTTTTGGTTTTTTGAGGTAAAGTCTCACTCTAGCCCAGGCTGACCTGGAATTCATTATGTCGCCTCAGGGGGGAGGGGGGCTCGAACTCACCAAGATTCTCCTACCTCTGCCTCCCAACTGCTGGGATTAAAGGCATGCGCCACCACGCCCGGCCAAGACATATAATATTTTAACTCCCCCTGCACCTCCCCCAAGTCCCCTATATGGCAGAATACACATTCCAGACTCTACACTGAATATGAGTGTGGAAGGCGGCAGAGTGTGGTGAGTGACAGTGAAGAAGGCTCCCTGGTGATGTTGATGAGGCTGTCAGTCTCCAGAGCTACAGACCGCCAGGCATGCTGATTTCTCCCCTGGGGTAATTGTGAAACAGATTCCAGATCAAAATTCCTTCGAGTCAAGTTTGTATCAAGCATCATGTCTTTGAACAAGTAGACATTTTGAGTTGTAAATAATGAGAGACACCAGCTCAGGTCTGCTAAGGCCTCATCACCAATAGGAAACCCTAGACTGTGAATGATATGTTGGCCTGCAGGGAGGTGTGTGCTCCTGGCTGAATTTGCAAACCTCAAGCAATTCTGGAAGAGCAATGAGGCTAAAAACAGAGGAAAAAAGGAAAACCACAAACAAACAAAACTCTTTTATAAGCTGCATTACCCTGCAAAGAGCTGAGACTATAACAGAAAGGAAAGAGCCCCTTGAGAAACTATTTGCTGTTTCCCAACTCCTAAAATGTTCTTTCACAAGATCTTTGACTGACTAGCTCCTTGACATTCAGATCTTAGCTTAAATGGTATTTCATCCAGCTGAAAGCTGTTGAGAGCAGCTTCTGGTGTGAGATGCTGCGGCACTCCTGGCTGGAGACATTAGTTTCTACTCCCAGGGAAGGGTGAGATGGACACCAACCATACGCTACTGCTGGTTGGGCTTGCCAGGAAGCTGACTGAGATATGTCACACCAAGCTGAGGCAAAATTAATAAACATTCCTTATGCATAAATGTTCCACAATTCAATCCATCCCATCCCATTTGATGCAAGGATATATTGTTATGTTATTAAAATTTGTATTTATTTGCAAGAAGAGAGAATGGGTTCACCAGGTTTCTTGCCACTGCAAATGAACTCTAAAAACATGTTCCCAACTTCATGCATCTGGCTTTATGTGAGTACTGGGGAATCGAACCCAGGTCATCAGGCTTTGCAAGCAAGCACTTTAACAGCTGAACAATCTCTCCACCCTCATGGATATATACACATTCAATTTTTATTTTATTTATTTATTTGAGAAAGAGGAAGAGAGAGAGAGAGAGAGAGAGAGAATGAATGGGTATGCCAGGGCCTTCAGCCATTGCAAACAAACTCCAGACTCATATGCTACCTAGTGCATCTGGCTTACCTGGGTAATGGGAATTGAACCTGGGTCCTTAGGCTTCGCAGGCAAGCACCTTAACCACTAAGCCATCTCTCCAGCCCAAGGATATATTTTAAAAAGTAAGTTTAAGATTTCAAGAGTCCATTTTATATAGCAAAAAGAGGCACTGTTGAGATATTAGCAAGTGTTCTACTGTGCCTGGGACTTTTGGCAGTGGGAAGACATTCCAATTTATCCTCAAGTTTATTTGAGGGTCCTTATTAGTTGGATACATTTCAAAGAAGGACGGATTGTTCAATATGAAGGGTAAGGGTTTTTCTGTGTTCTGCCATTTCCTGGAACAAGTGGAGATGGATGATGTACTTTTTGAAGTTATATTGCCATTTTGGTCCGTACTGGGGGGTGTGAATGGGAGGCTGGGGAAGGGGTGTGGTTACCAAGGCAAGCCAATGTGATCACATCATTAGATCTCCCTCTCCAATTCTTCTGGTTCCCTCCTTATTTACAAATGTGGAAAGCCCTTGCATATTACTTTGAAATGGAACTTTGGTGGAAATTTTTGAGTAAAGAAATGCTGTGATCTTTTAGGAACAGGATCTTACATGCTTTTAAAGGACCACTCTGACTGCAGTTAGACAATTATCTTGCAGAGATACAAGGGTGAAAATTCGAGGTTGTTGAAAACTTGATGGGAACAGGACCAGGGAAAGCAGTGGAGGCAATGAGGAGAGAATACTTCTCATTCTGGATACATTTCAGAGGAAAAGTCAGGGGAATTTGCTGTAAATTACATGTGGGGTTTGAGAAGAAGAGGAGTCAACGAACGTGTCACTGTTTTTGGATTTTTGGTGTGATCAAGTGGCCTTGCTCGTTCTCCTGAGGAGGGAAACACTGAGAGGAGCAGATTTGGAACAGTCAGATAATTGAAATTTTACCTTGGGACATATTGAATTGGATATGACTATTTCCAAATGAAGATCTTGACTATGTAGGTGGGTATATAAATTGAGAGTTCAGGAAAGAGGTCAGGGTTGAAGATGAAAATATAGGGATCTTTAGCATATGGATGACACTGGAAAAGTGGTAAATAATGAGTCATTCCCTTTATTGACTAGTTTTCAAAATTTTAAGTTAGTTCCCAAGTATTATATGTAGGTGATCAATGAAGTTTTAAACAATCTCTCTTACCATGAACTTATGAATTCAAATATATTCTACATGGGCTGGTTTTGTAGCTCAGTGGCAAAGTATTTGCCTAGCATGTGCAAGGTCCTGTGATATATCCAGGACCACCAAAACAAGAAAAAAAATACACACACACACATACTCAACACACACACATATATCCATAAAATCTCCAATATGTTTCTGCCTATGTAGTCATATTTACTCCTGATTCTCAAATCTTACAATCAGTTGGAGTTCCTGTAAGTTGACATGTGAATTTTTTGACACCCTTTCAGCACTCCCTGATGGCTTCCTTAAATTTTGGTGTAACAAGATATTTCAAATGTATCTTATATTTACTCCTGGAATTAGTTACTTTTGAAGGAATCTTGGCCTTTTTCAGAGTGAAAAGCTATTTGAATACCACAATCTAGGATGGTCTCTGCTACTGGATTGGTCATTGTTTGTATACTCTTTCGGTGTCAGAGCTTGGGAACAGATTTTCTTCCACGTACATTATGGGTTCATATTTAATACTTCTTCAAATTCAGTACTACAGGGTTTTACTCAACCTCTTTGTTACAAAATCTATACCTCTGTTTATTCTCTCATACCAAAAATTTTTGTCCCCAGTTTCATCAATATGTTACTTGAAACAGCCTCAGGATGCCAGCCCCATCACTGCCAGTAATGTGATTGCTGAAAGGAGTTTAAGATGTTTTTTGATTTCCTTTTGTCTTTAGAGTGTATCCCACTAGGGATGTATGGATAAATTACTGTATTTAAAAGTAACTTGAAATAATTATGCTCTGTGGGATTATTCTACCAATTTGACAGACAATTAGTTTCATAGAGCTTTCAGTTTTTAAGGATTGCTTTTTAAAAAGTTAATTTTGCTTTCTAATGAAGTAAAATAGATGATTTCACAAATAAAATATACATGACAATGTTATTCAGGGAAGTCAAATATTCATCCTGACTCTTTGTTCCCTGTCTATGTTTATCCTTTCATAACAAATATGTGTTGACAGGCAATATTCTGCAATTCTGTTGTGTTTTTGTACATCTTAGTGTTTTTTTGGTTTTGTTTTACTTTTCAAGGTAGGGTCTTGCTCTAACCAGGCTGACCTGTAATTCACCATGTAGTCTCAGGGTGGGGTCTAGCTCATGGCAATCCTTCTACCTCTGTCTCCCCACTTGATTAAAAGTGTGTGCCACCATGCGTGACTTTTATTTTTTTGACAGGGTCCTATGTTGCTATGTTATTTTTTCATTGCTGTGACAAAATATCGAACAACAACAACAACAAAAAACTTAAGTGAGGAATATTTTATTTTTGCCTAAATTTCTAGGGGACACAGTGCACAGTAGCAGGGAAGACATGGCAGATGCAGGAGGTTGTTGGTTGTATTACATCCACAGTCAAGGAACAGAGAGAGAGAGAGAGAGAGAGAGAGAGAGAGATAAATGCTTGTTCTCAGCTAGCTTTCTGATTTTTATTCAGTATGGGTTATACCACTCACATTTAGGGTGAATCTTCTCACCTCAGTTACCCCAAACTAGAAAATACCTTACAGACATGCCCAGAGGCATGTCTTCTATGTGATTCTAGATCCTATCACATTGAAAGTCAATATTAAGCATAATAAGGTCCCAGGTTTGTCTCAAACTTGTAGCAGTTTTTCTGCCTCAGTCCCCCAAATGCTGTGTTTACAGGCATGTGCCACTGTGTAGATGGGGCAACCTAAGACAGGCACCGTAATATGTGATGATCCCTTGGGGCCTGAGTTCAACAATGGCTTTCAAAAAACCATACCAGGTCATTGCCCTCGGGTTTTCTCACTAAGGTGGCGAGTAGCCAATGACGGGTAAGACTCCATGAGATGGGACAACCTAAGACAGGCACTGTCACGTATGATGATCCCTTGGGGCCTGGGTGCAACAATGGCTTGGCAAAAAATCATACCACTCAGGGTTGCCAATAATAAAAACAAAAAGGAGGATATGTATGGCACAATACAGGCCTGGTCCTAGCCAGACCACATGGCAGAAGAAACCAGGAAGTGGCTTCTGTGAACATGGTGTTCTGCGCAGGCTTGGTGTGACAACAGTTACAGTCCCACGCTCGCGAGAAACCTGCTACGAGATGATCTGTCTGAAGACAAGCTGTCATTGGTCACAAAAAGGGGACCACCCCATACAGTGATTAGCCAGCCAAGCCCCTTCAAACCCACGTGCACTTCCTCAATAAACGAGTTTGCGGCAGCTCGCCCTCTGCTGCTTCCACTCAACTCCCAGAGTCTGTGTAGTGACTCTGCGCTGTTCACCCCAACTCGGCAGAGACCCTACTGTCCCTCCTGGGCTGGCCTTAGGGGGGACCGCAACACCACTGCACCCAGCTTCTGCACATGTTGTGAACACAGTCACTGTCTGCTTTTGTCCTAGACTGTCTTTTCAAAGGAGATCATAGAGCTAACAGCCTTGGTGAGTAGAGCCAGTGTTTTCCTTTGGAGCACAAGGTAGGCATGCTTACTACTCATTATAAGACAAGAATCCCTAAACTCCAGGTTCCTTTCCTGTAGTGAGTGTAACTGCCATGTACAGGTGTCCACTGATCTTTTAGGAACTAGAGTTTGGGGAGCTCTCACATGTTAATTTTCTGACAACTGATATCCTTGTCACTAATAAGTTCCTGTCGTTGACTAGATATTGTGTTACCTATGAAAATTCATAAAATTATGACAGGCTAACTTGTTAGATTACAAGTAGGATAAATCTCAGACACTTCACAGTTCTCCACCATATATAAGATGTATATATTTGTGTTGTACTCTAGCCATTTCTTAGACAAATGTATTCTATACATACTTTGCTTGTTACAAGTACAGATCTGATTTTGCCACAGCTGCATCACAGCCCAAAACAGCAGTGCTGTGAGGGAGCTACATAAGCACTGACTTTATGGAAAAACCATAAATAGGCAATTTTGGAAACAGAAAAGCCACAACCTACACCAAAACTTAAATGTTCAAAAATTGGTAGCACAAAGGAAAGAGCTCTCTGCTGTTGTACAATGACTTCCCTCAGAAAAATAGTACCAAGAATTTAGAAAACAAATGTACAATAGAAGTAAACACACACACACAGAGAGAGGGAGAGAGAGCAAGCGAGCAACAGAGAACAGCAAATTTCAATTAATTATATTGGATTGCAAATTAAGACAAATTTAATGGTCCAATGATCTGATATAATAACAGTTTGGAAACTGAAATAAACAAAAAGTACAGATGAGGGTTGAGATGTAGCTCCATGGTGCTTTCCTAGTATGTGTGAGGGCCTGGGTTCAATCTCCAGCAACATATACACACCAGATGGAGAGATGGCCCAGCAGTTAAGTGTGCTTCCTGTGAGGAAGTATGTGGGCCTGAGAGGCCTGAAACTATCCCAGTTCAAATCTCAAACAAAACACATGGGTGTGGCCATGGGTGCCTGTAACCTGGGTCTCATGGGGAGCAGAGACCCAGGAATGGATGGAACCCCTCAAGTTTTGGAAACAGTTAAAAAAAAAAAAAAACCACCACCAGGCAGAAAAACAATGGAGCTGTACATCTGTTGTTCCTCTCCTGCCACCTTCCACTTAGCCACCACAGGCAAGTGCTCCCCTCATACCTTCCTGTAGGCCTCAGCATGGGCTGCCACAAAGGCATATACAGGAGCACATACCATACATGCACACATATATAAGCAAATATTAAAAAAAAAGGAGCCGGGCATGGTGGCGCACGCCTTTAATCCCAGCACTCGGGGGGCAGAGGTAGGAGGATCGCCCTGAGTTCGAGGTCACCCTGAGACTACATAGTGAATTCCAGGTCAGCCTGGGCTAGTGTGAAACTCTACCTCGAAAAACCAAAAAAAAAAAAAAATAATAATAATATAAAAAAGGTCAAGGATAAACCCAGATAAACCCAGAGATGCTCCAAATGTTTGTAAACTAGAAAGATTAAGAGAAATGGCCAGTGAGAATGGAAGAGAATCATCGAGTCCAGATTCTGAAGTCTTTCCTAGCTAACTTCTCTAAAGACTCTCTCTAAAGTAGCAATGCACCCCAACCCAGCCACTCTTCATCACTTGTTTTAAATATCTCATAGCATTTATAAACATCTGAAACTGTTTCTTTACATTAGAGCATTTCCTCCATCAGACCAGAGACCTTCTCTAAAAAGTTTGCTTTACCAGCAACAGAAACAGAGGCTAACACACAATAGACACAACAATAAAATAAGTGTGGGGTGAGTGAATGCAGGCTTGAATGTACACATGCAGGAATTGCTTTCTGGATGAAAGTTACTGGGATTAATTCCTAGATAAGTCCATTTTTAAAGTTTTTGGATAAATTCCTCCTAAGAAGCTAACTTATAGTAAGGATTTGGCACAAAAGAAAATGAACAAGGTTTGTTCATACATATCTCAAGGAACTTAAGGTTTTGCAAAATGTCATTAGAGACCCAAGAACACTTAGTTTTGAGAATAAGCCTAGAAAAGGGAAAATTGTGTATGCTTGTGTGTGTGTGTGTGTGTGTGTTAAAAAAGAGAAAAAAAGGGGGGCTGGAGAGATGGCTTAGCGGTTAAGGCACTTGCCTGCAAAGCCAAAGGACCTAGGTTCAGTTCCCCAGAACCCACGTAAGCCAGATGCACAAGGTGGCTCATGCATCTGGATTTTGTTTACAGTGGCTGGAGGCCCTGGTATTCTCTTCCTTTCTCTGTCTCTGCCTCTTTCTCTCTTGTTCTCTCAAATAAAGAAATAAAAATATTAAAAAAAGAGAGAAAAAAAGGAATCACAAATATCTAGGAATTCTAAATACATAGCTACTTGGAAAAATGCCAGAACAAATTATGAACCAATCAACTTTACAACACTAAGAAAGCAGAAATTATTGTATGGCTAATGTTACCATCCCATGTTGAGTCACTCTACCAGCATGCTTCTATTTTGTGTTATGAGTGCCATGTCATGCTGCCCCTGGGAAACAGTAGATGTAATCTATTCTGACTTCATTAGGGCTTACATGTCCACAACCATGCTTTTCTAATCAACACACTAGATAGATAAGGCCTATATTTCCTGTGTACAAGACTTTTCTGCTTTCCAAAAGTATAGGAAGAACCTAAACATACTTATTACTACTACTTAGATAGTGGCAAGTTAGAGAAAGAGAGAGAGACAGAGTGAGAGAGACAGATAGAGTGAATGGTGGGATCACAGAGATAAGGTAAGCACAAGGAAGTTAAGGAAAGGGTATGAAAATACCTTGGTTCAAATAATATTCATCATTAATGTGCAGGACAAGATTCAGTTCACACCATATGGTACTTGACAAATATAATGGATGACCTTGGCCTAGATATGGGACTTTGATAGCAGAGCTTATCAGGTTTAATAAATTTATTTCATAGCTAAGATTTATTTTATTTTATTTTATTTAATGGCTATAGACTTTTTCTTTTATTGACAACAAAATATACTTACATACAAAAAGTGCATAGTATTTCCCTCCCCTCCCCCCATTCCCCTTTAGAACTCCACTCTCCATCATATCCCCTCCCTCTCTCCATTACTCTCTTTTTTAATTTGATGTCATCATCTTTTACTTCTATTATGAGGGTCTTGCGTTGGTATTGCTAGGCACAGCAAGGTCATGGATATCAAGGCCAATTTCTGTCTGGGCAGTTGCATTGTAAGGAGTCATACCCTTCCTTTGGCTCTTCCATTCTATCCGCCCCCTCTTCCGCAATGGCCCCTGAGCCTTGGAGGGTGCGACAAAGATGTTTCAGTGCTGGGCACTCCTCCATCCCTTCTTCTCAGCACTATGTTGCCTTTTGGATCATCCCAGTGGTCATCGCCATCTGAAAAGAGAAGCTTCTCTAACCAGAAGTGAGAGTAGCATTAATATGTGAATATGAGCATTAAGTGTACTATTTTCCGGGCAGCTTGGTGGGAATAGTATATACATTTAGACAAGAGCATGCTTTATACCCCTAAATCTCATGACCTTACTACCATAGACTTTGCTTAGGTTTTTCAGTACCAGGTATGTATTCCCTCCCGTAGAGAGGGCCTTCAGTCCAATTATGGAGCAGTTGGTTACCCTATGAATAGACATGCCACTATTGCACCCGTTCAGTCTTTGGGCCTGTCTGGCCAAATCTGAATATTCAGCGTCCACTGTTTTCACTGCTGATGACTTCTGTCTCCCATACTCTGCATGCAGTGCAGCTTTTTCCAGCTTTCAGTTGGCTGGTCTACAGGGAGAAGGTTTTCTGCTCAGCACCAGCTTGCTTTCTCAGTGACCTTGCCTCTCAGGCAAGAGATGTCTTCAGCAATAGGGTCTTACTATCTGTTTCTCGAGGGAAACCAAGGGCTTTGGCAAATGCCTTTAATGTTTTGGAGGCTACCGGGACCTCCTTGGCCAACAACTTACTGGAAGGTATCCCATCCCAGGCACTGAAAAATTTCTAGTAACAGTCTACAGCTTCTAGATGTACCATTAGTCAAAAAAGTAATTTTACATAAGTCTTATTCACAATCTTTTGAAATTAGATTGACCCTTCCCCTGCCCTTTTATGCATTCTCTACCCATGGCCTTGGTTAGGCCATTCCCCTCATTGTAATCAGTCCTTCTACTTACATATGTGCAATACCATACACTTCAGTCCTTCCCTTTCCTCCCTCCCTTATAGCCTTTTACCAGCTTACTGGTTTCTGGTACCAATTTTTGGTTCCAGTTCACACACAAGTCTGTCTATTTGTAGCTAGGATCCACATATGAGAGAGAACATGTGACGTTTGGCTTTCTGAGCCTGGGTTACCTCACTTAGTATAATCCTTTCCAGATCCATCCATTTCCCTGCAAATTTCATAATTTCATTTTTCTTTACCACTGAGTAGAACTCCATTGTGTAAATGTGCCACATCTTTATTATCCATTCATTTGTGGTGGGACATCTAGGCTGCTTCCATTTCCTAGCTATTGTGAATAGAGCAGCAATAAACATGGTTTTGCAAGTATCTCTAAGGTAGTGAGAAGAGTCTTCTGGATATATGCCTAGGAGTGCTTTAGCTGGATCATATGGTAAATCTATTTCTAGCTGTCTCAAAAACCTCCACACTGATTTCCACAATGGTTGAACCAGATTACATTCCCACCAACAGTGTAGAAGTGTTCCTCTTTTTCCGCATCCACGCCAACACTTATTATCATTTGTTTGATTTTTTTTATTTTAATTGACAAATTTTAATTGTGTACACTTACATATTACAATGTGTTTTTTGTCATTCCCAGTGTTTTCTTTCTTTTTAAAATATCAATGGCATTTGTTGATTTATTTATTTTAATTTTACATTCATGTTGGTGCCTTCAATAGCCTCCTCCCCGTCCTCCCCCCTCTGAAGGGACTCTCCTCATTGGGGAAGGTGGGTCGTGCATTGTGGGGGTAACCAGCAGTTATGGGGAACAGGCAATGTCTCTGTGCATAATGACCCAACTTATGGCTGTAACACTCTTCCAGCTTCCTCTTCCCCAAATTTCCCTGAGCGATGTTGGGTTCATTTTAGTTCTATTTCAGTGATAATGTCTTGGGAGCCTCTGTGTCTTTGGATATCTGGTTTAGTAGGAGTTGGGTTTTCTCTGTGTCTTTTTCCTCCAGCCTTGTGCTGGTGTCAGGTTCACTGAGAAATTGCCCATTTCCCCTGTTACTCTATGGTTTCAGCTGGGGCCCTGGTGAGATGCAATAGGCTGATCCTGCCCTCAGGTTTGGCGTCCATCTGAAAAAGAGAAGCAAATTCTCTAATGGAGAGAGAAGTCAGCACCAGATAGATGGGATGGCCATTATTATTTTAGGGAGAATTTTATATGCGTAGGCCCTCTTATAGCCCATGATTGGTGGGAACTTGATCTTGGAGAATGGGCTCAGTTTTTGGACATGGTTTTGACTTGTTTCCCAGTTCCAGTTATGAGTTCCATTCCCCTGAGTGGATCTGTTAGCCAAATCAAGACCAGCTGGTTACCCACCATTGCTGTATGCCACTATTGCACTTGTTTGAGCATCTCGTCAGGTTGTTTACTACTGAGTAGCTTACACTATGCCTTGTTTGGACAGATGTTGGTTATTTTCCCCCAGTCACTTGTGTAGCACCCTCTGGCACTAGACAAGGCAACTGTCTGGGGACTGACCGTCTTCCAGATTCCAGCCAGGGCACTCCATGTTCCGTTCCAAAAGAATATGGTGTCTTTGGCAGCAGGGTCTTACCATTAACCTTTGGTGGGTTGTCAAGAACTCTGACAGAAATCTGTCTTCTTTTGGGAAAACTTGTAGGTCTCTCTGATCAACAGCTCATTGTGAAAGTTAACCCCATGCTGGTACTGGGAGTTACAAGTCAGCACCAAGGAAGGTGAAGGAAGAAAAAGAAAGGTAATATAAAAGAGAAAGAGAGCAGAGAGAGAAGAGGGAGAGAGGGACAGAGAGATAGGAAAAGATTAAGGTTAGCCTTCATGATGTCCTCTCCAGGGCCCTGTGTTTCAGGTGTTCCCTCTATGGGCCTGCGGAAGGATCAATCTTTTAGCCTGTCATTCAGGATATAGGATTTTATGGTACCATTTCCATTTGGGTCCCTATTTGTGTCCCCTGTGGTAGTTTGAATATATGGCCCCCAATATATTCAGTGTTTTATTAGTTATAGTTTGCATTTGCAATCACCTTGCTAGAGGCAATGTCACTGGGGGCTGATCTTAAGGCGTGGTGTTGGTTTGAGATTCCATTGTAAAGATATGCAAAGTGTGCCTAATAGGAGTTCCTGAAGTGTGCTGTGGCTTTGGGCTGTAGTTTTTTGCTCAGTGTGCTGTGTGCCTGGTTGGCTTTTCTCTCTCTTGCTTGGCCCTGTGGAGAGCAGGCCAGCTTCTTCTGCCATTATGGAACTTCCTCTGGATCTGTAAGCTTCAATAAATAATATCCCTTCCTCCATAACTGTGCCTGGTCTGGAAGTTCATCTCAGCAAACCTGAAGCTGTCTGCTACATCCCCCCTTACCCCCCCACACCCTTACCCCCCACTTTACCCTCCCCACCTGTCCCACCCTCTCTATTGTCTGGACCACAAGGTGCTTACTAGGTATGGCAGCATCTCGGACAGATTCAGGTTAGGAGCCACAGATGAGTGAGACCATGCAATGATTATCTTTCTGTGATTGGGTAAGCTCACTGAGAATGATCTGTTCCAAGTTTGACCATTTTTCTTCTAATTTCATTGTGTCATTTTTCCTTACTGCTGTGTAGAATTCCATAGTGTAGATATACCACATCTTAGTTATCCATTCATCGAATGATGGACATCTGGGTTGATTCCAGCTCTTATAGCTAAGTTATTTTAAAATTTAAGTTGAAGAGTTATTTTTATTGGTAGGTATAACAAATATCTTCTAAAAGAAGAAAATACAAAGCATCAGAGTACAGTAAGATGAAATACATTTCAGTGTCTCAACAACCATGAAGTTTAGTGTCAGACAGTACTGTATTCTGCCACATGATAGACCTATGTAGTCCTTATCTTGTTTGAGCCTCAATTTCCACAATAATAAGATGGGAAAAATAATGATTAATTTTTAGGGTTTTGTAAAGATTAAAGGAACTTGACTTTCTACTTCAGATGACATGAAATAGTGGATAGTCCAATGAACGTTTTTATGACAGAGTACCTAGAAATCATGAATAAAATATAAGTTCCTGCCGGGCGTGGTGGCGCATGCCTTTAATCCCAGTACTCAGGAGGCAGAGGTAGGAGGAGCGCCGTGAGTTCGAAGCCACCCTGAGACTACAGAGTGAATTCCAGGTCAGCCTGGACTAGAGTGAGACCCTACCTCAAAAAAAATATATATATACATATAAGCTCCCAAGAAAATAAAGAAATTTCTAGGACTCAGAATCAAATAGAAAATAGAAGCAAAGTGATAGGAAAACCCCAAAGCCACTTCTTATTGCCACTAATATGAAAGTAAAACTCTGATTTTTCAAAAAAATTTTGTGAGTGTGTTTGTGTGGGGGGCATGCCAGGGCCTCTTGCTGGTGCAAATAAACACCAGTTGCTCACATCACTATTTTTGTGCCCATCTGTTGTAAGTGGCTTGGAAATTGAACTCAGGCTGGTGGACTTTACAAGGAAGCACCTTTTAACCATTCATTGTCCCAGTCTTGACCTCTGATTTTTTTTTTAAATGTATGCATAAGGACACAGAGCACAGGGCTCTGGACCCACATAACTACAACTTCACGTAATGCTAGGACCCTCTAAAAACTATAGCCTAGTGAAACAGGGAGAAAATTAGTCTTGTTTATCTCAGTTTCCCCTATAAGTTCAGGAATGAAACATACCCTAAAATTTATAATTATAAGCCTACCTTCATGTGTGGTTAGAATTCACATTCTTATCACTTTTTATCTTTTTTTTGAGACAGGGTTTCATTTATTCTAGGCTGGTCTTGAACTCTCTCTGTTGCAGAAAATGATTTAGAAATTCTGATCCTCCTGCCTCACCTCCTGAGTGCTAGGGTTACTGGTATAAGCTACCATGGCCAGTTTATGCTGTCCTGGGGATCGAACCCAGGGCTTTGTGTATGCTAAGCAAATATTTTATGAATGAGAAAATGCATCTCTAGCCCCATCATTTATTAATTTAATCCACTCACACTTCTTTTTTCTTAAAGTTGTTTTTCTTTTATTATTATTATTATTAACATATTTTGTATGGATACATCATATGTTGATACCCTTGTCCCTGCCCCCATTCTGCTGGGGACCCTTCTCAGTGGGGTTGTTGATATTTCTCATGGAAATGTGGGTTGTGCATTGTGGGAGCAGAAGTCAGTTATTTTTGGGGGGTGGGGAATGCCTCTGGGCATGGTGTCTCAACCTGTGGCTTTCTGCACCTTCTTCCGCAAAATTCCCTGAGCCGAGGTTCTATCCACTCACACTTCTATAGCAAATATATAAGACTTGGTAATTTGGGGTTGGGGAAATGACTCAGTAGTTTGCTTGCAAAGTCTGGCAGCCTGGATTCAGTTCCCCAGTACACATGTAAAGCTAGATGTAAACTGTGGCGCATCCGTCTGGCATTTATTTGCAGCAGCAAGAGGCTCTGGCTAGCCACACCCTTCTACACATACAAATAAATATATAAAAATTTTATCAAAAAGACTTGGTACTTCATAAACAATAGAAATTCATTTATCACAATTTTGGAGCCTAGGACATTCAAGATCAAACCATGGGTGGGATTCAGTCTCTGGTAATGACTGTTCTCTGCTTCCAAGATGGTGCATTGCTGTGTCCTTCAAAGACTGTATGCTGTTTTCTCACATGGTGGAAAAGATGCATTTGCTCCCTCGACCCTATTTATCATTTTTTTTTGAGACAGTATCTCATATAGCCTAGGCTTCCCTAGACTAGAACTCATTACATAGCTGAGGCTGGCCTTAACCTCCTGATCCCTCTGCTTCCACCTCCTAAGTGCTGGTCCTTAGGAGGACCAAGAGATCTGGGCCTTAATCCTTTTTTTTTTTGTAATTTTGTTTTGAGGTAGGGTCTCGCTCTAGCTCAGGCTGACCTCGAATTCACTATGTGGTCTCAGGGTGGCCTCGAACTCACAACGATCCTCCTACCTCTGACTCCCAAGTGCTGGGATTAAAGGCGTGTGCCACCACGCCTGGCTCTTAATCCTTTTTATAATGTACTAATTCATTTATTTGTGTAGTGTTGGGATTGAACCCAGGGCTTTGAGATTGCTAAATGCATACTCTAACACAGAGCCACACTCCTTTGCCCACTCATTAGGGCAAAATCCTCATGGCCTAGAAGTGATTCTAGAAGTGATCACCTATTTCTTCAAACTATTACATTAGGCATTCAATTTTAACATGAATTTGGAAGGACACATACATTCATGCTTTAACACCTATGAAATACAAGAGTTGTCATGGGATCATAGCACCTTGTTGTGCTTGATAGAAGATAATAAAAATTCTCTTTGAAGGAGTTTGATCCACAAACCAAAGTCCTGGGGGTTTAGGGAAAAATTTGCCCAGGTAGAAGCCAATATGAAATTAAGGAATGTTGAACAAACAAGACGTTCTAATCTAAAATAAACAGAAAAATTAATGTAGTAGAAATGCAATCTCTTGAATTTCAGATCTAGATATATCAAATTCCAACTATAAAATGGTCTATTTTTAAAACTTTTTAATTGAAATTTTTCATATAAAGTTATAATGTATTTTTTATCACAATTCTCTCTTACCTTCTCTTGTACTCTGTTCCCTACTCCCTTCCATTGGACTCCTGCTTTCCAAATCTCTTGTATTTTGATGTCTTTTGTTTGTTTTCTTGTCCTCCTCCATCATCTAAGATGGGCCCAAGATTGTGCAGGTTTTGTGCGGGTAGCAATAGTCACAGCATTCCAAAGCACTCTTCCCCACCCTCTGGCTCTTAAATTCTTTCTGTTCCCTCTTCTGCAGTGTTCCCTGAATCTTGGGAGATGTGATGGAAATGCTTTATATATTTATTGCCAGACACTCAATGGTCAGTTCTTCTTAGTCTTTTATGAATTTTCAGCCTCCCTAGTAGTAAGCACCAACTACAAAAAGAAGCTTCTCTGACCAGAGATGAGAGCTGCATTTATCTCCGGGCATAAACAAGTGACAGTGGATTACACATTTCAAATAGAAAATTTTCTATCTGATATTTTTCAGGAAAAATGATCCAAAAATTAAGGTCTGAGATACGAAAAAGGACAAACAAACTAAATAAAAACAGAATAAGAGTCACAGGTGGAGGCACATGCCTTTAATCCCAGCACTCGGGAATCAGAGGTTAGAAGGATCACTGTGAGTTTGAGGCCACTCTGAGAATACATAGTGAATTCCAGGTCAGCCTGGGCAAGAATGAGACCCTACCTTGAAAAACCAAAAATAAATAAATAAACAAATAAATAAAAACAGAGGAATATAAATACATAATGACTATAAAATATTCATTTTGGGTCATAGAATTAACATACTACAAAATAAATTATAAATCAAGACTATGCACAGCAGGAGATGGGTCAATTAGACTTATTGTAGCTTCATTACATTGGAAGAAGACAGATAATGAATAATTTCAGATTTTTAAAATATTTATTTATTTATTTGACAGAGAAAGGGGCAGAGGGAGAGAGAAACAGAGAGAGAGAGAGAAAGAGAAAGGGAGAGAGAGAGAAAAAGGAGAGAGAATCGGCACGCCAGTGCCTCCAGCCACAGCAAACAAACTCCAGAAGTGTGTGCCCCCTTGTGCATCTGGCTAACATGGGTCCTGGGGAATCTAACCTGGGTCCTTTGGCTTTGCAGGCAAATGCCTTAACCACTAAGCCATCCCTCCAGCCCTAAAATCAGATTTTAAAAATAAAATATTTTATTTATTTATTTGAGAGAGATAAAGAGGGACAGAAAGAGAGAGAGAGAGAGACGGAATGGGCATGCCAGGGCCTCCTGCCCCTGCAAATGAACTCTAGACACATGCACCACTATGTGCATCTGGTTTACATGAGTTCTGGGGAACTGAACCTGGGACCTTAGACTTCACAGGCAAGCACCTTAACTGTTAGGCCATCTCTCTATGTATCCTTTTATTTTGAGTTACTTCACAACAATAAAAATAATAGAAATCATAGGCAATACCAAAACAAAAGAGGAAAGAAAATATAATTTCAATACTTTATCCTAAAGTAGGCAGGAAAGGAGAAAAAAGAAGCATAGAATAAAGTGGGAAAAATCAAAAGCATAAATAATATAGTAAAAATAATTCCAGGTGCCTTGGCAATCAATAAATATAGGTTACATTTATCAATTGCCAGAGATTGTAAAACTAAAAATCAAATCAGATCCAAGTTTTTACGGTTCACTGGAATAGGCAATGCCTCAGAAAAATTGAAAGGTTAAGGAAAGATATTTGGATTGCAAGTGTTAACCAAAAGAAATGTTGTGTAGTTTATTAATATCAGGCAAAAGCAGATTTTATGATACAACAGAAATTAGAGGTGGGAAGTGGCTGATCGATCAGGTATTAAATTACCAGCTGTCCAAAGACTCATGTGTTTAGGGTTGGTCTCCAGCCTGTGGTGCTATTTGGGAGGTAGTGGAAACTTTAGGAGATGGGACCCAATGGGAGAAAATTAGGCCATTGGAGATTTCTCTTGAAGGTGACATTGAACTTTCATCCTTTCTTCTCTTTTTTCCTGGCCACAATGAGATGAGCGGCTTCCTCCACTAAATGACCCCACTATGATGTCCAGTTCCACCATAGCCCTAGAGGCAATGGGGTAAGTGGCCCTGGATTAAAAATCATCACCACCATGAACCAAAATAAACCTTTCTTCACTTTAAGTTGATCATCTCAGGTATTTTGTCAGTGAGGAAAGCTCACTAATAAACAAGGCAATTAGGAGTAAAAACTGATGTGATTTGTCCACAAAGCAATTCGGCAATCTATATCAATAATCTTAAACATGAGCAGGGCATGTAATTTTGTGGCAGAGCGCTTGCCTAATATGCATGAGGCTCTAGGTTCCATTCCCAGCACAATAAAGCAAACCAAGTCAACACCAAAAAGAAAAAAAAAATACCCATGAATTTTAAACATGCTTACATCCATAGACCCAGTAATTCTGTTTGTCACACTTTATCTTTAGAAAATTATTTATGACATTCATGACCCAAACTATAGCACCCTGTAAGATGAGGTATAATATAAAATATGTAATATAATAATATGCTGATAAATAAAAACGGATACCAAAACCTGGCATCAGTATTGGATATTTAAAATGACTTCCAAGGCAGTAAAGACTTTGCAGAGCAGTGTTCCCTTTCTTTTTAAAACATTTGTAAGAAAGCGTTCAAGAAAGCCTGGTACCCTTTAGACTCAAGGGAGTCCAAAAATTTTCCCCATAGAGCTGGTTTTTAGGTTGTTAAGTAATTGCTTCTGACTCATTTGCTTGTGGTCTCTGGATTTTGTAGTTTAGTCCTGTGATTATTGTTGTCTTGGTGATTAGCAATCTCTTACCAAGTCAAAGCTGGATTTTGTGTGTTTCTCCATCCCTTGGGGCAATTATAACTCTTCTCTGGGAGGACTGTGGGGGCAGAAATCAGGCATTGAGAAGGAATATGATTCTTTTCTATAGTTTAATTCCTTTCCATTTATTAACTAGCTGTATCTTTCATAAATACATCATGTAAAATTAGTCTTAAGGTGTAATGTATTTCTTGGGCACATTCTATTTGCAAAGCTAAAATATGCTATCTAGACTGTGCACATTTGTTGACAATAATTGAGATAAGGGTTCTATAATAGAAAATTCTATTCACAATTGCATAAATGTACACATTATATTTTCCTTTTAAAGAGAGAAAGTATTTTAAAATATACTACTAAAAGCAGAGTTGTTTGAAAGTGAAATGGCATTACCTGCCCTCTTATCTAAATAAGCAGAATCTAATTTTAGAATGCTAACATTATTATGGTTATAGTTCTACAACAGTAATAACAATAGTGAAGAGTTAGCCACATTTCCTTCTCTCTCTCTCTCTGATAAGGTCTCGCTATGCAGCCCATATTAGTCTGGGACTTGCTATGCAGCACAGGCATGCCTTGCCTCCACCTGCCTAATGCTTATCCAAGCTTTTAAATAAAAACTGTGGGACACTGGGAAGGTATGAGTCTTCCTAAATGCATCGTGCTTCTAGGTCAGTTCCACTTCAAAGTAGTCCTGCAATTGTGGTGTAAACATTTCATTGTCCTGCCTGCCTGTTTAGTCCTTTGAGGAAGTACAAATCTCTCATGTCAAACCATCTGCTCAGTGCAGTCTTTCTTCTAGCAACATCCTCTTGCATAATATTTGTTGGTGAGAAAAGGAGAACATTGATAAGAAATCAATATTGACATGAAATATTTATAAATTTTAACCAAAGGTGTATGCAGTATAATTGAAGTGAATTAGAAGTTACCTATTTTTGGAGCAGAGTATAGAGACAGTCTCAGAATTATCACAATTACATTTTTTAATTCATTTAAACACTTTTTATTGACAACTTCCACACATATAGACAATATATATCAAGGTCATAATTCCCTCCCACCACCTTCCCTTTCTTCCACCTGAATTTCCCCTCCACTGAATTCCTTCTGCTGTCCAACTCCTCTCTCTTCTATTTTTTAACTTTTATTGACAATTTCCATAAATATGTACCATATACCATGATCATAATCATTCTCTACTACCCTTCCTTTTCCCCCTCTTGATTTCCCCCTCCACTGAATCTCATCTTTTTTTCCAACTAGTCTATTCTGGTCTATACCGATGTCATTTTTTTCTCTCCTATTATGCATGTCTTTGTGTAGCTGGCTTCAGCCACTGTGAAGCCTTGAATATCAAGGGCACTTTGTATCTGAAAGACAGTATTATAAGCACTCCTCCCCTTCATTTGACTGTTATATTATTTTTTATTTTATTTTATTTTATTTTTATTAGTTATGTACATAATGTGAATACATTCATGTTGGTACCATTGTCTTTTTCCCATTCTGCGTTGGTAGGGCCTTTGTCAAATATCAAGTAACCGTAGTTACTTGACCCAAAGTCTGGGTGCTCAATTCTGTTCCATTGGTCTATATTCCTGTTTTTATGCCAGTACTATGTTGTTTTTATTACTATGGCTTTGTAGTATAACTTTAGATCAGGTATGGTGATGCCTCTGGAGGTGTTTCTTTTACTGAGGATATGCTTGGATATCTGAGGCCTTCTGACATTCCATATGAATTTTTTTTTTTTTTTTTTTTTTTTGGTTTGGAGGTAGGGTCTCACTCTGGTCCAGGTTGACCTGGAATTCACTCTGTAGTCTCAGGGTGGCCTCGAACTCATGGCGATCCTCCATCCTCTGCCTCCTGAGTGCTGGGATTAAAGGCGTGCACCACCATGCCCAGCTTCCCATATGAATTTTGAGATCATTTTTTATATCTCTGTGAAGAAAGAAGTTGGGATTTTTATTGGTATTGCATTAAATCTGTATATTGCTTTTGGTAAGATTTCCATTTTCACAATGTTAATTTTGCCTGTCTAGGAGCATGGGAGTTCTTTCCATTTTCTCAAGTCCCCCTCAATTTCTTTTTTGAGTGTTTTTATGTTTTCATTGTAAAGGTCTTTCACCTCCTTGGTTAATGTTATTCCAAGGTATTTTATTTTATTTTTATTTTTTTGTTGCTTTTGAAAATGGGACAATGTTGCTCATTTCTTTCTCTGTATCTTTGTCCTTTTGTATATAGAAAGGCTACTGATTTTTGTGCATTGATTTTGTATCCTGCTACTTTGCCAAAGGAGTTAATCACCTTTAAGAGTTTTGAGATGGAGGTTCTTGGGTCACTTATGTATAGAATCATGTTGTCTGTGAATAGGGCTAACTTAGCTTCTTCCTTTCCAATTTGTATCCCTTTGATTTCTTTCTCCTGTCTTATTGCTTGAGCTAGGATTTCCAGTACTATGTTGAAGAGCAAAGGAGAGAGCAGACACCCCTGTCTTGTTCCTGATCTCAATGGGAATTCCTTCAGTCTCTCCCCATTGAGTATTATTTGGACTTTAGGAGCTTTGTATATAGCCTTTATTATGCTGAGATTGAAACCATCCATGCCTATTCTCTCCAATGTTTTGATCATAAAGTGATGTTGTATTTTGTCAAAGTCCTTTTCTGCATCTATCGAAATGATCATGTGGTTTTTGTGTTTAAGCTTATTTATGTGGTGTATTACATTGACAGATTTCCGTATGTTGAACCACCCCTGCGTTCCTGGGATGAAGCCTACTTGATTAAGGTGGATAATGCTTTTGATGTGTTGTTGAATTCAGTTTGTGAGGATTTTGTTCAGGATCTTTGCGTAAAGTTCATTGGGGAAATAGGCCTATAGTTTTCTTTTCTTGTGGCATCTCTGCCTGGTTTTGGTATTAGGGTGATACTAGCTTCATAGAAGGAGTTGGGGAGCTTTCCCTGATCTCCGATTGTTTGGCATAGTTTGAGAAAAATTGGTTTCAGTTCTTCCATGAAGGTTTGATAGAATTCAGCTGAGAAGCCATCTGGTCCTGGACTCTTCTTTTTTGGGGAAGTGTTTGATTACCTTTTCAATCTCAGTGGGTGTGATAGGTTTGTTTAGGAGATTAATCTGCTCTGAGTTTAGCTTTGGTAGGTGGTATGTGTCCAGGAATTTGTCCATTTCCTCCATATTATCCAGTTTTGTGGAGTAGAGGTTTTTGAAATAAATCCTGATGATTCTCCCAATTTCATTTATGTCTGTTGTGATCTCTCCGTTTTCATTTCTAATTTTGTTAATTTGAAACATCTCTTTTTTTCACTTGATCAGATTGGCTAGGGGTTTATCAATCTTATTTATTTTTCCAAAGAACCAGCTCTTTGTTTATCAATTTTCTTAATTGTCTTCTTAGTTTCCAATTCATTATTTTGTGCTCTGATCTTAATTATTTCTTTCCTTCTGGAGCTTTTTGGGTTGGATTCTTCTTGTTTTTCCAGTGCCTTTAGGTGGATGGTTAGGTTATTGATTTGGGATCTCTCTGTCTTTGTTATGGAGGCATTTAGTGCTATGAATTTTCCCCTGAGGGCTGTCTTCATTGTGTTTTGGAACATTGTGTTCTCATTGTCATTCATTTCTAGAAATTTTGCAATTTCATTTTTATTTTGTCCACTACCCATTTATTGTTTAAAAGTGTGTTGTTCAGTTTCCAGGAGCTGGTGGGATTCCTGGCACAACTTTTGTTGTTGATTTCTAGCAATACAGCATTGTGATCTGATATCATGCAGGAAATTATGTCAATCTTCCTAAATATATGGAGGCAGGCTTTATGACCCAGTATGTGATCCATTTTAGAGAAGGGTCCATGGGCTGCTGAGAAGAATGTGTATTCAGTGGATTTTGGGTAGAATGTTCTGTAGATATCTATTAGGTCTAATTGCTCTATGGAATTTGTGTAGAATGTTCTATATATTGTCCGTTAGATCTAATTGATTTATGGTGATGTTGAGCTCTCTTACTTCCCTGTTAATTATCAGTTTGGATGATCTATCTATGCTGATAATGGAGTATTAAAGTCCCCGACTATGATGGTGTTGGTGGTTATTATGGTTTTTCAGTCAAGTAGGTTTTGTTTTATGAATTGTGGTGCACCTGTGTTTGGTGCGTAAATATCGATGATTGTGATATCCTCTTGTTGGATTGTTCCCTTGATAAGTAAGAAGTGGCCTTCTTTGTCTTTTTTTGATTACTTTTGGTTTGGAGTCTATTTTATCTGATATTAGAATAGCAATGCCTGCTTGTTTCTTATTGCCATTTGCTTGGAATATCATTTTCCATGCTTTCACCCTGAGGAGGTATCTGTCTTTAGTGGTGAGGTGGGTTTCTTGAAGACAGCAGATTGAGGGGTCTAATTTTATGACCCACCCTGTTAACTTATGTCTCTTGATGGATGAATTAAAGCCATAAATATTTAGGTAATCACCAAATGTGGGCTAGAAGAGAGCCTACGCATATAAAATTCCCTCCAAAAGCTCTGTGGCCATCCCTTCTATCTAGTACTAACTTCTCTCTCCATTGGAGAATTTGCTTATCTTTTTCAGATGGACAATGAACCTGAAGGGAGAACCAACCAATCACACCTCAGGGCCCCAGCTGAAACCACAGAGTAATGCAGGGAAAGGCAAGAGTACAGAGTTCTTGGTGAACATGACACCAGAAAAAGGCTGAAGGAGATAAACACAGAGAACATCCAACTCCTACTAAACCAGATATTCAGAGACACAGAGGCTCCCAAAACTTCATCACTGAAGTAGAATTAAAATGACCCCAATGTGGCTCAGGGAAATTCACGGAAGAGGGGGTAGAAAGAATGTTAGAGCCACACGTTGGGGCATTATACACAGAGACTTGGCCTATCCCCCAGAATTCTTGATTAACCCCACAATGCATGACCCACATTCCCCATTGATGAGGGTCCCTTTGGAAGAGGGAGGACAGGGATGAGGATAAGGGAGCCAACACTATGAATGTAAAATCAGAATAATATAAATAAAAATAAATTATAAAAAAATTTAGGATAATAACTATGAGGTTTGGTTTATTCCTTGCCATATTGTAATGGTTTATGTGGTTTGGTGTTTTTTGGACTTGGTAGTTTTCTGTGCCTTCTCTGAGTTTGGTTATTGTGATCTGCTTTTTGTAGGTACTTGAGGTTAGTTATTTGACTCTTCTGTGTGGAGAATGCCCTGATGTACTCTCTGTAGGTTTGGCTTTGTGTTCATGAAGTTGTACAGCTGAGTTTTATTGTTGAAAGTTTTTCTTTCACCATCTATTATGAAGGATAATGTTGCTGCGTAGAGTAGTTTCGGTTGGAAGCCATAAGTTCTTAGATTTTGCAGTGATGCTGAATGTTGAGGGGATGGGTCAGTGGGTCCTTTGGGAATATGTTGCAGGGGGTGGTTGGGACTGATGGGTCCTATGACAGGGCAGGAAGGGGATATGGGACTGCTGTGGGTTAGGTGAAGCACAGGTGGAGGATTTGTGGTGGTCCAGGGGGATGGTGGGAAAGGGGAAGGAGGGGTGAAGAATAGCCTGTTGGCCTGGGTCTGGGTCTTCACATAGGGGGTGGGGGGCTGTGGCAGTGATGAGGATGGCATTTGCATTTGGAGTTCCTGTGCCCATAGGTGGTGGGAGTGGGGCAGCAAGGGGGTTGGAGTTCACATGAGGAGTTCCCACAAGGAGTTCCTGTGCCCAGGATTGGGCAGCAAGGGGGACAGAGCTCTGTTCCTGAGCATGGGGGTAGGGGTGGAGTGATGAGGTGGTTCGAGTTCAGTGTGTGGGGTTCCTGTGCCTGGGGGTATGGGGGTGGGGATGTGGCGAGGGGGAAGGAGCTTGTGTGTGGAGCTCCTGTGCATACTGGGGTGGGGAGGCAAGGGGGAAGGAGCTTGCTAACCTGCTGGTCTGGGTCCACTTAGCCTAAGGTTAGTGCAGGATGAATCTGCAGCTAGGATGGCTGTTTTAGGGCATTGGGGGACTGTGGGCTACCTGAGAGCATGGGAATCAGTGGATTCCCTACTTTGCTCCTCTACACCTACCCACTGTACCCTAGTGAACCCTAATGGTCTTGCTTTTCCTTCCTGGCCAGGTGAGGTGTGTTTGGATGGATGCCATCTTGACTGGCTCTTATACTTTTTATTCCACCTCTTTTGTAATGGTCTCTGAGCCTTGGAGGGTGTGATAGAGATGCCTCATTTCATGTTGAACACACCACTGTCACTTCTTTTCAGCACTTTGGTGAGTTTTGAGTCACCCCAGTGGTCACCACCATTTGAAAAGAAGCTTCTATAAACAAAAATGAGACTAGCTTTAGTATATGCTCATAAATACAAGTATTTAGAGGGTAGTTTTGTGGGCATGATATAACCATTTAGTCAGAAAACAGTAGTAATTTTCCCCCTGGGTCTTATTATGTCTCCAGCCATAGGCTTTTGATTAGATTTTCTGTACCAAGCATAAATTATCTCCCATGGGATGGGTCTCAAGTCCAATCAGAGAGCAGTTGGTTTCTTCCATACCAAACATACCATCATTGCACCAGCAGTCAAAATTTGCCTGCTTGGCCAGGTATAGAACTTGCAGTGTCCACTACTAGTTAAGACCATTGATGTCTTTTCTCCCCCAGTAGGCTGCATAGCCCTTTCTCACATCATGACAGTTAGTCAACAAGGAGGAGGCTTCCAGCTACACTCCATCCTGATTTTTCATTGACTTGCAGTCCAAGTACATGCAATCTTCAGCAATAGGGTCTTTCCATCCAGTTCTGGTGGGCAATCAAGAGCCTTGACAATAGCAAGGGAACTCACTGGAAGGTATACCACTCCTGACACTGAAATTTTCTAGTAAAAATCTATGGCAAAGATTTTTTTCCTATTCTTTTCAATATGCTGATAGGGTCCTTTGCTGTGTGCAGAAGCTTTGAATTTCATGTAATGTTATTTGTTAATTTTGGGGGCTATTTCCTGTGCTATTGGGATTCTATTCAGAAAGTTCTTGATTATGCCTATATATTTAAGTGTTTTTCTCTATGTTTTTCTCTAGTACTTTTAGTGTTTCAGGTTTAAAATTGCCTTTGATCCACTTTGTATTGATTTTTGTGGAGAAAAGGAGATAAGAATCTAATTTAATTATTCTGTATGTGGATATACAGTTTTGCCTGCACCACCTGTTGAATATGCTTTGTTTCAAAGTATGTTTTTGATACCATTGTTGAAAATTAGG
This sequence comes from Orientallactaga sibirica, assembly GCA_036365145.1. Classification (NCBI taxonomy): domain Eukaryota; kingdom Metazoa; phylum Chordata; class Mammalia; order Rodentia; family Dipodidae; genus Orientallactaga; species Orientallactaga sibirica. Next base: position 8,715,566 of record JAEOAD010000372.1, on the reverse strand, counting down.
TGACCATAGCTGTGTGGGTTTATTTGTAGATCCTCTATTCTTTTTTTCATTTTTTTCTGTTTATTTATTTAATTTTAAGTTTTATTTATTTGAGAGAGTTGGCGGGGGAGAGAATGGGTGTGGAAGGGCCTCCAGCCACTGCAAATGAACTCCAGACACATGCGATACCTTGTGCATCTGGCTTACATGGGTACTGGGGAATCAAACCTGTGTCCTTAGGCTTCTCAGGCAAGTACCTTAACCACTAAGCAATCTCTCCAGCCCCTTTCCAGGTTTTGTCTGTTTGGTGTTCTAAATGCTTCCTGTATCTACATTGGCATTTCTTTCCCAATTTGGAGAAAATTTTCTTCTGCTATGCCTTTGGAGTGAAATTCTTCTCCTTCTACTATACCCTGTGTGGTAGTTTGAATATATGTCCCCCAATATATTCAGTGTTTTATTAGTTATAGTTTGCATCTGCAATCACCTTGCTAGAGGCAATGCCACTGGGGGCTGGTCTTAAGGTGTGGGTTTGAGATTCCATTGTAAAGATATGCAAATGTGCCTAGCAGGAGTTCCTGAAGTGTGCTGTGTGGCCTTTTGGCTGTAGTTTTGCTCTGTGTGCTGTGGTGGCTGGTTGGTTTCTCTCTCTCTCTGCTTGGCCCTGTGGAGAGCAGGCCGCTTCTCTTGCCATTATGGAACTTCCCCTGGATCTGTAAGCTTCAATAAATAGTATCCCTTCCTCCATAACTGTGCCTGGTCTGGAAGTTCATCTCAGCAAACCTGAAGCTGTCTGCTACACCCTGATTTCTTATGTTTGATCTTTTCATAGTGTCCCGAATATCTTGAAATTCCCATTCATACCTTCCTATTAGCTTATCTTTCTCTTTGTTGGACTGTGTCAGATCTGCCACCTGGTATTCTAGTTTAGATATTCTGTTCTCTCCTTCATCCATTCTATTGGTGAAACTTTCCACAGAGTTTTTTTATTTGGCTGATTGTGTTTTTTAGTGCTAGAATTTCTGCCTGGTTTTTCTTCAGTATATCTATTTCCTTACTCATGTCTTGTAATGATCTCCTTATTTCATTAAGCTGGTTTCCTGTGTTCTCTTGGAATTCCTTCAGGAGTTTGTTTTCTTCTTTAATTCCTTTGTTTTCCTCTTTGATTTCATCTTTGATTTCCTTGAATATAGATAAAATCATTTAAAAAATCCTTGTCAGGCATTTCATCTAAAACAGTCTTATTGGGGGTCATTTGTGATGGATTTATAATTTTTTGCATTGCATTCTCTTGATTCTTTGTGTTTCTTATACTATAATGTAGTGATTTTTGCATCCTGAGTTGATTTGATACTTGGGTTTTCTAATTATCTGCTGCACTCTTAGACTCAGAAATCCAACTTTACATACCTTCAGAGCAGGCATTTAAGGTGCCAAGTGTAGCTCTTCTATTCCAATCCAACTGCATAAGTAATCCTAGGTGTTGCATTTGCCTGCTCTTCTAGTATTCGTGGGCTGGTGGAGGAATATACTGGCAAAATTCTAAAATTCAACTGAACAATATGTACATTCAATAAAAACCAGTACAGAATAGGCAAATGTGGGGATTGAAACAAACAGATAACCTTATAAAGCCCAAATCCCTAAGGGTGTGTGTTGCTCTACACCCTTAATCCTGTCTGCTGGGAGGTTGAGATTTCTGTTCTGAAATGGGTTCCAGGTCAGCCTGGGTCCAAATTAGACCCTGTCCCCAATAATGACAGAAGAAAAAGACAAAGGCCCTATGAATCTGAAACATCAAAGGCAACAATAGTCAATCCCAAAATACAGTTTAATTGAGAATGGTAAAGTCAACCAAGAATATGTAACCCATAATGTGCCCTGAATGGAAAGAGAGATTAGCACTTCCAGTGCAGGCCTATGTACCTGTTTTTATTTTTTTATCAGTAGGCCTTGTTACCTTTTGGGGTGCCTTCCAATCTCACCACTGCTGAATGCTCTCCTCCATCCCTCCATGTTGTGCTGTGGATCTGGCTGAATGTTTTCTCTGGAGGTTTGCATTTCTGATGGTTGGGAGATGGGAGTGTGTAGGAAGCCTGGAGTTGTACTGGAACTGTTCAGCCAGTCCCACCTGTATCCCTTTCAGTAGCTCCTTAGCTGATCTCTGTTGTCTCCCCTTCAGGTTTGATGAGGTTGGATTTTCTTGCTTGGTCTTTGCTGGGCACTGGGCCGGCATGCGGCAAGCACCTCCATGGGATTCTGGCCAGTTTTCTCCTTTTTGGTAAATCTTGGTCTCTCCTGCTTCTCTGCTATGGCCAATAAAAACCTATACACCTTCACTTTTCAGAAGAAAAGTGTATTTTGCTTAAATCCCTCCCTAGGCTGGTTTGATGTGACATGTGACTCCTATGTAGCATCTTACCTGGAAGTCCTCTGGATCCTCTATTCTATTTCATTGGTCTATATGACTGTTTTTTTTTTTTTTTTTTTTTTTTTGTGGCAGTACTATGATATCTTTGTCAATTTGCTCTGTAGTATCATTTTAGGTCAGTAATTGTGATAACTCTAGGAGTGTTCTTTGTGCTTAGGATTGCTTTGCCTATCTCTGGTCTTTTGTGCTTCCATATGAATCATTGGTTTTTTTTTTTTTTTTTTTCTAGCTCTGTGAAGAATGTCACTGGAATTTTATGGGAATTGAATTGAATCTGTAGTTTACTTTTGGTAGTATACTGATTTTCACAATATTAATTCTGTCAATCTGGGAGCACGGAAGTTTTCCCAATCTTCTAGTGTCTTCTTCAATTTCTTTTCTTCAGTATTTTAAAGTGCTGGTCTTTTATCTCACTGTTTAGGTTTATCCATGTATTTTTTGAAGCTATTGTGAATGGGATATTTTTTCTAATTTCTTTCTCAATAAATTTGTTATTGATATGTATATAAACCACTGATCTTTTGTTTGTTGATTTTGTATCCTTCAACTTCAGTGAAGGTGTGTATGAGATCTAAAAGTTTTCTAGTGAAATCCACGGGTTCTTTTAAGTATAATATTATGTATCTGCAAATAGAAATCCTTTAACTTTTTTTTGTCCATTTTTATTCCTTTTATATTTTCATGTGTTGAATAAGAGTAGAGAGTGAGCATCATTGTCTCATTCCAGATTAAAAAATTATTTATTTTATTCATTTGAGAGAGAGGGAGAGAGAGAGAGAGAAAGAGAGAAGCAGATATATAGAGAGAATGGGTGTGCCAGGGCCTTCAACCACTGTAAATGAACTCCAGACACATGTGCCACTCTGTGCATCTGACTTATGTGGGTCCTGGGGAAATGAACCTGTGTTCTTTGGCTTCACAGGCAAATGCCTTAACTGCTAAGCCATCTCTCCAGCCCTTGTTCCAGATTTTAAATGTAATGCTTTGTTTTTTCCCACTTAAGTATAATGCTAGGTCTAGATTTGTAATATATAGTTACATAGCGAGCTAGCCTGGGGTACATAAGACCCTCTTTCAAAAACTCAAAACTAAAATAAAAAAAGAAAGTAGTGCTAAGTCATGCATTTAATACAAAAAATAAAGGTACTTATTTTAAATAAGTTTAGTCTGATTATAGATTGGAGTATTGCACACATAATTTTTTTTGAGACTGAATCCCATGATATCCCAGGCTGACTTCAAACTTGTTATGTAGTCAAGGATGACCTTGAAGTTAGAATTTTCCTGTACCCTCTGAGTGCTGGGATTACAGGTATAAACCATACTCAGTTTATATAATGCTGGGGATTGAATTGAGGGCATTATGCATGGTAGCTAAGCATTCTAATAATTAAGTTACATTCCCAGCCTGGTACACATAATTCATTTTTAAAAAATGTTTGCTACTTCATTTATATTAAGGAAATTATTTTCAAGCAGTTTTATTCAAATATGACTTATATAACTGTTCCATAAATTTTAATTAAATTATATTTGTCTCAAATGTAATTGCATTTTATAATTATTTGTCCTAACATTTAAAAATTATTTATTTGCATGCATGCATGCATGCCTGTGTGTATGGACATTCCAGGGTCTCTTGCTGCTGCAAATGAATGCCTGTCTGGCTTACATGGGTAGCTAGGTAATTGAACCCAGGATGTCAGGCTTTCCAAGCAAGTATCTTTAACTGTTGAGCCACTGTCATAACATTTTAAATATTTTATTCATTCATTTATTTGTAAGCAGAGAGAGAGAGAGACAGACAGACAGAGAGACACAGAGAGAATGGGCATGCCAGGACCTCTAGCAGCTCCAAATGAATTCCAGGTGCATATGCCACTTTGTGCATCTGGCTCTACATGGGTACTGGGGAATCAAACCCAGGTCCTTAGGCTTTGTAGACGAATGACTTAACCACTGAGCCATCTCTCTATTCCTGTCTTAACCTTTTCTTTTTTTTTCAAGGTAGGGTCTTGCTGTAGCCCAGGCTGACCTGGAATTCACTATGTAGTCTCAGGTGGCCTCAAGCTCATGGCAATCCTCCTACCTCTGCCTCCTAAGAACTGGGATTAAAGGTGTGTGCCACCATGTCCTGCTCTGTGTTAACATTTCTTTCTTTCTTTCTTTCTTTCTTTCTTTCTTTCTTTCTTTCTTTCTTTCTTTCTTTCTTTTTCTTTCTTTCTTTCTTTCTTTCCCCTCCCTCCCTCCTTCCCTCCCTCCCTCTATCTCTCTCTCTCTTTCTCCTTTCTTTCTTTCTTTCTTTCTTTCTTTCTTTCTTTCTTTCTTTCTTTCTTTCTTTCTTTCTTTCTTTCTTTCTTTTGTTTTCTGAGGTAGGGTCTTGCTCTAGTTCAGGCTGACCTGGAATTCACTATGTAGTCTCAGGGTGGCCTCGAACTCACTGCAATCCTCCTGCCTCTGCCTCCTGAGTGCTGGGATTAAAGGTGTACGCCACCACTCCCAGCTCTTGTCTTAACATTTTAATTAGCAATCTACTTAATACATACCAACCTTGTGTCTAGTCTTAACTTCATTGGGACTATACAAAATTGATGATAAACATAGTTCTTTTGTTTATTTATTTTTAAAATACTTTATTTATGACAGAGAGAGAGAGAGAGGCAGAAAGAATGTGAGACTTGGCATGCCATGGCCTGTAGCCCCAGAAAATGAACTCCAGGTGCTTGTGCCACCTTGTGCATCTGGATTATGTGGGTACTGGGGAATCGAACCTGGGTCCTTTGGCTTTGCCAGCAAGCTCCTTAACCATTAAGCCACCTTTCCAGCCAAAAACATAGTTCTTTAAAAATATATTTATTTAATTTATTTATGAGAGCGACAGGCAGACAGACACAGAGAGACTTAGTATGGACTTGCCGGGGCCTCCTGCCACTGCACAGGAACTCCATTCACATGCACCACTTTGTGCATCTGACTTTACATGGGTACTGGGGAATTGAATCTGAATCATGTAGCTTTGTAAGCATGTGCCTTTAACCACTGAGCAATCTCTCCAGCCTCTCCCCCAAATATTGTTTTTTATCAATTTCAATTATGTTTTCTATGGTTATTTCATTGTGACTCCTGGAATAGAGGATATGAGAAGCATTTGTATTTTTCAATCAATATTTAAAGAAATGGAATACATCTTTTAAAATGTCTGAAAAATCTCGAAATCAAAGCAAACATGATTTTGGTCACAACATGGGTACAAGAGACATTTTAAAAGTCAGATCAGAAAAACATGCTTTGATATGTCAGTGTTCAAAACATTTTTATTCCCCAAATGATCTCCCATAAGTTAGGCAGCCATCCAATGATGGTATGCAATTATTGCTAATAACAAGGAAACATCTCAGTGGGTTTGGGCCACCCACAGACCACACTGCATGTCGTTAGGGAGCCCCTCATATAATTTTTTGTGGTTTATTTCCTCTGACCACATGAAAGCCTGAAACAAAATATGGTAACTTAGAAAGATAGATACAGTCAATGTAGTGACCCCTAAAATTGGCTGTCTGCAAAACTGGTCCTGCTTCTGGTTTCTGGGAACCTTCTTAACAGTTCTGTCTGGCTCAAATGCCTTGCAATAGACTGTGACTGTTGGAATAGGGACAAGGAGAACTGCCACATTGGATAATGAGATTGGAATCTTAAGTGATTTTCATGTTTCAGAATATCCTATCATTTTAAAGTCGCTTTGCATATTGTCACCCTTTCACATGCAAAGATGACAATATACAGCATCCATGTCCTTTAATTAGAATGTTTTTATTGCTATAATATAACTGCCCTTTCCTTTTAAATTATGATACATGCTACATGCAAAATACCTACAGCCCTCTAAAGCAATGATCTGTAAACAAGTAGGAAATTTAAATAGGATTGAACATAATTTTCATATAATGCAATGTAATCATTGTTTTAGTTTGGAGATTTGTGTAATAATTATGATGACATCAAAATTCATATGTGAGGCTGGAGAGATGGCTTAGCAGTTAAGGTGCATGCCTGCAAAGCCTAAGTACCCAAGTTTGATTCTCCAAGTCCCGTGTAAGCCATATGCACATGTTGGTGCATGCATCTGGAGTTTATTTGCAGTGACTAGAGGCCCTGGTGAGCCCATTCTCTCTCGCTCTCTCTGTATTTAAATAAATAAAAATAAATCTTTTTTAAAAAAAATCTTCCTTGTGTTGGGAAGAAAAAAAAAATTCACATGTGAAGATTCCTGGGTTACAGAGAGTTCTAATTTTATTTATTTATTTTTGTTTTTTGAGGTAGGGTTCTGCTCTAGCCCTAGAATTCACTATGTAGTCTCAGGATAGCCTCCAACTCACAGCAATCCTCCTACCTCGGCCTCCCGAGTGCTGCAATTAAAGGCATGTTCCATCATTCCACGCTTTATTTTATTTTTTATTTTAAATATTTTTGTTTATTTTCAAGGACACAGACAGAGAGAGAGAGAGAATGAGAGAGAGAAAGAGGGAATGGGCACTCTAGGGTCTCTTGCCACTGTAAATGAACTCCAGATGCATGTGCTGCTGTGCATCTGGCTTATGTAGGCACTGGGAATTGAAGCTGGGCTGTCAGACTTTGCAAACAAGCACCTTTTAATCGTTGAGCCATCTCTCCAGCCCTGACCTGAGAACTAAGTTTAACTTAATAGTTATGTTATATATATATTATATATAAAGGTTTTATATATATAAAATTTAGCCTGAAAAAGTGAAGTCCATTTTATACATATGGGCATTCCAGGGCCTCTTGCTGCTGCACAAGAATTCCAAACACATGAACCCCTCTGTGCATCTAGCTTTACATAGCACTGGGGAATTGAACTCAGGCCAGTAAGCTATGCAAACAAGTGCCTTTAACCTCTGAGCCAACTCCCCAGCCTCTGTTTCTGTTCTTCTTGAAGGAGGACCTCATGTAGCTCAAACTGGCCTCAAGTTATCTATCTTACTACCTCCACCTTCCAAGTGCTAGGCAATAGATGGAAGGCACCCTTGCCCTTCATGGTAGATTTTGATTAAAGGCCACATATTAGTTCCATAAATGTACCACATATTTGGTGGTATCAAACAACATTCATTTATTAGTTTGCAGTTCTGTAGGTCAAGAATTTGGATATAGACCACATGGCTTAACTAGGACCTGTAGTTAGTGTCCACCCTTAAATAATAATAAGGGGTTTTTCCAGAAACTTTCTGGATAGTCTAGGGAAATATCTGTTTCTTAAAATTATTATTTTTTAATTATTCTTTTTTTATTTTATTTATCTATTAGAGAGAGACAGAGAGAAAGAGAGAGAATGGGCATGCCAGGGCCTTCAGCCACTGCAAACGAACTCCAGATTCATGTGCCACTTTGTGCTTATGTTATCTCCTTAAGATTGTTTGGCCAAATTTAGTTTCTTATGATTGAAAGGGAAAGGTTACCATTTCTTGTTGGTTGTCAACCAAGAGCTGGTCATTGCTCCTAGAGGTTGCTTGCACTTCTCTTGTGCTTTTCATGTTACCTTTTGTAGCCATGGTAGGTCAAGCCCCTGACATGCTTCAAATCTCTCTGACTTCTGCCTCCAGCACAGTGAACTCTGCTTTAAGGACTCATGTGATTCAAGTGGGCCCACTTAGAAAACCTGAAATTTTACTCCATCTTAAGGGTCATAACGTCAGTCAAATTTGCGAAGTCCCTTTGCCATATATAACATGTTTATAACATGTTTAGTGTGAGATAGCCTTGGGAGGTATCTCATATTATCGCCGAAAGCTAGATTAAATGCTCAAGGTTAATCAAAAACTTGGCAATTTCCAAACATAGCAGCAGCATTCTTTTTTTTTTTTTTAAAATTTTTATTGACAACTTCTTTAATGGTAGAAAATATCCCATGTTATTTACCTCCCTCCCCCCACTTTTCCCTTTGAAACTTCACTCTCCATCATATCCCCTGCCCCTCTCAATCAGTCTCTCTTTTCAGTTTGATGTCATGATCTTTTCCTCCTATTATGATGGTCTTATTTAGGTAGTTTCAGGCACTGTGAGGTCATGGATATCCAGGCCATTTTGTGTCTGGAGGAGCACATTGTAAGGAGTCCTACTCTTCCTTTGGCTCTTACATTCTTTCTGTCCCCTGTTCCGCAATGGACCCTGAGCCTTGGAAGGTGGGTTTGAGATGTTTCAGTGCTGAGCACTCCTCTGTCACTTCTTCTCAGCACCATGATGCCTTCTGAATCATCCCAAGGTTGCCACCATCTGAAAAGAGAAGCTTCTCTAACCAAAAGTGAGAGTAGCATTAATGTATGGGTGTGGACATTAAGAGAAGTGCTTACTGGGCAGTTTGGTGAGCATAGTATATACATTTAGTGAGTCACCAGCAGACATTATACCCTTAGGGCTCATGACTACCCCTGTTGTATGTTTTCAGTATCAGGGATGTGTTCCCTCCCATGGAGCAGGCTTCCAGTCCAATTATAGAGCAGTTGGTTTCCCCCATAACAGACATGCCGCTATTGCACCCATTGGCTCATTTGGCCTGGCTGGCCAAATTTAAAGCTTGCAGTGTTCACTGTTGAGTACCTTCACTGGTGTTTTCTCTCTCCCATTGACCTGCATGCAGTGTAGCTTTTCACAACTTTCTGTCAGCTGGTCCACATGGATGAGGCTTTCAGCTCAGCTCCAGCAGGTTTTCTCAGTGAACTTGCCACCCAAGTATGTGGAATCTCCAGCAATAGGGTCTTACCATCTATTCCTAGTGGGAAACCAAGGGCCTTGGCAATGGCCTATTTTGGGGGTATCTGTAACCTCCCTGGCCAACAACTCACTGGAAGGTATCCCATCCCTGGCACTGAAAATTTTCTAGTAACAATATATGGCTTCTGAGTGTTCCATTGTCCAGAAAAGTAGGTTTCCATATGACTTTTTTATATCCTCTTAGATTTTGATTAGCCCTCCCTCCACAGTTCCTTTACTCAATCTCTTCCCCTGAACTCACTTAGGCCTTTTCACCCCCATTAATTTGTTCTTCTACTTACATATATACAATATCATCCTGTTAAGTCCCCCTCCCTCCCTTTCTATTCCCTTTCTATGCCCTTTCTAGTTTACTGGCTTCTGCTACTGAGTTTTATTTTTAATCACTTAGAAGTCCAATCATTTGTAGCTAGGATCCACATATGAGAGAGAACATGTGATGTTTGGCTTTCTGGGCCTGGGTTACCTCACTAAGTATAATCCTTTCCAGATCCATCCACTTTCCAGCAAATTTCATAGCTTCATTTTTCTTTACCACTGAGTAGAACTCCATTGTGTAAATGTGCCACATCTTCATTATCCACTCATCAGTTGAGGGACATCTAGGCTGGTTCCATTTCCTAGCTGTTGTGAATAGAGCAGCAATAAACATGGTTGTGCAAGTATCTCTAAGGTAGTGAGATGAGTCCTTAGGATATATGCCTAGGAGTGGTATAGCTGGGTTATATGGATTGATCTATATTTAGCTGTCTCAGGAACCTCCACACTGATTTCCACAATGGCTGGATCAGGTTGCATTCCCATCAACAGTGTAGAAGGTTCCTCTTTTTCCACATCCTCATCAGCATTTATAGCCATTTGTTTTCATGATGGTAGCCAATCTGACAGGAGTGAGATGGAATCTCAAGGTAGTTTTAATCTGTACTTCCCTGATGACTAGGGATGTAGAACATTTTTTTAGATGTTTATATGCCATCTGTAATTCTTCTTCTGAGAATTCTCTATTTAGTTCCATAGCCCATTTTTTCCCATAATTTATTTTTATTTATATTATTCTGATTTTACATTCATAGTGTTGGCTCCCTTATCCTCCCTCCTGTCCTCCCTCTTCCAAAGGGAACCTTATCAATGGGGAATGTGGGTCATGCATCGTGGGGGTAGTCAAGAGTTCTGGGGGGGGGGTAGGCCAAGTCTCTGTGCATAATGCCCCAACTTGTGGCTCTAACATTCTTTCCTCCCCCTCTTCCACGAATTTCCCTGAGCCACATTGGGGTCATTTTAGTTCTACTTCAATGATAAAGTTTTGGGAGCCTCTGTGTCTCTGGATATCTGGCTTAGTTGGAGTTGGATGTTCTCTGTGTTTATCTCCTTCAGCCTTTTTCTGGTGCTGTGATTGCCAAGAATGCTGTATTCTTGCCTGTCCCCTGTATTACTCTATGGTTTCATCTAGGGCCCTGGTGAGGTGTGATTGGTGGATCCTCCTTTCAGGTTCATTGTCCATCTGAAAAAGATAAGCAAATTTCCCAACACAGAGAGAAGCTAGTACTAGATAGAAGGGATGGCCATAGATATTTTGGAGGGAATTTTATATGTGTACCATAGCCCATTTTTAATTGGATTGTTTGATTTCTTATTATTTAATTTTTTTAGTTCTTTGTATATCCTAGATATTAACCCTCTGTCAGATGTATAGCTGGCAAAGATTTTCTCCCACTCTGTAGGTTGCCTCTTTTCTCTATTCACAGTGTCCTTAGCTGTACAAAAGCTTTGTAATTTCATGAGGTCGGAGCGGTTGATCTGTGGTTTTATTTCCAGAGTGATTGGGGTTATATTCAGAAAGTCTTTGCCAAGACCAATATGTTGAAGTGTTTTTCTCTACTTTTTCCTCTAGCAGTTTCAGAGTTTCAGGTCTGATAATAAGGTCTTTGATCCATTTGGACTTGATTCTTGTGCATGGAGAGAGATAAGGATCTATTTTCATCCTTCTACAGATGCATATCCAGTTTTCCCAGCACCATTTGCTAAAAAGACTGTCTTTTCTCCAATGAGTATTATTGGCATTTTTGTCAAAGATCAGGTGGCTATAGCTACCCGGACTTACATCAGGGTCCTCTATTCTGTTCCATTGATCTACATGTCTCTTTTTGTGCCAGTACCATGCTGTTTTTGTTACTATGGCTCTGTAATATAGGTTAAAATCAGGTATGGTGATACCACCAGCTTTATTTTTGTTGCTCAAAATTATTTTAGATATCAGAGGTTTTTTGTGCTTCCAAATAAATTTTTGGATTGTTTTTTCTATTTACGTGAAGAATGCCATTGGAATTTTAATGGGGATTGCATTAAATGTGTAGATTGCTTTTGGTAGGATTGTCATTTTCACAATATTGATTCTTCTGATCCAAGAACAGGGGATGTTTTTCCATTTCCTATTGTCTTCTGCAATTTCTTGCTGGAGTGTTTTAAAGTTCTCCTTGTAGAGATCCTTCACTTCCTTGGTTAGGTTTATCCCAAGGTACTTTATTGTTTTTTTGAGGCAATTGTGAATGGGAGTGTTTCTCTGATTTCATCTTCTATGTGTTTGTTGTTAGCATATAGGAAGGCTACTGATTTCTGTGTGCTTATTTTGTATCCTGCTACATGGCTATAGGTGTTTATCAGCTCTAACAGTCTGCTGGTAGAGTCTTTAGGGTCTGTTATGTATAGAATCATATCACCTGCAAATAATGATAACTCGATCTCTTCCTTTCCAAATTGTATCCCTTTTATGTGTGTCTCTTGCCTTATTGCTATGGCTAAGACTTCAAGTACTATATTAAATAAAAGTGGGGACAGTGGACACCCTTGTCTTGTGCCTGATTTTAGTGGAAAAGGGTCAAGTTTTTCTCCATTTAGTATTATGTTGGCTGTGGGTTTGTCATAAATAACCTTTATTATGTTGAGATATGTTCCTTCTATTCCTAGCCTCTGTAGGACTTTTATCATGAAGGGATGTTGGATTTTGTCAAATGCTTTTTCTGCATCTAATGAGATGATCATGTGATTTTTGTCCTTCAGTCCATTTATATAATGTATTACATTTATCGATTTACATATGTTGAACCATCCCTGCTGTGGTAATTTGAATATATGTCCCCCAATATATTCAGTGTTTAGTTATAGTTTGCATCTGCAATCACCTTGCTAGAGGCAATGTCACTGTGGGCCAGTCTTAAGATGTTAATGGTGGGTTTGAGATTCCATTGTAAAGATATGCAAATGTGCCTAGCAGGAGTTCCTGAAGTGTGCTGTGTGACCTTTTGGCTGTAGTTTTAGCTCTGTGTGCTGTGGTGGCTGGTTGGCTTTGTCTCTCTCTGCTTGGCCCTGTGAAAGCAGGTTGCTTCTCCTGCCTTTATGGAACTTCCCCTGGATCTGTAAGCTTCAATAAATAATATCCCTTCCTCCATAACTGTGCCTGGTCTGGAAGTTCATCTCAGCGAACCTGAAGCTGTCTGCTACACCTGCATCTCTGGGATAAAGCCTACTTGGTCAGGGTGAATGATCTTTCTGATATCTTCTTGTATTCTGTTTGCCAATATTTTGTTGAGAATTTTTGCATCTATGTTCATGAGGGAGATTGGTCTGTAATTTTACTTTTTTGTTCTATCTTTGTCTGGTTTTTGGATCAGGGTGATGCTGGCTTCATAGAAGGAGTTTGGTAGGGCTCCTTCCTCTTCTATTTTATGGAAAAGTTTAAGACGCATTTGTGTTAGTTCTTCCATGAAGGTCTGGTAAAATTCAGCAGTGAATTCATCTGGGCCTGGCCTTTTTTTAGTTGGGAGATTTTTTTTTATAACTGCTTGCATCTCCATACTCGTTATAGGTCTATTAAAGTGGTTAATCTCATCTTGATTTACTTTAGGTAATTCATATAAATCAAGGAATCATCCATTTCTTTCAGATTTTCAAACCTAGTGGAGTATATCTTCTTATAGTATGTCCTATGATTTAAAAAAAAATTCCTGTGGTATCTGTTGTAATGGTGCTTTTTCCATCTCTAATTCTATTAATTTGTGTCTGTTCTCTCTTTCTTTTGGTCAGATTTGCTAAGGGTTTATCAATTTTGTTTATCCTTTCAAAGAACCAACTCTTTGTTTCATTCATTCTTTGGATTTTTTTTTTTTGTTTCTATTTCATTACTTTCTGCCCTAATATTTATTATTTCTTCTCATCTACTGATTTTTGGTTTGCCATGTTATTCTTTTTTCAAGGCCTTAAGGTGCAGCATTAAGTTGTTTAACTGTGACCTTTCTAATCTCTTAACATACGCACTTAAAGCTATAAATTTCCCTCTTAGGACTGCCTTCATTGGGTCCCAAAGGTTTTGGTATGTTGTGTTCTCATTATGATTTGACTCCATGAATTTTTTGATTTCCTTCTTGATTTCTTCATTGACCCACTCATCATTTAGTAGTATGTTATTTAGTTTCCATGATTTTGTGTATACTCTATAGCTTTTCTTGTTACTGATTTGTAGTTTGATCCCATTGTGATCCAACAGAGTGCAAGAAATTATTTCAATTTTCCTATATTTGTTAAGATTTGCTTTGTGTCCTAATATATGGTCTATTTTAGAGAATGTTCCATATGCTGCTGAAAAGAATGTGTATTCTTCAGCATTTGGATGAAATTTCCTATGTATATCTGTTAGGTCCATTTGTTCTATGACCTCATTTAATCTAGAAGCATCTCTGTTTATTTTTTGCCTGGATGACCTGTCAATTGGTGAGAGTGGGGTGTTGAAGTTACCCACTACAAGTGTATTTGGTGTTATGTCTGACCTTAGTTCTAATAGCGTTTGTTGTTGAAATTGGGAGCCCCCATGTTAGGTTCATATATGTTTAGGATTGTAATGTCCTCCTGTTCGAGCATTCCTTTAATCAATATAAAGTGACCTTCCTTATCTTTCCTAATTAATGTTGGTCTGAAGTCTACCCTGTCAGATATTAGGATAGCAACCCCTGCTTGTTTTCTAGGCCTATTTGCTTGAAACACCATTTTCCAGCCTTTCACCCTAAGATAGTGTCCATCCTTTGTAGAAAGGTGAAATTCTTGGAGGCAACAAATTGAAGGATCCTGCTTTTTTTTTTTTTTTTTGAGAGAGACACAGAGAGAGACAGAGAGAGAGGGAGGGAGAGGAAGAAGACAGAGATGGGCACACCAGCAGCCTCTCAGCTGCTGTGAACAAAATCCAGATGTGTGAGCCCCCTTGTGGTCAAGTGAGGCATTGCGTCCTTGCATCACTTTGCATCTGGCTAAACGTGGGACCTGGAGATTGGAACCTCTGGAGATTGGAACCAGCGTTCTTAGGCTTAGGAGGCCGGTGTCTTAACCACTAAGCCATCTCTCCAGCCCAGAATCCTGCTTTTTAACCCCATCTGCAAACCTATGTCTTTTGGTTGGGGCATTCAGGCCATTGATATTAAGAGTTATTATTGAAACGTGTGTGTTTCTTATTGCCATTTTTCTTGTTTTGTATTTCTTCTGGTTTTACCTTTGCTCTGTTGTATTAACTAGTATTGGAGTATGGTTTGTTTTTTCCAGGTTCCTTATATGTGTGCTTTTCTTTTTCTTCAGCATGGAGGATCCTTTCAAGTATTTTCTGTAGACCTGGTTCTGTCTTCAAATATTCCTTTAGCCTGCTTTTGTTGTGGAATGTCTTTATTTCTCCATCTATTTGAATGGATAGCTTTGCAGGATAAAGTAACCTTGGTTGACAGTTATCTTTCAGAACTTGGAATACATCACTCCAAGCCCTTCTGGCTTTTAAAGTTTGTGTTGAGTAATCTGCTGTGATTCTGATGGGCTTGCCTTTGTAGGTGACTTGCTTTTTCTCTCTAGCTGCTTTCAATATAGTTTCTTTGGTTTATATGTTTGGTAGTTTAATTATAATATGGTGGGGAGAGGTTCTTTCCAGGTTTTGTCTGTTTGGTGTTCTAAAGGCTTCCTGTATCTGCATTGACATCTCTTTCCCAATTTGGGGGGAAGTTTTCTTCTATGATTTTGTTGTAAACACCTACTATGCCTTTGGAGTGAGATTCTTCTCCTTCAACTATCCCTTGAATTCTTATGTTTGATCTTTTCATAGTGTCCCGAATATCTTGAAATTCCCATTCATACCTTCCTATTAGTTTGTCTTTCTCTTTATTGGACTGTATTAGATCTGCCAGCTGGTCTTCAAGTTTAGATATTCTGTTCTCTCCTTCATCTATTCTACTACAGATATTTTCTACAGAGTTTTTTATTTCACTGACTGTGTTCTTTATTGCTAGTATTTTTGACTGGGTTTTCTTTATTATTTCTATTTCCTTATTTATGTCTAGTATTGACCTCCTTATTTCATTAAATTTGTTTCCTGTGTGTTCTTTGAATCCTTTGATTTCCTCTTTGAGGTCTTTGATCCCTTTCATTTCCTCTTTGAGTTCTTTGAACATATTTATAATCATTCTTTTGAAATCTTACTCAGGCATTTCCTTTAATTCAGTCTCACTGAAGGTCATTTTTGATACATTAATACTTTTTGGTGGATTTATATTGTCTTGATTTTTTTGTGTTTCTTGTATTATAATGTAGAGATTTTTGCATCTTGGATTAATTTAATGCTTGGGTTTTCTAATTATCTGCAGTAATATTAGATGTATCAATCAATATGATGTTATATATCATCAGGGTAGGAGCTTAAGGTGCTAGGTGTGGCTCTTAAAACTCTCAGAGTAATCACAAAAGTGACCCTAGGTGTTGGGTTTGCCAGCTATGAGAGTATTCAAGTGGGATGAATGGAACAGAATACAGTCAAATTCTAAAGATTTAACTAAACAATGTACCCATTCAATGAAATACAGCCCAGAGTATTTATGCAAAAGTAGGTATTATGGCAAACAGATCCTTTAACACCTTCACAGTTCCTAAGGATGTGTGCTGCCCCATACCCTTAATCCTGTCAACTAGGAGGCTAAGATTTCTGGTTTGTAGAGGGTTCTAAGGTCAGCTTGTGACCAAGTGAGATCCTTTCCCAACAATGACAGAAGAGGAAACAAAGGCACTATAAATCAGGAAGCAACAAATGAGCAGCCCAAAATATAGCTTATTTAAGAATGTCAGATCTGACCATCCATCATATTTAACATATAATTTACCCTGACATAGACGGTGCAATTAGTCCTTCCAATGCAAGCCTATACACCAAGTTTATTTGGTGGGTACTGACCTGGTGTAATCCCAGTTACCTTTTGGGACGGCTTTGGTCTCCGCTATGCTTCACGGCTTCTTGGGTCCTTCTGTGTTGTGTTGTGGGCTCAGGAAGGCCAGCTGTGTCTGTGGGTCACTGCTTTAATCGTGCTGGATGCTGGGTAGGTGAGCTTTTTTCCCCAGGTCTCTGGTGCTTGCTGGCACTTGTGCCGGTGGTGGGGGAGGGGAGGCTGTGGATGGTGGCTGAAGTCCATCTGCCTGTCCACGCGAACCTCTTCCTCACAAGCCACTCTGTTGGTCTCTGCTGTCTTCCTTCCATGTTTCTTGAGTTTGTGAGGAGGCCAGTGTGAGTGGAAAATCCCCTCACCTGGCTTTAAAATCCTGCAGCTCAGGCGGAGCCTGGTGGCTGCAGCCACGTGGAACTTGTCGCTGCTGCTGGAGCTGCTTCTGCCTGCTTCTGTGGGAGCTAGATGCTCTGGGGCTCTCCTACTTCTCTGCTGCAGTTGATAATTTACTATATATCTCACTTTTTAGTGGATGAGTGTATTGCTTTTTTTTTTTTTTTTTTTTTTTTTTTTTTTTTTTTTCCTAGCCTGTTTTGGCATGGTTCCTATGCTGCCATCTTAACCGGAAGTCCTTTTTTTTTTTTTTTGAGGTGGGGTCTCACTCTGGTCCAGGCTGACCTGGAATTTACTCTGTAGTCCCAGGCTGGCCTTGAACTCTCAGCAATCCTTCAACCTCAGCTATTTTTTTTTGAGGTAGGGTCTCATTCTAGCACAGGCTGACCTGGAATTCACTATGTAGTTTCAGGGTGGCCTTGAACTCATAGTCATCCTCCTACCTCTGCCTCCCAAGTGCTGGGATTAAAGGTGTGCACCACCAAGCCCAGCAGCAGCAGCTTTCTTGAATTAGCACATAGCACCTATTGTAGAACATGGTACTTGATAGAGTCTTCCTGGTTAGTAGGTAAATACAGAATTTAAGGGCTTTGTAGATGAATAGGCAAGCCCAGATATTATCCTAACATGAGTCAGTTAAACAAGGGCTTTGACATGAAGACAAGGATAAACTTGTGGGGAGAGCTCCAGACCCAGAATTTGACTCAGACACCAACAGAATGCTATACTTGCAGGGAATAATATGCATCCTCTTTGGTCCCTTGGTGACCTCTACAAAAACCAAACAGCAGCAGCAATTATCTATAACCATAGGCAGATGTGAGAAGGAGTATTTGTGTGTGTGTGTGTGTGTGTGCGCGCATGCTGGTACAAATCTAATCTAGGGCTTTGTACATACTAGACTATCACTCTACCACTGAGCTATATCTACATATAGTCATCAAAGGAGATTTTAAATGAGGTCAGACATTCTCTGGCTAATATCAAATAACTTTTATTGATCAGTTATTGAATAAAACCTTAAAAGATTCAATAAAATATTAATAAATACAAATATGCATAATCATTTAAGTATGGTGAATTCAATAAGTCAGGTCCATTGGCTGTGGTAACCTCTTGAATAAGGTCACAGGAAGAACTTCACTGAAGAGAAGAAAAGAAATTAGGCATTTTTTGTTGGCCTGGGGATATAGTTCAGTAGTGCAGTGCTTGCCAAGCATGGGTGAAGTCCTAGGTTTGATCCCTAGTATCACAAAAAAGATTTTTTTGTTGTTAATGTTACTGATTTTTCCAGAAAAGGATGAAGATAGTAATATACATTAAGCTGGCTCTTCTTGATTAAAAACATCCAATTTTATATAAGCTGTTACACACTTTAAAAGCTATTGTGTATTTTAGTGGCATAGTCTTTTTGGGAAGACTGATAAATAAAAGAGCGTTTGTGATATATTGATAAGCACAAACAGCAGAATAAAAAATAGAATGCATATAAATATATAAGCATGAATATGAGGCATATACTAAAATGACAACAATGGTTATCTTTGGGTGTGAGATTATAGGAGTTAAATTTTTTCCTTTGTGTTTTTGTAAGGTTTCTATGGTTTTCCCATTGTATATGTATTACTTTGATATGAGTATTAAAACAACAACAAAAAAACAACCTAAAATGGAAAGAATAGGGGAATAATTCAAGATGATAATTCTCTGGGTTTTAAAATGTCTTCATCTGTAGTATAACAGATATTTTACTTGCTTTCTGCCAAGCATTTTTTGAAGTCTTCCTACATTTAGAAATTTCTCATCTTCTGACTAAGTAAAAAACAGGGATTCATTTTCTCAGCTTTGTGCTTGCTTTGTACTAAGGCATAAACCTTCTATCTAGGCTTTCTGTGAGCAGACAAAGCCATAGAAGAAAAAGTTCCACTTGAAGCCCATGACATTAGGAAGGAGGCATGAGTGGTGCTCATTCTTCCAAGACAGTAATAGCTAGCTGTAGCACTGGCAGGTTTCTCCTGGGCTTGATGGAGACAACCTTATGGCCTCCACACAAACAGTCCTGAAATGTAGTTTTGGAGCTGTCTATACTGTGGAGTTTCCATGCTCAATTATCTGGTCCTCCAGGACAGTCTATACACTATTTAATACTTTTTCATAAAAACCATTTTTGGGGCTGGAGAGATGGCTCAGTGATTAGGGTGCTTGCCTGTAAAACCTAATTACCCACGTTCAATTCCTGAGGACTCACATAAAGCCAGATGCATATCTGGAGTTCATTTGTAGCTCTCTCCCTGCCAGGCATGGTGGCACATGCCTTTAATCTCAGCACTCAGGAGGCTGAGGTACAAAGATCACTGTGAGTTCAAGGCCAGCCTGAGACTACATAATGAATTCCAGGTCTGCCTGGGCTAGAATAAGACCCTACCTCGAAAATCCATCTCCCTCCCCCCCAAAAAAAACCCAAAACCATTTCTGCTCAAACTAACTAGAATGAATTTTGTTCATAATTAAGTATCCTGTAATTCTGAACTGTATTGTGTCCTCTCAGTATAAATGTATTAAAAACTTAACTGCTAGTACCTAAGAATGTGACAGTGTTTGGAGATAAGGCCTTTAAAGAGTAACTAAGTTAAAATGAGGCCATTAGAGTGGGCTCTTACCCCAAAACATTCATGTGCCCATAAGAAGAAACACCTGTGCTATATGCACAGAGAAGACCATGTGAGGATGAAGTGAGCCAGTGGCCATGTGTGAGCCAAAGAGCAAGGCTTCAGGAGAAACTAGCCCGGCTGACACCTTGATCTCAGATTTCCAGTCTCCAGAATTGTGAGAAGATACATTTCCCCTGCTTCCGTCACTCAGCCTGTGGTATTTTGTTGTGGTAGCTCTAGACACTAGTATACTGATGATACCAGTACACACTTGAGAAAACAAACCTATGCTTTAGTTCATGTACTCATGTTGGATAGTAAGGTCCATAGGGTGAAGCCAGGATGGTGAAGATTATGAAAAATGCAGTCAGGGGCCAAGAAGTATGTGGCCAACTGGACAGAAATTCAGCAATCCTAAGCAGTTCAGGTTTATGCACAGCATTGCTGATCAGAAGTCAGGGCAGCAGGCAAGAGACAGAGGACAATGCCCCATGACCAGGATGGTAATGGCATTGATGACTGGCACAGGAGTGATTGTATGCAAGGAACAAGCAAGCAATGAAAGATATTGAAGACTCCCAAGAAACAAATTCCATGACAAACTCATCTTTCTGTTTTTAAAAACATGTATTTGTTTTTACTTGGTTATTGTGGTAGTTTGAATATATGTCCCCCAATAGACTCAGGTGTTTTTATTTTATTTTACTTTTTTATTTTTATTTATTTATTTGAGAGTGACAGACAGAGAAGAAGGGAGAGAGAGAGAGAGAGAGAGAGAGAGAATGGGTGCACCAGGGCCTCCAGCCACTGCAAACGAACTCCAGATGCATGTGCTACCTTGTGCATCTGGCTTACATGGGTACTGGGGAATTGAACCTTGAACCAGGGTCTTTAGCCTTCACAGGCAAGCACTTAACCGCTAAGCCATCTCTCCAGCCCCCGACTCAGGTGTTTTATTAAAGCTTGTCTCCTTGTGCCTGGCTGGAGGAGGTGTCACTGGGAGCCGATCCTGGAGTCCAGCCTTAAGGTGTCACTTGGGATGGATCTGATTTCTAGCCCAAAGGTATGCAGGGATGTTTATGAGCTCTGCTTTGGCCCCTGCTGCCCGTTGCTTTTGGTTTGTGCTGGCTGGTGGTGGTTTCTCTCTGAAAGGGGGCCAGTGTCTTCTACCATTATGGAACTTCCCCTAGATCTGTAATCCTGAAATAAACCTCGTTCCTCCCATAAACGGTCTGTTTGGAAGTTCATCCCAGCAACATGGAACTGACTGCAACAGTTATACAAGAATTACATGCTCATCGCAGATCATTTGGGAAATACAGAAAAATTAAACTTATATACACATAAGCAAGAATCATAAGCAAACCTGAGACTCAGAAATAACATAACCACTACTAAGATTTTGGTACATTTCCTTCAGGACATTTTTTGTATATATAATACATTTTAAAGAAATCATGACTACTGCATCCTACACAGTCCATTTCTACTATGCATTCGTTTATTTCAAGTAAAAATGCAGTGATAGCACTTTCCCATGCCAAGTCTTCTTATGCGAGTCTCAAGTGTTTGTTCTGCCCAGTGCTGACAGGCAGATGGGGAACTTGGTTCAGCAAATTTAGAGGGGTTCTTGGGCCTGAAAATAAGGGCAGACCCTGAAAACAAAATCTATTCATGTCATTGCATTAAATGAAACGTGCCATGATCTTGCAGGTACACTTCATTAAAGTGAATCATACTACTGGAGAAGGGTGGGCTCTTAATTCAATATGACTGGTCCCTTATAAAAAAGGGTGAATTTTGACACAGACACTCAGAGAGGGAAGACAGCGTGAAGACACACAAAATTAGCATGTGGTGCCACAGGCAAAGACTGACTGGAAGGATACATCTGCAGGCCAAGCAGTTTCAAAACTTGCTGACAAACCACAGGAGCTAGAAGACATAAGAGTGGTTTTTCCCTAGAGATTCATAAGGGAGCATGGCCCAGCTGACACCTTGATTCAGACTTCTGGCCTCACAATTCTGAGCATTTTTGTTGTTTCTCACTAAATAAAAATGAACCTCAATTTTAAAAAATGAAATATGCTGCGATCTTGCAATTTACCAACTTCTTCTATTTGAAATTACAAGTTTCAGAAATTCACAATTTTGGTATTTTAAAGGCAATCATATTGATGAGATTATATTATGGTTATTGAGTTTTAAAAACTACAATGACTGTCCACGCCTTTTCGAGCTTTTTCTCAGCATAGCCTACAGTTGTCAAAAATTCATTCTAAATAGCTTGCAAACCACTTGAATCTGCTGCCTTTATGCAATAAAATTGGTCAGTTTCCCAGCAGAAGAGGGAAAATAGAGAATGATAGCATCCAATGCCTCCCTGAGAACATTGCTTTTCTAAATCCAGGGCTTTGTAGTTGAAGACATATTTGTAGCTTTATATAACTATTAACTAAGGCTTTTAACCCACAGGAAAAGAGTGCATTCTTTTATTTGCTTTTGTTTCTGCTTGTGTTCAGGGCTACAATTTCTGATTATGTTGGCCTCATCAGGGATACTGGTAACATATCACTAATCGAATCTAGGTTAGCAGTTCCAAAGGAATGCTTTAAATCATATCCAGAAGGAAATAGGAAGCAGACATGACTTGGTAAGGCTGGATGAAAGATATTTTATGAGAGGCCTATAATCAACTATGTCCAGCATTGAATTTGGTGCATCCCTCTGTAGTTGCTACCTGGTGAGGACCTTTTGAATTCCTTTCAGACAAAGTGAAGGAGTTGCTGGTTTCAAGTGTGTGTGCGTGTGTGTGCGTGTGTGTGTGTACACTTGCGCACTCGTGCATGCACTTTGAATTGGGATGCCATACACATAAGATAATAGTTATCATTATAACCATTTAAAGTGATTAACAGTTGGGAAGTACATAGAACAGTTCCTGCAAGATAAATACAAGCTTTTTTTTGGTCCATGACTTAACTATAGACATTGTAAGTTTCCTATATTAGTTTGCATAGATGTTGCACTTTGTTCTTAGTGAATACTGTTTTATCATATGGAAATAAGAACATAGCCTATTGATAGACATTTGGAGTGCTTCCAGTAATTTTCTGCCATCAGCAATGCTACAATTATTATTATTATACCTGCATCCTAAAAGAACAAAGAATTCTTAAAAGTAAATTACTGAGTTTATTTCATCATAATTAAATCTATTATTATTTTTATTAAGGATTTTAATACATGAACGTATTGTCATTTTATAGTATTCCCCTTCGATTGCTCTCTTTTGTCCACCTCCCCCACCCTTATTTCACTGAGCTTCATCCTCTTTCCAAATAGTCCTTCTGTTGTGATGTCTCATTCTTTTTTAAAAAAATATTTTTTTATTTTTATTTATTTATTTGACAAAGAAAAAGAGAGAGAGAAAGAGAGAATGGGTGGACCAGGGCCTCTAGCTGCTGCAAACAAACTCCAGTTGCATGTGCCACCTTGTGCATCTGGCTTATGTGGGTCCTGAGGAATCATGCCTGGGTCCTTTGCTTTTCAGGCAAATGCCTTAACCACTAAACCATCCCTCCAGCCTATGTCTTGTTCTTTTTGTCTTCCTCCATCCTCTATGTAAAATTGTTGATGGCCAGGTCTTGTGGGGGTAATGACCTCTACTGTGAGGTCATGAGTACACTGATCAGTCCACTTCTAAAGGACAATACCCAAAGTACTTCTTTCTACCCTGTGACTCTTACATTCTTTCTTCCCCCTCTTCTGCAATCTTCCCCTAGCCTTGGAGGGTGTGATAGAGATGTCTCATTTAGTGTCAAGCTCTCAACAGTGTCTTATTTTCAGCACTTTGATTAGTGTTTGTGTTTCCTTGGTATCTATTGCCATCTCCATAGAGAAGCTTCTCTGGACAGCAGTGAGAACATCTCTAATTTTCTTTTCTCCACTTCCTACAAATTGTTCCCTGCACCTAGGCAGATGTGATAAGGATGTCTTGTCCTGTGCACACTGGATCGTCTTTTGCTGGTTCCTCTTCCCCCGGCAGGTAGAGCGGAAGAGAGAGAGCTGGGCCAGTGGTTCCTCTTGAGGCTGAGCGGGATGACAGGTGTTGGTGGCTCACACCCCTCCCCCCCAAAAACACCGGGGAGAAAAAACCACAGTGAGCCGGGAGTCTGTCAAGGCAGAAACTCGTTTTATTGTAATGAGAAGGTGTATATATAGTTTTGAGAAAGAGGGTGGGTCCCAGGATGGGAAAAATGTGTAAGGGCCAATAGTATTTCACTACGTCAGCAGTAGCTGGGCAGAGGCAGTTTCGGCTTAGGCCTTGCTGAGTCACTCCTAAGCAGAAGTAGGCCAAAGACAAGTTGCCAAACTCTAGTCAGGCTCAGGAAGTTCCACTAGGCCTCACACCCGGGAGTAGGCCAAGGACAGGTCGCTAAACTCTAGCTAGGCTCAGAACCACTAGGCCTCACACCGGGGCCTCTTAGGGCCCAAAATCTCCCCCTTTTGTTTTTGTAAGAATGGTGGATGGCATGGCCTCTGTCTTAGGTTGTTCCCCTCTGGGAATCTTACCCGTCACTGAGTACCATGCCTCTAGCCCGTTGAAAATCCACTCCATGACCTGCCTTAGGTTGTCTCAGCCTGTCTGAGATCTTACCCATTGATGGTTCGATGGAGGGTAGGGGATGGATGCTAGGTCGACAGCCAGTAAGAGGAAAAGCCATTGCTTTTGAGTTGTGAACCTGTGGTATTTTGACCTGATGAAGTTTGATTGTGACCTGATGAAGTTTAATTGCCTCTAGCTGTTGGTGTATGAATTGTGTAATCTTATTAATTACACAGGGCCTCACAGTGAGGATAAGAAGAAGGAGAAGGAGGGGTCCAAGGGGAGGGAGAAGGTAGGGTAAAAAGCCATGTAAGCTCGTCCACAGCGGGTTGTCTTGGAACTCTTGTCTTTTTCTCTTCAAATCTTCCTGGAGCTTTTCTGGCATCATTTGGGTCTAGCAGCATCCACATTTCCAATCGTTCCTGGGGAAGAAACAGAGGCACAGTTCTCAGGGGTGGAACACTCCCTGGAGAGTTGATTGTTATTGTCCCTTTGTTGGGGTAAATATTTTAAGTCTCTTGTTGGTACCCAAATGAGTCTTTTTTTTTCTTGAAAGAAGACACATTTAAATCCTCTCCCTGCTGTGAGGAGGGCGTTTGGTCCTCTCCAGGCCCCAGTCAATGGGTTTTCCATTTGACCCAGATGGAGCTGTAATAGCTGAGGTCCAATGTTTTTGAAAAGGGGACAAGTGTTTATCTTTTTTAGAAAAATTTAAAATATTTAGGCTTAATAATGCCTTTTTTAGTTGGTCCTGTGGGGGTAGGGATTCCCCCTTTTGTTTTTGTTTACGATGGCCTGGCCCCATGTGTATTAGAAAATTTGACTTGATTTGGCAATCTAAGGGTGGCAAAGCATTGAAGTATATGGCTAATAGCGTGTTTAGTCTTTTCCCTGGCATGTGTCGATGTCCAGCAAGCATGGGAGAAAGTATTAATTGAGAGAAAAATATATTTAAGTTTTCTAAATGGAGAATAGTGTGTAACATCAATCTGTCAAAGGTGATTAATGTGTAGCTCTTGAGGATTGGCTTCTGTAGTTTGAAGAGGAGGTACCTGGAGGAAAGGTTGACAGGATTTGTAAGTTTGGACAATTTTATTTATGTTTAAGGCCCCTCTTATAAGTGGAAGCGTGTAGCTTTTGAGACTGTATTACATTGAGGCAGAGAAGCCAGTTTGTAAATTTTGATGGCCTTTGAGATGTTGAAGCTGACAGATCTAGGGGAAGTTCTATAACGGCAGAAGAAGTTGGCCTGTCTTCATAGGGCCAAGCAAAAGAGAAGAAAAAAAAATGTTAACCAGGCACACAGAGCAAAATTATTGTAGCCAAGCCACAGTAAGCTTTAGGAACTGTTAGGCACACTTTGTATATCTTTACAATGGAATCTTAAACCCACCATTAACACCTTAAGAATAGCAGCCCCCAGTGACATCAAGTAGGAAGTGGGCTTCGTCTCATGCTTTACCGACTGAGTTAGTCGGGCTTGAGTTATTAAGGGGGATAGATAGAACATTTGGTGTAAACGTTTAGTTTGTTCTAAGGATGGTAAGGAGGAGACAGCAATAAATTTGTCTGTGAATCCCCATTAGTAATAAAGTCAGGTAGACCAGTGTGTGAGTGAATGTGCTCACAGTAAGTTTGGAGGTGGATGGCCCATTGTATGTAAAAGGACCTGTTTCAGCTGTCTTACGGATAAAAGCCAGATTGCCTCCAGCCCTACGTTAATGGGAAGGCAGCGAAGAGTGGGACATAGCCATATAGACTTGAAAAGTATGTTTTTTTTTTTTAACCTCTAGCAGCACAATACGAATGCCCCCGGCTGTCCCTCTTAATCATGGCCTTAGTTTTGAAAACTAACAAAATAGAATCGTGGTCCTATTTTATTATTTCTAGTTGTGGTATTTAGGGGGCTTGGGCCTGTTTTGAACATTCTTAATTTTTTTTTAAAGTAAACGCTTCAGGCCCCGCAGGACATTTAGTTAAGAGCATCGAGGGGGCTCTGAGAGGCAAGGGGCGAGGATGGGCAGTGGACTGCCTGCTTGCTCCCAAGATATTTTTAACAGTTTTTCCTCAGGCATCCTCTCCATTGTTTTAATGTAAAGTAGTTAAGTCACCTTTTTTTAAAATCTTTTTTAAGATTGTTAATGTGTTGACAATAGCAACTCCATTAACCTAAAATCAGTCTCAGTGTCTCTATAATTTTAACTTGTTTAAGGTTTTTTAATTTAAAATTTTAAAATCTTAGTCCGTTATTTTTAAGTCATATTTTAAATCTAGGGACGAAATAAATCATAGCCTTGAAAAGCAGGTTTTTTTTCCAGTCAACTGTTTCCAAGAGTTTGTATTCCTAATAGTCTTTCCTCAGGCATTTTCTTTATTGTTTTAATGTAAAGTAGTCAGCCCACCTTTTTTAAAATCTTTCTTAAGATTGTTAATGTGGTTGATGATAGCAGCTCAGTAACCTGAAATCAGTCTTAGTGTCTTTATAATTTTCATTTGTTTGAGGTTTTTTAACTTAAAAATTTAAAATCTCAGTCCGATATC
Source organism: Orientallactaga sibirica (assembly GCA_036365145.1). Taxonomy (NCBI): domain Eukaryota; kingdom Metazoa; phylum Chordata; class Mammalia; order Rodentia; family Dipodidae; genus Orientallactaga; species Orientallactaga sibirica. Next base: position 8,688,941 of record JAEOAD010000372.1, on the reverse strand, counting down.
TTTAGTTAAGCATATCAGTCCGCTGTAAATTTAACCTTGATTAAACATTTTGTGCCTGGATAGCAAAATGTAGCCATTTCTTATGTTAGTAAAGTTTTTTTTTATATTTTTTCTTTTCAAGGCTAAAGAGGGGGAGGGGTTGTGAGTGCTATTGCCACAGGTGGTGGTTACGGGCTGAAAAGGCAGCGGGCCGGTGGTGGCTTGGGTGGCAGCCTTGGAAGGAACGAGATTTTAAAAGCCAGTTTTAGTTTTTCCTTATAGCTTTTGTTTAGGGCAGAAATGAACTCCTTCACGGAGAAACCTTTAAGGCTGGCAATTAAGGCAAGGAGGATTGAATTAATCCATGGGGCTAAAACAAAAGTTTTGTCCCAAAAGCCATGGAGGTTTTTTTGTTTCACTTTTAAGCCACATTGTAGGAGGAGTGTTTGTAAAATCAGGGCAACAGTAATACACATAAGTACAACATCAGCATAAAGGCCCCAAAAATAGCTAAACATGCTGTAGAATTAAGTTTAGATTTAAATCTGTGACGGCCAGACGAGCCTGTGTCCTTAGGGGACAGCTCGATGATACCAAACACAGTTCAGCTGGGAGTAGATCTCCCCAACAGGTTTGTTCTGTCTTTTGAGATGGAGCCCCCACTCAAATGAGGGGGCAAAATGCTTAAAGTTTCCTCTAGGTCTGCCCACATGGTGAGTCTCTCAGGAACATATGACCTGTTTAGAAATATAGGCGCCGCAGATGTGGTTTGCCGGCAACCCGGAAATGAAAGGAAAGAGAAAGGAATGAAAAGATGTTGAAGCAAGCACAGGTTACAGAAGCAAAGGTTAGAATATTAGATATGAAAACTACCTCATAATTTATGAGGGTACACCCGTCCGCAGTCCAATTGGCCCGTCAGAGTACTTCTGTAAGCAGGAAAGAGAGTTCCTCACACGGCGCACCAGTCTGCCGGTTCCTCTTCCCCCGGCAGGTAGAGCGGAAGAGAGAGAGCAGGGCTAGCAGCTCCTCTTGAGGCTGAGCGGGATGACAGGTGTTGGCGGCTCAGACCCCTCTCCCCAAAAACACCGGGGAGATTAAAACCACACTGAGCCGGGAGTCTGTCATGGCAGAAACTCGTTTTATTGTAATGAGAAGGTGTATATATAGTTTTGAGAAAGAGTGTGGGTCCCAGGATGGGAAAAAGATGTAAGGGCCAATAGTATTTCACCACATCAGCAGTAGCTGGGCAGAGGCAGTTTTGGCTTAGGCCTTGCTGAGTCACTACTAAGCAGAAGTAGGCCAAAGACAAGTTGCCAAACTCTAGTCAGGCTCAGGAAGTTCCACTAGGCCTCACACCCGGGAGTAGGCCAAGGACAGGTCGCTAAACTCTAGCTAGGCTCAGAACCACTAGGCCTCACACCGGGGCCTCTTAGGGCCCAACAGTCTTTTCATCACCTGAGTGAATCTTGGATTTCTCTGGCATGCACCACCATCCACAAAAAGAAACTCCTTTAACCAAAATAGAGAACAGCCCTAATCTATGGGTATGAACATAGCCATACAGAGGGCATCTTGATGGGCACAATATATCCATTTAGCCAAAGAAGAGTGGTAGCTTCTCCACTATGGCCTATGATCTTCCAAGCCACAGGCTTTTGACTTGGTTTTCAGTACCAAGTACTTGGGAGGCATAGATTCCTCCCCTATCTGCCATTGAGTGGGCATAGTTTGCCTGGATGGCCTCTTGTTGATGACTTTCCTTCCTGAGCAGGCTATGTCACACTCTCCAGCACTATGTTAGTGCAGAGGAGGCTTCCAATTCATTTTCAGCTTCATTTCTCAGTGTTCTATGACTGAAGTGTGTGATGTCTTCAGCATAGGGTCTTACCATCTAGTTCTGGTGGTCAGTCAAGAGTCTTGGAAATAGCCTGCATTGTTTTGGAATGATCATGAGCTTCCCTGACCAGTGAATAGTGTATGTGTTTTGTGTTAGGATGACCCACTTCTGACACTGGGATTTACCTGTTACAAACTAAGGCTCTTGGCACAGTATTCTCTACTCTAGCAGGACCCTTAACTCCAAACTATTTATTTATCTATTTGCACCCATGGGAGTATATATGGTTGAGCCAGGGCCTCTTGATACTGCAAAGGAACACTAGGCACATGTGCCACCTCTTGCATCTGGCTTTACATGGGAGCTGGGGAAAGGAACCCAGCTGGCAAGCAAGCACATTTAACTGCTGAGCCATCTTCCCAGCTCCATAATTAATTTTTTTGTTAGGCATTAACTCCCTTCCAAAAACTTTCAATTTATCATCTTCAGCAACAGTATATAGAACTAATGCTTATCATACCAACTCTGGATATGTACTAATCAGCAGGCAGGGCAAAATGAGCTCATGGAGTTTGCATTTCTCTTTTTGTAAGAGAAGTTGAACAAGTTATTTAAATTCTGTGCCCATTTTTTTTTCCTATAGGGTCATTGGTCTTTTTCTCAATGAATAATCTGTTTTACAAACTGGATAACCTTAGGTCAAATAATAAGCCTTATATGAGTGATCACATCTGCTGGTTGTTTTCACTTTAATTTCATTAACCTGTGCAAAAAAGTTTTCATTATGGTGATTTTTTAAATTCAAGACATTGACTAGTAAAAACAATCACTGCCAGGATCCTTTAACCCCATCTTCCCATCCCAACCACCACCCTAGGGAATGTCAGTTTATTGCATTATACAAATCTCACCCTCTGCTTTATTAGGCAAGTGCTGAAATGTTTTTCAAATTTAAATTTATTTTTAACTGTGTATAAAATCATACAATTTTATATATTTATGGAGTACCATGTCGCATCCTAAAATATGTATACATTCTGCAATGCTTAAATTAGGTTAAACACATGTAGATTCTCAAGCACATCATTTTCTTATGTGAAATCATTCAGAATCCTTTCTTCTAGATTTTAGAAGTATACAGTCCATTATCAGTATGTATAGCCAATAGCAATAGCATGCCAGACTTTCTTACTCATATCTAACTATAACTTGGTATTCATTGACCAACCTCTGTGCTCCCCACCCCAGGTACTCTCCCTAACCTTTGGAAACCATCATCCTACTCTCAACTTCTATGACATTAAGTTTTTCAAATTTCATATGTAAGTAAAGTCATGTGGCATTCATCTTTCTGTTCCTTGCTTATTTTACTTAGCATAATGACCTCTAGTTCCATCCACATTGTCACAAATGACAGGGTTTCACTCTTTTTCTCCATCTGAAAGTTTTGCATCTACATCTATATCTAACATTTCCTTCATCCATTCATGTGTTGATGGACAGTTAGCTCATTTTTTATTTCTTGGCTGTTGTGAATAGTGCTGCAATGAACATAGAAGTGCGGATGCTTTTTCCACAGACTGATTCTATATCCTCTGGATATATACCCAGTAGTGGTGATTGTGGATCATGTTAGTTCTTTTTATTTGTTTTGTTTTGTTTTTGAGCACAGTGTTTTCTTTTTTCTTTTCTTTTCTTTTCTTTTCTTTCTCTCTTTCTTTCCTCCTCCTCCTCCTGCTTCTTCTTCTTTTTCTTTTGAGAAAGTGTTTTGCTATGTAGTCGTGCCTTTCCTAGAACTATGTATCCCAGATTGGCCTTGAACTTTGGCAGTCTTCCAATCTTAGCTCTCAAGTGCTGAGATTATAGGAATGTACTACCAACCCAGATTGGTAATTATATTTCTAGTTTTTTGAGGAACCTCCATTCCGTTTTCTTTAATAACCATTTTCATTTACATTCTTGTCAACAGTGTGTGATGGTTCCCTTTTTCTCCACATCCTAGCCAGGACTTTCTGCTTTTTTTTGTTTTGTTTTTTAAAATTATTTTTAATTGACAGCTTCTATATTTACATACAAAAATGCATATTTCCCTCCCCTGCCACCATACCCCTTTAGAACTCCAATCTCCATCATATCCCCTCCCTCTCTCCATTAGTCTCTCTTTTAATTTGATGTCATCATCTTTTTCTTCTATTATGAGGGTCTTGTGAAGGTATTGTTAGGCACTGCAAGGTCAAGGATATCAAGGCCAATTTCTGTCTGGACAGTTGCATTGTAAGAAGTCATACCCTTCCTTTGGCTCTTCCATTCTATCCGTTCCCACTTCCTTAATGGGCCCTGAGCCTTGGAGGGTGTGACAGAGATGTTTCAGTGTTGGACACTCCTCCATCCCTTCTTCTCAGCACTATGTTGCCTTTTGGGTCATTCCAGTGGACATTGCCATCTGAAAAGAGAAGCTTCTCTAACCAAAAGTGAGAGTAGCATTAATATGTGAATATGAACATTAAGCATAGTGCTTTCAGGGCAGCTTGGTGGGAATAATATATACATTTAGCCAGATAAGAGCAGGCTTTATACCCCTAAGGCTCATGACCTCCCCTGCCATAGACTTTTGCTTAGGTTTTTCAGTACCAGGTATGTATTCCTCCCATAGAGAGGGCCTTCAGTCCAATTATGGAGCAGTTGGTTACGCCAAGAGCAGACATGCCACTATTGCACCTGTTCAGTCATTGGGCCTGTGTGGCCAAACTTGAATATTCAGTGTCCAGTGTTTTCACTGCTGATGACTTCTGTGTCCCATATGGCTGCATGTAGTGCAGCTTTTTCCAGCTTTCTGTTGGCTGGTCTACAGGGAGAAGGTTTTCTGCTCAGCACCAGCTTGCTTTGTCAGTGACCTTGCCTCTCAGGCAAGAGATGTCTTCAGCAATAGGGTCTTATCATCTGTTTCTCAAGGGCAACTAAGGGCTTTGTCAGTAGCCTTTCATGTTTTGAGGGCTTCCAGGACCTCCTTGGCCAATAACTCACTGGAAGGTATCCCATCCCAGACACTGAGTATTTTATAGTAACAGTCTGCAGCTTATAGATGTGCCATTATTCAAAAAAGTAGGTTTACGTAAGTCACAATATTCACAATATATTGAACTTTGATTGACCCTCCCCCTGCCCTTCTTTTATGCATTCTCTTCCCATGGCCTCTCTTAGGCTATTCCCCTCCCTGTAATTTGTTCTTCTACTTACATATGTGCAATACCATACACTTAAGTCCTTCCCTCCCTTATAGCCTTTTACCAGTCTTTCTGCACTTTTAAACTTTGGATAATAGCTATCCTAAAAAATGTGAGGTAGTATTTTATTGTGGTTTTGATTAATGTTTTCTTGATTATTAGCAGTGAGTACTTTTTCATATAAATATGTCTTTTGGGGGGGGATGTCTATATAATATCCTCCCTCTCTCTCTTCCTTCACCCTCCTTCATTTCATGATGCTGGGGAGTGAACCTGTGGTAGTTTGAGTAGATGTCCCCCAATATATTCAGTGTTTTATTAGTTTATAGTTTGCATCTGCATCCACCTGGCTGGAGGCAGTGTCACTGGGCGGATTTAAGGTGTGGTGGTGGGTTTAGGATTTCAATCTAAAGATATGCAAAGTGTGCCTAGCTGGAGTTCCTGAAGTATGGTGTGCTTTGTAGCTTTTGACTTGTGGCTTCTCTATGTTTGGTCCTGTGAAAGCAGGCCAGTTTCTTCTGCTGTTATGGAACTTCCCCTGGATCTGTAAGCTTCAATAAATAATATCCCTTCCTCCATAACTGTGCCTGGTCTGAAAGTTCATCTCAGCCAACTTGAAGCTGTCTGCTACAGTAAAGTGGTACCGAGGAGTGTGGGGTGAGATGAACCTGACCGTGTGGAATTCGTCTTTTGGAACCTTTGTTTTGAAGGAATGGGCATGGACTTGGTGCTTATAACTGAAGATGCCTTCTGGAGTGGTAAGCCAAGTTTTATGGACTATTCTGATGAGAGTTTGAGAATGCTAAGTGCAGACAGTATTGAACTTCGAGGCTTGGATTATGAGCTTTCTAAGGGGAAGGAAAGACTGCAGAGGACTTTGTTGGAACTGGACTACTGGCATAAGGGATGGCTGTGTTCCGCTGCTCAGGCCCAGAGAGTTGATCAAGGTTAAATTTGTAATGGACTGATGTGCTTGGCTACAGATATTGGAAAGAGAGACTTAAGATTTTAAGTTGGAAAACCTCAAACAAGTTAAAATTTGAGGCACTGAGACTGGTTTTAGGTTACTGGAGCTGTTATTGTCAAACACATTAGCAATCTTAAGGAAGGTAGCCCAACTGCTATACATTAAAACAATGGAGAGGATGCCTGAGGAACGACTGTTAGAAATGTACACTCTTTTGGAAAGAGTGGAATGGAGAAGGAACCTGGTTTGGCTATGATTTATTTATTTTGTCCTTTTGGGTCATCCTTTTGGCTTTTGACTTGTGGCCTCTCTCTCTATGTTTGGTCCTGTGAAAGCAGGCCAGCTTCTTCTGCTATTATGGAACTTCCCCTGGATCTGTAAGCTTCAATAAATAATATCCCTTCCTCCATAACTGTGCCTGGTCTGGAAGTTCATCTCAGTGAACCTGAAGCTGTCTGCTATAGAACCTAAGGCTTTGCACATGTCTAGTGTGCTGCCTATTTTTGCTGCCTATTTTTTTTAAAATCAGGTTATTGGGATTTTGCCTATCGGATCTTTAAAGTTCCTTATATGTTCTGGATATTAGTTTCTTGTCAGAATTATAGTTCATAAATATTTTCTCCAGTTCTGAAACCTGTCTCTTCATTATGTTGTTTCCTTTTGTGCAGATGCTTGTTGGTTGTATGAAACCCCATTTGTCTATTTTTGCTTATGTGTTCTATGCTTTTGGGTCTTGTCCAAAAAATTCCTATCCTGATATAATTCTTATCCAATATCCTAAAGCATTTCCCCTGGTGTTTTTTCTAGTAGTTTCATAGGTTCAGGTCTCACACTTAAGGCTTTAATCCATTTTATTTATTTATTTATTTATTTATTTATTTATTTATTTATTTATTTATTTAGTAACTGGTGGGATATAGGCATTTAGTTTCACTCTTTTGTGTGTAGAAACCCAATTTTCCAAGAACCATTTACTCTAAGATTATCTTTTCTTTAATGTGCACTCTTAGTACCTTTGTCAAAAAAAATCACAGAGTAGGTTTATTTCTAGGCTTCCATTTGATTCTCTCAGTCTCTTTTACTATTTTCATGCCAATGCCATGCTATTTTGATTACTATATCTTGTAATACATTTTGAAGTCAGGCAGTATAATACCTCCACCTTTGTTCTTTTTGCTCAAGATTACATTGGCTATTCAAGGATTTTATTTTTGTGACTCAATACAACTTTTAGGATTTTTTTCTGGTCCTGTGAAAAATATCACTCATATCTTGATAGGGTCTGGATTGAATCTGATCACTTTGGGTACTAAGGAAATTAAAAGAATATTGACTCTTGCAATCTGTGAGCATGGATGGCTTTCATTTTTTTCTTGTGGTGTTCTTTTCAATTTCTTTCATACATGTTTTATAGCTTTTATTATGTAGATTTAAAAAAATATTTGGCTAGATTTATTTCTTTTGTTTATTTTTACCTAGGTATGGTCTCACTCTAGCCCAGGCATACCTGAAACTCACTTTGTAATCTCAGGCTGGCCTCCAACTCACAGCCATTCTTCTACCTCAGCATCCAGAGTGCTGGAGTTAAAGGCATGCATCTCCATGTCTAGTCTGTCTAAAATTGTTTCAAAGTTTTTATTTTGTTTTATTTTATTTGTTTATTTGCAAGCAGAGATAGTCAGAGAGAGACAGACACACAGAGAGAGGATAGGCACACCAGGGACTCCAGCCACTGAAAATGAACTCCATATGCACACACCACCTTGTGCATGTACTGAGGAGTTGAATCAGGGTCATTAGGTTTTTTAGGCAAGAACCTTGACCACTGAATCATCTCTCCAGCCCCTATTTCTTGGTATTTTTCCATGTGAATACAAAAGTTTTAATATGTCATTGTTTTAAACATCATTTCCATATCTGCATAAACTGTACTGGAGTATATTTTTCTGTTAATCTCCCTACTGGACCCTGGAGAGGACCTGGATACACCATCCTGGAAATCTGTTCCTGCCAGAAATCAGCCATCCAACACTCCAGTTCATCATTTTATAGCTATTGTAGACAGGATTGTGTTGCATTATTTTTTCCTTGGGAGACATCAACAAATGTCTGTTCACTCACATAGGCACCAATGACAGAACAAAGAAATGATTCTATACAAATCTAGTTTGACAACTCAATGAGTTTAATTGCTGTTACCTATAGGATCATGGGAAGAACTTATTTATAGGAACATGGGCAATTATGAGGTGGTTATACCAACAAAGAAAAGTCTTTTCCCCTCCCCACCAACTGTTAACTGCTAGTTTATCCTTAGGAAGCAGTAGGGCCTCATATACAGCCTTGTGCCCTGCCTCAGGAACCCTTTCTTCCCTCCATGTGGGAATGTTAGTGGGCCCAACCTTGTTAGGATTTCCAGCAGGTGATCATAATTGCTTATATTTCAAGATAACAGCCATGTGATGTCTGGAGTGCTTTTTTTAAATTTCTAGTTCAGATAATTTGCTATGGTTATGTGAGTGTGTGTGTTGAACTGTGGTGAAAGAGAAATGATAGAATTTACTATATCCTCTTTTAAGTGTATAGTTCCATGGAACTGAGTTTCTTCATTTTGTTGTGGAACCATCAATACCATCTAGCCTTTTCATGTTTCCTAGCTGAAGCTCCAACCCATTAGATACCAAACTCCTCACCATTTTCCCTGATCCTAGCCCCTGGCAACCACTATTCTACTTTTTGTTTCTATAAATTTAGTCAGGACTCCGGGTAATTCATACTTACACGGAATCATATGCTATTTGTGCTTTTGTGTCTGGTTTATCTTACTTAGCATAAAAGGCTTCAAAGTTAAACATACTGTAGCATGCACCAGAATTTCCTTCATTCCTAAGGCTGAATAATTGTGTGTGTGTGTGTGTGTGTGTGTGTGTGTGTGTGTGTGTGTATGTTATTGAAGGAGTTAGGAGCAAGGAAGCCTCACTTTGTAGGTAGCTAGTCAGAGTAACAGGTCTAAACAAACAGCATATCTACATGTCCTGACAAAACCAGTAATAAACTCTCAGAACAAGGAAGTGTTATAGTGAACACTGCACCATCAGTGATAAGCCCAAAGAACAAACCAAGAATTTGGGAACTGAAATCCTCCATCAAGATGCTGGCTGACCACTAGACTTTGCTAAGTTTTTACTCTTTGGTTCTTCCTCCTCCTCCAGACCTTTGGCAAGCTTTTCTGAGTCTGCACTTTTCCATCTGAACCCTTGGCCAATCAGCATCCCCCATATACACTTGAATTGGCCAGTTGGGTTCTACATAATTTAATGCCCAATTTGCATGTGGGCAGGGATGGTTGGGTTCCTTCTCAAGGTATAAAAACCTATGCTCCAAAGAGGCTGAGGAGATGGCTTAGTGGTTAAAGGTGCTTGTTTGCAAAGCTTGCTGGATCCAGTTCAATTCCCCAGCCACCCATGTAAATCTGGACAGGTATTCATTTGCAGCAGCAAGAGACTGCCTGCCCTTCCCCCACATGCAAATAAATAAAAATAACTTTAAAAAAGCCTCCAGTTCAGAGAACTACTAGATATCCCTTTTTGGGACCCCTCCCAGTTGCAGTGATCAGTTGCCTTCCTTTCACTTTGGAATAAAAACTTGGCTTGCCTGCGCTTCCGCTAGCCTCTGTCTTGCTTGCCTGCCTTTCTTCTGCTCTTCTGTATCTTCATTCTTCACAAGCATGAGACAATAAACTTTGATTTCCTGGAGAGCCACAGACAGACTTGTCCTTTTGGTTCTTTTTTCCTCTGCATTCCATGTAGAGTATCTTTTCTATGGACACAGCATTCATTTTAGAGAAAATAAAAAATAATCGGACAGATTACTCATATTCCAGGAAAGCTTTACTGAGGTCGCTTTCTCACTGCTTCCTCCATATGCCTCAGATGGCAATGCAAGACCAGCAGAAGCTGTTAGCCTCAAGACAAGATCTGGGTTAAGGGAAAGGAGACCCTGAAAATCTGCATAAGATGCCAAAGTCTGCATTGAGAAGCAAGAGTTGTTGGACACATGACCAAAATTAGATACTAGAGCTGAAAGACAGGAAATGTCAAGTCATAAGAAGACAAGCGGTCACTGGTACACTAGAGGCCAACATCAGAGGTATAGAAAACTCACTCAGACTAATTCTCAGGGATGTGGTCTACTGATGGTGGCAGGGATTTGTAGAGAACTGAGAGCTTGTCTCAAGGGCGTAAGCTCTCAACTGCACAGGCCTGGTCTTTGTTTATTCCTTCTGACTCGGATGGCTTCTAAGTACCTCTATCAACAACATGTTTATGAACCAATCCTTAGATTGCTTATCACTCAGAGGGTGACTTTTATCTGATCTTATTCACAAAATCTGAGATCCAGCTATGGGACCCCATGGAAATTTCTTATATGCTTGTCAGATGGAGCATTCTCAGAATCCAATTTGTCTTTATGTTCCTATCACTAAAGCCAAGTGCTTCACAGAAAACTAAAAGTTCAATAAAAGTTTGCTGAATAGAAAAGTGATAAGTCTTCTGGAAGAAGAAGAGGACGATGACATGAGTATCTGTGCTTACCTGCTTCCAGAGCACACTCGAGCCAATTAATTTCAGGGTCTCTGTGGTGCTGCTTCCTAGGAGGAGCAAATTTATGCAAGGTTCAGAGCACCCAGCTCTCCTGAAGTGTCATTGCACTTGACAATGTTTTTTCAAAAATAGCTCTTTTGAGACTATATTAGTCAGGGTTCTCTAGAGGAACAGAATTGCTAGAATGAATTATATTCAAAAGGGAAGTTATTGGATTTGCTTACTGTAGTCCAATAGCAGTTGCAGGCCAGAGAATCAAGGAACCTGGTAGCTGCTCAGTCCACTTGGCCAGATGCCTCAGTAGTCCCAATCTAGCACTGAAGACCTGGAGGCTTCCTGAGGAGCTGCTGGTTTTCCATCCACACGGGTCTTCAGTTGATGCTGGTCTTCCTTCTGTGCTGGTCTTCAATCCACGCTGGAAGGCAGCAGGCAGCTCCGGCAGCCACATGGAAGGAAGGGGCTCTTTTCACCCAGAGCTTCCTTATATAAAGTTCCACTCTGAGAGGGGCCCCCTGCTCTGGAGGAAGGGCTCACTCTGGGGGGAAGGACTTCCTCCTTCAGTTAATCCTTCCTGGAAGCAACCTCAGAGACCCACCCGAAAGGGATCTCAGTGGATTACTAAACAGATCAGGTTGGCAACACCTTAACAATCACAGAGACATAATTCACATACATACAAATCAGCTATTTGGAAGATACAGTTCGATGATTTGTGTATATTCACCAGTAAGTACGATCACCACCACAGTCTATATTAGAACATTTTCATCACTTCAAAACTAAACTTTGTTTGGGCATGATGGTGCATACATATCCTAACAGTTAAGGGGTTGAAGGAGACAAGAGGATGGTGAGTTTGAGGCCAGCCAAAGCTCCATAGAAAGACCTGGTCTCCAATAAACAGATAAATGAATGAAAGAAATAAAATAAGAAAGGAAAAAATACAATGTATTTTTTAAAAACAATCTATTTCTTGCTTATTTATCTAACACTCCTATTCTAAGAAACCATTATTTTACTTTCTCTGTATATAGATTTACCCATTTTCAATGTTTCATATAAACGGAATAAGCATGTGTTCTTTTTATAAAAGCCTTTTTTGACAGCATAATCTTTTCAGGTTGATCCATATTGTAGTAACAGGCATCTTCCACTATATAGATATATCACATTTGGTTTATACATTCTCCACTTTGAAGGACATTAGGGTTACTTTCACCTTTGAGCTATTGTGAACAGGTACTCCTGTGAACATTCACGTACAAGTTTCTACATTTTTACTTCACCTGGGTAGATAATGAGGCATGGAATGGCTGGATTCTTCTATATTTGCCATTTTGAAATTGTCAAATTGTTCGGCAAAGCAGTGTCGTCACTATGTAATCTTATCAGCAATGCATGAGGACCTCAATTACTCCACATCTGTACCGATACGTTATACTAGTGACTTTCTTTTATTACAGCTGAGTGGGTGGGATCTTATTGTGGTTTTGACTTGGATTTTCCTGATGATTAGTGATAGCATCTTTTCATATGCTTATTGACCATTTATATCTTTCTTAGAGAGATTTCTTTGTTTTCTCACCTTGAAGAAATTTCTATTCAGGTCATATGTCCATTTTAAAATCGTGTTATCTTTTTATTATAAAGTTATGAGTTATTTAAATATTAGAGATACAAGTTCCTTATAAGATATATGATTTGAGAATATTTTCTCCTATTCTGGGTGCTATCATTTCTCTCTCTGACGTTATCACATGATAACATCATAAGTATAAACATTTTAAATTTGATCAAGTTCAGTCTACCTATTTATCCTTTTGTTGCTCATGCTTTTAGTGTACAACAAATTCATTGCCAAATATGAGATCATGAAAACTCCTAATTTTTCTTTAAAAAGGTTACTTTTAAAAAAAATACACAATATTTTCTTAAGTAGAAACTTTGGATGGACACATCATGTGTTGGTACCATCATTTCCCTCCTCCCTGCCCCCATTCCATTGAGGGCCCACCTCAGTGGAATTGCTGGTATTCACCATGGAGTTGTGGGTTATGAGTTGTGGCATTGTGAGAGGAGCAGTCGGTCATTGTGGAAGGGGCAATGCCTTTGGATATTCCTTCCTACCCTGTGGCTCTTGCATTCTTTCCACGCCCCCCCCCCTCTGCAAAACTCCCTGAGCCTTTATGGGTGTGTTTTAAGTCTATTCTAGTGTTGAGCTATCAGGAACTTCTGGATTTCTGCTTTGGTACATTTTGAGTATCTTCAGTGTCTGTCTCCAGAGGTGACCTTTTTGGGTATATGTGTGTTCACATGTGTGTGGGTGTGTGTGTCTGTGTGCTTCAGCATATGTGTGTATGTATGTAGAGGCCAGAAGACAACTAGGGGTGTGATTCCTCAGGTGCTGTCCATTGTTTTTCTGAGACAGAGTCTCTTATTGGCCTAGATCATGTAATAGCCTAGACTGACTGGCCAGCAAGCCCCAGGGATTCGCTTGTCTCTGCCTCCCCAGTGCTGGCATTACAAACATACCTCTACATTCAGCTTATTTTTATATGGGTACTGAGGGTCAAACCCAAATCCTCATGTGTGCAAGGAAAGTACTTTACTGACTAAGCTATGTCACTAGGTCTGAGGTGTTATTTATTTATGTGTTTGTTGTAATAGGGTAGGGTCTTACTATGTAGCTCTATCTGGATTAGAACTACCTATGTAGACCAGGCTGGCTTTCAACTTATAGCAATCCTCCCATCTCTACCTCTGCCTCCTATGTGCCCCACCATGCACAGCTTCTTTTAAGACTTTATAATTTTAACTCTATGTTCGGCTATTTGATCCATTTTGGAATCAATTGTTGTGAGCTAAGCCTCCAATTTCTCCCTTTTGCATGTAGATATTCAGTTGTTTCAGTGTAATTCCTTGGAAAGACTATTCTCTCATCATGAAATGATCTTGGGATCTTTATAAAAAAGTTAGTTTATCAAACTGGGCATGGTGGTGCATGCCTTTAGTCCCAGCTTTCAGGAAGCTGAGGTAGGAGGATCACAGTAAGATGGAGACCAGTCTGAGGCTACAGAGTAAAGTTACAGGTCAACCTAGGTGAGAGTGAGACTTTTGCCTTGAAAAAAGAAACAAAAAAAATCAGTTTTCCATAGATTAATGGGTTTATTTCTGGGCCCTCAGCCTATTCCATTGGCCTATGTACCTATTTTTATGTCAGCACTCTATCTTTCTAATATTGTTGTTGCTTTATAGCTTTGAAGGTTTGAAACATGAGTCTTATAACTGTTCTTTTGCCAGACTGTTTCGGATGTCCTGGTTCTCTTGCAATCCAATGTAAAGTTTAAATCAGCTTGTTAATTTCTAACAAGAAGTCAGCTGGGGTTCTGATAGGGATGGTGTTGAAAATAAAGATCAATTTGGGGAGTATGGCTTTCTTAACAACATTAATTCTATTTATTCATGATATAAGATGTTTTTCCATTTTTAAGTTTCCCTTTAATTTCTTCTAGCAATATTTTATAATTGCACAATGTAAGTTTTGCACTTTTTGGTTAAATTTGTTCCTAAGTATTTTATTTTATTTTTTGATTGTATTGTTTTCTTAATTTTATTTCAGGCTGTTCAGTCCTAGTGCAGAAAAACACAATTGATTTTTGTATATTGATCTTGCATCCTACAAGCTAGCTGACCTCATTTGTTAGTTACCAGTAACAATTTTTAGTGGATTTCTTGGGATTTTTGTATCAAAGAAAGGAGATTGTTTTACTTCTTTTCCAAGCTAGATGCCTTTTTTTGGGTGGTGGGGGCTCAATTTCCCTGTCTAGAACTTTCAGTATAATGATGAACTGAAGTGGGGAGAATGGACATCCTCATTTCTTCCTCTAGGAAGAAACCCATTTGTTTTGTGTTTTATTTTGTTAGGGTTTTCCCTTCACATATCATGTTTGTTTTTATGCATACATTTATCAGGGTGAAGAATTCCCTTCCCCTCCTAGGTTGCTGAGTGTTTTATTATGAAAGGATGTTAGATTTTGTCAAGTGTTTTTTTTGTGTGTTTATTGAGATAATGTTTGTTTGTTATTCTATTAATATGAGGTAGAATTACATTCATTTATTTTTCAGGTGTTAAATAAGCCTTGCATTCTGGGGATAAATCCCATTTAGTCATACTGTATAATTCTTTTTATGCATCGTTGGATTTGCTTTGCTAATATTTTCTTTATATTTAAAATTTTTAATTTACTTTATTTTATTTGAGAGAGAGAAAGAAGCAGATAGATAGAGAAAGAACAGGCATGCCAGGGCCTCCAGCCATTGCAAACACAGTCACATGCACCACCTTGTACATCTGGCTTACGTGGGTCCTGGGGAATCGAACCTGGATCATTTGGGTTTGCAGGCAAGCACCTTAACTGCTAAGCCATCTCTTCAGCCCTTAAAAAAGTTTTTATTCTTACTTACAAAAGAGAGAGAGGGGAGAAAAAGAGACAATGCACACTAGGGCCTCTTGCAGCTGCAAACTCCAGACACATGTGCCACTTTGCGCATCTGGCTTTATGTGGGTACTGAGGCTACAGGCTTTGTAAGCAAGCACCTTTAATTAATCACTCAACCATCTCCCTAGCTCCTTCTTGAGATTTTTGATATCAACATTTATAAAATCTGTGCTATTTTTTTTTCTCATAATGCCTTGTCTGGCTTTGGCATCAGGGCAAACTAGCCTCATTAGTGAAATAATCCAGTCCTGGGATTTTCTTTGTTGTGGCAGGTGGGGAGGGGTGTTCATTTCTGATTCAACCTCCTTACTAGGTACAGGTCTATCCATATTTTCTTTTTTTTTATGTCCATCTTGGTAGCTTTCTAGAAAAAAATTCAATTTTATCTAAGTTATCTAATTTATTAACATAATTGTCCTTATTCATTTATAATCTTTTTTTTTATTTCTGCAAGGTCAGTATTAATGTTCCTAATTCACTTACAATTACAATAATTGGATCTTTCTCTACTTTTCTCTTGCTTGATCTATTTAATATCTTGTTAGTTTTGTAGATTTTTTTAAAACCAGCTTTTGGTTTCATTAATTTTATTTACTATTTTTCTATTTCATTAATTTCCACCATAATCTTTATTATTTTCTCTCTTTGCTAGTTTTATTTAGTCTTACTTTGTTTCTTCTGCTTGTTTTTTCAATGCATGTGTGGTTTGCAAGGTGTATTTACTTCTATGTGCAGATGCATGTGCCCACGTCTGTACATACAGGGATTAGGGAAGAACAAGTGTCCTCCCACGCCATCGCTAATTTGTGATTTGTGTTCATCTGTATGTTTCTTTGAGCTAGAGTTTCTCTCTTTGTTTCTGGAATTTGCTTTTTTTTTGAGGCAAGCCCAAGAGATTGGCCTTTTTTTAAATGCAAGAGACCAAGAGTGAGACAAGAGAGAGAGAAAGAGAGAGAGAATTGGCACACCAGGGCCTCCAGCCATTGCATTTGAACTCCAGATGCACGTGCCCCCTTGTTCACATGTGCGATCTTGCATGCTTGCATCACTTTGTATGTCTAGCTTACATGGGCTCTGGAGAGTCAAAGATGAGTCCTCAGGCTTCACAGACAAGCACCTTAACTGCTAAGCCATCTCTCCAGCTCAAATTTGCTATTTTTAAGAGCTGCAGTGAGTCTCCAGTCTCTGCTCCCCTTGGGATTTTATAGTCCACTCACCTCTTGCTAGTCTAGAGAGGTCACACTTGTTGCTTCTTCCTGCTGATGAGATGTGATGCCCAGCTATCTGTTTCTACGATGTTTTCCTCACCCCAACGAAGCTTTCCCTTAAATCTCTAATCCCAAATAACCCTTTCCTTCCATTAGGTGCTTTTGGTTGGGTGTTTTGTCCCAGAAATGAGAAGGTAGCTGCTACCTTTTTCTTGTTGCTGTGATCAAACATCTGACAAGAAGTAATTTAAAGGAGGAAGGGTTTATTTTTACTTTATGTTTTCAGGGTACAGTACATCATGGTGGGAAAGGCATGGTAATGGGTGTATGGGGCAGCTGGTCACATTGTTTCTATAGTGAGAAACAAAGAGTAGACAGGAAGTGGGGCAAGGATATAAAAATCTCAGGGACCTACTAAAGAAGTACTTCCTCTCTCAAGGCTTCACCTCCTAAAGCTTCTACAATCTTCCAATATGGAGCCATCAACCAGGAACCAAGTATTCAAACACATGAGCCTATAGGAGACATTTCACATTCAAACCATAATACCAATTCTGAAAATAACTTTTTAGCAATTGTTATTTTACTAGCATTGATGCTTTCAAGCAGTGATACTGGCAGAGTACTCTTTCTAGACAACAAGTTTTGAATAGTTCACAATAAGAGGCCAAGATAACCTGAAAGGTTGGCTTAGCCTAAAGGTTTATAAAACTTGTTCTCTTTTGGTCCTTATCAAAGATGTTCAAAATGGTTTTCTATTTTAGTTTCCTTTTTTTTTCTCTCAATAAACCTGTTCCTAAAGTCTCTAACTCACATAGTATTTTTAAATCAGAGACCAGGGGCTGGAGATGTGGCTTAGTAGCAGAGTACTTGCCTACAAAATGCTAATCATAGACTAGAAATGAACAAGCAGGTTTGTTATTTCTCTAGTTCTTTGTTCCATGAGGTCTGGACTGATTGCTTCTTAGTCTATGCCATTATTGCCAGTTTGGTTGACATAAATAGCAACCAAAGCATAGACATGTGTTATAGCTGTACTAAGCACAACAGAATGCAAAAAAAATTCTTCAAGGAACGTTTCCTCTGGGACATATTTTAGCAGAAATAAAGTAGTATATGGCTTCCTAAGACTATATACCAGAAACAGTATGAGCATTAATGCCACTCTTTTCCCTGGGCTATAAGAATGTATGTGCACATGGGCAGGTCAAGTAAAAGGCCTTTGTACCAGTTGCTTGATTGCTGATTTTGAGATTTTACTTTAATTCATCAAACTCTTTGGAGAATTTCTCCAAAACAATATGTGACCATAAGTAAATATATAAATAAATATATAAACAAATAAATCTCAGGGCAGCTTTGTTTTTGAAATCAGCTTCTCACTGGAGAAAAGTCCCTGGTGGAGTGGTTATTTGGCAACAAAAACCTCCAGAGAATTGCCATTTCCTTCCAAAGATTTGTTGTTGTTATTAAGGCTACAAAAAATCAGCTTCTTCAATGTGTTTTTGAAAAAAGAAATTTCAGTGTCTTAAAATTCTATTAAAATGCCAACAGATTTTTTTCATATATGGCCCAGTTTGTTTTAGCCTTTAGAGCAGTACTAATTTTTATTATTTGCAATGCAAGCACTCACATTTACAGAGAATTATAGGCACACAGTTATATTTAAAGTGAATATTATTTAAGTATTGAAAGGTGTGGAATTATATTCATTGAAACATAATTAAAGTACCGAGACATAGAAAAAGTGGGTGGAAATATGTGCAATAATAATTCAAGGTAATCACTGCTTTGTGATTGTGCTGTAGATTAGAGCAGAATATAATGAGGTCTCCGTTTAATAGAGCACTTTAATTCTCAACCAGATTAGAGGCAAAGGGTACTTCAGAGAAGTACCGGTTTCTAGTCTTACTATAGAAGCAGGTGAAAATGATGTTTTAAAAAGATCCTAATTTGAGTGTAGTAGTAGCCAGTGAAATGAAGGATATTACTCTAAAGTCTCACTTTATCACTGTGTTGCTTATATACATGATAAAAATCTGTGTGAAAACCCTGCAAATAATTCCTGACTGGAGCATCCAAGGTTCTGCCAGTCAGCCTCCATCTGTCACTGCTACCTTAGCTCACCTTATTTCTCAGAATACTTCTGCTCGTGTTCTGGAACGTCCATGAACACTTTCTTCAGATCATGCACGGCAAGGTCATGTGGTGGTGTTGATATTTGGTGAGATGACAGCTCAGGAGATAGGGGGTTAATTAGTGAAATTCTTCTGAGTTTCTGTGCCTTGGACCACACTACCTCTACATATAACTACACCTGATTCCCAAGACACCTTGAATTCCTACTTCTAGCTCTCATTTGGTCATCTTATCCACCTTGCCAGCAGCTCCTCAGAAAAGCTGCTGGAATCCTCCTTTGTGACACAATGATACCTTGTTATTTTTTCCTTTATAAATCAGCCCCAGACACTTTCTCATCTTTTCTTCCTTCTGATTATGGCTGCACAGTTCTGAAATACCCAGAGGCCTAATCTATTTTCCTAATTCCCTAGCAAGAGCAGCTTGCTAACCCCTCCTCCTTTGAGAGCTCTTAGGTTTCAAAAGTCACTTCTTATCCTAAATTCCTCTAACTCTAATTGTCTAGGGGAACTCATAGAACAAATTACAGTGGATGTCAATGTAATGTACCACATGCATGTTTTCATAATAATAGTGTAAGCTCCTATAAGGAGAAGTCCTCCAAGACTCTAGCCTTCAGTGGTGTTAACAGTAGATGCAGTCTGTAGCAAAGCACTTAAGAATGTGGCATCTGTGGCATGAGATTCATTGCAAAGGGGGCATGTGGACAGGCAGATGCCACTTTAAAGCCAAGTGATCAAATGCAATATTGCAATTCTGAGAAAAACAGACACCATTAGGCTCCTGGTATGCTTCATAGAGGAGATGCAGCATCACATTTGTGGCACTCTTGCCAAAAAAGAACAACCTGAATCTACACAGGCCAGAACATCAGATAAACCAAATTGAGTGAAACTCTACAAAATAACTGGTGTTTACTATTCAACTATGTCAAGATCATGAGTGATAAAGAAAGAGTATGGAAGAAAGAATTCAAAGTTAAAAGAGACTAAAGTAATGTGACAATTGAATGAAATGTGTGGTTAACAATTTGATTCTAGACCAGGAATTTTTTTCTGTAATATGCCCAAGTGGAAGAATTGACAGACTCTAAATAAGGTTTCACTATTTCTATTGGAGAAAATAGGAAACACACACTAAAGTATTTATGGGTAAAGAACTTCATGTTTACAAGCTATTCTCAAATGGTTTAGAAGAGATTATATATTATACAGGTATGTAATATATCCACATGTATAAGCATTTATAACACACACACACACACACATATGCATGAATACAAAGATAGAACACAGCCTGGCATGATGGCACATACCTATAATCCAGCACTCAGGAAGCTGAGGTAGGAGGATCTCCATGAGTTCAAGAGTACCAGCTTGGCGTGGGCAACACTAAGACCCTGCCTCAACCTCCCACCATCCGCAAAAGAAAAAATAAAAAAAATTATGGCAAAACAGTAATATTTTTGAGAACCTAAAGCTATATGGAATTCTCATCACTAGTCTTACAATCTGAACTCTGAAAATAACTTTTTATTGGTTTATTTTTATTTTTTTGTAGTATGATCTTGATATTCTTTCTGGATTTGAACATCAGCTTAGGCTTGTTACTACTTGAAAGACCCTAGGCAAGTCACTCAATCTCTGTTGCACTCAGTTTCCTCATCTAATTATGAGGATGAAAATAGGACTGATTGAGAGGGTTGTAAGAATTAATTACTATAAAATTCTCAGCATGGTATCTAACTCATAGTAGGCTCTTGGTGAATGATGGCTTCCATTTAATAGCTCAGTCAACATTTCCTACTGCTCATGATAAGGATAATGTTGGGGAGTCATGAGTTACTAGGCTATACATTATAGGCCATGAATCTTGCCTCCTTCCAAGATGCCTAGATAGCTGCTATGACCACTGGAAACACATGGGAGCTCTTGTTCCTAATTTATTTATTTTTTTGGGGGGGTGTTTCAATGTAGGGTCTCACTCTAGCCCATACTGACCTGGAATTCACTTGGTAGTCTCAGGGTGGCCTTGAACTCATGGCCATTCTCCTACTTCTGCCTCCCAAGTGCTGGGATTAAAGGCGTGCACCACCACACCCAGCTCTTGTTCCTAATTTTTACAATTATTAGAATGAATTAAAGAGGACTATTAGTTTTGGAACCCAATGCAGAGGTCAAACACAATCGTTGATTACCCCATAAGAAGGTGATATATCAGGCATATTACAACTTCATCAGACAGGACTTTTTAACACATTTCCAGGGATATCATGTGTGTTCTAGGTTGAGTGCAGAAATTCATCCTCCTCTCTTATCCACAAGTGTTCTAGTCTCAACAGACAGGTGTTCTGAATAACTCAGAATCATTGCTCCTCATATCTAAATTTAAAGTGATGTCTATACAGAGGAGAGAGGAGTATTATATAATCATCTAGACTAAGGCACTTAATTTTTTATTGAGTGTGTATATATATATATATATATTTATATATATATATGGAAACACATGCCATGGGACATGTGTGGGGGTCTGAGGACAACCATGGGTTGTTTGCCCTCTCTTTTCACCTTGCTTGAGACAGGGCTTCACTTGTTTTTGTCCCTGTGTGTGCCAGTTTAGCTGGTCCACAAGGGCCCAGATTCTCCTGGCTCTGTCTCGCACTGCTATAAACATGTTGAGATTACAAATGTGCACCACTTTGCATTTGACTTTTTTCGTGGGTGCTGGGGAATTGAACTTGGGTTGGCAAGTTTGCAAGCAAACATCTGTAACCACTGAGCAACCTCCCTAGACCCTGATCCTTAAATTTCTTTCTCTCTTAATTTCTTTTCTTTTTTATAAAAATATTTTATTTCTTGAGGCCGGGCGTGGTGGCACACGCCTTTAATCCCAGCACTCAGGAGGCAGAGGTAGGAGGATCCCTGTGAATTCAAGGCCACCGGGAGACTACATAGTGAATTCCAGGTCAGCCTGAGCTGGAGTGAGACCCTACCTTGAAAAACCAAAAGAAAAAAAAATTATTTGTTTATTTACTTGAGCAGGGGCAGATAGAAGTAGAATGGTGCCACTAGGGCCTCCAGGCACTGCAAATAAACTCCAGATGCATGTGCCAGCTTGTGCATCTGGCTTACATGGGTACTGGGGAGTCAAAACTGGGTCCTTAGGCTTTGCAGATGAGTGCCTTAACCCCTATGCCATATCTGCAGCCCTATTTATTTATTCTTGCATTATCTTATTTTCTTCTTTTTAAAAAAACTTTTCTAACTCTTAAATTTCAAAACAGGTTATGCTGGATAGATGGCTCAATGGTTAATGTGCTTGCCTACAAAGCCTAACAACTGGGGTTCGGTTCCCTAGTACCCACATAAAGCCAGATACACAAAGTGCACATGCATCTGGAGTTCATTTGCAGCAGCTACAGGCCCTGGCACATCCAATCTCTTTCTATCTTTCTGCTTGCAAATGAATAAATAAAAATTTCAAAATAGGAAACCAAGGCCAGGAAAGTTGATGTGACATTTTTGAGATTACTCAATGGGCTCTGTCACAAATTTCCTAATGCTTATGGCGTTATCCTTTCCACTAAGCCATAGTGCTTTGTACCATTCTAACTGGTAGTTAAGGTCAAGGACTTCAGGGCAATACATATGTGGCGGTGTTATGTAGAAGACAGACATGAGCAGTGGAGCTGGGATAAGAGTGTTCCACAAACATCTTAAGTCCTGTTCTGTTTGAACAGCCTGACAAGCTATTTAAAAATTTTGGCCCCAGCTTTCATGATAAAGCCTCAGTTTTGTTAAATAACAGATAGCCATGAGAGCAAGCACGGGACCTGGAGCAGTCTGAAGAAAGGAGATAGATCAGAGGTAACAAAGAAAACTGTAGCAGCACCCTGGTAGCTGTTATCTCCTACTGCCAAAATGCCCTTTGGTGTTTAAGTGTCCTTGAGGAGGCAGATAGGTTTTTCCTGAGAAACTAAGGTGGCAGGACATTTTCCCACACATGTGCACTAACCAAGGGGCTTCATCCTCAAAACCCTTCAACCTCATTATAATATCATTTACATTGTGATTCTGATACCCACACTGTGGGCTTTTGTACAGCATCACAGGAAGAAATACCCCCAAAGGGATATCTGGTCTACCATGATTTGGGAGAGAAAAAAGTTGCCTTATCCCACAAATAGGCCACCTATGAATATACTTAAAATATTCTAAATATATAATATTATATATACCTATATAATACTCTAAATATATCTTAAGAATATACTTCATAAATATTCTAAAAACTTCTTTAAAATCTGCAATGCAAAAAAATATATAATTCCACAATGCAGGGCTGGGGAAATGGCTCAGTAGTTAAGAGCACTTTCTGTTAATCATGAGGGCCTCTCAGGCCAGAGACCACCAAATTTGACTACCCAGGACCCATGTAAAAAGCTGGGCATACTCATGCACATCCGAAACCCTGGTCTTCAGGAAATAGAGACAGGAGAATCACTGGGACTTTCTGAAAGACAGTAGGTACAGGTTGAGGGAGAGACTCCTTCTCAAGGAAAGAAATATGTTGATGAATGATAAGAAAAGGACATCTGATGTTTACCTCTGGCCTCTGGATACATGTGCATGGGGTGCACATCTACACACACGTGTACACACTTCCTGCACAAAAATCCACCATGTAGAACGCATTGTGCTGCTACTTCTCAGCTCAGTCAGAACTAAAAGGTTTCTCTGCTGAAACACTGTAAAGATCCCATGTCATGATAATACAGAAAAATAGAACAGCAAAAGTTGCTACCATTTGAGCAGGGGTTCTCTGTAGGTCCCTGTGATATATTTAATGTTCCTCAAATTCAATTGTGTTTCTACTTCCACTGATCAAAACAAAGGATTTGTATTTCATTGTACAGTTTGTTCCCCTGAATTTTATTTACTCATTCTTTATGTTTTTAAACTTAGAAATTTTTTAATCAAATATTCTAACTCAATACAGTCAAAATATTTACTCATTTGATACCTACATGCTGAGGAATAATGGCAAGGGCATATTAAGGGTCTTTTTTTCATAACTAAACTACAGTGTTTCTGTAAGAGCATAAAGGTTTGTATGGATAGTAATAGCACTGCAATTCCTCACACACAACAGCTTTGTGTCTGAGCCAAGGTGTTTCAGGAAGCTCTCATTGGTGTGGTGTAGAGGGATGGCATGCATCGTGTAAAGTGCGCATGTCGTGTGTTTAGAACCAAGGCTGCAGTGAGGTTTGTGATGCAACATCAGTGTGTGGTGCCAGAAACACCTCTGACTCATTACTCATTTGGTTTTGTGTTAATGTTTGGTTGCTGGGCAATTTACTGTTGCCAAATTTTTCATAACCTCACATTCAGTTACACAACTCCATCTGGGGTAATGGCTCACAGTTGAAACTCTGGATAACATGTTTGTGTCATTAATTCTTTCTTTTCCGTTTTTGTTGGGGGGGGGCTTTTTTGAGGCAGGGTCTCACTCTAGCCCAAGTTGACCAGAAACTCATTCTGTAGCCTCAGGCTGGCCCCAAGCTCATGGTGATCCTTTTACCTTAGCCTCCTCAGTACTGGGACTAAAGGTATGAGTCACTGAGCTCCTCTCTGTATCATTATTTATTTATTTCATTCGTGGGCTTAAACAATTATTTTTCCACCATGGAAATTGGAGAAATTTGGAGGAGAAAATCACAAACATGGAATTAGATCTTCCTCTTGGTACTATAATCAAAAAACTATATTTATTTGGATTTTTTTTTTTTTTTTTAGTTTTTCGAGGTAGGGTCTCACTCTGGCCCATGCTGACCTGGAATTAACTATTTAGTCTCAGGGTGGCCTTGAACTCATGGTGATCCTCCTACCTCTGCCTCCCGAGTGCTGGGATTAAAGGCGTGAGCCACCACGCCCGGCAAAAAACTATATTTAAACAACCTGATAATGTTTTGTATAAGAAAATATGACTGAAAAAATTTTAATGCAGAGCTCAAAGACCATGTGACAAACCATGCTAATTTGATTTACTAAGAAGCCTGCCCAGTATCCACCACCATAATCATTCTTCTTAGAATGTGACCACTATGCCTTGTTAGAACATGGTCTTGATGCTCTTCCCATCAAGAGGTGAAGTCATGAGCTGGGGATGTACCTCAGTTGATAAGAGTTTTGCCTACTCTGCATGAAGCCCTAGGTTTGATCCTTAGAACCACCTGAATTGGGCATGGCGACACACCCTTATAATCCTATAATCCTAGCTCTCAATAGGTAGAGGAAGGGGGGTGAGAAGTTTGTGTATGACCATATCACCTTTAATGTTCCTGATCTTCTCTAGTCTCAGAAGCTAAGCAGGGTTGGGCCAGGTTAATACTTGTATGGGAGACTGCAGAAGTTCAAGGTCATTGTAAGCTACATAGATGCAAGCCTGGGAGACTCGGTCTTCCAAAGCAAACAGACAAATGGAATAAAGGAATGGAGCTGGGGGATGGGGATTCCTTAGAAACTGAACTTTTATGACTGTTTCGGTCAGGATAGGTGATGCAACTTTTTTTGTTGTCGTTGTAATCTCTATTGGCAGCTATGTGAGCAGAATGCCTGTCCTGAAAGCTGCTATGCTATGATGAAATCAAAGCATCTCACATGGAGAGACTGTACAGAAGGATGCTGCGCCCACATGTTAAGACCAACCTGGATGAGTCCAGCTGCTTCAATAATCCTGCTCCCTTCCAGCTGCTTCAATAATCCTGCTCCCTTCCGTTCTAGCACCAGCAACCGTTAAACTGCAATCCAATGAGACCTTAAACTGAAACCTCCCATCTGAGCCTTCTGCAAGCTCCTGGCTCACAGAAATAACTTGATATGGTATGCAACATCAGTAATAATAGCACATGGCATTGGTACTCTGTGACATATTGGTACTCCATCTCTGGAACACAGATTTTTTAAAAAACATTTTTTATTGACAACCTCCATAAATACAGACAATATGCCATGATCATAATCTCCCACCATCCTCTCTTTTCTCCCTCCCAAGTCCCCCCTCCACTGAATTCCATCTTTCCTACTAGTCTTTCTTCTATTTTGATAGGAACTGTTTTGTAATTTGATTGCTATCTAAGATTGACACCAGTGCAAAGATACTTGTATTATATCCACTTTATGCATTAGTTTCTGCACTTGTGAGGTAAAGTTCTGCTAGTAGCCAATAGAATTTTGTTCAATTTCATTAGCATGATTTGAAAGGTCTGTATCACCACACTTTACATTTGAAAAATATTTTTAAGCTTTAAAATATTTTTATTCTGTCTTTCAGGAAATGTGTTTAACTAATGACAGTGGAGTGTACAGTATTGGGACATCTCAACCACACCCTCCAAGGCATAGAGACCATTGTAGAAGAGGTGGCAGAAAGAAAGGAAGAAAGTGCTTATAATACTTTTCCAGACACAAAGTGGCTTTGCTATTCATGACCTTAATGGCTGACACCACCTACACAAAACCTGCTTAATAGGAGGAAAAAAGAATCAATTGACATCAAAATAGAAGAGAAACTGCTTGAAAAGAAGAAGGAATTCAGTGGAGGAGGGATTGGGTAGGGGAAAAAGAGAGGGTTGAGGGAAGGAATTATGATTATGGTATATTGTTTATATTTATGGAAATTGTCAATAAAAAAGTTTTAAAACATGAAATGCCAGTCAATGGCCAACATTTGAAAAAAAAAGGAGAAGCTTCTGCTATTATTTGGCTAAATGGATATGTTGTGAACATCACATTGCCCTCTAAATATTTATATTACGTTTATGCCCATAAACCGTTCTTCAGAGAAGCTATCAAAACCTATCAAAATGCTGACAAAGTGCTTAGCACTAAATGAGACAGTCCTTCACTACCACCACTTTGTGTCTGGAAGACAGCATTCCGAAGCACTCCTCCCCATCCTTTGGCTCTCATATTCTTTTTGGCCATTCTTCCACAATGTTCCATGAGCCCCAAAGGTAGTGAAGGACTGTCTCAGAAACTGCCCAGAAACACACCTCCTTCAGCAAGGCTCCATCTCCCAAATTGCCATTAGCTGGGAACCAAGAATTCAGAACACATGAGACATGAGTTTTGAGGGGACACCTAATTCAAACCACTATACTATGTAACCCAAGCTGCTTCATCCTCCTGAGTGCTGAGTTTGCAAGTGTGTAATCACCATGCATGATTCCAGCCTTGTTGGATTGTCATCTTTTACCTAATAACATGCATCTAAGGCTTTTTCCATGTTTCTTTGTGTCTTGATAGCACCATGGTTCTCACGTCTTTGAACTCACATTGAATTATTCCAATGGATTTTTCTGGTTCTCCAGGTGCAGATAGCACTTATATTTCTTGGTTTCTATTTTTGTGTGAGCCAATCTCCATAATAAATCTTATTACATTTCTCTATATATACCCTATGGTTCTGTTTCTCTGGAGAACTCTGACTAATACAGCATCTGTTGTATGTGTTAAATGAAATTTATGGGAGGCCATTGTTTTGATTGAGCTGTGCACTAGGCATAACAGATCAGATCAAACGAGATAGAGTTATTTCATATGATAGAATCAAAGCAAACTTCATGCTGATGGCTTCCAAGATGTAAATACCCACTCCCTGCTGCCTGATGAAGAGACCGCCTACCTGGAGACTACCCAGCATCCTTTAATATCCTTGGCAGAAGTAGCTGAGTCAGGAGTTCATGTTGAGGGGAATAAGTTAGCAGACTGAGAACTGGGAGACTGTAGGGAGAGGTCATTGTCTGCATACACTAATCGGTGCACCCTTACATTGTGGCATGATGAAACTGCCCAAAGGACTTGATCTAGGCTCCTAAAGAAAAGGGCCTATGATGAATGGAAGGACTGATAGAGATCATGGATATCAGCCTCTAGGGCTTTGTTAGGATCCTGAATGTAGGAATTATAGGTTTTATATAGTTCCTTGGGCAGAGATGGGCCTTTCCCACATCTTTCAGATGAATATTCAGCACAAGCAAAGCTAAGGAGACAGCACCTGGTCGGCAGGAAGAGCTATTGGCATTTGGTTCGGTAAGTGCGAGTTAAAAGCCATGAGCAGACCATGCCAGGAGACGATAAAAAGGAAGCCCAGGGCCTGAACAAGGTCTTCAGGGACCCTCAAACTCTCTGGGAAAGAAAGGAGTACTTGTGAGAGTTTGGTGAGTTTTGAAAGTCTATAGTGTGAAATTTATTCATCCCTATAATGAACTTGTTTCTTCCTTTAGGCAATAGAAGTCATTGGAAGTTACATGTAGAACAATCACTCAAATCCAGGATGATCTTCACAGTTTTCCTTTTGCATCTATCCAGGGCCCAACTCACGTGGATAGAGAGAAGTAATGCCTGATTTGCCAGGCTTAGCAGATAGGACTCTTCTACTGCATGGAAATTGAATGAGAATGTTGCTGTACCTAGAAAAATCAGCAGTCTGGTAGGCTGGTTAGCAGTGTGGCCCTACCTGCACTGAGCTAGAATGGTCACCACTAGGCAGGCATAGGAAAAATTCTTTCTCTTTCTTTCTGTAGCCAAGCACACCATACAGTCAGTGCCCCATTACCTTAAAAAAAGCCATACCAACCACCTTTTACTTGTGGAATGAGTGGCACTCTCCTTTTCATGGAGCCCATGATTTACATGGACAATCAGCTCCTTGTCCATGAGGCAAAGAATTAGTCTCACTTTGTTTGCCTTTCTTCTTTCCCACAAGAGTTAATAGTTTCTCTCTCTCTCTAATTTTGATAGTTCATCCATTCACTTCACATCTTGCAAATCAAGTATTCTTGACTCTGAAATGATTTTCTGGGTTCATTGTCTCAGAACTATAATAATTGACTTGGCAATATGAAAAGTCATTTATAAGCAAAAATATGATGAGTCTCCTCTTCATTTGATACTAGAAATGTCTTCCATAAATCTAGCTTATTAACACATTGAGTCTTTCATAATGTTTATGCAATTTCCAAATGAGATGGCCATAAAATTGCTATAAAATATTAAAGTCTATTCTCTGTTGGTGATAATGATGCAAATATTGATGAGGGCCCATTGAAATATACCATGCATGTGCTCATCAAAATGGATAGATGGTGGTATTGAAATATTTATTCACCATGCAGAAACAAGATTATGTTTATTTAGTTTATCTTAGTGTTCTCTAATGAAGAGAGACATATTTTTTGTTTATGAATATGATGCTCATGCATTCACATTTTTTGTATTATGTCTTTATATAACATGCTTTCATATATTCACTCCTCAACAGATACCTTTAAGGCACCATGCTAGATGCTTTTGGGAGTAAAAATTCAACAAAATGATCTCAATGTTCTAAAGTTCACAATTGTGAGGTGATGATGGGGAATAGTGAAAGAAAATGTGAAGTGAGGGGGTGGTGATCAAGCAGTGAGAGACTACTATAATGATTTTTTTTTTCAGGACACCTTTTTCTTTTTTTTGGAGAGAGACAGAGAGAGAGAGAGAGGGAGATGAAGACAGATAGAGATGGGTGCGGCAGCAGCCTCTCAGCTGCTGCGAACGAACTGCAGATGTGTGCGCCCCCTTGTGGGCAAATGTGGCATTGTGCCCTTGTGTCACTTTGCATCTGGCTAAACGTGGGACCTGGAGATTGGAACTGACGTTCTTGGGCTTAGCAGGCAGGCGCCTTAACCGCTAAGCCATCTCTCCAGCCCTCCTTTTTCTTTTTTTTTTTTAAAATTAATTATTTTTATTTATTTATTTGAGATTGAGAGAGAGACAGAGAGAGAAAGAGGAAGATAGAGAGAATGGGTGTGTCAGGGTCTCCAGCCACTGTAAATGAACTCCAGACGCATGCACCACCTTCTGCATCTGGCTTGCATGAGTCCTGGGGAATTGAACCTGGATCTTTAGGCTTCTGAGGAAAGTGCCTTAACTGCTAAGCCATCTCTCCAGCCCCCACCTTTTTCTTTATAAAAGCAGAAAAAGTGGTTTAGGCCATAATTTATTTTATTATTTATTTAGATTTTTTTTTTAAGTTGGTCCTCACTCTATCCCAGGCTAACCTGAAATTCACTATGTAGTCTCTGGCTGGCCTTGAACTCATGGCAATCCTCCTATCTCAGCTTCCCAAGTGCTAGGATACTTCATTTTATTAGTTTTGTTTTTTAAGGCTTATATAGACTTTATTATATTAAGAGAAGGAAAGGGGGGAAAAAGGAGAGAAGTTCCCTACTTGTTCATGCTATTGATGGCCATTATTCCCCCAGCAACTTGCATAGCACTTTCTAGCACTATGAGCATTAGCCAGAAGGGAGTTGACTTGCTTCTAGGTTCCAGCATGATCTCTCAATATCTGGTGTCTGTGTAGGCTGTATTTTTGAAAGAAAATATAGAAAATGATCCTCAAAAAGCATGCTTTGACACTTTAAGTAGTTATTTTTCTCATTGCTTTGACCAAATAACTGACCAGAAGAAAATTAAGGGAGTAAGGATTTATTGTGATTTGTGGTTTGCGAGTACAGTTTGTTATGGCAGGTAAGGCTTGTGGAATCTGTGGTGATAGGATTTTGTGGCTGGGACTCCTCACATCTCAATGGGTTAGGAAGCAGAGAAAGGGGAATGCTCATGTTCTCCTATTTTCCATTTTTAGTAAGTCTGGGACTCTAGCCTATGAAATGATGCCACACACATTCAGGGTTACTCTTCTTCCCTTAGATAAATCTCTTTGAAAACATCCTCATAGACACACTCAGAGGTGTGACTCCTTGGTGAATCCAAATCTAGTCAAGATGAAAATGAAGATTAACCATCACAGTTCTTAAAAGGCTAATGTTCAGTTAACTAGAAAAATTTCACATGGAAATATGTTATCATATATTGGTTCAATCAAGACATGCTATGTTATGGCTATTCATATGAAATGATTGCAAGTCAGATTGATCAGATATGTGGACTCAAAGTAGGGTCTCACTCTATCCCAGGCTGACATGGAACTCAAATGTAGCCCCAGGCTGGCCTCAGGCTCACAGCAACCCTATTATATAAGTTTCCTGAGCATTGGGACTAGCATACCTCTTTTCTTAGGGATGAAATACTACTTTTTTCTGGGGCATGTCCTTTTGACCATAAGATTAGAAGAGATTTGTCATCTTTCTACAGATTCTACATCCTTAGCCACAGTGATGGGCTAGAGGCTACATATGACCATGTTTTTATAACTGTTGGTCATGGTGATAAGACTCAAGTGAGGATGAGCTTGTGACCTGAGGCAGTCATGTCTCTTCTAGGATAGTTACAATTAGAAACAAAGAAAGAAGCTTCTTGCCTATTACGTGATAAAAGTAAGTAGCCATGAAGCCCAGAGATGCCAGGACCTTGCTTCTAGCCTTTGGGAAAACACTGGTCTGAAAACATGTCACAGATGCAGAGAGAAGTATAGAGGACAGACTCAGAGGGAACTAGTGATTCTGAAGAACGTCACTCTGGTCTGTGAGGTACGTGTCCCCCCCGCTGTCCTGATTTGGTTTCTGCAACTCCTGTTTCTTAGCAAGTGTGTTGTGTGGTAGTTTGAATAGATGGCCCCCAATATATTCAGTGTTTTATTAGTTTGTAGTTTGCATCTGCAGACCCCTGGCTGTGTCACTGGGCGGATCTTAAGGTGTGGTGGTAGGTTGGAGATTTCAATCTAAAGATACGCAAAGTGTTCCTAGTTGGAGTTCCTGAGGTGTGCTGTGCTTAAGGCCAGCGTCTTCTGCCAATATGGAACTTCCCCTGGAACTGTAAGTTTCAATAAATTTCCCTTCCTCCATAACTGTGTCTGGTCTGGAAGTTCATCTCAGTGAACCTGAAACTGTCTGCTTGACTCTAGGAGCTACCCACACCGTCTTTTCATTGAAGCCTGTTTTTCATAAGCAACCCCAGTTCGTTTTCTCTCATTTAGAGCTAAATTATTCTTGTGGAGTGAGACCCCTCTGAATGGGTCTGTAACACTGAGGATCTGATATAGATGCCAACAGGAAAACAGAGGCAATCATGTTTATATAGGTAATGAGGACTTGGAATTGGTATCTCTCAGGTCATGTGATGGAAAAGAAATGCTGCTGCCTATCTGGAAGAGGAAAAAACTGAAGGCAAGCGTCCATAGAGAAATCAGCCTTATCAGATTTTCTTTTTCTGAGTAATTCAAGCCAAGTGTCCAGCCTTACTATCCATCCCTTCCTGCTCTGAACCATGGGAGCACAGTGATCATTCTAACTCAAGGAGAGCAGAGAAGGCAGCAGTCTATGCACCCTTTGATATCAGACCTGCCAAATCAGTGAGGCATCTTACGTCTCTCCTTTTATCCATCAGCATCATTTCCTCATGAACAGGAGAGGGGGAAATGGTTCTCACTACTAAAGGCTTGCCTCTATGGTGATAAGTTCACAAGTAATGCACAAAACAATAACACTTATAGAGTGGCATACAGTATTTTAAGTGATGGATGTTGTGATAGTTTGAATGTGATAGTGTAAATGTTTGGCCCCATAGACTCAAGTGTTTCTTTTTAAACATTTTATTTACTTATTTGCAAGTAGAGAGATACAGAGACAGACAGATAGATAGATGATAGATAGATAGATAGATAGATAGATAGATAGATAGATAGATAGATAGAGTATGGGCAAGCCAGGGCCTCTAGCCTCTGCAAACAAACTCCAGATGCATATGTGCCACCTTATGCATCTGGCTTACATGGGTACCCAGGCTGTTAAGCTTTGCAAACAAGCACTTTAACTACTGAGCCATCTCTCCAGCTCTGACTCCGGTGTATTATTAAAATTAAATTGTAACTTGGATCTCCAATCATCTGGCTGGAGGCGGTGCCACTAGGGGTGGATCCTGGAGTCTAGCCCTAAGGTGTGGACAGAGCAGTTTGAGCTCTGGTGGTTTGTGCTTACTCGTGGTGCTGGCTGTTGGTGGTTCTTTCTGCTTGGATCTATGAAAGCAAGCCAGCTTCTTCCACCATGGAGGGAACATTGCATTTGTAAGCGTGAAACAAACCCATTCCTCTCATAAACTGTGAATGGTTGGGTGTTTGTCCCAGCAATGTGGAGCTGACTACAACAGATATGTATTATTGAATTTAATCTTCATAAATTATAAGAAATAGTTTCATTTTAAAGATAAGCAAATGGAGGTTAAGAAGTTTGAAATAGAGCTGGGAATGGTTGGCACATACCTATAATCTCACTACTCACGAGTCTAAGGCAGGAGAATTGTGAATTTGAAGCCAGTGTGGGCTACATAGAAAGACTTTATCCCCCCCCTCCAAAAAAAAAAGCTTAAGGTAAAAGATTCTTTGTACAAGATCGAGCCAGGATTTAAACTCAGGCCACCTAACTCAGAATCTTCTTCCTCATCACTGTGCTACATCTGCCTTCTGAACACAGAACACTGGCTAGAGTATGCAGCTGAGACTTTGCATATGTTTAGCTTCCTGGTATAAGTAGTGGGTGTCATCAGTAAGTGGGTGAGGCAGATTTAAGGGAGGGGGGAGTCTTATCACTCTGCACTCTATGGAAAGTTTCCATCATTTCTCTATCATTTAAGTCACGTCTGCTAATGAACTTTCATCTCCTTCATACACCACTCATGAGAAAATAATTATAATTACCAATTATAAGTATACTTATTTAGAAATCCAATTAGAAGAATGTAGAAAGAGCTCTACAAATATCCATACATCTTTACCAAGGAAGTTTTTCAACAAGAAAGCTAAAAATGCACACTAAATATAATGTACAATGGGGCTCCACTCAGAGCGCTTCTGTATAATTAAAAGTTTGAAACAACTTTGGTTTTATAGCTTATGGAGTTGGAAATAGCAGATTCATTCTTATTTTCCCACAGAAACACCACTGCATTGTAATGTGTAACAGTTATCTATAACGATACAAATTGCCCCAATATGTAGTAGCTTAAAACAACAGTGGTTTGGTATTTCTCATGATTATGTAGGTTGACAGAATGGTTCATTTGCTAGGTTAACTTGGGTTCATTCATGTAATTGTAGTCAGCTAGATGCTCAACTGGGGCTAAACACTCAAACACTAAAAGCCTTGGTACTGGCCTTGGTTCTTGTCTACATGGCCTCTCTTTTTCCAGGAGCTGAATCAGCTTCTTTATAATATGGCAGTCTCAAGGTGATGTTCTCAGAGAAAGGAGGCAGAAACTGAACAGCTTCTTAAGGTCTCAGGTTATACAGAGCCACTTCCACTGCCTTCTATTAGTTGAAACAGATCACATGGCTGATTTGGGTTCAAAGGGCTGGAGAAACACACATTACCTTCTGATGGAAGGCATAGCAATATTTCTTGGTAAAGTGCAATGGCAGGTTCTAGGGAGGTGTGATACATACAGGTCTATTATGATATCCAACAACCAAAGGAGGATAGGAAGTAGAACCAGGACTAAAAGTGATTTAGGATCTGTAGGGTGAGAAATTAAATTTACCCAAAGACAGGTTGTATTAGTCAAACTTTCATTACTGTGATATATCTGAGAGAGACTTTAAAGAGGAAAGGTTTATTTTGGCTCATGCATTTTGAGGTCTCAGTTTATGGTCAGCTTGATTGCTCAGAACCTGAGGTGAGAAGACTATCATGATGATGGGTGCGTGTGGCAGAGGAGACTGTCGATCTCCTGGTGTCTGCGAAGCATAGAGAATGATGGGAAGGGGCCGGGGACAATATATACCCTTCAACATCATACCTCCAGTTACCAACTTCCTCTAACTAGGGCCTACCTTCTACTTTACCACTTCCCAATAATGTCAACATATTATAAATCCATGAAGGATTCAATCACTTCCCCAAAGTCCCACCTCTGAATATTGCTTGCATTAGGTATCAAGCCTTCAATATATGAGTCATTACAGAGCTCTTCATATGCAAACAATAACAAATGTCTAGCATTTGTTTTCAACAACTAAGATGTGTTATCCAAGACCCCGGAATGCCCAGTCTGATTAGGAGCATCTTGGGGGCTTTGGCTGTGAGACAGTATGACTATGTGATTTCTCATGGGAGTTTTGAGCCATACCATATTAGTTCTGATTTGGAGACTAAATGCATGTCTGATCACCCTAAAAGGCTGGAGACCAAAGATTAGCCATAGGAGGAGTATATCAGAGAGTCTCAATAAATCCTATGGACACCAAAGACTCAGACAAGCTTCCCTGGTTGACAATATATGACTATCATCTCACTTCAGTGCTGGGAGGGTAAAGCATCCTTGAGGATGCCAGAGTTTTGTGTCTAGGACCTTCCTAGTTTTATTTCACTTTTCCTTTGGTTGGTTCTAAATCACATCATTTCACTACTTAACACTATAACCCTTGACAGAATATTTTCCTCTACTTACGACTCTAAGAGCCATCCTAGGAAATTATTGAACCTGAGGGAGTCTGTTTAGCCAGCTATTCTGGAGTGAGAATGGCTCTAGGGCTCTCCAAACTTGCATCTGGGATTTGAAGTGAGGGCAGTTATGTGGAATTTTTCTCACTGACTAAGCAGAACAGCAAATGCCTTACACTTTGTATCAGAAGTTTTGTGTACTCTTGCTCATCTGACACACTGTACCCTTAACCTTGAGTTTGGCTAACTCGGGTTAGGAACAATAGGTCATGGTCACTATAATGGCTAACACTTCTAGATACATTGTAGCAATTTGAGAGCTCAAACAAACCTAGAAGTTGGTACTCTTATTATCCTCATTTTACAGATGAGAAAAGTGAGACATGGAGAAGTTAAATGGTTTGCTCAAGTTTGGCTGACATACAAACTTAGGCATTGTGATTTCAGAGTCTATTGTCTCAACTTTGTTGACATATTGCCTCTAGATACATCCATCTATCAAATATCTGCATATATCTGAATTTAGTTTGCCAATTTTCTTTAGGATTTCTGCACCTATGTTTGTAACACTGATTGGCCTATTCTTTTCCTCTTTTCATTATTGATTTTAAGGTTATATTAACTTCATAAAATGAACTTGGTAGCTTTGTCAAGGTTGTTAGTTATATTTTACTGCAATTCTTCTCTATTCTTATCAGTATTCTGTGCTCATAATTTATTCATTTCTAATAGGCCTGTCTATTAGAATTGTGTTTGGCATATTGCAATATGACATTAATATAATGAGGAAGAGAAAGCAAATGCCAAAATTAAAATAAAATGAAGCAAGTGAATCTATCTATTAAATGAGTAATATTACTCACAGAATAAAGAGTGATTTTTATTTCTTTTTTATTTTTTAGACTTTTTATTGACAACTTCATAAATATCAATAATAAACCATGATCATAATCCCCTCCTACCTTCTCCCTCACCCCCCCAAATGCCTCTTCCACTTGCTTACTATATAATCTATCTGTACATTCTTAGTGGACTATATTATGAAGATATAAAATGTTCTGAAGACCTTAAGTTTTCCTCAGTAGTTTTATTTTTAGAAGTAATATTGATCTTATTTGATATAGTTTTATCTATTGTAGAACAAAGCAAAACATGTAACTATATTTGTATTATTACAAAGATTTCTCCGTAAGGAAATGGAGACACACAGAAAGCTGAGACTGTATGTGTTTTCAAGCTCACTTATGTGACCAGCAGTAGATTTTTTTCACGTCAAAGGGGATTGGACTGAGGGGTCTCAGACTCAAAAAGAAAAAGTAAGACAAAATAAAACAAATTACAAATCTAAATATCTAAGAAGAAAAACGCTTAAGGTACAATTTCAATTGAAAACACAAACATGGAATATTATTATGAAAAATATAATTCTCAGCTGACTAGCTGGGTGGAATGCCACACACCTTTAATTCCAGCACTCAGGAGGCTGAGGTAGAGGGATCACCATGAGTTCAATGCCCACCTGGGCTACAGAGGGAGTTCTAAGTCAGCGTGGCCTAGAATGAGACCCTGTCTGAAGAAAAAATAAACAAAACAAAAATATAATTCCCAGATGCTTATACTAAGGGTAACAAACTTTCTGTAAATGGCCAGAAAGTAGATAGCTTAGGCCATACTGTACTGTTGCAATAAATCTTGATTTACAAAATAAGCAATGGAATGAACTTGGCATAAGGGCCATAGTTTACTGGTCCTTAGATTCTATGTCTTTCTCCTAAGAAAAATTAGAACACTTAGCACCTCCATCTTGGTTTTTGCAAACAATTCTTCACCAAAAGGAATAAGGATTTCTAGGAGAGATGGTTGGTTCTAGATCTAAAGTAGGAAAATTCAAGATGAGCTTAATTGTCTCATGTCAGAAAGAAACAGGAACAAACAGAAAGACACTCTCAAGATTGATGGAGTCCTCTCACAAAGGATATTGGCACCACATTGAAAGATCCTCACTAACCAAAATGGGGCAACTTAAATATTAAATAATGGTAATGACAGTGCTGATAATGATAACTGTAAATGACCATAAAATATTGTCTAAATAAACATTTATTAGCTTATAGTCCTAATAAAAAGAAAAGAAATGATAAAGAAAAAAACACCTCATTTGTCACCATTGTGGATGACTTATACATCAAAATTTCCCCTGAACATTTATAACTAAGAGAAAAATTAAGTTTTCCTATGTTCTAATGGAAGAAAGAAGCCTATTTATAGAGGAGTTATAAGTAACAAATGTACATATGATACAATGAGAAAATTATTCTGTCGGGGCCAGGGATAGAGTTAGGTAGAGCATTTGTCTAGGACAGAGGAGATACAGAGAAAGAGGAAGAGAGAAACAAGGAAAGAAGAAAAGGAAAATCATTCTATCAAGCCCTAGTGACCCAATTGATTCAGGCAGGGATTAGCAATGGATGATGAAACCATTAAGAGTCAGGCAGGATAGGTGCATGATATCAAGTTGTCTCCCCATAGATAATTTGCTCATTATAAAGAGAAAATCATTCCTTCACAGCAGAGAAATCAGGTCACCTTAATTGAAGGATAAAACTCAGCAGAGTGGAATAATCTGATAATATGCACTCTGGGTATGATGTAATATGATGTAAACCACACAACTTTTACAGTAGTCTTATCTTTCAACCTCTTATCATTGTCTCCCAAATATCCATGGGGGATTGATTCCAGTATACCTCATGAATACCAAAATCTTCGGATGCTCAAATACCTCATTGAAAGTGACATAGTATTTGCATGAAACTGAATCATGTCATCATACATACTTCACACTCTTCACATCATCTCTACATTATTTGCAATGCTTAATGCAATATAAATTCTATAGTAGATGGTTGTTATACTATATTGTTTAGGGGAAAATGATAAGGAAAAAGTCTCTACATTTCAGTACAGATACAATTATGGTGTGTGTGTGTGTGTGTGTGTGTGTAGTGTATGCACATGTGTGTGTGGATGCATGCTTTCCATGTACACAAATGCAGAGGACAGAAAAAGACACCACCAGATTGTGTGTCATCCTTGGTTGCTCTTCCACCTTATCTCCTTGAGATAAAGTCTCTTGATGAACCTGGAGCTTGTGTCTTTTTTTTTTTTTTTTTGGTTAGACTGGATGGCCAATGGGCCCCAGCGATCCTCCTATCTCTGCTCTACTCATCACTGGGGTTACAGGTGTGCATGGCCATGCCTGGCTTTTTATGTTGGGGATAAAACTCATTCCCTCATACCTTCCAGTGAGTTGTTGGCAGGGAGGTCCCTGATGCTCCCAAAACATTACAGGGCACTGCCAAGGCTCTAGGTTGTCCACCAGAACTAAATGGTAAGAATCCACATGCTTGGGTTGTAGGTCACTGAGAAATCAAGCTGGAGCTGAGCTGAAAGGCTTCTCCCTGTTGACTAGCTTTCAGAAAGCTGGAAAGAGCTATACTGCATGGAGCTCTTTGGGAGGGAAACCTCATTAACAGTGGTAAACAGCAGTGGATCTTGCAAGCCTTAAGATTGGTCAGCTAGGCCAAATGTTCCAACTGGTGCAATAGAGGCATGTCTGTCATGGGGGAAACCAGCTGCTTTCTAATTAGACTGGAGACCCACTTCATAGCAGGGAATATATGGCTGGTAATGAAAACCTAGTCAAAAACCTATGGTTGGGAAAGTCATGAGTTCTAGGGGAGTAACATCTGCTGTTGTCTGGCTAAATGCATATATTATGCTCACTATATTTTAAAGAACTTAGATATTTTATTTTTATTTAGTTATTTGAGAGAAACAGAGGCACACACACACACACACACACACACACACACGGGGGGGGGAGAGAGAATGGGTGCACAGGGCCTCAAGCTGCTGTAAACAAACTCCACATGCATGTGCCGCCTTATGTATCTGGCTTACATGGGTCCTGGGAAATCGAACCTGGGTCCTTTGGCTTTGCAGGAAAGTACCTTAACCTCTAAGCTATCTCTCCAGCTCTATACCCATATATTAATGCTACTCTCACTTTTGGTTAGAGAAGCTTCTCCTTTCAGGTGGTGGTGACTACTGAGGTAACTCAGAAGTTACTATAGCACTGAGAAGAAGTGACAGGAGTGTTCAGCACTTAGACATCTGTATC
Organism: Orientallactaga sibirica; assembly: GCA_036365145.1. NCBI lineage: Eukaryota > Metazoa > Chordata > Mammalia > Rodentia > Dipodidae > Orientallactaga > Orientallactaga sibirica. Next base: position 8,649,860 of record JAEOAD010000372.1, on the reverse strand, counting down.
ACACCTTCCAAGGGTCGGTTGCGGAAGAGGTGGCAGAAAGAATGTAAGAACCAAAGGAAGGGGAGCAGTGCTTATAATACTGTCTTCCAGACACAAAATGGCTTTGATATTCAGGACCTCATAGTGCTGGCACTACCTACACAAACCCTCATAATAGAAAGGAAAGATGATGACATCAAAATAAAAGAAAGACTAATTTGAAGGGGGAAGGGATTCAGCGGAGGGTGGATTTGAGAGGGGGAAAATGGGAGTGGAGGGAGGGAATTATCATATTTTATTGTCTATACTTATTGATGCTGTCAATAAAAAGTTAAAAAACCTTACTCCTTCATGTTTACATGGCATGCAATTCTACTTATTGAGCCATTTCCTCAGCCTGAGATGCAATTTCTCCTCCCACACCAATAATTTTGACCCATCATTGATTGAACGTAAGGATACTGTCGAAAGCTAACCAAGACACAAATGGAAAACAGACCACCTACCACCGAGGATTCCAAAAGTCACAGAAGGAGCATCAAAGAGTCCACATGAGAGGCAACAATGAAGCCCGCCTGATATCCTCTCCTATATCAGCATCTAGCTCTCTCCCCGTACACGTATTTTGTTTTTAACACTCAATGTCATTTTAACAGGCCAGCTCAGCCTCGATTTGCTCTTGCCCTATATTCCTTTTTTTTTTTGTCTTTACTCTTTCCTTTTACTTTTTCCTGCACCAAAGACTATTTGTTTGCAGGGTCTCTGTGACTCAGCCTCCTGAGATATTATTCTATGTAATTTTATAGCACATCTTTACTTCTCTTCACTTTACCTTTAGCCAAAATTCCCTCACTTCCCCCACCACTTTCTTGCCCCTGTGCTAACCCATTCCATTATTCTCCTTCTCTACTTTCTCTTTATCATTCCAATAATAATCACTACTGTTACTATTTTCTTTTTTGTCTTATTACTCATGTCCATGGTACCTATGTATTAGTACACATAGTACAACCTATGTCCTTTACTCCTTACAACTTTTCACACTCAAAGAGTGATTTTTTTATAGTTGATTATTACTATTTTCTTAGTAGTTCTACCTCTGGATAGTGTCTGTTGTATCAGACAGATTCTATTCCCAGGGGAGGACTTGGGATAGAGCCCAGTGTCCTGAACACCAGTTTCACATGGAAAACAACACCTTAACCCTACTTTAGCCTAAGCCCTCCAAAACGCTTCAAATATTTCCACTGAAAGAAGAAAGATGACATAAACAAATAAACAAGCAAACAAATGAATAATTCACCCAATGACCTAACTTCCTGATGCACAAATCCCATTGCAAAACAAAAGTAAAATAAATCCCCAAGACACATTTTCCAAAATCTATCAATCCCAGAGAGATGGCCCATAATGAGAGAAACTTAGATTTTCAGACAAAAACCTCAAAACAATGATGATAAATTTGTTCAAGGAATTGAAAAAGGATATGAAAAAACTCCTCAATGCATTCCAAGAGAATACAAATAGCTGAATGGAATAAGGAAGGCAATGTAGGATATGAAAATAGAATTCAATGACAAGATAAGAATACTGAAGAAAAATCAAATTGAAATGATGCTTGAAATGAAAAAAATATAATGTCAGATAAAAAGCTCTGTGTAAAGCCTCACTAATAGAATGTATCATGGGGAGAACAGAAAATCAGGGTTTGCAGACAAGGCAGAGGAATTGATGCATTTAGTCAAGGACAACAATAAAATTTTAAAAGCATACAAATGGAACATACAAAATCTTTGGGACACTATGAAAAGGCTAAATCTACAAATTATGGACATAGAAAGGGAACTTTATGTAAAAAGTATAGAAAATATTTTAAGACGTTCATAGCAGAAAATAAAGCATCAATTCTACCAGTTCTTCAAGAATGAACTAAAAAGCAATGCTTCTCAAATTATTCTGTAAAAGAGGAAAGGAGGGAACTTTTTCCAGCGGATTTTATAAAGGCAGTATTACCCTGATACCTAAACCAGATAAAATCCACAACAAAAAAGAAAATTTGAAACCAATTTCCCTGATGAGCACAGATGTAAAAATTCTCAATAAAATACTTGCAAATGAAATTCAAGAACACACCAAAAAGATCATTTATCATAATCAGATTGGCTTCATTCAAGAGAATTAGGGGGCTGGAGCCATGGCTCAGCAGTTAAGGTGCTTGTCTGTAAACCCTGGGTTCAAGTCCCCAGTACCAACGTCAAGACAGATGCACAAAGTGGTGCATGCATCTGGAGTTTATTTGAAGTGGCTGGAGACCCTGGGACACCCATTTTGTCTCCCTGTCTCTCTGTGTCTTTGTCTTTTTCTGCTTGCAAATAAAGCAAAAAGAAAAAAGAAGAGAAGTAGGGATGGTTCAACATATGCAAATTAATTAATATAATACATCACATAAATGGTCTCAAGGATAGACATCACATGATCATCTCAATAGATACAGTAAAGGCCTTTGAAAAAATCCAACATCCCTTCATGGTAAAAAACTCTGAAGAGACTAGGGATGGAGGGAGCATAGGACAAACCTACAGCCAACATTAGGCTAAATGGAGAAAAACTCAAAGCATTTTCACTAACAACCGAACAAGATACAATAATAGCATTGTGATTACGTAAGAGAATGACCTTATTCTTGGGAGATGCTTATTGAACTATTCAGGGAAATGATATGATGATAGTTGTCATTTGCAAAAAGTTCAGCATATATGTGTAGTTAAGAGAATAGAGCAAAGAGTCAACAATTCTTTAATATGGTTGGTAATATGTATGATTACTATACTCTTTCTTTTCACATTTGCAAATTTCAAGTATAGAAGTAAGAAGAAATGAATTTGTCCATGTAGGGAGATATTTTGTCTTCAAATATTGTTATGTCAATCATTTTGCAAACAAAGAGATTTTCATTTAGATACACATAACTCGGAAGTATCTATATCCTAGTTTCAGATCTTGCAAACATATTACACCCTTAAATTATTTTGTGTAACATGGTTAAGCTTCATAGGGAGATTATTCCAGTGAGTCTAACCTAATCATATGAGAGTCTTCAAAAATGGTATTTTATGGTCAGTGGAAAAAGAAGGAGCCAGAGAGACTCAAAGCACGAGAAGGATTTGCTGTGTTGATGCTGGCTTTGAAGACAGAAAAGAGGAATCACCAGCCAAGAAATGACTAGATAATAGCCAGGGAAGAAACAGGAACTTTTGTAGTATAAATGCAAAGAATTGAATGGGATTGAGAAGGAATCTTTTATTATTATCATCATCATCACCATCTCAAAGTGCTGGGGATGGAGGCCCAGTCAGGGCCTCATAGAGGCTAGGAAATTTACCACTTAGCAACACTCTCAGCTGGAAGAAAGATCTTGAGAATCTCCAGAGAAGTGCAACTGGCTGACACTTCAATTTTAGCTTCATGAAACCCAATACAGAAAACACACCTGAGACTGTTTAGACTTTGGACATCTGGAACTGTCCGTGAACACATGAGGTTATTTTAAGCCACTAGGTTTATAGTAATTTATTATGGCAGTGATAGAAAGCTAATATAGTAACTTAGTTAGATTTATCTCCAGGTGCTAGGAGGAAAATGTTCAAGGAGTTTAGACTTTGGAGATATTAACTTGTTGATCTCCGTAAAGCATGGAAAGAAATTTGGATTGTTTTTCTCTATTGTTGAAATTTTCAACTTGTATTTCTGAGTTATATGAATTTATACAAGTATAGAAATTGCATGTACTTATATAAATTTATATAAACTTATTTTTCTCTATTTGTGTATCTTCTAAATGTACCTCTCTATTAAAATATTTTTATTTTCCCAGTGCAGAAACACACAGAAACATACCTTTAACTTCTAAAAAATTAATATTTGGAGTATTTCTCTTCTCAGACAATTAAACAAAAAAAGCAGATTTGAAAGCATGACCTCAGCAATGAAGTAAGGAGTTCTGAAAATCTGTTCTTCCATAAGAGAAGAAATTATGAAAAATCAGTTTTTCAGAATTCTGGAAGGTAACCAAAGGCTTACAAAAATGTGAGAAATGTCATTTAAGAGAAACTTCTGAAACCAGGTGTAGTGGCCATGCCTGTTATCCCCAGTGTTTGGGAGGCTGTTGAGGTAGAATTGCTGAGAGTTTGAGGACAACTTGGGCTACAGAGTAATTTCTAGGTTAGCCTGGGATAGAGTGTGACCCTACCTAACATAGAGAGAGAGAGGAGAGAGAGAGAGAGAGAGAGAGAGAGAGAGAGAGGAGAGAATGAGATCTGAATATTAAGAAGAATAAGTCTTTATTCTTGAAAACCAGCAAAACTGGCAACCCAATAGCCATTGGGTCTAAAAGAGGATTAGAACTCCCCAAAAGTACCATCCCAAGAGAACCTTCATTAATTGACCATTTCTGGTGGGTCCATAGCAATATGCCAACACAAAGGCAGAGAGTGGCAGAATTGAAGAAAACATGATTCATGCTGACAGTGATATACATTCCTCTACTGTAAAACAAAAGATGGAAAATTATATATCATGCAAATAGCAAACAAAAGAGCTACAATGGCTATATTGGCTGTACTGCTAGGAGACAAAATAAACTTTAAGACAAACATTATTACTACCAACAAACAAGTAATTTTCCATGACAAATAGAACAATCAATCAAGATGACATAAAAATTATAAATATGTATGAACTGAGCAACAGAGCTTCAAAATACATGATGTAGTAAAATTGACAGTATGCCATTGAAAGAAATAAAATAGAGATTAGCAAAACATAAAGAAAATCAGCAAAATCAAAAGCAGGCCAAAATTGACAAACTTTAAGCTAAACTAAACAAGAAAGAACTGAACAAAATAAGTAAAATCAGGAGTGAAAGAGGGAACATATTATTATTTATATGAAGGTTCCTCTGTGGAAAGCTTGGCTTCTAATGCAGCAATGTTCAGAGATGGGGCTTTGGAGAAGTGATTGAATGATAAGGAATCTGACATTATCAATTGATCAATCCATTGATGAGTTCATAATTTGTTTTTTAGAGAGAGAGATACAGACAGACAGAGAGTGAAAGAGAGAGAATTGGTGTGCCAGGGACTCAGCCACTGAAATTGAACTCCAGATGGTTTTGCCATCTGGTGGGCATGTGCAACCTTGCACTTGCCTCATCTTTGTGAGCTTTGCTAACGTAGGATCTGGAGAGTTGAACATGGGTCCCTAGGCTTCGCAGGCAAGTGCCTAACCGCTAAGCCATCTCTCTAGCCCTGAGTTCATAATTTGATGGCATGATTGGGCGATAGTGGAAATTAGTAGGTAGGGCATTGTTTGAGAAAATATATCACTGAGGATGTGCCTGGGAAAGATACACCCCATTACTGCTCCTCTCTTTTTAAAAAATAAATGTTGGTCTTGAATATCTCCTATTTAAAAAAATTGTGTGTATGGCACATATGTGGAGGTCAGAGTATAACTTGGAAGCACCTATGCTTTGCCTTCTTTGAGACAGGGTCTCTTGCCACTGCAAACAAACTGACAGACTGAAAACAAACATCAGACTAGCTGGCCCATGTTCTTTGGATTCTTCTGGCTTTTCCTCCTATTGTCTTGGCATAGTTGAGAGGACAGAAGCATGTATGACTTTCCAACAAACTTTATATGGGTACTGTAGAATTGAACCCAGAATGACAGGCTTTGCAAGAAAACACCATAAATTATTGAGCAATATCTCTAATCCCTGGCCTCTTCTTATCTCTGTTTCTTTGCTACTGTGAGGAGAGCAGCTCTGCTCTATTATGCTCTTTCTGCAATGATGCTCTATGTAACCACAAGCTCACAGTGATGGGGCCAAGTGACCATGCACTGAAATCTCTTGTGGTGGTTTGAATTAGATGTGCTCCTATAAACTTATGTTTTGGAGTCTTGGTCCACAGCTGGTGGCAATTGGGAGGTGGAGGCTTATAGGAAGAGATGCGTTCCTAGGTGTAGGTTTTGGGGTGTAGCCCCCTTATCAGAGCTCAGCTCACTCTCTTACTGCTGTTTTCCACCTGCTGTGGCAGAAGTGATGTCCAGTGTGTGCTTCTGCCATGCTTTTTCCTGTTTTCATGAAGCTCCCCCTGAAGACTGTACACCAAAATAAGTTTTTTCCTCCCATTAGCTGCTTTTGTCAGGTGTTTTGTCTCTGCAAAGAGAAGGTAACTACAATACTTCTGAAACTCTGAGCCAAAATAAATTCTTCCTGTTTTTAAATTGTCTCTCTTGGGTATTTGTTGCAGTGATGGAAAGTAACTAACACAGAAAATTGGGACAAGGAGTGAGGTTGTTGCTGTGACATTACTTGACCATGTAGCCACAAGCAGAGCTTAGTGGGCAATAGGAATGTAGGTAGTGAAGATCTTGCTCATTAGATTGCAGATGGGAATAAGTACTCTAGTGTAAATTGAAATAGAGGCAATTCAAGTCACATTGTGGCCAATCAAAACCAAAACAAAAACATGCTAACACACAAAAAGCTTGTCTGTCATTTGTTGATGTTCTGAGTCTTTGTTGGAGGCTGAGTTTAAAGGTGATGGACTAATTAGGCATGGGAAATTTCAAGGCTGATTAGCACTTAGTCTGTTGCATGTATGATGCTGGTGTTTCTACAGTGAGTCAGGAGCAAAAGGGACATAAGAAAGATTTGAAAATTTGTAGTTTGTCCAGAAAGGCCCAGAAAAAGCTGGAGCCAAGGAAGGCACGTTTCTAAAGACACAAACACCATCAAAAAGCAATCAAATACTTTGTTTTGGGACAATAAAACTAATGTCTTAGAGAACATCGCAGAAAGTAGCAAGCCCCTACCCATCTCAAGGTCCAGGGTATAAAATGTAAGTGTTGCAGTTACCTTCTCATTTCTGGAAAACGTCTGACCAGAAGCAGGTTATGGGAGGAAAGGGTTTGTTTAAGGCTTACAAAATCTAGTGGAAATATCATTAATGGCAGAAGAAGCTGGCTCACTTCCATAGATCCATAACAGGGGGAAACAACTGCAGCAAGCACCAACAGCTAGCAGACATGAACAAGCCAGAGCTCCAACTGCTCTGAACATACCTTAGGGCTGGACTTAAGATCCACCTCCAGTGACACTCCCTCCAGTAGGCTGCTGGAGGCTTACGTTGCATCCTTAATCAAAAATTTCTCAGGCTTTAACCACCAGTACCAGGTGATGGTGACACAGTGATCATTTGAAAACCAGAATCCAGAAAAAAAAAGCAGAAATACAGGGCTGGAAAGATGGCTTAATAGTTAAGGCACTTGCCTGTGAAGCCTAAGGATCCAGGTTCGATTCTCCAGGTCTCATGTAAGCCAGATGCACAAGGAGGTGCATGTGTCTGGAGTTCATTTGCAGTGGCTAGAAGCCCTGGCATGCCCATTCTTACTCTCTCTCTCTCTTTCTGTCTCTAATAAATAAATTTAAAAAATCTTTAAAAGAAATTAAAAAAAACAGAAATCCAGAGACTACTGAGAACTCAACACTAAATCAGATTAAAGAGCCATGCCATGGCTCAGAGAATATTGTAGAAGAGGGGATGCAAAGATTGTAAGAGCCACAGAGTGGGTAGGAATACCCTGAGGCATGGTTCCCCTGCCCTGGTACCACACAGGGACTGACTGAGGCCTTCATGACCCCATAGTGAATGCCATAACCCCACTGAGGAGGGCCCCCAAGGTAACAGGACCAGGGCTGAGGTTATAAAAAAAGTATAACCTGTTAAATGTAAAAATTTTAAAAAGGAAAATAATACCTCAGGTTATGGAGGACATACATTCACATTCAAACAACAACGGTAAGCTAATTTTAAAGACTTTCGCCTGAGAAAAGAATGCAACCAAGGCACTGTGCTCACACAGGGCCATATAGACAGGTGTTCCTCTTGGATTAATTTCACTTTCACCATGCTAAACCACTAGAATATTCAGAGGCCACTGAAGCTGTAGTTCAAATGGGTCCAGTTACTACCTGAGCTGGTAGCCTGTTGTGGCATCATCTCATGATTCTGATTTTTCAAGTATGTATGCAAAATATAAAAAGTATGGGTCTGTCGAGGACCTGGTCATGTTTCAAAGCAAATGCTGGTAGAGCAGGCATTGTGCAACAGGGTGCAAGTCCCTGTGGGAAGTCCCTGAGAAATAAATATGTCAAGCTGCGAGAATGAAACCCAAGTTTCAAAATAGACCCCACAGAGTTTGAGGCACCAGAAATGTGGAATATCTGTTAAGGAAAACAGTAGCCTGTGAGCATAGAAAACCCAAGAGAGAGGCCTGTGGGCTGTAACTAGCCAGGCTATAGAGTGTGGCTTTCTAAGCCTCTGGAAATTTATCTCACCCAGATACTGGACACTATGAGACAAAATTTAGTAATTACCCTGCTGGGTTTTTGTTCCTTTGGTCCCACCCTTCCTTTCAGAATGAGAATGAAAATATTCCCCCACTATGCAATTTTCTTTATGATTTTACAGGGAGAGTTCACGGCAAAGATTTTACCTTAACTATCATGAGAGAGTTTGGAATTAAACTTTTAAAAACTATTTATTTATTTATGAGAGAAGTAGACAGGTAGAGATATATAGATGATAGATAGATAATAGATAGATAGACCTGCTACTACAAACAAACTCCAAATGCATGTGCCACTTTGTGCATTTGGCTTCATGTGGATACTGAGGAATCAAACCTAAGTTGTCAGGCTTTGTAAGCAAGTGCCTTTAACTGCTGAACCATCTCTCTTGTCCTGAAATTGAACTTAAACAATGTCAGAATTGTGGAGAATTTTTTTTTTTGGGGGGAACCCTTTGAGATCTATTGAATGCATTTTATATTATGAGATATAGATGAGCCTTTTGGGGAACAGGGCCAGAATACTACAGTTTAACTAGGAAATGTCCCTACAAAAGGTTCATGTATTGAAGGCTTGGTTCTGATTCCATCTGAGCTCAGAAATGGGTCTTTGAAGAAGTGATTGGATCATGAGGGCTCTGACTTCATTAACAGAATTCATAATTGGGTGATATGATTGGGAGCTAATGGAACTTAGGGTGTATTGCATAGCTGGAAGACATAGATCACTGGGGGGTGCATCTTGGAAAGATATGGCTCAATCCTGTCTCTTTCTCTGCTTCCCAGATGCTATGTGGTGAGCAGCTCCACTCCATTACACCCTCTCTGCAATGATTTTTTTCTGCTCACTCTCCTGCTGGTGTTGTCCACCTGCTGTGACAGAGGTGGTATCAGTCCAGACTCTGCTCATGCCATGCTTTCCCCTTCCATCATGTCCTTGGAGACAGTAAGCCCATCAGCTGATTTTGGTTATGTGCTTTATCCCAGAAACAAGGAGGTAACTACAACTACAAACAGTTGTATACAAAAAAATAGATAAGTTAGATGAAAAGATCAAATTCTTGGATGTATATGAATTACCCAAACCACCTGAAGAAGGAATATTAAATCTAAATAGATCAGTAGCAAGTACAGCAATTGAATTAATAATCAAAGAACATTGCATAAAGAAAACCTCAGGCCCAAGTGTCTTCACAGGTGAATTCCACCAAACAGTTAAAGAAGTAATACCAGTCCTTCATAAACTGCTGAGAATCAGAGGAGCAGGCAGCACTTCTATGTCTGATAGATCCTCTAGGAGTTAAACATAGAGTGATTGTGATGGTTTAATCTCCATTGTCAACTTGATTGGAACAGTAGTTAATGAGGAGCTATAGCTCTGAGTCAGGCTGTGAGAGCATTTCTAGAGAGGGTTCACAAAGGGAAGACGATTCTCTACCAGAGGGGCAGCAACAACCCAGACATAAAGATGTCTAAGAGAAAAGCTGTGCTGATTTTCCCTGCCTGTCTTTGCTATTTGCTGCTGAGTGCATCTATCTTTTAATTTTTTATTTTTTTGGTTTTTTGAGGTAGGGTCTCACTCTAGCCCAGGCTGACCTGGAATTAACTATGTAGTCTCAGGGTGGCCTTGAACTCATGGCGATCCTCCTACCTCTGCCTCCCGAGGGCTGGGATTAAAGGCGTGTGCCACCAAGCCAGGCTGCATCTATCTTTTTTGCTTCCATCATTTGCTGATCATGAGCTGAACTCAGCTTTTTCAACCTTCCAATGTGGACTGAAGATCAGTGGCTTTCCAGGAACTCTCCAGGCTCTCAGTGCAGTATTGGACTGCTGAGGCATTCAGCCTTGTAGACTGAGCAGCTACTATGTTGTCAGACTATCTTAGCCTATTGACAGCCATTGTTGGACTGCACAGCCTGTATTGTGTAAGCCAATATAATAAATCCCCTTTGCAATATATATTAATTCTATTGGCTCTGTTCCTCTAGACAACCTTGACTAATACAGTTATATAACAAAGCAAGTCTACTTCTGGGTATATACTCAAGATAAATGGAGACAAATGTAAGTCAGACATGATGACACATGCCTGTAATCCCAGCACTTGGTACCTAGAGACAGGAGGATCAGGACATCAAGGCCAGTCTTCATTACATAGCTAGTTCAAGGCCAACTTGGCCTACATGAGACCCTGTCTTAAAACAAACAAAACTGGGGGCTGGAGGGTTGGCTTAGTGGTTAAGTGCTTGCTTGTGAAGCCCAAGGACCCCAGTTCGAGGCTCGATTCCCAAGTACCCATGCACAAGGTGGCACATGCATCTGGAGTTTGTTTGCAGTGGCTGGAGCCCCTGGTGCGTCCATTCTCTCTCTTTCTCTCTCTCTCTGCCTCTTTCTCCCTCTGTCTGTCACTCTCAAATAAATAAAATAAATAAATAATTTAAAAAACAAACAAATAAAACTAAAACAACAACAACAAAAGCATGACTATTCATAGCACCATCTTTATAATAGTTAAAGAGTAGAACCAACCCAAATATCTATTAACCTGTGAATGGGTAAACAAAATGTGTCATATCCATGTTTTGAGAACTGCCAGCTAAATTTGGGTTCCAATACCAGAAGAGCTAGCAATGCTACCCTAATGGGAAATGAAGGGGAGTTGGATATGGGTGTTTATAGTGTGTATTGTGTGCTACACTTCATTATTTTATTGTGTTATTTATGTGTGTATGTATGCTCCAGGGTCTCTTGCCACAGCAAATGAACTTCAAATGCCTGTGCCACTTTGTATCCAGCTTATGTGGATGCTGAGGGATTTAGTCTGGCAAGTTGCACTCAAATGGCTTTGACTGCTGCTGAGTCATCTTCCCAGCTCCATAGGACTTCTTTTATCTTGAAATTAACCTAATGCCAAAGTGTGCAATCTGTTACCAAAAGACCACTCAACATAGGAAACTTGTTCATACCAGCTGATACCTCTGTGGCTCTTATCTGATTCATATTCAGTTTTATTCCTGTCTGACCTTTGCTCTCATACAGAGAACATGCCTATTTGCTCTGTGGCATCCCATTACATCCTATCCTGGGGAAGTTCTTTAGATGGGAGGAACAAATTCAACATGCCACCACTGTCAGAAATGAATCCCAGGATTTTTACATTTTGAGTTTCAATTCTTGTGTATGGAGAGCCTAATGAATTGGGAAAGTGGTCCTCTGTCCCTGGGTCATGTGAGGCAGAAATGAAAAGCCAGGGAGGAGAAAAGGGGATAGAGAGAGAAGAGAAGAGGAGGAGTGGAGAGGAGAAGGAGAGGAGATAACTAGCAGTCGATGCAAGGGAACAGGTTTTGTGTCCTTTTTCTAAGACTGGAATACATGCTAAGCAAGCATGTTACCACTGAGTCACATTCCATGCTGGGTGTGGGTTACTTTATGTTACTTTCAAACTTTCACTAGAACGGTCCATCAAGCTCTGCGTCTAGTACTATAAGACTCCTCTGCTCCAAAGTTCTAAAACTTTCCATATTCTCCCTGAAAACCCATTCTAAAAGTTCAAAAACCACATGGTCAGATTAATCACAGCAATGATCCCACTTCTAACACCAGTTTTCTGTAGTAGTTATTCTCTTGTTGCTGGGACAAAACACATGACCAAGAACATTTTATGGGAGGAAAGGATTTATTTCAAGTATATAACTTTGAAGGGAAGTTTCATTATGGTTGAGGAGAGCATGACAGGGAAGGCAACTGGGGAAATCATATCTCTATGCATCACTGTCAGGGTGAGAGAGGTGAGAGCTAGCTCGTTCTGGACATGCTGTGAACTGGACTAATCTACCCCCAGAACCTACACCCCTCCAGCAAGGCTTTGCCTCTCAAAAGCTCCATCAGCTAGGGAGTAAGTAGGAAGCTTAATCCCAAACCCTTGAGGCTATAGGGGGCCATTTACATTCAAACCACCACAATGGGAATTCACAATTTTGTGACTACATTAAAAACTACTAACTTATATACTAAATGTACAGAACTAGTTATTCTCAGTTATAAAAGATTTCTCAATAATAAAATCAAGCAACCCAACTAAAAATGGCTGAGAATTAGACAATGGTTATTTTTTCTAAAATATTTTCATTTCTTTATTTGTTAGAGGAGACAGAGAGAGAGAGAGAGAGAGAGAATATATGTGTGGAATATGTGTGTTTATGGGCATGTCAGACTCTTGTTACTACACACAAATTCCAGATGCATGTGCCACTTTGTACATGGTTTTCTGTGTGTACTGGCTAATCAAACCCAGGCGGGAAGACTTTGGAAACAAGCACCTTTAACTGCTGAACCATTTCTCCAACCCAAGAAGAGACTTATTAAAGAAGACATTTTGCTAGCAGATAGCCACATGACAAGAGGCTTAGTATCATTAGTCATTAGGAAAACATATGAAAATCACAATGAAATACCACTACACAGCTATTATAATGGTTGACCTTTTAAAAAAATGACAATGAGATCGAACACCAATTAGCAATATAAAAAGGATTACACTACTGACACATGCAAAAACCTGGAGGTATCTCAAGTGTACTATGCTAAATAAAGGAGCTCAAACACAAAAATCTATATATTCCATGATTCTATTTATATGACAATCTGCAAGAGTAAACAGGGCTAGGGATAAAGGGACATGTGGAATACACTGGAATCTGAGGTTATGTCTGGGATATTGAGACTTTTCTTTTTTCTTTCTTTCATTTTTTCAAGGTAGGGTCTCACTCTAGCTCAGGATGACCTGGAATTCAATATGTAGTCTCAGGGTGGCCTCAAACTCACAGTGATCTTCCTACCTCTGCCTCCCAAGTGCTAGGATTAAAGGTGTGTGCCACCATGCCTGGCTATTTCTACATGGGATGGTATAGAGAGGTTAAGGTGCTTTCTTGAGAAGCCCAAGGACCCAGGTTCAATTTCCCAGTACCCACTGCAAATGAACTCCAGACACATATGCCACAATTCCCCAGGTCTGTTTCTACTCTGGCCATGTGTCTTTTGAGGTCCCTGGCCACGCCATGGAAAGCATTACCAATAGAATTTATCATGTGGAGGACATAATGTCGTGACTTGAGGACAAGGTAGAAGAAATAGATCAGGAAGTCAAAATCAATGATAAGTTTGAAGAAACTGTATGAACAAAACATTAAAGTAATTTGGGACACATTGAGAAGAACAAGTGTTCAAATTATGGGCATACAGAATGAGATGAATTTGAGGTCAATAGCATAGAAAAGATACACAATGGAGTTTTACTCAGCTATAAATAAAAATGAAATTATGAAAGTTGCAGGAAATGGATAGATAGACCTGGAAAATCTAATACTAAGTTAGGCAACTCAGGGCCAGAAAGACAGATGGTGCTGCATGTTCTCTCATATATGTATCCTAGCTTTGAATTTTTAGATAATTATGTAAGTTGGAGCAAGAGTCTACAAAGAGACCAGGAAGGGAGATGGTTTAAGGGAGGAAGTAGCATATGTGATAGTGCAGGGACTGAATACAGGGGGTAGAACAGTCCAAATGGGATCAGGAGTGGGGAAGAGAAGAGAAGATAGAGTGGGGGTAGGGTTGTACAAAACTGCGGACAGGAACAAGCCATATGGAAACATACTTCTCCATCAGCTAATTACAATATATAATGTATTAAAGAAAAGAAAGGAAGGAAGGAAGAAGGAAGAAAGAATATTTTGCTGGGGTGGAGAATGCTGTGTCCATAATTCATAGGTTGTTACAGGAAAATCCCAGTGCCAGATGTGGGATACTCCCCCATGAGTTGTACGTCATGGCAGTCATGAGCCCCCCCCAAACAATACAGACTATTGCTAATACTCTTGGTTATTCACCAGAACTAGATAGTAAGACCTGATTGCTGAAGACATCATATGTTGCAATCTTATGAAACAGAAATCAGCAGTGGATCCTGCATACCACACAATCAATCAGCAAGGGGATATAATTGTGGAGACAATAGTAGCATATAAGTTATGGGGACAACCAACTGCTCACTGATTGGATTTGAGGCCTGCTCTGTGGGAAGGAATTCATGCCTTTTACTGAAAATGGAGTCAAAAGCCTATAGCTTGAAAGGTCATAAACCATGAAAGGAAGTTGTCATTTTTTTTTGGCTCAATGGATATGTTGTACCCAAGACTCATCAACGTGATGAGAAGAAGTGATATTTGAGTGCTTAGCACTGGATGATATCTTTCTATCACCCCTGCCAGGTTCAGGGAACATTATGGAAGATGTGGCAGAAAGCAGTGTTGCTCTCACCACTCTCCAGAGAAGTTCCATTTTGGTTATGGATATGGTTACTGACAAGTCTCAAATCTCATCAAAATGCTGAAAACAAGAGGCTATCAAGATTTCAGTGCAACATGTGACATCTCTATCACATCCTTCAAGGCTCAGTGCACATTGTGGAAGAGGGGGTTGAAAGAATGTAAGAGCCAGAGGGTAAGGAGGAATACTCTGGGACATTGTCCTCCAGATATGAAGAGACTGGGTGTATTCCAGACCTCAGAGTGGAAGTCACTACATCCATAAGATCTTCACAGTATTGAGCCCATCAGCATTTTGACATCGATGATGGAGGACCAAAGAACATAATGAGTCATCAAAATACAAGAGGCACTACATGGAAAGAGGAGAGTGTTCACTGGAAATGGGTTGAAGGAGGAGAGAATAATGAAGGTAATGAAAGGGGATTATGATAAAAGTACAATATGTTCATGTATTAAAATTTTCAATAAAATAAAAATATAATGTAAAAATGTGTAAAGTATCCCAGAGCATAATTTTCAAAAAATTAAAATAAGAACTAATAAAGATAAAAATGATCATGTATCACATATTTCTTCCATTTACTTGTGAGGGCATCAGTGAAATGGTATAACTGCTTCCAAGAGAAATTAATGAGTTGGGTATTTATAAGCTTTAATAAAGAAGAATGTTAGAATTGGGCCTATGCAAGATATAAAACTGATTAATGAGTCATAAAGTAATAAAACCATAACCTTTGGGTTATCTTTTCTACCAGACAGAAATAATCTTCAAGTTAATATAACTTCACAGTGTTTGAGCTCTAATCAGATAGCAAATAGCCAAGTCAAATTCAGCAATATTCTCCTAGAGAATTAAATGATTAAATGATACAGTGCTCCTAGTATGACATCAAAGAACATGTCTCCTTCCCTTTGCTTTATTTCCAATATTTTGGATACATTTTTTCTGCCAATAGTTATGAGTTACTCAAAATATGTTGTATTCAAAGTATTACTGTACAATCAGAAAATGGATATTTAGACCAAAGGATTTGATAAACACTAATAAACAGGTAAATAAAAATCAATATACAGATTACTTCCAACATGTGGAAAAGGTTAGTGAGACCTGAAAAAGAGATTTGGAGATCTCTGGAAATTAGTAACTTCCCTAGGTCAGAAATGACAATGAGGGGCAAAACGGAGCAAATAAATACTGACGCTCCATCTCTTTCTGCCATATAATCTTGTGCCAATGTTTCCTATTGGCTCAGACCAATTGATCCATAGGGAAAAAACCATCAATGTCATCATAAAGGTCAATCTTCCTGGGCATAGAATAAGCTGAGAAGTAGGAAATGAGACATCAATAGAGAAAAATCAGCTAATTCAGGATGGCAGATACTTATTATGAATTGTATTGTGTCCTATGCAAAAAAATATGTGTTGGATATCTAAACCTTAGTGCTGTATTACCAAATGTTCCTTATTTTGGATAGGTCTATAGAAGTAATCAAATATTAGTGAAACTATTAGGGTAGACCCTAAATCAATACAACAAGCATCTTGTTATAAAAAGTGGAAATTTGGAAAGAGAAATAGAAAAGCATAGTGTGAAACACCACACACACACACACACACACACACACACACACACACACACACTCATCCATCCACAAGCCAAGGAGAAAGTTCTGGAGTGGCTCCTTCTGTCAAAGCCCTCAGAAGGACCAATTCTACTCTCACCTGGATTTAGGACTTCTGGGCTGGGGAGATGACACAGCTGTTAAAGGCACTTAATTTGGGACTTTCAGCCTTAGACCTCATAATCATAGAATTTTACTATTGTCTGGGCCTCCACTTATCTGTCAGGTATGGCAACAAGTCAAGCTGTTCCAGATTAGGAACTACAGATGAGTGAGAATATTTAGCGTTTGTCTTTCTGTGATTGTGTGAGTTCCCTGAGTATGATCTCTTTCAAATCCATCCATTTTCCTAAAAATTTCATTGTATCATTTTTTCTTACAGCTGAATGGAATTCCATCGTGTAAATATACCACATCTTCATTATCCATTTGTGCAATGATGGGCTTCTAGGTTGATTCCAGTTCTTAGCTATTATGAATTGAGCAGTGCACCATGAACCTTTAGGGTAGATGCCCAGCAGGAGAATAGCTGGGTCTGTTGTTAGTTCTATTTTCATCTTTGCAGGAGTCTCCATATTGGTTTACATAGTGGTTACACAAGATTACATCCCTCCCAACAGTGAATGAGGGTTTCTCTTTCCCCATATCCTCACTAATATGTATTGTCATTTGATTTTTTTAATTATTGTCATCCTGACTGTAAGGAATAATCTTATTGTTGTTTTTATTTGCATTTCCCTGATGATTAAGGATGCTGAACATTTCCTTAAGTGTGTATTAGCCATTTTTATTTCTTCTTTTGAAAACTCCTCATTTTTTGAGTGATTTGTTTGAGTTTTTATTGTTTATTTTTTTTTGAGTCCTTTGTAAAACCTAGATATGAGGCCTCTGTCTAGAAATTATTTTGATTTGCATTCCCCTGATGACTAGGGATGTTGAATATGTTTTAAAGTACTTACTGATCATTTGTGTTTCTTCTTTTGTGAACTGTCTGTTTATAACATTAGCCTGTTGGGTGATTGGCAGATTAATTTTTTGATGCTTAATTTTTGCAGTTCTTTGTGCACACTGTTGATTAGCTCCCTGTCTGAAGTATAAGTGGCAAAGATTTTCTCCTATT
This sequence comes from Orientallactaga sibirica, assembly GCA_036365145.1. Classification (NCBI taxonomy): domain Eukaryota; kingdom Metazoa; phylum Chordata; class Mammalia; order Rodentia; family Dipodidae; genus Orientallactaga; species Orientallactaga sibirica. The sequence continues at coordinate 8,632,395 of JAEOAD010000372.1, read as the reverse complement.
CTGTAGGCTATTGGTTTGCTTTGATGATAGTTTCTTTTGCTGTATAAAACCTTTTTAAATTTCATGTAGTCCTATTTGTTGATTCTTGGGTATTTCCTATATTATTGGAGTCCTGTTTAGAAAGTTCTTGCCTATTCGTACCTTATCCTGGAACTTATTTCCTGTTTTTTCCTCTAGCACATTTCTGTGTTTTGGGTTTTAGATTGAGGTCTTTGATCCATTTTTTAAGATATTTATTTATGAGAGAGAGGGAGTCAGAGAGAATGGATATGGGAACACCACAGCTTCCAGACATTACAAAGGAACTCTAGGTGTTACACCACTTACTGCATTTGGCTTTACATGGGTTCTGGGGAATTGAAACTGGGCTGTCAGTCTTTGCAACAAGAGCCTTTAACCACTGATCCATTTTAACTTGATACTTATACAGGGAGAGAGATGCAGATCTAATTTCATTCTTCTGCTGGTGGATATCCAGTTTTCCAGAACCATTTGTTGAATAAGCAGTTTTCTTCCCCCTGAATAATTTTGGTCCACTTGTCAAAGATTAGGTACCCAAAGCAATGTGGATTAATTTTTGGATCCTCTATTCTATTTCATTGGTCTTTAAGTCTGTTTTGGTGCCAGTACCATGCTGTCCTTATCATTATGGCCTTATAGTATAATTTGACATCAAGTATTGTGACTCCTCCAACTGTGTTCTTTCTCCTTAGGATTACTTTCGCAATTCCTGGTATTTTGTGGTTTCATTTGAATTACTGGATTTTTTTCTAGCAATTTGAGGAATGTTTTTGGAATTTTGATTGGAATTGCACTGAATCCAGATTACTTTTGGTAAGATATCCATTTTCACAATGTTAATTCTGCTTTCTTTCTTTCTTTAAAGTGTGTCTTGAAGTTTCCATTGCAGAGATCATTCACATTTTTGGTTGTTTATTCCTAGGATTTTAATTTTTTTGGTAATGATTGTGAATGGAATTTTTTCCTTGTTTTCTTTATCTGCATGTTCATTATTGGGATTTATGAACCTACTGATTTTTGTGTGTTGATCTTATATTCTGTAATTTTACTGAAAGTATTTTTAACTCTAAGAGTTCTTTTTCAATAGAACTCTTTTTAAAGTATAGAGTCATTCCATCTATAAATAAGGATAGTTGGACTGCTTTCTTCCCTATTTTTATTCCTTTCATGTCTTCTTGCTCTAGCTAGGACTTTGGGCATGATATGAATGGAAGTGGGCATCCTTGTCTCATTTCTGATTTTAATGAAAATGGTCTCTGTTTTCCTATGTTTAATATAATGTTGGTTATAAGTTTGTCATATATGGCTTTTATTATTTTGAGGTCTGTTACATCTATTCTGATTTTCTCCAGGACTTTGATCAGTGTGGTAGTTTGAATGGATGGCCCCAAATATATTTAGGATTTTATTAAAGTTTGTAATTTAGATCTGCAGCCACCTGGCTGGAGGAAGTGTCACTGTGGGGAGGTCCTAGGGTTCAGCCTTTAGGGTGTGGGAGTAGATTTTGAATTACAGTCTAAAGATATGCAAAGTGCTTGAGCTTTGTCTGGAGTTCCTGAAGTGTGCTTACTTATGGTGCTGTGATTTCATAGGACACAATGAATTCTCAGTTTTTTGTATTTGTTCACATTTGTTTTGTGGTCCATCATGTGATCAATTTGGAGAAGGGTCAATGAGCTGCTGAGAAGAATGTCTACTCCATATCTGTTGGACAGAATATTCTATGTGTCTATTAGGTCTGATTGATCCATGGTAATTGGTTCTGAAGTTTTTTTGCTGTTTTGTAGTCTGGATGACTTATCTAAGTAAGGGAGTGGGGTATTGTTGTCTTCCACTATTACTGTGTCTCAACTTTTGTTGGATTTTCTTTTTATTAAGATGTCATGTCCCCCTTTCCCCTTTCTGATTAGCTTTGGTTTGAAGTCTGCTTTGTCTGATATAAAGATAGCCACTCCTGTTTCTTTGTAGTTTCCATTTGATTGGTAGTTTGATTTCTAGCCTTTGATATTCAGTTTATGAGCTTTGTTGGCTAGATGGGTTTCTAGGAGGCTGCAAATAGTTGGGCCTTGCTTTTTAATCCAGCCATTCAGTTTGCATCTTTTTATTGGAGAGTTAGGCTATTTACCTTTTGAATGATTATAGATAGATGCTTGATGCTCCCTATTATTTTCTTGGGTGATATTTTGGTTGGTTGGATTGTGGACTTTCCATTTCCTTTCCCACTGAGAGTTTGCTTACTTGTTGTGTTAGGCAGAGTTGAATCTTTCCCATTTTTTCTTTGTTCATCTGCTTCTTTCATGAAGTGTATCCTCTCTTGTGTTCTCTCCAAGAAAAAAATGAAGGGGGAAAAAAAAGCCCATTGAGGGACTATTGGGATATATATGGGTGAATATCCTCTTGTTCTCCTCTGTGGTTAAAGTTTGTAATAGTGGCACCTCAAGTCAGCCAGTTTGATTCTGTGTGTCTGTCTTCAGGAAAGAAGAAGTTCTATGATGAAGTTAGGTGGGCACAGTGACACTTGCCCATTAACCTAGCACTCTGGAGGCTGTTGAGCTCAAGACTGGCCTGGCCTAATTTCCAGGACATCCCTGACAATAGTGTAACCCTGCTTCATAGAAAAAGAAAAGATTCAAAACAAAACAAAACAAAACAAAACAAACAAAACCCTTTTCTGTCAGTCAAATCTGATCTGGGTGTCCCTGCTTCCTAAATCGGATTAGTTGTGGGCTGTAGGAATGCAGAAATCTTGCCCACTGAAAGATCCCAATGTGATAGCTTGAGATGTTGAGACCCTCTGCAAATAGAAGAGTGGTGGAGTATGGGGAGAGAGCAGGCTGTCCTTAGCCCTGCAGTTTGGGGTTTTCAGCTCTTCAAGGGAGTGTTTGCCAGTGCTCTTCATAACTTGATGGGATGGCTTCCCTTGCAACCCTGTCAATAGCAGCACAGCTCAGGGTTACCTGCTCTCCAAGGGAATGCTTACAGGGTGTTGGGCCCTAAGAGGCCTGGGTGTGAGGCCTAGTAGAATTTCCTGAGCCTGACTAGAGTTTGGAAACCTGTCTTTGGCCTACTTCCGCTTAGCAGTGACTCAGCAAGGCCTAAGCCTAAACTGCCTCCACCCAGCTACTGCTGACGTGGTGAAATACTATTGGCCCTTACACCCTTCCCATCCTGAGACCCACCCTCTTTCTCAAAATTATATAAACACCTTCCCTTTACAATAAAACGAGTCCCTGCTTCAACATGGCTCCTGGCTCAGTGTGGTTTTTTCTCCCCGGTGTTTTAGGGGGGGAGGGGTCTGAGCTGCCGACACCCGCCTTCCCGCTCAGCCTCGAGAGGAGCGGCTGGCCCGGCTCTCTCTCTTCCACTCTACCTATGGGGGAAGAGGAACCGGCAACAGGGCACTCTTAGCTGCCAGAGGGAAGCTGTGTAGCTCTTGGTGGGGCTTCTGATCAGTTGATGCTGAGGAATGTGTTTGGGGATTGCCCAGTCTTGTTCTGTACTGGGAAAGTTGAGTCCAGGCAAGGCTTATAGCAGCCAGCAGCATTTGAGGCTAGGAATTTTTTCCACCAGGATTATAGTTTCTATGGTGATTATTTTTTTAATTCCCAAAGATTAGAAGTATTGTTCTGCTTATCTCAGTGATTTTTCATTCTGTTTTTCATGTTGAATTGTACCTGCTCTGCATTTTTTCCCCATGGGGTTAGTTCCCAATACTTACCTGTGGGAGGGGGTACATGATATTAAGAGGAAGTAAGCTGTAATTTCCAAAAGCAGGCAAAATTATGACTCTTGTGCATATGTAAAATAAACACTGATAAAAATTTTAGCCACCTCATTAACTGCTGTGGGAACCTTAGGTATATTAAAACTGGTTTGAAGACCATGACATAGTCTAGCATTTTAATAAAGGAATGTTAGGAGAAAATGGCTAGCTTAGATACAAAACTTATCTACAGAGCAAAAACTTCCAAGCCACAATATGACCTAACTCTAACCATTGAGGGTATCTTTTTTTACTGGAAATAAATAATTTGTCTCTCTACTGAACCAACTGGTGTAAATTTTTATGTAACTCTACTAAGTCTCTTCCATTAGTTCATGGTAAAGTGAGCAAACCAGGTGCATTGCCCTAGATAGTCCTTGGGCAGGTCTCCTTTCCACATGCTATTGAAAGAATGGGATACGATTTTGCCTTGTCTCCAGGTCTCTAGGTTTTGTTTACTCAACCTTTCTTTTCCCCCTCCTTTCCTTCCTTGCTTCCCTCCCTCCCTTCCTTCCTTTCTGCCTTTATTTCCTTACTGGGAATTGAACCTAGGGTCTCATGCATGTCAAGTGAGCACTCCAGTACTGGGTTAACATCTCCAACCTTGTATGACTTTTCTTAACAGTGACTGGGTGGAAGAGGTACATAATGTTGAAGGGCTTATAAATTGAGACTTTAATATTTTTTAATTTGAGAGAGAGAGAGAGAGAGAGAGAGAGAGAGAATGGTTGTGCCAGTGGCCTGTCAGCCGCTGTGAAATTCAGCTGCTGTGAATGAACTCCAGATGCATGCGCCCCTTGTGGGCAAGTGTGGCATTGCACCCTTGCGTCACTTTTTGTGTCTGGCTAAACGTGGGACCTGGAGATTGGAACCAGAGCTTTTAGGCTTGGCAGACAGGCATCTTAACAGCCAAGCTATCTCTCCAGCCTGAGACTTAATTTTTTAAAAAATTTATTTATTTGAAAGAGAGAAGGAAGGAGCTAAGTATGTAGGGAGGAAGGGAAAGAGGGAGGGAAGAAGAAAGAGATGGAGGGATAGAGATGGAGAGAGGATTGGTGCACCAGGGTCTTTTGCCACTGCAAATGAACTCCAGATACATACACCATTTTATGCATTAGTGTTATAGCTCTATATGGGTACTGGGGAGTTGAACCCAGACCAGCAGGCTTTGCAGGCAAGCACTTTTAACCACAGAGCTATCTACCCACCCCATACATTGAGACTTTTAACATGGAAGATGCAAGATTTGCATTTAAGACTGGTTTTGATAATTTCCTTAAGTACGCTGGATACTCAGGGAGTTAATCCAACAGTGATTACTTCATTAAAAAGGAAGATTCTTGTTTTTGCATTTATATAGTTTGAAACTCAGCCATAACTATGTCAAAGACTGTGAGAATTATGATAAGTGCTAATGTAACAGAAGGAAATAATTGCATTGCAAACTTGGAGTATGATGGAAGTTAATAAAGCATGCTTGCACACAGCACTAAAATATTTTGTGCATGTAATAAAGACTTTATGAAACAAAATGAAATAGCAATAAACAAATTCCCAAACTATCTTAATCATGCAGAATAACATTTAGAATCATTGGTACAGCTGAAAACATGTATGGTTTTTATATCTACTTATATTATTTTTAAAAAGTCAGGTGTTTGGGAAACATCAAAGCAAGATGTACTGTTCATTTCACATTAAAAAGCCCTTTAAGCTCTTTTGAAAGTGCTGCAATAATGGAGAACCTGTGATAAGCTCACAAAAGGCTCTTATAATGAATTAGCCAATTTTAATACTGTTCAGATTTCCTCTTAAGAGCACAGTTCTATCTTTTTTCCCTGCAAAGCTTAGCTCTCTCATCTCTTGACAACCTCTCCAAGATATTTTAGACTTCTTTTAAGAAAGAGAAATTTTCACTTATTAAAGACAGAGTTGTGTTAAATTAAAATCAAACATTATAGTAAGTTCCTCTGCCTTAATGCACACTGGCTGCTTCAAAAATGATCATACAACCTTGCTTCCATTTTTGTTATGAAAAATGGCTTATGTCATAAGGGTGATTTGGTTTGGAGGTTCATTTCTATCCTGTGCTTAGAGGCCATTACAATGAATCCTACCTTAAATCTTCTAAGACTAGAATAGAAACCAAATGATATATTTTTACTTCAAACTTGTATTATTTATTTTCTCTTCCACATAACCTCTACTATAATAAGCAATGTGTTTTACTAGATCTTATCTAGAAATTGACTTATTTGACTAGCAAGATATAAATGGTAGACTTTTTCTGCTTGACTGCTATATCCATATAGATCCTCCAGTAGTTTGATGTATTTGTCCAAATGGACGTATTCTATTTTCATCTCTCCTGCAAAAACTTTTCAAGCACTGAATTTGTGGCAAGCACAGTGCTAGAGATGGCATAGTGAACAAGATAAAGTTGCTTATCATGTCTGGTAGAACAAAACAATGAATTAACATCCTATTTATAAAGTGGTGCCTATAAGTAAGTGAATACAATATTCATTTTTCATAATTATAGTGTGATATATTAATAATTTAAACTGAACAGTGGGAGTCAGGGTTGGGTGTAGGTCAGTGGTAGAACATTTGCCTAGTTCATGTGAAGGCCTGGATTCTATTCTCAGAAACACACACAGAACTGGATGTAGGAATTTTGCTGTACTGCAGGAAAAGACATAGCTTGCTATATAACCGAATGTGAAATTAGTCCAGAAAAAAAAAAAACCTGTAGTGTTTCCTCTTTTAATTTGAATGGTGGATTCAGTAGGTTCAAGCTCATCTTTCCCTCACACCAAACTCTCAGGAAGCTGTCAGACAACCCATTTCTATTGAGGCATGACTAAGTGGAAGCACTACGTCTGTTTACCTGCCAGCAAGGGTTTATTCATCAGAAGGCCAAGTCTGAGGCTTGGAGGAGTTTTATCTCTGTGCAGACCCAGACTGTTGTATGACTAACTTGCCAACTTGCTTACTCAGTCTTTCCTCCCCATGCCGTTCAACTTGGATGTATGATGTCACCAACTTTTCTAAACCCCAACAAATGCTCTGTCCTCCAAGACTCCCTATCCTCATTATTCTCTACACATTTCCTACATTGTAACCCTATAGAAACTCTGTCAAAGAGCTGTAGTAGGTGTTATGTGATGTGTGATGTATGCATATATGCACAGATTGTATTTGTGGTGATTGTAAATGGGTGGATAGCAGCTTCAAAAAACATACTGTCTTAAGTCTTAACACCCCTAATCTATGAATGTGACCCTATTTAGAAACTGAAGATAAACCAAAGATCTCAAGATTCTGGATTTATGGTGAGCCCTAGATCCAACCACAAATGTCCTTATGAAAGAAAGGTAGAGCCAGGTATGGTGGTACACACTTGTAATCCCAGCACTTGAGAAGCTAAGGCAAGAGTTTGAAGTCAGCCTAGGCTACATTGCATGACTCTGTTTCAAACAAAACAAAAAACCACATTTTTCTGTTTCTGCTATAGCAAATCATTACAAACTTAGTGGCTTAAAACAATACCCATTTTTAACCTCTCATTGAGAGAGACAAAAGGAGGGAGAGAAGAGAGCAGAAGTGGAGAGAGAGAATGAGAGAGATAATCAGAGGGAGATTAGAGACACAAAAGAAAAAGTGATATGAAGACAAGCCCCATTACTCTTGTATGCATTCCAGAAGTAATGCACCTCATGTGTTGGGAGTAACCCCTGAAATCTAGGGAAATAGCATAGAATGCATTGTCCTCAAAGCCTCCAGAAGAATCTAACTCAACTGACACCTTGATTTTGCTTTCTGGCTATCAGAACTGTGAAAGAATTTGATTAGATTGGGCTTACCTGGATAATCCAAGATATTTTCTCTCCCTCAAGCTCTTTAACTTTATTTGCATGGATACTTTTTCCATATAAGTTAAAGTATGACAAGTTCTTGAGAAAAGACTATAAAGAACCATTTTTCCGCCTGCTGTTTCCAGACAACTGGCTGTGATCATTTGAAATCGTAGAACAGTAACCCTAGGGAATTAATACAATGATCTTCTAGGAAGTTGGTAGGTGCAGATTCAAGTAATATAGTCAAGAAGTCCTTGGGGTGGGGCAGAAGCTTGGGTTTGATGCAGCTTTGGCATGATGAATGGGGTGAAGATCATGCTGAGGATTAAGATGAGGATGTGACTGAGATAACTCTTATATTGTCAGCTAAGTCCAACTTGCAGCCCCTACATGATTATTTTCATATGCATTTCTGCTCATTTGTACACAGACAAGGGCAGTTAAGAACATCTTGAGTCTAGGCAAGATGAACTCCAAACCAATGAGTGTCTCTTGGGTTTTAATTAACAAAAGAATTACATGAAGATCTTTTTAAAAATATAGATTTTGGGGCTGGAGAGATGGCTTAGTGGTTAAGGTGCCTGCCTGCAAAGCCTGAGGACCCATGTTTGACTCTCCAGGTCCCATGTAAGCCAGACGCACAAAGGTGTTACAAGTGCACAAGGTTGCACATGTGCACAAGGTGGCACATGTGTGTGGAGTTTGATTGCAGTGGCTAGAAGCCCTGGTGTGCCAATTCTCTCTCTCTCTCTCTCCTCTGTTCTCTATCTCTGTCTCTCATAAAATAAAAAATATTAAATAAAATAACAATTTTGTTTTAGTAGGTCTGGATGAAGACTGAAATTCTGCAGCTCTAACAAGTTCCAAAGTGATATCATTGTTGCTCCTCTGAGGACCCACAATCTAATCAGCAAGGATCCAGATGGGGCTTTGGCCAGATTTATCTGGAAAGGGTCAGACAGTGTAGATGTTAGGCTTTGAAGATATATTAGCTTCCTATTGCTGCTGTAACAAATCACTACAAACTTAGTGCCTTAAGAGAACACCTATTTTTAAGCTCTTTACCACATAATTTCTTACTCCTGGGACAAAATACATATCAGAAGCAGCTTAAGGAATGAAACATTTATTTTTGGCTTAGATTTTGAGGGGAAGTATCCATTAGTTCATTATGGCAAAGAAGGCATGGTAGGCTTGAGCAAGATGCCTGTTTCACATATTAATATCAGCAGGGAGGAAGGAGAGAGGGAAGGACAAAGGAAGGAAGGGAGGGAAGGAGAGAGAGAGAGAAGCAAGGACAAGGCCTCAAGGCCCCACTCCAGTGACATAATTTCTCTAGCAAGTCTTCACCTCCTAAAGGTTCCACAACCTTTCCAAACAGTGCCATCAATCGGGTATCAAGTATTCAAGCACATGAGTCTAAGGAGGGGGGAGTAATTTTATATTTAAGCCATCACAAATTCCCTTTTTTTGGTCAGAAATTCAGCACTAAGCAGCTAAGACAGTTAGTATGCTAATAAATAAATAAAATCAAACAAAAAATAAGGTTTTGTAGGGTCATGTTTCTGGTGGTTTGGGGGAGAAAATTTGCTTTCAAGATCATTTAGGTTGCTGATAGTTGTGATAATTTGTAAGTGTAGTTGGAGGCATACATTTTGTTGTGGATTTCTCTCAGCTCCAGAAAGCAGCTTGTGTTACTTGTCACAATGTTCCCTCCATCTTAAACCAGCAACAGCACATCAAATTGGTTTCATGCTTTGGATCTGGAGCTTTCCATCTTGTTACTGACTGTAGCTGAAGACAACTGTCAGCCTGAGAGCTCATATGACTACATTGAGTTTACTTGGGTAATCAAAGATACTTTTCTTAGCTCAAAGACCATAACTTTAACTATACCTGTAAAGATATTTCTGCCATGTATGGTAAATTATCACAAGTTCTGGGGAAAGATTATAGAAAGCCATTATTCTGCTTATCATATAAGGTTTGTGAGGATTAATCTTGATTGTCACCTTGATTTGAGTGACAATTGCTTAGGAGACAAGTAAGGCACAACTCTGGGTATGTCCATGAGGGTATTTTCAAAGAGGATTAACTATGGGAGGAAGACCAATCCTGAATGTAGCAACACCATTATGCTAAAGGTCCAGATGGAACAAAAGAGGGGAGGAGAAAGTCAGAGGGGAGTATAGGTCTGTCTATCTATGATCGATCGATCGATTTATCATCTATCTACCAATCTATCTATCATCATCTATCTATATATCTATCTGACAAGTATCTGCTTTCCAGTTACCATGAGTTGAGCTTCTCTGCTCTGCTTTCACACTCTTCATTCCATAATGAACTGAAACTTCTGAATTAATGAACTAAAATAAATCTATTCTCCCCTTAAGGTTTTATGTCAGGTATTGTGTCACAATGGCATAAAATCAGACTAATTTCAAGGTAACACTATTTCTTTTGCAATTACCAAATGGGGCCTGTGTAGTGTGAAAGCAATACTAGAAAATATTTAAATCTTAACTGATGCAATGGTGGAATGCCTGGTATGGGGGAAACCATCTACTCTCTGGCCTTGAGGACTGCTCCATGGGAGGGAATTCCTGCCTGGTACTGAAAACCTAAACAAAAGCTTATGGCTGGGAAGGTTATAAACTGTAGGGGAAAACTACTACTATTGTCTTGCTAAACTGATGTATTATGTCCACCAAACTGCCTTCTAAAATAGTTATGTTTATGTCCATATATTAATGCTACTTTCACTTTTGGTTAGAGCCACTTCTCTTTTTTGATGGTGGTGATCACTGAGGGTGACTCACAACTCAACAGAGTATTGAGAAGGAGTGCCAGTGGTGTGTTCAGCACTAAGTGAGACATTTCTAGCACACTTTCCAAGGCTCAGGGACCATTGTGAAAGAGGTGGCATAAAGAATATAAGAGCCAAAGAAAGGGGAAGACTGCTTACAATGCAATCTTGCAGACACAAAATGATCTTGGTATTTATACCCTCACAGTGGCTGACACTAACTACACAAGACCTGCATAATATGAGGAAAAAAGATGACATCAAAATAAAAGCGACTAGTAAAAAAAAGAGATTCAGTGGAGAGGCGATTTGGGAGGGGAAAAGGAGAGTGATGGGAGGGAATCATGGTTATGGTATATTGTCTATATCTATGAAAATTGTCAATAAAAAGTTAAAAAATATAAAAAGAGATGCTGGGCATGGTAGTGCACACCTTTAATCCCAGAACTTGGGAAGCAGAAGTAGGAGGATTGCTATGAGTTCAAGGCCACCCTGAGATGACATAGTGAATTCCAGTTCAGCCTGGGCTAGAATGAGACCCTACCTCAAAAAACATATATATATATATATATATATATATATATATATATATATATATATATATAAAGAGTGAGGCTCTATTCCAACAAAACGTTTGTGGACACTGAAATTTGAATTTTTTTACATGTTATAGAGTAATAGTCTTTTTATTTAAAATAATTTAAAAGTATAGAAATCATTTTACAATTATAGAGCAATGCAAAAATAGACAGTGGGCTAAATTTGGCCTCTAGGTTATATTTTACAGTCCCATAATCTAGACCTTGCAATTCTTATTTCAGACTATAACCTTGTAAAGGGTTCCCACTTTTCCTACATTGTGGATGCTTCTTAAATGATCACATATTTGATCAAAGCCCTCACCTATAGGATGGTTCCAGATATCATGGATCCTTTTGGGAATGGCAGAAATAGAAAACTCTTTTCAAGAAAGCAGTCTTTTCTATGGACAAAGATAAATTATATTTTTAAAAATGATAGCTGGGCACAGTAGTCACACCTGTAATCCCAGAACTTAGGAGACTGAGGTTGGATGATCACCATGAGTTTTAGGTCAGGCTGAGCTAAAGAGTGAGTTCCAGGTTAGCCTAGGCTAGAGTGAGACCCTGCCTGAAAAAAAAAAAAGAAAGAAAGAAAGGAAAATGAGCTTTTATAGGGGAAAATTCAAGTATGCAATTCTTAAATCAAACTGCATTCTGCTTTGAGCTTTAGTGATATCTTTAGGTAGGAAGCAAAAATAGCAATTGAAACAATTTGGTTTCATACTTTGGAAGGTTAGCAGCTAAGCCACTATGATATTATTTGTTTTTAAATCTCTGTATTGGTTTATGCAAAATATTGTAGATTCCACTTATAGCCTTAAAATACTAGATCTTAGGGGTAGGATTTCAACTTTACACAAATTGTTTATATGAGGAGATATGTGGCAAAATCCATTTGTTCATATATATAAAGTTTTGAAGTTATTATGCATCATGATTACATAATGAAGTATAATCTGGAGGATTTGCAATGTACAAAAGGGAGAATTGGAATTCACAATAACAATATCCTAATTTCTTAAATCTGTCCCTTAGGGAAAAAAATTAAATTTTAGTTTCATGCTATAGCCATCCGTATCTGATGGGATCCTAAAGGGATCCTAAGAGTCAGATCCATATGCAAGTGATTTATTAAGGATGAACTCTAGGAGAAACCAGTGAGGGATGGGGACACGTAGAGTATGGAAAGGGAGGCAGCATAGTAAGAGTGCAATTTCAAGCAAAGGTTCAGCCTTAGTTTGATACTGTGGAGAGCTTGGGACTGTAAATTGTAGCTTCTAGTTTATTGAGAACAGAGATGAGGAGCTAAGATGCTATGCTTCTTGATGGTGCCCTCAGGTGCTTCTAGCTTGCTTTCTGGCCAAGTAGGCAAAATAGCTCTAACTGATCATGGGCTCAAAGAACAACATGATAGAGGGCACAATGCAAAGAACACACAGGAGTTGGAGGTGGAAAAGCACAGAAAATGTAAAAACGAACCAAGAAGATTTTGAGGTCACCAGGCAGGTCAATAACACCATGCTGATATAAATACATGGTGATTTGATTTCCTGGAAGACAAAAACATAGCCTATCTTGGCTTCTCTCTCTCTTTCTCTCTCTCCCTCTCTTCGTACCATTCTTGAATATGAATATGTCTTTTGATGCCTGTGGCCTATGCTAGTATCACATTTCAAAGACGAAGAGTCCTGGATGCTAAAATCTTGTATCTAAAATTGCTAATTCCAGGTAGACAGGAAGGAAAACAGATTTAAAAAAAATTCAGGTTTGTTTTACAATGTTCAGTTCAATTTGTACGTTTATTCATTTTTTACAAGCCAGTTACTAGGGGACAGTACTTATTTTTAAATTTGGTTTTTGAATAGGTAATATGTTCATAGGAGTCAAACACCTGAGAAGATAACAGGATACACAGCACAAAAACCTGTTGCTGATTTTTGTACCCATTTACCAAGACATTGTCCTTATTATTTTCTTAGTTTTTATGTGGAAATACAAGAAAAGGTGAATGGGGGCTCATGCCAATAATCCAGTACTTGACAATTGAGGCAGAAGGATCACTGTGAGTTTGTGACCAGCCTGAGCTACATAGGGAGTTCTAGGTTAGCATGAACTAACAGGTGTAGACTGTGTCTTAAAAATTTGTGAATATGGTTAATATGCACCAATTTCTAAAAAAGAAAAAATGAATGAATGAAAATGAAACAAAGAGGGCTGGAGAGATGGCTTAGCGGTTAAGGCACATACCTGCTAAGCCTAAGAACCCAGGTTCGATTCTACAGGTCCCACATAAGCCAGATGCACAAGGTGGCACATGTGTCTGGAGTTTGTTTGCAGTGGCTGGAGGCTCTGGTGGGCCATTCTCTCTCTCTCTCTTCCTCTCTCTGTCTTAAATAAATAAATAAATACCTTTAAAAAACAAAAGAAAGAAAAAAGGAAGAAAAGAAGAAAATGTGAAGCCATATGCAGTGTCATTCAAGAAAGTCTCTTGAGGCCAGGGCTTAGAGGCCAGAATGGGCAACATAGTGAGACCCAATCAAAAACAAAAACAATGGGCTGGAGAGATGGCTTTGTGGTTAAGGTGCTAGCCTACAAAGCCAAAGGACTTAGGTTCAATTCCCCAGGACCCATGTAAGCCAGCTGTACAAGGTGGCACATGTGTCTGGAGTTCATTTGCAGAGGCTGAAGGCCTTAGCATGCCCATTCTCTCTCCTTCTCTGTGTCTCAAATAAATAAATAAATAATAAATAAAACATTAAAAAACAAAAACAAACAAAAATGTCTTTGTGTGTGCATGTGGACGTGTGCGTGTGTGTTGTGGATGGTAGCTCAGTGCTAGAATACTTGCCTAGAATACATAAGGTTCTGGGTTTGACCCTTATGTACCACAATGACAAGAAAGAAAGGAAAAGGAAGGAAAGGAAAGGAAATGTAAGTGTAAACTTTAGTCCTAATTTTTTTTAGAGGTAAGGTCTCACTCTAGCTCAAGCTGACCTGGAATTCACTATGTAGTCTCAGGGTGGCTTTGAATTCTCAGCGATCCTCCTACCTCTGCCCTCCAAGTGGTGGGATTAAAGGAGTGCACCATCATGCCCCGACTCCTATTTTGTTTTGATACCAAAGAGGGAATATTAGAAAAACTGGGACCCGGGAAAATGGCTCAGTTGTTAAAAGCACTCACTTGTAAAGCCTGATGACCTGAATTTGATTACCCAGCAACCCACATAAATCTGGACACAGAGTGGCACATGTGTTGTGATCGCAAAGTGTCTCTACAATGGGAAGTGGAGCTAGGAGAAACCAAAGCTTCTGGAGCAGCTACACAGGCATACTTTGCAGTGGCAAGAGACCCTGTCTCAAAGAAGGTGGCAGGAAGAGCACAAACACTTTGCTGTGCTCTGATCTCCAAATGTGCGCTGTGGCATGTGCATGCCACACAAACATACATACACATATGCAAATAAAACTTTTCTAAGCATCATAAAAACTGTCATATTTTTTCACTTAATATATTTAGAACTCGTTCGCAATAAATGTCTAGAGCATTTTGTCCTTGATTTTTAACATGTGAATGGTATTGCATTGGGTGAATATATGAACATGTATTTAACTAACTAGTTCCCTATGCATGGGCATTTGCATTGATTTCAGTCTTTCGTAGTTACAAGCTGGGCTACATTGAGTAATCTTGTACTTACATCATTTTCCATGTATGTAAGAAATTAGTCCTTTTTCTGTTGCCAGTAGCACAATCCCACAGTTTGAATGAGCTATAAAGAAATGAGGTTTATTTTGGCTCGTGATTTGGAAGGTCAAGGGGCTGCATCTGGTGATGGCCTTCTTGTCAAAAGAGTCCAGAGTCAAGGCAATGAAACATGGCAAAAGGCAGGGAGAGTGTGTATGTGTGTTAGCATGTATATTATAATCTCTCTCTTATCAAAAACACCAGGACTTGTGTTGAAGAGATGGCTTAGCAGTTAAAGAGGCTTGCTTGCAATGTGTTTGGAGTTCATTTGCATTGGCAGCTGGCCCTGGCATGCCCGTATTCACTCTTTCTATTTGCCTCTTTCTTTCTCTTTTTAAAATAAATAAAAATATTAAAAAAGAAAAAATTAACCTGATGACCTTATCTATGCCTAATCACTTCCCAAAGGTGCCATCTCTACAACAGCATAGTTAGAATGCTTCCACTCTTTTAATATCTTACAATGAAATTAAATGTCAGCACATGAAGCCTATGGGACATACACAAATCATATCTAAACCATAAAAGAAAGTATATCTATATAGAATAACGTCTTTGAAATTTAATTGCTTGTTTAGGAGTAAATGAATTTATAATTTTGACAGCTATTGCTAAATTATCTTCCAAAGAGGCTATATAGCAGTTTATATTTACATAATTCATCCATGGGAATGTTTTTCTACATCCTCACTAACAGAATGTCATTAAACTTTTAGATTTTTGCTAATCACTTAGGTAAAAGATGATACCTTGGCATTTAGTTTTCATTTTTAAATTTTTTTGTATTTTATTTAT
This sequence comes from Orientallactaga sibirica, assembly GCA_036365145.1. Classification (NCBI taxonomy): domain Eukaryota; kingdom Metazoa; phylum Chordata; class Mammalia; order Rodentia; family Dipodidae; genus Orientallactaga; species Orientallactaga sibirica. The sequence goes on along the minus strand of JAEOAD010000372.1, from coordinate 8,616,821 downwards.
TTATTGGCAAGCAGAAAGGGAGGAGGAGGGAAGGAGAGACAAGGAGAGAGAGAGAGAGAGAGAGAGGGAATGAGAATGGGCTCTCCAGGGCCTCTTGTCACTGCAAATGAACTCCAGATGCATGCACCACTTTGTGCATCTGGCTTTACATGAGAATCAAATTCAGGCTGTCAGGCTTTGCAAGCAAGTGCCTTTAACCACTGAACCATCTCTCCAGTCCATATTTCTTTAATTTTAAGCTAAGTTGAACATCTTCTCATAATGACGTGGAAACTGAATATACTAAAAAAATTCCTAGGGGATGGAGAGATGGCTCAGCAGTTAAGGCACTTGCCTGCAAAGCCTAATGACCCTGGTTTGATTCTCCAGGACCCACCTAAAGCCAGATGCACAAAGTGGCACATGCATCTAGAGTTCATTTGCAGTAGCTGGAAGTCTGCTTGCAAATAAATAAAAATATATTTTAAAAATTCCTATTGATTCAAAGATTGCTATCCTGGCTCGGACTTAGAAAGCTGTAATGAGCCTGTATTTCAGCCTTTCTGAGGGAGAAATCAGGATTAGAGAGTAACTTAGAAGTCATCTATTCATCTCTTTGTCTCATGTCTTAAATGGCCTCCCTGTCTTCTCCAATAGCTGTTCAGAGTTAGGGAGTTCACAAAATTAAAGGCACTTTTATGTGGCTCTCAAATTTAGAAAGGTTTTATATTGAGCCAAAATCTTCCCATAATTACTGCATGACAGTAATTACAGTATGCTCTTGTTAAAATATATTATGCTTTTGATCACAATGAATATACAGCAGAGAAATAATACTGGCTTCAAATACAGGTAGCATATCAAACTTCTCCCTTTTTCAAAAATAATTCTTTGTCTGATAGGATCCTTAAATGACATTACGCATTGCCTTCATCTCTTAGAAAAAGACTTTAAGATGAAAAATGCCATTAATGTAGTATTTCTGCTGAAAATAAGTAACCTGGACTCACTATAGATTCTACCAAATAACTGGTCTACTACTAAAAAGGGTTGATGGTAAGAAAGACAAGGAAAGGCTAAAGAACTGTTTTAAATCAGAGGAGACTAAAAAGATGTGCGGATTAATTTCAGTCTCTCATCTTGAATTCTGGATCAAAGAAGGTGGGGACGGGGCTGGAAATGCAATAAAGACTATTATTTGGATAACTAGGAAAATTTGAATACAGATTCTATATGAAATAATAGTATTACATCAACATTGCATGTTCTCATTTTAATATCTGAACTGTGATCATTTAACGAAATGTCCTGATTCTTAGGGGATGTTATGGTTTGGATATATTTTGTTCCCCATGGGTTCATTGCCAAAATTACTGCCTTCGTTTTCATAATAGAATTGATGAGTTATTGGCCTTTGGAAACCAGCTTATGTATTTTCCTTCTTGTTATGGTTTAGGTATAAAGTATCCCTCTCGCAAGGCTCATGGGTTGAAAGCATGATACCCAGCATGTAGATTCCATAACTGAGAAACAACTGGATCACAAGGGTCTGAGCTAATGAATGCATTAATCCCTCCATGAATTCCTAATTTGATGACACTATTAGGAGGTGGTAGGAATTCAGAGGCAAGGCCTGGTAGGTGGAAGTAGCTCAATAAGGGTGTGCCTTGGAAGGTTATATTGTATCTCTGCCACTTCTTGTCCCTTTCTCTTTAATTCTTTTTTTTTTTTTTTGAGGTAGGGTCTCACTCTAGCCGAGGCTGACCTGGAATTCACTATGTAGTCTCAGGGTGGCCTTAAACTCACTGCGATCCTCCTACCTTTGCCTCCCGAGTGCTGGGATTAAAGGCGTGCACCACCATGCCCGGCTCTCTTTAATTCTTTACTGTCACAAGATAAGCAGCTTTCTTCTGCCATATCTTTTAGTCCTGATCACAGGCCTGAAAGCAATGGAATGAAACAACCATAGACTGAAAACTCTTAAACAATGAGCAAAAATAAAATATTTTTGTCAGTGAGAAAAAACTGCTTAGCCCTCTCCTGAGAAAGGTAACTGTCCTCTATGGTCCCAGTACTACCAGTCTAATTCGTACAGATAGTTGTGTATCAGAAGTATCCGTATCATACATGCTAAGAAGGAAAAAACAGATGAGTATAGTAGCATAATACCACAGTCAAGGAAAAAGTGAGGAAAGAGAGCTGAGGGGATTTTCAATAAAGTACGAGTGAACTGGGTACATTCATTGCCAAGAGGATTTGGTACCTAAAGTAGAAAAGCCATAGTGCAGGTTACTCATCAGTAATTACCATAAAACAGACCACCTGAAAATCCAATGGCTTAAAACAACATGTATTTATTTTCACTCTCATATTTGCAGGTTGACTGGAGGTGGGCAGTTGTAAGCTGGCCTCAGCTAGGTTTGGCTGAAAGCCAAGTTTGGATGTGAGTAGCTTATTTTCCTTGGGCCAGTGGGCTTGCCAGAGCATGTAATTCCCATGACAATAAAACAATGCAGCCCAGCTGTGCAAGTACACTTCAAGACTCTGATTGCCTAACTTTTGTTAATATCCCTTTGGACAAAGAGAATCACATGGCTGAACCACTCAAGTCTGAGAGTGGATAAAAACAGACTCAACTTACAATAGGAAGAACTAAAGTGTTACATGGCTAGGGATAGGAAGGTAAGGAGGGAGAAAGAGATGAGTGTGCTCTATCACAAAAGGTAATCAATATACAAGGGAATAAAAGCTTGCTTTGTTCTCATTACAAGGTAAAAAAAAATGTTATGAGACAGAGCCCCATGAATTCCAGACTGGCCTTGACCTCATTATGTATTTGATTGTCCTGTTTCCACCTCCAGAGTGCCTGGTTTTTGTGGTGCTGCGAATGGAACCAAAGGCCTAGTGCATGCTAGGCAAACAAAATGCTAACTAAACCATTCTCCCATCTGTGTTTGAATGTTTACACTTTCTTTAAAGGTGAACTTATGAATATACTGTTGGGAAAAAATATTTCTGCCCCATGGAAACAGACTTATTTAGTTGCCAATACTGTCTTCTCTGCCAAGCCACTTCACCCAAGAGGGAGCACAGGATGAAGGGAGGACAGTGTAATGATTTAGGACATATTTAAATTTGTGTTTCATAACTCACTGGAGGTGTGACCTTTGGCAAATCACTTAACCTGCTCCTTGATCTCTCCACGTGTAAAATGAGGATAATAATTATAACACCTACTGCACAACTGGGGGCTAGGGAAATAGCTCAGGACGAGTGTCTACCACTACACAACTGTGAGGGCTAAGCAATTAGGGTTAATACTGGACACATAAGAGGAATAGTTGCCCCTCCCTATATTTGCAAATTCTGCATCCCCTAATTATACCAACTGGGAATCAAAAATATTTGATAAAAAATTCTGTATGATCATGTACAAGGTTTTGTCATTCCATGAATGATACAGTACAAGAACTATTTACATAGGATTTACATTGCATTGGGTAATATAAATAATCTAGAGATGATTTAAAGTATATAGGAAGATGTGCATAGGTCCTAGGCCAATATCATGCCATTATATCTGAGGATTTTGTAACTGTGAGGGTCTTGAAATCAATCTCTTCAGCATACTAAAGGTAAGTTATACTATGTAAGCAGCTGTTTTTTTAAAAATTATTTTAACGAATTCCTGGAATCCACTGCTCTTTAACCAAGTTGTAGTTCAGCTATCTTTAGCATGGTCCTGCTGGACATTTATAAGTACTGGATTAGATAGTCTTGCTTCCCCAAAGCTCTAGCAATGCCCATTCAGGCAGCCCATGGGTGAATACAAAGAAGAAGCTTTTTGTATTTTTACCAAATTACATGAATCAACTCAATTAGTCTACCTTATTGATTTCAAACTCTTCATTCATTTATACTAAGATGCTCATCCCATGGATGGAGAGTTCCCCTAGTTATATTTGTAGCTTTAGTTTCATTATAGGTTTTAATGCTATTCTCCTAACACCTTTCTCTTTGGTCTTACTCCCTTAGGTTATATTTTTAGGTTTTCCAAGCTAAAGAGTGCAGTGTGGAGTGATGCATGCCATGAGGGTCCTCCAAGAAGCTCAGAGAAAACACTAATTTGAATTCTACTGATGTTGAATTTCTGATAATTTTGACACAGAGTGAGGAGTCCTTGCATTTATTATTGGAGAAAAGCTCATATTTTGCTGGATTAGACTATATAGATAGTTCTATATCTGAAATGAAGAGAGGTTCAAAAGAGTCAAAAAGTCCTACATATTTGAGAAAAACTTGAAAGTTGCAAGCTTACACATACATAAAGCAGGGGTCATTTGGAAATAAAAATATCACCTTCCATGGGGTAAATATATATGAGACCCCAGGCCTCACAGAGTAGCAATGGAAGCTATTGGTTGCTGGGAGAAGGGAGTCAGGTTGATCAACAGTGTAGCCACTGGCAAGTTGCCCAATCCATTATAAACAACCTTCCACACATGGTCCTGCAAGCAACTCAAATTTAACTCAATGGTTAAAAACAGAAAAAGGTTTCTACTTAAACTATTATTTTTTTCAAGTAGTTGAAATGCTTTATTGTCTGGCTTTTTCTCTTTTTTGTTAATATTTTATTTATTTATTTATTTATTTGAGAGAGAAAAAAAGAGAAAGAATGGACATGCACCAGGGCCCCCAGCTGCTGCAAATGAACTCCAGACACATGCACCACCTTGTATATCTGCCTTACATGGTGTAGCAGACAGCTTCCGATTGGCTGAGGTGAACTTCCAGACAAGGCACAGTTATGGAGGAAGGGATATTATTTATTGAAGCTTACAGATCCAGGGGAAGTTCCATAATGGCAGGAGAAGCAGCCTGTTTTTACAGGACCAGGCAAGAGAGAAAAAAGCCACCAGCCACTCAGCACAGCACACCTCAGGAACTTCCACTGGGCACACTTTGCATATCTTTACAATGGAATCTCAAACCCACCACCACACCTTAAGATCCGCCCAGTGACATTGCCTCCAGCAAGGTGGCTGCAGATGCAAACAACAAACTAATAAAACACTGAATATATTGGGGGCCATCTATTCAAACTACCACATATGGGTCATGGACAATCAAACCTGGGTCCTTTTGCTTTGCAGGCAAGCACCTTAACTGCTAAGGCATTGCTCCAGCCTTTGGCAATTTTTAACTTGTTGTAAGTACTGTGATTTTTTTTTTAATCTAAAGAAATCTCTTCATGTTTAAGTGGGGGAAAAATGTCTTGTGAGAGAGCCATCAGTAGTCAGTTCACTTTTGGTGAAATCATGGCTTCCACTTAACGTGGTAGGTTTTCATTCTTATGGTTGGAATGCAGGATGAGGAGAGAAGGGCTCATTTTATGTATTGTGGGAAATCTTGAGAAGAAGGCCAACATCTGTCTAAGCAACTTGTGGTCTAAGCTACTCAGCAGCAATCAACATGACGTGATGCTCACACAAGGGCAATAGTGGCACACAGCCATGGTGGGTTACTAGTTGCTCTTGGTTTGGCTAATGGATCTGCTCAGTGGAATGGAACCCACACCTGGAATGGGGAAACAAGTCAGAACCATATCCAAAAATGAGCCACCTCTCCAATATCAAGTTCCCACCAATAGTGGGATACAAGAGGGTCTACACCTATTAAATTCTCTCTAAAATAATAATAGCTATCCATGTATCTTGCACTGACCTCACTCTCCATTGGAGATTCTGCTTCTCTCTTTCAGATGGATGCAGAACCTGAGGAGAGAATCAGCCCATTGCACCTCACCTGGGCACCAGCTAAAGCCATAGCATTATTGGGGAAATGAGCAAGAGTGCTGTTTTCTCGGTGATCCTGGTACCAGCACAAGGATAAAGGAGATAGACACAGAGAACACTCAACTCCTACCAAATCAGACTTCCAGAGACACAGAGACTCACGAAACCTCATCACTGAAATAGACCTAAAATGAACCCAACATGGCTCAGGGAAATTCGTGGAAGAGGGGGTGGGAAGATTGTTAGAGCCATAAGTTGGGTCATTATGCACAGAGACATTGCCTCTCCCCCATAACTGATGGATACCCACACAATGCAAGACCCTTAATCACCATGGGAGGAGGACAGGAAGAAGGCTAACGATGGTACCATCATGGCTGTATACACACCATATACATAAGTAATAAAAATATGCCTTCTTCCCAACATTGCCCACAATACATGGAATGAGCCCTTCTCTCCTCATCCTGCATTCCAACCATAATTTTTTTTAAATACATACATTTTTGTGCCTTTAGCTTTAGTTTGATTTTTCCCTGGAAAGATAACTTTTATATAATTTTTGACATTTAAAATTATTTTCAAATTATCTTTTGATGTATTTATCACACAACAGTGACTTTTGATCATTTTTGACAGTCAAATTACTATAGGACAGAAATGTATTGCCATGTGAGATAGTTTAAAAATCTTATATCATGATTTTGGAAGCAAATACAATGATATAAAAGTTTAAAAAATGTTTGAGTAATGAGTTCGTCAATATTGGCATAATGCAAGTCCTCATAAAGTGATTACCTGGAAAGTACTGGATCTTCTTGGAAATGTACATTCAAGTGGCTTCATTTAAAAACAAATATAATTTATGGTCTCATCTAAAAAAATAAGCTCTTAGCTTATATCAGAAATACTTGAGTTTCACTTGCAAAAGATGATATCATTTCCCTAACACCACATTTGGTAGGAAACCAATATCTATTTCCAAGCATAAAAAGAAACTCATAACAGCTCAGTTGTTTCCTTTTATTATTTGAGGTAGAAAAGAAATCATAAGATAGTTAGCAAGAAAATTCCAGAAGTTCCTAGAATCAAAGTATGTGATGTAGAGAAATTATAGAGGAAGATATCTATCATAAAATCATTGCCATTGGAAGGCTATTAGCAAACAAGACATGCCAGGAAGAAAGCACCAAAAAGGCAATGAAAGCTTTCCTAAATGATACTATCTTAGATTCTTTTTGAAGGAGAGTAGTTAAGACAGGTTCTCTCTATATAGCTTAGGCTGGCATAGAACTCACTATATAGCTCAGGTTGGTCTCAGCCTCCTATGTTCTGGGATTACACTTCATGGCCACCATTCCTGGCTCTAGCTATTTTTTCCCTATGGGACTTTTAAAGTTTGTATTATATCCAAGAGAAATACAATAAAACTGAAAATTAAAAACTAGAGAAACCATGGAAAATACACAAACTCCTGGATTAAGAACAAACACACTACTGAATAATGAATGGGGAATTGAAGAAAGCAAGAAAGAAATAAAAAAAAATTCCCATAACTGAAAGATAATGAAAACACAACATACCAAAACCTATGGGACACAATGAAAGCAATTCTATGAGGGAAGTTTATAGCTCTAAATGCCTATAAAAGCACAAAGACCACAAATAAATAACTTGACAATCCATATAAAGACCTTAGATAAAACAAGAAAAATCCAAACACAAATGTTTCAGATGAAGAAAACAATTTAAACAATGATGAAACAGAATTTATTGTTTGGAAAGTAAACAAGATAGATAAACTCCTAGCCAAATTAAACAAAAGAAGGTAAGAGAAGACCATAATCAATAAGATTAGTGATAATAAGGAGATATTACAACAAAAATCTATATTCTACCAAACTAGAAAATTTGGAAGATGTGGATGAACTTTTAAAAAATATTCTATTTATCTATTTATGAGAGAGAGAGAGACAATAGGTGTGCCAGGGCTTTTAGCCACTATAAACTAACTCCAGACCCATGTGCCACCTTGTGCATCTGGCTTACATGGGTACTGGGAAAACAAACCTGGGTCCTTAGGCTTTTCAAGTAGTCACCTTAACCACTAATCTATCTCTCCAACCCTTTAAAATGTTTTTTTTTTTTTGAGATAGGGTTTCATTCTAGTTTAGGATGACCTGAATCTTACTCTGTAGTCCCAGACTGGTCTTGAACTTACAGCAATCCTCCTACTTCTGCCTCCTGAGTGCTGAGATTAAAGGTATGTGCCACTACACTTGGCTGTGGATGAATTTCTTGACACTTATGTTCTACCAAAGTTAAACCCAGAAGAGATAAGTAATCTAAATAGAGCTATACTGAGTAATGAGATTGAAGCTACAATTAAAAGTCTCACAATCACAAACTGGGGAGATAGCTCAGTAGTTAAAGGCACCTGGTAAATGGCCCAGGTTCAATTCCCCAGTACCCATGTAATACTAGGTGCACAAAGTGGTGCATGCACCTGGAGTTTGCAGTGGCAAGAGGCCTTGGCACAGTCATTATCTTTCTCTCTGTGTCTCTATCCCCCCTCCCTCTCCCAACATCTCAACATACAAATAAATAAATGAAAAATTTAAAAACTCACAATGAAAAAACTCCAGGCCCAGACAGGATCACAGTTGACTTCTACTACATCTTCATAGAACTGATACCTCTGCTTCTCAAGTTACTTCATAAAATAACTCAGGAAGGAATTCCTCCAATGCCTTCCATGAAGCCATCATTACACTAATGCCAAAACAAGAGAGAAACACAACAAAAAAGAAAATTGTATACCAATGTCCCTGATGAACTTAGATGTAAAAATTCTCAATAAAATTCTTGTAAATTGAATTCAAAAAATATTCAATCTATCGTTCACTTTGATCAAGTAGGTTTCATGTTAGAGATGTAGGGATGGTTCAACATACAGAAATCAATAAACATAATACATCATATAAATAGATTTAAGTACAGAAATCACATAATAAGATCAATAGATACACAAAATGCCTTCAACAAAATGCAACATCACTTCATAATAAAAACAAATGGTGCTGGAGAAACTGGGTGGTTACATTTATGCAAGGTAGGGTCTCACCCTAGCCCAGGCTGACCTGGAATTCACTATGTAGTCTTAGGGTGGCCTCAAACTCATGGTGATCCTCCTACCTCTGCCTTCCAAGTGCTGGGATTAAAGGCATATGCCACAACACTTGGCTAAAATAAAATATTTTAAAATGTCATCACCATTAACCAAGGTTTTATTGTCACCTGTTCTTTTGTGTTTTGAAAAAGCAAGGTCAACCATGGATTCATTCTGGACAGTATATACATTAACATTTAGAGACTTAAGTACAAAAGAAATAATTGTAAATAGTTATATTTAAGAGAGAAAATGGAGAACTATTATTTCAATGTGATGTATTGTACAGCTAAATTTCTAACCTCACCTCCCCCATTCTCTCCCTGAAGACTCCATTCCAATGAGTACCTCTGATGACTCTGTCCCATTTCCCTCTGTTTCTTTGACTTCTCGTTCTCATTTGGCACCTTGTGACATAGACTGTTATCTGTTATAGTTATTTAACTTTGGATGTAAATGTGCTTTACATCTCTTCAGCACTGTCTGAATGCTTTCAACATATTAAACTTGCATCAGACTTCCTAACTCACCAAACACAGTGTGGAATTATGATGTGAGAAATTTTTAGGTTCACTCTGTTTAACTTTGTTGGATGATTTAATTCTGGGGTATGACATATAAATGCTAGTGATGTTGCAAGATGACAAAGCACAAAATTTTCTTTCTAAATTTCAGATCCTAAAAGTAAGTACCTCCAAATTCTCTATTAAAAAATAATACAGCTATTTCAGAAATAGAACACATACTGGCAGTCAGAAATAAATACTGACCGTAAGTTGACATATAATCAAACGTTGACTCATCCAGTTGCAACAGATCTCCTTGAGAGTAATAGGGCCCTATCCCAGCTCTTAGGTGGGCTTACTCAGGAACTAGGATGTTGGACTCTCAATGGTCAACAAAACTCCACTGAATCAGTGGCTTCAGGTTGTTTGTCTCAATGAAATCAAAGAATGACTTTCTAGGACAAGGAGGATGACCATTAAAGGAGAAATTTTTTATACAGAGAAAGCAAGTTTAGAGGGGGAAAACCTTATTGTAGAAAAGAAGCAATCTTTATTGTAAAGAAAAAGCAGAGAAAAATGTCTTGTATGGAACAGTTCCATACTAGAGTGGACCTGAAGACAAGTTACCCACTGAGAAGTGAAAAGAAGCAAAAGTAAAAAGCTGCCAGCAGCAGAGAGGAGTCCCAGAAAGTGAGCAACAGGTGAGTTTCTTTGTGCAGATGATTATTAGTCTTTCTGCCTAAGGAAATTATCTTTGAACTGACTGGACTGAGATATGGAGAAGTGCAGTTCTGGCCCAATCACCAATGCTCATGAGTGTGCATGTGACTCTTTTTCACAGAGAGCTGGTCATGTTCTTCTTTGTCTCTATGACTGGGCAGGAGGGGGTTCAGCACCCACCTACAAACTTTGCAAGGGAGAAACAAACTAGAACCAAAGGCAAAAAACAAGGGGGCTTCTTGGGAGACAGCAGGAGCCTGCTGAAACTGGCTTTCTTGTTTTTCCCAGAGCCTTAATCTTTCTCTTATCTGGTCAGCTTGGCTATGTCTTACCCAATCTCACACCCTCTTGTTCTTCTTTCCCAGTGTTTTGACTTTGCTGTTTTAACTCAAACAGTCACTTAAACTGTTCCATTCCCCAGGCAAGGACAAAAGACAAAACTGCTAATCTTCAAAGTCCCTTCCCTAAATACCCAAGTTTCTTACTCTTACTCTGTATCACAGTGATTTATTCATATTTCAGTACACATTCATGCACACACTTTGGGGGTGTCAGGCACTGTACACACATTTCAACAAAACTTGACCTGTTGATATTTGCCTATGTGCATACAAAACATGACCAGCAACAAGCAGTAGGATATGCTGCTTTCACAATGCCTAAAAGTCTATTCTCAGAACTCAGAAGATAATGATCTACTCTCAAACCTATTGGGAGATTTTATTTGGAGCCTTTTATGCTGCAGAGTTTATGAAATAAAATAATAATGTAGCACAGTATACTTTGGTTTTATATAGCACCTTTCATGAACAGAGCTTAGAGAAACTTGCAAACATTACTCATTCACCTTCATAAAATTTTTTATTGAATTAACAAGATAGTCTGTTATACAAAAGTTAAAAGCAATAAAAACAACCATATTTTATATAATGACTATTCCAAACATATCCAATTTCCATTTTCTTGACTTACATGAAATTATTCAGCTTCTCATTAGATTCAAGCTCCAGGAGATAAGGCAACAATGAACTGCTGAGTGTATAAATAAAAAAGAATAATTCAGAGCTCATGTCCCATTTGTCTTCCCCCTGTCTGACTGGGAGCTTTAATTCTGGAGAAGGAAAAGTCCCATTTCATACCTTATCAATCTTATGTGTATTTCACATTTTATAATAACCTCACTAAGTTTCAATAGGTTCCGGGGTGGGAGGAAATTCTGATGATGCAAATAGAGACATTGCTAGGACTCTGCATAATGTTTTTTTTGAGCCAACCACTGGTGCTTTGATCCTGATACTGCAAGCTGAAGTTTGCTTAGGTTGGGTGTTTATTCTTATTTGAGATTGAGGAGAGTCATTTACCAGCTGTGGGAAAATGTAATAAACCTATTCGAGGAGGCTGATTTATGTGGTGTGATTGCATTACAAGCCTGGCTTCTTAGTAATTTGATTTCACCCCTAGGATTGGGGTCTCAGTAACCTCCACTAGTGTTTACTTCAAGGGGGTGCTAGCTATTTCTAATGAATTGCTTCTTAAGTTAATATAAAAGCAAGACAATGATCAAAGTTAATATTAAAATAGCAGCATTTATAGCTGATTGCAATAGCAATAATAAAAGGGATTTACCCCCCAAGAAAGTAGAAGTTTATACCACTAAGGCACCCCCCACTACAATGTATTTTTGTTGTGGTCTGTTCTTTGAGTCCCTTCTGACTTGTTTTGATGTTGAATTAGATACTAAGTCTAGGCTTGAAACCCTGAAATTGTCTTATAACCACACATTTGTGAAACTATCTAGGCTCTTATAAATACCAAGGAAAATTTAAGATGAATGCTTAGCTTGAGTTTCTATAAGGAAAACCATAGGCTGGTAGGCTCAAATAACAGAAATGTATTTCTGACAGTTTGGGAGACTAGGATTCTAGGATTCTATGATTAGTATGCCAACATGGATGGCTTCTGGACAGGGCCCTCTTCTGGTCACATAGTTGTGACTTCTCCTTGTTTCCACACAGCATGTATGAGAGCAAGAGAGCCATCTGGGCTTTCTTGTGTGAGGGTATCATTACCATATATGAAGGCCCTACCTTCATGACTTCATCACCTCCCCAGAGTCCTAATCCATAAAATCGTCACAGTGGGGAATAAGAGTTCAACATATAACAAGCATTCAGTCCATTGCAATGAAAATAAGGTTAAAAAATGACCTCAGCTTTATTTTTCTAAAAGAATTATTTTAAAGGAACATTTAATAATGTGCAAGTGTCCTAGCTAGTATGTGGACTTTGACCCTATTTGCAAGTAGTCTCACCTTATCTATGGTTTTAATTTTCATGGTTTCAGTTAGCAGTTACCTGGAAAATTCTAGAAATAACAACTGATAAATTTTAATTTATGTGGCATACTTAGTAGTGTGGTGAAATCTCACATCATTCTTCCCCATCTTGTCTAGGGCATGGACCTTCCCTTTGTCCACCAAATCCATACTCTATACACTAGCCATCCATCAGTGGCTTGGGAGACACTTAGTCGATCTTGTACCAGATTAATTGTGCCATGCTTGAGTTCATGTAATTATTATTTTACTAAAAGCAAGAGTAGTAATGCTTGAAATTGGAGTTTTTACCAAACAAAAGCTATAAAAGTACTTAAGTGAAAGATGAAAGTTCTTGATTGAATAAGAGAAAAACAAAATCAGATGTTGAGATAACTGAAACAGTGAAGAAAAAGAATAAAGAAACATGTGCTAATTTTGTCATCACACAAAGCACTGCAAACATTAAGACCACAGTGTAGATAAATGCTTAGCTATGATGGAAAAAGCATTAAATTATAGGGTTCATTACCACCCACAGTTTAGGCATCCACTGTGGATCTTATAATATATTCCCTGCCAAGAAAAGTGAAATACTATATATTTTGCCAAATAATTATTTTAATAGGAAATGACAAAAAGGTCCTACTTACTATTTGGCATGGTAGAAATAAAAAAAGATAATATGGATTTGTTGATTTTAAAATATTTTGTTAACGAACATAAAAAGTATACAAAAATAGAGTCAAATCAACATTTAAATATTCTTTATCATAAAACAAAAAATATTAACATTGACTTTGGTAACTTCTCAAATATAAAACTAGGGCTGGGAAGATGGCTCCATAGGTAAGAGCACTCATTGCACAAACATAAGGGTCCCAGAGGGTCTGATTCACCCTGAGTTTGATCCCTAGCACCCACATATAAACCTGTGCATGGCCACTCACCATCTATCTATAACTCCAGTTCTGTGGAGATCAGAGAGAGAAGAACTGCTGGGGCTTACTTATCAGCCAGCTTCACTCAGTTTCAATGTAACAAGTGGAAGGGCAATAGAGGAAGGCTCCTGAAATTTACCTCTGGCCTCTGCACAAGTGCAAACAGAAGACACCAAGATAGACACAGACACAAAAATAAATTAAATACAGTAATAAAATTAAAATATATAAAATATATAAATATATATAAGTTTCCGCTTTAGCTAAAACCTTTTCCAAACAAAACAAGTCTAGTAAAAGTGTGCATCATTCTCATATATAAATTAGAAGCCAGTGAAGAACTACTGTTGTTGGATATTTACTCATATTCATAGGAGTGAAATTTGTTTCAATGTTTTTCCATAATTCATACTGTAATAAACACATGTGTATGGTTAGTTGGACACATGTAGGTAGATATGGACATGGGGAATCTTGGATTGTTAGGTAGATGCATGATTAAATTTACATGTCCAATTTGTATTCCAAATTACTTAACCAAACTCTCATAGCTCTAAAATTTCATCATAACTTAATATTATTGGCCATTTATATTTTTATTTTTTTTGCCAATCTAGCTGCTCTATGAAGAATATTTCATGGTGAAGTGATATTGACATTTGAATGACATTTTCCTGATTATAAGACAAGTTGATCTTTGAGCTTCTTTTGCATGTTTCCCATTTGACTTTTTTCCTCTGTGAGTCACCAATTCAAACATTTTGGCTATTAAGTTGGTTTATTGTCACGGTCCTTTCTTGACTTCCCTCCTGTCTCCTCTGCTTTCCTTCCCTTCCTTTCTCTCTCCTACCCTTCTTTCCTTCCCTTTCTTTCCCTTCCCACTTTTGATATTATCTAGTAAATAATAACTTTTTGATAGGATCTAAAATATCAAAACATTTAAAAGTTTTGCTTTTCACATGTAAGTCTTTAATAAACTAGAATTTTTTTATGGGTTGACATTTATTACAATGTTTCAAAGTTTGTCCATGTCTAGCATACTGACTTAACACTATTTATTGAATAGTTCTTTTCTAGACCTTTTTTAAAAACAGATTTATTTTTTATTTTAATTTATTTATTAGAGACAGAGAGAGGGAAAGAGAGAGAGCGAGAGTGAGAATGGGTGAGCCAGGGTCTCTAGCCACTGCAAACGAACTCCAGACACATGTGCCCCCTTTTGCATCTGGCTTACATGGGACCTGGAGAGTTGAACTGGGGTCCTTAGGCTTCTCTAAGCCATCTCTCCAGCCCTCTAGACCTTTTTTATAATGTCACTTTGGTGAAAATCCAAATTTGAAAAAAAGTATATATGAACCAGGTATGCTTACTCATACCTATAATCCCAGCACTCAGGAGGATATGGTAGAACAATTGCCATGAGTTTGAGGCCAGTTTCAGATCAGCCTGGGCTAGAGTGAGACCCTGCCTCAAAAAAAAAAAACTCCAAAAAACAGGGCTGTAGAGATGGCTTAGTGGTTAAGGCACTTGCCTGCAAAACCAAAGGACTCAGGTTCAATTCCCCAGGACCCATGTAAGCCAGATGCACAAGGTGGCACATGCATCTGGAGTTCACTTGTAGTGGCTGGGTACCCTGGCACGTCAGTTCTCCCTCCCTCTATCTCTCTCTCCCCTTCTTTGTCTCTCTCAAATAAATAAATAATATTTTTAAAAAAGGACTGGAGAGATGGCTTAGCAGCTAAGGCATTTGCCTACAAAGCCAAAGGATCCCTGTTTGATTCTCCAGGACCCACATAAGCCAGATGCACCAGAGGGCACATGCATATGGAGTTCATTTTCAGTGGCTGGGGGCCCTGGTGTGCCCATTCTCTCTCTCTCTTTCTCTCTACCTCTTTCTCTCTCTAAAATAAATAAATAAAATATATTAAAAAATAAAATAGAGCCGAGCGTGGTGGTGCATGCCTTTAATCCTAGCACTCAGGAAGCAGAAGTAGGAGGATTGCCATGAGTTCAAGGCCACCCTGAGACTACATAGTTAATTCCAGGTCAGCCTGGACCAGAGTGAGACTCTACCTCGAAAAATCAAAAAAAAAAAAAAAAAAAAAAAAAAAAAAAAAAAACAATAAAAAAAAAAAACCACAAAAATGTGAGCTTATTTCTGGGCTATTTTCTCCCCAGTGTCTCTGAATCTAGCATTTTACAAAAAACAACACCTTTTATTACTATGACTTTATTGTAGGTTTTTTTTTTTGTAGGGTCTCACTCTAGCTCAGGCGGACCTAGAATTCACTATGTAGTCTACAAATATGTTATATATACATATGTCATTTTTATATCTTTCAATAAAATTGTATAACTTCCTTTATGAACATCCTACAAATATTTTAGATTCATTTCAAAGACAGTTAGCTTCTACTGTTAATTTTAAATTGTAAAGGGACAAACAATAGACCAAGTCAAGTATTCTTCTATGCAACTCTTGCCTTCAGGGCACAAACAATGGAGATAATTACCCAAATTGATTCACTTGACAGATAGATAAGAAATTTTCTAGGATTGTGACCACAAGCCTTACTTACACACAGGTACTTCCTGTTATCTACATATGAAATGTCCCTGATATAATGTACCATGACTCTTTTGTTTAAAAGTATCTTTGTGGTTTTGCTTTTGTCTTGCTTTTGTAATTAATAACGTGTGTGTGTGTGTGTGTGTGTGTGTGTGTGTTTTTACAATAAAAGCTGACTCCCTGAGCAGTTCAGGGCTGCACTCGGAGGTCCCAACCTCAGGGGTGCAGTCCTGATGCATCATCCCTTGCCCAATAAAACTTTGCCTTGTATTCCATGAGTTGGTAGCCTTACTTGTGTGATACCAGACCACATAATGAAATGTTATCATTTTTAAACTGCATTTTATGATATTTCATTGATGTTTTAGAAGAAGGCAATTAGTTTTGTATTTGAACTTCACATTTAATAAGTTTGCTGAAAAATCTCCTTGATTCTAAATAGCTTGTCAATTATATAAAGACAATCGCATCATCTTCAAATAATAACAGACTTATTTACTTTTCTTTGCGGCGGGGGGGGGGTCTTGCTCTAGCCCAGGTTGACCCGGAATGCACTCTGTGGCCTCAAACTCACAGCTATCATCCTACCTCTGCCTAGTGAGTGCTGGGATTAAAGGTGTGTGCTACCAAGTCTGGCCAGACTTCTTTTATGTAATTTAATTATTTTTCTTTTCTTAATTCACTGGCAAGAACCATTGACATAATGTTACATAAAGCAATGATTGTGAAATACTTACTCTTAAGTTTAAAAGGAGTTATGTACAATGCAAAGATATTCATTACTCATTTGCTACAGGGATTTTGACTTTACTCAATTGTAGGAGCTGGGTTAGCAGTTTCTGTAAGGCTCCATGCTGGAGATTAAAATTCACTGGGCAGGCAGTGGGGTAGGAAAGATGGATGAAAAGTGGAAGAAGGTAAAGGATATGTCTAAGCACACACACTCAAGTTGGAATCCACCAAGATACACTGAAATTTCTGTCAACTCTGGTTACCTCTGTCCCTGATAGCCAAATATCTTTGTTACAGACTTTAACACACACACCTTGCATAGGCATCAGAAAAACCCCACAAAGTAAAGAACCATGACCAACTGAGTTCCTTGCAGGGGGCAAAGGTAGTACAAGATGCGTAGTGACAAAAATGAGTTATGAATACCAAGTAGAACCCTGTGACCAGTTGTAGAAACAAAGATTGCAACGTAAGTATTTCTTCCTTATTTTGTTGGGAATAAACTTATATATGGTAGCCAAATATTTTGGATTTTTTCTATTTATTTATGAGAGAGAGAGAAAAGAGAGGAGAGAAAAAGAGAAAGAAAGATAAAGAGGAAATGGGCATGCCAGGGCCTCCTGCCTCTGCAAACAAATTCCAGATACATGTGCCACTTTGTGCATTTGGCTTTATGTGTGTACTGGGGAATGAAACCCGGGCTTTCAAGCTTTACAAGCAAGTACCTTTAACCACCAAGCCATGTTTCCAGCCCTTTGTTTTCTTTTCCTCTGTATCTTAGCTATCAGGACACTCAGATTCCTCTCACCTACCTCAGTAATTGTAATAACCCTTATTATTGACATAATTGTGGTCTTCTCTTTTTTTTTCCTCAATACTTTCCCCCATTAGTGCTAACTAATCCATATATTTTGGGTGGAAGAGCTCAAGTAGAAATTATATTAATGATGATTTTATTAGTAACCAGCTTTTGAGTATCTCATTTAGTTTTCATTTTATTTAACATAGACTTACAATGGTACTTCACACTTTTTCTTTGGGAACACCTTACAACGTAATGACTATGACACAGTGGCTGAAGAAAGCTTCTTCCTGAGGAAGTTTCATAGTCAGAGTTCCATGAAAGGAGACTCACCAGGAATATAACCATATAAGCAATTGTAGGAGCTGGTAAAAGATTCTCTGTAAGGTGGTGGTCTTCATGTCTGATGCTGTAAATTTAAGTCCACAAGGCAAGGAGTTGCCAAGGAAAGATGGAAGGAAAGTAAGTGAGAGCATGGACAAATTGGAAACCACAAACATGAGCTGGTGCTTACAAGGGTTGACTAAAATGAATGTTAATTCATATTACCTGTGCCCTTGATGGAGTTGTCACAACTGCTTGAGATCAGCAAGGTGAGCCAAAAGATAAGTAATGACACATCTGAATTACAAGACGGCTTCTGTTTCACTTTACCCTCGAAATTTCGTCTCTCTCTCTCTGTGTGTGTGTGTGTGTGTGTGTGTGTGTGTGCACGTGCACACACAGGTATGAATGCTCGATGTGCACATACCTGTGCAGAGGTTAGAGGAGAGTGGTGTCCTTCTCTGTCACTCTTCCAACTTGTTTCCTTGAGATGGAGTCTCTCAGTGAAACTGAAGTTGCTGCTTATGGGTCAAGGTCATATTAGCTAACCAGGAAACCCCAGAAATCTTCCTGTCTCCAATCCTCATTCACAATTGGGGTTGCAGGCATGCATGGCCACACCTGGCTTTTTTTATGAGTACTGGGAATTGAACTCAGGTCCTCATGCTTGTACAGCAAGTGCTCTTACATGCTTAGCTATCTCATGCACTTACCCTCTGAGCCATCTCCCCAGTCCCTCATCCTTCAAACCTCACACAAGAATATTTCTTATGGCCCTCCCTAATTGGAAACATGAGTAGGAGAGTATAATTAGTTTTCTATATCCATGGGTTCGACACCTGGCTTCTCTATCTGTCAATTCAACCAATCACAGATTGCATCAGTACTGAAGGCATACAGACATTTTTCTCATTTTTCTAAACTATATAGTTGTGCAACTCTTTACATTGCATTTATTGTGAAATACTTACTCTTAAGTTTAAAAGGAGTTATGTACAATGCAAAGATATTCATTACTCATTTGCTACAGGGATTTTGACTTTACTCAATTGTAGGAGCTGGGTTAGCAGTTTCTGTAAGGCTCCATGCTGGAGATTAAAATTCACTGGGCAGGCAGTGGGGTAGGAAAGATGGATGAAAAGTGGAAGAAGGTAAAGGATATGTCTAAGCACACACACTCAAGTTGGAATCCACCAAGATACACTGAAATTTCTGTCAACTCTGGTTACCTCTGTCCCTGATAGCCAAATATCTTTGTTACAGACTTTAACACACACACCTTGCATAGGCATCAGAAAAACCCCACAAAGTAAAGAACCATGACCAACTGAGTTCCTTGCAGGGGGCAAAGGTAGTACAAGATGCGTAGTGACAAAAATGAGTTATGAATACCAAGTAGAACCCTGTGACCAGTTGTAGAAACAAAGATTGCAACGTAAGTATTTCTTCCTTATTTTGTTGGGAATAAACTTATATATGGTAGCCAAATATTTTGGATTTTTTTCTATTTATTTATGAGAGAGAGAGAGAAAGAGAGAGGAGAGAAAAAGAGAAAGAAAGATAAAGAGGAAATGGGCATGCCAGGGCCTCCTGCCTCTGCAAACAAATTCCAGATACATGTGCCACTTTGTGCATTTGGCTTTATGTGTGTACTGGGGAATGAAACCCGGGCATTCAAGCTTTACAAGCAAGTACCTTTAACCACCAAGCCATGTTTCCAGCCCTTTGTTTTCTTTTCCTCTGCATCTTAGCTATCAGGAAACTCAGATTCCTCTCACCTACCTCAGTAATTGTAATAACCCTTATTATTGACATAATTGTGGTCTTCACTTTTTTTTTCATCAATACTTTCCCCCATTACTGCTAACTAATCCATATATTTTGGGTGGAAGAGCTCAAGTAGAAATTATATTAATGATGATTTTATTAGTAACCAGCTTTTGAGTATCTCATTTAGTTTTCATTTTATTTAACATAGACTTACAATGGTACTTCACACTTTTTCTTTGGGAACACCTTACAACGTAATGACTATGATACAGTGGCTGAAGAAAGCTTCTTCCTGAGGAAGTTTCATAGTCAGAGTTCCATGAAAGGAGACTCCCCAGGAATATAACCATATAAGCAATTGTAGGAGCTGGTAAAAGATTCTCTGTAAGGTGGTGGTCTTCATGTCTGATGCTGTAAATTTAAGTCCACAAGGCAAGGAGTTGCCAAGGAAAGATGGAAGGAAAGTAAGTGAGAGCATGGACAAATTGGAAACCACAAACATGAGCTGGTGCTTACAAGGGTTGACTAAAATGCATGTTAATTCATATTACCTGTGCCCTTGATGGAGTTGTCACAACTGCTTGAGATCAGCAAGGTGAGCCAAAAGATAAGTAATGACACATCTGAATTACAAGACGGCTTCTGTTTCACTTTACCCTCGAAATTTCGTCTCTGTGTGTGTGTGTGTGTGTGTGTGCACGTGCACACACAGGTATGAATGCTCGATGTGCACATACCTGTGCAGAGGTTAGAGGAGAGTGGTGTCCTTCTCTGTCACTCTTCCAACTTGTTTCCTTGAGATGGAGTCTCTCAGTGAAACTGAAGTTGCTGCTTATGGGTCAAGGTCATATTAGCTAACCAGGAAACCCCAGAAATCTTCTTGTCTCCAATCCTCCTTCACAATTGGGGTTGCAGGCATGCATGGCCACACCTGGCTTTTTTTTTATGAGTACTGGGAATTGAACTCAGGTCCTCATGCTTGTACAGCAAGTGCTCTTACATGCTTAGCTATCTCATGCACTTACCCTCTGAGCCATCTCCCCAGTCCCTCATCCTTCAAACCTCACACAAGAATATTTCTTATGGCCCTCCCTAATTGGAAACATGAGTATGAGAGTATAATTAGTTTTCTATATCCATGGGTTCGACATCTGGCTTCTCTATCTGTCAATTCAACTAATCACAGATTGCATCAGTACTGAAGGCATACAGACATTTTTCTCATTTTTCCTAAACTATATAGTTGTGCAACTCTTTACATTGCATTTACACTGTACTAGGTATTATAAGTAACACAGAAATGATTTTGAGATATACTAGAGTGTGTACACCAGGCTATATGCAAATACTATGCCATTTTATTTAAGGGACTTCAACTCTCTCAGATTCTAATATAGAAGAGCGCTCCTGGAACCAATCATCCAGGGATTCTGAGGGACAACTTTACTGGGAGACACAGTGCAGCCTAGATAACTTGAAAAATACAGGCCTATCACAAATTCTTTGTTTCATTGAGTTGGTTTTTTTTTTTGTTTTTGTTTTTGTATTAAATTTTATGGGGTATAATTTACAATAAAATGTACTTAAAGTGTAGTATTTGATGACCTTTCACAGTTGTTACTGATTACTCCCATGTAATCTACCAACACAATCAAGATAAATATTATCATTTCTCATTAAAAGTTCCCTTTTGCCTCTTTTTATTTTTATTTATTTATTTTTCTCAGGCAGAGTCTCACTCCAGTCCAGACTGACCTGAAACTCACTCAGTAGCTCCAGGCTGGCCTCAAACTCATGGTGATCCTCCTACCTCAGCCTCCCTAGTGCTGGGATTAAAGGTGTGTGCAACCACACCCAGCTTATTTATCAATTTTTACTTTTCTCCTCTTAAAAAATATTCACATATTTATTTGCACATATGTGTGGGAAAGGTTACCAGGGTCTCTTTCTGCTGCAAATGAATACCTGTCTGGCTTCATGTAGGTAGCTGAGGAATTGAACCCAAGCCAGTAGGCTTTGCAAGCAAGCACCTATAACTATGGAGCCATCTCTCCAACTTCTATAATTTTCATTTACTTACTTACATGCCTGTGTTAGCATGTTCATGTGCATGTGTGTGTGTGTGTGCTCACGTGCATGCGCACACACCAGGGCCTCTCACCACTGCCAATGAACACCAGGTGCTTGCACTAGGCTTATGTGGGTGGCTGGAGAATTGAACACTAGCCAAAAGACTTAATAAACTAGTGCCTTTAACTATTGGGCCATCTTTCCAGCCCCTCTTGCCTCTTTATAGTTAATCCTCTTCTTGATCTCAGATCCAGGTAGCCATTGGTCCATTTTCTGTCAATACATATTACAGTGGACTGTTCTGAACTTTATATAAATGAAGCCATACAGAACATACTCTTGGTATTTGGCTATTTCCTTCAACTTTTTAAAAAAATTCATGTGTGCTATTGCATTTTTTTTTTTTGCTCAACAGTATTCCATAGCATGGATATTATTGTCTATTCTTCTGTTAATGTGCCTTTGCATTGCTTCTACTACTTGGCTATTACAAATAGAACTGCTATACCCATTGACATATAAGGTGTTTATGGCCATACTTTTTTTGTACATATGCCTAGGAATGGAATTCTTTTTAAATATTTTGTCCAGTTTTAAACTGAGTTTGCTGTGTTTATTCTAATTTAGCTACATTTTTTAAAGTATGGTCTATATACAGGTCCTTTGTTAGATACATGAACTGTGAATATCTTCTACTCTGAGACTTGCTTTTCTATTTTCTCAAAGATGTATTTCAAATAGCTAAACTTTTTACCTATGATGAAGTCCAATTTATCAATATTTCCCTGGTGATGATGTGTTCTTTTGTGCCTAAGAAAGAAATATGTTCTTATGTTTATCAATTCCTGTTTTAGTTTCTTTAGATTTAGGGAGAGAGAGAAAGAGAGAGAGAGTGTGTGTGCATGGGTGTGCCAGGGCCTTTTGCCACTGCAAATGAATTCTAGATGCCTGTGTCACTTCCTGAGTCTGGTTTTACATAGATGCTAGGAATTGAACCCAGGCTGTCAGACTTTACAAACAAGAACTTTTAACCACTGAGCCATCTCTCCAGCCCCCTAGCTTCTTATAGATGAAAACATATTGCTAACTTAAAATCTTGATTTTT
Source organism: Orientallactaga sibirica (assembly GCA_036365145.1). Lineage (NCBI taxonomy): Eukaryota > Metazoa > Chordata > Mammalia > Rodentia > Dipodidae > Orientallactaga > Orientallactaga sibirica. Next base: position 8,594,025 of record JAEOAD010000372.1, on the reverse strand, counting down.
TTCTAAAACAAGGATTCAAACCATAGTAGTTGAATATTAAATTCCAGTGTGATAGTTACTATCTCTCAGCCCTATAAAGATATTATTTCCTTATATTTGGGACATTAGCATTGCTATTGTAGTATCTTTTTGCAGTTTGTTATTGTTTAAGGTACTCTGTCAGAGCTCTCTAATGGATTTTATGATCTGCTATTTACCTTTGATATTTTGATATTTCTTTGCACTGTATTTAGTTTTGGGCTTATTTTTATTTTCCATTCTTGGCATGGCTATGCTTCTTAAAACTGGGATTTATGACTTTAATCAATACAGAAAAAATTGCCAGCCATTATGTCTCAAAATATTGATTTTCCATCATCCCACCATCCCCACAATCTTTCTAGTGTCTCCTTGGGGAGTTCCTGCCATAGATATATTTGACTATCTCATTCTCTCCCTGATATCTCATAAGCTTTTTTTCATATGCTCCATAATTCATGCATCCCATCTTTTTATCTTACTGTGCTGCATTTTAAGTACATTCATCAAATATGTTCTTGAGTTCAGTAATTATCTTCAGCAGTGTTAAATGTGATTTAAAAGTCCACTGAGTTTTATATTTCAGTATTTATATACTTAATTTCTAGGAGATCAGTTTGGTTCATAATTTGCTTGTTAATTTATTAAATGGTGATATGTTTTATGGATATAAATGTTCCTTTATGTCTCTAATCATTTTAAGCATACTTATTTTATCATTCTCTTTAGGTTGTCCCATTATGAGATGAATTTGGGGACTACAGATTTATAGTTCATCAGCCCAATTCTGTTCATGGTTGGAACTCAAGTTTTTTACTTCGAGTTTAAGTTCAGTATCAGTGGGGCTTTACCTGTGCAATCTTGCACAGGGCTCTCCAAAGAATTTTCACATTTGTTTCTCCTTTGCACCAGAGCCTGGAAAGAAATTTTATGAAAATATTTTGTTTATTTATTTTTATTTTTCTATTTTTAGTGATTTATTTGCAAGCAAAGAGAGATAGAAGAGAGACAGACCAAGAGAATGGGCTCATCAGGGCCTCCAGCCGCTGCAAATGAATTCCAGATTCATGTGCCATTTTGTGCATCTGGCTTTACACAGGTAATAGGGAATCAGTGCCTTAACTTTTTATTTGAGGGGTTCCTGGCATATGCACATGGTATGGAGCAGGACATGGCAATACATTTTTCAAGAATATTTTTTTTCATGGCCCAAGACCAGGCAAAGAAAGAAAGATACTCTTCCTTGTAAGCTTGTGCCAGAAGATGGGTTTTTCCTTTTTCTTCCTTTCACCAGTGACTCAAACCTCTAAGCCCCTGGGTTTATATGTAATGTGGCAATTCCAATTCTTTGCCTTATGTTAATCAAAGGAGTTATATGTTCACCTAAACAATCATTCAATCAAGAACATTTATAGACAAAGACTAACAAACCTTGCTTAGAAAGGAAGCAAGTAATTTCCATGAGAAGAGAGGTGTTTGAATCTAGATGGAAGAAGTGTGTGAACAATGAAACTGGAAAGTATATAAGCAAAGCTGAATAAGAATTTGCTACCTATTTTTAATGATCATTAAGGGAGAACTAAAACAATAGGAATAAGGTACTAGATAATAGCATGTAAAATGGAGATTACATCAAGTAATTAGAACTTATCAGAAAGCACACAACTGACTTAAATCATCCAGGAAATTGTATTTTCCCATTAACACAGCTCCACAGACAGGTGATTTTGGGTCAATTAAGTTAGTGGTTCTACAGTGACATTGACGACCCTGCTTCTTCATCTCCGCTGGCTGCCTTCTCTTATATCCATGTCAGTGTCAGAATCTAGCCTAATGTCTGGATTGCTTCTGTCCTTATCTCTCTCTTTATTCCATCCATGTGGGCATTCTTCTTTCTCACTTGGAAGTATTTGCTTCTCTCTATATATTTTTCCTCCCTTAACTGGAGTCATACTGCACATATAATTTTGTTACCCATCTTTAAAAAAATGCTCATCATTAAAATATGTAGCCTTAAATATAAGAAATTCTTTTGTTTTCATTTTCCAAATGATACTGTGCATTGTGAAAATGTCCTTTAAAAACCTTACCTCAAACTGTAACATAACTTATCTGGTAACTCATGTAAAAGGGAAGAAATGTCCACCTAGAAAAGGTGAAGGGTTAAGAGAACAAGTTGGTGCATGCTCATAAAAGCAGGAGGAAATAAAAATCAAGATTTTTTTCATTAGTCTAAATTGTTTTCTTTTCAGTGACACGGCTACACTTATGATATTGTTGTTATAATGTCTTTAGTATGTCTAGTTTTACATTTCTTATCATTTGCAGTGTTGTATAATGAGATTCAGTAAGTGTGACTTTTATCTAATAATCCCGAAACATTACTTACTGGCTTTTTCTTTCCATCTAGTATTGTGACTAAAGGCTTATCTAGGAAAGATGTTAAGAACATCATCCGTGGACTTAAGTTTGCTGAGAGAGGGAAGCAGCTGCTGTGGCTTTCACTTGGGTCATTAGATGCCATGGTAAGTATGTCTATCATAAGGAAAATGATTAATTTAACCATGAGCATCCTTTTAATAAAAATCTTGGCTTGTAATAGCCAGAAGCAACACAAATATCCATGAACAGATGAATATACAAAAAAATCATTGCTAATATGTAATCTTGGAGTTTGAGATGTAGCTTCATTGGTATTTTCCTAGCATGCATGAGGCTCTGAGATTAATCCTTAGAGCTGCATAAAACTGAACATGATGGTTCATACCTGTAATCTCAGCACTCTGGTGGTGGAGTCAGGAAGAACAGAAGTCTGAAATCATCCTTAGGTTCATAATGAGTTGGAGGCCAGGTTAGTCTACATGAGACCCTTCTCAAAAATGTAATCTTAATATGATATATTTGTATTAGTCAGGGTTCTCTTGAGGAACAGAAGTGATAAGAAGGAATTGGTATTATAAAAGGGGATTTTTTGGATTAGCTTATGGCAGTCCAACAATATCAGTCTGCAGGCCTGAGCACAGAGGAACCCAGTAGCTACTCAGTCCATGTGTCTGTATGCCTCAGAAGTCCCAGTCTGGCACTGAAGGCTGGGAGGATATCTGGAGAGCTGCTGGTCTTTAGTGAAGAGGTAAGGAAACTTCATTCCAATGTTGATGAGGGCTAACCAAAGCAGGGTAGATACACTTAGGAGCAAATAGTAAGGGCAGTCAGGCACAAAGAACACACCTTCCAAGGCTCAGTCAGGGTCCATTGTGGAAGAAGTGGCAGAAAGAATGTACTAGGCAAAGGAGGGGGAGGACTCCTTACAACGTGCTCCTCCAGACACAAAATGGCCTGGATATCCATGACCTCGCAGTGCCTGACACTCCTTACACAAGACCATCATAATAGGAGGAAAAGATCATGACATCAAAATAAAAGAGACACTGATTGAGAGGGGGAGGGGATATGATGGAGAGTGGAGTTTCAAAGGGGAAAGTGGGGGGAGGGATGGAAGTACCATGGGATATTGTCTACAATTAAGGAAGTTGTCAAACAAACAAACAAACAAACCTCACCAGTAAGTGGCATGGGCAACCAGGCAAAAAGGGCTGTGTTCTCTCAATGCTTCCTTATATATAAACATATATAAACCACCATTGGGAGGGCTGCCCACTCTGGAGGAAGGACTTCTTCCTTCAGTTAATCCTTCCTGTAAGCAGTCTCATAGATCTGCCCAAGAGGAATGTCTGTGGATTCATTTTTTTTTTTTTTTGAGGTAGGGTTTCACTCTAGCCCAGGCTGACCTGGAATTCACTCTGTATTCTCAGGGTGACCTCGAACTCATGGCAATCCTCCTACCTCTGTCTCCCAAGTGCTGGGATTAAAAGGCATGCGCCACCATGCCTGGCTGTCTCTGGATTCTTAATCTGATCAAGTTGATAACAGAACATAATCATCACAATATTATATGTAATACATATGATAACTTATACATTATTTCATTATATATAAAACATTGTTCAGCCTTGAAAAGGAAGGAAATTTCAACCCATGGATTAGTCATAAGGGCATTATGCTAAATGAAATAATGAAATAAAAGAAAAATGTTACAACAATCACAATGAATATAGCCAATTACTTTTTATTTATGTTATTTGAAGAGTGTTGTAATAAATGCCAGTCAGTAATTCTGCTTTTCATACTCTAAAATATTTAAATGTTCCTTAAAGAAAGAAGATGAAAATGCTGCTCTGTGTAGTTCCTGGTTGGTATAGTTTATTGTGATTAAAATTTCAAGAAGTGACTTTCTTGCTGTGATGCCCATTATAGGTGAGAACTGTGTGTCAGATTCAATAAATATCTTGTGACCACTACTAACATGAATGTAGTGCTGGCAAGTTTGTGTTAATGTTTACTCGGGGGATCGAATGTGCATGATTAAGGTTACGCAAGGTTAGTGATAACTCTGTATATTTCAAAGTAAAATTAATGACCAAATGAGCTGTGTCCAGGAATTCTTGTAATACTTAGTAGAGAATCACTCCTTAGACACTAACTGGAAATTTCTTTTAGTTTTTTTTCTTTGGCTGTACCTTCATTCACACTTGATTAGAATAAATTGTATACAAGGGGACTTAGTTTATAGCCTATTAATGATGAAAAATGAGTTATCAGAATCCTCCTTTCTTCTGATATGACCCTGGTACCATTATAAACTACTCAATGAATGCTTTTGAATACCATGCAGTAAATACACCTGCCAAGTGTGTATCAGAGTATGCATTAGCAAGCAAATTCCAGAATTGTTTTGTAATATAGCTTTTCATATTTTTCCAGGGCTGGCAAAGAACACATACAGAGTCCCTGTATAGTGCCAGGATTCCTAGTTTACTCTATAGTTAGAAGTATCAAAATAAAAGGGCCAATTCTGATATGTGCATACCTTTCTTGCAGCTGTTCTTGGATGACATCCCAAGGTCCTCACATCTTCATTATCCATTGCAACTTGGGCTTCACCTTGACAGCTTCACACAATGGCTCTCTCAGAGCTTTCTTGCAAGGAAAATGACCCTGCCACACAATGCCTGGCCTCAATGGCCTTTTAGAACTTTGGTGCAAGCCTTTAGTACCCTATATCTGCTGCATTTTGCTTCACACCATGTGAACAGTACTTAAAGTGTACTGCTAGCTCAAGATACAGCCTAGCTATTATTTTCAAGCAGGAAACCCCTTCTGGGGCATTCTCAATCCAGGCTGACTCATTTCAAATGAATTTGCATTTTCACTAGTTGGAACCTTTGATAGGTAAGGTTTTATCTTCAGGCCACCATTCCTATTGTCCCAATGAAGAATGCAAGATTTCTCTTTAATGGTGTTAATAGCTTTAACAATTGTAACGGCTTGCTCCACACCCTCTTGTCTATAGGTATAACTTACACTTCTTTCCTCACAAATCTGCATATTGTTTTGTATCTTTCTGCTATCTCTCATTGCAGGTCATACGCTTCTGCCTGGGTGCTGTGATGTCTTAAAATTTTCTCCACTAAGCATCTTAGTCTATTACTTTTGATGTCAGCCTCAGTCAAGTTCTCAGGATATGGGCAGAATGAAGCCAGACTCTTTGCTAGAATGTAACATGAATGGCTTCTTTTCCAATAGAATCCTTATTTCTCATGAGGTGTGACTCCACTGTATGTGTTTATCTAGGTATTCTGCTCATTACACCTTGATTAGAGCAGTCTAAGTCTTCCCTGGCTCACAGCTCCAAATTCTCCAAATTCTTCCATACTACTGCCACCACTTCCAAAATGCTACAAACCTCATAGTACAGCCTATCATAGTGGGGAAGGTGTGGCAGCAAGAGTGCCTTTCCCTGTGGCAGGAGGGATATGAAGTGGCTGATCATGTTGCATTCACAGTAAGAGAGCACAGAGCTGGTGCTCAGTTGTCTATGTCATTTTTATTCAGTCCAGGTCCCCAGCCCATAGGCTAATGCCACCCACATTTGGGTAGGTCTTCCCACCTAAATTAAAAACCTCTCTGGCAACAGACATAGTCAGAGGTGTGTCTCCTAGCTGATTCTAAAATCCATTCAAGTTCACAATGAAGATTAACCATCACAACCTCCCAATTTTTTCTTTTCCATTTCTTTTCATTTCGATCTCTCTTTCTAAGAGGCAGTGTCTCACTGTGTAGCCCAGGGTAACTTTGAACTTGTTATGATCCTCCAGTCTGAGTCTCCCAAGTGCTGGAGTTATGGACATGTACCACCATGCCTGGCTTCTCCTGCTGTTACGTCTTTCTTTTCTCTCAGTCCAACATAAGCTCCCACACTCTGTCCCTCTACAGGGATCCCCTTGGTACAATAGCCCTCATCTGGGTCTTTTTTTTCCTCTAATTTATCTGGGAACTAATTTGACAGGATTTAAGCAACTGTGGCTTCTGGACTTTCTGGGGAACCTCATCCTCCCTCTTCTAGGTAGTGACTGTTGTGCAAGATAAATAACAATTGTATTGCCTCTCCAACAGTGCATGTAACTTTTGGGGAGGGGGATTAAGGATGGTATTGGGGTGTCATTGGTAAGAAATTGTCGAAGAACAAATTTAAAGTTAGAAAACTCTGAGTGAAAGATTGAGATAGACTAAGGCCGGTGACAATGCTTTGGAGGTAACTAGCACTTGAGTTGACCTTGGATACCAAACCACTTGTGTAGTGGGGAGGAAGTCAGGGAAGGAGGATACGTCTCATGGTGCATGGCTATAGGCATTTCACATGTGGGCTCTACATCCAGGCTGCCTATAACCAATTCCTTGTAATGTCACTTATTAGCACTATCACATTAGGCAAGTCTCCCTATCTAAAAATGCTTGGCAGTGGGGCAGATGGTAGGGGATGGTAAGGATTGAACACAGGGTCTGTGCATGTTAAACATGCTCTCTACCACTGTGTTACTCCCCAGTCCAAAATAGGAACTTTAATGATAGTACTCCCTCCATAGGATTTCTGTAGGATATAATGGCCATTATATTCCTACAATTCTTCAATTGATGCATGACATAAGAAGATATTTCAGCAATGTGAAACAATTTTTTTGATCATTATGCTCCTTGATTTCCACAAGTGACTGTCAGCTCTATCACCTGATAAGTTGAGCAGTAAAGACCAGGCATCTGTACTTATCTGCTACATAGATCATCCTGTCCAGGGATGGCCCTACCTGAGCTTGGGGATGAGCACCAGGGCTTAAGGTGAACTTCCCCAAGGTCATCTTATATGGTAATTCCTTCAGCCCTATGTTGGTTCAGGACTAGTGGAGAGATTTACACCTTAACTGTCCCATTTTAGTCCTTTGTAGGGTTGCTTTTATTGGTCTGTGCTTTCTCATATACCTTTGGTCTACACTCCAGAACATTTATAAAGAATAGGCCCATGAACTATTGACTTCTCTATAAATATTCCCTCAAAGAGATTAATTTCATTTCAACATCTGTTGTATAGGGAGAGTGTTCTGTCATGTTTCATTACTAAGAATAATTGTTCTTTTCTTTTTCTCACTGCATGACTGTAAAATATCTGACAGAACAGATTTTATATGTTCCTTCTACCTGCCAAATTTGTGGCCCACCAGCAAGTAGACAGATTCTTGCAGGGCACTTGTGGGATGGGGGGGGCAACCTAACTCATTATTTCACTTGTTTTTAATATTCTCTTTTTCTCTTCCACCTGATCATCTTGTTTAATTTTTAATAATTATAAGAATTATAATAATTGCCTTAACTTATACTAATTATAAACTCTAATCACTTGATTAGACTAAAGCAAGGTAAGAATGAAAAAAATTAAATTCTACTTAAGATAATTCCAAACATATAAAAATTTAAAATATGTGAATAACATAATTATGCATTCTGTGATTTTAGAAGCCATGTAAGCTTCTTAGGCTTGAGTTTTTGAATAGTTGTTGAGGATTTGAGAAAGGATGTGAGGGCAATTTGGCTGTGACATCTGTCACCCCATTGACCACCAGGATTGATATATCTGTTCTGGTTGGCTAGTTTTGTGTCCCCTTCCTCTGTCATGGCTCCATGTGCCTCCTTCCTTAAGCTGTGTGCTAGGTTGAAGAGAATGACCTTCCCCGAATAAAAGAGGATTGCTCTTAGGTCAAGGTTATACAAGTAGCTGTGCTCAAATGCTAGAACCTCCAAACAAGCTCTCAAAGATTTGAGCAAGAAGTGAAAAAAGATACCCATGGATCATTGCTTTCAGGTTCAAAAGATGCATTCTCATAAAATACCCCCTAATCATGACAGACAGTCATTACCATTATTGAGTACCTAGTGTGTGCTAAGAACTTTAGTAGGTACATTATATTCACTAATATCTCATTTATGAGCAAACATGGGCCATATTAAGTATAAACAAATAAGACTGTGCTATATACTAAGGTGCTGAGGACATAAAAGAATAAATTCAAATAGGACTTCTACTTTCAAGTGTTTTCATGGAATTAATTAGGTTTCATAATGAATTACTAACTTCTACATCATTAAGATGTGAGCTCTTAGTCTGTGACAATGATGATCATGATGCTAGCTTCCAGTTACTAAGTACATACTAAATGCCAGCCATTGCTTTAAGTGCTTTCCATGCATTAGCTGACTGAACTTTCAGACAATTCTTTGATATGTGCTAATATATTCTGCATGTGTATGCATGTGTGGGTGTGTGAGTGGAGGCCAGAGGGCATCTGGTATCTTTCTTGATCACTCTCTGCCTTACTTATTGAGGTTGGGTCTCTTACTTGAACCCAGGGATCACCAATTCAGATAGTCTAGCTTGTCAGCTTACCTTTAGGATCTCTGTTTGCATCTCAGAGGATTACAGTTGGGCTCCAATGCCTGCCCAGCATTTATATGGGTTCTGGAGATCCAAACTCTGGTTCTCATGCTTGTACAACAAGTGCTTTATGCACTGAGCCATCTCTCTCCAGTCTGATGTATTAATATTAAATCAATATAGATTAGGAAACTGAGGTACAGAAAGATTACATCAGAGTTTCTCAACTTCAATGTCATTAAAATTTCAAGTCATATAATTTTTGTGTGTGTTGGAGAGCTGTCCTGTGTATTGTAGGACATTTAGTAGTATCCTTGATGTGTTGGGTACTTTCCCTATTGTTGTGACAAAATATTGGACAAGAAGCAATTTAACAGAGGAAAGGTTTATTTCCAAGGTGCACAGTCCATCATGGCGGGGAAGGGGTGGGGGCAGGAGCGTAAAGCAGCTAGTCACATTCTATCTGCAGTCAGGAAGCAGAGATAAATGAACAGCTGTGCTCAGCTTTCTTTCTCCTTTGTATTTAATCAGGACCCAAGCCCATGGAATGGTGCAGCCCACAGTTAGGGTTGGTCCTCCCACCTCAACCTAATCTAGAAACTTCCTTGCAAACATGCTAATGTATTCTCTGTGATTCTAGATCCAATCAAGTTGATAATTGAGATTAACCATTACACCTGCTTCTCCACATGACTAAATGCCAGTAGCAACCTCCCTCCCCTAGTTGTGCTAACCAAAGTATCTTCAACATTGTTGAATGTTCCCTCAGGGAAAGTTTTACTCAGGTGGAGAATCACTGTGTTTTGGTATTTACCCAATGACATAGATCTGGTAAATTTCAGAGCTGAGATTCAACCCAGATCTTCTGGCTCTAGAACCTAAGATGTTAACACTAACCTCCAGTTATAATCATCTCACTGGTAATTATTATTTTTGAAAGTGGATTATAAAATCCAGGTCCCAGCTATCCCAATATGGTAGGCATGGCACTAATGTTAAGATGACAATTAGCAGCATTTTAATGTTTCTGAGTGTTTAGTAGGGGGTCCTGACAGGAAACAGAAGTCATCCTCTAACTGATGTAATTTGGTCTGGAATTGTAGCTCAGTAGTACAGCACTTACTTTCCAAGCATAAGTTCCTGGGTTCCATGCCCAGTACTGCCAAAATTGTTTAAGTCAGGCAGCAGGGAGTTCACAAGGTTAAGTTGAAGCTCTTAACCATGGAAAGCATTTGCTACTCCCATAGACTGACTGGGGAGGAAGAGACATAGACTAATTGGAATGAGGAAGGGAAAGCTGGAAAGAGGAAGGGAGGAAGGGGGGATAAAGAATGAGAAAGCTAGACAAGAAGATGTTCTTCTGTGACCTACTGTGATCTGGTGAGAAGAGTAATAGAATAAGTGCTATGACTTGACCCCCTTTCTTCCTTCCCATCTGGTGCTGCTCACTGGCTGAGTCTTGCTGAGAGCCTGAAAACAGTACTGCTCACTAATGGTACTCTGTTCAGTCAGCCTCCTAGGTAGAAAGTGGGGGAGAAAACTGAAGAGAGATATCCAGCATACCACCAAAAATCTTTCTCATGGCATTGCCATTTATTAGCTTTGAGATTTTTAAATGCTAATCTATAACTTTACAGATCTGTCATTTTCTTGGTAGGGAGTCAGTTCAATTTTATCTGATACCTTCGTATTGACCTTCTACAACCTCCAATCTGTGGAGCTGGTTAACCAGCTTGTATACAATTTGAGAGAAGAAACAGAGAATTATTATAATATCTACTTTGGAAAGCTATCAGGATGCATCTGCTACAGAAGCATTGGACTAGTCACTGTCTTTTCCCTTTAATTTTTAAAACTGTAACCAAGACATAAGGTTCGTTGTTATGTATTTATGTTGGCAGACATTCAAATGTGAAAATTCTTTTCTAAGCAGTTCTTTGAAATATTTGGATGTTTCATTTAAACTTTTTGTCATGTCTTTAACTGATTAAATTTCCATTTTAAAGAGTCCACATAGTGTGCATTAATTTGCAGTCTTTCTAAGGTCTTTGAAAGACCGTGTGTACACAAGAAAACTGACCTAGCAAGTGAGTGAAATCAAATCAATTAATTTTCCATTACAATGAATTACTACTAAAGAGCTGATTCTTTTTTTTTTTTTTTTTTTGAGGTAGGGTCTCACTCTAGTCCAGGCTGACATGGAACTCACTCTCTAGCCCAGGCTGGACTCAAACTCAACAGCAATCATCCTACCTTGGTCTCTCTAATGCTGAGATTATAGGCATAAGCCACTATGCCCAGTTCCTTAAAAAGCTGATTCTAATGGCATACTATGTGTAAAACAGCTCTTGGGTTGATCATAATTTTTATTTTTCTCACAGTGAGTTTGGCACTATTAGGCACAGCTTGGCTGACTCTTTCCCTGGCCACCCTTGATTGTTTCTGTCTGGTTCTTCTGCATCATTCTGATATATCCCTTACACATTATGAATTCTAATCCTTGCCCTGAACTATATGTTCTAGAAACACAGAATCTTGGACTTGAAAGTGCTCTTAGGAGTCACTTAGCTCATCTCCCTCCTAGTGGGCACTGTCTTGTGTGATGTCTCTGACAGATGGCCACCCAGCCTGTGTTTGAGCATCATCTAAGGCCAGGGATGCCTCTACTTGAAGAGACAGTTTGCTCTAATGTAGGCAAGCTCATACTGCTAACCAGGTCATTTTTCCAGTGAGCTGAAACTCTAAGGTTTACACATGACAGTGGGGTAACTGAGGGTAGTGATTAAGGTCCCCTGGTTCTCAGCCAGGCTGCTTCTGCTCATGTTTCAGCTCTCCCACTCACCAGCAGTGTGCCCACATGTAAATTATTTAATCTTCCAAGCCACTTTGTTTCCCTGTATAAAGGGTATAATAGTACAGTGATGGCTTTGCCTTATGTCAGCTTAGTTGAGTTGCCATTGTGACTCTCAGAATTCTCTTCCTTGGTTGGTTCTGGGTTAGGGCTGGCCATGGGAGAAATTTGAGGGCAAAAAGGAGAATGTACAGCTAGTTCTGTTGCAGTTCCCCAATCATCACAGACCTCCTTGGTGTTCATTACTTGTGCAGGGCAGCAATTATCCCTGAAGCACTGACTGGATCTTTTTCAGCATCTCCAAATCACTGGAGAACTTTGTGGAAAGTTCCATGGCCATGTCTGTTAGTCTACATCTTTGCTTTGGCAGGCTTAGACAGTTCCAGCATGATACCAGTGTAGCCAGTGTGAGTTCTGATGAGTATCCAACTTAGGTTTCATCTCCTTCTTGCTCTTGCCCCCTGCACATCATTTTCTCTCCCAACTGCTGGAAAGGTTGACTTCAGAATCCCCCATCAGAAGAAGAAGCAGGAGCTATACAACTCCACTCAAGGGTGTAGCTCAGTGGTAGAGCACTTGCGTAGTTTGCACGAGGGACCAGGATTCCATGTCCAGCACCACATAAAAGAGCTACATAACTCTATTTCAGAAGTTCTTATCCCTAGACTAAATTTCATTCTCAATCTCATTCTTGCAGGGGTTCTGCTTCTCTAAACTTTTAATGGTACTAGTATATTATATGAAGAATATACAAAATAAGCATATAAAGCACTCAGTTGAAGGCCTGAAATATAGCATCCAGAATCTGCGAAGCTGTGTTTTTCTTCAACTTTGTGGAACTACCAACTCCATTCACCATTGTACTACAGAGTGTTTTGGGTTCCTCTTCCCCCTGACACAGAACAATGTATGAAGCATAATTTTATAATAGATACTAGGCTAAATGATCTCATGATCTAATTTATTTTTCTTCTTAAAGTTTTAGGAATTTTACAGATGAGGCTGTGTCATAGAAGTGGCATGGTACCTTAAGTTTGTTAAAGACTAAGGGTACTCTTGGTCTGTCTATAGTTACATGTGTTTCAAATTAGTATACAATTTCTTGTGTGTGTGTGTGTGTGTGTGTGTGTGTGTGTGTGTGGTGTATTGGGGTGCTCCATATGCTTGCCTGCAGCCAGGTGCTTTGGACTACACTAGCCTGAGATGAACATTAGGTATCCTGTTCCATCACTCTTCTGCCCAGCTTTTGCTTTGAACCTAAACTGATTCTTGAGCTTGTAGGGCTCTGATGATTTTGGTGTCTTTATTCCCCTGTGGGACTGGGTTTTAGGCACACGTGGACAAGCCCAGCTGTTTGTGTGAGACTGGAGATTTGAACTCTGGCTCTCTTAGGCCCTCACACTTATGCAGGATGCACACTTAGCCACTAAACCATCTCTTTAGCCATTAACATGCAATTTCTAAACTTGCATATTTAGTTTTTCTTACAGTTTAATAAAAATTCAGAATATCATTAGTATGCTATTTATAAAGCTTTTGATTTCTGTATAAAAAAGGGCAATTACATTCATTTGTTCTTTGATTAATAGTCAGCACAGTCTAAACAGATTTAATTCACTTTAAACAATTAATCCCATTTTTAAACTTTCTTAATTCTTCTTTTCAAACTACACTCATAAATTTATTATATTTCAACTTTTCAAACCCTTCAAGTGTCTGGCAAGCCATAAGTATAATCCTAACAAATGAAATTTTACCAGTTAAATGACTGGTGAAGATAATAAATTGCACTTGTAATTTTGCTGAATTTTGAGTTCTTGCAAACATTTCAACATTGTTAATATACTTAGTAAAATGCGCTTAAATTATTCTGTCTGAAATTATAAATCTAAATCACTTGCTCAAGGCTAATCTGGCAGATTTTGTAAAATGCCAAATCCTCTTAGACGTTCCAAAGACATTATTTTTAATGTTTAACTTATACAAAAGCATTACTACTATAATTATTTACTTCATTATATCATTTTAACTTCTCCACAGGGTGAAAAATTCACTCAAGTAAAGGTCAGAGTTTTTACTGTATCAGGTAGAATGATCTGAAGTAAGGAGCTCGGTTTTGCCCTCAGGTTGTGTGTGCTTATTAGAGATTCAAGACCAAGCATAGAATTCAGAGCTTTATGTTTCTGAATGGTATCTCCTTAGTAACAGGTACAAAGAAAACTCCACCTCTCTCTTTTTTTTTTAAATTCACGGAAGACCCTAAGGCCATATCTTTCAGGTACAAAGTTTGAGCCATCTGATTTGAATAGCCAGTAACCTGTAAGTTTATCCAGGTGGCTTCTATACTAGTTGTGTTCTAAATTTCATAACTATTTTGTTTAACTCTGCATTTGTTTTTTGTTTTTAAGTGGCCAAAAATACATAGTTATAAGCTGATAATGTTGGATTTGATCCCCAATCTCCTTGACTTCAGAGTTTTGGCTATAATCCACAATGGTAAATTGTCCTATAAATCCTCTCAAATTTTTATTTTAAAGTAAATATTTCCTTTTAGTTCTTGTTAGAAAAAGCAGGGAAAGAAATGAGTGGTATACCTGGCTCAGCAGCAGATTTTATTCTGAACATGCTCAGAAAGGATCTGACCAGGCAGGTAAAAAATCCACCTCCCTTACAGACTATGGGATGCTTACAGGGTGGGGGGAGTCATTGGAATTCTTTGGTTGCAGGGTGGTCAGCCTTGCCTCAGGGCTTGGGCCACTTCAGGAAAGTGATAATTAGACAGGTGATTTGGGCTGTTCCAGGAAAGTGATAATAGAGATGGGTGGTCTGGGTTCCAGGAGTTTGATAATTGGGAGGGATGGTTGGGTCAGTCTTGGCAGACAGAGTCCAAAGATGGAGTTATTCTGATTCTAACATTCCCAACTCTGTCATTATATAGAAAGCCATGGTAGAAATGTTATAGGAGCTGGTTCTGGTTACAGGGTTCTGATCATGGAGGTTGAGGTAGATGTGTGGCCCATTGGGGCAACAGCAGGAACATGGATTCAGTTTCATCCCAAGAGGTGACTTTGGAAGTAAAAACATACTGAGAGAGAGAAAAAAAAAAATATACTGAGAGGCAAATAAAGGATTGACTCATGACACTGGAAAGAGGAAAAAATCTCAGTAAATATGAGGGAGGCCTGGAAAACAAGAGAATGATTTTTTTCCTCAGAGGAAATAAGCAAGGTCTATATAGGTCTAATTTAATAGGAATATGTGTATAAGAACAATAACCCAAAAGAACAAGTGCTTCACTTGGTAAAAGAGATATCAAACCATATACAGAAAAGGATAATAAGCTGGTTATTTTACAAGGCTAATATAGCCCAAAATTATTTTGGCTTTATACTGGTAACATTTACTTCTCCACAATTATTGAAGTCCATCATTGACATTTTAGTTACACAGGTGTGGCTTCTGGAAGCCTTAGGTTTTGGTTTTTCATTTCCCAAACACCACTTTGCACATGTCAGGCTATTGTCCCACATGGCTAAAAGACTTTCTCTTAAGGTCTTATACATGGTAGCAAGTCAGGCATGAAGACAGCTTCTTCAGGAGAGTGATGCTAATTAGAGCCATTACAAAAGAAACTCTTAGATCATGGTAAATCTATTAGCCATTATGATCTAGTCATTATTAGCGATATGAATTTTCTTGTATATGACATGATATTTTACAGGTGACATACGAGTATTATATCCAAGGTTGAAAATAATAACATAGGTGCAAGGTAAGGAAACAAAGAATGTTGTCTGAAAAGTAAGGAAGAAGAGTTAATTAAAATTTCTGGAAATAAGATTTAGGTAAGGTGGAAGTGGGAATTATAAGAAACTAGTTTTGAAGTAATACTTGAAATAGAAGTTTTAAATTTGAATATGATAGAAATTAATAAATTAATAATTTTTGAAGTTTGGTTATTCACAGGAACAAAGAAATTTTATATAATTTCACCCAGTTTATATCTGTTAGAATAAGTTTATAGCAAACAATATAAGTTTCACCCAATGGGAAAACATATAAGAGCAGAATATTTAAGAAATCTATTATTGTAAACAGATGTTTTATCAAACAAAATAAAGGTAATATCAGATGGGAAACATATAACAACATTTGGATGCAAAGTATCGCACTTAACACAAAATTCTCATTTGTAACCCATTTTGTGAACATCGGTAGAGTAATATTTATGAGATCTATTGTTATAGCAGAATCAGATACTTTGTAAATCATTTTAAGAATAGAGTTACATTTAAGAAAACTTGAATTTTGTCCTTAGAACTTTAACATTATTTAGTAATATACCCATTATCTTTTTCTGTAACTTTCAATTATATCTCAGAAATTTAATAAACCTTTTAATTTATCAGCACACATTATATATCCTATATTCCTATATAGGACCAGATCTTTGGTCAGAAGGCAGTGGTGTTTTCCCTTTTAATGTTGCCAGAGACAAAGGAAATTGGGTCTGTATTTTAATGACCTCCAAGTCTAATGTCAGTCTCTTAAAAGAGGAGAAAGACCCCCCAAGTTCTTTTGGGAGATGGATGCCAGGTTCACATATGACCTCTTCAAGCTGAAGTGGGATGAAGAGAAAAACAACGGGGAAAGGGATCTCTACTCCTGTTGACTTTTAGGCCTTGGGGAACAATCAAAAGGGACCCAGATAGCTGTTAGTCTGTTACAGGACCCTATTAAGTGGATTAATGGAACTGTAAAAGTCCAGAAGGTCATTTACATCAATCTTGTATTTTTGACTTTTATGTCACACTTAGATAAAGTTTAAACAAACAGACAAAGCTAGTTAAAGTATCTTGATTTTGTTAATGACTCAGTTTTCCCAGTAGCCAAAGCTTAACATAGTAGGAAACCTATGTATACCTGAATTTTTAAAATTTATTTTATTTTTGGAGAGAGACACAGAGAGTGACAGACAGAGAGAGAGGGAGAGGGAGACAGATAGAGAATGGGTGCGCCAGCAGTCTCTCAGCTGATGTGAACTTAATCCAGATGCGTGCGCCCTCTTGTGGGCAAGTGCGGCATTGCATCCTTGCATCACTTTGCATCTGGCTAAAAGTGGGACCTGGAGATTGGAACGGGGTTCTTAGGCTTAGCAGGCAGGCACCTTAACCACTAAGCCATCTCTCCAGCCCTGTATACCTGAATTTTAACCTTGATATGAGACAATAAATATACCAACTTGTTATAAAGAGTTAAGTTTTAATTATATAAATAATTAAGGCAAGAGAAATACAGAGAAATAACTTTTTTGTTAACCTATTTTATCTTAAAAATTTAGAAATTATCCTTAAAACCCAGGAAGTTGTGTCTCTACAGAAAGCATGCATATTGTATCTTAGCAGTTATAAATATAGGCAAAACATATCAACATTTTTGTGTTTTCTCAGTAAACCCAAATTAATCACTTCTTTAAAGACAAGTCAAAATAAACATTCAGAAGGCAATGTTAGGAGCAGGATTAAACTTTGATATATAGACATGTCTGCTGTAGTAAGCATGAATAAGCATAAAGCCAAAAGTCCAGAAGTAAATTATTTTAAATATATCATAAACCTGTTTTTAGCAATCATCTCAATATATATATGAACATTAGAACACTTAATGACCATAAGCACTAGAACAATTACTGACCATAATTTAATTACATATAAAGACAAACTACATGAAACATAAAATGCATGACATGACATGGCTGGTCAGCATTAGAGATGACAAATAACATGAAACATGATTACAAATAGACAAACCTTGTTCTTAAGATTTTAGTTATACTTTGTAGCAGACACCTTCAGGTTCACTGCGATGAACTTCCAGACCAGGCACAGTTATGGAGGAAGGGATATTTATTGATGCTTACAAATGCAGGGGAAGTTCCATAATGGCAGAAGAAGCTGGCCTGCTTTCATAGGACCAAACACACAGAGAAAAGCCAAAAGCCAAAAGCCACATAGCAGAACACACCTCAGGAACTCCACCTAGGCACACTTTGCATATCTTTAGATTGAAATCTCAAACCCACCACCACACCTTAAGATCTGCCCAGTGACACTGCCTCTAGCCAGGTGGCTGCAGATGCAAACTAAAACTAATAAAACACTGTATATATTGGGGACCGTCTATTAAAACTATCACATGCTTCAAACTGATGATGACTTAAGTTAATTCAATATTTTTAAATTTAAACAGGGACTCATATCAGCAATATAGATTATATATATATTAATTTTAATTTAATTTTTTATTGACAACTTCTATATTTACAGAAAATAAACCATGATAATTCCCTCCCCTCCCCCACTTTCCCCTTCATAACTCTACTCTCCATCATATTCCCTCCCTCTTTCCATTAGTCTCTCTTTTATTTTGATGTCATCATCTTTTTCTTCGATTATGAGGATCTTCGGAGGGTATTGCTAGGCACTGCGAGGTCATGGATATCGAGGCCAATTTCTGTCTGGACAGTTGCATTGTAAGGAGTGATACCCTTCCTTCGGCTCTCACATTCTTTCTGCCACCTCTTCTGCAATGGACCCTGAGCCTTGGAGTGTGTGATAGAGACGTTTCAGTGCTGGACACTCCTCCATCACTACTCAGCATTATGATGCCTTTTGGGTCACTGCCATCTGAAAAAGAAGCTTCAGTTCTGAAAAGTGACAGAGGAGCGTCCAGCACTGAAACGTCTCTATCACACCCTCCAAGGCTCAGGGTTCATTGCTGAAGAGGTGGCAGAAAGAATGTGAGAGCCGAAGGAAGGGTATGACTCCTTACAATGCAACTGTCCAGACAGAAATTGGCCTCGATATCCATGAACTCGCAGTGCCTAGCAATACCTTCACAAGACCCTCATAATGGGAGAAAAAGACGATGACATCAAAATAAATGAGAAACTAACAGAGAGAGGGAGGGGATATGATGGAAAATGGAGTTGATGAGGGGAAATGGGGGGGGGAGGAAATTATCATAGTTTATTTACTGTAAGAATAGAAGTTGTCAATAACAAAATTATACATTAAGAAAAGTAATGTAGAGATTTGATGGAATGTACATCAAAATTTCAATGATGTTTCTCACTGATATGGGATAGTTAATCTAGAAATTCATATGGAAGCACTGAAGATCAAAACTTGCCAAAGCAAAACTAAGGAGAAAGAAGATATATGGAGGCATCACAACATCTAATCTCAAGTTATACTATGGGGCAATAGACAGCATGGTACTGGCACCACAACAGACATATATACCAGTGAAATGGAAGATTCAAAGTTTGCCAAATGAGCAAAAACATTCAGTGGGAAAAAGCCAGCTTATTTAACAAATGTTGTTAGTAAAACTGGATATTCATCTGAAGAAGAATGAAATTAGATCTCTTTTGCCCTGTACTAATCTCAATTCAAAGTAAATCAAAGACCTTGACTTAAAACCTGAAATACTGAAACCAGTAGAGGCAACAATTTGGAACAGGTTTAAAATAAAGGCATAGGGGCTGGAGAGATGGTTTAGAGGTTAAGCACTTGCCTGCGAAGCCTAAGGACGCTGGTTCAAGGCTTGATTCCCCAGTACCCACATAAGCCAGATGCACAAGGAGGCACATGCATCTGGAGTTTGTTTGCAGTGGCTGGAGGCCCTGGAACACCCATTCTCTCTCTCTCTCTCCATGCCTATTTTTGTATCTCTCTCTCCCAAATAAATAAATAAAAATAAAAATAAATTTAAAAGAATAAAGGCATAGATAAGAACTTACTGAACAGAACTCAAACAGTAGAGGAAATAACCCTAAGAATTAACAAATATGACTTCATGAAATTAAAAATTTCTAGAGAGCAAAAGAATTCATAAGCAAAGTGAAGAATACACAGAATGTAAGAAAAATCTTAGCCAGCTATATTTCAATCAATGGCTAATAATCAGAACTTACAAAGAACTACAAAAATCAAACTGCCAAAAAAAGCCTGCCAATCAACAAATAGGATAACAAAATGGACTGTTTACAAAGGAAGAAACACAAATGGCCAGTAAATATTTCAAAAGGCATTCAGTATAACCAGTCAGTAGGCAAATAGAAATTAAAACCATTTTGATGTATCATCTGTTATAGTCCGCTCCATGTTGCTAGGACAAGCATCCAACCAGACACAGGTTATGGAAGGAAAGGGGTTTATTTCAGGCTTACAGAGTCCAGGGGAACACCATCAATGGTGGAAGAAGCTAGTTACCTTTCACAGATCCAAATAGAGAGAAACAACTATAGGAAGCAAACACCAACACCAGTGAGCACAAAACTGCCAGAGCTCAAACTACTTTCTCGAAACCTTAGGATTGGAATTAAAGATCTGCCCCAAGACACACCAGAGGGCTGGACCCTTGGATCTTCCCATGGTGACATACCCTCTGTAGCAGTGATCTGCTGGATAAGGGCTGAAGTTGCAAACTCAATTTTTATAAAATACCT
This sequence comes from Orientallactaga sibirica, assembly GCA_036365145.1. Taxonomy (NCBI): domain Eukaryota; kingdom Metazoa; phylum Chordata; class Mammalia; order Rodentia; family Dipodidae; genus Orientallactaga; species Orientallactaga sibirica. Next base: position 8,573,823 of record JAEOAD010000372.1, on the reverse strand, counting down.
GAGTATATGGGGCTGTGAGCTTGAAATAAATCTCTTCATCTCACAGGAGATATCTCAAAAATTAAAAATAGAGGGCCTGGGGAGATGGGTTACTGGTTAACCACTTGCTTGTGAAACCTAAGTACGCTAGTTCAAGGCTCGATTCTCCAGGCCCCATGTAAGCCAGATGCACAAGGTGGCACATGCATCTGGAGTTTGTTTGCAATGGCTGGAGACCGTGGTGTGCCAAGTCTCTCTATCTATGCCTCTTTCTCTCTCTGTGTCTGCCTGTTGCTCACAAATAAATAAATAAAAATAAACAAAAATTAAAAATAGAACTACCATATGATCTAGCTATACCACTCCTTAAGGTCTCCACACTCTGTTATGAGATACTTGGATATCCATGCTCTATTTGGAGTTATTGTTTTTTTAACTAAGAATATACTTTGTATGGACACATCATGGGTTGGTACCATCATTTCTCTATTCCCTGCCCCTATTCTACTGAGGGCCATCCTCAGTGGGATTGCTGGTATTCACCATGTGGTTATGGGTTATGCATTGTGAAAGCAGCAGTCAGTCATTTTGGGGGGGGGCAGTATTTACAATTATTGATGTCCATTGACATTTGAATGGATATTGAAAATGTGGTACATATAGACAATAGAATTGTATATATCAGTATGTAAAAATTATAAAATTTTCAGGAATATGGATAGATCGCTAAAGAATTATATTACATTAGGTAACTGAAACTCAGAAAAACCAAAACTGCATGTTGTTTCTGATAGGTGTGTCTTAGCTTGTAATATCCACAAGTGGGGGTAAATGTGGGTAAAACTTAATAAAGGTAGGATGGCAACCAAAATTGAATATAAAGAGTTGAGCTGGAAGAAGTGGAGGGAAGGATATAAGGGCACATGTGACATGTAAACAGAAGGAGGGAGGCTATAGGTGAGGAGAGGGGAATGAGAGGGAAGATAAATTGGTTATAGGAGGGGTGATGAAAAGCAACTAAAACAAATTGTTTCTGAAAACGTCAGAAGGAATGATACCTAAATCTCTATATTCAACCTAAAACAACAAAATTAAAAAAAAAACAAAAACATTAGTGACTAGGAGCAAGGGAGATGGCTCATTGGGTAAGAGTGCTTTCGGTACAAGCAAGAGGACCCGAGTTTGACTCCCAGCATGCACATAAAAAGCTAAGCATGAAAAAAAAAAAGCTAAGCATGGCTACACAAGCCTATAACTTGGGGTTGGGGGCAGAGGTAGGAGGATCACTGGAACTCCCTTGTCAGCTAATCTACATGAAAAAGTCAGGGCTCCAGGTTCCGTGAGAAACTTTTTTATTTATTTATTTTTTTAATTGACAGCTTCTATACTTACATACAAAAAAAGCATGATATTTCCCTCCCTTCCCCCATTCCCCTTTAGAACTCCAACCTCCATCATATCCCCTCCCTCTCTCCATTAGTCTCTCTTTTAATTTGATGTCATCATCTTTTTCTTCTATTATGAGGGTCTTGCGAAGGTATTGCTAGGCACTGCGAGGTCATGGATATTGAGGCCAATTTCTGTCTGGGCAGTTGCATTGTAAGGAGTCATACCCTTCCTTTGGCTCTTCCATTCTATGCGCCCCCTCTTCTGCAATGGTCCCTGAGCCTTGGAGGGTGTGACAGAGTGTTTCAGTGCTGGGCACTCCTCTATCCCTTTTACTCAGCACTATGTTGCCTTTTGGGTCATCCCAGTGGTCATCACCATCTAAAAAGAGAAGCTTCTCTAACCAGAAGTGAGAGTGGCATTAATATGTGAATATGAGCATTAAGTGTAGTATTTTCAGGGCAGCTTGGTGGGAATAATATATACATTTAGTCAGACAAGAGCAGGCTTTATACCCTAAAGCTCATGACCTCCCCTGCCATAGACTTTTGCTTAGGTTTTTTAGTACCAGGTATGTATTCCCTCCCATAGAGAGGGCCTTCAGTCCAATTATGGAGCAGTTGGTTACCCCAAGAGCAGACATGCCACTATTGCACCCTTTCAGTCATTGGGCCTGTATGGCCAAACTTGAATTTTCAGTGTCCAGTGTTTTCACTGCTGATGACTTCTGTCTCCCATAGGGCTGCATGCAGTGCAGCTTTTTTCCAGCTTTCAGTTGGCTGGTCTACAGGGAAAAGGTTTTCTGCTCAGCACCAGCTTGCTTTCTCAGTGACCTTGCCTCTCAGGCAAGAGATGTCTTCAGCAATAGGGTCTTACCATCTGTTTCTCAAGGGCAATCAAGGGCTTTGGCAACAGCCTTTAATGTTTTCGAGGCTACTGGGACCTCTTTGGCCAACAACTCACAGGAAGGTATCCCACTCCAGGCACTGGAAATTTTCTAGTAACAGTCTACATCTTCTGGATGTGCCATTATTCAAAAACGGAGGTTTACATAAGTCTTATTCACAGTATCTTGAATTTTGATTGACCCTCCCCCTGCCCTTCTTTTACGCATTCTTTTCCCATGGCCTTATTTAGGCCATTCCCCTCCCTGTAATCTGTTCTTCTACTTACATATGTGCAATACCATACACTTAAATCCTTCCCTCTCCTGCCTCCCTTATAGCCTTTTACCAGCTTACTGGTTTCTGGTACCAATTTTTGGTTCCAGTTCACACATAAGTCTATACATTTGTAGCTAGGATCCACATATGAGAGAGAACATGTGATGTTTGGCTTTCTGAGCCTGGGTTACCTCACTTGATATAGTCCTTTCCAGATCCATCCAGTTCCCTGCAAATTCCATAATTTCATTTTTCTTTACCACTGAATAGAACTCCATTGTGTAAATGTACCACATCCTTATTATCCATTCATCTGTGGAGGGACATCTAGGCTGGTTCCATTTCTTAGCTATTGTGAATAGAGCAGCAATAAACATGGTTGTGCAAGTATTTCTAAGGTAGTGAGAAGAGTCCTTTGGATATATGCCTAGGAGTGCTATAGCTGGATCATATGGTAAATCTATTTTTAGTTGTCTCAAGAACCTCCACACTGATTTTCACAATGGCTGGACCAGATTACATTCCCACCAACAGTGTAGAAGTGTTCCTCTTTTTCCGCATCCACGCCAACACTTATTGTCATTTGTTTTCTTGATGGTAGCCATTCTGACAGGAGTGAAATGGAATCTCAAAATGGTTTTAATTTGTATTTCCCTGATGGCTAAGGATGTGGAACATTTTTTTCGATGTTTATATGCCATCTGTATTTCATCTTCTGAGAACTCTCTATTTAGTTCCATAGCCCATTTTTTTTTTTTTTTTGTAAGTCACGATCCTTTTATTGTGATCTACATTCAGACATATGGTTAGGTACAACTCACATTGCATTCTAAACGCTTTACATAGGAGAGCCCTATGGAGTGGGTTTCTGAGTTTGCTTCTCTGAGCCCTGAAATCCAGATCCATCTGTTTTGACTGTTTTGTATATTGGGCATCCAAAGCACAAACAAGAATGCAAGTTGAAAACCAGTGATCCAGTCTAGACTGTCGCTCATTTCACCCCTGTACAGTATTACACAAAGGCAGAAAAACTAGGGCAGACCAAGTTGGCAGCCTACCGTCCTTGCCCACTTTACTTTGAAAGAGTCGCTGCCATTTCAGTTGGGTGGAGACTTCTGGTCACTATTTTTGCATCTACTGCAGATGCATCGAGCAAACAACCGAGCCTCAGGCCTTGGCTTTTCTTGATCATAAGAAAACAATTCAGGTAAGTGAGAAAAATTAGGAATAAGGTTTATATAACCCTCAGTGTTAGGCAGATTTCATCTACAAAACCGCTCAGTCTTTCTAAACTATGTGAATGGAATTTGTTTGCCTCAATGCAATTCCACGGAAGGTTTCTAAACGGTGAGCTAATTGCTTGATCTAATTTTGGAACTTTCCCAAAGTTAATCTCTGAATTCATTATCTTTTTTTTTTTTTTTTTTTTTATTGACAACAAAACATACTTACATACCAAAGGTGCGTATTTTCCCTCCCCTCCCCCCCTTCCCCTTTAGAACTCCACTCTCCATCATATCCCCTCTCTCTCTCCATTAGTCTCTTTTTTTAATATGATGTCATCCTCTTTTACTTCTACTATGAGGGTCTTGCGGAGGTATTGCTAGGCACAGCAAGGTCATGGATATCAAGGCCAATTTCTGTCTGGGCAGTTGCATTGTAGGGAGTCGTACCCTTCCTTTGGCTCTTCCATTCTATCCGCCCCCTCTTCCGCAATGATCCCTGAGCCTTGGAGGGTGTGACAGAGATGTTTCAGTGCTGGGCACTTCTCCATCCCTTCTTCTCAGCACTATGTTGCCTTTTGGATCATCCCAGTGGTCATCGCCATCTGAAAAGAGAAGCTTCTCTAACCAGAAGTGAGAGTAGCATTAATATGTGAATATGAGCATTAAGTGAAGTATTTTCCGGGCAGCTTGGTGGGAATAGTATATACATTTAGATAAGGGCATGCTTTATACCCCTAAGGTTTATGACCTTACCTACCATAGACTTTGCTTAGGTTTTTCAGTACCAGGCATGTATTCCCTCCCGTAGAGAGGGCCTTCAGTCCAATTATAGAGCAGTTGGTTACCCCACGAGTAGACATGCCACTATTGCACCTGTTCAGTCTTTGGGCCTGTCTGGCCAAATTTGAATATTCAGCGTCCACTGTTTTCACTGCTGATGACTTCTGTCTCCCATACTCTGCATGCAGTGCAGCTTTTTCCAGCTTTCAGTTGGCTGGTCTACAGGGAAAAGGTTTTCTGCTCAGCACCAGCTTGCTTTCTCAGTGACCTTGCCTCTCAGGCAAGAGATGTCTTCAGCAATAGGGTCTTACTATCTGTTTCTCAGGGGAAACCAAGGGCTTTGGCAAAAGCCTTTAATGTTTTGGAGGCTACCGGGACCTCCTTGGCCAACAACTCACTGGAAGGTATCCCATCCCAGGTACTGAAAATTTTCTAGTAACAGTCTACAGCTTCTAGATGTACCATTATTCAAAAAAAGTAGTTTTACATAAGTCTTATTCACAATCTTTTGAAATTAGATTGACCCTCCCCTTGCCCTTCTTTTATGCATTCTCTACCCATGGCCTTGGTTAGGCCATTCCCCTCCTTGTAATCAGTCCTTCCACTTACATATGTGCAATACCATACACTTCAGTCCTTCCCTTTCCTCCGTCCCTTATAGCCTTTTACCAGCTTACTGGTTTCTGGTACCAATTTTTGGTTCCAGTTCACACACAAGTCTGTCTATTTGTAGCTAGGATCCACATATGAGAGAGAACATGTGACGTTTGGCTTTCTGAGCCTGGGTTACCTCACTTAGTATAATCCTTTCCAGATCCATCCATTTCCTGCAAATTTCATAATTTCATTTTCTTTACCGCTGAGTAGAACTCCATTGTGTAAATGTACCACATCTTTATTATCCATTCATTTGTGGTGGGACATCTAGGCTGCTTCCATTTCCTAGCTATTGTGAATAGAGTGGCAATAAACATGGTTTTGCAAGTATCTCTAAGGAAGTGAGAAGAGTCTTCTGGATATATGCCTAGGAGTGCTATAGCTGGATCATATGGTAAATCTATTTCTAGCTGTCTCAAAAACCTCCACACTGATTTCCACAATGGTTGGACCAGGTTACATTCCCACCAACAGTGTAGAAGTGTTCCCCTTTTTCCGCATCCACGCCAACACTTACTGTCATTTGTTTTATTGATGGAAGCCATTCTGACAGGAGTGAAATGGAATCTCAAAGTGGTTTTAATTTGCATCTCCCTGATGGCTAAGGATGTGGAACACTTTTTCAGATGTTTATATGCCATCTGAATTTCATCTTCTGTGAATTCTCTATTTAGTTCCATAGCCCATTTTTAACTGGGTTGTTTGAATTCTTATTATTCTGTTTTTGAGTTCTTTGTATATTCTGGATATTAATCCTCTGTCAGATGTATAGCTGGCAAAGATTTTCTCCCATTCTGTAGGTTGTCTTTTTGCTCTACTCACAGTGTCCTTTGCTGTACAAAAGCTTTGTAATTTCATAAGGTCCCATTGGTTGATTAGTGATTTTATTCGCTGAGCAATTGGGGTTATATTCAGAAAGTCCTTACCTATGCCAATATGTTGAAGGGTTTCCCCTACTTTTTCCTCTAGCAGGTTCAGAGTTTCAGGTCTGATATCAAGGTCCCTGATCCATTTGGATTTGACTCTTGTGCATGGAGAAAGACAAGGATCTATGTTTATCCTTTTACATACCGATGTCCAGTTTTCCCAACACCACTTGTTAAAGAGGCTATCTTTTCTCCAATTAATATTTTTGGCATTTTTGTCAAAAATCAGGTGGCTGTAGCTGCTTGGATTAATATTTGGGTCTTCTATTCTGTTCCATTGATCTACCTGTCTGTCCTTGTGCCAGTACCATGCTGTTTTTGTTACTATGGCTTTGTAATATAACTTAAAATCGGGTATGGTTATACCACCTGCCTGATTTTTGTTTATAAAAATTGTTTTGGCTATTCGAGGTTTTTGTGTTTCCAGATGAATTTTAGGATTGTTTTTTCTATTTCCGTGAAGAAAGCTATTGGGATTTTAATAGGGATCGCATTAAATGTATAGATTGCTTTTGGTAAGATTGACATTTTCACAATATTGATTCTTCAATCCAGGAGCATGGGATGTCTTTCCATTTCCTTGTGTCTTCTGTAATTTGTCGCTCGAGTTTTTAAAGTTCTCATTGTAGAGATCCTTCACTTCCTTGGTTAAGTTTATTCCAAGGTATTTTATTTTTTGGCAATTGTGAATGGGAGAGATTCCTGATTTCATCCTCTGCACGTTTGTTGTTAGTATATAGAAAAGCTACTGATTTCTGTGTGTTTATTTTGTATCCTGCTACATTGCTAAAAGTGTTTATCAGCTCTAACAGTTTGCAGGTAGAGACTTTAGGGTCTGTTAGGTATAGAATCATATCGTCTGCAAATAATGATAATTTGATCTCTTCCCTTCCAAATTGTATCCCCTTTATGAGTGTCTCTTGCCTTATTGCTGTGGCTAAGACTTCCAGTACTATATTAAATAGTAGTGGGGAAAGTGGACACCCTTGTCTTGTTCCTGAATTTAGAGGAAAAGCTTCAAGTTTTTCCCCATTTAGTATTATGTTGGCTGTAGGTTTGTCATAAATAGCTTTTATTATGTTGAGATATGCTCCTTCTATTCCCAGTTTCTGTAATACTTTCACCATGAAGGGTGTTGGATTTTGTCAAATGCCTTTTCTGCATCTATTGAGATGACCATATGATTTTTGTCCTTCAGACCATTTATATGGTGTATTACATTTATGGATTTGCGTATGTTGAACCATCCCTGCATCTCTGGGATAAAGCCTACTTGGTCAGGGTGAATAATCTTTCTGATAAATTCTTGTATTCTGTTTGCCAGTATTTTGTTGAGAATTTTTGCATCCATGTTCATGAGGAGATTGGTCTATAATTTTCTTTTTTGATCTGTCTTTGTCGGTTTGGGTATCAGGGTGATGCTGGCTTCATAGAAGGATTTTGGTAGAGTTCCTTCCTTTTCTATTTTATGGAAAAGTTTGAGAAGCATTGGTATTAGATCCTCCAGGAATGTCTGGTAAAATTCAGCAGTGAATCCATCTGGGCCTGGGCTTTTTTAGTTGGGAGACTTTTTATAACTGCTTGAATCTCTGTGGTTGTTATAGTTCTATTTAAATGGTTTATCTCTTCTTGATTTAATTTTGGTAGGTCATATGAATCAAGGAATTCATCCATTTCTTTCAGGTTTTCAAACTTAGAGGCATATATATTCTTAAAGTATGTCCGTATGATTTTCTGAATTTCTTTGGTATCTGTTGTGATGTTGCCTTTTTCATCTCTAATTTTATCAATTTTTGTCTCTTCTCTCTTTCTTTTGGTCAGATTTGCTAAGGGTTTGTCAATCTTGTTTATCCTTTCAAAGAACCAACTCTTTGTTTCATTGATCTTTTTGATTGTTTTTGGTTTCCATTTCATTAATTTCTGCCCTAACCTTTATTATTTCTTCCCGTCTACTAATTTTTGGTTTGCCTTGTTCTTCTTTTTCCAAGGCCTTAAGGTGAAGCATTAAATTGTTTAGTTGTGAACTCTCAATTTCTTAATATATGCACTTAGGGCTATAAATTTCCCTCGTAGGACTGCCTTCATTGTGTCCCAAAGGTTTTGGTATGTTGTATTCTCATCATCATTTGATTCTACAAATTTCTTGATTTCCTTTTTAATTTCTTCAATGACCCATACATCATTCAATAAAGTGCTGTTTAGTCTCCATGAGTTTCTGTATGCTCTGTATATTTTCTTGTTGCTGATTTGCAGTTTAATCCCATTGTGGTCAGACAATGTACAAGGGATTATTTCAATTTTCCTGTATTTGTTAAGATTTGATTTGTGTCCTAGTATATGGTCTATTTTAGAAAATGTCCGTGAGCTGCTGAGAAAAATGTATATTCTGCAGCATTTGGATGGAATGTTCTGTAAATATCTGTTAGGTCCATTTGTTCCATGGTATCATTTAATGCAGATGTCTCTCTGTTTATTTTTGCTGGGTAGACCTGTCAAGTGATGAGAGTGGGGTATTGAAGTCCCCCACTACTATTGTGTTAGGAGATATCTCTGACCTTAATTCTAATAGTGTTTGTTTGATGAAATTGGGAGCCCCATGTTAGGGGCATATATGTTTAGGATTGTAATGTCCTCCTGTTGGAGTGTTCCTTTAATCAGTATAAAGTGACCTTCTTTATCTTTCCTCACAAATGTTGGATTGAAGTCTATCTTGTCAGAAATTAAAATAGCAACCCCTGCTTTTTTCTAGGCCCATTTGCTTGAAATACCTTTTTCCAACCTTTCACCTAAGAAGGTTTCTATTTTTTATTGAGAGATGAGTTTCCTGGAGGCAACAGATGGCAGGATCCTGCTTTTTAATCCAGTCTGCAAGTCTGTGTCTTTTGATAGGGGCATTGAGACCATTGATATTAAGAGTTATTATTGACATATATGTGTTTATTCTCACCATTCTTCTTATTTTTTTAGTTTTTCCTGTTTTCCCTTTACTCACTTGTTTTAACTGTTATTTGAGTATGGTTTATTTTTTCCTATTTCCTGATGTGTGTGCTTTGCTTTCTCCTCAGCATGAATGATTCCTGCAAGTATTTTCTGTAGAGCTGGTTTAGTTGCCAAAAATTCCTTTAGCCTGTCTTTGTTGTGGAATGTCCTTATTTCTCCATCTATTTGGATAGATAGTTTTGCAGGATAAAGTAATCTCGGTTGACAGTTTTTATCTTTCAGAACTTGGAATACATTACTCCAGGCCCTTCTGGCCTTTAAAGTTTGTGTTGAGTAATCTGCTGTGAGTCTGATGGGCTTCCCTTTGTAGGTCACTTGCTTTTTCTCTCTAGCTGCTTTCAATATATTTTCTTTGGTTTGTATGTTTGGTAGTTTAATTATAATATGGCGGGGAGAGGTTCTTTCCAGGTTTTGTCTGTTTGGTGTTCTAAAGGCTTCCTGTATCTGCATTGGCATCTCTTTCCCAATTTGGGGGAAGTTTTCCTCTATGATTTTGTTGAAAACACCTACTATGCCTTTGGAGTGAAATTCTTCTCCTTCTACTATCCCTTGAATTCTTATGTTTGATCTTTTCATAGTGTCCCGAATATCCTGTAATTCCCATTCATACCTTCCTATTATTTTGTCTTTCTCTCTGTTGGACTGTATTAGATCAGCTACTTGGTCTTCTAGCTTCGATATCCTGTTCTCTCCTTCATCCATTCTACTAGAGATTTTCTACAGAGGTTTTAATTTCACTGACTGTGTTCTTTATTGCTAGCATTTCTGAGTGGGTTTTCTTTATTCTTTCTATTTCTGTATTTATGTCTAGTATTGACCTCCTTATTTCATTAAATTGGTTTTCTGTGTTTTCTTTGAATCCTTTGATTTCTTCTTTGAGGTCTTTGAACCCTTTCATTTCCTCTTTGAGTTCTTTGAACATAATTATAATCATTCTTTTGAAATCTTTCTCGGGGATGTCCTCTAAGTCAGCCTCACTGAAGGTCATTTCTGATATATTAATACTTTTGGTGGATTTATATTGTCTGGATGTTTTGTGTTTCTTGTATTGTAATGTAGAGATCTTTGCATCTTGAATTAATTTAATGCTTGGGTTTTCTAAATATCTGCAGTAATGTTAGATGTATCAATCAATCTGATATTATATGTCTTCAGTGTAGGAGTTAAAGGTGTTAAGTGTGGTTCTTAAGGCTCTCAAAGTAATCACAGAAGTGACCCTTGCCTGCTATGAGATTATCAAGTGGGGTGAATGGAACAGAATACAGTCAAGATCCAAAAATTTAACTCAACAATGTACCCCTTCAATGAAATACAGCATAGAGTATTTGTGGAAAAGCAGGTATTATGACAAAGTCACAGTTCCTAAGGATATGTGTTGGCCCACGCCCTTAATCCTGTCAGCTGGGAGGCTAAGATTTCTGATCTGTAGAGAGTTCCAAGGTCAGCTTGTGATCAAGAGAGACCCTTCCCCAATGAATGACAGAGGAGGAAACAAATCAGGAAGCAATAAATGAGCAGCCTAGAATATAGCTTATTTAGGAATGTCAGATCTGACCATCCATCAGGATTATATACCAGGCTTATTTGGTGGGTACTAACCTAGTGAAAACCAAGTTACCTTTTGGAACGGGTTTGATCACAGCTATGCTGCACGGCTGCTTGGTTCCTTTGCTGTGTTGTGGATTCAGTAGGTCAGCTGCGTCTGTTGGTCTCTGCTTTCGCTGCGCCCAATGCTGCTGGTGAGCTGGTGATCTCTCTTGCTCGCCGTACTTGCACTCGTGGTGGGGGAGGGGAGGCTGTGAGTGGCGGCTGAAGTCCATCTGTTCCTCTACACGATCCTCTTCCTCACTAGCCTCTCTGTTGGTCTCTACTGTCCTCCTTCCATGCTTCTTGAGGTTGTGAGTGGGCGGTGTGAGTGGAAAATTCTCCTCACCTGCCTTTTTAAAGTCCTGCAGATCAGCTGTCTCAGGCGGCCCCTAGCCGTGCCACCGCGGCGGCTGTGGAGCCGCTTTTTGCCCGCTTCTGTGGGCTCCAGACGCTCTGGAACTCTCCTACTTCTCTGCTGGGCTTGAAAGTTTACTATGTACCTCACTTTTTAGTAGAAAAGTGTATTTTGCTGGGGTTTGTTTTGCTATTATTCGCTACTCTCTTTTGGTGAGGTTCCTATGTCGCCATCTTAACCGGAAGTCCTCCATAGCCCATTTTTTAACTGGGTTGTTTGATTTCTTATTATTCTGTTTTTTGAGTTCTTTGTATATTCTGGATATTAATCCTCTGTCAGATGTATAGCTGGTAAAGATTTTCTCCCATTCTGTAGGTTGTCTTTTTGCTCTGTTCACAGTGTCCTTTGCTGTACAAAAGCTTTGTAATTTCATGAGGTCCCAGTGGTTGATTAGTGGTTTTATTCCCTGAGCAATTGGGGTTATATTCCGAAAGTCCTTGCCTATGCCAATTTGTTGAAGGGTTTCCCCTACCTTTTCCTCTAGTAGTTTCAGAGTTTCAAGTCTGATATTAAGGTCCCTGATCCATTAGGACTTGACTCTTGTGCATGGAGAGAGACAAGGATCTATGTTTATCCTTTTACATACAGTTGTCCAGTTTTCCCAGAACCATTTGTTAAAGAGGCTATCTTTTCTCCATTGAATATTTTTGGCATTTTTGTCAAAAATCAGGTGGCTGTAGCTGCCTGGATTAATATTTGGGTCTTGTATTCTGTTCCATTGATCTACCTGTCTGTCTTTGTGCCAGTACCATGCTGTTTTTGTTACTATGGCTTTGTAATATAACTTAAAATCGGGTATGGTAATACCACCAGCCTGATTTTTGTTGCGCAAAATTGTTTTGGCTATTTGAGGTTTTTTGTGTTTCCAAATTAATTTTAGGATTGGTTTTTCTATTTCTGTGAAGAATACTATTGGGATTTTAATGGGGATCACATTAAATGTGTAGATTGCTTTTGGTAAGATTGACATTTTCACAATATTGATTCTTCCAATCCAGGAGCATGGGATGTCTTTCCATTTCCTTGTGTCTTCTGCAATTTGTTGCTCGAGTCTTTTAAAGTTCTCATTGTAGAGATCCTTCACTTCCTTGGTTAAGTTTATTCCAGTGAAAAACTTTATCTCAGGTAAATAAGGCAAAAGAGCAATAAGAAAGGAAACCCAACATCCTCCTCTGGCCTCCACATGCATACAAGTCCATGAACATGTATCTGTGCACACATATGTATATACCACACATACACACACATACAATACCACACGCATCAAAAAATGTTAATGGCTAAAAATATTTTTCTTGTCTGTTTTGAATGTTATTTAGTATTAAACACTGCATATTTAATCAGCCACATTGACAATAAATTATATTTAAGGAACAGTTTCTCAGTATGTGTGTGTTGGGGAGTTAGGAACTGAATTAGTGACATTTGAAATGAACAAGGTCTTATTTTCATTCTTAATGGCATTGTGGTACTTTAAGCATTCATAACCTCTAGGTACTAAACACCATTAGCAACCCCCAGGCATTGTGATAACTGAAAGCATTTCTGATAGAGGTACTGCATACTATAAAGTACATTTGTACTTTATAGGAGGGAATCCCTATGCAAGCAGTTTAGTATGTACACACTACACTGTTAATTATTTGTTCTGACTTAACCTTAAATCTAGATGTCATCAGGAGGATATCAGGAGGACTCACTGACCTTGGTGTATGTGTTCCCAACGCCTACCACTCAGAGACAGATGATAATGAGGGAAAAGAGGAAGGTCAGAGACAAGAGCCACCTGACCAGAAGGATAAGACTGAATTTTGAATTGATTTATTGCCTTTGTTTTGGTTCTTTATAAAAATGCTAATGAGAAAAGGATGGGAGGAAGACAGATATTTAGTATGTATTGTCTTCTCATATTGCTGGCTTTTTAAATAAAGCATAGTCTAAAGATGAAATTCTTGGTTTTTGCTTATGTGACAGGAAGCATGGACTAGTTATTTCCATCTATACATATATCTAAATGGCCCCACATATTGAGCCATTGAGTAGTAAGCATACTTGATTTCTGATCTCAGCTCTGTTAGTAGATATAAGACTTGACCTTCCACTACCTATATTTCTCTTTTCTAAAATTATGGGTTGAATTATACCCCAGGAGCACAAATAATCAGACTCTAGGGCCATCTATGATAAATTTGGCTCTGAGGAGCAGCCCACTTTAAACTTCTTACACACTTGTTTTAACAATTTAGAAAATATATTTTATTTATATTTATTTATTTGAGAGAGAGAGAGAAGCAGAGAGAGAAAAAAAGGGAGATAGAGAATGGGCATGCCTCTAGCCACTGTAAATGAACTCCAGATACATGCACCACCTTGTGCATCTGGCTTACATGGATCCTGGGGAATTGAACCTGGGTCCTTTGGCTTTGCAGGCAATCATCTTTACTGCTAAGCCATTTCTCCAACCCTGTTTTACCAATTTAATGAATTTCTTATTTAATTAGCTGGTATTCATGATCTAATAGACCCTCCATTACATTAGTCTTCTCATTAGGTTATTGTTAGATGGGATAATAGAAAACATTATTAATGAAACTGAACAGATACTTATATTATATATATATATATGTATATATATATATATTATATATATGTATGTATACATATATATACTTATATTATATTATGATTATCAGGAATTTTCTTAAATTTCCATCATGAAATTGGAATATAACAAATAGTGAATAGGGTCTCACTCTAGCCCAGGCTGACCTGGAATTAACTATGTATTCTCAGGGTGGCCTTGAACTCATGGCAATCCTCCTACCTCTGCCTCCAGAGTGCTGGGATTAAAGGCGTGCGCCACCACGCCTGGCTAAGAAAACAAATTTTAATGAAGTTACCACCCCACTGCGGGGAATTAGGTAGCCACTCAGGGGAGAAGGCCCAAAGAGGGAACACCATGTCTGCCTGCATCTCATCCAGCTTATACAATCACAATCAGCTCTCTGGCACCCCCTATGCCAGACCCTGAGCTGACCAATCAACTCTCTCTCTCAAACTCACATGAGCCTAAGGGCCCACCACAATAAGATTATTCATAGATCCTTACCAGGTGGGCAAGGCCTCTTCTGGCTATTCATATCTCCTCAACTTCCAGGTTCCTGCTGTGGTAAGCCCCCATCATCTCAGCCCTTACTGGAAAGCTCTACTGGGCTGAGCTGGGGGTGGAGAGACTACTCCCACATGGGCTTTCTACCCACTTCTGCCAGCCACATGGCAGGAGTTCTCTGTACTTTCTCCTCTTAATCTAATAAAGTCTTTTTAAGCCCTACCCTCTGGTCTATGCATTTAAATTCATAAAACATGAATCCAGGGTACCCTAATTTTTTTGTTTTATTGACATATTGGTGTATTGCCAAGGAGCCCCCAAATTCCCATTACAACACCTTGTTATTGTTCAATGAGATAGCCATGGAGCCTTCACACATAATGGTTTAATTTCTTCTCATTTTTATTATATTGTATTTCAAACATAGAACAAAGTAAAAAGACCAGGAAACCAAACAACCTTAGACCTGTCAACTAGTTTGAACAACTGGTAATCTTTTAGCAAATTTGCTTAATTTCTGTCGTATTTTAAAGTTCAGATATCATGATATAATCTCCTAAAACATATTATCATACAGCGAGTGACATATAAATCACTGAAAATTATTTCTCTTAGTTTTGGATGGTGGGAGTACAAGATCAAGGTGCCAGCTTGTTCAGTGAGGGCCTGCCTTCTGGTTCATACAGAACTGTTTGCTATGTCCTCACACAGTGTGGAAGCTCCTCTTTTGGGTGGAGTCTTTATGACCTAACCACCTCCCAAAGGCCCCAACTTCCTATTACAATAACCTTGGGGTTTAGGATTTCAACATATGAATTTGAGGGGAACAAACCTTCAAGGTATAGTAGTCTTCAAATGAATAACTTTCTGTTTTCCTCACAAGGAGACCACAAACCTAAAAAAAAAAAAAAGCAACAGTTCTTGACTATCATCTGCTCCAATTCCTTTGTAAACATCTCCCAATTGCTTAAAAATTGCCCTTTACAGATGCTTGTAAAACGAGAATACAAAGGTCTTTGTCTGTCTTTTCTAATTATGTCTTTGTAAACTTGGCCTTTTTTTTTTTTACTTTATAACTTTGGCTTTTGAAAGAGAATGATCAAATATTTTGTAAAATGTTTTGCATTCTGACTTCACATGTTTATTTTCTTGTTGCAATATTTACATTGTTTTACTTCCCACAATTAATCTTTAAAGGAGGTGTTAGATCTAAAGGCTTAATTAGGTTCAGATCAAGTATTCATCAGAAATACTGTGTAGGCTCCTTTTTAAAATGTGTTTGTTATTAGTGATGTTATTTTTTCACTGAATTCTGATGATTTCTGTTTATTGAAGGATAGCTTTGGGTAAAGAGTAAACCCAGAACTTTCAAATCTGAAATTTAGCTCACCAGTTAATAAGGGAATCCACTAAAATGTTACAACTGGTTCAAAGTAAAATAAGAAGTGAAAACACATAACTTGAATCTCTGGTACCAGACAATTCCATTTCTCTTTCTCTCTCTCTCTCTCTCTCTCTCTCTCTCTCTCTCTCTCTCTCTCTCTGTGTATGTGTGTGTGTGTACATGCTACAGTGCTCGTTCAGAGGACAATTTTGAGCATCAGTTCTCACCTTCCACCTTGTTTGAGGTAGGGTCTCACATTGTTTACTGCTGTGTACAGCAGGCTAGTTGGCCCTTGAACGTCTGGCAAATTCATCTGTGTCTGGCTCCCTTCTCATAGTAGGCATATGGGGGTGACAGATACTTGCTATAGCATCTGACTTTACATACATTTTGGGAATCTGAACTCAGTACTCATGATGTGTATTTATTCTTTATTATTTTATATTCAATACCTTACTCAATGAGCCATTTCCCCAGCACATGCTTCCCATTTCCATAAACATGAATCTGTTGTATTACTCTACCACTTAAAAGGTTGTGACATAACTCAAGGACTGAAAGGCTCAGAGACCAATTGTAATCAGAAAACCTGCATAGCACCTACTTTTGGATCGAAATATGAAATCTTTTTAAAGTCTCACAAAAAAATTCCCTAACAATCCCTAACACTTTTCTAGTAATATCTGTGGAGTAAATACTTTTTTGGGTGAGGGGGAAAACTGGGGATTGAACCCAGGGCCTATTGTGTCTTAGGCAAGTGCCACACCCTTAGCAGTATAACTGGTTCCATAGGAATACCAGTTTGCCATGAAATAATGGGGAGACAATGGTTTTGTGCAATGTTTTTAGCATCTATTGATGGCTTCTGTCTAAATCATTTATTTTACCCAGGGTAGCAAAATAGAGATCATTCCAATTTTATTATTTCTTCTTTTTACTTATTTGTGAGTAAGGAGAGACAGAGCATGTGTGACAGAGAATATGAATGAATATGGGAACACCAGGGCCTTTTGTTACTGTACACAAACTCCAGACACATGCACTACTTTGTGCATCTGGCTTTCCAAGGGGACTGGAGAAGTGAACCTGGGCAGGTAGGCTTTGCAAGAAAGTGCCTTTAATTGCTAAGCCATTTTCCCACCCTTCTTTATTTATTTAAGCAAGCATTCTTCACAAAAGAAGAACCCTTCTTTCCAGCTGGAACTATTTTCTTATGTTTGAAAAGGCAAAGCAATGTTTAGATCTTCCTTTTTATGAACCAATTTTCAGTGTTAAGACCATTCATAAAAATTGTCTCTAATGTTAAAAAAAACAGGGTACTGTTTTATTTTGGGCTTTGACTTTTAATTTAATCTTTTTAAGATGGGGATCTCATGATGTAGTGAAGGCTGGCCTCAAACTTGTCATCCTCCTGCCTTAGCTTTCTGAGGGCTAGAATTAAAGGTACACCCCACCATGTCCAGCTTTGTTTTGCTCATTATTATTGTTATATGCTTAGATTGTCACAAATTTAATCAGAGGGAGTTTCCCCAGCCTTGTTCCTTTCCTTTCAACATGCCTCCATTTATTTCCAAGTATCCCCTTACTTGTGGCACAAAATGGTGCAGCAGACTGGTCAACTAAAAAAAAAGAAAGAAGACACAAAATGTTAAAATTAAGAGAAGTTATCACTATGAATTCTACAGCCATTAAAAGGTGAGTAAGAATACTATGAATAGCTTGTTACCAACATGTGAGTGAAAATAGGAGAAATGGAAAATTCAATTTTATTGATCTTTTTAAAAAAACTTGCTTTTGGTTATATTGATTTCCTCTGTTTTTCTTTTATTGATGTTTCTAATTAAAATGTACAAGTACAGTATTTTTCTTGTATATCTTCTCTTTTACACAGAAAATATTGAGTCTACTAATGTTAACATAATTATTTGTTGTTTGAGGTGTAACTTGGTGTTAGGCCATGTGCATAACATGCATAAAGCCAGGGTTCAATCCCTAGTACCAAAAGAAAAAAAAACAGAAATACTTCAGAATTATTTATTGGAGCTCCATCTTATAATATTCAAAATATTTTAGAATGACAATACAAATACTACTTCAAACAAAATACAGAATCAGGGTAAAATTTGTTAGCAAGTTTTTATTTTTGGTCATAGAGTACATACCAATAAAGATATCCAGATATCCAGTATCATACAGTCACTTGAAACCATTATTTTTTCTGTGTAATAATACTCCCTGATACAGAATTAGGTCCACTTGTTTAAATTCATTTTAAGGTTTTAAAAATATTTAAGTTAGGGCTGCAGAGATGGCTTAGCAGTTACGGTGCTTACCTACAAAGCCAAAGTACCCAGGTTTGATTCCCCAGAACCCATATAAGCCAGATGTACAAGGTGGCGTATGCATCTGGATTTCATTTGCAGCAGCTGGAGTCCCTGGTGCACCCATTCTCTATATATATATATCTGCTTCTCTCTCTCTCTCTCTGTGGTAGTTTGAATATATGTCCCCCAATATATTCAGTGTTTTATTAGTTATAGTTTGCATCTGCAATCACCTTGCTAGAGGCAATGTCACTGGGGGCTGGTCTTAAGGTGTGGGTTTGAGATTCCATTGTAAAGATATGCAAATGTGCCTAGCAGGAGTTCCTGAAGTGTGCTGTGTGGCCTTTTGGATGTAGTTTTGCTCTGTGTGCTGTGGTGGCTGGTTGGTTTCTCTCTCTCTTTGCTTGGCCCTGTGGAGAGCAGGCCGCTTCTTTTGCCATTATGGAACTTCCCCTGGATCTGTAAGCTTCAATAAATAATATCCCTTCTTCCATAACTGTGCCCAGTCTGGAAGTTCATCTCAGCGAACCTGAAGCTGTCTGCTACACACACACACTCTCTCTCTCTCTGTCACTCACACACACACAAATAAATAAATAAATAAATATTATTTAGGTTAATTTTCAATGGGTAGAACATTGCAAAAGCTAAAACTATATTAGTAAGTCTACACAGAAGCCCGGCAGCTTGCTTAGAAAATATGAACCCCTGGGCTGGAACTGTAATACCAAAGGGAAAAAAATCTCTTTAGTTTTTGTCTTTTTACCTGTCTCCCCACCCCCAGAGTTAAACATTTTCATTAGTTTCAGGTTTGTGGTTACAGTATTACTGTTTGAAGATGTATGTATGTATAAAAATGCACATATATGTGTATATGATCTTATTCTTCCTTTCTTACATAAAATGTAGCATACTGCAGCCAGATGTGTGCCACATGCCTGTGATTACAGTGGGGCAGTTATAAGCCAATGAATGCCAAGGACTGAAGTAGTTACTGGAATGTAGGACATAAGTGAAGGGCAGTTTCCTTTCAAAGTATGTAGAAGGAACTAACTCTTTTTCTATCTTGTTTTGGTGTTTCCAGGATGTGAAAGAATAAATTTTTATGTTTGTAAGTGACCAAGTTTGTAGCATTTGTTATGGCAGCAAATTTAAAATAATACAGAGATTTTCCTCATACTTTTAAAAATGACTAATATACCTCATGTGGCTGGTTTATTCAGTCAGTTCTCCACTGATGAATATATGGATTGCCCTCAAAGCTTTGTACAAAAGTATTCAGTAAATAACCTTGAGTTTATTTAAAAATCTGCTCATATATAATTTACATTTGTTGATTAGGAGTAGGACTGCTGAATCAGATTGTAAATGTGATGGACCGTTTGCTGGATATTGCCAAATCCCTATCCTTAGAAGCTATATCATTTTGCATTTCCACCAGTAATGAGTACTCACTCGTTACTTTGTTCCTCCATATTCACTAACAGGGTACATTTTAAACTTAAATTTTTGCCAGTATGATAAACAAAAAATGGTATCTCTGCATAGTTGTAATTTACCTTTGCTTGACTTTTGCATATAAATTGCAAAAAAATTGTTCAATTTTTTGGACTATGTCTATCTATCGTAGTTGCCATATGATTTTTCCCTTTAGTTTGAAAAATTTTATTGGGAACTTAAATATAGGAACATATTACAAATTAGTCATATTCCCATCAGGTTATCTTCTTATGTCCCCTGTCCTCTATCTGCATTTTCATGAGGGCCATCTTAAGTGGGATATCAGTAGTTCCTGTGGGGTCAGGGATGCACCAGTCAATTACTATGGGGAGGATAATGCTTCAACATATACCTTCCCACCCTGGGGCTCTTACACTCTTTCTGCCCCAACTTCTACAATCTTCCTTGAGCCTCAGAGGGCATGTTAGAAGTCTATTTTAGTGTCGAGCTCTTGGAAGCCTCTGATTTTCTGCTTTGATGGTTATGGAATCTCCTCAGTGTCTACCACCATCTCCTTGAAGAAGGTTTTCTGGTTATCAGTGAGTGCAGCACTCATATTTAATCTGCCACATCCTTTGTAATGTTTCCTGGGCTCTGGAAGTTGTGAGAGAGATGACTTGTTCAATGCTAGACACTCAGATTTCTCTTTTTGTCATTCTGATGGGTCTTGGGTCTCTCTGGTATTAGTGCCATCTGTAAAAAGCAGGTTCTCGGGGGCTGGAGAGATGGCTTAGTGGTTAAGGCGCCTGCCTGCTAAGCCTAAGAACCCGGTTCCAATCACCAGGTCCCACGTTTAGCCAGATGCAAAGTGACGCAAGGGCGCAATGCCACACTTGACCACAAGGGGGTGCACACATCTGGATTTCGTTCACAGCAGCTGAGAGACTGCTGGCGTGCCCATTCTCTGTCTCCCTCTCCCTCTCTCTCTGTCTGTCTCTCTCTGTGTCTCTCTCCAAAAATAAAAATTAAAATTAAAAAAGATAGAAAGAAGGTTCTCTAATCAAGAGTGAGAGCAGCATTGATAAAAGGGAATAAGCATACACAATTAAAAGACATTTTGATGGGCATAACATTTTCATTTAGCTAGAGAACAGTATAAGCTTCCCTTGATGGTCTATGGCCTTCTAAGCCATAGGCTTTTAACTTGGTTCTCAGTACCAGTCATGAATTCCCTACCACTGAATAGGCCTAATATCCAAACAGAGAGCAGTTGATTACCGCCATAACTTATGTGCCACTATTGGACCTGTGGGTACACCTTGCCTGACTGACTGATTGTATAGCTTGCGGGATCCACTGTTCATGCAGTTGCTAACTTTTTTCCCCAGAAGCTTGCATAACATTTTCTAGCACTGTGATAGCTAGCTGGCAGGGAGCTGGCTTCCATCTTAGTTCCAGCTTGCTTTCTCAAAGTCCTGTGACAGCAGCCTTTGGTACTTTCAGCCAATAGGAAATCACCATCTCTTTCTGAAGTCAAATACTCTACCCCTGAGCTATATCCCCCACTATCACCACATAGTTCTGGTTGGTAACCAAGTGCTTTCACAATGCCCATTCTTTTATTTTTTGTGGGATTCATGGCCCACCCTGACCAACAGTGCACTGTGTGGGGTGGGAATCCATTTCTGGCACTAAGATTTATTTTCAACAGCCTATGGTTTTAGGAAAAAGATTTCTCCACTCCAGCCATTCCCTCACACATTCTCTATTTTTTAAGAGGGTTATGTTTTTTAATTAGCTAACTAAGATGTAGATTTCTATAGTATTGATTTAATGCCATCTTTAGTTTTGTGAATCTTGATTTCTCTCCCTTCCTTGCTCTTGTCCCCCCAAGACCCTTCCACCCCCTGTATTCTGTCCTTCCATTTGTGGGTCTAGTATGACCTCTTCTAATTCCTCTCCATCCCTCCTTTCTCCAAATCTCATTTTAGCTTCCTAACCGGTATTACTGATGCTTATTACAACTGATAAACCCATTAAACAATTCCATGTGAGGATCTGCCTATGAGAGAGAACATGGGATGTTTGTCTTTCTGAGCAGGTAATTTCATTTAGTCTCTTGACTCTACCAACTGAGCTATACCCCTAGTCATGGTAACTTCATTTAGTATACTTTTTCCAGGTCCTTTCATTTTTCCTTACCATTGAATAGAATACCATTGTGTAAATATCCTACAGTCTTCATTATCCATTTATCAGTTGATGGGCAACTGAGCTGATTACACCTCCTAGGTATTGTGAATAGAACAGCAACAAACATGGCCGAGTAAGTATCTCTATAGTGCACAGTCTTTAAGGTATATGCTCAGGAGTGGTGAAGCAGGAAGGAGCAGCTCTATGAAGCAGATTCATACTCAGGAAGCTGCAAGCAATTGCTGCCCCTAAGCTGCCAAGACAATCACAAGGCTGGTGGGAGAGAATGAATGGATAGATGCAACAAGCTTTATTGTACAGGAATCAAAATTATAGCAAAGGCAGAAAGCAGGGAGGCTTAATCATGAGCAAGAACAGTACCCAATTGGGAAGGGGGTGGGAGCCCCCAAGTAGAGACTCGTCTGAGAACTAAGTTTTGGGGATGTAAGTACATTGGGATTGTCCCTATCTATAGTTGAACATGTCCTAAACTGATTGTCTATCAAAGTTTAGCAGTAACTTAGAAATCTCTTGAAAGAATAAAGGCTGAAAGAACAGGTGAGCTTGACCTGCAAACTAACCACAGAGAAGCAATAGAAGCAGCCAGCTGTAACTGGACTTCCCTAGCCACACTGTTTTTCTCTGGTGAATTCCCAGAGCCTACTCAGTCAATTATGTAATTCCTGCAAACTCAGTTTCTATACAACACTCAGAACTGTGTGTGTGTGGTGGGGGAGAAGTTCTATCATATTTCCCCTCTTATCTGGCTGAACTCCTGAACATCTGCCCTGGCCATCTATTCCTAACTACCTGCACTAAGCCTATGTGTCCCTCTGTGGTATAGCTGAATCAAATGGTAGTTCTAGTTTTAGGGTTTCCCCACTTTTTCCTCTAGCCATTTCATAGTCTCAGGTCTTAGTTGAGGTTCTTGATCCATTTGGAGTTGATGTTTCTGCAGCGTGACAGAAGAGGATCTAGATTCATTCTTCTGCATGTGGTTATCCACTTTCTCCAGCACCACTTGTTGAAAATGCTCTAAGTAGTTCTCGCTGGAGTCTTCACATATGGGACTAGGCACTCTTGGTAGAGATCTCTTGCCTTGGTTTCTTTTGTTGTTTGTTTTGCATTGAGGTTTGCCCACCTGGCAATAAGCCCCTTGTTTTGCTGATAGGGCAGCAATAGTGGCTCCACTGTGGCCTGTGTTGAGTAGCCTCCTCTGTCTTGCTCCAGGAGGGCATAGGTGATCAGTCTACCTGCAGGACTGCTCAGGATGCAAAGGTGAGCTTGCCACCTGGTGCTTGCCAGGACCTTAAGACCTAGTCAGCCTTGTTCATGGCCAGAGTAGGCAGGAAGCAGTCTATGTGCACCTGAGCTGGGTGCACAGGGTAGAGGGGCTGTTTGGGGCACATAGGCCAACCTAAGTTCAACTGGGCCTAGTGTGACATGCTTCAGGGGTCATGCATTAAGGTCTTCTTTTATTTCTAACACACAAGGATTGCTGATGCTTCAGAGCCTAAGGAGCCTTCCTAACCTACATTGTTCTGATTAGCAATGGCTGACTGCTTCTTTTAAAACAAATTTATTTATTTATGAAAGTATAGGCACTGCAAAGGAACTCCAGACACACTTGCCATGTTGTGCATATGGCTTTACGTTTGTACTGGTGAATTGAATCTAGGCTGGCAGACTTTGAAAGCAAGTTCCTTTAACCACTAAGCCATCTCCCCAGCCCCTGACTGATTTCTTTCTATGAGTCTGTGTTAATGAATTTTCTTGTCACTATGAAAAAAATACCTGACTGAAGCAACTTAAGTGAGGGTTTATTTTGGTTTTGGAGGGATTTTAGTCCATCATGACAGAGAAGGCACAACAGTGGGATCATGAGGGTTGGAAGTGTTTCATGTTCAAACCATATCTCTTCTCTGTTAGAATCAGAGTTTAGCTACAGTGTCACTCCTGTCACACTTTTCTGTTTTTGGACTTTAGATGAGTTTTCTCAAAGACTAAAACCCCTCCCCTTTTTCCCTAAAACACCGGGGTAGAAAAAACCACATTGAGTCGCGGAGAAACGAGGCTGAGCGAGAAGACAGGTGTCGGCGTTTATTGTCAGGGGAGAAAACACCGAGGAAACCACATTGAGTCGGTAAGGGAATATACTTTGAGGAAGGGGGTGGGAAGAGGGGATGAGTCAGGGGATAAGGGCCAATATACTTTGAGGAAGGGGTGGGAAGAGGGGATGAGAGAAAGGTATAAGGGCCAACAGTATTTCATCACGTCAGCAGCAGCTGGGTGGAGGCAGTTTCAGCTTAGGTGCTGAGTCAAGGGCAGGTACTCAGGCTCGACTAGGCCTTACCGGGAGTAGGCCAAGATTGGCTGGGCTAACCACTCGGCTTCACACCGGGCAGGGCCCAACATCTCCCCCTTTTGTTTTTGTAAGAACGGTGGATGGCATAGTCCCTGTCCTAGGTTGTTCCCCTCTGGGAACCTTACCCGTCTCTGGGCACTATGCCTCTAGCCCGTTGACCACTCCACGCCCTGTCTTAGGTTGTCTCAGCCTGTCTGAGAGCTTACCCGTCATTGGTTCGATGGAGGGCGGGGGAGGGATGTTAGGTGGATAGCCAGTAAGTGGAAAAGCCATTGTCTTTGAGTCGTAAACCTGTGGTGCCTTGGCCTGATGAAGTTTAATTGCCTCAAGCTGTTGGTGAATGAATTGTGTAATCTTATTAATTACACAGGGCCCGAGAGTGAGGATAAGAAGAAAGAGGGGTTCAGGGGGAGGGAGAAGGTAGGGTAAAGAGCAAGAAGAAGGAGGGGTCCAAGGGGAGGGAGAAGGTGGAATAAAAAGCCATGTAAGCTCGTCTACAGCAGGTTGTCTTAGGAGTCCCGACTCCTCTTCTGTAAATCTTTCTGGAGCTTTTCTGGCTTCATTCAGGTCTAGTAGCATCCACACCTTCAGTTGTTCCTGGGGAAGAAACAGAGGCATAGTTCTCAGGGGTGTGACACTCCCTGGAAAATTGATTATTATCATCCCCTTGTTGGGGTAAATATTTTAAGTCTCTTGCTGGTACCCAAATAGGTCTTTTTTTCCTCTTGAGGAAAGACACATCCAAATCCTCTCCCTGCTGTGAGGAGGGGTCTGGTCCCTTCCAGGCCCCAGTTAATGGGTCCCTCCATTTGACCCAGATGGAGCTGTAGGTGACAGCTGAGGTCCAATGTTTTTGAAAAGGGGACAAGTGTCTATCTTCTTTAGAAAAATTTAAAATATTTAGGGTTAATAATGCCTTTTTAGTTGGTCATGTGGGGTAGAGATTCCCCCTTTTGTTTTTGTAATTGAGATTTGAGAGTTTGATGATATCTTTCCACGATGGCTTGGCCCATGGGTTATATGGGATGCCTGTGGAAAGTGAGATTTTCCAGGTTTGGAGGAAATCTATAAAAGTTTTGCTTACGAAGCAGGGACCATTATCGGTTTTGATTTGATCTGGCAATCCAAGGGTGGCAAAGCATTGAAGCATATGGCTAATAGCATGTTTAGTTTTTTCCCAGCATGTGCTGATCCTGTGACCTCATGGGAGATAGACTTTATGGGTATAGACTTTTCTCCCCTCCTTAGGGAGGGTAAACAACTAGGGAAGCTCCCAAGTGCCCCCCATCAGTGAATACAGTAAGAAAATCAGGGTTGGGTTTAGATAAAAAAAAAGTCTGGGGGGTCTCCATTCCAACCTAGAGAAGGAGTTCATCCATTTATAAGGACCATAGTGACAATCAATTATACCCAGAAACCCCTCGAGGGCAATAGCAACCCTGTTGTTATTTTTCTGAAGCCAAGTGAAGTCTGTTACCTTAAAGGGGTGACAATGACATGAGGCTCCATGCCAAACAATCGGACAGAGGTGTCCCTGCCCTTTATAATGCAGTCTGCAATCTGGTTAGTTATAGAGTAAACTCTGGGGACTCCACCAAGGGAGAGGTGAATCTATTGGATGGGTTCTCCTTCCTGGCCCAACAGCGCAGTGCATAATGTTTCCCAGAGAAAATACAGAGGGAGATAGGTAAGTTAGGATCAAACCTCTTTAGGACAGCAGCATCAATGGCCCGTTGTACCTTATGTAGAATTTGTTCATGACGAGGGGCAAGGTTATCTGAGAGGAGAGAGTAAGACCCTTTAAGAGGTCAAATAAAGGGGACAGTTCCTCAGTAGTTATGGGTATCCAGGGCCTCATCCAATTAATTTCCCCCAGCACCTTTTGGAGTTGAGGCAAAGTATAGAATTTTTGAATATGGAGCTGGGGTTTGACAGGAGAAACAGTATCAAGAGATAACCTGGAGCCCAAAATCTTGAAGGGAGACAGTTTGAATCTTTTTTGGAGACACCTGTAAAATGGCAAGGCATCTTGGAGATCAGATGGGTTGGAATGACCTAAAATAATAATAATAAAACATTAGGGTGATTAATCAAGGAAGAAAAGATATGAGACATGTATTTTTAGGGTTAATCCAGGGCTGACAGTTAGCAGTTTTTTATGATATTGAAGCTTATAGATCTAGGGGAAGTTTTATATAGAGCCATGAAAGAGAGAAAAAGAAATTAATTAGTCACATAGTACATAGAGTAAAATTATGGTAGTCAAGTCACAGTTAAGCTTTAGGAATTTTTGTTAGGTACACTTTGTATATCTTTATAATGGAATTTTAAAATATTATTACACCTTAAAATTGGCCCCCAGTG
This sequence comes from Orientallactaga sibirica, assembly GCA_036365145.1. Lineage (NCBI taxonomy): Eukaryota > Metazoa > Chordata > Mammalia > Rodentia > Dipodidae > Orientallactaga > Orientallactaga sibirica. The sequence continues at coordinate 8,547,525 of JAEOAD010000372.1, read as the reverse complement.
ACATTGTCCTTAGTAAGGCAATTGTAGATGTAAACTATAAATTAATAAAATATTGAATATATTGGGGGACATATATTTAAATTATTACATTTTGTCCCTGGTTTTTAATAGATTTATAATAACAGTAACAATAATACTTGGTATAAGGCATAGTAAGGAGAGAGAAAACAATTTAAATTTAACCACCATTAGCCGTCATTAAATTTTTGTAGTAACCAGAGACTGATAGTCTTTAGGATTTTTAATTTTGTCCCTCCAGTTGGGCAGAGTTGTCAGGGAAAACTTTAATCTCAGGCTAACATTGTATTACCAATTGAGTTAGTTGGGCTTAGTCTTATATTTTATGAATTGAGTTAGGCGGGCAGAGAGAGAGAGAAAAACTGGGCGTGCCAGGCCTTTAGCCACTGTTTACATGGGTACTGGAGAATTGAGCCTCGAATCAGGGTCCTTAGGCTCTACAGGCAAATGTTTAACAATTAAGCCATCTCTTTATCTTTATGTTAATGGGAAGGCAGCGAAGGGTGGGACAATGGTGTGTAGGATATAGCCATATAGACTTGAAAAACAGGTTTTTTTACCTCTAGCAGGGCAATACGAATGTCCCCAGCTGTTTTTTTTTTTTTTTTTTTTAAAGTAAATACTTTGGGCCCCGCTGGGGACACTTAGTTAAGAGCATAGAGGGGGCGTCTAGAGGCAAAGGGGCGGGGACAGCAGCGGCTTGTCTCATGGCCTCATGGCGGACCGCCCGCCCATTCCTAAGATATTTTTAAAGCAAGTTAGAGCCAGCCTATTTGCCTCCTTGTTGTTTGGTTGGCCTTTTATTTATTTATTTTTTTTGATAAAAGTGACCAAAAGTGACGCCTGGGAGGTGCGGGCGGGCGCAGCCAGTGAGGCTCGGGGCAGTGCTCGGGCCTGGGCTGGAGTTGTCCCATTCGCCCCGCTCCCCCCAGGAATGTTTTGGAGCCTGGTGGACCAGTGACTTGTGCTCCACGCCCGAGAGGAAAGTTAACCTCGGTTTGTATTTGATCATAGTTTACATTCACAGAAAGCTACATGGAGGAGCTGTCCTCCACCCAGGGGTTTGAGCACATTTGCCTTAGGCAGTAGTTAGGGGCTGAAAAGAGCTGAAAAGATAGCTGCTGGGTGGCGGCTTGGGTGGCGACCTTGGGAGAAAGGAGATTTTAAAAGTCAGTTTTAGTTTTTTTTTACAGTTTTTAAGGGCAAAAATGAACTTTTCCCTGGAAAAGCCTTTAAGGTTGGCAATTAAGGCAAGGAGGACTGAATTAATCCATGGGGCTAGAACAAAAGTTTTGTCCCCAAAGCCATAGAGGTCTTTTTGTTTTAGGAGTTTTTGTAAGATTAGGGCAATAGTAATATATATGAGTACAACATAAGCATAAAGTCTCAAAAAATAGCTAAACATGTTGTGGAATTAAGTTTAGATTTAGACTCGTAATGGTCAGATAAGCCTGTGCCTTTATGGGAGGCTCAATGGTATAAAACACAGTACAGCCGGGAGTAGATCTCCCCATCAGGTTTGTTTTGTCTTTTAGAACAGAGTTTTTATTTAAATGAGGAGGCAAAAACGTTTAAAGTTTCCTCTAGGTCTACCCATGTGGTGAGTTTTGTTTTTAGGTCTACCCACGTGGTGCGTCCGCCATGAACTGGCACTTCTAAGATGGCGCCCCCATTCAAATGGGGGCAGGACAAAAATGGCGGCACCGCAGAAGCGGTCTGTCGGAAACCCAAAAATGAGAGGAAAGAGAAAAGAACAAGAGATGTTGAAGTTTGGGACGGAGTTTTTATTTAAATGAGGAGGCAAAGCGTTTAAAGTCTCCTTTAGGTCTGTCCACGTGGTGTGTCCGCCATGAACGTACCCGTTTAGAAATGGCGGCAAACCGGAAATGGAAGGAAAGAGAAAGGAAGTTGAAGTAAGCACAGATTATAGAAGTAAAGGTTAGAATATTAAATATGAAGATTACCTCATAACTTATGAGGATACACCCGTCAGCAGTCCGATTAGCTCGTCAGCTTAATTTTGAATTTTTTCTTCATCACGTCAGCAGTCCGTAGTCCGTTTTGAATCCTCACACGTCCTCACATGGGGCAGTGGTTGTTGTGCCCCACGTCTGGGCGCCAAAATGCCGGGGCTTTTTTCCCTCACCACTGGCAGGTAGAGCAAAAGAGAGAGAGAGAGCCGGGCCAGCCGTTTCTCTTGAGGCTGAGCGAGAAGACAGGTGTCGGCGACTCAAACCCCTCCCCACTAAAACACCGGGAGAAAAAACCACATTGAGTCACGGAGAAACGTCTAAGGCGAAACTCGTCGTTTATTGTCAGGGGGGAGATATTTATGTGTTTTGAGGAAGGGGGCGGGAAGAGGGGATGAGAGAAAGGTATAAGGGCCAATATACTTTGAGGAAGGGGGTGGGAAGAGGGGATGAGAGAAAGGTATAAGGGCCAATATACTTTGAGGAAGGGGGTGGGAAGAGGGGATGAGAGAAAGGTATAAGGGCCAACAGTATTTCATCACGTCAGCAGCAGCTGGGTGGAGGCAGTTTCAGCTTAGGTGCTGAGTCAAGGGCAGGTACTCAGGCTCGACTAGGCCTTACCGGGAGTAGGCCAAGATTGGCTGGGCTAACCACTCGGCTTCACACCGGGCAGGGCCCAACAGCGGGGGGCTTCTCCCCATTGGGCAGACTTTCTATGTCTGCAGTGGCGAGGGATAGATAGGAAGCCAAACAATGGTGTGTTATCAAGGTGTAGTTTGTTCACTATGTCTATGGGAGTATGAAGCCCCAGCAACTTTGTCTTAGGAATTCTCTGGATAGTAGCGGTAAGATGAGGATGTCGGTGAGGGCAAAGACAGCTAAGAAAGAAGGATGGATTTATCCAATGGCTCTATCTCTTCAGTAGATAGAGGCTTGTCTCACAAAGATTTGCTGATTAACCAGCCACCATTTTTTTTTTTTTTTTTGCTTTTTTGAGGTAGGGTCTCGTTCTAGCCTAGGCTGACTTGCAATTCACTTTGTAGTCTCAGGGTGGCCTCAAACTCACAGCGATCCTCCTACCTCTGCCTCCCGAGTGCTGGGATTAAAGACGTGCGCCACCATGCCCGGCTCCAAACTCTTAATAAGGTTAACTCTCTGAATGAAAATAAATGTCCATGAGGGCTAGCAATTCCATTATTTTGCTGTAACAATCAATCATGAATTAACATGATCTTTAAGCAGATATGGAGACATCAGAAGGACACCTAAGACAGGACTTCTTAAACTTTTTCCACTCAGTTCTCCTTTTGCTCAAGAAATATTTACTCAACCCACAATATATAGGTGTATAAAATACATATACAAATCAAACATTTACTGATAACAAATCATACCGAATTTTATTTTAAAACTATTATTTCATATACATGGAATTTTACCATTTATTGCAGACAAAAGTAAATTTACATATTAATGAGATGGATATGATTGTTTATTTTTACATAAAGAAATCTTGGCTGAGTATTACTAAATGACAAAGAACATTTTCAATGGCTTTCAGAGTGGATACATATTCTGATTTTTTTGTTTGTTTTTTAAAAAATGTTTTATTTTTATTTATTTATTTGAAAGAGAGAGAGGGGCAGATAAAGAGAAAATGGGCGTGCCAGGACCTCTAGCCGCTGTGAACCAGATCCAGACCTTGTGCATCTGGCTTTATATGGGTTCTGGGGAATCAAATCTGGGTCCTTTGTCTTTGCAGGCAAGTGCCTCAGCAGCTAAATCATCTCTTCAGCCCAATATTCTGATTTTTATAGATGTCAGTGCTGGGAACCCACCTTTACGAAATGGCAGAAGTATGTTTAGGGTCATTTCAAAAATTTTTGGAAATTCTATCCTAATTCCAAGCTAAACTTCACTAAACATTTTTTGATTAAACTCATGTCAAACAATTTTTACTATTTTAGAAACTTTTAAATATATTTTAAATTTTTTAAATTTTATTTTATTTATTTTTGGAGAGAGACGCAGAGAGAGACAGACAGAGACAGATAGAGAATGGGCACTCCAGCAGTCTCTCAGCTGTTGTGAATGAAATCCAGATGTGTGCGCCCCCTTGTGGGCAAGTGCGGCATTGAGCCCTTGCATCACTTTGCATCTGGCTAAACGTGGGACCTGGAGATTGGAACCGGGGTTCTTAGGCTTAGCAGGCAGGTGCCTTAACCGCTAAGCCATCTCTCCAGTCCTAAAATACTTTTTTATATTTATTTATTTGACAGAGAGAAAGAGGAAGAGGGAGAGAGTGGGTGCACCAGGGCTTCCAGCCACTGAAAACAAACTCTAAACGCATGTTCCCCCTTGTACATCTACCTAATGTGGGTCCTGGGGAATAGAACTTGGGTCCTTTGGCTTTGTAGGCAAACACCTTAACTGCTAAGCCATCCCTCCAGCCCAGAAACTTTTTATTGACAATTTTCATGCATGTATAAGATATTTTCTTATCATAATCCCTTCCTTGTCCTTCTCTTGTTCCCCACTCCTATTCTCCTTCCACTGAATTCCTTTCCAACTAGCCTCTTTTCTATTTTGATGTCTATCCTTTTTTTAAATCATCCTCCATTATCCATGATGAAATGCTGATGGACCCAATATTCGACAGGTATAGACAGATGCTATGAGCTCCTGAATACAACAACCACTTCATGTGTGGCCAACAGTGCTCTAAAGGCAAACCTCCCCATCCTCTGGCTCTTACATTCTTTCTGCCCCTCTTCTGCAGTGTTCTGTCAGCCTTAGAGGGGATGATATAGATGCCTCATTTAATGCTGAGCAGTCAACTATTCTCAGCACTTTGAGTCTCCCCAATAGTCATTACAATCTGCAAGAGGCTTCTCTGACTAAAGGTGAGAGCAGCTCTATTCTATGGGCACAAATATAAATCCTTAGAGGGCAATTTGATGGGCATAACATATTCACTTAGTCAAACAACAGTAGTAGCTTCCCATCTAGGACGTATCACCTTTGTAGCCATAGGTCTTTGACTAGGTTTTCAGTATTAGGCATGAATTTCTTCCAAATACAATCATAGAGAAGTAAGTAGCCCCCCACACAATAGTCATGACACTATTGTACCAGTGGGTACATCTTTCCTGGCTGCTCAGTTGTGTATCTCATTGGCTCTATTACTGGTAAGACTACCAGCCTATATAGAACTTTCTAGTACTATCACAGCTAGCTAGCAGAGAGGAAGCTTCCAGCTCAGTTCTAGCTTGATTTCTCATTGTCCTGAAACCAAAAAATTCAAGCAGAAATTTTTAAAATGAAACATTCTAACATAATACCACTCAAAGACATATTAATTTGATAATTACATACTTTTTCAGTAATTGAAACATGTTTCTATTAAAGCAGAAAACTGTACATAGAGTTAAAGTGCTATAATTCATAATATACAATCTGAGCAGAGGAGTTTCAGGCAGGGTTTGTTGGTGTTTCATGGTGTGATGGCATGCTGTTGTGGTGAAGTCACAAAATGGTACATAGGCAAGTGTTACCACAAATACTTTTGATTCATTACACATTTGAGTTTGAATTAATGTTTGGACATTTCACATTCAGAAAACTTTTACTGTTCCCACCTTTTTTGAGATCCTTACATTCAGTTATTCAACTTCATGTAGGGTCATGACCTACAGTTTAAGAAGCTAAGGTCGGGCTGGATGGCTTAGTGGTTAAGGTACTTGCCTGCAAAGCCAAAGGACTCAGGTTCAATTCCCCAGGACCCACATAAGCCAGATGCACAAGCTGGCGCATGTGTCTGTAGTTCATTTGCAGTGGCCGGAGGCCATACTGCTCCCAATCTCTCTCTCTTTTCCTTCTTCTCTAATAAATAAACAAACAAATAAATAAATATTATTTTTAAGAAAGAAGCTAAGATCTAAAAAAGAGAAATACTGAATAAAAGTGGCTGTCTGACACAAAATGGCCTGGGTATCCATGACCTCTCAGTGCCTGACACTACCTAAACAAGACCATTACAATAGGTGGAAAAGATGATGACATGAAAATAAAAGAGAGCATGGGGCACACTCTCCTGTTCCTGTTGTTCACCTGATGTTGGCCAGGGGGTGATGTCCATCCACTGCTCATGCCATCATTTTCCCTGCCATCATGGAGCTTCCCCTCGAGTCTTTGGACAGTGTCACTTCCCTGATCCAAGCAGCCAAAAGTTTACTGAATGCTGTAGTACAGACAGTGAAATGTCTACCAAGATCATCTGAATCCAGAGTCCTACTGGGCCCCAGCACGCAGTGGTCATGTGGAGAATGAAGGCTCCAGCGAAGAAACCCTTGAATAAAAGAGAGAAGCCCAAAGAAACCTTTGCAGACATCAGACCGGGTTCTGCAAAGAAGAAAATCTACCCGGTACAAATGATGAGTGAATTTAGAGGAAGGCAAATCTACTGAACCCCTACTATATTCTAAAGCCCATATTGTAATATACTGACAACATGGCTTTTTTTTTTTTACTCTTGGTTAGTTCTGCCATTTCACTAAGTTTTAGAGTTTAGCTCACAAATAACCCAAAACATGGGAGGTCAGACCAATGCAAGCAGCATGCATTTTGCATTTGGAATCATGTCTTTGCCATCTCTGTCTAACATGCACATAATAAAAAAATCGTCAGATAGTATCCAGTGAGTGAACCATCCCCCACCCCATGTCACTTAGTTTGTCCCATTACAGGGAACACCCTATGTTCATGACAAACGAAATGAATGTAGCAAGGCAACCATGGCACTGTTGAACCTCACTGGTAGGTTCAGCCACTCCTCACTGTGAGTGAAAACAATAACATGAGCTTCTTGGCTTGTATTTCAATGGAAACTGATTAGTAAGTGTTGACATCCTTAATATCAACACATTCTATACCTAACATAACTTGGCACCTAACTAGCCAAATATGTGTGACACTTGCCATAGGAAAAAGCTTAACATTGCCAATATTTAGCCAAAAACTAACCAAAGATGAGAAATACTCAGTGGAATTTGAAGCTCACCTTGTTAACAATTTTTTTAGCAGTGTCATCAAGGTAACTGCGTTTTCATCCTGTGAAGAGCATATACCTACTAGTTCCTCTGTGTTCAGTAGTCTTATACTTTTGACTGTTGGACCCACCAGAGAAAATCAATAGCAGAGTTATGGAGCCATTGGAAAAATGATCTGGTTTTGGTCCTAAGGATTAAATTCCATGTCCTGTACACACTAGGCAAGTGGTCTGCCATCTTACTCTATCCCAGCTCTCCTGGTGGTGAAATGAAAATTTAATTATATCCCAAAGTAAAACTATGATGACAAAAGTACAACAATTTCTACATGACTCCTAAAAATCTCTTCTTATCCATTTGTAGTTGTAATTAAAGGGAAAGGCCAGCATGAAAACCTTTTGGCATTGGGTAAAATATAACTGAATTGTGCAACTGAACAATGAAACAGAGTTAATGGCAATGAAGAAGCTGGAATGATTTTAATGGCGCTCTTTTAAATAAAAGTCATTGGGGTCATTTAAAAAAATAAATAAATAAAAGAGAGACTGATTGAGAGGCGGAAGGGGAATGATGGAGAGCGGAGTTGGGAAGGGGAAAGTGGGAGGAGGGAAGGAATTAACATGGTTTATTGTCTGTAATTATGTTGTCAATAAAAAAAACTTTAAAAAAGTGGCTGTCTGAAAAAGAGAAAGTTCATACACAATCAACATTTGGATAGGGGGTAGATGTGTTAAGCACTCATGGTGAAATGAGCCACTTATCTGAAAGCCCTTTCTGGCCAGCCTAGGCTATATTTTCATTACCAGATTTGACTATCCAGGAATTTTCTCAACATGAGCAAAGAAGAAACAAGTGATGCCTCTTGTGCCTGTGACCTACTGTGGTTAGAGAGAAAACTGGTAGGGAAGTAATCTTGTACTTTACCTTCCAGGGGTGGCATAGAATAAGAGAAAATGCTACCTACAGAATTATCACTTCAGTGTGGAAATTTACACCACCAGGGTTGGCCCTTTGGTGTTGAACTAAGATTCTATTCAGAAATGCATGATCTCATTAAGACTATATCATGGATTATTTAGAAATTGTCAAAGGAGGCCTTAGATGGGATTAAGATTTGAATGAAGCAAGAATGTCTAAGACACAACACAACAGAGAAGGCAGCAGGGTGCCCTGAGGAGCAACCTCTTAGGCCTCACAAAGGCCTTAGAGAAAGAAAGTGATGCTTGGGTTAGAAATGTCACTTGGTGGTAAAGCACTTATTTAGCATACAAGAAGCCCTGGGTTTAACCCTCACCTCTGGAAAAAAACTGGAAAAAAAGAAAATGATAGGGCTGGAGAGATGATCCAGTGATAAGAGCATTTTCTGTGCAAGCACGAGGGTCTGAGGGCCTGAAAAACAGCTTCAGTTGGATCCTCAGGACCCACATAAACAGCTGGGTGTGGACACGCATATGTGTAATCCCAGTTGCATTGAGGAGTAAAGACCTGTGAATTAGAGGGGATTGTGAAAAAAAAAAAACAGCAAGTTCTCATATCAATAAGAGACTCTAGCTCATGTAAGAGTAGACAGAAGAGCAATGGAGCTGGGCAGCTGATGTTCCCCTGTGGCCACCACAGGTGAGTACATTCAGCTGCAGGTGAACACATGGGCACTGCATGGGTACATACGTGCACATACACCACACAACACTCCACATCACACACACCACAACACATTATAGACTCACACACACCACACCGCATCACATATATACCACACCACATCACACACACATATATGAGAGAGAGAGAGAACAATCCCAAGGAAGAGTGCAAACAGAAAAGAAAGAAGACAAGTATCTCGTCCCTTTATCCTTCTCAGAGGTAAATCCAACATCATATCCCTCAGAAGCCACATCAGCTCAGTATCAATGTAGAAGCAGTACTACCACCAACACAGACATTATACCCAGAAATTTTATGTGAGGTTAAAAGGCATTAAAACAGTGGCAGCAAGGGGCATGCAATGCCTAACAAAGATGTAGATGTTTTTACAATTTGATCCAGAGCTCCATTTTCTAGAAATAGAATGAGAATTACATCTGAACATATTTGATATAACATCTGCACAAGGTTGTTGAGCAATAGTTGTACAAACAAGTTTGGGAGCAGTTCACATGTCAATATAAAACTAATTGAATAAACCATTACATACTCACATAGGGTAGGCAAATTAGCAATATCTATTCTAATGACACAAATCTTCACATACTTGACCAAACTCCTTTGGAAAAATTTAATTCCTGTGAATGAGATCAACAAGCAGATATCATGTTTTAAGCTATAAAATTTTTATCCTTGACTTCCTGTCAAGATAGCATCTGCCTAACCATGCCTCACCTCATGGGGAAGGAAGGGCAAGATATTTGGGGTTCTTCGGGGTTTTTAGGGGTTTGCAGATCCTAGTAGATCACCAGTGGGAGAGTGCAGAGGAGCAAAGTAGGGAATGCACTGATTCCCATGCTCTTGAGTAGCCCAAGAGTCCCCCAATCCCCTCAAGCAGCTGTCCCAGCCACAGTCGCAACTGCAGTCCCAGCCGCATGCCACCAGGTTCCTCCTGCTGTAACCACAGGCTAAGTGGACCAAGGTCATCAGGCTAGCTATCCACTATCCTCCCTCCTTCAGTTTTCTCACCACAGGGGGTGGGGCGGGAACCAGGCACAACCACCATTGGCTCCTCTGTGCACTGACCCAGACCAGCAGGCTAGTGTTCCCCCTCCCTCCCTCCTTTGGTTTTCCCACCACTAGGGACCTCCAGGCACAACCACCATCCCACATGTCGCCCCTCCATGTGCGGACCCAGACTAGCAGGCTACCATTCCCCTTCCCTCCTTCCTTTGGTTTTCATGCCACCAGGGACCTCCTTGAACGACTGCCTCATGGGCTCCTTCTCTCTGAGCAGACAGGCCCCATTGTCATCAGAAGCCTAATCGAAGCAAACATAAAAAGGAATAATAACTGAAGCAAATTCAAGGGTAAACTACATTGTGATGGGCAGACCGCAGTGCAAAAGGAATATCACGAAAAATCAAATGCAAGTAAATTCAACAAGGTTGCACAGTCCACAATGGATGTCTCAAGTCAAAACATAGAAGAGACAATGAATCAGAATCCCAAAATGAAGGTACAAGCTATGCAACCCTGGCCAAGCAATGAGCAGAACTTGCAGAAAATAATTGGTAGAATGCTGTCCTCACTAGATTAGACCTAATAGAAAAGAACCAGGAAGGGTTCTAAAGACAGTTAAATGATCTGAAGGAGAGTGGAAAAAAAGAGGACCTCAATAATCAGCTGGCTAAGCTCAATGAAGACATAAAAAAATGCAAGGATGAATTCCAAGAAACATTAAGGAAATCTGAAAATGATGTGAGAAAGGAACTCAACAGAGGGATGGAAACTATATATAAAAAGGAAGTGGAAAATACAAACCAAGTTGAACAAGTCAAAAACTGTACAGAAGCTCTCAAGAACAGACTCAGCCATGTGAAGGATAGAAACTCTGAACTGGAAGACAAAACAGAAGAAACACTTCATGTGTAGAAAGGTTTCAATAACTTCAAAATTTTTTGTGACCAGAACATGAAGAAAATGTGGGATAGCCTTAAACGTCCCAACATTTGGATCATGGGAATACCAGAAGGGGAGGAAATTCACACCAAAGGCATGGAGAACTTATTCAACAAAATTATTGAAGAAAACTTTCCCACTCTCAAAAAGAAAGTCCCATCAAGTTACAAGAAGCTAACAGAACTCCAAACAGATTGGACCAAAGGAGAAATTCTCCAAGACATATAATCATTAAGACTCTAAACATTGATAACAAAGAGAAAGTCTTTAAAGCAGCTACTACTGGAAGAAAAAATAGGAGGAACTTTCCACAATATAGGAGTGGGAAAAGACTTCCTGAACAAAACCCCAGTAGGTCAGGAAATTAGACAATCACTCAACCATTGGGATCTCATGAAGCTGAAAAGTTTTTTTTTTTTTTTTTTTTTTTTTGCAGACAAACATATAATAAACAGAACCAATACATTCCTCACAGAATGGGAGAAAATTTTTGCCAGCTATACAACTGACAGAGGCCTAATTTATAGAATCTACAAAAAACTCAAAAACCTAAACAATAAAAAGTCACACAACCCACTCACAAAATGAGGCAGAGAACTGAACAAGGAGTTCTCAGAAGAATTAATTAATGGCATTAATTAATTAATGGCAAACACACACTTAAGAAAATGTTCAACATCCCTAATCATCAGGGAAATGCAAATTAAGACAACTATGAGATTCCACCTTACCCCGGTAAAGATAGCAAACATTAAAAAATCTAATGACAACAAATGCTGGCAAGGTGTGGAGAAATAGGAACCCTCATTCACTGTTGGTGGGAATGTAAGCTGGTACAACCACTATGGAAAGCAATATGGAGACTCCTAAAAAGGATGACTATAGAGATACCAACAGACCCAATTCATTCCCTTATTGGGCATTTACCCTAAAATCTCCATGCCTCAGTTCAAAGAGATTTGCTCAACTATGTTTATAGCTGCTCAATTCATAATAGCTAGGAACTAGAATCTACCCAGACGTCCATCATTAAACAAATGTATAACCAAGCTGTGGTATATTTTCCCAATGGAATTCTACACAGCAGTAGGGAAAACGGAGACAATGAAATTTGAAGAAAAATGGACGAACTTGGAACAGATCATTCTCAGTGAACTCACCCAATCACAGAAAGACAATCGTCGCATGGTCTCACTCATCTTTGGCTCCTAACCTGAATCTTGCTGAGATGCTGACATACCTAATAAGCATCTTGAAACTGGACTATAATAGGGAGGGTGGGGCGGGAGGGGAATGTAAGGGTAGGAGGGAACACAAACTGGACCAAAATGGAAATGGTACTATAAAATCCTACATCCTGATAGACAGACTAAATGGTTGAACCTTTATCAGGTCCTTAGAGGGAAAACCTGAATCAAATGGCCCTGGAGAGCCTATGATGAAGAATAACCTTAATCTTTTCCTGTTTTTTTTCCTCTCTCTCATTTCTCTTTCTCTTTCTCTTTTATATTACCTATCTTTTTCTTCTTCTTTTCCCTAGGTGCTGGCCTGTAACTCCCAGTACCAGGATGTGGTTAACACCTACAATGAGCTATTGCTAAGAGAGACCTGCAAGGTTTCCCAGAAGAAGATAGATTTCTGACAGAGCACTTGATGACCCACCAAAGGTTAATGGTAAGACCCTACTGCCGAAGACACCATATGCTGTTGGTACAGAACATGGAGAGACCTGGCTGGAATCTGAAAGAGAGTCAGTCCCAGACAGTTAGCTTTTCTAATGTCAGAACATACTACATGATTGGGTGAAAATGACCAACATCTATCCAAGTAACTTGTTGTCTAAGCTACTCAGCAGCAAACAACCTGATGTGATGCTCATGCAAGTGCAATAGTGGCACACAGCCATGGTGGGTTACCAACTACTCTTAAATTGTCTAACAGATCTGCTCAGTGGAACAGAAACTACAGATGGAACTGAGAAACAAGTCATAACCATATCTGAAAAGTGAGTCTGCTATCCAATATCAAGCTTCCACCAATTGTGGGCTACAAGAGAACCTACACCTATTAAATTCTCTCTAAAATAATAGTGGTTATCCCATTTATCTGGTGCTGACTTCACCCTCTGTTGGAGAATCTGATTCTCTTTTTCAGGTGGATGAAGAACCTGAGGAGAGAATCAGCTCATCACACCTCACCAGGGCCCCAGCTGAAACCATAGAGTAATTGCAAAAATGAGCAAGAGTGCTGCTTTCTTGGTGAACGTGGAACCAGCACAAGGGTGAAGGAGATAGACACAGAGAACACTCAACTCCTACCAAGCCAGATATCTAGAGATGCAGAGGCTCCCAAGACCTCATCACTGAAGTAGACCCAAAACGATCCTAACATGGCTCAGAGAAATTCATGGAAAAGGGGACAGAAAGATTGTTAGAGCCACAAGTTGGGACATTATGCACAGAGACATTGCCTCTTCCCCATAACTGATGGCTACCCTCACAATGCATGACCCACAATTCCCAACAAGGAGGGTCCCTTCAGAGGGGGGAGGACAGGGAGGAGGCTAACGATGGTACCAACATGGCTATTTACACACTATGTACATAACTAAAAAAGAAAAAAAAACATACATTTTTCAGCACACGAATTACTAAACAAATGTATCAATGGAAGAGTTGTTATACCAGCTTCTCCCTCTACCAAGCAACCCAAGCATTTCAGGAGCCCCAAAGAACCTTAGCCTCAGCATTGCAAAGGCTTAGGACATGGACTTGGAAGAGGAGCTATTTATCAGCAATGACTAACTGTAACATCACCATCTGGTCTACTCAGGAAGAAAGTCATGGATTGGAATATAATACTCTGAAACTCACGACAATCGGAACTTAAAACGTGAAAATGAGGAAATGAAAACGTCCCTCCATCTTTAGAACTTGTGTAATTTTGATGAATATTCCAGAACTCCAGCTATGTCAAGATTTGAAAGTATAATATGTGTATTCCAAAGAAGATCTTGAAGTGTTTTCAAAATAGCATATATATAAATTCTTCCCTTTAAAGAATAAAGAATAAATGTTTCAAAGGGGAGAACTGCAAAAAGGATTAGAGAAATAGAGTTTGAAAAAAATCTTCAGGGACTAGGCCTCTCCATTTTAAGAAATAACTTCTTGGGCTGGAGAGATGGCTTACCAATTAAAGTACTTGCTTGCAAGGCCTCAGGACTCAGGTTTGATTCCCCAGTACCTATGTAAACCAGATGCACAAGGTGGTGTATGCATCTGGAGTTTGTTTGCAGTGACTAGAGGCCCTGGTATGCCCTTTATCACTCTGTTTCATATATATATGAAATACATGTCCTCCCTCTTCCAAAGGGGCCCTCATCAATGGGGAATGTGGGTCATGCATTGTGGGGGTAGTCAAGAGTTATGGGGGATAGGCCAAGTCTCTGTGCCTAATGCCCCAACTTGTGGCTCTAACATTCTTTCTGCCCCCTCTTCTGTAAATTTCCCTGAGCCACATTGGGGTCATTTTAGTTCTACTTCAGTGATGAGGTTTTGGGTGCCTCTGTGTCTCTGGATATCTAGCTTAGTAGGAGTTGGATGTTCTCTGTATTTATCTCCTTCAGCCTTTTTCTGGTGTTGTAATCCCCAAGAACGGTGTACTCTTGCCCTTCCCCTGCATTACTCTATGGTTTCAGCTGGGGCCCTGGTGAGGTGTGATTGGCTGATCCTCCCTTCAGATTCATTTTTCATCTGAAAAAGATAAGCAAATTCTCCAGCAGAGAGAGAGAAGTTAGTACTAGATAGATGGGATGACCATAGATATCTTGGAGGGAATTTTATATGTGTATGCCCTCTTCTAGCCCACATTTGGTGGTATCTTGATTGGAGACTGTGCTCATTTTTTTGTACTTGGTTTTGACTTATTTCCCAGTTCCAGCAATGAGTTCCATTCCACTGAGTGGATCTATTAGTCAAATCAAGAGCAGTTGGTTGCCCACCATGGCTGTGTGCCACTATTGCACTTGTTTGAGCATTACATCAGGTTGTTTCCTGCTGGGTATCTTAGACTGCAAGTTGTTTGGACCAATATCCACCATTTTCCCCCAGTTACTTGTGCAGCACCCTCTGGCACTAGACTAGCTAACTGTTTGGGGACTGACCCTCTTCCAGATTCTGGCCAGGTCTCTCCATGTTTGGTCTCACATGTGTATGCTGTCTTTGACAGTAGGGTCTTACCATTAACCTTTGGTGGGTCATCAAGAAAATATTACTTATTTTGTAATAAATGAAAATGTTACCTAGAGAAAATTGTCATACACTTACAAACTTTGTAAATAATGTCAAAGATAAAGTCACTGATTAAACCTAAGGACAGCAAACACTTCTGAATGTCGGGACTTAATTCTTTTCTAACTGTATGGGAAGGAAATGATTCTATTTTGAAGGTCTAATGATATACTGGTGTATATCATTATTTGCTCAATATTACAGAGTTGCTACTATATTCAGCTATCAAAATATAATTTTTCATGTACCAGGATGATAAAATATCTACATGTATAATAAAATTAATTTTTCCTTTGTTTTGTTTTGCTTTGCTTTTAGACATAAAACTTTATGTTGGAAATAAATGGAATAAAGTAAATACATGTTTGGCATGGCTATTATTATGAGTATTTTTTAGAATTTTTAAAATTTATTTTTAACAGATTATACCCTTTTAAATATTATTTATTTATTTATTTATTTATTTATTTATTTATTTGCACAGAGAGAGAGAATGGGTGTTTCAGGGCATCTAGCCACTGCAAGCAAACTCCAGATGCATGTACCACCCTGTGCATCTGGCTTTGCGTGGGTACTTGAGAATCAAACCTGGGTCTTGAGGCTCCATAGGCAAACACCTTAACCATTGAGCAATCTCTCCAGCCAAGATTATACTCTTTTATTCCCTTTCCCCTGCTCTCATTTCCCTGGGGCTCTCTTCTGTGGAGTTATGGGATTTACTGTGGGGTCAGCCCCAATAGGATAGTGGGATACTGTGCCTCAGGGTATTCTCACCCACTCTGTGGCTCTTACAATGTTTCTACCCTCTCTTCAGCAATGTTCCCTGAGCCATGGCAGGCTGGTTGGAAGTCTGATTTAGTGTTGAGTTCTTTGTAGCCTCTAGATTTCTGCTTTGATAGGTTGTGCTTGATCACCATATCTGCCCCCATCACCCGGGAGCTGGTTGTCAGGTTAGTAGTAAGAGCAATGTTCAAGAAGCAGCTTCTACTGCAAGTTCTCCTGGGCCTTGGCAGATGTGGAAAAGGTGGCAAGTCATGTGCTGTGCAGTTAATTATCTTCTTGTCTTATGAATGGATCTTGATTCGCCTCTATTTTCTCTGCCATCTGTAAAATAAAGCAGATTAATGACATGTAGTGCCACCCTCTGTTGTGTTTTTATATTGTGCTTTGGAGATACAATTAAGACTTCTTGATGGGTGTCTTCTTTTAAACTCTTATAAGAATAAACACACTCCTACATATGGCTATGCTAACATATGGCCTCTGTCATGACAGCACAAACAAGATACCTCCTCAAACAGATGTAGCCTTAGACATGAGAAAATGATATATTAGTGCTGAATGTTCCTGGTACATACAAATGAGAACCAAAGATTGATATGCATCAGTCTGGATGAGAATCCAGAAAAGGCTTTTGCAGAAATGAGAAAAAATAATCTGATAATAACAATGTCAGGAATTGACAATTTTACCACAAATTATAAACACAGAATCACATGTTGGTCATATTTCCATCAGGTTATACTCTTATATTCCCTCTTCTCAACCCCCATTCGACTGAGGCCCCTCCTCAGTGGAGTTATTGGTATTCAACATGAATGCATTTGTCAGTCTCTTTTGGGAGAGGGACAATGCCTCAGGATATACCTTCCCCCCTTGTGGCTCTTATAATTTTTCTGCCTCCTCTTATGCAATGATCCCTGAGTAGGTGTATTATAAGTCTCCTTTAGTGTTGAGCTCTCTGCAACCTCTAGATTTCTGCTTTGATGAACTTTGAGTATCCTCAGTATCTATTGGCTCCTCCCTAGAGTTGGTTGTCAGCCTAGCAGGGAGATCAGCACTCATGTTTAAAATGCCATTTCCTCAAGTGCTACAGAGCTACTGAGAGAAAGGGACCAACAATGATGTGAACAAACAGGGATCTAAAATACTCAGAAGCAACCAGTTTGACAAGATGTACACTCCAGTGCAATGGTGGCACAAAGCCTTGGTGGGTAACCAGTGGCTTTCTGATTGTCTAAGAGATCTGCTCAGTGGAAAGGAACCCATAGTTGGAACTGGGAACCAGGTCACATTCCTATGGAGATCAAGATTATAGTCTCTAACAACAAGCTTCCTCCAGTCTTTGGCTAAAAGAGGGGCTACATCTATCAAAATCTCCCTAAATTAACAATGTTTGTTCCATTTAACTGATGTTGACTTCGTTCTCCATTGGAGAATCTGTTTTTCTTTTTCAGAAGATAGTAAGATCTGAGGAGACAAACCACCCCTCACATTTCAGCCAAGGCCCAGGTGAAACCACAGAGGAATTGGGGAGATGAGCAAGAGTGCTGCTTCCATGGTGAGCCTGACAACCAGAGCCATGGTGAAGGAAACAGATGCTGCAGATACTCAACACATACCAAATCAGAAATCCAGAGGCTCCTGAGAGCATATCCTTGACGTAGACTTAAAATACACTCACAATGGCTCAGGGAATTTTGTGGAAGAGGGAGTGTAAAGATTGTAAGAACCACAGGTTAGGATGTCATATCCAGAGGCATTGCCCACCCCCACCCTGAATAGCTGCTCTCACAACACATAACCCACTACCCCATTGGGAATACCAGCAACCCCACTGAGGAGGGCCCTCAGCTGAATGGGGGCAGGGAGGAGGAAGAAGATGGTACCAACACATGATGTGCCCATACAAAGTATGTTCTTAATAAAAAAATGAATGAATGAATGAATGAATAAATAAATAAATAAAGCCACTTCCCCTATAATGTCTCCTGGGCTCTGGCAGATGTGATAGAGGTGGGTCGTCTCATGCTATCTTTCTTGTTGTATTGATACATCTTGGTTCTCCTTGGTTTTTGCTGCCATATGATAAAAAATGAAACAGATTTTCCAAATAAGAGTGAGAATAGCATGGATTAAAGAGGATAAGCATAGTTATTTAAGAGACTTTTTGATGGGAGCTTCCCTCTGGAGTCTGTGATGTTCCTATTCATAGGAATCTGGCTTGGTTCTTAGTATGAATTCTGTGCTACTGAGCTGGCTTTATATCCAATCAGAGAGCAGTTGATTACCCATAGGGGCTGTGTGTCACTATTTCACAGGTGTGTATATCTTGCCTGGCTAGTTGATTCTGTAGCTTGCAGGGTCCCCTGCTTGTTCATGCTGTTGGTGGCCATTATGCCCTAACAGCTCACATAGCACTTTATAGCACTGTGAGAACTAGCCAGTAGTTACAAGATGATCTCTTGATGCCCTATGTCTACACACCTTCAGCAGTAGGGTCTTACCATTTAGCAGGTAACCAAGAGCTTTGGCAATAGCCTGTATTGCTTTGGGGACCTTATGAGCTCCCCTGGCAAACAGCTCACTGTGGGGTATAACCCAGTTCTAGTACTGGGGTTTACCAGCCAGTGCTTATGGTTTTATGATTTAGCTTTCTCCACCCTCTCCAGGGCCCTTCTGTCTGGGAACCTCCCCCCTTTTATTAAGGGTTATATCTTTTAGTTTACTATCTAGAAGTAAGGTTTCTATGGTAGAGTGATTCCTGCTATCATTACTTGACTGTCAAGTAATTTTAATTAATGTTTTATATTAGCATACAAAGTATGAAGTTTCATTATGATGTTATTCAAATAAAATTCGTTTTTGTTGATTCTTCTCCCCACTCCTCTACCCCCTTACTCCCTTGTGCCCTCCTTACATAGCATCTTTGTCATTTATGTGGCACATGGGTCCTATTGCCCTCCCCTCACTTCCCCAGTACCTGTCTTTCCCCTTTTATGTTGCGTATGTTCTATTTATTTCTGTTTTCTCCAAGACTTTCATCATGAAGGTAGGTTGAACTTTGTCAAATGCCTTTTCTGTATCTATTGAGGTGATCATGTTTTCTGTTCTTAATGTCATTCATGTGGTGTATTAAACTTATTGATTTGTGTATGTTGAAATGACCTTTAATCTTTGGTGTTGCAGGCAGCTCCATGTTGCTGGGATGAACATCCAAACCAGGCACAGTTAATGGGAGGAAGGGATTTATTTCAAGCTTACAGATCCAGAGGGAGAAGTTTTATCACTGGTGGAAGATGTTTCCATACATCCTAGCAGTGAGAAACCATCACCCACCAGCAAACACGGAAAGCAACAAGCACAAACTTGGCAGCAGCAGCAGGGGGAACCCAGGCCAAGCTCAAACCTTTCTGCATACCTTTGGGCTGGAAATCATATCTGCCCCCAAACACACCTTAGGGCTGGACTCCAGGATCTGCTTCCCCCAGTGACACCTTCTCCAGCCAGCAGCTGGAGATCCAAGTTATAAGCTTAATAAAATACCTGTGTCTATTAGGTACATGCACTCAAACTACCACACTGGGAATGAATTCAGCTTCATCATGATATATAATCTTATTGTGTTCTTGAATTTGGTATGCAGTCAGTTCAAAAATTTCACATCTCTATCACAGAAATTTCTCTGTATTTTTTTGTTGTGTTTTTATCCAGTTTTGGTATTAGATAACACTGGCTTCATAGAATAAATTTGGCAGTCTTCTCTACTTTGTGGAAACGTTTGAGATATGCTGCTATTAGATCTTCCTTAAAAGTTTGATATAATTCAGTCATTAATCCATCTGGTCTTGGGCTTTTCTTTGTGGCTAGACTTTAAATTACTTCTTAAATCTCCTTGCTTCCAATGGATCTGTTTATTTATATCTTCTGGGTTTATTTTGGTAGGTTAGTTTCATAGAAATTTACCTATACCTACTAAGTTTTCCAGCTTTTGGAATATATTTTTTATATGTGTATCTGTATATGCGTGTGCATGTGTTTATGTATGGGTATGTGTGCCATGGTGCATGTGTGGATGTCATAGAACAACCTGAAGGTATGTGCTACACCTTCATTGAGACAGAATCTCTTGACACTGCAAATAAATGGCCCAACTGCAAATGAAACTAAGACTACCTGGCCTGTCAGCTTCAGATTCTCCTGGCTCCACCTCTGATTGCTGTAGGGCATGTTTAGATCACAGATGCATGTACTATTTTGCATCACGTTTGATGTGGATGATGGGGGACTGAATCTGGACTAGAAGGCTTTGCAAGCAAGTGCCTTTAACTGCTGAGCCATCTCCCCAGGTCCTGGAATTTAAATTTTCAAAGCATTACATAATGATCCTTTGGATTTCACTGGAGTCTGTTGTAACTCTTTTGATCTACAGTTTTGTTAATTTGAGTCTTCTTTGTCTTTGTTTTTGTTAGTTTGGCTAGGGGATCATTAATACCGTTAATCTTTTCAAAGTATCAACTCATTGATTCAATGTATTGTTATTTCTGTCTACATTAATTTATGCTTTAATCTTTACCATATGCTTGCCATCTACTGGGCTTGAGAACCATCTGATTTTTTAAAATGTATGTTCATGTTAAAATACCAGCTGGGACCCTGCGCCGGAGGGTGTGTGGGTGTGGGTAGGCCATATCCTTGTTCCCCAGATCCTCTGAGTTCCCTGGTCCTGGCACCCTGAGCTTGAGGGTGTGTGGGTGTGGCACAGATGAGCAGACCATATCCCTGTTCCCCAGCTTTTCCCAGTTCCATGTCCCGGTACCCTGCACTGGAGGGTGTGCATGCACAGCACAGAGTGAGTAGGCAAGATCTCTACTCCCCAGAACCTCCCAGTTCCCTGGTCCCAGTAAGTCCCACTGTGCTTGTCTTGGGGAGGACTGGTCCCTGTGTGGGGACTGTGGAAACAGGCCTTTTGCTCTGATATCCTGACTGGACACTGGGTACCAACATCCCTATCCACCTGGGACAGAGGGTGCAAAGGCCAGTGTAGGATCTGGCCTCTTGCCTCTGATTCACCAACTTCCTGGCACCTGATTCCCCAACCCATGACCCGCATGTGCTGAAGGGCAAGTGGAAGTGGAATGAGTAGGCCAGAGCTCCCACTTCAACAGGTACCTTTGTTGTACTTGCAAGCTCCACAATCTGCACATCTGTGGTTATAGCCCCATCATACACCAGTACACCAATCCAGTTCACATTTAAAACAGAACACCCTCTGAAGATCCTACAAGGACAAAAACTTGCTTCCTCCTCAATAGAATAAAGTGTCTCCCCAAGATGGGGAGAACACAATACAAAATAGCCAACAAAAGACAGAAAACTGAGAGATCATCACCAAGGATGCCTAATCATACAATGGAAGCCTCCAATGAAATCATTGAGAAGTCAATAGAAATTCAATCACAAAATGAAAACACACATCTAATGAGATCCTGACCAAAAGAATTGCTGAACTGGAAGCAAACCATCAAATACCAACAATTGTATCAATGAACTTGAACAGAACCATTTCTTAGAGCATTCAGCTTTTAACAGTAGGCTTAACTTGATTGAAGAAAATGTTAGAACCCTCAAAAGAGATATGAATGAATTGAAAGTGAGTCAAAAAATGGAAGATCTCAGCAACTAGTTGATTAAGCTTAATGAAGACTTGATCAAATGTAAGAATGAACTCCAGGAAGCATCAAGAAAATCAGAACTTGAACTTAAATCATACCTCAAAAAAAGAGATGGACATGATGCAAAATAACACAACAGAAAACAAAAATCAAATAGAGCTTATAAAAATCTCTCCAGAATTCCTCACTAACAGAGTTGCTCATGTGGAAGACAGTACCTCTGACCTGGAAGAAAAGACAGAAGAAATTGATCAGGAGGCCAAAAACTTCACCAAGTTCAAAAAATCAAGTGAACAGAATATGAGGGAACTGTGGGATACTGAAAATGACCAAACATCTGGATTATGGGTATACCAGAAGGAGAGGAAATCCAGACCAGAGTCATAGAAAACATATTTGACAAAATTATTGAAGAAAAAATTTCCAATCTCTCAAAAGAGAAGCTCATCCAGATACAAGAAGCCCACAGGACACCAAGCAGACAGGACCAAATAAGAAACTCTCCAAGTCATATCATGGTTAAAACTCTTAACAATGAAAACAAAGAGAGTGTTAAAAGTAGCAATAGAGAACTCACAAAATACAAATGCAATCCCATCAGAATTATGTCCAATTTCTCAATGGAAACCTGAAAGCCAGAAGGGCCTGGAATCAATCACTTTATAGTCTAACAAACTACAACTTTGAACCCAAGCTATTCTACCCAGGAAAAGTATCCCTCATAATAGATGGTGAAAGGAAATTTTTCCATGAAAAAAGTCAACTCTATGATTATATGAACACAAAGCCAAACCTACAGAGAATACTTCGGGGAATACGCCATACAGAACAGTCAAACAACGAATCTCAAGAGCAAACAACAACATCACAATAATCACAAATAGACCAAGCTCAAAAAAGTACAAAACAAGCCAGGTGTGGTGGTGCATGCCTTTAATCCCAGCACTCGGGAGGCAGAGGTAGGAGGACTGCCATGAGTTCAAGGCCACCCTGAGACTACATAGTGAATTCCAGGTCAGCCTGAGCTAGAGTGAGACCCTACCTTGAAAAACCAAAAAAAAAAAAAAAAAAAAATACAAAACACAAGAAATCACCAAACCCCATAAAACACCTCATCATGGCAGGAATTATTTCAAACCTCACAGTAATAACCTTAACTATCAATGGTCTTAACATACCCATCAAAAGACACAAGTTATTAGGGTGGATCAAAGAAATGGACCTTTCTATCTGCTATCTTCAAGAAACTCACATCACCAGTAAAGATAAAATATAGACACCTCCTCAGGGTGAAAGGATAGAAAATGATATTTGAAGCCAATGGAAATAAAAAATGAGCAGGTGTTCCTATATTAATATCTGATAAAATAGACTTCACACCAAAAATAATCAAAAAGGACAAAGAAAGCCACTTCTTACTCATCAAGGGAATTATCCAACATGAGCACATCATAATGATAAATCTATATGCACCAAACACAGGTGCACCACTATTTATAAAACAAACCTTAATTGACAACAAAACAGAAATAAATACCAACATCATCATAGCTGGAGACTTCAGTACTCCACTATCATCAATAGCCAGATCATCCAAGCAGAAAATCAGCAGAGAAATAATAGAACTCAACAACACCATAGATCAACTAGACCTAATGGACATCTACAGAACTTTACACCCAACTCTAAAAAATACACATTCTTCTCAGCAGGACATGGAACCTTCTCCAAAATAGACCATATATTAGCCCACAAAATGTGCCTCAATAAATTCAGGAAAATTGAAGTAACTTCATGCATCATGTCAGATAACAATGCTTTAAATAAAGCTAGAAATTAACAAGAGGCACATCAAGAACTCCAACAGCTACTGGAGACTAAACAACACACTTCTAAACAATGAATGGGTTGTAGAAGGATTCAAAAAAGAAATTCTAAAACTCCTTCAATTGAATGACAATGAAAACACAACCTATCAAAACTTATGGGACATAATGAAGGCAGTCCCACTTTCAATAGCAACAAAAAAGTAAATACCTTGGAATAATACTAACCAATGATGTGAAAGACCTATATAATGAAAACATTAAAAAAAAAACTCAAGAAAGAAATTGAGGAGGACTTAAGAAGATGGAAAGACTCCCCATACTCCTGGATAGGTAGAATTAATATTGTGAAAATGGCAATTCTACCAAAAGCAATATGCAGATTTAATGCAATTCCAATAAAACACCAGCATCATTCTTCACAGAGATTGAAAACATGATCTCAAAATTCATATGGAATGTCAGAAGGTATCGGATATCCAAACATATCCTCAGCAAAAAACACCTTGGGAGGTATCACCATACCCTATCTCAAGCTATATTACAAAGCCATAGTAACAAAAACAACACGGTACTGGCATAAGAACAGAAACATGGAGCAGTGGAACAGAATTAAAGACCTTGACCTTAGGTCAAGTAACTACAGCTACTTGATCTTTGACAAAGGTGCCAATAATGTACACTGGAGAATAGATAGCATCTTCAACAAATGGTGTTGGACAAATTGGATGACCAAATGTAGAAAAATGAAACTAGACCCCACTCATCTCTCCATGCATAAAAATCAGGTCCAAATGGATTAAAGACCTCAGTATAAGACCTGAAACTGTTATCTTGCTGGAAGAAAAAATAGGAGGCACTCTCCATGATATAGAAGTGGGGAAAGACTTCCTGAACAAAACCCCAGTAGCCCAGGAAATTAAACAAGCACTAGACCAATGGGATCTCATGAAACTAAAATCTTTTGCACAAACACACGATAAGCAGAGCCAATAGATTACCCACTGAATGGGCAAAATCTTTGCCAGCTCTACCATTGACATAAGCCTAATATCTAGAATCTACAAAGAACTCAAAAAACTAAACAATAAAAAAAAAAAATCAAACAACCCACTCCAAAAGTGGGGCAGAGAACTAAATAGGGAGTTCTCAGAGGAAGAATTACAAATGGATAACACAAACTTAAGAAAATGTTCAATATCCCTAACCATTGGGGAAATTAAAACAACTATGAGATTCTACCTTACCCCAGTAAGGATAGCAAGCATTAAAACATCCAATGAAAACAAATGTTGACAAGGATGTGGAGAAATGAGAACACTCATTCACTTTTGGTGGGAATGTAAGCTGGTACAACCAGTATGGAAATCAATATGGAGACTCCTGAAAAGGATGAATAGAGAGGTACCAACAGACTCAGTTATTTCCTTACTGGGCATTTACCCTAAAAGCTCCACTCCTCAGTTCAGAGATATTTGCTCAACCATGCTTATAGCTGCTCAATTCATAATAGCTAAGAGCTGGAATCAACCCAGATGCCCATTATTGGATGAAGGATAACCAAGATGTGGTATATCTACATGGTGGAATTCTACTCAGCAGTTAGAAAAAATGACACAATGAAATTTGTAGAAAAATGGCCAAACTTGGACTAGGTCATACTCAGTGAATTCACACAATCACAGAAGACCATCGTTGCATGGTCTCACTCATCTGTGGTTCCTAACCTGGATCAGCCTGAGTTGCTGACAAACCTGATAGTCATCTCCATGCCTGGACAATTGGGAAGGTAGGGCTTTGGGGGAGGAGAAGGTTAAGGGAACACAAAATTGAACCCAAATTTAACTGGTACCATAGAAACTTATATCCTGGAAGACAGACTAAAAGGTTGAACCCTCAACAAGACCTTAGGGGGAGCACTTGGATTGAAGGGCACTGGAGAGGGTGTGATGAAGCCTAACCTTAAATTTCTCCCATTTCTCTCTCTCTTTTTTTTCTTTTCCCTTGGCACTGGTCTGTAACTCCCAGTATCAGGATGTGGTTAACACCCACAATGAGCTGTTGATCAGAGAGACCTACAAGGCTTCCCAAAAGATGGCAGATTTCTGTAAGAGCACTTGATTATCCACCAGAGTTTAGTGGTAAGACCCTACTGTTGAAGACAGTATATGCTGTCAGCATGGAGCATGGAGAGATATGGCTGGAATCCAGAAGAGAGCTTGTCCCCAGACAGTTAGCCCATTTAGTGCTAGAAGGAACTACATAAGCTACCAGAGGAAAGTGGCCAACATCTGTCTGAGAAACTGGACGTCTAAGTGACTCAGGAGCAAACAACCTGATGTGATGCTCACACAAGTGCAGTAGTGGCACACAGCCATAGTGGGTAAACGACTGCTCTTGGATAGTCTAACAGATCCACTCAGTGGAAAGGAAACCATATCTGGAACTGGGAAACAAGTCAGAATCATATCCAGATAATGATTCTGCTTTCCATTGTCAAGCCCCCACTAATCTTGGGCTATAAGAGGGTCTACACCATTAAATTATTTCTAAATTAATAATTCTTATCCCATTTAACCTGTGCTGACTTCACTCTCCGTTCGAGAATCTGTTCCTCTTTTTCAGACGGGAGCTGGACCTGAGGAGATAAATGACCCATTGTACTTAATCAGGGCCCAGCTGATACCACAGAGGAATTGGAGAAATGAGCAAGTGTGCTGCTTTCTAGGTGAACCTGACATCAGCACAAGGGTGATAGAGATAGACACTGAGGACACTCAGCACCTACCAAACCAGAGATCCAGAGGCTCCATCACTGAAGTAGACTTAAAAGGCACCCAACATGGCTCAGGGAATTTTGTGGAAGAGGGGCCAGAAAATTTGTTAGAACCACAAATTGGGACATTATGCTCGGAGATGTTGCCTCTCTCCCATAACTGCTGCTCCCACAATGCACTACCCACAATCCCCATAGGAATGACCTGCATCCCCGAAGAGGAGGGTCCCTTTGGAAAAGGGGCAGGGAGGAGGGAAAGGATGGTACCAACATGTGTTGTTTATCTACTGAGTATGTCCATAACTAATAAAAATAAATTTAAAAAATTAAATATTTTTTACAAGAAAAAAACCCAGCTGGTTCTCAAATAAATAACCTAGTGGTGTTCCTTATGACTCTAGAAAAATACAAAGTCAATCTCAAACCCAGTTATAAACCTCCCTCTTAAGACTGTCTTTGCTGTCTCCCAGAGGACTTGGTAGGTTGTGCTATCATATTTGTTTCTAGCAATTTTTAAATTTCCTCCATGATTTCTTCAATGACCCACTGTTCAGTCTCCAAGTATTTTTGTAATTTCTGAAATCTTTATTGCCATTGATTTCTACATTTATTTCTTCTGGTCTGATAGGACACAAACAATTATTTAAATATTTTGTATTTGTTAGGGGTTGTTTTGTGCCCTATAATGCAATTAATTTTGTTGAAGGTTCCATGTAATGCTGAGAAAAATGCATATTCTCAATCTTTTCAATGGAATATTCTATAGATATCTATTAAATCCAGTTGATCTATGGTATGATTTTTCTCTGAAAGGTTTTTGTTGTTGTTTTTTTAATTTAGAAGACCTATCTAAATATGTGAGTGGAGACTTGCAATCTCCCACTATTATTTTTTTTAATATATATATATTTTTATTTATATTATTTTGATTTTACATTCATAGTAAAGGATCCATTGTCCTCCTCCCTGTCCTCCCACTTTCAAGGGGACCCTTGTCAATGGGGAATGTGGGTCAAGCATTGTGAGGTTGGTTAAGAGTTCTGGGGGGTTGGCCCCAGTCTCTGTGCATAATGCCCCAACTATGGCTCTAACAATCTTTCCGCCCCCTCTTCTGCAAGTTTCCCTCAGCCACATTGGGGTCATTTTAGTTCTGCTTCAGTGATGCGGTTTCGGGAGCCTCTGTGTCTCTGGATCTCTGGCTTAGTTTCTCCCACTATTATTGTGTCAATTATTTTTATGCTTTTTAGTGTTTTTAAATGAAATCAGGAATACTAATATTTAGCACATAAATATTTAAAATTGTTATATCTTAGCTGTCTGGCTAGCTCAGTCGGTAGAGCATGAGACTCTTAAAATTGTTATATCTTGTTGATGAATTTTCCCTGTGTTAGTAAATAGGTCACTTGCTATATGCAGCATAGTAGTTACCTTTAAAAATCTTAAAATAATGAGCAGGGAGTTAATTTTTAAATTTAAAACAGTTGATAAAGTGACTTCAAATAACAAAATTTCCTAGGGAAATAAAACCATACTGTTTTTATGCAAAATGCTTATGGAAAAATTTATTCACAAATTAAAAGATTAATCTTTATCAACACAGATCAAGCAAAATTTTAAGTGAAAGAAAATTAGGAATAAAAAGTGAAGTGCACCTCCTGTACAGACATAAGTGTGTGAAACTGTCAGAGTTCAAATCTCCAGATCTCACATAAACAGCTGGGTGTGGCCATGCATGTGTGTAACAGAGACCTGAGAATCACTGGAGTCCCACAAGCTCTGAAAACAGTAAAGAGATTATGGCACAAAACAAGACAGCAATGGAGTGTTATACCCAACGTTCCACTCTGGCTACCATAAGCCAGTGCCCCCTGCTGCAGGGGAGTGCAGGAGGCACCACACCATATCACACTAATTATACACACACACACACACACACACACACACGCACCCACACACACTAGCAAAAAAGTAATTATTACTAAATCACTGTAGAAGTTTAGAAATAATAACACAATGAAATTATGCCAATAAAGTACAACACATATAAAATGGGTAATATACATATTATATATATTATATATGTATAATTGATTTGAGAAGAAATAGAAAGCATGAGCACATTACTATGAACAAAATCTTAATTGACATGGAGGTTGTGCCTCAGCGGATAGAGCACTTACCTAGCGTGCACAGAACCTTGAGTTTGATCCCCTGCCTCACAGAAACAGGGCATGGTGGCACATGTTTGTAATCCTAGCACTTGGGAATTGGAGGCAGGAAAATCAGAAGTTCAAGGTCATCTCAGCTACACATTAAGTTTGAGGCCAGGATGGATTACAGAGTGAGTTCTAGGTCAGCCTCTGCTAAAATGAGACCTTTCCTCATAACAAAACAAAACCACCAAGTGAAAATTTCAATTTATAATAAAATTTAGGACCAAAATCCCAGGTTAAGATAGCTTTATAACTGAGTTTTTGAAAAACCTCAAGCTTCATTTACAAAAGCAGTATAAGAAATAGAAAATAAGAGCAAATTACTTAATTTATTTTATGAGATGTAGGGCAAGTTACAGGCTAATCTTATATTTAATTGTGGCTATGCGGGTTCCAATGTCTTAAATAAAATAATAGCTTTTAAATAACACTGGAATAGAAAATAATACAATGTTTTTAGATAGACGTGTTGCAGAAGTGCAAAAGTTAATCAAAATCAGAAATTTTTATCAACAGAAGTCACCATATTAACAGATGAGAAGAATCACATGGTTGTGTTAGTAGATAGAAGAGCTGTATAATTATATTCAAAGCCACCCATGATTAAAACCTATAAAGCAGGATCATAAGGAAATAGCATTAACCTGGAGAATGATGTCTGAAATCAACATAGAGCAAGCTTCTTTGATAATGAAATTGAAGAAACACTGACTTTTGAAATAAGAAAAAATATTATACCCACATTTATTCCTAATAATATATAATTTGTATTATTTGTCCTAACCTATGAAACAAGAAAGGAAAAGTACATGTTTTGCCAAAGAATAAACATGGGGCTGTTATTTTTCGACAATATGATTTTTCTACATAGAAAATCTACATAAATTTATTTATTTATTTTATTTTTATTTTTATTAGTTATGTATATAGTATATATACAGCCATGATAGTACCATTATTAGCCTTCTCCCTGTCCTCCCCCCCATGGGTAATGTGGGTCTTGCCTTATGTGGGGAGCCATCAGTTATGTGGGAGAGGCAATGACTCTGTGTATAATGACCCAACTCATGGCTCTAACACTCTTTCCACCCCCTCTTCTGTGAATTTCCCTGAGCCATGTTGTGTTCATTTTAGGTCTATTTCAGTGATGAGGTTTTGTGAGTCTCTGTGTCTCTGGATATCTGATTTGGTACGGGTTGAAAGTTCTTTTTGTCTATCTCCTTTGCCCTTGTGCTGGTACCAGGTTCACCAATAAAGCAGCACTCTTGCTCATTTCCCCTATAACTCATGGCTTCATGTGGTGCCCTGTTGAGGTGCGATGGGCTGATTCTCTCCTCGGGGTATGCATCCATCTGAAAGAGAGAAGCAGATTCTCCAATGGAGAGTGAGGTCAGTGCAAGATGCATGGATAGCCATTATTATTTTAGAGAGAATTTAATAGGTGTAGGCCCTCTTGTATCCCACTATTGGTGATAACTTGATATTGGAGAGTGGGCTCATTTTTGGATATGGTTGTGACTTGTTTCCCATTTCCAGGTATGGGTTCCATTTCACTGAGTGGATCCATTAGCCAAATCTAGAGCAGTTGGTAACCCACCATGGCTGTGTGCCACTACTGCACTTGTGTGAACATCATGTCAGATTGTTTGCTGCTGAGAAGCTTAGATCCCGTGTTGCTTGGACAGTTGTTGGTCACTTTCCCCCAGTAGCTCATGTAGCACCTTCTGGCACTAGACAAGCTAACTGGGGACTGACTGACTCTCTTCTAGATTCTATCCAGGTCTCTCCATGTTCCATCCAAACAGCATATGGTGTCTTCAGCAGTAGGGTCTTACCAATAACCTTTGGTGAGTCATCAAGAACTCTGACAGAAATCTGTCTTCTTTTGGGAAACCTTGTAGGTCTCTCTGATCAACAGCTCATTGTGGATGTTAACCACATGCTGGTATTGGAAGTTACAGGTCAGTGCCAAGGGAAAAGAAGGAAGAAAAAGTATAGGTAATATGAAAGAGAAAGAGAGAAGAGAGAGAAGAGGGAGTGACACAGAGAGATACAGGAGAAGACTGAAGTTAGTCTTCATCATACCCTCTCCAGGCCCCAGTGATTCAGGTGTTCTCTACAAGTACCTGATGCAGGTTCGACCTTGTTTTTTGTCTCCCCCACCCACCCTTTCCCTGCCCTCCCACCCAACCATCCCTATTGTCCAGTCCTCGAGATGTTTAGTAGGTGTGTCACCATCTCGGGGAAAATACAAATTAGGAGCCACAAATGAGTGAGACCATGTGACGCTTATCTTTCTGTGATTGGATCAGTTCACTAAGAATGATCTGTTCCAAATTTGACCACTTTTCTTCAAATTGCTTTGTGCCATTTTTCCTTACTTCTGTGTAGAATTCCATTGTGTAGATATACCACATGTTAGTTATCCCTTCATCTAATGATGGACATCTGGGTTGATTCCAGCTCTTACCTATTATGAATTGAGCACCAATAAACATGGTTGAGCAAATATCTCTGAACTGAGGCTTGGAGCTTTTAAGGTAGACGCCCAGTAAGGGTATAACTGGGTCTGTTGGTACCTCTGTGGTCATCCTTTTTAGGAGTCTCCATATTGCTTTCTATAGTGGTTGTACCAGCTTACATTCCCACCAACAGTGAATGAGGGTTCATATTTCTCCACACCCTCACCATTATTTGTTGTCATTAGATTTTTTAATTTTTGCTGTCCTTACTGGGGTAAGGTGAAATCTCATAGATGTTTTAATTTTCATTTCCCTGATGATTAGGGATGTTGAACACTTTCTTAAGTGTGTGTTTACCATTTATATTTCTTCCTCTGAGAACACCCTGTGCAGTTCTCTGCCCCATTTTGTGAGTGGGTTGTTTGATTTTTTATTGTTTAGGTTTTTGAATTCTTTGTAGATTTTAGAAATTAGGTCTCTGTCTGATGCATATCCGGCAAAAATTTTCTCCCATTCTATGGGTAATCTACTGGTTCAGCTTGTTGTATGTTTGTTGGTGAAAAAGCTTTTCAGTTTCATGAGATCCCAATGGTTGAGAGGTTGTTTAATTTCCTGAGTTACTGGGGTTTTGTTCAGGAAGTCTTTACTCATTCCTATATCATGGAAAGTGCCTCCTACTTTTTCTTCCAGTAGTAGCAGTGTGTCTGATCTTAGACTGAGGTCCTTGACCTATTTGAACTTGATTTTTGTGCATGGCGAAATGTGTGGATCGAGTTTCATTTTCCTGCATATGGTTATCCAGTTTGTCCAGCACCATTTGTTAAAGGTGCTGTCTTTTTTCCAGTGTACATTGTTGGGGCCTTTGTCAAATATCAAGTAACTGTAGTTACTTGACCCAAAGTCCAGATCCTTGATTCTGTTCCATTGGTCTGTAATCCTGTTTTTATGCCAGTACAATGTAGTTTTTATTACTATGGCTTTGTAGTGTAGCTCAAGATGAGGTATGGTGATGCCACCAGAAGTATTTCTTTTGCTAAGGATATGCTTGGATATCTGAGGCCTCTGCCATTCCATATGAATTTTGAGATCATTTCTCTATCTCTGTGAAGAAAGATGTTGGAATTTTTATTGGTATTGCATGAAATCTGTATATTGCTTTTGATAAGATTTCCATTTTCAAAATGTTAATTCTCCCTTTCCAGGAGCATGAGAGATCTTTCCATTTTCTCAAGTTCTCCTCAATTTCTTTCTTGAGTGTTTTTATGTCTTCATTGTAAAGGTCTTTCACCTCCTTGGTTAATGTTATTCCAAGGTATTATATTTTTTGAAGCTAATGAAAATGGGATAATGTTGCTTATTTCTTTCTCTGTATCTTTGTCTTTTGCATAGAGAAAGGCTACTGATTTTTGTGCATTGACTTTGTAGTATTAGTTTTTTGCTAAACACGTTAGTATTTACCATCATTGTTAAATACAAAATAAGTATATAAAACAATAATAGTATTCTTATGGCCATAATCAATTACAAAATATTATAGCTTATTGTTTATACTTATGGAGGGTGTCAAAAAATTTTATAAAATACAGCATTAATATAACAAAAGTATATGAACAAATATAAACATTATTAAAATACAAAAAACCATACTAAATCTACATTCATGACACTCAAGATATATATAGTTACATTTAAAAAGACAATAATTCCACTATAAATGCTATAGTGCATCAATTATAAACATGTTTTTTCAAGTGGCCCTAAAATAGGATGTGTCATCCAACCAATAATTTCTTATACCTTCCTCCCACCAGGATAGATAGTGAATGATGTAGCTGTCATTGCCTGAGTCTGGGTAAACTTTTACTCATAATTTTATATTCTTGTCACTTCGATTAGTTTCTGTGCAGTTTTGGGCTACATGTTTAATGACAGTTGAAAGTGTCTTAAAATGATAATACTATGATTCATCATTAAAAGGAAAAGAGCACAACAGTAGAGCAGCAGGCATAAATTTGATATCAAAGACACAAATCTCTATTAGTAGAGCAATGACTGAAATTTCATATTTTCTTGCAAAGAACAGTAGGAGCTTTAAGGCAGGAAGTAAAGAACCACAGTAGGTGAAGTTAAATAATGCTTTGGTATTGTGACTGGGAAGAGCATTACAGAGATAGCAGTGGATCGGCTGCTGCCATCATAAATGCTTCACTGCAGTGTCCTTGGAGACACAGGGCCTGTTACTGTGTGTGAAGACAGAGACATTGAAGTTTCACAGTGATTCAGAACAGGCAAACTCAGAATGTCATGCAGTTTTAGGGACATCTTAATGAATTTCAGTGTGATTTCTTTTTATGGACACACAAGAAAGTATATAACAAAAGAATACATCTGAATAAATCTAAAGGAGAACTTTCAATAAATATAAAATAAAAAAAGGATAAAGATAAGAGATGAGAAAGCATTATATCACAGTTTTTAAAAACTTATTGGCACACACTAATTGTGCAAAATAGTGGATTTCATTATGACTTTTTCATATATGTCTACATTGTATTTAATATTTCCACCTCCCCCATTACTCTTGTCTTCTCTTCCTATCTCAGAGTTTAATGGGCAGCAATTTTTCTTAGAGGCACATTAAATAAATCATGTGTTTTATAATTTATGGCATCACAAAAAAATAGGAAATATACAAATGCAATATAATTCTAGACAAAAAATAAACATGATATTTATTGGAGCTTGACAACTGTATTCTGAAACCTATGTGACATTAGTGTACTACTATCAACTTTATGAACACCCATACTCAGGATACACTAAATGTATTTTTAAAGTTTTTTTTAATTTTAGAGAGAGTAAGAGAGAGAGACAGAGACAGAGACAGTGGATAGAGAATTGGTGCACCAGGGCCTCAGCCACTGCAATCAAACTCCAGATGATTGCGCAACCTAGTGGGCATGTGCAACCTTGTGCTTGCCTCACCTTTGTGTGTCTGGCTTACATGGGATTTGGAGAGTCAAACATGGGTCCTTTGGCTTCACAGGCAAGCGCCTTAACTGCTAAGCCATCTCTCCAGCCCTACTAAATGTATTTTTAAAAATTATTTATGCAATAATGAATTAATCTTCCTGTAACTTTTTACTTTATAAATTTGTGTGTGTGTACATATTCATGTGTGCATGCATGAGGAGGACAGAAGACAGCCTTGAGTGTCATTTCTCAGGTATACTACCTACCTCTTTTGGAGATAGAGTCTTTCACTGGCCTGGAACTCACCAATTAGGGTAAATTGGCTGTCCAGCAAGTCCCCAGGGATCCTCCTGTCTTTGTCTCCCCATCACTGGCAATTACAAGCGTGTGTCACCATGGCTGGATAGCATTCATTTTTCATGCATTCTGGGGATCAAACTCAGGTCCTCATGCTTGCAAGGCAAGCATTTACAAACAGCTCTATCTACCCAGCCCCTACTTTATAAACTTTTATTGTTTTTTTCTTTTTGATCCATCTAGTAATACTTAGCTTGAAACACAAACATGTTTTAGCTATACAATAATATTTTCAATATTATATACAATAATATTTTCACTCTTTATATCTGTTATGGTCTGAATATGAAATATCTTCCATAGGCTTTTTTATATATAAAATCTGTCACCAATATTTTGGAAAGTGGGACCCAGCCAAAGGAAGGAAATCATTGGGGATGAGTTCTTGGGGATGTCTTGTGTCTGGCCCTTTCCTGTCTGTCTGTCTTCTCCTGACCACCAAGGGTTTATCTGTTATGTTCTCTTAGCCAAGATGAACTAAATTTTCTGAAATTGTGACCAAAATAAATCATCCTTCCTTCATTTCCATAGGTATTTTATCCCAGCTACTAAAAGTCTAACATAATATCCTTATTCCATAAGCTTTGTTTCTATTATTATTTACTTCTTAAACTTTTTGTTTAAGAAAATGAAGACACTAAGCATACATATTAGCCTAAGCCTACACACAGTCAGGATCATCAATATTACACTCTCCCACCTTCTCACGTTCTGGTAGACGGTCTGTAGAGTCAGTATCATGAGCAGAGTTCATCTCCCATGATAGTGGTGCCTTCTGCTGAGCCCTCCCAAAGAACCTGCCTGAGGCTCCTCCTGAGGAGGTGGCACTTCATTCAGAAATATGTTCAAGATGACTTACTTGTTTGCTAATTTATTCACCATGGTATATAATTCATCATGGTCATTCTTCTGTATTAATGAAAAAATTTAAATATTGAGGTCCATCTTACAAAACATCTTAAGGAACTTGTTGAGGCCTACAAAAACTGCTGTGAATTGTCACCTTTTTGTTTTCTGCAATTTCTTTTCTCTTGCCTCTTTTTCAACTATGTGTTCATGTTCTAGTGCCAATGACTCCTCATTAGTCAGTTCCTCAGAAACCACTTCACGAACCTCATCCATCTGAGCCACAGTCTTGTTGATTTTCACAACCTCCCCCTCCTTGGCAGATCCTTTGAAGTCATTCGTGAACTCCTGAGTGCCTTCTTCCAGGTGCTGTTCATACACTTCTTGGCAACATCATTCAAAGTCCAAATGAAGTTCTTGGTGCAGTCATTGATACAATATGTCCAAAAATGCCTTCTCATTTCTTTCTCAGTTGTAGTACTAGCCTAAGCAAAAGTCCTCTTTAGGTAGTAGGCTCACAGAGGTGGGGCTTGGAGGGAGAAATACTTTGCCATTGGAATGAAGATCACAATAAAAGAGAATAAGTAGATAGATTGACAATAAAAAAATCTTTGAAAGGTATATTACTCTCCAAATAGTCCTCCATGTCACTGGCACAACTATTCAGCAGAATGTCTTAAGAAGGGTCCTGAGTTATCCCTGACTTCTGATTAGTTCTGTAGTGAACTGCAGTGAGGTTTTATCTATGTGTTTGAAGGCCCAAGCCACACTGTGCCAAACTATAAAATGTTTCAATTTGTAACCTGCAACATTGCCCTCAAGCAAGTCTTCTGTCTGTCCTTAAAGGTCTTGAAACCTGGCATTGAGCTGGTTTCCTTGTGGATGAAAGGGCTTGAAGTATCTGTTTCCAGAATAGGGAGGTCTTGTTTATATTGAAGATTTGCTCTGACAAATTAGTTCCCTCGACAATCAACTTATCTAGAGTTTCCAAAAATTCTTCAGCTGCTTTCCCATTATGCTCCTGTAGTCATCACTCACTCTTACATGTATGAGAAACAATTCTTAAATCACATAAACTACCCAGACCTAATAATATTCAACACTTCATTTTTTAGTCTTTTCTTTCAACATGGCAATCATTTTGCTCTGGCCATGATCATCATGTTGTTGAAAGGGGGTGTTCTGCATTGGTCTTCTATCAAGATTATCAAAAATAAGTTTCCCCATATCTGATATAGGCCTTTCTCAAAGTTTTGTTCATCTTGTTGACTTCAGTGAAGCCCATCCTTTAAAAAAATATATTTTAATTATTTATTTGAGAGAGAGAGAAAGAGGCAGAGAGAGAGAGAGAGAGAGAGAGAATGGGCATGCCAGGGCCTCCAGCCACTGCAAACGAATTCCAGATGCATGCGCCCACTTGTGCATCTGGCTTATGTGGGTTCTGGAAAATCGAACCGGGATCTATTGGCTTTGCAGGCAAATGCCTTAACTGCTAAGCCATCTCTCCAGCCCCGAATCCCATCCTTTAATAGCTTCTATCATTTTGTTCTTGTTCTTCAAAATGGTAACAGTGGTGGAATGAGGCATGACAGTTTTCCCCTTCTGTAATGTTTAATCACTTGTAATGTTGTGTCCAGGTCAATTATTTCATGCACAATCACTTACTGGCAACATTAGCAGTAGATTTTGTATACTTGATGAATAAAACAGCATGAGATTCAACCAAGCACAAGAGAAAATGATGCGATCAAGAGATGTGGTAAGCATGAGCTATGAGGCTGTTGCCAGTATAACTCAGCATATTGTTTTATAGTAAACTGTTTTACAAGAAGGAATATACTCTAAATAATGGTTAAAAATACTGTTATAAGCAAGTAAAAATAGTTGTTTATTATTATGATCAAGTATTATGCACTATACATAGTTGCACAAGGTATATCACACACAACATAGCAAGTTTATTTACATCAGCGTCATCACAAACAAACACATGAATACCATTTACACTACAACATTAGTACATCCATGACAGGATAAGGTATCATATGTGTGGTCCACCTTTGGCCAAAACATTGAAGTCTATCCTTTGTAAGTTCTTTCCATATAACTTCAGGGAAAGAATTCACTAAGCTTTCTGCAATTCCATAAGGAGGGTCACCCCTTTTCCAGCTTCCTTTTGAGCTGTTACAAGTAGCATCTTCTTCTAACAATCTGTTCAAGATGAGTTAGGCATTTTCTGTCATGATTATTAAAAATTTTCCAACTGTACCACCTGATTTCAAAGCCATTTTCACAGTTTTTAAAAGTACACATTACAACTGTATCTACATGTGTGTATATATTATATATTACATATGTATATAGCAAAAGAGAGGGAAACAAAGAATAGCATCAATTTTACATTACAAATTTTACATTCTGTTTTTGTATTAGTTTTAATTTCATTTTCCCTTTTGATAGAATGTAGTTCTTTATCTGAGTAACATGCTGCTATTGCCTTCTCATGAGACAAATACTTTTAAATTTTTACCATCTGAAACTCACAGTGACAAAATGCATCTTTGTATTTTCTATGTTTATTACATCTGTTGTCACTATGCAGTCCGCATTTATTGAAAACACCAAAAATCTTGTTGCAGCAAAAGTGAGACAGCGTGAAATACAATATCATTTTTGGTTTAAATTCTATTTTTTCAGTTTTTCTTTATTAAAATGTTAATAGAGTGTTTTAGAGAAAAATAAAAAATAATTTCTACATATCAATATTTGAAATATTTTTCACACAGATTGGATTAGACATAGTAATATAGAACATCATACCACATAATGAATTGTTAAAATACAGCTCCATAGCCCAGGAGGGAAACAAATATTTAGCCAATATTTCTCTGATATCTTGAAGGTGGGACTGGTTTTTATTTTAAGTAGACATGTACTTAGCTAAAGTATAGCATTTCCATTGCATTAAGAGAAGGCAAGGCTGTGTTCTGTTTCATAGGGAAGGCTGCTGCTCATATTTGCTCACAATGCCATTGCCATTCACCACAGAAATGACTGTAATATGATCACTGGCCTATTTTACAAGTGTATAGCCAGCCACATAACATAAAAGTATTGAATCCATACACAATGGGAAATGTGCAATTGAGTGCTGTGTGTACCCTGCTGTAGCATGGACATAGGGTCAGCCAGCTTTCAGTCCCTGTAACAACATGTCTGAGACAATAAGACTGAAAGGAAGAATGGTTTGTTGGGCTCACTTTTGTAAAGGTTTCAGTAGATGGCCACTTGGCCATGTTGCCTTTGTGTCTGTGGTAGTACTGGGAACATATGGAGGAAGAAGAGGCAGCAAAAAGGAAAAGTAAGAGATAGGAAGAGACCAAGGTCCTTAAATCTCCCTCAAGGACATGCCTTTAGTGAGCTAACTTCCTTCCACTAGTACCCACTTATGAAAGTTTCCACCACATCCAAATAACACCTTGGACTGATAAGGAAGCCTTCAACAAATACATGGGCCTTTTGGGGACCTTTCAGATCCCAACTGGAGTGGAGATGATTGAGGAATAATGATAGCATACTGATACAGTTGCTGCAGTGGTGGACACCCAAAGAGTTGTTCAGAAAAGAATAATAACCATGGGCCATAACTGAGTAGTATTTGTGTGCCATGGATCTGATTCATAGTATATTTAATGTGAGTACTCCAATATTATCTGAGTAGTAACTGAAAAATGGATCCTGGGCTGGAGAGATGGCTTAGCGGTTAAGGTGCCTGCCTCCTAAGCCTAAGAACTCTGGTTCCAATCCAAGCTCCAGCGGTTCCAATCTCCAGGTCCCACGTTTAGCCCGATGCAAAGTGATGCAAGGGCGCAATGACGCACTTGACCACAAGGGGCGCACGCATCTGGATTTCATTCTCAGCAGCCAAGACATTGCTGGCACGCCCATCTCTGTCTTCCTCTCCCTCCCCCCTCTCTCTGTCTCTCTCTCCAAAAAAAAAAAATAATTAATTAATTTAAAAAATATTTTAAAAAATGGATCCTTACTATCTGTTAGATAACCAAGAGAGTTCCATTCTGATGCCACTTGGTCAAGCCAATGACTCAAAGGACAAAGTGATAGAAGAAAGCTTTATTCAGTGCCCAATGAACGGAGGAGGAGCCTCTGCTCCCAAATCAGCCCCTCTAAACTCCAGGCTAACAAAGAGGGGGATATTCACATACTTTGTGGGAATCAGCAGAGAACTTCCAGGAACTCAGGTGCCACCTTTTTTCACTGTTTTCATGGTCTGATGGTTCTAGTCACAGTGGCTGGTTATAGGACAAAGGTTAAGGCAGTGAAGGAGACAATCAGGAAAAAAGAGATGTCAAGAGTTCATCTTATTCCTGTGTTCCTATGGGATATATACAGGCCAAAGGGAAGAACCAGTGTTTTCAGCAAGCTCAGTTTCTGAAAAGTAACCTAGGCAACTGTTACCATCATGACCCATACAGCAGAGGTGTTATCTATAGCAAAGTTA
This sequence comes from Orientallactaga sibirica, assembly GCA_036365145.1. Lineage (NCBI taxonomy): Eukaryota > Metazoa > Chordata > Mammalia > Rodentia > Dipodidae > Orientallactaga > Orientallactaga sibirica. The sequence goes on along the minus strand of JAEOAD010000372.1, from coordinate 8,508,167 downwards.
GTGGGGGACTAATAGTATATTTCTGAGCTGTGTGGCCTCCCAGATGAGTGATTTTTAAATCGATTAAGAGCAAGCGAAACTAGAGAGTTTATGCAGGTCTGTCACCAGTAATATGTTTAATGCAGTATTTGTAGACTGGTAAACTCTTTGGTTAACAACATAATAATGCCATGAGGTAGTCACAATTTATCCCCATTCTATGGAAGAAAAGCAAATGAGGCTCAGGAAATTTCAGGAATGCATCCAGGATCATATAGCTAGTAAGTTCATATGCTAGGTTGAGCTGAGGTTTGTCTGAATTCAAAGTTTATGATCTTTGAAGTGGCTATAGGTTTTGTTGTCATTATGCCACTATTTCACTGTTGGGTTGCCTATTATTGGCAAACAAATCACCCCAAAACTTATTGGATTATGATCTCAGTGATTTATTAGTTCACTTGAGTCAGTGAGTTGGCAGGTCAGTCCTTCGATAGGTGTGGCCTAGGTCATTCATGCAGCTGTGGTCACCTGCAGTTTGCGTTGCATAGCAAGGAATTTCTTTCTTTTACAGGGGCACACCTACTTCCCCACTATAGCCATTTACCCAATGTAATTATTTCAAAATTTTGGCTAGATCAGTCAGGTGCTTATACTATTATGACTATGTAAATGCTATTGGCCACTAAATCATATTATCTATGTAAACTTTGATTTATAGGAAAACAAAATTGTCTTACAACTTGGGAAAAAAAGGAAATTTATGTGGTCACACTGGAAATGTAAGTATCTCATGTGTATTACTGTGATACTCAAAGACTTAGGATTTAAGAAAGCATTTTGGTGACCATTTCTTAGGAGCACTGAACATATGACAGTAAGTTGTGGAATGGTGAAACACAGACTGGTTCTCATGTGACAAGTTCAGTCTGCTTAAAACCCTGATTATTTGAGGCATGCTATATGAACAAGACATATGAAGTCATTGAACTAGTCTATACTGACATTGTAAATGTGTCAGACAATTTCTTTGTCATCTCATTCCATATTTCCCAAACTCTGGGCAACATTCCCTTGCCCAGAGAGCATATTTCAATATGAGAAAGCTGACTTCTATTTTTTAATATAGCATAGTCTCTCTTATATACAGTTGTACTTTCCTCAATGTCAGACCAGTTTTCCAATATCTGAAAATCAGGATCAGCCAACACAGACGATCCTCCTGATATAGTCAGAAAGTCAATAGCAGCCTGATGCAACATCACAATGCCTGTGTCATTCCCTTCACCTCATCTCATCACTTCATCAACTCACAGAATCACAAGAAGGATAAGCAGAATATTTTTTGAGAGACACCACATTCATGTAACTTTTATTAAAGTATATTGTTATAATTGCTCTATTATTATTGTTAATCTCTCAATTTACAAGTTCATTTATAAGTCTAATTTCTAAATTAAGCTTTCTAATATGTATATTTGTACAGGATAAAAACATAGAATATGTACAGTTCAATACTATCTGTGTTTTTAGACATCCACTGAAGTCTGGGAATATGTTCCCCATGGATCAGTGGAGACTAAGGTACTTCTCATTTCGTCATACATGATGCTGAAAAGCATGTGGTCCAATTATATACACAGTTTCAGTTTTCTTGCAATAATCAATCATAGTCAAAACATTGGTTAGTATCTTATGGATTGCTTTCTACAAATATGGCAGAGTATGAATTAACATTGAATTCAATCTGAGCATGGCGTGGTGGTGCACGCCTTTAAGCCCAGCACTCAGGAGGCAGAGGTAGGAGGATTGCTGTGAGTTTGAGGTCAGCCTGGACTAGAGCGAGACCCTACTTTGAATGTCCCTCCACCCAAAAAGGAAAAAAAAAAAACCTGAATCTGCCTTTTAAAGAAAGACTGCTGTACCTGAAGACTAATCCACATATTGCCTCAGGTACAGGTAAACTTCTTACTTGGCCAGGCTACATCACGGCTCCTAAAATAGCCACTAGCAAACAAAACACCTTCTCTCCTACAGCATACTTTCTCAGTTATAATCAGAACAAGCTGTCATCCAGCCTTTCCTCTCCATATATGTGTGACATGTTTGCCAAGTGCTGATTCATACTTGGCACTTGGCTGGTTTCACCTCACTCTAAAGTAAAATATCAACCTAGCACATGATATTATTTTTGCCAGTAGCTAACTCTGCTTTTTCTTTGCATGATTTTATATATATATATATATATATATATATATATATATATATATATATATATATGTAATATCAGTTTTGAATTTGCTCTTATGTGTTTCCAGAAGTAATGGGATTTATATGTGTATTTGCCACAAGAAGGACAACTTTGAATCGCAATTTCAGATTGTTTTGTATCTTGAAGTATAAAATTAATAATTTGCATAATGGAGAGACATTGCTTTAGGCTTATTTTCAGTAAACAGAATAAGTCTACCTGAAAGGTCACTTTGTTCAATTTCAAGTAATAGAAATTTCAGTGCTTTCATCCTACTATTTAATCAAGTTATGTAACAGACATGCCCTGAGGAGTTTTAAATAGATCACAAGTCTAATAAAAAAATCTGATTTTCAGATATTATTCATTATACTTCCAATTTAAGCTTTTCTTTTTTTAGTTACTTGTCAGAAATCATCACAAATTCACTCATACTTGGATTTACAGACTTATAGTAAAAATTAGTCTGGCGCCTTCCTGATTATATTTATGGCATTATTTTATGTTTAATAGTATATTGCTATTATTCAATAAACCACTTGTGAGTCATTGACCCATTTTTGTGAAGTGTTTATTCAACAAGATAATACAATAGTAACTATAAAAATTTCACATTTAACCAATATACTCAATAGCTTGGACACAATATGAGATAAGATTAGCTGAACCCAGCCACATTGTTAACATTGTGTTAGCAGCAGTGAACTTGTTAAACTGTAGAATGATATCATGCAAAGAAAGCAGGACATGGTGGCTCATGCCTATAATTACAGCAATGGAGGCTGAGGTGGAAGGATTACCATGAGTTTGAAGTCAGCCTGGGCTAGAGTAAAACCTTGCCTCAAAAATAAGCAAATAAATAAAATTACAAAGACATCATGGAAAAATATATAACTTCAGAACACGAGAGGAAGCATGTCTAAATGGAGAAAGGTTTGGACCTGTACCAATGTGCTATGGTTTGGATATGATTTGACTACGCCCTTCAAAGGTCCATGTACTGGTTACTGGATCCTTAGTGTCCTTAGTGTAGAGAAGATGAGAGGTGATGGAATTGTCAAGAGGTGGGGCACAGTGGGAGGTAATTAGGTTTTTGAAGGTACCACTCTTAGAAGGGATTAGCGTAGTTTTATGGGATGCTGGTTAGTTCCCATGAAAGTCAGTTCTTAAAAAAGAGAACAGATCTACTGGGGAGACTCAAGACTCATCCAAGTGTTGAGAAAAAGTGAATATTGAGTGCTCAGCACCAAATGAGACCTCTCTGCAATGCCCCCACCAAGTCTCCAGGAACATTGTGGAAGACGGGGCAGAAAAAATTGTAAGAGCCAAAGGATGGGAAGGAGTGCTTTTGAATGTTATCCTCCAGACATGAAGTGGCCATTGCATTCATGGATTCACAGCAAATAGCATTGCTTACATAAGATCTGCATCATATTGGAACCATCATTCCACCATGGATGGTGGAGGATGGCAAAGAAAAAAAAAGACATCAAAGTAGAAGAGGGACTACTTGGTAAAAAGGGATTCAATGGAAGAGGAATGAGGAGAAGGCAACAGGAAGAGATTATGGTCAAAATATATTACGTACATGTATGAAAATTGTTGATAAAAAGTTTTTTTAAAAAAAGAGGCTATGAGTCAGGTATGGTGATTCATGCCTTTAATCCCAGTATTCAGGAGGCAGAGATAGGAGGATTGCCAAGAGTTCAAGGCCAGCCTGAGAATACATAGTGAATTCCAGGTCAGCCTGAGTTAGAGTGAGACCCTACCTTGAAAAACCAAACAAACAAACAAACAAAAAAAAACCAAACAATAAAAAGAGGCTATGGAGATTAGTAAGTGGTTAAAGGCCTTTGCTTGAAAAACCTGCCTACCCTGGCTCAATTCCCCATTACTCACATAAATTTCTTGCAGGCCAGACTTCTTTGTGGTAGAAAGAGACCCTGTCTCTAAGAAAATGGAGAACTGACTATTCCTCTGGCCTCTACATATGCACCTCCATACATGCACACACACACATAAATAATTAAGTAAACTTAAAAAGAAACAAAAAAGTTAAAAAGACAACAAGTCTAATGCTAGAGAGATGGCTTAGTGGTTAAGGTGTTTGCCTGAAAAGTCTAAGGACCCATGTTCAACTCTCCAGATCCCATGTAAGCCAGACATACAAAGGTGAAGCAAGCACATGGTCACACATGCCTTCTAGGCGAGCATGTGGAGTTTGATTGCAGTGGCTGAGACCTTGGCATGCCAATTCTCTCTCTCTTTCCCATTTTCTCTAAAATAATAAAATGAAATAAAGAGAACAAGTCTATACAGTAAATATATGTATTAGAATACCACATATGTACTAGGGATTAAATTGTCTAAGTGGGGTCAGGGGAAGAGGAGGAGAGCAGTGGGTGGGAGGAGGGTTAATCAAAAGGTGTTATGAATAAGCCATATAGAAAACTACTTTTTAAAAAAAATTAGTTGAGACGGGGGGGTGGAGAATATGGGCATGCCAGGGCCTCTAGCCACTGCAAACACACTCCAGACACATGCACCACCTTGTCCATCTGGTTTATGTGGGTACTGGGGAATTGAACCTAGGTCCTTAGCCTTCACAGGCAAATGCCTTAACTGCTAAGCCATCTCTCCAGCCTGGAAATCTACTTTTTTTGCTAGTTAATAGTACATATTTGACAAAGAGAGATTCTGGGCAGAAGTACTATGGGGGTGGGTAATGTTATACCCAGAAGTTATATATTGTTAGAAGAAAATTTCAGTGCCAGGGATGGGATACTCTCCAGTAAACTGTTGGTCATGGAAGCCTTTGATGCTCCTAAAACATTACAGGATATTACCAAGACTTTTGGCTGCCCAATAGAACTATATGGTAAGACCCTATTGCTGAAGACTCTACATGGCTGAGCTGCAGGCCACTGAGAAATCAAGCTGGAGCTGAGATAGAAGCCTCTTCTCTATTCACTACCTGTCAGAATTCTGGGAAGAGTTATGCAGAAGTTTTTTTGTGTGTGTATGGGGGGAGTCATCAATAGTCTTAACCAGTAATGGACCCTGTAAGCTTTATGGCTGGCCAGCCAAAGCTAGGTATCTCAACTGGTGCAATGGTGGCATGTCTGCTATGGGAGAAACCAACTGCTCTCAGATTGTACTTGAGCAGGTTTATAGGAGGGAATTCACACCTGTTACTGGAAACCTAATCAAAAGCCTATGGCTGGGAAGGTCATAAGTCCTAGGTGGGGAAACTACTACTGTTTTCTGGCTAAATGGAAATATTATGACCAATGAACTGGCCTCCAAATACTTATATTAATGTATTTATTATATTAACATATTATTATATTAACATATTAATATTACTCTCACTTTTGGTTAGAGAAGCTTCTCTTTCAAATCAAATCACATCAGAGTGCTAAGATAAAGCAACAGTGGAATGTTTAGCACTAAGTGGGATATCTCTACCACAGCTTCCAAGGCAGTGCAGAAGAGGTGACAGAAATAATTTAAGAGCCAAAGGAAGGGCATGGAGTGCTTTCCAACACCATCAAGACAGAAAGTGGCCATGACAATCATGACCTCACAGTGGCTAATGCTATCTACACAAGACATGCATAATACTTAGGAAAATGATTACATCAAAATAGAAGAGGGACTAGTTCGAAAGAAAGGCAGGCTTCAGTGGAAGGAGGGTAGGGTCAAGGGAAAAGGAAGAGTGGTAGGGGAGGATTATGATCTTGGTATATTGTATATATGTATGAAGGTTATGAAGAAAAAGTTAAAAAAACCTTTAACAAAACAGAACAAGCTGGGAACCTGGATTGCTACAGCTTCCTGTCTCATCATATGTTCTCTCCTGGGTGTGCATGCTGCCACCATATTACCAAGCATGTAGTGATAAACCTATGTGGTAGTTTGAATAGATGTCCCCCAATATATTCACTGCTTTATTAGTTTGTAGTTTGCATCTGCAGCCACCTGGCTGGAGGCAGTGTCACTGGGCAGATCTTAAGGTGTGGTGGTGGGATTGAGATTTCAATCTAAAGATATGCAAAATGTGCCTAGCTGGAGCTCCTGAAGTGTGCTGTGTTGTGTGGCTTTTGTCTTTTCTCTCTGTGTATTTGGTCCTGTGAAAGCAAGCCAGCTTCTTCTGCCATTATGGAACTTCCCCTGGATCTCTAAGCTTCAATAAATCATCTCAGTGAACCTAAAGTAGCCTTCTACAGAAGTTGGTACCAGGAGTGGGGTGAGATGAACCTGACCATGTGGATTTTCGTCTTTTGGAACCTTTGTTTGGGAGGATTGGGCATGGACTTAGTGCTTGCAACTGAAGATGCCTTCTGGAGTTGTAAGCCAAGTTTTATTGACTATTCTGATGAGAGTTTGATAATACTAAGTGCAGACAGTATTGAACTTTGAGGCTTGGCTTATGAGCATTCTAAGGGGAAGGAAAGACTGAAGAGGACTTTATTGGAACTGGGCTACTGGCATAAAGGATGGCTGCATTCTACTGCCCAGGCCCAGAGAGTTTGATCAAAGTTAAATTTGTAATGGGCGGATGTGCTTGGCTAAAGATATTGGACTGAGAGATTTAAGATTTTAAGTTGGAAAACCCACTGAGACTGGGTTTAGGTTTCTGAAGTTGCTATTGTCAACACATTAGCAATCTTACAGAAAGGTGGCCCAACTGATTTACATTAAAACAATGGAGAAGATGCCTGAATAAAGACTGTTAGAAATGCAAACTCTTTTGGGAGAGTTGAATGGAGAAAGAACCTGCTTTTCAAGGTTACAATTTATTTTGTCCCTGAGTTAAGAATATGGCTGTGTCCTGCACACCTGGTTTTGGAAGCGTGAAAAATGCATGGAGTGGTCATGAATTGCATACAGTTCCAGGAGCCACTGCTGAGGTGCAGCATAAGGCAGGGTGTAATGCCCTGATAGGCTGAAGAGCCTTTGGAAGATGGACCATGGTATGCATGGAGACCTGAAGACGTTGTGGATTTACCCGGACTGTGCAAGGGCTACCATGGAGTGACCTGTTGGCCTGGGATGGAAGTTTTCCCTGGCTACTCTGCCTAACTGGAGAGGCAGAATTGGAAAACCTGGAGATTGTCAGTCTCTGGTTATATTGAACTTGAACTGCAGAAGTTTGATGATGGTTGACTTTGCATTATTCTAGTCTCTCCTTGCTATGCCTTATACCAGTTGAAAATGTTTACTCTTTGCCTCTATGTGTTGCAAGTATATAACTTGTTTGATTTTATAGGACTCACAGCTAAGAGACAATCTTAAATCTCAGATGAGACTCGGGACTTTGGAACTGTCTTAAGTTGGTAAAGACTGTGGATACTTTTGAAACTGGACTGAATACAATTTACAATATGTGATGGTTTAAAATCTATTGGGGGCCAGGGACGGAATGTGGTAGTTTGAATAGATGGCCCCCAATATATTCAATGCTTTATTAGTTTGTAGTTTGCATCACAGCCACCTGGCTGGAGGCAGTGTCACTGGGCAGATCTTAAGGTGTGGTGGTGGGTTTGAGATTTCAATCTAAAGATATGCAAAGTGTGCCTAGCTGGAGCTCCTGAAGTGTGATGTGCTGTGTGGCTTTTGGTTTGTGGCTTTGCTCTCTGTGTTTGGTCCTGTGAAAGCAGGCCAGCTTCTTCTGCCATTATGGAACTTCCCCTGGATCTCTAAGCTTCTATAAATTCCTTCCTCCATAACTGTGCCTGGTCTGGAAGTTCATCTCAGCAAATGTGGAGCTGTCTGCTACAAACTATAAAGGCCTCACCAAGAGCTAGATTATTATATCATGCTCTTTAATTTCCAGAATTTTAAGCTAAATGAGGCAGTTTGAATATGATAGTGTAAATGTATCACCTCATAGACTCAGGTGTTATATTAAAATTGAGTTTGCAATTGCAGTGCCTAGCAGACAGATTCCTGCTATAGAAGGGTGTGTCACTGGGGGCAGATCTGATTCCAGCCCAAAGGTGTGCAGAGACTAGTTAGAACTCTGGGGTTCATGTTTGCTGCTTGTTGGTGTTTTGCTTGCAGCAGTTGTTTCTCTCTGCTTGGGTATATGGAAGTAAATACTTTCTTCTACCTTTGATGGATTTCCCTTGGAGCTGTAAGCTTGAGATAAACCCATTCCTCTCATAAACTGTGTCTGCTTGGATATTGGCTTGTCCCAGCAACATGGCAACATGGAGCTGACTACAACACTAAATAAGCTTCTCTACTGTCTGCCCTCACTGTGGTGCTGGGGATAGTATGCAGGACCCTTTGCATGCTAGGCAAGCCTTCTAAGATGGAGCCACAGCCTAATCCCCCAGCATGTTTTCTTTTTATGTTGCCTAAGCTTATATAATTTGCTATAGTAACAGAAATCGATTATGATGTAGTGATTGGTGGGAAAATGAGCAAATTATGAACATGCTAAAATGGTCTAGACACTTTGGATACCTGATATTTGTGCTAAAGTATAGTTGTTCCTTTTTTGCCTAATGGATTTTTATCACATTGTAACAACTGAAATACTAAGAAAGCATCTTAAATATTGCTAAGCAGTTAACTCATTTGAAGAATCAGCTTTGGCCTCCTCCCTGCTCACTTTTTTTCCCCTGCAGCTACATTAGGTAGCTAAACCTCAGTAACAAGATCACGGGGGGGGGGGTTGGGAGGAACTTGGAGTGTTGTTTAATGGTAGATTACTTGCCTTGCATATATGAGACCCTGGATTCCATCCTCAGCATAGAGAGATTACAGAAGCTCTATGAAAATAATAATTTTATATTTCAAATTTGATAAAAATAAGATGAACAAAACTGTTACAAAGCTGGGCATGGTGGCGCATGCCTTTAATCCCAGCACTTGGGAGGCAGAGGTAGGAGGATTGCTGTGAGTTCAAGGCCACCCTGAGACTACATGGTGAATTCCAGGTCAGCTTGGACTAGAACAAGACCCTACCTTAAAAAAAACCTGTTATGTTCATCTTTCCTCCATACCAACAGACCACTGACAGACATGCTGTCTCCTCCCACTTTTCCTGATGGAGAAAGTTTAAGAAGATTCTCTTTGAAAGGAAAAAAGAAGTTAATAAGCAATATGGCAAGTGATCATGAAGCTGAACTACTGAAGGAAGTCTTCAATAGTGCATCCATATGCTCTCTATTTCTCTATTTCAGGACCCCAGCATACTCAACTACACCCCTTATTTGAAAAAAGAACTCAAGTTTCAAACGAAGGTCATCATTTGAGGGGTCAGTGTGTGTTTAATCATTCTACAACTGCTTACTGAGTACCAGTAATACTCTGGATGGATGGTCAGCCCAAAGTTCTCTTAAAAGCTTAGCCTTTTATTAACATGGTATGCAGATGAAGTGCCTACATTTCCAAAGTAGCCAGTGTAAATTGTTTTTTCCAAATTGTAAAACAATAATATTGAATGACGCAGAGTTCTTTAGAGGAACAGAATATATATTCTATTGGCATGTATGCCCACATATTGCACACATAAATATATTTCATGCACACATAAATTATAGAAAGTGATTTATTGGATTGGCATACATGATTGGAAGTTGGGAAGTCCAATAATTGACATCTATATGCAGAAAACCAATAGAACCTAGTAGTACTCAATCCAAGAAGGTGGAAGCCCCAGAACAAGAGGAACCAATGCAGCCGTAGTCTGAAGCTGAAGGCCTAAGAGTTTCCTGGAGAGTCACTGGCATGATTCCTCATTCAACAGCTGAAAAAGCTGGAGTCTGATGTCCATGGGCAATGACAGCAGCAATAGATACACTTCTTTAGGAAGAACTGAGCTTGCATGTACTAGCTGTTTTCTCTTTTTCTGCACTTTTATTACATTCAGGCCCCCAACCTATTGGATGGTATCACCTATATTCAGAGTAGGTCTTTCCCTCCTCAGTTACTGTCCCACATGCTAATCTGGAAGTACCCTCACAGACACACTAAGCAGTATATTTTACTCTTCTCTTAGGTATCTTTTGATGTGATAAAGCTGACAAAATTAACCACCACAATCATTTTTCTGTGTATCAAGAATACATCAAAGGGACTGGAGAGATGGCTTAGTGGTTAAGTGCTTGCCTGTGAAGCCTAAGGACGCTGGTTCAAGGCTTGATTCTCCAGGACCCATGTAAGCCAGATGCACAAGGTGGCACATGCATCTGGAGTTCATTTGCAGTGGCTGGAGGCCCTGGAGCACCCATTCTCACTCTCTCTCTATATATATCTGCCTCTTTCTCTCTCTGTCTCTTACTCTCAAATACATAAATTAAAAAATTTTTAAAAATTTAAAAAGAATACATCAAAGATATCCTTTAATGTTGTGAACTGAAGTTCCCAGAAACAAAGCCACACCTGTGTTAAAGATGCTACAAGGTTGTTTGACTAAGTCTATGATTGTGGAGAGTAGGAATGTTACAGGTCTGGAGCCAAATTATCTTGGGCCATTTTTAGCTCCCCAAATAGCCATTTGGCCTAGCATCCTTTTGTTTATCAGGAGTTGTACTTACCTTCTCATTACTGGGGGGAAAGATTTTATTTTGGCTTACAACCTTCAGGGGAAACTTCATGATGGCAGGAAAAAGCAGTACATGAGTAAAGGCTAGACATTACCTCTGCCATGGTAGGTGGAAAACAGTAGCAAGAGAGTGATCTGAACCCTAGTAAGGAGGAGCTGACTGTAACACACCTAAGCCTGCCCCCAACAACACATCTCTTCTAGAAAGGCTCTTTCTCCCAAATTGCCATCAACCGGGGACCAAGCATTCATAACATATGAGATTATGGGAGACATTTGATTCAAACCACCATATCATTTAAAAACCTGTTTGGAAAGTACAAATAGACCTGTAGCATCCACCAACCCAAATGCTAAGAATGTCATCAGGGAGCTGGGGAGCTCAGTTTGTAAAGTGTTTTTCTCACAAGCATGAGAACCTGGGTTTGATGCCCAGTACCTATGAACAATGTCAGACATGATGGTATATACCTATAATCTCAGTCATGGGAACGTGCAGATAGGAGGAATTCTGGGGCCCACTGGCCAGCAAGCTTAGCCTTATTGGTGAGGTCCAGGCCCATAAGAGGTTTTGTCTAAAAAAAAAAAAAGGATGAGCTGCCAGCATGGTAGTAAATGTCTTTAATCCCAGCACTTGGAAGGCAGAGGTGGGAGGACTGCTGTGAGTTTGAGGCCAGCCTGGAACTACAGAGTGAGTTCCAGGTCAGCCTGGGCTAGAGTGAGACCCTACCTTAGAAAAACAACAACAACAAAAATCCCACAAACAAACAAACATAAAAGATGGATGGCATTTCAGAATGATACCCAAGGCTGTCTTCTGGCCTCCACATGCATGTACAAGTATGTGCACTTACACGTACATGCATATGCATAACGTGAGATCCTATCTTGAAAAACAACAACAACAACAACAACAACAACAACAAAAACTCCAACAAACAAACAAACACAAAAAATGGATGGTATTCCAGAGGAATGATACCCAAGGCTGTCCTCTGGCCTCCACATGCATGTGCACTTGCACATACACACATATGCATAACACACAAAGAAAAGAATATCACGAGATAACATCTGAGGCCTATAATAGAGACTTTCTATATTAGTTTCTCCTTGCTGTTACAAAATACCCAACATAAACAACTGAAATAAGAGATGGCTTATTTCAGGTTAGGGTTTAAGGTTACAGTCCATCATGATGAGGAAGGCATGGTGGCATGAACTTGAAGCAGGTAATTATATTGTGTGTACCCAGAGTCAGAAAGCAGAGGGCTGAGGAGATGGCTCAGTGGCTAAAGGCGCTTGTTTTCAAAGCCTGCAGACCCGGGTTTGATTCCCCAGTACCCATGCAAAGCAGATGCACAAAGTGGTGCAGGCATCTGAAGTTCGTCTGCAGTGACAGGAGGACCTGACACACCTATTCTCTCATCTCGTTCTCATTTTCTCTTTCTCTCTGCAAGTAAATAAAAATGTTTTTCAAAAGCAGAGAGAAATGTATTCTTGTGTTCAGCTCATTTCCTCCCTTTATTCAGTCTGGGACTTCAACCCATGGAATGTGCTGTCAACAATTAAGGTGAGTTTTCCCACCTCAACCTAATCTAGAAATTCCCTCACAGACATGCCCAGAGATTTGTCTCCTAGACAAATTCTACATCCATCCAAGTTGACAATCAAAAGTAACCATTCCAAGCCACCCTTTGTCAGCTTGATATACAAACCTATCAGTTCTAAGCCATAATCTTTCATCCCTTGTCCTCATAGGCTCATGGTCATCTCATAATTAAAAATACATTCAGTCCAACATCAAAAGTCCCCATATTTTTTAGCACTATTATGCTGTTCAAAAGCATGCGTGTAGAATCTCTTCTGAGACTTAGGTAATTTCTTAATTGTGAGCCTCTATATAATCAAAAAACAAGTTACATACTTCCAACATACAATGACACGGAGTAAACTTTCCCATTCCAAAAGGCAGAGATGGGAACATAGCAAAGAAAGATTTGACCAATCCTAGGAGAGCAAACACCAAATCCTATAGTTCTATGTCTGATATCTATAGCTTGTGATAGAATTATCTAGGCTCCAAAGGGCTTGGGTATCCCCATTCCTCCAGTTCTGCTGCCTGTAACACCCATAGCCTCTCTATTGGAGCAGCTCCACCCTATCCTTGTAGCTTTCCTCAGCAGATGTCCCATGGTTCTGGCATTTCCAGTATCTTAGGGACTTAATTGCTAGTTAGGCTTCACCTTTATAGACTCACATAATGACTCTCAGGGTCTCCTTGCAGGGATTCTGACTACTACACATTCCTCAGTGGTTCTCTGGAACTGTGGAAAAAGACTTGATGATCCCTTAAATTTTGCATCTCTCATGCCTGCCTAACCAGTACCATGTGGACAATGCTACCAAATTCTACTACCAGCTTGGGATGGAGTCTGGCCTCTTTGGGTCACAGTTATACCAGTGTCTTTGTGACTTCAGGTTGACCTTGGGGAAACACTTTCCTAGTCAATAGTATTTCAGCAAGAACCCCCTCAGAACCATTCTAATTTTACGCTCTCTCTTTTCAAATGAATTTCAGTTTTCTTAAGATGAAGCTTCCAATGCATGGGTTCTTGCTGGAAGGGCATCTTTCCTATTGTCCCAGCAAAGCATAAGAGATTTGTCTTTATGGTGCTGATTTCTTTAAAGCTGCTTTCTTGGCACCAACCTTGTTTTCAACATTAAAACAAATCCATTCCTCACTAAATAAGATATTTTTCATATGTTTTTCTCTGTTTGTTACTTTCTCTCACTGTAGACCTGGATAAGACAAATTGAGGCAGTTTAGGGTTAACAAGGTCTCCAAAAGTAAATTAAAAGTGGTCAAAGATGAGAATGCACTTGATCCTCTAAGGGAGAATCTGCCATTTCCTTATCTCATTTTCCCTAAAGGAGTTTTTACCCTGGATCTTTTTTTGCTTAAACCTGAGTTCCTCTCCAGATCTCTTCCTCCTTAAAGGAGTTTCCCTTCCTATAAAAATCCTGGATCAAAGTCACCAGGCAAATTACCTCCGGGGACCCCTCCTGTTTTACAGGAGCTTTGCCTTTTTTCCATGTCTTAAAGCTATACATTACAGGAGCTCTACTTTCTTTCCTTTCCATAATATCTATAAATAAACATTTACTTTGCTTGGATTTAAATTTTTTCTTGCCTTCTTATTCTTTAATCAGTGGAGAAAATGAATCTAACCTGTAGATACTAGCATAATGAACATTAACCATGACACAGCCTGAATTCTATCCTGTCTTGAGATTTCCTTCACCAATCAGTCCATTACTTTTTAATTTAGTCACAGTCAATTTCTCAAGACATGGGAAGAATGCTGCAATATTCTTTGCCAGAATGTAAAATTAACTGCCACTAGCCCAGTCCCTATTAGAATTCTTGTTCTCCTCTGAAATCTCCTTAGCCATGCCTCCGTTGTCTGTAGTTTTCTTGCATTCTGGTTTTCCATACTCTAACAAGAATGGTTCATTAATCTCTGCTTATAGTATTCAAGAGCTTTTCTAACTGAAAGTTTCAAACTCTTCACCATTCTTCCCAAAAATAATTCCCAAAAGTATAGTCAGGCTTATCACAGCAACAGCCTCACTTCTCAGTACTAAATTTTCTATGTTAGCTGCTTTTCTTGTTGCTGTAACATAATCCCTAACCAAAGCAACTTAAAGAAGGAAGAGTATCATTGTTTTTGGAAGAGTATCATTTTGAGGGAATACAATTCATCATGGCAGGGAAGGCATGGTGGCAAGAGCATGAAGAAGCTGATCACATTTCATTTGTAGTCAGGAAGTAAGGGGTGATGAATACTTGTGCTCAGCTTGCTTTCTCCTTTTTATCCAGTCAAGGAACTGAGCCCATGGAATGGTGCTTCCCAGCATTGGGGTGGGTTTTGCCACCTCAATTAACCTAATATAGAAACTAACTCATAGACATGCCCAGAGGATTGTCTCCTAGGTGATCTTACATCCAATCAAGCTGACAACTGAGATGGTCCATCACATATCTCTACTCTTTGAAAAGTAGCCTAACTGATGTTTTCACCAATGTAGTTGAAAAGTATCTTTTCTTTTTGTTTTTTCGATGTAGGGTCTCACTCTAGCCCAGGCTAACCTGGAATTCACCATGTAGTCTCAGGGTGGCCTCGAACTCATGGTGAACCGCCTATCTCTGCCTCCCAAGTACTGGGATTAAAGGCATGTACCACCACGCCTGGCTTGAAAAGTGTCTTGATTTATGACTTTCTTTGTTCTGTTACTATAAGCACTTCATGAGAGTGTTACTATGTTGGAACATGGTATGTCCACACACAAGAATATGTGGACATAAAGTTGTGTAGCTTTAGGTTTGCTGATATGAACTTCCAGACCAGGCACAGTTATGGAGGAAGGGATTTTTTGAAACTTATAGATCCAGGGGAAGTTCCATAATGGCAGAAGAAGCTGGCCTGCTCTTACAGGACTAGGCAAGAGAGAGAAAGCCAAAAGCCAAAAGCCAAAAGCCAAAAGCCAAAAGCCACACAGCACAGCATACCTCAGAAACTCCAGCTAGGCACACTTTGCATATCTTTAGATTGAAATCCTAAGCCCACCACCACACCTTAAGATCCACCCAGTAACATTGCATCCAGCCAGGTGGATGTAGATGCAAACAACAAACTAATAAAACACTGAATATATCGGGGGTCATATATTCAAACTACCACAACTTGTAATTGTGAAAACAATTAAAGAGTTGTAAAGTTTTTTGGAGGGGGTAGTTTTGTTGGGGCCATATGTCACTGTTGGCAGGCTGAACTCATTCTATGACCCCTAACTTACAAAGTTACAAAGGGTTCAAGAAACCATAGCAAAGCTCAAGGAGTTTCAAAGAGGTCTGAGAAGCAGAAGTTTGTAAGCTGATAGGTATGCAAAAAGAGCTTCTGCAGCAATAAGATAACGGCTCAGGCTGGGATACAGCTGGGGCTACTGCTGCTAGGTCATAGATTTGAGTGTCTCTGCAGAAGTGATGTGCGGGATAATGAAGGTTGTAGAAGCAAAGGGCAAGATAGGGTTCAGATAGACATATGGGTAGATGGATGGACATCAGGTCCAGATGGACAAATTGGCAGATGGCAATTATATTAGGTTCTGTCAACAGTGTGAACCAGGCCCAGATGAGGCCTCTAGGACTGTCAGGAGTTTTCTCCCTATCTGTCTCTGTACTCATACATGGGTGATCAGAGGACAAGAATATGCAGCCATTACCATCACAGTGCTAGGTGTCCTCCTCTTTATAGGTAGGGTCCAGGTGATGGACTTTCACCTTTTCCTCAGCCTGGATTGTAAAATGAATTTTCGGGCCTGGTTTTTCTGATATAATTTTTATATACCCATGTGCTCTGACTGTCTTAATTTACTCTGACTAATTTATAGGGTGGCACCTTGTGGGTAATGCTGAATGATGGTGTTGTTTATGTGTCTACCAAGGTAAAAAACCATCCTCCATCCTCAACAGAATCAAAAGCTGCTGGTAACAAGGAATCTGTCAGGAAAAGGCACAGTCTGAAAACCCATTGTTTTATACAATATGGAGTAAGTTAGGGCAGGGCACAGCCGGATCTAAACACTTAAAAAATTAAAGCTGTTTTTTAAAAGCAACATCTTTGTAGCAAATCTGGAAAATAGAGAGAATCCTAAATAAGACAAAAATTCCATAGAAGTGTCCCATCTGGTTGTAAAATGACTTTGTAAAACCAGTGGATTAATGAGAGCATTTTTACTTTTTAAAATAAAACTGAGATCTCACATATAAATATTTGAAACATTTTCTATATGACAAAGAATTCATATTTTTCCCTATTTTTCTTTTTATATCAATGTAGAATATGTAATAAAAATAAACTAACTATGCTCTTACATTACAGTGAAAGATAATTAGATACTAAGTAGGATTTTTTTAATGCTTGCATGACTATTTTAAATTCCTCAAATGCTACAATTTTGACTATAACATAGAAACAGACCACACTAACTGCATCTTGTAGAATTGAGAGACCAGCATTTTCTTGAACATACTTTTCAACTGAGGAAATACACACTCTGTAGCTCATTTCTCTCTTCCTACCCCACCACCTCTCCATACTATCATTTGTAGAGTATTTGAATTCCCTTTTAAGGTTCTGAGGTTATAATGATCACCAGACAATCTTCCTGCTTAATATTTAGTTTTCTAAGTGGAAATGACAAGGTTTTAAAAACATATGACAGTTCCATGATGCGTTCAAATCATGAGGATGGGAATTTGCTGCCTGTTCTGGGTAGGGAAACATCTCATTTAGCTCCTGGACCTGCATCCATACTTGGGACCAATAACTGTTACTTTCTCCTTGTTGTGACCAAACACCTGACAAGAAGCATCTTAAGGAAGGAAAGAGTTTATTTTGGCTTATAGTTTCAGGGGTTCAGTCCATCATGGTAGGGAAGGTATGTCAATAAGAGCCAGAGGTTGGCTGGTTATAGTCAAGAAGCAGAGAACAAACAGGATGTGAGGCTCAACAATATAACCTCAAGGCCTGCTCCTAGTGATCCACTTCCTCCAGCAAGGCTCCACCTACTAATGGTTCCACAACCTTTGCAAATTGTGGTATCAGCTGAGAATAGGTGTTCAAACACATCAGCCTGTGGGTACTGGGGTGGGGTGTGCATTTTATATTCAAACCACAACAAGCCCTGTGGAGAGTTATCGCTGAACTTTCCCTTGGCTTGCTGCTGAGTTATGTTTAGCAATTCTAAGGAAGAGCTAAATCAAAAAAATTATCAGAAACTCAGTGGCTAGGAATACAGTTGTAGATCATCAGTATTACATGTTTTTAATTTTGCCTCATAAAACCCACAGTCAATACTGTGTAGAGAGCAAAGAGGCAGCCTATAGAATTGTAGAAAATTTTGCCAGATATATATCTGGCAGAGAATTAATATCTAGAATATACAAAGTACTCAAAAATCTAAATAATAAGAAATCAGACAACACAATTAAAACATGGACTACAGAACTGAATAGAAGAAACCAACTGCTTTCTGATTGGACTTGAGGCCTACTACACAAGAGGGAATTCATGCTTGATACTGAAAATATAATATAAAGCCCAAGCTTGGGGAAGTAATGAGTCCTAGGGGAGAAACTAATGTTGTCTGACTAAATGGCTATATCATGCCCACCAAACTGCCCTCTAAATATTTATGTTTATGCCCATATATTAATGCTACTCTCACTTTGGTTAGAGAAGTTTCTTTTTTTTCAGATGACAGTGACCAGTGAGGTGACTGAAAATTCACCAAAGTTCTGAGAAAGTATAGTGGAGTGTTCAGCATTAAGTGAGACATCTCTATCATACCCTTCAATGCTCAAGAATCATTGTGGAAAAGGTGGCAGAAAGAATGTAAGAGCCAAATAAAGAGGAAGAGTGCTTATAGTACTGTCTTCCGGACACAAAATGACCATGGTATTCATGATCTTACAGTGGCTGATGCTACCTAAAGAAGACCTGCATAATAGGGGATGAAATGATGATATCAAAGCAGAATAGATAATACTTAGAAATAAGGGACTCAGTAGAAGAGGATTTAGGAAGTGGAAAAGGGAAGGTGGTGGGAGGAGATTATGATAGAACTAAATTGTCTATATTCATGGAAGTTGTAAATAAATTTTTTAAAGCACAAGGTAAAGGGTTGAATAAATTGTTCAGTGATTAGGGTGCTTGCCTACAGAGCCTAGCAACCTAAGTTTGACTTCTCAGTACCTGCATAAGGCCAAATGCACAAAGTGGCACATGCATCTGGAGTTTGTTTGTGGTGGTTGGAGGCCCTGGAGTGTCCATTCTCTCTGTCTCTCGTCTATCTCTCTCTCTCTGCTTGCAAGTAAATAAATAAAAATACTTTAAAAAACTGCTATCAAGAAAAAATAAAAACTGTTCCCAAGGACAATGTTTTTTTTTTTTTAAAAAAAAAAACAAACAAACAAATCCCCTATAAGGTCATAATCAAACATTTACCCAAACTAGGAGGCCCAATCAGAAGAATGGAAGAATGACTAAAATCTGGTGACACTAAGGGAACATAACTAGGTGAGTTTAGGGAACAGTAAAAATATCTCATGATTATTCTTTTTTATTTGTTGTGTTCATAATGGCTCACTATTCTAAATGTTTCTCCATTTAATATAGAGTTTCAAAACTTTTGCAAGAGCTGGAGAGATGGCTTAGTGGTTTAGGCACTTGCCTGCAAACTAAAGGACCCAGGTTTGATTCCCCAGTACTCATGTAGGACCAGATGCACAAGGTGGTGCATGTGTCTGGAGTTAATTTGCAGTGCCTAGAGGCCCTGGTGTGCCCATTCTCTATCTGCCTCTCTCTCTCATAAATAAATAAATAAATAAATAAATAAATAAATAAATAAAATATTTAATTTTTTTTTGCAAGAGATGAACTGCTAAAATGCCCTCAAAGAACAGACCTACTTCCACCCATGCAAGAACTGTCAGAATGCACTAGATGTTTTGGAGTGAGAAGTGTTATTTTGAAATGTGCTTATGGGCAGGAAGGCTTACATCAGGGAATGGGTCTGTTGGCAGCCTTCCCGTCTGCTGACATACTCAGGGCTGACTGCACTGGCCACATGCTTGCTTCCTAGTCCACCAAGGAAGTCTGTTGTGTTTTTTTTTTTTTAAAAGCTAGCCAGAAAAGAAAAAGCCACAGAAAGAGTTGTCCTGGGACTCATCTATAAGCCTTTGATCAGCCAATGCTGCAACAAATTTTGCCTGTGACTTTAAGGATTTGTATCTGATTGTGCATTATTTCCTGTATTCTACTTCTGACTCATGTGAATAATTTTCTCCTCTGTGTATTTTTAATAAGAGCATGTTTACTGATCTGATATGCAGGCTGCTTTGTTTTTCTTTTATTAAATAATTGGAGGCATTATTAACATTGCCTCCTTTTTATGCTGTCTTTGAAAAATGAATTCTTCTCTTATTCTCTGGGGATTTGGTCACAAGACTGTTCTCTCTCTCTCCACCCACTCCCACCGGTCTGTCTTCTCTTTCATCATAGACCATTAGAAGCATACTTTTTTGGATGGTATGAGGCAGTTTAAGCTTAATTTTTTCAGTAATACTTTCTATTCCTAACAGAACCAAGAAAATTCATGTTTACTTTTCATTTATTTCCTTGGGAAACTAAATTTGTTAAACCACCATTCTTCTTGGAAGTTTATTTTTGTTTTCCACCCCCATGATATTATGACTTAAAAATTAACATAGTAATATTATTGGCAATGCTATGTGCTATTTATATATCATTATCTTAATACAAACATTAGGAATAAAACCTATTAGTATAACTTGGCAGTCCTTTCCCATATAGGAAAAATAAATATTGTTGAATGAATTAATTAAGCAGCTGTGCACACACGTGTGCATGTGTGCATGCGTGAGTGTGTATTGAGACAGTGACTTTCTATGTAGCCTGCAACTCAAGTTTATACTGTTTCTGCCTCCTGGATGCTGGGTTTATAGTTATGTACCAACACACCTGGCTCCTAAATATTCTTTACTCAATTTGAACTTGTAGATATATTGTGAGCATGCTATGTTGAACACATTTGTGCCTTTCCATTATATCAGAACTTATTTAAAAATAATTTGCAAAGTACATCACATTTGTTGTCAAGAATTTGCCAAATACTCTCAATTTTGTAAAAAAATATTTTTATTTATCTACTTGCATGTAGAGATACATAGGGAGAAGAGAGACAGATAGAGAGAATGGACATGCCAGGACCTCCAACCACTCAAAGTGAACTCCAGATGCATGTGCCGCTTTGTGCATCTGGCTTTATATGGATACTGGGGAATTGAATCTGGGTGGTTAGGCTTTGCACATAATCACCTTAACTGATGAGCCATCTTTCCAGCCCAAGTCTCAATTTTTTGTTAGCTGGGCTGAGGCAAACTCAGTTCTTTTAATTACAACAGTTAATTAGTAATATTACCTCTCAGATTTCACATTACACACCACACAGTACATCTTTCTTTCTTTCTTTCTCTCTCCCTTTCTTTCTTTCTCCCTTCCTTCCTTCCTTCCTCCCTCCCTCCCTCCCTCCCTCCCTCCCTCCCTCCCTCCCTCTTTCTTTCTTTCTTTCTTTCTTTCTTTCTTTCTTTCTTTCTTTCTTTCTTTCTTTCTTTCTTTCTTTCTTTCTTTCTTGTGCTGAGGACCGAACCCAGGGCCTTGCACTTGCTAGGCAAGCACTCATCCACTGAGCTAAGTCCCCAACCCCTATTTTTCTATCCATCTATGATCTATCTAGATCTATCTATCCATATCTATTGCCTGTCTAGGTTACTGTATGGCTATGAAGCATTAAAAAAGATCACAACAGAGTTCAAAGAGTTTCAAAGAGGCCTGAGAAGCAGAAGCTGGGAATCTGCTAGGGATGCAGAGTCTCTGCAGCAATAAGATAACAGCCCAGGCTGGAGGGCTCATGGAGATGCTGCTGCTGCCACAGAGTTAAGCCTCAGGGTCAAGAGCTGCAGGAGTGAGGCGTGGGCCTTTGGAGGCATAGAGGCTTTCAAAGGGCAAGACCAGGCCTAAGTGGAAAATGGATAGCAGGTCTAAATGGAAGAACCCACAGGCAGATGGATGGCAATTCAAGTACATGTCAACCGTGGGGACAAAGCCAAGCTGAAGCCCCAAGAACAGCAGGAAGCTCTCTCTGTCTGCCTGTCTGTCCCTTCATACACATATACTGGTTGGAAGGATGACAAGTCTATAGGGAAGTCACTATTACAATGTTGGGTGTTCTCCTCTTGGTGGGGTCCAGATGAAGTAGCTGTACCCTTTTTTTCAGTCTAGTGTGTCTGATAAGTTCTAGAGCATGGCTTTCCTTATATGATTGTAACACAGCTATGTGCTCTGATCATTCCAATTTACTTTAATAAACTTATAGGGTGGCATCCTTTCTACTTTTAGGAACAAGTTATTTATGAGACAGAGCCACATTGGTGGTGCCAGACAGATAATGTTATTTATGTGTCCACCAAGGTACACAGACATCTTCCATACTAAAATAGAATTTCTCAGGGCAAGTCACAATCTGAAAAACTGATGTTTTATACAACATGAGATGGGTCTTGACCTCAACACAAAATAGTAAAATAGTTTGTTAATTAGAGGGTATATAACTTGCTATTCATGTCTACTTTGCTCTTTCACCCTTCCCCATTTGCAGATTTCAAACTTAACAGATGCTTTGTTAAGAATATTTGGATTTATGCAATGCATTTAAAATTGTCAAAAATTGAAATTACGGCTGGATAGATGGCTTGGAGGTTAAAGAGCTTGCCTGCGATGCCTAAGGACCCAGATTTGATTCCCCAGTACCCATACAAGCCAGATGAACATGTGGTGCATGTGTCTGGAGTTCACCTTCAGTGGCTAGAGGCTCTGGTGAGCCCATTCTCAATCTCTCTCTCAAATAAATAACTAAGAATAAAATATTAAAAATTATTTTTAAAAGTTGAAACTATATAATAGGTGTACCTATGGAGAAGTCTTATCTCCTCATCACTATCTACCCTGTTCCATTCCTACCCTCAACCTCTTTAATTCACATCTTATGCAATCTTCCAGTGTTTCTGTAGACAGATACAAGCCTCAAGCAAATACGTATTTGTTTTGATGGAAGGTTGTTACAAAAAAGCAGAATACTGAGCATGAGCAATAGCCAACAGGTAAAAAGGCCAAATGCCCATCAAAGAATGAATGAGTAAACAAAACATGGTCTATCCATACAATGGACTATTGATTCATAAAAGGAACATCTCATAGGTATTAGAATAGGAATGAACCTTGAAAACATTATGTAAAGTAAAACAAGCCAGATACAAAAGGATAAAGACTATATTATTCCTTCCCTCCCTCCCTTCTATCCTCCCTACCCTACCCTCCTCTTTCTCTCTCCCTCCCTTCCTTCTGGAATCTCCTTTCACCTCCCTCCATTTTGTCCTCCCTTCCTCTCCCTTTATTGTTTCTTTTCCTTTCTTTCTTGTTTTTTTTTTTTTTTTTTTTTTTGCTTGCTAGACATTGAACTAGGGTCTCACACATATTAAGCAAGCACTCTTCAACTGAGCTATACCCTCACCCCTTGATTTCACTTGTAACAGGTAAATGTGTAAAAATAAAAAGCAGACTAGAAGCTACCAAAGGTAGGGAAGAAATTACTAATTATTATTACACATATTATTGTATCATAATATATTATTACAATTATACATATTATTAATATGGAGTTATTGCTTGATGACTACAGAAGCATTATTTAGAGTGATAAAAATTTTTGGAAATGATGGTGATAGTTGTACAATCTTATGAATACAATACCACCACATATTGCATTAAAAATAGTTCAAATGACAAATTTGGGCCTGGAGAGATGGCTTAGTGGTTACGTGCTTACCTGTGAAGCCAAAGAACCCCGGTTTGAGGTTTGATTCTCCAGGACCCACGTAAGCCAGATGCACAAGGGGGCACATGCATCTGGAGTGCGTTTGCAGTGGCTGGAGGCCCTGGAATGCCCATTCTCTAGCTATCTGCCTCTTTCTCTCTGTCTGTCGCTCTCAAATGAATAAAATAAAATAAATGACAAATTTGATATGTACATACATTCCCATAATTAAAAAAGATTGGGCTGAAAATTATACATTTCAAGTGGATGATTTGTATGGTTTGTGAATTATGTTTCAATAAAGCTGTTAAGAAAAGTATCATGGGGCTGGAGAGATGGCTTTGTGGTTAAGGTACTTGCTTGTGGAGCCCAAGAACCCAGGTTCAGTTCCCCAGTACCCACGTAAAGCCAGATGCACAAGGCTGTGTATGTGTCTGGAATTCGTTTGCAATGGCTGGAGGCCCTGGTGCACCCAGTCTCTCTTTCTCTCTCTCTCTGCCATCTCTTAAATAAAAAAAATAAATATTTTTTAAAAAGTATCATGGTAATCTGTGTCCTGTTTGCTTTTTCCTTTTAATAACATATCCTAAAGAGTTTTCCATATGAGGAAAGAGAAAACTTCTTTTTTACTTATTTATTTGTCATAGCTATGGTTGTGTGGATACACCATAGTTTGTTAACTAGTCTTCTCCTAGTGCTGGACACTTGAATCTTTCCTAGTCTTTTGTTGCTCCAAACAGTGCTACAGTGAATAATGTTGTACATTCATGTGAAGGTATCCCATGAATATACAAATCTATCATTACACCTTTGGGTTTTTGTGAATCTGTTACATGTTTTACTATGTACAATTACTATGTTTGAAGCTCAACTACATTCCCAGCCCAATTTTTACTATTTTATTTTGAGACTCACCTAGTTGCCTTAGTTGGACTTGAATTCACTGTGTAGCACAGCCAGGCCTTGAACTTGTGATCCTTCTGCCTCAGCCTTCTGAGTAGCTGGCATTACAGACCTATACCATCAGAGTCAGCAAAAATATCATATTTTCTTATCTGGTGAGATTGTCCTCTCTCATTACATTTTTGTTAGATTTCATGACTATCTTTATTTTTTCATCCAGTCCTATTCTTTCACAACCTTATAAACAATTTAGTTCAGTGTAATGTGAGGACAAATGTCAAGGGGCTGGAGTGAAATCTGTAATACAATCATGTTGTAATGCATTTTAAGCAGAAATTGATTATATAACTTGCAACAAAATGTATATTTTTATATAATTTTTTCACTTAATCATTTCCTGTTATTAGAATCTTTTAAAACATAATGTTCCATAGTTTCCTTAACTACTTATCTATTGTTGGACACTTTCCACTTTCCCCTATTGTTTCAATTCTTTTTCATGATGGAAAACAAAGCAAAACAGAAACCAACTCTGGAATGAAAATCTTGAAGGATTAGAACTATTTATACAGTGTTGGCACTGATTCTTAAGTGAGATTATTGAAGCAAGAGACACAGGCATCTTTGGATATACAATGTTGTAATTTATACCTGTTCATATTCAAACATGCAAGGATTTGTGTAGTATCAGTTTTGCCACAGCTAGCTCCACAGCAACAGTTTATCTTAGGTCTTTGTAAGGTCACTTAGAGAATTTTAAATGGTATGGCTTCGGATGAATAGACACTGTTGTGTTAGAAGAAAAGATCACTTAAAAGGTACATTTTATACACTTTTTCTTCCTCTTTGAAAGCTGCTATGGTCTGGGGAAGAGGAGACTTATTTATATGGTGGCCCAAATGACTTCTGGGACTTAATCAAGTCTCATTCTTCCCCTTTAAATGTACTTTCTGGAATTGTGAATTATGAACAACTTTCATGTTAGATGAGGATGGTATTGGTCACGACCTAGTGGCTTAACCAGTAATTGTTTTGATATGAAGTTATCAGGAAGGTTAAGAGAAATGGAACAAATGGATAAGCCTTGGCATTGACTAGCAACAGGACGTAAAGGCCCTCAATTCTAGAAAAGGAGAAAGCTTGTGCAGGGGAGAGCTGAGGTACTTTCTACTTAGTCCAGCACAGGATACCTCCTTTGCTGTACTCAGAGCGAGTTTTCTCGGAATTTCTCCTGTTTCTGCCTCACATTTCACTGTCAGTGTACTGGGATTACAGAAGCTTGCCAAGGCTTTCAGCTTTTTATGTGGGGTCTGGGGAGGTTTAAATCTGCATACTCAGTATTAAGTGGTAAATACTTTATCCACTGAACCATCTTCCCAGCCCAAATATCCTATCTTATATCAATATTCAAACATTCTGATATCCTAACCTTCTTTTAGGCACCACATGTAGTCTTTTTGTGCCTTGTTTGGAGTGGAGTGTCTGCCTTCATCATCTCCCTCTTCTATCCCCAATTCTGCAAGTCACCTTCATGGACATTGTCTCTATATCCTCATGTTTTGTAAGTTTCTACAGATTAGTGGAATTATATCAGATCATAAAATTTTCTTTTTTCCAATTAACAAATTAAAAGAAAACATATATATATATATCCATACACATACATACAGTATGTATGTGTGGTGTATGTAGCATGTATATGCATGTGGAAGCCAGAGGAGAATGTCAGGTGTCCTCCTCCATAGTTCATCTGTGTGTTTGTTTCCTCACTGATGCAGGAAGTGCTCTTTCCAGCCAAGCCATCTCTCCAGCTCAAACAATAAATAAAAATATTGTTAGAAAAAGTGCCAAGATTTGAAGTATCAAATGCAATTTTGCAAATATTTAAAGTAGTATAATTTATCCTAGAATGTCTTGTTTTTCCATTCAGGTTAAAATTTTGAGGGCTGTTCTGTTTGATTGTACAGCTAATTCAGATACAATGTAAGTTCTAAATAAATTTGGTGCTAGCTTATGTGAACTTGGATGAGCTGTTTGGTGATCAGTATATTTCATATTGTACCGAGTGCCACAGAGCTTCTGTGTGAAAAACTTGTTTTCTTTCCTATGTCAGATTTAAATAATTATTCTAAAAAGCCCACCATGGTAGTGTATGTCTGAAATCACAGCACTTGAGAAGCTGATGTAGTAGGATCAAGTGTTAGAGATTAGCATGGGCTACATAATGAGACTTGGTCTCAAAAAATGTATAGGCTAAAAGCAGGGCGTGGTGGTGCATGCCTTTAATCCCAGCACTCGGGAGGCAGAGGTAGGAGGATTGCCATGAGTTCGAGGCCACCCTGAGAATACAGAGTGAACTCTAGGTCAGCCTGAACTAGAGTGAGACCCTACCTCGAAAAACCAAAAAAAAAAAAAAAAAGTATAGGCTGCGAAGATGGCTGAGCAGTTAAAGACACTTACTTGCAAAGCCTGCTGGCCTAGGTTTGATTCCACAAAGTCAGATGCACAAAGTGGCACATGCCTCTACAGTTTGTTTGCAGTGGCCAGAGACCCTGGTTTGTCCACACTCACTCTCATAAATACATAAATAAATATTTTATTTAATCCTCTTGAATAACTCCTGTCAGATCAGCAGGGCATTAGAAAAATTTCTATCCTTTCGTGAATCCTTTGCAGGTTTAGAAAAGTGTAGCTTAAAACAGGGTTTCTCTTATATCTTTTAAACATGTTTTCCCAAGCTGGACATGGTGGCTCATGCCTTTAATCCCAGTACTCAGGAGGATTGCCTTGAGTTTGAGGCCAGCCTGGGTTAGAGTGAGACCCTGCCTGAGAAAACAACAACAATAACAAAAAAAATAATAACAACAAAACCTTTTTCCTCAAATACTTGAATGCTGGTACAGGGCATAACATTTTAAACAGTTATTCTGACACTTATTAAAATGGTAGGAAAGCCTACTCCGAACTCTTGCAGTAGGTGTCAAGCCTACAGACAGGGAATCTACCTCAGCTTGGGGAAATTTTATGCCATTTCACAAGATTCTTGCTGAAAGGAGGCCTGGGTGGTGTGATATCAAGTGCGAGGAATTGTCACTAAACTGAGCAAGATTAGTGCCACAACTGCAGCAGGAAGTCCAAAGTCAGGGTATAAGGATGAGACCTCATAAGAAAGAGAGTTTTGGCACAGCATGGTGGCGCACTCATGGGCTAGGGCAAGATGCTACTTCAAAAAAAAAAAAACCAAACACAAAATAAAACAAAAATAAATAAAAAGAAAGAATTTCGGGGGAGCCTCCTGACCAAAGTTTGATCAAGGAGAGCCTGTCCGTACCAAACTGGTTTTCCTGTTATATTACCATGTACCAGCCCCGAGGCTGTTTAATAACAACAACAAAAAAACACAACCCTAAAATATAGCTATGGATACTCTAGAGACGCTGGGAGACACCCAGGCCACATTTGAAAAGGACTACAACTCCCATAAGCCCTCCTGGGGCTGCGCTTCCATGTTCCACTTCAATCCCAAACTGTGCGGCTGCGCGGAAGGTCGGCCCTGAGAGGAGTGGGCGGCGACCGGACAGCGTGCCGGGAGTAGGAGGAGGAGAAGGAAAAGGAGGTGGGGGAAAAAAGCGATCATAGATTTTGACGTCGGCCTAGAGCGGCCCTAAAAGTGGTGGGGAGAGGAGGGCGGGCGGGGAGCACCTCAGAACTGGCCGCCGGAGGTATCATGGCGTCCCGGAACCCCCCTCCCCAAGGTGAGCAGTCAGGGCTCGAAGTAGAATCTAGGACGCGGTTCATAGCTCCCTTCCCCTGCTCCGGCTTTCCTAGGGCTCGGTTTCGACACAGCCCCTTTGAGCACCCCCTCCGAATTAGACTTCTCCCCACACCCAACACGGCCCTGCCCTACCTCCACCTCTCTGGCCCTTCATCTCCATCTTCAAACAGTGTGAGGGTTGTTTGTTGTTGTTGGTAGAGTCCCACTGACTTTTCTCGCTGGGTTCCCGACCTGTGCTTTACAGGGCAGGAACACCTCACCCCCGTTTCCCACTGATGAAAATGGACCCGGCTTTGACCCTGCTGTTATTTGCAGGGTGACCCCTCACTGCGTTGTAACGCCCTGGCTTCGTGTCCTTAGGCCAACCCTGTGCCTTTGGAAAGGAAATGAGGGTATTATTGCCAGGCCCTCTACTCCTGAGGCCTTAATCACAGGGATTGAATTAAACACACTCATTAGTTTCCATCTGGACATTTTTAGTTGTAGGCCAGACAACAGTGAGTTGTAACATTTAAAAAATATGTGGGCCATTTCTGACTGTAGATTGATTCAGTTTTTTTTTTCATTTTCTGTTTTGAAGACTATGAAAGTGATGACGAGTCTTACGAAGTGTTGGATTTAACTGAGTATGCAAGAAGACACCACTGGTGGAATCGAGTATTTGGCCACAGTTCGGGACCCATGGTAGAAAAATACTCGGTAGCTACCCAGATTGTAATGGGTGGCGTGACTGGCTGGTGAGAACAACATCTTTTTTCATTGAATTTCATTGAAAGCCTGGCTGTTGTCCTTTTACAAATGGGCCAGAGTCAAAATGTACATTCATTGTTCCTACACTAGTAATTTACAAGAGCACTACTTTGAGGCTTTTCACAGTGATATACTTGATTTGATCTACCCTCACAGAATCCCTGTTGGATTTTGATGGGTCCTCTTCCCATGCCCATCACTGCTCCACCCTTCCCTCCTTATCCATACTTCTCTGTGCCATTGCCCCCTTTAAAGTTCAGCAAATATAGTGGGTCTGATGCAATGATAAAAGATAGGAAGAAATAAATGAGTTGATTATATGTAACTTTTTACTTGCCTTTTAGTGTCAACAACTGGGAAAACTGAGGAATTCCCACAGCAGAACTGGCCTCTAGGATTATCATCTCTGTAGGGTAAATAGCAGGGTAAATAGATGCTCAGTAAAAATTATTGATGCAGTTGGTTCTGTTCTTTGTGTACTGCTTTAGATAATGATAATGCTTTGAAGAAGAACTGAGAGCATTGTTTCTATATTGGAATTAATGGACTGATTTATTTTACAGTGATAATGTGGAATGCATTAAGGAGGAGTTAGTATTAATAAATACTAACTAGTTAACAACTCAGACTATGTGATTACACAGTTATTACTGTGTATCTCCTTTTGTTATCTTTAGCACAAAAGATTAACCAGTTAAGGAGGGGCAGAACAAGTTCAACTCTTTTTTTAAAAAAGATTTATTTATTTATTTATTTATTTATTTGAGAGAGAGAGAGAGCAAGAGGCAGAGAGAAAGAGAGAATGAGTGCGCCAGGGCTTCCAGCCACTGCAAAGGAACTCCAGACATATGTGCCCCCTTGTGCATCTGGCTTACGTGGGTCCTGGGGAATCAAAGCGGGATCCTTAATCTTCGCAGGCAAATGCCTTAACTGCTAAGCCATTTCCCCAGCCCAAGTTCAACTCTTTATTTTGAAAATATTCATGATTGTAGAGAATATTTGAAGTAAGGGTACTTAACTTGTAAGCATTTTTTTCTTTACATTCTAAGTTGAACTCATCTTGTATCAATTGAAATATTTACATATTTCCACTTGGCATGTATATGTTGCAATAATTATGCTCCCTTGTTTGTTTCTTTTCTCTTTTCTTCTTCTTCTTCTTCTTCTTTTTTTTTTTGTGTGTGTGTGTTGTTGTTTTTCGAGGTAGGATCTCACTCTAGCCCAGGCTGACCTGGAATTCACTCTATAGTCTCAGGGTGGCCTTGAACTCACAGCAATCCTCCTACCTCTGTCTCCTGAGTGCTGGGATTAAAGGCATCTGCCACCATGCCTGGCTTCTTTTCTTCTTTTTAGGCATAGTCTCACCCTAGCCCATGCTTACTTGGATTTCACTCTGTACCCTAGGCTGTCCTAGAACTCTTGGTGATCATACTACCTCAGCCTCCTAAGTGCTGGGATTACAGGCATGAGCCACCATACCTGGAATTCTCTGTCTTTTGTAAATTCTCCGTTGTGATTAAGGTAGCAGCAATAACAACTATTGTTAAGATTCTGTGGCACAGAGATGTAGTGTTTATTCATGATGCATATTTATTAATGCTGATTTATGAAAAAAGCCTACAATTAGAATGGAGATTTCTGGAGAGGATTCAAATCATTCAGGTGATTCATCATAAGATGATTATACCTTTATCCCCTTAAAATAATTTGGTGCCAAGGGTGACTAGTAAGTGAGAATTAGGGCTCATAGCCCAGTGCTAAAAGATATTAAAAATAATTAAGAAATAGAATTATCAGATCATTGTATAGTTTCTTCTTGTAGACCAAATGTGGTAGAAAGCTCCATATTTGACAGATGTTCTTAGAAAGCGTAAAGACAGAGCAGCAGATATATAGGTTCATCCTTAGTGACTAATGTCTTCAAGCAATGGCACACAAGCTTTTAGAGCACCAACTGGATATTGAGGAGACCTAAGTACTTGCTTCTGTCCCTCTTTCTGGGCCTTTCTTACTGATTTCCCTATAAGGGACACATTCTTGATAGTAATATATATGTATGTATGTATTTGGGTTCTAGCTAGGTATCTGTCGCCCAGGAGCTATGTAATAGAATGCTAATATAAAGATGGTTTGTTTTTGTTTTGAATGCTGGGAATCAAATCTAGGGCCTTGCACATGCTAGGCAAGCACTTTACCACTGACGAATATCACCCGTTATGTAGGTCATTTGTTGTAATGATTTCTACTGTAATATATAAAATTAGTGAGTGAATTTTTGGAATCTTCTTAGGGTATAAAACTGATGTGGATGTTATGTTCTCTAATAGACATGGACCTAACCAGTTAACAGTGTAGACCAATTCATCACATCACTGAGAAGCTAAGGAGATTGTATGTAGCTATACCTTTGATAATAAGAAATTAAAAACTAATATTAGGATGGTTGGTTGGTAAAAGACCTGGAGGGTATGATGACCAATTCTTGTGCCCTTAGAGTGTGGTTTGGAAGCAGGTAATGGAATTATCAAACTATTCCCAAGGTAATGATGCCCTTAAGAATGGAAAGGGAGGGCTGGAGAGATGGCTTAGCGGTTAAGGTGCTTGCCTGCAAAGCCAAAGGACCCAGGTTCAACTCCCAGGACCCATGTAAGCCAGATGCACAAGGGAGCACATGCATCTGGAGTTCGTTTGCAATGGCTAGAGGCCTGCGCCCATACCCTCTCTCTCTCTCTCTACCTGCCTATTTCTGTATCTCTCTCTCTCAAATAAATAAATAAATATTTTTTAAAAAGAATGGAAAGAGAGGGCTGGAGCGATGGCTTAACGGTTAAGGCGTTTGTCTGCAAAGCCAAAGGACCTAGGTTTGATTCCCCAGAACCCATGTTAGCCAGATGCACAAGGCAGCACACGTGTCTGGAGTTCATTTACAGTGGCTGGAGGCCCTGGCATGCCCATATATTCTCTCTGTCTCTCTCCTTCTTTCATAAATAAATAAATTATTTAAAAGAACGGAAAGGGAAATACAGTCAGATAATATGTTAGAGATGAGGTGCAGAGGACTTTACATTCAATTTTACTAAAGATTAAAAAGGAAGAGTCTGAGATGAATGTGAAGTGAGAAGCTTGGAGAATGGTACTTAGAAATTGGGATCTTAGTAGCAGGGTTTTTTTTTTACTAGAAAGATAGGTACTTTGGATCATTTTGAATATATGGATCTGGATACTGGAGAGGCCTACTAGGTAATTTGAAATGTAAATTTTTCATTTCAGAAGGTGTATACATTTCCTAGGACATTTAGAGTGCAGTACTGCAAACTGTAGGTTAAAACAACAAAATTTGATTCTCTATCAGTTCTGGAAACTTAGAAGTCTGAAAGCAAGGTGTTGGCAGGGTTACTTCCTTCTTGGAGGGTCAGAGGGAGAAATCTCTATGTTCAACCGGTTTCTAGCTTCTGCTGGTTGTCAGCAGTCCTTGGCAACCCTTGGCTTGTAGATAGATGAATCTGTCTCCATTTATTGTCCTTACATGATCACCTTCCCTCTGTGTTTCTCTGAGTTGACTCATATTGGATTAAAAGCCTACTGTGTTCCTGTATGACTTCATCATAACTAATTACATCTGCAGTGACCTTATTTCCAAGTAAGATGACATTTACAGGTTCCAAGAAGGACATAGATTTGGGGGAGATAACAACTCAGCAGAAGGCTAGGGTAGATATCTGGAATTCTCCTGCATAATATGGATCTGAAATACTAAGGGGAGTATGAGCTTACTGGAGAAGAATAGGCTGACACTTCCAGGATAGAGGAGGCAAGTAGACTTAATATAGAAAATCAATAATAGCTAAGGAGACTATGAGAAACATGGCTTCAAGTGGAATCATAAAAGCAGAACTACACCTAGACCTTATAGAACAGGACAGCTTTAACTAGGAAGATCTAGGTAGGAATCCATAGAATCAAGGATAGCAATAGCTTAAGCCAAAATCATGATGTGTTTGGAAACAGGTGAAGCAGGTTTGAACAGAATAGGTACCTGCCAGGTATATGGAACATCTCAACTTTATTAAGCAAAATAAACAAATGACTTATTGTGGAAAATTTTAGTTTTCATTAATGTGGAAGGAGTTCTTAATGCCTGAGTACACATCATTCTGCTTCAGTAGCTGTTCTTTTTTCTTACCTCTCCTTCCCTTATTTTGCAGCAAATCTCAGACATTTTAGACTGGGTGCTTTTTTTTTTTTTTTTTTTTTTTTTTGAGGTAGGGTCTTACTCTAGCCCAGGCTGACCTGGAACTCACTCTGTAGCCCAGTCTGGCCTTGAACTCATGATCCTTTTACCTCAGCCCTCTGAGTGCTGGGATTCTAGGTGTGAGCCACCACATGTGCATTTCCTGTATGACTAAACAACAACATTGAAGGTCTCTGAGCAGGAAGGGGATGTGTTCGAAAACAATGGGAAGACATGATTTTATCAGGAAAGCAATACAGAGTAGAAGAGGAGAGGGTTTGGTGCATCATTGAGTGTTCTCATCTGTTGTTATTTCTTCACTAAAGGTGTGCAGGATTTTTATTCCAGAAGGTTGGAAAACTTGCAGCAACTGCAGTAGGTGGTGGCTTTCTGCTCCTTCAGGTATGTCAGAACATTGTGTACTTGCTTCTACTTAATAGTTGACCATTGGGAACTGAAAATGTCAAGATTACCCATTTTGTTCCTATTCATTTTAACAGAAGGTAGAATTTTTCTTTTAGCCATCCATTTATGGAAAAACTACAATGAGCTTTGAAAGTTGGTATCTGTCATGAAAGATAGCAAATTATTTCTAAATTGTCTAATGTCTCATAAATAATATAATAAAAATTCTAATAAATAATATAATGTCAGCTCTTACTATAACTATGAACTGAGAGTGGTAGTACATGTCTGTAACCCCAGGTACTTAGAAAGTTCAGACAGGAAGATTCACAAGTTCAAGGCCAGCATGTCTACTTAGTGAGTCACTCTTGTACAAACAAAACAAAACAAAAAAGAGTGGAGGCTGTAGTTCAGTAGTAAAGCACTTCTTAGTATAAACAAGGCCCTATGTTCAATACCCAATGCCCAATAATAGTAATATTGAAACTTGAATATGAAAAATCGCTTTTTTTTGGTGATTTACCCAAATTTCCCTTGAAACATCTCTCTAACAGAATGAACATTTCACCAGTCAACATTTCACTATTCATTCTAACTTTTTTTGTTGTTTTTTCAAGGTAGGGTGTTACTCTGGCCGAGGCTGACCTGGAACTCACTGTAGTTCCAGGCTGGCCTTGAACTCACAGAAATCCTCTTACCTCTGCCTCCCAGTTGCTGGGATTAAAAGTGTCACCATTCCCAGCTTCATTCTAACTATTTTGAACCTGTATTTAAAATTTATGCACACAGGGGTTGGAGAGATGGCTCATCAGTTAAAGTGCTTGCCTGCAAAGCCTAATGACCCAGGTTTAAGTCTCCAGTACCCATGTAAACCCAGATGCACAAAGTGGTGAGTGCATCTGGAGTTCACTTGTAGTGGCGGGATACCCGGTGTACCCATTCTCTTTGTCTCTCTTCTCTCTACCTCTCTCTCCCCCCCCTTTGCAAATAAATAAATGAATAAATATTAAAATTTATGCACACAAGATTCAAAAGATCTTTTCTTTGCCCTATTTCCTTGTTGGGTAATTTTTCTCCCAAGAGGAAGCTGAGCTCCTATTAACTATTTCTCACATTTTTTTTTTAAGCTGAAGAACCAGGTGTGGTAACACAGACTTGTAATTGCAGCACTCATGAGGCTGGGAAGCTAAGACAGAAGGGTGGAAAGGTCCAAGTCAACCTGGGCTTCTTAGTTATATAGTAAGACCTTGGAAAAAAGAAAAAAAAAGATGCAGAAAGTAGAAAATTAGGTTTAAGAAACAGCCATAATCTTATCCATAATCATATTTTGAGACAGGTGGATTAAAAATTTAATTTTGTTCATCTTCCTTTATGGTCTAGAAATGATTTGCTACTAGAGGATGTTTATCAGGATATTATGTAGCATTCATGTCTACTTGGACATTTATTTTCCCCAAAATATTCTCTGAAGATGGAATATAGTAAATCTCTAAATTGAAAATCTCTGGGAACAAATATTAGCAACAGTTTTAAAGATACAGAGTACTGTCAGTTATACCAGGTTTAAAAATGATCAGTGTTTATGGTAACCAAAAGCTGACTTTAGTACCTAAGCCATTGGTCTTGTAATAACCAGTGTAGTTACCTTTAAGTACAAAGCTATAGTATTTATATGAATTAAACACTCATTTTGAGTTGTTTATTAAGCAAGGTGTTTTAAAGATAAATTTTCTGTTAATGACAATATTAGGAGTAATTACTTATTTCTTATGGTAGGAGGTAAAAAGAATATGATTAATCTTCAAATTTAGTCATTAATGAATATGCCTGTATAACAAAAGAGAATTTCACTTGAGCTGATTGACTTGTTTGTATAGTATCAAGAGCATAATGAATTCTATCAGTATTTCAAAAACTCAGTTGTCATTTCTGTTCATACAAAAGGGTACTGGGCAGAAGCAGAATTTACCAAATGTTCACAAAATGGAAAGAAGTATATATTTTATCTCTTTCTGCATTGTCTGCTTTGCAGAAGTTCCATTCAGTCTACTTATTATTCTTTTCAAGCCCAAATTGTGCCATGGCCACCACCTATTTTTCTATACTTAGTTCTATCTACTATTTTCTTTTAATATTTTTATTTATTATTTGCAATGAGAGAAAGAGAAAAAGGAAGGGAAGGAAAGGAAAGGAAAGGCAAGAAAAGAAAAGAAAAGAAAAGAAAAGAAAAGAAAAGAAAAGAAAAGAAAAGAAAAGAGGCACAATAGCGTCTTCTGTCACTGGAATCAAACTCCAGATACATGTGCCATTCTGTGTATCTGGCTTTACTTGGGAACTGAGGAACCAAATCCAGGCTAGCAATCCTTGCAAACAAGGCCCTTAACTGCTGAGCCATCTCTCCAGCCCAGTCCATGTATTCTAAATGAAAAGGATATAGGTCTTTTCTCCATCAACTGCTTTTCCATACATAATTATAATTCCCCACATAAGTAAATTAGCCTTAAAAACTCAGGAGGTGGAACTTGAAAGAGAAAATAGAGGAATAAGTGGCTTTTAGGCTAATTGTCTAATATGCTTTAGGCCTGCTTCCATACTTTTGTAACCTTTACTTATAATTAAAGGTAAATATTATCTTACTTAGAACTTAAAGCTTTTCTCATGACAATATTGTGTTTTTCAGTAGGTACTTCCCTATTACATGGGGTTGATCTGAGTGCAGTAGCATTTACAACTGATTGATCACAGCCAGCTACAGATATGTTTGTTCCTTCTCCACTCGCTCTGCTTCACTTGACTTAAAAAAAAAAAGATCATAGAATATGACATTTACAACTAAGTGATCACAAGTTGTAGATTTCTTTGTTCCTTTTCCATTCTCTGTGCTTCACTTGACTTAAAAAAACTCATATTAAGTCTTTTAGCTTTTTTTTTAAGTTATGCATGCACCTAATTCAAAAGGTCAAATGCTTGTGTAAGACTTAGTGCAGATTAGAGAAATTCTCCACCAAATTCTCTACCCTCATTTACCCCTCCCTTAAGGCAACCACGTTAACTTTTAGTAGTCTCCTTTTCTCCAAACAAGTTTAACTAGATTCATTATTGGTTTTGCATTGTGGAATATGAGAATTTAACTAGCATTTATTAAGCTATTCTGTTTTTCCCATGCTGTCCCCATCTCACACATCTTAATGCCCTCTGTTCCCCTTTACCCTGCCCCATCATGTGGACTATTGTTTCATAATTGTGTAAAACCATTGCTTAGAGTTAATTGACTTTGAATTTATGTCTTTAACCATGTGTGGGAAGGTTTGGGCAATTATTTAGCAGGAAGTTTGGGATTCTTTCTTTAGATTAGTTCTCATTAGTTGAGTCTTCTGGACAAACTTGTCCCCTTTATGGCCTCACAGTGGCTGTCACTACCTACACAAGACCTGCATAATATAAGGGCAAAGAAAAAATTGATAACATCAAAATAAAAGAGGGACTAGTTGGAAAGAAGAACTGGCTCTGTGGAGGGGTAGGTGGGCAAGGGACAACAAAGGAGGGTGGTGGGAGGGGACTGGGTTCAGAATACATTGTGTATATGTATAGAGGTTGTCAATATAAGGTTAAGAAAAATGAAAAACTTGTCCCAAATTCTTTTGTCCTGCTTGTTTTCTAGGTCTGGAATATACCTTTTATATGGTATATCAGTACATCAGTACCATTCTGGATATTTTGTTTACTTTTATCTTGGGTTGTTTTCTGTATCATACATTGTCTTGATCTCTTATGTTAAAGGAAGACACATCTTTCCGTAAATTTTGGAGAAAATGAGCACAAGAGCGTCGTTTTTGAGATTTTTGCATGTCAGAACATTTCTCATTTTCCTTTCATATTTGAGTAATAGTTCAGCTGGGTGTAGATATAGTGCCTCATTGTCTTCTGGCTACAGTGTCTATTAAAAGTCTGAAGCAATTCTAATAACCAAATATTTATATATACGCTTTCTTGTTCCCCCATCTCAATAGATGGTTATAGGATTTCCTTTTTTCCCTAATGTTCTGGTTTTTCAAATTGACAGTCCTGTTTTTATTCATAATGCTGGAAATTCAAAGATACCTTTCATTTTGGAATTTTTATTTTTTATTATAAATGTATATATTATAACAGGCTATACTCTTTTATCCCCTTGCTCCTGCCTCTGGTTCCCTGGGACCTCCTCAAGTGGGGTTATGGTATTCACTGTGGGGTGATGAAGGCCTCAGTCAGTCCCTGTGTGGTAGCAGGAGGACCCTGCCTCAGGGTATTTCTACCCACTCTGTGGGGCTTAAAATTTTTCCACTCCCTCTTTCATAATTGGGAACATTTTCAATATTAATGACTTCTTCAACTTTATTATTCCCTCCTTCCTTCGGTTCCTTTTCTTCTTTCTTCTCTGTAGTTCCTATGACATGGATCTCCTGGACTTTCTGTCTAAGTTTCTTAGCTTGTCTTTTCCGTTTTCCAGTTCTGTCTCCTTTTTTTTTTTTTTTTTTTTTTTTTTTTTTTTTAGGCAGGATTTCACTTTAGCTTGGATTGACCTGGAACTCACTCTGTACACTGGTTAGTCTCAAACTCACAGTGTTCCTCCTACCTCAGTCTTCCCAAGTACTGG
The DNA here is from genome assembly GCA_036365145.1 of Orientallactaga sibirica. NCBI lineage: Eukaryota > Metazoa > Chordata > Mammalia > Rodentia > Dipodidae > Orientallactaga > Orientallactaga sibirica. Next base: position 8,470,161 of record JAEOAD010000372.1, on the reverse strand, counting down.
GATTGCATGCATGAGCCACACCACCTGGCTCAATTCTATCTTTTTGGTTTATTTTCCAGGAGCTTCATATTCTTATTGAGTTTTTTGTATCTGCTTGCTTGTTTGCCTATTTACTTACTTATATCTAATTTGTTTGTTGGCATTAAGGATTGAACCCAGGCCTTATGCATAGTAGGCAAGTGTGGTGGTTTGACTCAGATGTCCCCCATAAACTTAGGTATGCTGAATGCTAGGTTCCCAGCTGATGGTGATTTAGAAATTAAAGCCTCCTGGAGGCAGTGTATTGTTGGGGGTGGGCTTATGGGTATTATAGCCAGTTTCCCCTTGCTAGTGTTTGGCACATTCTCCTGTTGCTATTGTTTACCTTATATTGGCCAGGGGGTGATGTCCTCCCTCTGCTCATGCCATTGTTTTCCCCTGCCAGGATGGAACTTTTCCTTGAGTCTGTAAGCCAAAATAAATCCTTTTTTCCCAAAAGCTGCTCTTGGTTGGGTGATTTCTGCCAGTAATGCGAATCTGACTGCAATAGTAAGCATTCTACCACTGAGATACATCCCCAGCCTATAATTATATATTCCTTAATTTTTTAAATTTATTTATTTAAGAGAGGGAGAGAGCGTGCACACATGCCAGGGCCTCCAGCCACTGCAAATTAACTCCACATGTGTGCACCACCTTGTGCATCTGGCTTATGTGGGTTCTGGGGAATTGAACCTGGGACCTTTGGCTTCACAGGCAAACACCTTAACCACTAAGCCATCTCTGTAGCCCCATGGTTGTATTTTTATATTGTGCTTATATTTTTTAACTTCGATGAGCTGCTGCTTATTATTTTAAGAGATTAGAAGGGTGAAATGTGTTTATGTGTGAATTACTCTCCTGCACCCCATCATTTCAACCAATGCAGGGGTTAGCAGACAGGCCTTTTGGTAAGACCTTCAGAAGTGTATCATAGGATAGAGCACTAGCATCTTTAACTGCATGTCTACAGACTGTGAAGGTCAGGGAGAAATGGTGTGGTTGAATGCCTTCTCTAATTTGAGCTGAAAACAGAGGATTTTTAAGAGTGACAGGGGCTGAAAATTTTCCCTAAATCACCAGACTATAGTTTGAAGTGATTGCCTTCATAGGCTTGCAGGTCTCAAGTGTTTATCCAAGTGGTCTGTCCTCCATTAAATTCATAGCATTGGCCCAGCATATTTAACAACTTATTTATTTTTTTTATTTTGTCAAGGTAGGGTCTCCTCTAGCCCAGGCTGACCTGGAATTCACTCTGTAGTCTCAGGGTGGCCTCGAACTCACAGTGGTCCTCCTACCTCTGCCTCCTGAGTGCTGGAATCAAAGGTGCGTGCCACCACGCCCAGCTTCAATTTATTGTTTCAGTTTTACAGTTAACACTGCAGTGATTAATCATTTATTTGCATATTGGAGACTGAATCCAGGGCTTTGTTTATGCTAGGCAAGCATACTACCACTGAGCTACATCCCCAGCCCATGATTAGCCATTTATTTATATTCTTGCACACTCCTTTGAGACAAATCAAATATTCATTTTGAAGTCTTTGTTTTTCATTTTGAAGCCTTTTGATTGTCAAGTACTTCTGAAAAAAAAATGCATCCATTGCATTCACAACAGACCTATATGAAAGTACCTACCACTTTTTTTCTCTTTCATACTTTGGAAGGAAATCACTAGGACAGCCCACATTTAAGGAGTAGGATAGGTATCTATATGACTTAGGTAGATATTTTCTAGGTAAGGTAGTGGTATTATCGATGTAGTCACAGTTCCTCAGGAAGCTGAGGAAGAAGGAACCCAGTTCATGGCCAGCCTAGGTGACATAGTGACCCTTGTTTATTCAATCATTTATATCAGTATGGTTTTTATTGTATACTTTGGGTTCTACTCTAAATGCCATTTTTATTGCACAAATTGTTTCAGAATTGGCCATTGGGGGTTCTTTCACTTGTGTGTCATCTTTTTTAATGTCTGATATTTAGTGAGCAAGTTTTGTTTTGTTACTCATTTATTTATTTTTGTTTTCTGTTGCTATGGGTGAAACCCAAGGTCTTATGCTTGCTAGCCAATTGCTCTACCTCTGAGCTTCACATACCCAGCCCTTGTTTTGTTTATAAAACTCTTCCTACAGTGTCTGTTCCCTACTTTTTTTTTAAATTTCATTTATTTATTTGCAAGGAGAGAGAAAGAGAGAATGAGAATGAGCACACAGGGACTTTAGCCACTGTAGACAAACTCTAGATGCATGCACCACTTTGTGCATCTGGCTTTACCTGGGTATTGGGGAGTTGAACCCAGGTTGTTAGGCTTTGCAGACAAGTGCCTTAACAGCTGAGCCATCTCTCCAGCCCTTGTTTTGTTTTTGATTGAGGATTTTAATGCATGAACATACTGTAATTTGATCATATTCCTCTCCTATTAACCTGTTTTGTCCTCCTCCCCCCACCCTTATTCCAGGGATTCCCCCTCCTCTTTCTAAGTAGCTGTCTCATTCTTTTTTGTCCTCCTCCATCCTCTATGTCAAAATTGCCTTTTGTTTTGTGATGTTGGAGATCAAATTGAGGCATGAAACCTGGTAGACAAGCACTCGACAACTGAACTACATTCCTCTAAATGTACCTTGCCGTCTTCCCTGCTCACTTACTTTGGTGTCTGGTTTTCATGTTGCAGGCTGTCCTTCTTGCATGCCTGATCATCCTTGCTTATACTTGTTCATCTCTATACTGGACATGGTGTTCATTTCTGACTGTTCCTCTACAGTCTGACCAAGTTTGTCTCCCAGGGAATATAGTACTGAACTTCTCCAAAAAACTTGTTCAGTGGTAGTGACTCATGTCAGTGTTCAACCATTCACTCACTCCCTAGTAGACCTGATAGAGCCCTTTGACATCATCTATCCCAGTCACTTGGAATCTTGCTTGAGCCAGGTTGGTTAATACAGCTTTGGGATTTAATATTTATTCATTGTTTTTTAATCATCAGTATATCTTATCAATCTATTTACCTGCCATTATTTTAGATGTAGGAACATAGAAACTCATAGTCCACTGGGAGATGGAGATGTTGGCAAACAAATACGATAGTCTGGTGAGGGCTGGGCTGGAATGGTGCATGTGGTACGGAGAGGGAAGAGGCTGTTGGAGGTGTTGGAGAAGGAGAGTTCAGAAATACATTGATTGTCTTTAGCTTCTCAAGGATTTTCATTTTGCCTTCAACTGTTTGATGTTCTATCCAAAATTGGAAGATTCTTTAAGCTCTACAGAATCTACTAACTTTGGCTAACAAATGACTATGTAACATTTTTTAAAATTATACATAGAATGCTTTTTTGAGAATTTATTTAATCTATTTGATTAAATGACTTTCTTTGTTTGGTAGTGGTAGGTATAAGAAGCCAACTTTGGAAATGAAATTAAGATTTTTGGTTATTTCACCACAATATAACTCATGGCACAAAGATTGGCTGTTTAAAAAAATCCATAACTTTCACTATTAAATCTTGAAAATGGCAGTTAAATTGTGGAGTGCTGGTGTGTGGTGGCATAGGTAATATTTTTAGCTTATTCTAACCAAAAAATAGAGCCATGTATATACATGAACTCATAGTTCTCATAATCTTTGGATTGAGTAAGAATATGCCTCAAGATTAAATTTTGTAACAGCTTCAAAATAATCCTTTAGTTTGAATTCTTTAAAGCAAGTAAATAAGAAGCCTCCTCAACTTATATGTAGAAAAGCCTCCTTTCTCTAATGTTCATTATCACGTTGTCACCTCAATGCTTGTGCTCCAAACTGTTGTGTCAACTAGTATCAGAAAAATCTTTAACTTGCCATTTGATTTGCTCACCCCTGTCTTGTTGAGGCTGTAGTTTAATGTGATGAGTAGGTAAATAAATCAGGAAAAGCTACAGATAAATTCTTCTGTGGAGTCAGTCACAGAAAATAGAACCTAAATTCATAGAGGACTGGGGAGTTATCTCAGGAGTTAAAGGCTCATTCTTGCAAAGCCTGCTGGTCTGGGTTCAGTTTCTCAGCATCCATATAAAGTTATATGCAAAAAGTGGTATATGCATCTGGTGTTCATTTGTAATAGCAAGAGACTCTGGCACACCCATACAGAAAGAAACACACACAAATAGAAAGAAAGAAAGATGATGATGATAGATAGATAGATGGATGATAGAGAACCTAAAATCTTAGTCAAGGTATTTATGTGAAATCAGTTACTTTCATTTTTTGAAATATTTTATATGTGATTAAAATGAAACTGATATTAAATGGTATAAAAGCATAAGTTTGATATAGAAGTCCTCTATAGTGGCATACATGGCTTAATTATTTACTACTAGTGTTTCTTTATACTTTGATTTTCTTGTTTGGAGACATCAGTTGACTGTACTGGTTACACTCCTGCTATTCTTCCTGTTCAAATTTGCAGTAGCTCAGCAGTCTCATCTGAGGGTTTTTCTAATGATGAATAGGTATTTAACTATAATTTTATTAAAAGGGTTTATAGCATGAAACTTGTATAAAGCATATTTCTTTTATGTTCTACCTTAAAAAGCAGTTACCACAAAGTATTTTCTTTTTTGCTGTTACTTTTTTTAATTTTATCGAGGCAGATTCTCACTATAGCCTGGACTAAAGTGAAACTCACTGTGTAGTCCCAGGCTGGCCTTGAACTCACGGCAGTCCTGCTACCTCAGCCTCCCAAGTGCTGAGGCTAAAGGTGTATGCTACCATACCCAACTGCCACAAAGTATTCTTAATGTGAGAGTCAGAGTGAGGGAAGATTCTTTTGAAGGGTCTTGAGGCTACTTTAGGTTTCTTTCTAGTGTTTTTTAAAATATATTTTATTTATTTAGTTATTTATTTGAGAGTGAGAAAGAGGCAGAGAGAGAATGAATGGTCATGCCAAGGCCTCTAGCCACTGCAAACGACCTCCAGATGTATGCACACCCTTATGCATCTGGCTTACATGGGTCCTGGAGAATTGAACTGGGATCCTTTGGCTTTGCAGGCAAATGACTTAACTGCTAAGCCATCTCTCCAGCCCCCTTTCTAGTGTTTTTGCATGTGTATGTGTGTGTGTGGTGTGTGAGCAAGTGCATTGTCGAGGCCAGAGGTTGACATCAGGTGTCTTCCATCATTGCTGTCCACTGTATTTCAAGACAGGGTCTCTCTCTGAACCTCCAATTCAGCTAGACAAGCTAGCTAGCAAGCCCCAGGGATCCTCTTGTCTTTATCTCCCCAGTGCTGGGGTGACAGGCACATGCTGCCATGCTTACCATTTTACATGGGTGCTAGGGATCTGAGCATAGGTCCTCATGCTTGTTCAGCAAGTACTTTACTTATGAGCTGTTTCCCCAGTCCCTTAGATTTCTTTAGTGACCTAATTTGTTCCCAGCAATCAAGCATATATTGAATTAAAAAGTACATGTTATTAACTGCATATGTTGGATAATCTATCTTTTTAGCAAATTCCCTATTCCAGAAGGTATAATAGAAATTATAGTACAGTTATAGTATAGTTTTTTAAAATCGTTTCCCATCATGTACTCTACCTTTCCTAACATATAGATGTTTACCACATCTAAGCAGTTAGTTATGGTGTATAATGTCTGTTTCTCTAACTGGCACTCTGAATGGAGTCTTAAGTCTCCTTTGTCCAGTGCTTGGCACAAAATAGGCACTTAGTACTTCTTGAATGAGTAAATTAGTGAGTATGTCACAGTTTCTTACAAGCTTCGTGAATTTCTTCAAATCTAAATGTTCATGTATTTCTTGGATAATAGCCAATTTTTATTACATTTTTGCAGATTGCCAGTCACAGTGGCTATGTGCAGATCGACTGGAAGAGAGTTGAAAAGGATGTAAACAAAGCAAAAAGACAGATTAAGAAACGAGCAAATAAAGCAGCACCTGAAATCAACAATATAATTGAAGAAGTAAGACAAGCAATTTGGGCCTGTGTTTTTTGTTAATTTTGTTTGTGTTTTTTGTTAAGCTCCCTTGCTAGAAAATGTAACTGAGGATTGTGGTTGGTTGGTTTTAATGGGATTTCAGCTGGGCCTGGTGGCTCATGCCTGCTATCCCAGCACTTGGGAGGTTGAGGCAGGAGATTGCTGTAACTTACAGGCCAATCTAGGCTACAGAGTGAGCCCTTGTCTCAAAAAGCAAAACAAAACAAAAACAGGAAGAAAAAGAAAATAGCTGAAAAATTTAGTTTGGATTCAATAATTAAGAGATTTTTTTGTTTTGGAGAGAGACAAAGAGAGACAGAGAGAGAGGGAGAGGAAGACAGATAGAGATGGGCATGCCAGCAGCCTCTCAGCTGCTGTGAATGAATCCAGATGCATGTACCACCTTGTGGTCAAGTACGGCATTGCACCCTTGCATCACTTTGCATCTGGCTAAACGTGGGACCTGGAGATTGGAACCGCTGGAGAATGAAACCAGTGTTCTTAGGCTTAGGAGGCAGGCGCCTTAACTGCTAAGCCATCTCTCCAGCCCAAGAATTTTTTAAATGTACTTTTTTATTGTGGTAAAATATAACATCAAATTCACCATTTTCACCATGCTTCAGTATAAAATTCAGAGGTATTAAGTACATTCACATTCCTCTGCAATTATTAACCACTATCCATTTGCAGAGCTTTTAGTATATGTGCTGCTAAAGCAAGCTCCTGCAGAACTTTTTAAAAAATCATTCCTATTAAATACTAATGCTCCAAATTTTCCCACTCCCTCGGTTCTTAATAATTTCCATTGTACTTTCTGATTCTATAAATTTGACTTTTCAGAACTAGAATCATATATTTGTCCTTTTTGTATTTCATTTAATGTACTGTTTTAAGATCCATCCAGGTTATAGCACAATTTTGAGTATTATTGTTGAAACTTACCTTGTTTTTTAGGCAACAGAATTTATCAAACAGAACATTGTGATATCCAGTGGATTTGTGGGAGGCTTTTTGCTAGGCCTTGCATCTTAAGACCTTGAATGTTCCGTCTTCATGGATCCAACCCTGAGAAGAGAAGTGGTGGTCTCTCAACCACGAGATTCTCCAGAGCAAGGAGAAAAACTTGCTGGACACTACCAAATGCACAGCTTAGCATTTTGCCATCTGAAGCTTGGCAACTAGTATCTGCTGTAAACAACCCATGTGGTATGTGAGCAATAGTATTCTTGAGCAAATCATAGCTTTGTCATTGTTGAGATTCACATCTCTTTAGAAACTAGCTTCTAAAACTCACCATTGGATATAGACATGGACAGAGAAACAAAGATGTTATTTGTGTTGCCCAATAAATTGTTATCTTCTTTGTATTTAAATGTTCTGCATTGTGCTTCTTGGTATCATGCCAATAATTTAAATATTGTCTTATAGCTTCAATGTTAGGGCTGACTTCAAAGATATGTTTGAAATAAAATGAAGAGTTGTAGAGCCCCTTTATGAAAAGTTTAGAAATGATACAATTCTTAAAAGCTTTTAAGTAGACTCTTCTGATGTCCCAGTCTTTAGATTATTGTTTTCCCTGTGTTTCTTACTTTGCTTATATAGTAATTTTACATTTTAAAGAAGGCTCTTCTAAGAAAATACTATGTCTAAAGCTGTTTTGCCTTTTCTGATATCTGTCATTTATAAAAATATGTTCTTGTGTGTTAGCTTCTGATTTTTGTTTTTTTGGTTTGTTTTATTTATTTATTCCGACAGCCTTGACAGAACTATTATATTGAAAGTACACATAGTTGGGTCATTGATTTATTTTCATCTCAAATGCACTTCATTTTTTATTTTTAAAAAGTTCTAATTATTATCTTGGTCTGTTTTCACCATGTTAAAAGTTGCTTGAAAATACTTCGTAGTATAACATGGATTTACTGTCTGAGAACTGTGATTTTTCTATGTAATCATAAAATTGTAGTTAAAAGAGCTTTGTGTCCTTCATTGAGTCAGAGATTGAGTACTAAGGCTCTCAGACTTTGGTAGTGTTATGTTGGGGGATCACTAGGCTAATTCACTGTTTCTCAGGGCCAACACCATTTGCTTAGCGCCATCTTTGCCCAAGGAAAGCCTTGTGTATTATTAGTCTTGCCCTTAGAAATCTAGGTTGGCATTGGGAAGATCATAACAATGGAGGTGGGACCTTCAGATTGAAGATTGCAAATATCAGACTATCTCCTTTTGATAGGAGGCCCCCATAGTAAAGTATGTTTTAGATTTTTTGTATTGTAAACCTGTGACATTTCATATTTTCAATATTGGCTGTAGCTGCAGTTTTTATTATCATAAGACTCCTTAAAATTGAGTGTGGGATTGATCTTTAATTTCATCTTTTCTCATTAGTGCCTCAGATACAATGCTAAATAAAACAGACTTTCTTAATATGAAGTGATTGTGCTTATAAATACTGCCTTTTTCTTTAAGCTTTTCTTTGTTTTTAACTTGGTAAACTTTTCATTGTTATAAAATTAAACGGAATAAATATGGTCAGGTCATGTTGGGTACTATGTTGGCCTTACATCTGTGTGCCACACCTGCATAATCCATACAGCAAGGAGGCTACTTGAGAGATCTCCTGTCTCAGTTCTGATTTGGGAGATATTTATAGCATCTGTTCTTTAAATGATACACTAGGAAAGTCAAGGGAACATAAAATGCCTGGTCTCAAGCTTTCAAATAAATGGACATTAAGGGCTGGAGAGATGGCTTAACTGTTAAGGTACTTGCCTGTGAAGCCAAAGGACCCAGGTTTAATTCTCCAGTACCCACGTAAGCCAGATGCCCAAGATGGCGCATGTGTTTGGAGTTTGTTTGCAATGGCTGGAGGCCCTGGTATGCCCATTTTATCTGCCTCTTTCTCTCTGTCCAATAAATAAATATTTAAAAATACATTAAAATATTCCAATAGGACAAATTATGTAATAATATAGGAGAACCTGGCACATGACACAGTAGTAAATGAGTAGTAGAAATAATTCCTTTGGGAATCCAGACCTACAAATGAAAACAGAAGAGCCAGGAACAGTGGTGCTCCCTTTTAATCCCACCTCTCAGGAGGCTGATAGAACAATTGCAGTGAGTTGGAGGCCACTTTGGGCTATGTAGTGAGTTCCAGGCCATCCTGGGCTACACAAACAATAGCAACAACAAAAAGAAAAGCAGAAAATGATAGCAGTTCATTTTTAGACATTTGTAAGTCTAAGTTGAAAATACTTGTATATAAGTACAGTGTATACTGTTCTCTCAGTACCCCCTTTTCTGTCTCATATCTGCACTGTTTCTCCCTCTAGATTGGGTACCACTTTAGGAAGTCGTATTAATGAATTTTCAGTTTGGAAGATTTATTTAAAATAACTATATAACTATTTAGTAGATGAGGCTTTGGAAGATATAGAGGGACACTTTGAATATTTTTTTTTTGTTTTTATAGTTCTCACCATACTTCCTCCTCAGAAGAATAAATGAGATTTAGTATGTTTTCTTATTTCAAGTGCAATATGAATGAAATATATTTTTTTATAAAAAATAAGTCAGCAAAAGTTTTCCTGTATTTAGATACTAACTTTAATTTTTCTTTCTTTCCCAACTTCAGGTTATATGTCCTAATTATTTACAATGAAAGATGAATACAATAGATGGTATCTCTTCCCGATTTCTGTTATTATTATAAGTAGTGATGTATTCAAGTGGTAGAATTCTATACAATTTTAAGAGCAATATAGAGTTATAGAAATTTATTCAGAAAGATAGTTACATGTTAATGATAAAACCAAGTTATAAAAAGTGTGATGACATTCTTTTTAAAGACTCTGGTGAGAGAGCTTACATAGACATGTGAAAGTTTATGATTGTCACTGAGAGGTTGGTATACAGGACTTTAATTCTGTAATTTCAGCATTTCTATATTGTCTGAAGTTTTTCCACTGAGAGCATGCTGATTTTTAGTTGAAACAATTTGATTATTTAGAACCTGGGATCAAAATTTAAAACTGTAGGTTATTGCAACTTTAGGAAGTATTTCTTTTCAACTTTTCTATTTCATTGAGTTTTTAAAAAATACTTTATTATTTTCGTATTATTTGAAAGAGGTAGATAGAGAATGGGTGCATCAGGGCCTTTAGCCACTGCAAACACACTCCACACCCATGCACCACCTTGTGCATCTGGCTTACGTGGGTCCTGGGGAATTGAACCTAGTTCCTTGGGCTTTGGAGGCAAGTGCCTTAACCACTAAGCAATCTCTCCAGTCCTCACTGAGGTTTTTTGTTTGATTGATTTTTGTTGTCCCTAGAGATAAAGGTCTGTCTCTAGCCTAGGATGACCTGGAGTTCACTATGTAGCCCCAGCTGGCTTCAGACTCACTGAGATCATCTTACCTCTGCCTCCTGAGTACTGGGGTCAGACGTGTACAGCACCACACCCAGCCCATTCGCTGAATTTATTTGAGGTTGCTTTTGTCAAAATAGTGGACTTAGTTCCAGTAGTCAAATAGGATTATAAGGCTTCTAAAGAAGAGGATTAAGTCTTTACTCCTCCTCTGTCCAATAGAGTGACTTTTCCCCTGGAGAAATTTCAATTACATTAGATGTTTCTCTTGGTCATCCTTTAAAAAAATATTTTATTTGCAAGCAGAGTGAGGGAGAGGGAATGGAATGGGAATGCCAGGGCCTCTAGCCACTGCAAACAAACTCCAGATGCATATGCCACTTTGTGCATCTGGCTTATGTAGGTACTAAGGAATCGAACCTGGGCCACCCGGCTTTGCAAGCAAGCACCTTTAACCTCTGAGCCATCTCTCCAGCCCCAGTAATTCTTTTACTTTACCATATTTATTGTTATTTTTAGAGGGTCTCACCATTTTACCTAGGCTGACCTAGAACTCAAGATCCTGTTGCTTCAACCTCCCAAATGCTGGGGTTACAGGCACACATGCCACCACTCCTGCCCTCTTTTCCTTTATATTATGATGTATGACCTAAACTTCCTATTATGGTAGCTGTAGATTTAGCTCTATAATACCTTTCTTTAAACACCCTTGTAATGACAATTTATTAAATTCCTACAAACCTTTATATATTATTGTGACAAATGTTTATTGTTGAATAAAAAGACACACCATGCTTTAGGTCCCTTTATATTTGTTTAGCTGGATTTAGCCTTAGATAGATCCTGTGAGTGGTTCTGGTGCATGAAAGATACTGTGGTTGGCAGAGTTATGGCTCCATATTCTAATCCACTAAACTGATGAATATGTTAGGTTACATGGCAAGCAGACCTCAAATAAAGAGATTGTTCTGGATGATGCAAACACAAAAGGTGCTTAGGAAGAGGGAGGCTAAAGAGATTCAAAGAAGAGACTACAGAAGACAGGAAAGATGGGTGCTATATAGCTGACCTTGAAGATAGAGGAAATGGGGCCAAGAAGTGAGGAACACTTGAGCTTGCTGGAGCTGGGAAAGGCAAGGAAACAGATTCTCTCCTATTGCCTGCAGACAGGAACAGCTCTGCTCATGCCTAGATTTCAGCCTAGTGAGACCCGCGCCAGATGTCCTACCTTTAGTTCTGTAAGATAAGAACTTGGTGTTTTAAGCCATTGAGTTGACAATAATTTATTACTGCTGCAATAACAACTAATATAGGCACCTCTGAATTCTCTCCCCTTGTAATATGGTGGCTGGCTTTGTGTATCTCCATATCAGTCAGCCATTGGCTATAGTGTGCCCTCAGAAATTGGAGTAGGTCACCTCCCAGCCTGGAAGGCACTATCTTCATGAAACTAATTCTCAGGACCAGGTAACTGTCAACCAGTACTAGAGCTGGCCACTAAGTATGTTGGCCCAATGAAAGAGATCTGGATAAGGCACCAACAGCCTCCACCACAGTAGGAAACCTAAGCCAACACTGCATATGTCAAACAGTTACGTCTGCTTGGTTAGCCAGAGAGGACGGGCAATAAATATAGCACTGAATTATGTGGAGTTGTGTATTATTCTTGTATTATTCTGAAACATTAACTTCACACTTTAAATTGAATATGCTTGCATCTTAAAATTTTAAGGTCACTCCTTAATTAGTATTAGTTGTTACAAACACATTAGAAATAATCTAATCCAAATGAAGGCAAGAAAGAAAGAAGCACAAAGAAAGTAGGGTAAGTAGAGAACACTTAAAAGGATGAAAATAAATTCACTTACATCGGTAATCACATTTGGAAAGAAAATGAAACAGGGCCTAGGGACGTGGCTCAGTGTTTAAGAATGTTTACTATGCAGGCATGAGGGCTTGATTTGGATCTCTTATGCTCATGTAAAAAACCGAGCATAGCCACAAATTCCTATAACGTTAGTCCTTAGGAGTGTGGAGACAGCAGAATTGTTGGGGCTCATTGGACAGCCAGTCTGACCAAAAACAGCTCTAGGTTTGGAGAGGGATTCCTTTTCAAGGAAACAACACAAAAGAATGATGGAGGAGGGCACCTTATGTTTTCTGACCTCTACATACATGTGCATGGGACACATGTGCATACTCTATACATATATACAGCATACATGCTACACACATGCAAAAATAAAAAGAGGAACAAACTTCACAACATGATTTTTTTTTTGTCTCAAGGCAGTTTTACCTTAGCCCAGGGTGACCTGGCACTCACCCAAAGCTGACCTCAAACTCACAGTGATCCTCTTACTTCAGCCTCCTGAGTACTGGGATTAAAGGCGTGTGCTACCATGCCCAGCACACAATGGGATTTTATATAAACATTCTATGTAGAATTAATTAGTGAGGTTAGCTTCATAGAAAAGGAAATGTTTATAAAACTGACTTCACCTTTCAATGGAGAATTCATCACACATAAAAATGAACAATGCCTCTTTTTAAAAATTTCAGTGCTTGGGCCCAAACTCAAGACCTTGCATATGATGAGCAATCTCTTTGCTATTGACCTGTATCCTCAGGCCACTTAATTTTTTTAATCCCTCCGACTCCCAATCTAAACTTGGTACCTGCTAAATCGTATATCTATCATCTTTCTTTTTAGTTAAACTTTTCTTGAGAAATGCTCTCGGTGTGGGAGTTACATTTGCATGTTCTTATGTGTCTTAAAATACCTTGTTCTCATACAATTCATGACCCACAATTTCTAACTTTCTATCTTTCTCAATTTCTCCCTCCCTCCTTCCTCTTACTCGTGATTGAACCCAGGGCCTCAAACTCTACCACTGAGCTACAGCTGTGGCCCTTTCCCTTATAATTTTAAAGAGATTAGGTCATTGTATTTTAGAAGTTGATGGTTCATGATAGCAGACTAGTTTTAACCCTTTCTGGGTAAGCTTTGCTTTTCTTTGAAAGCTTTGTGGAATTTTTACTTCTATCTTGAAGTTTGGAAATTTTGGGCTTATCTCTGAATTGTTTTTTTATTTATTTGAGAGAGAGAGAGAGAGAACAGGCATGCCAGGCCCTCCAGCCTCTGCAAACAAACTCCAGATGCATGTGCCACCTTGTACATCTGGCTTACGTAGGTCCTGGGGAATCAAACCTGGGTCCTTTGGCTTTGCAGGCAGGTGCCTTAACCACTAAGCCATCTCTCCAGCCCTTATCTCTGAATTTTTACAAAATGAATTAGAGAGTTTATAAATTGCATGCTACTGTCCTTTTGTGAGATATTCTTGTCATTACAGACTACACACACATACACATAGCTAACATTTAGAAACCAAGGTCAGAGGCTGGAGAGATGGCCTAGTAGCTAATGCACTTGCCTGCAAAGCCAAAGGACCCAGGTTCAATTCACCAGGACCCATGTAAACCAGATACACAACATGATGCAGGTATCTGGAGTTCGTTTTCAGTGGCTGGAGGCCCTGGCATGCCCATTATCTCTGTCTTTCTCTCTCAAATAAATAAATAAATGAAAATAAAATATTTAAAAAATAAAGACAAAAAACACAAGGCCACTTGGGTTGAAACTTATTCCTTTGATTTGCAAGACCAAGAGCCCTTAAATAAATTCTCAGTAAACAAGAGAGGAGGACTCAGAATCATGAAAAATGAGTTGTGATGGTTAATCTTGTTTGTCAACTTGATAGGATTTAACATCACCATGGAAAGGAAACAGGTCCTTGGGCATGACTTTGAGGGAATTTCTAGATTAGGCTAATTAAGGTGGAGAGACCGTGGATGGCACCATTCCATGGACTGCATAAAAACAAAAAGGCAAGCTAGCATCAGTATTCACGTCTCTGCTTCCTGCCTGTGGACCAAATGTGAGTTGATACTTGCTCCTGCTGCCATGTCTTCCTGCTATGATAGACTATATCCCCTTGAATTCAAACTGAAGTAAACCCTTCCTCCTTAAGTTGCTTTCTTCATCTATTGGATCACAGCAGAGAGAAAAGTAACTAATACAGCAGTGCTTTTTTATATATCACACTCATTAGGTTCACTCATTTTGAATATTCGTGTTTCAGCTTCAAAGAAATTGTACTAAAAATAAACAAGGAAAAAGAAGAGAGAGAGAAGGAGAAATAAAGGAAGGGCGGGAGGTAGGGAGAGAGGAAGGAAGGAAGGAAGGAGAGCTGGTATAGTGGTTCATATCTGGAATCCCAGTACTTGGAAGGCTGAGGCAGAAGAATTGCTGTGGGTTTGGTGACAGCCTGAGCTACATAGAGAATTCCAGGCCAAACTGAGCTACACAACAGGAGTTAATCATGAAAAAAAAAACTTTAACAAAAAGATTTAGCCAGAGCCAGGCATGGTGCTGCAGGCCTGTAGTCTCAGCACCCAAGAAGTACAGTGTCAGGAATGTCACTAATTAAAAGTTATCTTGGGCAGCATTGTGAGTTCTAGACCAGCCTGGATACATAGTATCACCCTGTCTCAAAACAAGCAGAAAGCAACTAGAATTTATTTTTCACAATAGTTTTAAATTGACTGAAATACTGAAAAAAAATGAGCAGGGGCTGGAGTGATAGCTCAGTAGTTAAAGTCACTTCTTCCCAAAGCCTGATGGCTGCGATTCAATTCCCCAGTAACCATATAAAGCAAAATCACATAATGGCACGTGTGTCTGGAGTTCATTTGCAGTTACAGGAGGCCCTGGTATGCCCATTCTCTCTCTCCTTGCAAATACATAATAAATAAATATTAAGAAAAAAACAGTGAGCAGACAGACTTGGCATATATCTTTTCTTGTATGAAATACAGTTAATCCTCCTACTAACATCTAACATTACCATGATAATTTGTTAGAGTTAATGAATTGTTATTTATGCATTATTATTAACTAAAGTCCATACTTTTCAGATTTAGATACTGCATGACTTTTTGCCATTATGTCCCCTTAGGGTTTTTAAATTTTTTTTTGCTTTGAAAATTTCACTTATTTTATTAAAGAATTTTATTTAATTTGAGAGAGAGGGAGGAGAGAAAGAGGCAGAGAGAGAGAGAGAATGGGTACACCAGGGCCTTCAGCCGCTGCAGTCGAACTCCAGATGCATACACTACCTTGTGCATCTGGCTTATGTGGGTCTTGGGGAATTGAACCTGGGTCCTTTGACTTTACAGGCAACCACCTTAAACAGTAAGCCATTTCTTCAGCCCTCAGCTTCACTTATTTTGTTGACTTTGACAACTAAGAAAATACTGGTTAGCTCAGCATTAAATGGAACATCGCTATCACCCCCTCCAAGGCTCAGGAAACATTACAGAAGTGGTGGCAGAAAGAATGTAAGAACTAGAGGATGGGGGATAGTACTTTGTCATCCAGACACAATGTGCCCATTACATTCATGTTCATGACTTGACAGCAGATGTGTTACCTGCAAAGACCTGCACAATACTATACCCATCAACATTTCATCATGAATGATAGAGGGAGGCACAAATGAAAAAGCATCAAAATAGAAGAGAGATTTGTTGGAAAACAAGAAGGGGTTCACTGGAAGGGAGGATGGGAACAAAAGAAGGTAATGGAGAGGATTATAATATATATTATATACATGTTTGCAAACTGTCAATAAAAAGAAAATACTGGTTAGTTTTATTACCAAATGGCCTTGTATTGGAATTTCTCTGATTTTTTTTTTCATGGTTAGACTAGACTTTGGAGCTTTGAGGAGGAAGACGACAGAAATAAAATGTGATTTTTATCATATCACATCATACATACAAAATGTGGCTGATCGTTGACCTTCCTGGGTTACCTGGCTGAGGTCATGTTTGTCAGGTTTCTGTACTGTAAAATTATTCTTTCTTATTTCCATCACTGTGCTCATTGGAAGGAAACTTAAATAACTCATGCTTAAAGAGTGTAAAATTATGCTTCCGTGTAGAGTATCTGCCCAAGTTATTGTAATTCTGCATGAGAGAGCTCTTTCTCCCACATTAATTATCCCAGTTTGATCTCATGGATACTTTTTTTGTGTTTTAAGTTATAATCTGATATTACTCTATTTTCAGGCTCAAATTGTTTCAGTTTTGTCAGTTGGGAGCCCTTTCCTTGGCTGCTGTGGCCCTTTGACATGCCCACAACCATATGTTTACCTAATCATAGTTTAGTAGTTTGATTATCTTTCCCTCAGCATAGTGTCTATTCGTTTTTAAAAAATATTTTATTTATTTATTTATTTGAGAGAGAGATACAGAAACAGGGAGAGAGAGAGAGAGAGAACGGGCATGCCAGGGCCTCCAGCAACTGCAAACGAACTCCAGATGCGTGTGCCCCTTGTGCATCTGGCTTACGTGGGTACTGGGGAATCGAGCCTCAAACCGGGGTCCTTAGGCTTCACAGGCAAGCGCTTAACCACTAAGCCATCTCTCCAGCCCAAGTGTCTATTCTTTACTGGATATTGGAGCACCTATTTTTTTTCATCATAAATTTTGTTTTATTATGTTTTCAAGGTAGGATCTCACTGTAGCCCAAGCTGACCTGGAACTCCTTTTGTAATCCTAGGCTTGCCTTGAAATCACAGTGATCCTCCTAGACCTCAGCCTCCTAAGTGTTGGGATTAAAGGCATGTGCCACCACACCTGGCCTACCCACCATAAATTTTTAAATATTTTCTATCTGCTTTAGTTTTGCTCTGTGTTGTAGGAGTGTTCCTTAATTTTACTTCCCCCAAACGTGTGGTCTTTTAAGTTAGTTTTCTCATTTAGCCTGTTCATTATATGTAAACTAATAGCTGTTTATTTTCTAAGATCTCTCTGTGTCTCTTAGATTTTTTTTTTTATTGCAGTCTGTATATTTCTTTCTTTCCCTCCCCTTGGCACAGAAGATCAAACTTAAAGTCTTATGCATGGCAGGCAAATACTGTACTACGGAACTATAACCCAGCTGCAGTCTCTAGTTTTCTCTTAACTGAAATACCTGTTTCTGTTGTTCACTAGTTCTCTTTTGAATACAGGTTTCCTCATAGATCTAGCAATCCATGGTTTTCTTTCTCTTTCTGAATAGTAGGACTACTTTGCCTAATATAAATAAGTGAGAGTAGATTTGTTTTGTAGCAGTTCTGGTCTGCTTTCCTGAAAGGTGGGGGTAGTTTGATTCAGGTGTCCCCATCAACCTGTGTTCTGAATGATAGGTTCCCAGCTGGTGGCAATTTGGCAATTGAAGCCTCCTGGAGGCAGTGTGTTGTTGGGGGTGGGGTTATGGGTGTTATAGCCAGCTTCCCCTTGCCAGTGGTTGGCACACTGTCCTGCTGCTGTTGTCCACCTGATGTTGGCCAGGAGGTGATGTCCAACCTCTGCTCATGCCATCGTTTCCCCCTAACATCATGAAGCTTCCTCTCAAGTGTGTAAGCCAAAATAAACCGTCTCCTCCCACAAGCTGCTCTTGGTGGGGTGTTTCCTGCCAGCAATGTGAAGCTGACTGCAACAGTGGCTCAGCTCCCTTTTCTTTTCTTTCTTTTTTTTGATTATTGTTGTAAAATTTACAAGTAAAAACTGTATATAATTAAGGTGTACAACATGAAATTTCAGGGTATGTATGCATCATGCAATGGCTAAATTGAGCTAATTGACATATGCATTACCTCACTTACCATTTTTTTTTGTGGTAAGAACACTTGAAATCTACTCTGTTGGCAATTTTCAAGTACACAGTACATTATTATTAAATGTACTCCATATGCTGCACAATAGATGTTTTCAACTTATTCCTCTGAACTGTGCTTTTGAGTTTAGACTCTTGTTTCTCCTCCAGTCTATTCCATCTGCTTTGAAATCTTAACTTTCATGAAAAGTTCGGTTTGTGAATGGTACCTTTGTTTTCTAGCATCATTAGGAGTTTGTTGTTATTCTTGTCTTATTAGTAGTGTTGGGGATCAAATTTAGGGCTTCATATATGCTAAATAAGTGCTCTACCCCTGAACTACATTCCCAGCCACCCTTTCAGGTTTTTATAAAAACCTTTTATTATGTTAACTCCCAACTATATCTAAAGTAGAGGAAATAATTAAACCTATGTACCTGTAATTCAGCTTCAATAATTATCAACATATGCCCAATCTTATTTTCAGCTACATTTCCCTACTAACTAAACAACTCTACAAATTATGTTGAAATGTATCCCAGATATGTCACCTTACTAGTAAGTATTTCTTAATGAATCTATAAAACATAAAACTTTTTTTATTTTTCTGATAAAGTATTACTGTCATTGACCCACAAAGTTAACAAAATAATCCTTTGATAGTATCAAATATCTTTGGGGTTTCAGTTTTCCCAATTATCTCAATTTTTTTCTCCTTCTTGAGGTTGTTTTTCCAAATCAGAATCTAAACATGGTTCATATATTGTATTTTGTTGTTAAGTTTTTTTATTATTTTTATTTATTTATTTATTTTTTGAGGTAGGGTCTCACTCTAGTCCAGGCTGACCTGGAATTCACTATGTAGTCTCAGGGTGGCCTCGAACTCACGGTGATCCTCCTACCTCTGCCTCCCAAGTGCTGGGATTAAAGGTGTGTGCCACCATGCCCAGCTATTTTTTTTAAAATACTTTCTTTATTTGTAAGGAAAGAGAGAGAAAGAGAGAATAGGCACACCAAGGCCTCTATCCACTGCAAATGAACTCCAGATGCATGCACTACTCTGTGCATATGGCTTTATGTGGTGGGTACTGGAGAATTGAACCCTGAGTCATTAGGTTTTGCGGGCAAGTGCCTTAACCACTATGCAATCTCTCTAGCCCTGTTGTTAAGTTTTATAATTTGCTCTTTTATTAACAACTTCCATAAATATAAACAACACAGCATACTCATAATCCCTCCACCTTTCCCTTTTCCCCCTCTCAAATCCATATATCAACATGATAAAGGCAACATACAACAACCTAAAGCCTATGTCATACTAAATGGAAAAAATTCAAAGCTGTCCCATTAAGGTTTGGATCTAGACAGGGCTGCCAACTATCACCACTGCTTTTCAACATAGTACTTGAAGTCTAAGCTCAAGCAATAAGACCAGAGAAGGAAATAAAAGGGATGCAAATTGGAAAGGAAGAAGTCCAACTAGTCCTATTTGCAGACGACATGTTTCTGTACCTGAGAGATAAAAAAAATACATCAAAAAAACTCCTAGAAGTGATAAATGCTTTCAGCAAAGTGTCAGGATATAAAACCAACACACAAAACACTAGCCTTCATACATATCAATGACAACAATATGGACAAAGAAATCAGGGAAGCTGTCCCCTTTACAGTAGTCACAAAAAGATCAAATACCTCCAATCTCCCTATCCAAGGAAGTAAAAGACCTATACAATGAAAACTTAAAAACATTGAAGAACGTACTGAAGGAAGACATGAGAAGATAGAGTGACCTTCCATGCTCATAGATTAGAAGAATTAATACTGTTAAAATGGCCACCCTACCAAAAGTAATATACAGATTTAATGAAATGCCAATCAAAACCCCAGCAACATTCTTCACAGAATTAGAAAAAACAGTTTCAAAATTTATATAGAAGCACAAAAGGCCTCAGATTGCCAAAAAATGTACTTAACAAGAGGAATACCTCTGCTGGTATCACCATACCTGATTTCAAGCTATACTACAAGGCAATAGTAATAAAAACAGCATGGTACTGGCACAAAAACAGCCACATAGATCAATGGAATAGAATTGAAAATTCAGGTGTGAGTTCCAGTAACTACAGCTACCTGATCTTTGATGGAGGGGCTAAAACCATTCACTGGAGCAAAGACAACATCTTCACCAAATGGTGCTGGAGATACTGGGTAGCCACATATAGAAGATTTAGTTTGGACCCCCCTCATCTCACCTTGCACTAAAATCAACTCCAAATGTATCAAGGACTTCAATATAATACCTGAAACCCTAAATCAATTAAAAGAGAACTTAGGGAGAACACTGCAAGCTAGGCATAGGGAAAGACTTTCTGAACAAATCTACAGTTGTCCAGGGACTTAGGCAAACACACAACAACTGGTACCTCATGAAAATAAAAAGCTATTTTACAGATAAGCAAATCATCAACAGAGTCAATAGACAACCTACTGAAGGGAAGAAAATCTTCACTGGCAATACCTCCAAAACAGGTTTAATATCTAGAATCTACAAAGAGCTTAAAAACCTAAATAATAAAAGATCAAGCTCCCCTCATCCACCGCTGGTGGAAGTGCAAACTTGTTCAGCCCCAATGGAAATAAGTATGGAGACTCCTCAAAAGGCTGAACATAGAACTGCCACTAGCTCCAACTATACCTCTTTGGGGCATATACCCTAAAGACTCTACTATATACCACAGAGACACTTGCTAATCCATTTTTTATGCATTATAGTTTAATTCTGTTTATGAAGGGAACCTCTTGAATCTATGATTCTAACATATAATGCCACTGTTCTTTACCTTTCGCAGGAATTTATTCACTGCTAGTATCTACCATGATTTTGCTTATGATGCTGCTCTTACAATATCCAAGAACTGGAAGCAGCCCAGATGCCCATCAACAAGTGAATGGTTAATGAAGATGTATATATACACAATGAAATTCTACTCAACGGTAAGGAAAAATAAGCAATCAAATTTGTAGGAAAATGGAAGGACTTGGAAAAAAATCATGCTGAGTGAGGTTACACAGACTCAGAGAGACAAACACCACATGACTTCTCTGACATGCAGTTCCTAACCTGGTCTAGCATCACTTAATTGTAATCCATAATAAATATCTACAATATGGACATGGCATTAGGATGAAGATAGGAAAGGGGGAAAATAGTGAGGAAAGGGAGGAAGAGCTACTGGACAATAAGTCAGTGATTAGCAAAAAGAAAGAAAGAAAGGTATGGAAAGTTCTAGGGGTATAGAGAGGGCAGGGAGTGGGAGGAATATACAAAACTAATGGCAATATGAATCAATCCCATAGAAACTTTCTTTGGGATACCACTCTACAAGTCATTACCCTCAATAAGGGGGAGGGGGACCCAAACAGAAGAGCTCCACAAAAGATGGATAAAGCAATGTCCTAAAACCACGGGAAATTCCCAGGGCTGGAATTGGGTACCCCCCCAACAATGAACTGTTGGTCAGGGAGTCATGAGGTCCCCAAAATTATACAGGCTATTGCCAGAACAGTTGGTTACCTGCAAGAGCTAAAAGGTAAGTTCCTGTTGCTGAAAACTCCACAGCCTGCAGCCACAGGACATCAAGTGATCATGCTGGAACTGAGAGGAATCAAGTTCCCTCCTGGCTAGCCCTCATAGTGCTGGAAAGTGCTATGAGAATAGCTAGGGAGAACAGTTGCCAACAAATTGAATAAGCAGGAGATTCTGTCAGTTACAAAATCAACCAGCCAACCAAGAAGTATACACTTGTGCAACAGTGACATACAGCTGATGGAGGTAACCAACTGCTCATGGATTGGACAAGAGACCCATTCAGTGTGGGGGGGGGACTCATATCTGGCTCTGGAAACCAAGTCGGATTCCCTAGAACAGGAAACCAATAGGCTCCAGAGAGAACCTCCATTACTCTTTAAGAAGAATAGATATACATATCAATATATCTTTCTTTCTTTTTTCTTTTATTTTTCTTTTCTTTTCTTTTATTTTTTGGTTTTTCAAGGTAGGGTCTTGCTCTGTTCAGGCTAACCTAGAATTCACTATGTGGTCTCAGGGTGGCCTCAAACTCACAGCAATCCTCCTACCTCTGTCTGCCAAGTGCTAGGATTAAAGGCGTGCACCGCCATGCCTGGCATATCAATATGACTTTCTAATGACTAGGCTTATCCCCTTTTAGTTAAACTATTCTCACTTTTGGTTAGAGAATCTATTGTATTTTACAGATGGAGGAGAGTATGGGAGAGAACAAGAATACATCAATACATCAAGAAGAGAGAACCAACTGTCTACCATGAGATGTGTCACCTCCACCTCATCTGCTTGGGCCCAGAAGTCATTACAGAGGAAGCAGTGACATGAATACTGCTAGCCTGAAAACCAGTTCCAGGGAAATGGTGACAGATACTGCAATGACTCAAACCTTATAAAAACAGATATCCAGAGCCTACAGAGAAAGCAACACTAAATCAGATCTCTGTCTTGCTCACCAAGGTTCAGGGAACATTGTGGAAGAAAGGGCAGAACTAACAGACTACCCACAGAATGGGAAAAAATCTTCACCAGCTATACCACTGACAGAGGCCTAATATCTAGAGTCTACAAAGAATTCAAACAACTAAGTAATAAAAAAATCAATTTACTCAAAAAAAAGTAGAGCAGAGAACTGACTAGGGAATTCTCAAAGGAAGAAATGCAAATGGCTAATACTCACCTAAGGAAATGTTCAACATCCTTAACCATCAGGGAAATGCAAATTAAAACAATTATGAGATTCCATCTTACTCCAGAGAGGATGGCAATCATTAAAAAAAAAATCAAATGACAATAAATGTTGGCTAGAATGCGAGAAAAGAGGAACCCTCTTTCACTACTTGTGGGAAGGAAAACTTGTACAACCACTATGGAAATTAATATGGAGACTCTGGAAAAAAGATGAAAATAGAGCTACCAACTGACCCAGC
The DNA here is from genome assembly GCA_036365145.1 of Orientallactaga sibirica. NCBI lineage: Eukaryota > Metazoa > Chordata > Mammalia > Rodentia > Dipodidae > Orientallactaga > Orientallactaga sibirica. The sequence goes on along the minus strand of JAEOAD010000372.1, from coordinate 8,447,093 downwards.
TATCCCTCCACTGGCCATCTACCAGGAAGGCTCCCCTTTCACTGTAGAGATATTTGCTTAACCATGTTTATAGCTGCTCAATTCACAATAGCGAAGAATTGGAATCAACCCAGATGCCCATTGTTTGACAAATGGATAATGAAGATGTGGTAAATATACACAATGGAATTCTACTCAACATTAAGGAAAAATGATGTAATGAAATTTGTAGGAAAATGGACAGACTTGGCACAGATCATACTAAGTGAACTCGCACAAGCACAGAAAGACAAACACTGCATATTCTCCTTCATCTGTGGTTCTTAACCTGGAACAGTTTGAGTTACAGGCATACCTGACAGGCAACTCAAGGGACAGATAAGAGGGATGGAATTGTTTGGGAGAGGGGAATGGGAGCACACAAGGGGAGGGGAGATACACAATAAAACAAATCCAAAATGAATTGGTACCTAGAAATCTTCCTCCTGGATAGCAGACTAAAAGATATAACCCTCAACAGGAGCATGGAGGGATCATCTAGTAAGAAGGGTCCTGGAGAGGGTGGGATGAGGCCTAGCCCTAAAACATTTGGCTCTGCCTTATAAATCCCAGGACCAGAAATTGGTTACAACTCATGTTGATCTGTTAATCAGAGAGACCTACAAGGTACCCCAAACAAGACAGATTTCTGTCAAAGCACTTGATTACCCACCTGAGGTAAAAAGGTAAGACCTAATTGCTGAAGATACCCCATGCTGCTAACAAAGAACATTGAGAGATCCAGTTAAATCTGGAAGGTAGCCAGTTCCCAGAGGGTTAGCCCATGTAGCACTAGAAAGCTGAACATGGGTTGTTGGGGGAAAATGACCAACAATATTGGCACAAAGCCTAGGTGGGTAGCCAGTGGCTCTGTGATTGGCTTAGAGATCCACTCAGTGGAAAGGGATGCATAGCTGGAACTGGCAACCAAGTCAGAATCCTATGGAGACCAAGATTATGGACTTCAATGAGAAGCTCCCATTAGTCTTTGGCCAAAAGTGAGGCTACACCCATCAAAATCTCTGTAAATTAACAATGCTTATCCCCTTGAACCTATCTGGATCTCACTCTCTGTTGGAGAATCTGTTTTTCTTCTTCAGAAAACAGTGAGAACCGAATATAACCAAAATCTATCAACAGGACAGGAATAGATAACTGATTTCTTGGCAGGAGATGAACCATCCCTCACACATCAGCTAGGGCCCAGGTGAGACAACAGAGGAATCACTGAGATGAGCAAGAGTGATGCTTCCATGGTGAACCTGACAATCTGCAACAGTGTGATGAGGCAGACACTGAGGATACTCAAAACACACCAAAGCAGAAATCCAGAAGCTGCTGAGAGCTCAACACTAAAGTAGACTTAAAGCACACCCACTAAGGCTCATGAAATCTTTTGGACGAGGGGATGGAAAGAATATAAGAGCCACAGGGTGGGAGGGAATATTCAAAGGCATTGCCCGCACCCCACAATAACTTACTGCTGATCTCACAACTCAACTCCATGGTGAATACCAGCAATCTCACAAAGGAGAGCCCTCAGTGAAGTGGGGGCTGGGAGGAGGGAAACCAATATGTGATGTATGCATACAAAGTTTCTATTTAATAATAATAATAAAAAGAATGCTGGGCATGGTGGTACACACCTTTAACCCCAGCAATCAGTAGGCAGAAGTAGGAGGCTCGCCATGAGTTGGAGGCTACTCTGAGACTACATAGTGAATTCCAGATCAGCCTGAGCTAGAGCAAGACCCTATCTTGGAAAATCCAAATAATAATAATAATAATAATAATAATAATAATAATAATGCTGAAGGAAGTGGAGAAGAAGATAAAATAAAAAGAGGGGGGTCATGTGTGCAACCTTTTAATAAAAAATCAATAAATTAAAAAAAAACTTTTACTAACAACTGCCATAAATATAAACAACATACTATTATCATAGTCCCCTCCCACCACCTTCCCCATTTCCCCTTCTCAAATCCCCCCTCCACTGAATCCCTTCTTCTTCCCAACTAGTCTCTCTTCTATTTTGATGTCATCACTTTTCCCTCCTATTATGCAGGTCTTGTGTAAATATCATCAGCCACTGTGAGGTCATGCATATCAAGGCCATTTTGTATCTGGAAGACAATATTGTAAGCACTCCTCCCCTTCCTTCGGATCTTACACTCTTTCTGCCACCTCTTCCACAAAGGTCCCTGAGCCTTGGAGGGTGTGATAGAGATGTCTCAGTGCTGAACACTCCACTGACATTTCCCAGCACTTTGGTGAGTTTTGAGTCACCCAAGTTACAATTCTCTTTTAATTTATTCATCCCTTTTTTGATTTCCTTTTTTAATTTTCCTTTCAATTTACTTGTTGAAGAAACCAGGTCCTGTAGAATCTCTCTGTTTTGGAGGTGTCTGATTACATCTTGGTGGCTTTAGTTAACATGCTCTTTGTCCTTTGTATGACCCATAAACTGGTAGTTAAGTCTATAGATATAGTCAGATTTAGGCTTGATTGTTTTCTAAGAACATTTCATGGGTGTTTACTTAATGTTGGATCACAAGAAGTAACATACATGGATGATTATTTCACTTTATAAGGTGCTAAGATTTTCAGTGGCTTCTGGTGATATCAGCCTAAGTCAGCTAGTATACAACTTTCCAGTAGCTTGTAACTTACCTTTCAATAACCATCAATGAGTATTACCTAGGTCTATTGGTTCATTAGGGGATAGAAAATAGCAATGTTCTCAGCTAATTATTTGTTCTTGAACAAATCATGTATAAGCTTGAATTGTTTTAGAAAAAAATCCTCAATTATTTGTTAGTACTTTTAGCACAAGAAAGGCAGGGTATCAAAATTCATATGAAATACATAATTTTTCAAAAAAATGCAATTTACCAAAATTTATTTTAAAAATAGAAACTGAATGAAATCCAAATATTCTTATATCTATCATTGAAATTGAATGTATAATTTAATCTCTCATAAAATAAACTAGGCCCAGATGGTTTTAATGGAGAATTCTCCCAAAACATTTAAAGAAGAAATAATGCCATTTAAAAAAATATTATTTATTCATTTATTTGAGAGAGAGTGAGAGAGAGAGAGAGAGAGAGAGAGAGAGAGAGAGAGAGAGAATGGGCATGCTAGGGCATCCAGCCACTGCAAACAAACTCTAGATGCATGTGCCATGTGCCATTTTTAACTAAACTTTTCCAGGGGCCAGGGATATAATTCATTTAATAAAGTGCTTGTCTTGCTAGCATGAGGGTCTGAGTTGGACCCTTAGTACCTATGTTAAAATGCCAGGTGTGATGGTTTGTACCTGGGGAGATAGAGACAAGAAGATGCTTGAGGCTCACTAGCCAGTCAGTCTAGCTGAATGGGTGAGCTCCAATGAGAAAGTCTGTCTTAAAGGAGGTGAACAGCCTTCCTAAGTATAATACCCAATGTTGTCCTCTGCACTCCACATACATGCTCATATGCATGCACATTCACTACACACACGTAAAAACAAATAAAATTTGGATTGGGGAGATGGCTCAGCACTTAACAGTACTTGGTTGTAAAGCCTATATACTCAGGTTCAATTCCCCACTACCCACATAAAGTCAGAGGCACAAAGTAATGCATGTGTCTGGAGTTTTCTTACAGTGGCAAGAGGCCGTGGTACATCCATACCTTCTCTCTCTCTCTATCTCTTTGCTAATAAAAATAAAGTTAAAAAATAAAATATTTCCAGAGAATAGGAATATAAGAAACATTAACAAATTTACTTTCTGAAGCTATCATGACTTTAATATCAACCATAACAAAGACATTACTGAAAGGAAATTAAAGGCTACTTACTATGTCTCATGAACAGACTCCAAAATCCTAGGGAAAAAAATCATTACAAACAAAACCTAGTTTCATCAAAACCAAGTGGGATTCATTTCAGGAATGCAAGGTTAATTTAACATTTGCAAATGTATTTTACCTCATCAGGATAACAGGCAGTTAGAAAATATTTGTGCTAAAAGCATTGATCCTCACATGGAGTAACAAGGTAACTAACGGCCTCTGCCTCCTTTACTTTGGGTTACCTGCTTACCTCTTCATGTTACTCAAGAAGCGTCTGGCTAACCTACTTCATTCTCCTTCAAAGCTGAACGCATAGAGCTAAATCATTGTCCTAAACAAAACTCACTTGGGATTCGAGCAACAGCAGAGCCTTACAGAACAGAAGACTCCTGCTCCAGATTAGAGCGATTATCTGTGAAGGTGAGACTGAGACAGGAAGACAGGGTCAAACACTTATTAACTCTGCGCCTCAACAACTAGGACTGTCCTGGCTGTCCCAAAGTTATACAAACCCCCTCCAGCAAACAAAGAAAAGTTATCACGTACAAAAGATAGACCCACTCATAAGAGAACCCCTCTCTTCGCTTTGGAATAAAATGCCTCCTCCCTAAAATTGGGCTCTTGAGCTCCATGCTTGCTCCAGTTCTGTGGGATGTGTTCTATGTGTTTACTCTCACTTTTAATAAATAAATAAATAAATAAATAAATAAATAAATACTTTACTATTATTACTCTATGTTTTTCTTAGTTCTTTGTTCAAGATATAAAGAACCTGAACATCCCATTTTGGGACACCTTGAGACTCCCACTGTTAACAAGACCATACACTGGAACCATATTGATCCCCTCAAGTGATGACCTTGCTGGACCAGAACTGTGACAATGATCAACTAGACCATATCCAGTCTAAGACTGCCTCTTACCCATTGCATATCTTTCTCTATTGAACCTAAAGCTCATGTTAATACCCTGAAAATGGACTTAGGGTCACTGGACCATTTTATTGGTTCTTATTCCCAATTTTGGCACATTGAATATATTTCTACTTTTCACCATTAATCACTTCTATAATTAGAATATTGGAATGCTTGCCAGGCGTGGTGGCTCACGCCTTTAATCCCAGCACTCAGGAGGCAGAGGTAGGAGGATAGCGATGAGTTCGAGGCCACCCTGAGAATACAGAGTGAATTCCAGGTCAGCCTGGGCTAGAGTGAAACTCTACCTCAAAAAACCAAAAAAAAAAAAAAGAATATTGGAATGCTTGGTTGAACCTACCTATCTGGTTGGGGCTGTGGGAACCAGGGATTTTCCTGAAAATTACAGTTATATTAGCTGAGTAAAGGAGGAAAACACCGTATTATCATTCACATGTATAGAAAAAATTATAAAATTAAACAATTATTTGTGATAAAACAATAGAGACAACAAACTAAGAAAAAAGAGAACTTCTGAAGTCTGATGAAGGGTTTCTACAAAAAGCCTACAGCTAACATCATGCTTGATGAAATTCTGAGAGTTTGGAATGAGACCAAGTCTATTTTAACCACTTCTATTCACCATTGTGATGGAAGCTGTAGCCAGAACCTTATTAAACTTTGGTTTTTCCAATCTGATAGGTGAGAAATAATATTTTAGTGTAATTTTAATTTGCATCTCTTTTATTACCAGCAAGTTGAGCATCTTTTCATATGCTCCAGGACCATTTGCATTTCTTTTTCTTGAAAGGTGTGATCATTTCTCTTTCCCATTTTTCTAAGGAAAATTTTCTATTTTAAACAAAGAACTAAAGGAATTAAACTTTGTCTGTGGTACATATTTCAATTATTTCCCCCCAGTTTGTCATTTGTTAATTTCCTTGGTCTTTCTATGGTGTTTTGGCAGTTTTTCAATTTTATGTGATCAAATTTAGCAATATTTTTCTCTTCTTGCTTCTGATTTGTGAGTCCTAGTTAGTAAGGTTTATTTTTGTAAATAACAATTGAAGCATTCACCTATAAGTTTCTCTAGATATATAGGGCTTGAGATTTTTACTTTTCATTCTCCTACTTTGAATCTGTGAGATTTCACTGTTTTTTTTTTCTGTATAGCTAAAAATTTATTCTAAGATTGCTTATTTAAAAAGTAATCTTTCCTCTTTTGTATTGAGATGTCACCTTTATCATATGCCAAAATTCTATATGCAGGAAGATCAATTTTTAGCTACTCTGCTTATATATGTATACCCAATTTATTTTTTACTTTTAGTTTTTGACCCAGAGTCTCATATATCCCAGGGTGGCCTCAAACTGGCTATATAGCCGAGGATGACCTTGAACTTCTGGTCCTCCTGCCTCCACTTCCCAAATACTGGGATTATAGGCATACACCGCTATACCCAGTTTAAGTGGTACTACAGATCAAACCTAGGGCTTTGTGTATGCTAGGCAAATACTCTAAAAGTGAGCTTTATCCCCAGTCCTTCCACTTTGAATTACTGAGGCTTTAAAATGTTTTGTCTGTTTTGTTTAAAAAAAAACCCTTTATTTTTTGAAGTGGAAATATAGAGGAATGCTTTATAATTTTAACAGGATAGAGTCTTAAAAGAACAACAAAATATACATACTATGAAGAAAAAGGTAAACTTGATTACATTAATATTTATGTTTGTTGTCATAAAATACATCATAAACAAGGTTTAAAATCAATGATGTGAAAATGTAATTGAGACTTAGAAGGTGATTTTGCTAAAAAAACAACACTATAGTAGTTATCTTTTCATTGCTGGGACAAAACATCTTACTAGAAGCAGCATGTGGAAGAAAAGCTTTTATTTCAGCTTACAGTTTTGAGGGGAAGTTTCATCATGGCAGGCAAAGCATGACACCAGCAGACAGTCAACTGGTAATCATATCTCTAGAGCACCTGGATAAGAGTAGTCTGAGTACTGGGCTTCGATCTGGGCTATGTTACTCTCAAGCCAGCCCCCAGCAATATACCTCCTATAGCAATGCTCTGCCTCTCAAAGGCTTCACCAACTAGACATCAAGTATGAGGCTTTTAGCACATGAGACTATGGGGGACATGTCACATTCAAACCACCATATTTTGTCCCTGGCCCTCTTGGATTCATGACCATGTCATGATGCATTGAGTCCAACTTTAAAGTTCCCATAGTCTTTACCAGTTTTAGAACTATTAAAGAGTCCAAAGTCTAATCTGAGACTCTGTGTCTTGAATATGAGCCCTGTAAAATCAAGATACAAGTTACATACTTCCAACACATAATGCCAGAGAGTAAACATTCCTATTCCAAAAGGAGGAATGGGAGTGTAGCAAGGAAAGATTGGACCAATGCACACTACTCTTTTTTTGCTACATTTTTTCTTTATTAGTTATGTACATACTCAGTGTGTAAACAGCACATGTTGGTACCATCCTTAACCTCCTCCCTCTCCTCCCCGCTCCAAAGGGACCCTCCTCATTGGGGATGTCAGTTATCCCCATGGGAATTGTGCATTGTGCATTGTGGGGATAGTGATCACTTATGGGGAAGAGGCAATATCTCTGCGAAATGACACAACTTGTGGCTCTAACAATCTTTCTGCCCCCTCTCTTGCAAATCTCCATGTTGGGTTGTTTTAGGTCTACTTCAGTGATGAGGTCTTGGGAGCCTCTGTGTCTCTGGATTTCTGAGTTTGGTAGGAATTAAGTGTTCTTTGTGTCTTTCTCCTTTACTCTTGTGCTGATGCCAGGTTCACCATGAAAGCAGCACTCTTGCTCATTTCCTCAATTACACTATGGTTTCAGCTGAGGCTCTGGTGAAGTGCAATGGGCTGTTTCTCTCCTGAGGTTCTGCATCCATCTGAAAAAGAGAAGCAAATTCTCCAACGCAGAGTGAGGTCAGCTCCAGATAAATGGGATAACCATTATTTGTGTAAAGAGAGTTTAATAGGTGTAGGCCCTCCTGTAACCCAAGATTGGTGGGAGCTTGATACTGGAGAGTAAACTCATTTTTTGGATATGATTCTGACTTGTTTCCCAGTTCCAGCTATGGATTCCATTCCACTGAGTGGATCTTTTAGCCAATTCAAGAGTAGTTGGTTACCCACCATGGCTGTGTGCCACTACTGCACTTGGGTGAACCTCACATCAGGTTGTTTGCTGCTGAGTAGCTTAGACCACAAGTTGCTTGGACAGATGTTGGCCATTTTCCCCCAGTCGATCATGTAGCCCCTTCTGGCACTAGACAAGCTAACTGCCTGGGGACTGACTCTCTTTCAGATTCTAGCCAGGTCTCTCCATGTTCTGTGCCAACAGCATATGGTGTCTTTGGCAGTAGGGTTTTTACCATTAACCTTTGGTGGGTCATCAAGTACTCTGACAGAAGTCTGTCTTCTTATGGAAAACCTTGTAGGTCTCTCTGATCAACAGCTCATTGTGGATGTTAACCACATTGTAGTACTGGGAGTTATAGTCCAGTGCCAAGGGAAAAGAAGGAAGAAAAAGATACATAATATAAAAGAGAAAGAGAGAAAAGGAAGAGAGAGAAACAGGAGCAAATTAAGGTTAATCTTCATCATACCCTCTCCGGGACCTTCAGGTGTTCCCTCTAAGGACCTGATGAAGGGTCAACCTTTTAGTCTGTCTTTCAGGATATAGGATTTTATGGTACCAGTTATATTTAGGTCTCCCTCCACCCTTACCCTCCCCTCCCACTCCACTCTCCCTATTGTCTGGTCCTCAAGATGCCTATTATGCATGTCAGCATCTCAGGCAGATTCAGGTTAGGAGCTACAGATGAGTGACACCATGTGATGATTGTCTTTCTGTGATTGGGTGAGTTCACTAAGAATGATCTGTTCCAAGTTTGACCATTTTTCTTCAAGTTTCATTGTGTCATTTTTCTTATTGCTGTGTAGAATTCCATCATGTAGATATATCACATCTTGGTTATTCATTCATCTAATGATGGGCATCTGGGTTGATTCCAGTTCTTAGCTATTATGAATTGAGCAGCAATAAACATGGTTGAGCAAGTATCTCTGAACTAAGGCATGGAGCTTTTAGGGTAAATGCCCAGTAAGGGAATAACTGGATCTGTTGGTAGCTTTATAGTCAACCTTTTTAGGAGTCTCCATATTGCTTTCTATAGTGGTTGTACCATCTTACATTCCTACCAACAGTGAATGAGGGTTCCTATTTCTCCACATCCATGCCAGCATTTGTTTACATTTGATTTTTTAATGTTTGCTATTCTTACTGGGGTAAGGTGGAATCTCATAACTGTTTTAATTTGCATTTCCCTGATGGTTAGGGATGTTGAACATTTTCTTAAGTGTGTGTTTGCCATTTGTATTTCTTCCTCTGAGAACTTCCTGTACAGTTCTCTGCCCCATTTTGTGACTGGATTGTTTGATTTTTTTTTTTATTGTTTAGGTTTTTGAGTTCTTTGTAGATTTTAGAAATTAGGCCTCTGTCAGTTGTATAGCTTGCAAAAATTTTATCTCATTCTGTGGGCAATCTATTGGCTCTGCTTATTGTATGTTTGTCTGCAAATGCACACTACTCTTGACTGAAAGTTTCTCAGGCTTTCCTTGTATTTATTATTTATTTATTTATTTATTTATTTATTTATTTATTTATTTATGTGTGTGAGTGTGTGTGCATCAGGGTCTTTTGTTGCTACTAATGAATGCCTGTTCAGCTTTACATGGGTGGCTGGGACACTGAACCCAGGGTGGCAAGCTTTACACACAAGCACTTTTACCACCTGATCTATTCCCACAACATTCCCTTTATTTGCTTTTCTTATTTTTAATGACCTTGAAAGTTTTGATAAGTATTGTTCAAGTACATAGCTGAATACATTTATTCTGTTTATGAGTTTGAGGGAGACCATAGAAGTAAATCACATTATTGTGAGAGCACATGGTAACACTATGACTGACTGCTGTTGCTGTTGACCTTGTCTATTTGGCTGAGGTAGTGTTTCTCATTTTTCCTATACCTTTCCATAGTATACACTAAAGAAAGAAGTCACTGATATGCTGACAATACTTAAGGAGGGGAAATTTTTTCTATTTTCTGGAGTGTGCAGTATCTACACAAATTTAGTCTTTGTCATCTGAATGGGATAGGATATAGAATCACCATGGAAACATACCTCTAAATGTGTCTATGAAGATGTTCTTAGAAAGTTTTAAATGAGGAGATAAGACCCAACCTGAATATGGGTGGTACCATCACATGGGAGCCAAACTGGATAAAAAGTAGAAAGCAAGCTGAACACCAGAATTCATTTGTCTCTGCTTTCTGACTCCAAATGCAATGTGACTGACTAGCCAACTCACATTCCTTCTGCCATGAATTCCTTGCCATGATGCTCAAACTGTGAATCAAAATAAGCCCTTCCTTTCTTGAGATTTTTTTTTTGGCCAGGTATTTTGTCACAGCAATGAGAAAAGTAGCTAATACCCAATATTGGTGCCAAGTAGTGGGGCTGTTGATGTGACAAACCTGACCATGTGGTTCTTAGGCTTTGTTTGTAGGAGGAATATATAAGAATTTACAACTTTGGGCTATAGAAGCCCTGAAATGTAAGAGTTCTGAAGACAAGTGTGCCAAGAGAAATGCAGATAGGTGAGGCCTGGACACATGCAGTTTCAGAGGAAAACAAAGACATTATCAGGAATCAGGTAGAAGCTATTCATGTTATATTCTGATTTAGAATCTGGCTGCATTCTTCCTGTATCCTGAGAACTTGAGTAAAGTTGAATTCAGAAGTAATGAACTAATTTGTTTGGTAGAGGAAATTTCAAAAGAGGATAGCATTCAGGCTGTTTCATAGGTACTCCTCACTGTTCTTATCCATATCTATAGTGAAAAAGAACAAGAAAAGCAGAAAAGGAATTTTTTTAAAAGTGTCTTTTGGTGGAAAAAGGGATGCATATAAAGTTGCAGACAAAGCAGAGTTAAAATCAGCTATACTTGCTGAGAGAAGAACCACATTAAAGACAAACCTAGTCTTCAACATTGGAACAATAGACAGGTATATGGAGGACAAAACCCTACACATCAAAAACTCTATCTTTTAAAAATACAAATTCATTTGAAAGGAGAGAGATTGAACTGAAGGGGTTCCCTGCTTGAAAACAACTGCCTAGGCACACAGATGCTGATAAAACTATTATCCAAGGGACAAGGCTGCACAAGAGATAGGAATAGAATTTAGCACCATTGTCCACATGGTACTGGTTTTGCAGGAATAAATGACACAATACTAAGAGGTATAACAGTAACCTTCTCATTGCTGGGACAAAACGATCAAAAGAGCTTATGGAAGTAAAGGGTTTATATCTGGCCTACAGATTAAAGGGAGAGTTTCATCAAGGCAGGGAAAGCATGGTGTGGTAGTTTGAATAGATGTCCCCCAATATATTCAGTGTTTTATTAGTTTATGTTTGCATCAGCAGCCACCTGGCTGGAGGCAGAGTTACTGGGGCGGGATCTTAAAGTGTGGTGGTGGGTTTAGGATTTCAATCTAAAGATAGGCAAAGTGTGTCTAGTTGGAGTGCCTGAGGTGTGTTGTGCTGTGTGTCTTTTGGCTTGTGGCCTTTTCTCTGTGTTTGGTCCTGTGAAAGCAGGCCAGCTTCTTCTGCCATTTTGGAACTTTCCCTGGATCTGTAAGTTTCAATAAATACCCTTCCTCCATAACTGATCCTGGTCTGGAAGTTCATCTCAGCGAACCTGAAGCTGTCTGTTACACATGGTAAGAACAGACATCCAGGTATCATGCCTTCACATAAACAGGGTGGAAGTAGCCACAGAGAGTTGAGTGCAGCAAGCAGGGCTGGACTATAACACTCCAAAACCCACTTCTACTGTCATACTTCCTCTAGCAAGGACCTACCTCCAAAAGGCTCTACGACCTTCCCCAAAAGCATCACCACTTGAGCATTAAGTTTTCAAACACATGAGTCTATGGGCAACATTTCACATCCAAGCTACCACAAAGGGGTCAGGAATTCTTGTACCAAAGTTCTAGTGGGTTACAGTTGTCAGATAATGTGTGGCAGGGTTTTAGATTTCTTGCAACAAGGCTCTGAGAGGCCATTGCATGAAGGTATGAAGGTGAAGCCTAAATTGTAATGGAGTCCCCAGGATGTTGGAAATGCCAGGGCCGCAGGATGTATGACAAAGAAACCTGTAGTTACAGCATAAAGGGGGCCCAAGAGACAGTCTCTGTGTGCTGCAGGCAGCAGAACTGCAGAGAAGGGCTATTCAAGCCTTTTGGAGCTCAAATGATTTTATGAGCCCCAGATGCTGGACATAGAGCTGTAGAATTTGGTCTTTGCACTTTGGGGTTTCATTCTTGTTTGGTGTGATCTTTCTTTGCTGTTCTCATCATCTTCCTTTTTGGAATGGGAGTACATGGGCACTGGGGAATGGAACCTAGGTTGTTAGGCTCTGCAGGCAAGTGCCTTACAGGATAAATCTTTTTTTATTTGAGATAGGGTCTCACTCTAGCCCAGGCTGGCCTGTAATTCACTATGTAGTCTCAGGTTGGCTTTGAACTCACAGCAGTCCTGCCTCAGCCTCCCAAGTACTGGGATTAAAGGTGTACATGACCATGCCTGGTGAGATTACATCTTTTAATATCTGACAGAGTTTGCCCCCATCATTGTCTATCATTTTCAGGTGTTTTATTATTTTAATTTTTTATTTTCAAGGAGAGGGAGAGAGACAAAGAATGGGCACACCATGGTCTCTTAAAGCTTCAAATGAACTCCAGATGCTTGTGCCACTTTGTGCATCTGGCTTTACATGGCTACTAAAGAATCAAACTTGGGCTATTGGGCTTTGCAAGCATCTTTAACTACTTCTCTCCAGCTCCAGGTGTTTTAATTCTTGTTTTACTTAATTTTTCTAAAGTATCAAACCTAGGAAACAAACATCTGATGATACTTTGAAAATTGCATTATATATATGTACTAATTTAGGATTAGTTAGTATCTTTTATGATATGAATTCTGTCTATTCCAAAATATTGTGTGTCTTTTCATAATTGCAAGTATGCTCTTTTAGGAAAGGGTTATCATTTTCCTCACAAATTTTGAACATTTCTTGTTAAGTTTATCCCTAGCATTATTATTTGTTTATTCATTTGTAAGAGGTATAATATATGTCATATCAGTGGAATTTTGTGTGATACAGTATGGATCAGAAATCCTGGTCAAGTTTTTTTTCTTTGTCTCTCCACAACTTCTTTACGAAGCATTTTATTTATTTATTTATTTGAGAGAGAGAGAAAGAGAGAGAGAGAGAATGGGTGTACCAGGGCCTCCAGCCACTGCAAAAAACTTCAGATGCATGCACCACCTTGTAAATCCGGCTTATGTGGGTACTGGGTCCTTATACTTCACAGGAAAGTGCCTTAACTGCTAAGCCAGCTCTCTAGCCCGCTCCACAACTTTTTTTCTGATGGAACTCTACCAGGCTGGCATTGCATTACTGGGCTGATGTAATTTTCTTGCCTTAGGCATCTGAGTAGCTGGGGCTATAGATATTGGTACAACCACGTCTGCTTTAATTGATTTTTTTTTTTTTTGGCTTTTCGAGGTAGGGTTTCGCTCTGGTCCAGGCTGACCTGGAATTAACTATGTAGTCTCAGGGTGGCCTCGAACTCACGGCGATCCTCCTACCTCTGCCTCCCAAGTGCTGGGATTAAAGGCATGTGCTACCACGCCTGGCTTAATTGATTATTTTATTGTGATAAAACATACATAATATTTATCATTTTGGCCATTTTAATTGTTCACCTCACAGGGATAAAATATATCCACAATGACATGTTCCCACTATTTATACCATTTTTTTCTCTCATCTCCAACTCTATACTACTTGTCATACAGAAGAAATAAAAATATTTTTTTTCTACTCACATAGCCAATACTTCTGACATCAGATGTGAGAAGAATCCCCCACCATACCACAAACTGTTTTGTGGTGCACACCAGCTGGGTTTCCTTGCATTCATTTTAATGCTGATATTCACCACCTGGTTTCAGATCCCAGAAGTTGAAAGTTAGGTTCATAAGACTTCCCCCCACTTTGGCTACTAGTCAGAAGTCCATCTGGACATCTGGAACCAACCACCTATTAATTGTGGTCCCAACAATCCCCTACTCAGGTTCTATAAATTTACTAGAGTTGCTCACAAAACTTGTGGAAATACAGTCTACAGATGTATAAGTCAGGATTATGTAGAGGAACAGACCTGATAGAATGAATACACATTACAAAAGTGATTTATTAGATTGGCTTACACAGTGTGGTTTGGACGGTCTTATAATGGCTGTTTGAAGGCTGGAGAGTCTGAGAACAACTGTAGCTGCTCAGTCCACAAGGCTGGATGCCTTAGCAGTCCCAACCTGGCACTGAAGGCCTGGAGGATTCCTGGTCTTCAGTCTACATTGGAAGGCTGAAGAAGCTGGGTTTCAAAGTCCACAAAGGATGGGAGCCAAAGGGTAGATGCACTCACTCATAGGTAACAAGGGCATCCAGGCAAAAAAGATACAGAAAAACTACCAGACTAGAGAGATGTCTAGGGCAAGGCATGGAGCAAGAACTTCCATGCCCTCTCCATGCGTGAGCTCCTCATCTCCAAGTTCAGAACCTCCCATAAAGCCTGTCTTTTTGGTTTTCATGGAGGCTTCCTTGCATAGCATGATTGATTGTATTACTGGCTATTAGCAGTCAACTTGACCGTCAGCACCTCTTTCCTCCCTGGAGATTGAGAGTGGGGCTGAAAGTCCCAACCCTCTAAACATATCTTCATCTTGAACTTATGTGGGCCCCCTGAGCCATCTCAGTAGCATACAGAAGGCATTTGTAGGTTCTATAAAGTCTGTAAGTTCAAAGAGTTTTAAGAACAATACACTGGGAAATAGAAGAAAGATGAGGGAGGTCAAATATATAATTCATAGCATCACACTATTGGACAATAATTCCCTTTCCATACCCCTCATAATCTCTATTCTGTTTCCTGTCTCAATAGATTTGCCTATTTTAAAAAATATTTTATTCATTTATTTGCAAGCAGAGACATACAGATAAAGAAGGGGCATGTCAGAGCCTCCTGCCACTGCAAACGAACTCCAGATACAAGTGCCTCTGTGCACCTGGCTTTACGTGGGTACTGGGGAATTGAACCTGGGCCTTTAGGCTTTGCAAGCAAGCTTTTAAACCACTGAGCCATCTCTCCAGCCCCAATTTGCCTATTCTTGGCACCTCATTAATCAGATTCATATAATATTTGTCTCTTTGTTTCTGGCTGATTGCATTAAGGTATTTTCAGTATTCATCCATGTTTTAGCATATATCAAACTTTCATTTTATGGCTGAATAGTATTGTCTAAACTTTTTCTTATAAAATATATTTAGTATTTGTTTATTTTATCAAATACCAATTTTAATTTTATTTAATCTGTACTCAAACTTTTCCCTTTTAAAGAATGTCTAACATCAGAGGATTAATATCCAGAATATACAAAGAACTCAAAAAACAGAGTAATAAGAAATCAAACAACCCTGTTAAAAAATGGGCTATGGAACTAAATAGAGAGCTCTCAGAAGATGAAATACAGATAGCATATAAACATCTAAAAAAGTGTTCCACATCCTTAGCCATCAGGGAAATGCAAATTAAAACCACTTTGAGATTCCATCTCATTCCTGTCAGAATGGCTACCATCAAGAAAACAAATGACAATAAGTGTTGGCGTGGATGCGGAAAAAGAAGAACACTTCTACACTGTTGGTGGGAATGTAATCTGGTCCAGCCATTGTGGAAATCAGTGTGGAGGTTCTTGAGACAGCTAAAAAGAGATTTACCTTATGACCCAGCTGTAGCACTCCTAGGCATATAGGACTCTTCTCACTACCTGAGAGATACTTGCACAACTATGTTCATTGCTGCTCTATTCACAATAGCTAGGAAATGGAACCAGCCTAGATGTCCCTCCACAGATGAATGGATAATAAAGATATGGTACATTTACACAATGGAGTTCGATTCAGCAGTAAAGAAAAATGAAATTATGAAATTTGCAGGGAAATGGATGGATCTGAAAAGGATTATACTAAGTGAGGTAACCCAGGCTCAGAAAGCCAAACGTCACATGTTCTCTCTCATGTGTGGATCCTAGCTACAAATGTATAGACTTATGTGTGAACTGGAACCAAAAATAGGTAACAAAAACCAGTAAGCTGGTAAAAGGCTATAAGGGAGGGAGGAAAGGGAAGGACTTAAGTGTATGGTATTGCACATATGTAAGTAGAAGAACAGATTACAGGGAAGGGAATGGCCTAAGCGAGGCCATGGGAAGAGAATGCATAAAAGAAGGGCAGGGGAAGGTCAATCAAAATTCAAGATAGTGTGAATTAGACTTATGTAAACCTTCTTTTTTGAATAATGGCACATCCAGAAGCTGTAGACTGTTTTAATAGAAAGTTTTCAGTGTCTGGGATGGGATACCTTCCAGTAAGTTGTTGGCCAAGGAGGCCCTGGTAGCCTCCAAAACATTAAAGGCTATTTCCAAAGCCCTTGGTTTCCCTTGAGAAACAGATGGTAAGACCCTATTGCTGAAGACATCTCTTGCCTGAGAGGCAAGGTCACTGAGAAAGCAAGCTGGTGCTGAGCAGAAAACCTTCTCCCTGTAGACCACCCTACAGAAAGCTGGAAAAAGCTGCACTGCATGCAGCTGTATGGGAGACAGAAGTCATCAGCAGTGAAAACAGTGGACACTGAAAATTCAAGTTTGGCCATATAGGCCCAATGACTGAATGGGTGCAATAGTGCATGTCTGCTCTTGGGGTAACCAACTGCTCCATAATTGGACTGAAGGCCATCTCTATGGGAGGGAATACATCCTTGGTACTGAAAAACATAAGCAAAAGTCTATGTCAAGGGAGCTCATGAGCCTTAGGGGTATAAAGCCTGCTCTTGTCTGGCTAAATGTATATATTATTCCCACCAAGCTGCCCTGAAAGCACTACACTTAATGTTCATATTCACATATTAATGCTACTCTCACTTCTGGTTAGAGAAGCTTCTCTTTTCAGATGGCGATGACCACTGGGATGACCCAAAAGGCAACATAGTGCTGAGAAGAAGGGATGGAGGAGTGCCCAGCACTGAAACATCTGTGTCACACCCTCCAAGGCTCAAGGCCCATTGAAGAAGAGGGGGCGGATAGAATGGAAGATCCGAAGGAAGGGTACGACTCCTTACAATGCAACTATCCAAACGGAAATTGGCCTTGATATCCATGACCTTGCAGTGCCTAGCAATACCTTCGCACGACCCTCATAATAGAGGAAAAAGATGATGACATCAAATTAAAAGAAAGACTAATGGAGAGAGGGAGGGGATATGATGGAGATTGTAGTTCTAAAGGGGAATGGGGGGAGGGGAGGGAAATATGCATTGTTTGTATGTAAGTATAGAAGTTGTCAATAAAAAAAAAGAAAGAAAGAAAGAAAGAAAGAAAGAAAGAAAGAAAGAAAGAAAGCAAGCCTAACATTACTGATTATCAATATGTTCAGTGATTAGGACAAATAACATTCAAGAAAAGAGCGTTATCTAATTAGGGATTTTTAAACATTTACAATGAGTCAGAAAATTCCAAATTTAAACAGAATATTTTATTCTAAGTTCAAGGAACCTCATGTTTCTTGTAGGAAAAACTCGAGTGTAGAGTTGTAAAGTCTACTACTAGTCACAATCCATTAAAATCTTCACATTATAAAACAAATGATAGAAGTATAATGTAGTGTTTGAAGAGACAGTAAGATAGAAATAGTTTAGCAGTACTGAGGATTATTATGGAGTGGCATGAGTTGCTTTGTTTCATTTGTCCCCAGCAACGGTTTTCAGTTTATTTAGCAAACATCTAAATACAATTTTTAAAAGATAGAGATGACCTAGTTCCCCTAGTTCTGTG
The DNA here is from genome assembly GCA_036365145.1 of Orientallactaga sibirica. Classification (NCBI taxonomy): domain Eukaryota; kingdom Metazoa; phylum Chordata; class Mammalia; order Rodentia; family Dipodidae; genus Orientallactaga; species Orientallactaga sibirica. The sequence continues at coordinate 8,429,256 of JAEOAD010000372.1, read as the reverse complement.
TGTGTATGGGGGAGGGTAATAAACCAGGTTATGATGCCTTCGTGTTATGGTTCAGGTGCAGATACCCTTAAGTTGGAGGAATTCATAAGCACCAAAAAGTGGTATAGAGGTACTACAATTCATAAACAAACCATTTTGGATTTTCTCTCTTCTTTACTGTAGTGAGAAATTCTAGAAAGACAGGGAAGATTAAGGGGCATGGAAAAGGAAAGAAGCCCTTCAATTGAGGATCTGATTATATTTCTCATGGCCTAAGAGTCAGTAACTTCAACACAGCTGTAAGAAACAGTGAAAATTTCCTACAGAAACAATAGTCATTTTTCTGAGAGATGTTTCAAAGTTGAGGGTTCAAAAAAAAAAAAAAAGCGAACCATGCTTGTTTAAGAGCAAAACATATGTGACCTTTAAATTTCACTTTATCAGCATACTTTTCTTATCCCTCAACCTGAACAATGCACCTCATAAAGCACTTTAAAATTTCATTTACAAAAGGAAATTCTTAAAGATAAGACAAATATGTGAGCCAGTTTATATGTTTCTTACTGAGTTTTTAAACTTTACATTTTCTAACTTTACCTAATCTTTGACCCTGGTTTTAAATTTTATCTTTTGAGAAATGTAACTTCAAAGGCCACCAAATCATATTTAGAGAGAGATTGTTGACACATAGTTATTATATTATTAGTTTTCTCATTACTGTGACCAAATTCCTGACAGAAACAATTTAAAGAGGAAGGATTTATTTTGACTTCCAGTTTGAGAGGGTATAGTACATTATGGTAAGGAAGGCATAGAGGCATAAGCATGTGACAGCAGCTTGTTATATACTATCAACAACAGGGAAGGAGAAGAGAAGAGAGGAGAGGGTATAGATAAGAGGAGAGGAGAAGGGATGGGAGGGGAGGGAAGGGGAGGGGAGGAGAGGGGAGGGAAGGGGAGGGAAAGGGAGGGGAGGAGAGGAGATAAGCACCCATAACTCCAATCTTATAGCTCTTGTGCCTGCCAGCTTAGGTCCAATATCCAATTTTTTCCACAACCTCCCAAAACATTGCCACCATCTGGATACCAAATGTTCAAACACATGGACTTGTAGGGGACATTTTACACTCAAAACATACAATTCCACCCCAGCTCCCACAGTTTCATTTTCATCGTATAATGCAAAAGTCCAAGTCTTAACAGTATCAATACTGTTCAAAAGCTCAAAGTCCAAAAATCTCTTCTGAGACTTATGGAGATGTCTTAACTATGACCTCCTATAAAATATGGGTGAAAAGGGTTATATTTCCAATATACAATGCCACAGAGAAAACATTCCTATTCTAAAAGGAAGAAATATGGACAGAGAAAAGAAAGATCAGACCAAAACAAGACTGAAAGCCCTCAGGGCAAGTTCCAAGTCCTGTAGCTCAGTATAAAGCATCCAGGGCTCATGGTGGCATCATCTGAGTTCCAATAGGAAAGAGTAGCTCCAGCCTTTCAACTCTATTGTTTACAGCACACATGACCTCTCTCTTCTGCAAACTCTTATCAGTGCCTGCAGCTGGTGTTCATTGATTAGGTTAGTGCGGATGTTCCATGTTTCTGGCATCTACAAAATCCTGGGGTCTCCACTGCAACTTAGCCCACACCCTCACAGCTTTATATACAGGCCACTCAGGAGCTCCATGTAGATAATCCAACTTTGCCACACATTGCCTGGTCTCAGTTGATTTCAGAAACCTTGGTGCCAGCCTCCATGGCCTTATAATTCTTGCATTTTGCATGCCTGAAACACCAGTACCACCTGGAAAACACTGAAAAAGAGATTGCCTGAGAAGATGGAGTCTCTAGGGCATCCTACTGGAGCAGGGCTGCCTAGGAAAGTGTTTGCCTAGGTTCAACTGTGAAGACATACAAAGGCCATTGCAGCTGAGGTACTAGCTCATCTATTCTATTCACAGTAAATGAGGTACCATTTTTATTGTTGTATAGGTGAGAAAATATGAAAACCACATGGGTATATGGGGTTGGACAATTTATAAGTACTGAAATAAAGCACCAGTTCTGAAACTGCATCCTTTCCTTTTCCATTTTTCTTTACTTTTTTTTTTTTGAGGCAGGGTATCACTGTACCCCAGGCTGACCCAGAACTCACTCTGTAGTCCAAGCTGACCTTAAACTCAGGCAATCCTCCTACCTCAACCTTTTGCATGCTGCAATTATGAACATGTCACTATTTCCAACTTTATATTGTTTTCTTAGCATGCTTTTGGGATGAATCAATGTTGTCTGAGTTCACTTCTTTTATTGCTGAGTAATATCCCATCCTATGAACAGAGTGTTTATCTACTTAACTTTTAATAAATCAGAAAGAATTTTCCTATTTTTTTTGATGCATTAATGCTGCTGTGAGCATTTGTGTCTCTAGTGCTTTGCATGGTGTTTTATTTGTTTTGGGTAAATATCCAGTAGTGGAATCTCCAGGTTCTATCATTATTATTTATTATTTATTATTATTATTATTATTATTATTATTATTATTTTGTTTTTTTCAAGGAAGGGTCTTACTCTAGCTCAGATTGACCTGGAATTCATTTTGTAGTCTTAGGGTGGCCTTGAACTCACAGAGATCCTCCTACCTCTGTCTCCTGAGTGTTGGGATTAAAGGCTCTATGGTTATTATTTTAACTCAAGGAGTGACTTCTAAAGTTGTTTCCAATGTGATTGTGCCATGTTCACCCCATCAGAGAGATAGAGAGAAGAGAGACAGAGGATGCCAGGGCTTCCAGACAATGCAAATGAACTTCAGACACATGCATCACTGTACATCTGGCTTTACGTGGGTACTGGAGAATTAAAGCTGGATTGTTAGGCTTTGCAGGCAAGTACCTTAACTGCTAAGCCATATCTCCAGCCCTGATTTTGAGCATCTTTCATTATAAACTTGCTCTTTAAGAATTTTTAAAAATAGGAGTGGTTATGATCAGGATATATTGTATATATGAATGGAAATTGCCAATAAAAAGTTAAGAAAAGAGCCGGGCATGGTGGCGCACGCCTTTAATCCCAGCACATGGGAGGCAGAGGTAGGAGGATTGCCATGAGTTTGAGGCCACCATGAGACTACAGAGTGAATTCCAGGTCAGCCTGGGCCAGAGTGAGACCCTACCTCGAAAAACCAAAAAAAAAAAAAAAAGTTAAGAAAAAGAATTTGTAAAACACAAAGTGAAAGAAGCTGGCCTATACTAGAGTTATATGTAAAAGTCTTAAGGTGACAATAACACTTCCATTTCACATAAGTATGAATTTCTCTACAATTTCCAATGCCTTTAGGGTTGGTGCTGTGTACACAATTTCTGATATATGGTAATTTCAGTAAATATTGGCCAAATAATGGTCTAATGACATGCATAATGGTGACAGTCAACATAATTAAGGGTAGGAAGAGTTTTACAAAGGTGATATATCTTATTTAACTTGAATATTTTAATATCTATGATTTTATTAGGCAGTGAAGTTTCTAGGGGGATAATAGTTTTAAAGGTTATTTATTTTTAATTAATAAAGTGCCAGGATAATTACAGAATCCCTAAAACTAGAAGTCAGATAAAAGATTGCTCTGTAAAAATTTATATTGTAAAAATATAAAGCATGATCTTTTCAGGACTTAGCTTTTCCATCTACCAAGCAGGACAATTAATGAATCTAAATCTTCTTTGTACTCTAGCCAAGCCTCAGTATTTTGAACTTGCCCCATGACTATTAGAGTTTTTAAAAATGTGATTAGATTAATTAAATTTAATAGCACCATTTCAGAGTAAAAAGAACATCCCTGTCAATACTGACAAGTTCTTTTCCAGCACTTTTTTTCTCCAAGATAATTAAGTGAACTGAAACACTTGTTTTCCTAGCTGTGCTAGTTAAATATGCATGAATTCTTTTTCCCCCAACATTTTATTGTGAACATTTTCAAACACACAGAAAAATTGAAATGATGTGGCAATGAACACTCATAAACTCACCACCTACATTTTACAATTAGCGTTTTGCTATACTTGGTTTTCAAAAATCACATGTCCATCAATATATTAATCTTCTAAAAACATTTAAAAGTAAATAATAAACATCAGTACATTTTCCTTTAAATACTTGTCAGTTCTGCTTTAATCATGGACTTTCTGGGTATGCTTATAAATTGATGTATACACGTGCTATTTTCTAGAAATAAAAGATGGCCAGTGTGTTTTCTAGAATAAATATTTCTAGATAATATCTTTTAGAACAGTGGCTATCAATTCCAGTCCAAAGGCCATTTGACAGTGTGTGGAGGTATTTTTGCTTGTCATGACTGTGATATGCCACTGGTGTCTAGTGGGGAGAGACCAGGGACACTGCTGCTAAAAGTCCTATAAATGCACAGGATAGTCACCACAAAAAGAATGTCAGGAGTGCCAAAGTTAAGAAACCCTGTTTTAAACCTTGGCACATTTGTCTCTTTAGTTAGTCTGTAAGTGTAAGTAGGGAAATAAAGGCATGAAGAAAGAGTAGAGATTGTTGAACTTGCCTGTGAAATTATTTTACTGAGGTATTTTGTGCTTATCATTTATTTTTTTCCATTCTTTGTTTTTCTCATTTATATCTGTAATAATCATACATTTTCTGGCAAAGTGATAGAAATCTTCTAATAGGAGACAATCCAATGTTTTTCAGGATGACAACTGCTACTCTCCCTCTGCCATCCCAAAGAAGGAGTACATCATAGTTAGATGTACTGCTCAGTGGTAGAAGGCTTGCCTAGCATGCAAAAGACCCTGGGTTTGACCCCAAACACCACAAAACCAATCAACCAAACAAGAAAAGAAGAAACAAGTAGTCATCTCTGGACTTAAGAAGGAAGGGAGCAAGTTATATAGGAGCAGGAATCTGAAAGAAGTACGTGGAAATATTTATTTTTCTAATTTTCACATGTGTTTCCTTAACTTCAGTTGCTTCTCAGTTTATGTCACCAAAATATCTTGCTTTGAATTTTTTACCTTTATTGTCTGCAGCATGCACATGCCTAGGAATAACACTGGAAGGAAATCAAGGGGCTGAAAAACAAAACAAAAATATGAAATCTGACTCAATAGCATTCATGGTAATTATCAGTGCATGTTGGCCTCCAAATATGTTACATGGTCCATTTCCAGGCCTTGCCATTGTCCCCTAATATTAGTTATATGTAATTATCTACTAGAATGGGGAGGAAGAGTGCAAATCCATATCATTTCTCTGGATACTCTACCAGAAATTCCTTCAACCCTGATAACATGGCTTCCCTTCAGAGGACTATAGATGTGGACCCAGACAAGACTGACTGCTACATTCATGAGAACTTGTTATTTTGTGTTTCTTCTTCCTTAAAATGTGGTATTCACTATTTTTGTTTTTAAAAATAATTTTATTTATTTATTTGCAAACAGAGAGAGATAGAAGAGAGACAGACAGAGAGAATGGGTGTGCTAGGGCCTTTAGCCACTGCAAATGTACTAAAGATGAATGGACTACTTTGTGCTGCTGGCTCTATGTGGGTACTGCGGAATCAAACTCAGGTCATTAAGCTCTGAAGGCAAGCTCCTTAAACGCTGAGCCATCTCTCCAGCCCCTTCAGTAATTTTTTAAATAGACAAACCAAAGCTGGAGAGATGGCTCAGCAGTTAAGGCCTTTGCCTGCAAAGCCAAAGGATCCAGGTTTGATTTGCCAGTACTCACGTAAGGCAGATGCACAAGGTGGCGCATGCATCTGGCGTGCCCATTCTCTCTCTCTCTCTCTCTCCCAAATAAGTAACTAAAAATTAAAAAACTTTAAAAAATAGACAAACCATTAATTTTACAAAACTTTACCAGACATAGGAAGGTATATAGGATGGACAAATCTTTATCCTCCTTACATGCTCCAACAACTATTGTCACCAGCTTTTTGTGCATAATTCCAGACCCCTTCTATGTCTATCTAAGCATATACTCAGACAGAGTGTCTCCAAGCTCCTTTTTATACAAATGGAAACTTTCTGTACATACTTTTAAAACTTTTAAACAAATCAACGTATAGTATACACATAAAGTAAAGGGCACAAGTCTTAGGCATACAATTTAGTGAACTTTTATCTAAGTGTGCAGCTGTGAAACCACCTGTCCAAACAAGATGAGAATGTTATCACCATCCCAAAGCCCTCATGATATTAAAAGAACCAGAGACTCATTAACAGAGACCTCCTCCTGAAGGTTTGCAAGTACATTTATTAAGTAACAAAATGTCTATTCAGTCCTTTGCACCTCTGCTCTTTGCCAACTCAGTCACAGGTGAATTCCTGAGTGTCTAACACCTATTATAAATAGAATCTTTTTTTGTAACTTCTAGCATATTCATCCAGTAACATTCAGGCTCCTTCCAGCTTTATTAAGATATCAAATTGGTATAGTCAAATAGGGTATACAATTTTACTGTGGTTTTTGGTTGTTTGCCTATTTGTTATTTTATGCAAAATTAAATGAGAGCTGTCTAGCCTTGACCACACAGATGTCTTCCAGAAAAAGTCATATACACATATAAGATAGATAGAGAGGTGAGACATAGATAGATAGAGACATAGATAAAGACATAGAGAGATAGCTACCTTGGAATAGATGTAGCTTTGTTTTATTTTATTTATTTATTTATTTTGGTTTTCCGAGGTAGGGTCTCACTCTGGCTCAGGCTGACCTGGAATTCACTATGTAGTCTCAGGTGGCCTTGAACTCAAGGTGATCCTCCTACCTCTGCCTTCCCAGTGCTGGGATTAAAGGCGTGCGCCACCACGCCTGGCTATATCTTGTTATTTGGGAATGGAGTTATAGCAACAAAACAAGACAAGGAAGACGTTGGATATGTTTGGAGAGGGGACTTGGGATTGCTTCTCTCTGGAGGCCCTCAAATTCCTGCCTCCACACACTGTTTTACAACAGTGGGACCAAGCTCAGGGATGTATCAAGATGGTGTGCAAAATCAGTAAGGGATTCCTCACACAGGCCTCCCATGTCTTTTACATTTTTATTTTTTAATTTTGTCTTGGTTGGCATCTGGAGATTTAGGTATCATTCATTCTGGCATTTTCAAATACTATTTGGTTTTGTTGCTTCTCATCCCTCCTCTTATCACCAGTCTACCCTCTCCCTACCTAGTATCCTCTCCCTTCTGTTTACATGTCACATGTGTCCTTTAACCCTTCCCTCAGCCCTATTCCAGCTCATCTCTTTATATTTGCTTTTGGTTACCATTGTACCCTTATAGTTTTACCCCCATTTGACCCCTTAAATATATATAACAAGCTAAGATTCACATATCAGAGAGAACATGCAATTTTGGTTTTTCTGAGTTTGAGTTACTTCACTTAATATAATTCTTTCCTGACCCATCCAATTTCCTACAATTTTATTTTTTTATACTGCTGAATAGAATTTCATTGTGTGAATGCAAATATGTACTCATCTGTTGGGCATCTAGGCTGCTCCCCATACTTAGCTACTGTGAATAGAGCAGCAATAAACATGATGTACAAGTATCTCTGTAGCAGAGTGTGGGATCCTTAGGGTCCCAGGAGTGGTATAGCTGGGACATACTGGAACTCACTTTGTAATCCCAGGCTGGCCTAGAATTCATGGCTATCCTCCCACCTCTGCCTCTCCAGTGCTGGGATTAAAGGTCTGCACCACCACACCCAGCCTGTTGTCAGTTTTCTTGAGGATAGGCATTCTTACTGGGATAGGATGGTTTCTCAAAGTAGTTTTAATTTGCATTTCCCTGATGGCTAGGGCTATAAAATGCTTTTTAGAGGACTTATTGACCCTTTGTGTTTCTTCCTTTATGAACTGCCTGTTTATTTTCTTAAAAATATTATTTATTTATTTAAGAGAGAGAGGGGGGGAGAAAATGAGGCAGATGAAGAGAGAGAATGGGCACTCCAGGGTCTCTAGTTACTGCAACAAACAAACTCCAGACGCATGTGCCACCTTGTGCATCTGGATTTATGTCGGTACTCGGGAACTGAATCAGGGTCCTTAGGCCCTACAGGTAAGTGCCTTCACTACTGAACCATCTCTCTAGCCCTATCTGTTCATTTTGTTAATCCACTTAGTGACTGGCAGTTTTATTTTTGAGGTGTTTAGTTTTTGCAGTTCTTTGTAAATTATGATTATTAGATTCCTGTGGTGGTTTGATTCAGGTGTTCCCCATAACATTAAGTGTTCTGAATGCTAGTCTTCCCAGCTGATGGCAATTGGAAATTAAAGCCTCCTGGAGGCGGTGTATTCTTGGGGGCGGGCTTATGGGTATTAGAGCCAGCTTCCCCTTGCCAGTGTTTGGCACACTCTCCTGTTGCTGTTGTCCACCTTATGTTGGCCGGAGGGTGATGTTCACCTTCTGCTCATGCCATCGTTTTTCCTGCCATCATGGAGCTTTCCCCTCGAACCTGTAAGCCAAACTAAACCTCTTTTTTCCCACAAGCTGCTCTTAGTTGTGTGATTTCTGCCAGCAATGCAAACCTGACTGCAAGAGTAAAGTGGTACTGAGGAGTGGGGTTGCTGCTAGATACCTGACTGTGTGTCTTTGACCTTTTGGAGCTGATTTTCAAGAGGAATGTGGAAGGATTTGAAACCTCGGCCTAAGAGATGCCTTGCAGTGCTGTAAGTACAGCTTGATGGACTCTTCTGGTCAGAGCTGAAAGATCTGAATGCAGTAAGAACTATGGACTGTGAGGTTTGGCTTATGAGGGTGAGAAAGAGCTTTACTTGAACTGTGCTAGCAGTTTGTGTGAGAAGCTTGTTATGCCAGTGTCCTGAGAAGTTGTGCAGGGTTGCTTTGTGTAGAAATGAACTGGTGTGAGCAAAGGGATATAGCACAGGAAAAATGAAGTCTTTGGGTGAACTCTGCCTATTCAGCTGCAATTGAGAGATTACAACCTTTGAAATTGGGCCAGCTGACCTGCACTGGGGCAACAGGAAGAATGCAGAGTCTTTTGAAGGGGCCTGAATGCTGAAGGAGTGTCCTGTTCTTCAAAGTTTGATTTATCCCCCCCACAGGATTAACAAATTGGCACCCTACCTGGTATAATGGACTATAAGTAATGCAGGAAAGAGAGGGTTATTTTGCAATGTGGTCTTGTGTTTTGGAAATGGCCATGGGCAGTGTGAAGCATGTTTGCTGGATGCCTGCATGGAGATCCCAAGTGGCCATGAGGATGGACCGTGGGTTGCAGTGGAGACCCAGTGGAGATGCCAGGACCACGAGATGGCTGCTGAGGAAAGTTGCTGGCCCCGATGAAGTTTTCCAGAACTGTGAGTAGCCTAACTGGAGGGGCGGAATTGGAACCCCAGAGATTTGTTGCTGGTTAGAATTATCGGACTTGGGGATTTGTCATTGACTAGAGTTGTTAGACTTGGAATTACAGAGTTTGATGTTTGCCCTGGTTGATTTAAATCTTGCATTGGTTGGAAATTTCTTTGCTTTGCTCAATGTCATCATTTGCAGTGTGAATGTTTATTCTGTGTCATTATGGGTTTTGGGGGGGATTTTTTTGGTATTATGGCTCAGTTAAAAGTCCTTGAATTATGGGGAAGTATGAACATCATTGTAATTGATAAAAACCATGGGGACTTTTAAAGTTGCATGAATGCATTGTACTTTACATCATGTATGGTTATCAGTTTATGGGGGCCAGGGGCGGAATGTGGTGGTTTGATTCAGGTGTCCCCCATAAACTTAAGTGTTTTGAATGCTAGTCTGCCCACCTGATGGCAATTGGAAATTAAAGCCTCCTGGAGGTGGTATATTGGGTTATGGGTATTATAGCCAGCTTCCCCTTGGCACACTCTCCTGTTGCTGTTGTCCACCTTATGTTGGCCAGAGGGTGATGTCCACCCTCTGCTCATGCCATCGTTTTTCCTTCCATCTTGGAGCTTCCCCCTCGAGCCTGTAAGCCAAAATAAACCTCTTTTTCCCACAAGCTGCTCTTAGTCAGGTGATTTCTGCCAGCAATACGAACCTGACTGCAACAATCCCTATCTGAGGTATAGTTGGGAAAGATTTTCTTTCCTTATGTAGCCTGTCTGTTCTCTTTGACTATGGTTTATTTTACTGTGCAGAAAAAATTTAAATTTCGTGTGGTCCCAGTACCATTTGTCAATCCTTAGGGGCATTATCTGTGTAATTCAGGACTCTAACAAGAGACATATTCAGGAAGTTCTTGCACATGGCTATGTCTTAAAGCATGTTCCCTGTTTTTTCTTCAAGAACTTTCAGTGTTTCAGGTTTTAGGTCAAGGTATAATTTGAGATGGGATGTGATACCTCCAGTTTGTGTTCTTTCTCTGCGGGATTGCGTTGGCCTTTGCTGCTTCTGTGTGAACTCCTGGAGTACTTTCATTATAAAGACATGGTGTACTTTGTGAAATATCTTTTCTTCTTCAATTGGGATGATCAAGTGATTTCTATCCTTAAGATTATTTATGTGGTATATTACAATTACTGATTTATATATGTTGATCCAACCTTACATCCCCACTATGAAACCCCATTTGGTTGTGTGGCTAATTTTCTTATGTGTTTTTGAATTTGGTTCGTGAGAATCTTGTTGAGAGTTTTTGCATGTAGGCCCATCAGGGAAATTAGTGTGTAGTTTCCTTTTTGGTTATTTCTTTATCTGTTTTTGGAATCTGGCTAATATCTTCTCTAGAGAATGAATATGGAAGTGTTCCTTCCCCTAACTATGTTGTGGAACACCTCGAGAAGAGTTGGGATTAGGTTGTCTTTAAAAGTTTGATAGAATTACACCATGAATCCATCTGGTCCTGGGCTTCTCATTGTGGGGAAACTTTTAAAAACTTTTTATTGACAACCTCCATACATATACACAATATGCTATGTTCATAATCCCCTCAAATGATTCTCTCTTTTTCCCCTCCTGAATCCTCCTGCCACTGAATCCCTTCTTCTTTGCAACTTGTCTCTATTCTATTTTAATGTCATCATTTTCCCCTTCTGTTATGCAGATCTTATGCAGGTAGCACCAGCCACTGTGAAGTCATGAATACTAAGGCAATTTTGTGTCTGGAAGACAGTATTATAAGCATTCCTCCCCTTCCATGGATTCTTAAATTCTTTCTGCCATCTCTTCTGCAATGGTCTTTGAGCATTGGAGGGTGTGATAGAGATGACTCAGTCTGAACACTCCACTGTCAATTCTCAGCACTTTCATGAGTTTTGAGTGGGGGGAGACTTTTAATTACGTCTTCTATCTCATTGCTTATAATGGATCTGTTTAAGTTATTGCTGTTTTTCACCTTTAATATTGGGAAATTATATGTGTTTAGACATTTGACCATTTATTCTAGATTAGCTTTTTGGAATATAAGTTTTCAAAGCATTCTCTCTTATGATGTTTTGAGGTTGGTTGTTTTGTCAATTTGTGTTTTCTCTCTCCTTTTTGTTTGTTTGTCTAAGGGTTTATCAATCTTTTTTTCTTTAGGAATCAACTCTTCATTTGATAAATTTTGTATATTGTTCTTTTAGTGTTTATGTCATTAATTTCTGCTTTGATCTTTATCATTTCTTGTCATTTACTGGGTTTTCGGTTGGCTTGCTGTTTTGTGACAGCCTTGATGTGCTTGATGTAGATCATTAGGTTATTTATTTGAGAGCTCTCTAATTTCTTGGTGTGACACTTATTTCTATAAACTTTCCTCTTTAGGACTGCCTTAGCTATACCCCAAAGAACCTGGTAGGTTGTGTTATTATTTTCATTTGTTTCTAAGAGGTTTTGAATTTCCTCCTTGATTTCTTCAATAATGCATTGACTCAGAAGCATGTTGTTCAGTGCCCAGGAACTTGTGTAGTTTCTATATTATTTTTTGTTGATTTCTACTTTTATCCCACTGTCATATGATCAGATACACTGTTTACCTCATTTTTTTGTATCTGTTAATGTCTGATTTGCAGCCTATTATGTGGTCAATTTTGCAAACAGTCCCATGAACCTCTGGGAAGAATGTATATACCTGTCTGTTGGGTGGAATACTGTGTATAGATCTGTTAGGTGCAGTTGATCTATGATTAGTTTCGTGCTAAAGTTTTGTTTTTTTTTTTTGCTGATTTTTAGTCTAGATGACCTATCTAAGTATGAAAGTAGGGTATTAACTCTCTCAATACCACTATGTCTGGACCTATGTGATATTTTATGGCCTTTAGTGCCTGTTAATTAGAAGCCCCAATATTTGGTGCATAAATTTTTACAACTATTATAATATCTTCTTGATGAATTGTTTCCTTTCTAATTTGTAGTGCCCCCAAAATCTTTTCTGATTAGTTTTGGCTTAAATTACATTTTTCTGATATAAGGATAGGCACTCCTGCTTATTTACAGCTTCAATTTGCTTGATAGTGTGATTTCATCCTTTGATACTCAGTTTTTGAACATTTTTGCAGGCTAGCTGAGTTTCTTGGAGATAGCAGGTAGTTAAGTGTTGTTTTTATAAATCAGTCATTCAGTCTGTGTCTTTCTTAAATATGTTATTTATTTGTGGAGGGAGAGAGAATGAGAATGAATACACATATCAGGGCCTCCAGTCACAAAGAAACTCCAGATGCATGGACCACCTTGTGCAGCTGGCTCACATGGGTACTGGTGAATCAAACCTGGGTACTTAGGCTTTGTAGCCAAGGGCCTAAGCCATTTCTTCAGCTCCAGTCTGTGTTTTTCTATTGGTGAGGTGAGGCCATTTACATTTAGAGTTATCATAGAAAGAGGCTTGCTATTCCCTAATATTTTGTTGAGTGATGTGTTTATTGACTAGATTCTTGGTATTTCTTTTCCTTCTCCCCCAAGAGTTTGCCAGTTTGTTACATTAAACATAATTGGTTCTGTCCCATTTCTTTTTGGCTTATCTGCTTCTTCCTTGAGGTTTATCCTGTCATGCATTCTCACTCATGAGGCTGTCTTATTTCTTCCTTATATATAGTATTCTCTTTAAAATATTCTGAAGAGCCGGTGTGATTGACATGAATTGCCTTCATTTTCTTTTGTCTTGAAATATCATTATTTCTCTATCAATTTCAAAAGACATATTTGCTGGCTGTTGCATTCTCAGTTGGTATTTATTTTCTTTCAGAGCTTGGAATATATCATTCCATTCTTTTCTGTGTGTTATGGTTGCTGGTGAAAGTTTCTGGGTATTCTGACACTTTTGCCTTTGTATGCAAGTTGGAGCTTTGGCCCTACAGCTTTACCTAGTGTTTCATTTCTTTTTTTTTAATCACTTGGTTTATTTATCTATCTATTTATTTATTTTCTTATTTACTTATTTGAGACAGAGAGAGGGAGAGAGAGAGTGAGTGAGTGTGTTTGTGTTAATAGGCATGCCAGGGCCTTCAGCCACTGCAAATGAACTCCAGATGCATGTGCCACCATTTGCATCTGGCTTACATGGGACCTGGAGAATCAAACCTGGGTCCTTAGGATTCACAGGCAAGTTCCTTAACTGCTAAGCCATTCCTCCAGCCCCTAGTGTTTCTTTACTTTGTATTTTGACATTGTTACTATGATGTGTCGTGCAGACATGCTGCTCCAGTCATGTCTGTTTGGAGTTCTATTTGCCTCTTGTGTTGGAATGTCAAGTTCTTTCTCTAAGTTTGGGAAATTTTCTCTCATAATTTCACTAAAGAGTTGGTCAATCTTATTTGCAATTCTCACTCAGTTCCTTCTACTCCTTGTATTCTGAGGTTTGCACTCTCAGATTTATCCTGGAGTTCTTGGAAATAGTTGTCATGTTTTAAAAAATATTTTTCTTCATGTGTATCTGTGCGTATTATTGTCTTGACTTTGTCCTCTATCCATGAGATTCATTCTTCTGCATGATCCTGTCTGTCAGTAGGGCACTGACATGTGGCTTTTATTTGATCACTGGTTTCTTCTCCATACTTTGTTTGATCCTTATCATTGTTTCTTTTTCCTTGCTGAATTTTTCCTCCATGTTTATGACTTTTTCTCCAGTTTACTAACTCTTTCATTCACTTTGGAGAGTGTTTTGTGAGGCTCTTTAGTATATTTTTTGTATCATTCATCTGCTGATTTGAGGTGTCTATATGGCCATTGTTTTGGAAGTAAAGCTTTAAATTGTTTCTCTAATATTTCAGCTATCTCCTTTTCAGCCACCATTATGGAGAGGGTGACAGGTTGGGAACTTGTTGTGGTGGCTTGTTGCCCCTGACTCTCATTGCTGTGTACTGAGCATTTATGGAAATGGATGTTTTCATTCCCCACATTTATTTGTTCCTTTCCTTCCCTCTGCTCTATTTTATTGTTCATTTTGTGTACTTTTAGTTCTTTTCGGTTCACTAGGAAGTGTGCTTCATTCAGGTGTTTAGGGGTAGGCCCAGTGTTGAATCCTGAAGATTTGTTGGTAGTTCTGGTTTTGCTCATCTGTAGGATAAACTTTTGTGTTATCATTCTGTTCCTTTTGGTTTGCAGAGTCTGTTTCTAGGTTCTTGGTTGGAGAGGGTCTGGTTTGTGGATTTTTAAAATAGCAATATATAGCAGTATTTCAGTAGTGAAGTGAAGAATGGTTAAGTATATGGGTTTGAGGTATGTGAGGGGTGATAGAGACTATTGTAGCTATAGAAATGTAGAAAGAATTAGGCTTTGTGAGTATAAAAGAGTGAGGGACAGTCATGATGGTCTACTTTGGTGGGACAGAGGTTTTACATTCAGTTGTTTTACAATTATTATATAAACTTTCAGGTATTAACATCAATATGCTGTTAGAGAACTTTGACTACTAGGACACTGATATATGTAAACAAGAACAACAACATTAATAGTAAAAGAGAATAAAGGAACTGTGAAAGCAAAACAGTAAACCTAAAAAGAAAATGTGAAAGTAAGAAAAGAAGGAAGAATAAAACAAAAAAACAACAGCAAAAAACAAAAAGAAAAATCACAAAATTAACAAAACCAAAACGAACCAAACGCAAGAAAATAAGAATAAAGTTTAAAAAATCACAAGGGATATGGATGAGGTTCTGGTCATCTATATGGACATTTACACACACACACACACACACACACACCCCTTTTCTTCCTCCCCATAGATTATAGTTTGTAATGGTAGCATCACAGATCAGCTAGGGGCTGAAGGTGCAAACTCAATTTTAAGAAAACATCTGAGCCTGTGGGATCATACATTACATTATCACATTCAAACTGCCACAGTATCATAGCTGTGGCGCTGTAAGATTGCGGGTCTATTCTGTCATTCTCTCATTGTCTGAATATCACCTTTTACCTAAAGTGCCACACATAGGGGATGAAGGCATCAATATAAAAGTTTGTTCCACACTGTCCAGATCAGGCTGCCAAGGTTGGCTTCAGCCTTGTAGATGGCGCTCTGAACTTTGTCAGTGGCTACAGAATGGATTGTGCTTTAAGGGACCTGACTTCGGCTTATAAGAGATACAATGCAAACTTATTAATTCTTTTAGCTTGTGGATATTTTCATTCAATTGCCAGAAACTTCTGGCTCTCAGCCAGTCACTGTCTTCTAGTTGAGGGCATTTGGGGAGATGGCATTGTTACAAAAGAGAATGGTGGAATCAGAGGGTGTGGCTAGTGGGCTCAATGGCTTATTCATCATGATTGGCTGTGTTTCATCTCAGCCACTGCTGTATAAACATGGTCCACTTGGGTCCTGGGCTTTTCCCAGTAGGAGGTCTGGCCCTTTCTTCAAACAGGTGCAATAGATGCCCATAGAAGCCACAGATAGTGATTACAATCTCATTTAGTCATTTTCCTTTCTGAGGTAATACCCAGAATTGAGAAATAGAGTGTGTGTGTGTGTGTGTGTGTGTGTGTGTGTGTGTATGCATGCATGCATGCACGTTTGGGGAGTAGGAAAGGATTCTCATTGAAAAGAAAATATAAACTTAGATTTGGATGTGAATATTTATTTAGAAGCATACCAATTTCAAGAAAATATGTTTTTAGACTGTTCACAGCCCCACCACCTTCACCCTACAGGAGGGAAAATGTGAAAAATTTCTAGTAGAAAAGAGTTGGGGTGTGGCTTGGTGATAGAGTCCTTGCCTAGCAAGTGTGAGACCCAGGGTTCCATCCCAAGCACTGAAAAAATTTCAATAGGAAGAGCCAGTGATGAGGATGCTGCTGTCTGCCCTTTGTAACTTGTATACAACATCCTAGCATGCAAGGTTCTCATACAATTGAGGGCACTGCAGAAAAGCTGCAGAGTAAATTCTCCTTTGTCAGGTTCTGGGAGGTCCATGTGTGGCACACTGTCTGATTCCTCCTCGAGCTTACAGAAGCAGCCAATCATGATAAACGACTTTAAAATCATCTTAGCTGTTAGCATAGCCATTTAGTTTTTCTCCCTTTTTTCCTGTTGTTTGTTTGCTTATTTATTGAGACAAGGTCTCATATATCCCTGGCTGGCCTCAAACTTGCTAGGTAGGTGAGGAGAATGACCTTAGCTTTTGCGCCTCTTGCTTCCACCTTTTGAATGCCATGATTGCAGTCATGTCTCCTCACCCAGTTTGTGCAGTGCTTCACATTGAACCCAGAGCTTTGTACCTGACAGGCAAGCACTCTACTGACCTGAACAACATCTTCAGCTTTGTTCTATAAATACTGTACTTACTTGGAATGTTCTAGAAAGGGGAAGGGATGAGGATAAGGCTAGCTAGAAGAGTCATGATGGGTTACAGATGCCATATTAGGACGTTCCTTTCTCTGTGAAAATGCTTGTGATTGTAAGGGTCTGTCGGAGGGGGTGGTGGTCATGCTACCTATAGCAATGGGATCCTTGATTATTTTAGGCCAGATTTATCATGAATTGTCATCCACAAGTGAGTAATATTGAATGAAGTGACAAACTGAATGCTCATGTACCCTGAAGAAGATAGGCCAAGAAGAAATGGGTTTGGATAGCAGCAACAGATTGGGGTTAGATATAAAGAAAAACAATTTTATTTTGAGGCCAGCATGGGCTATTAAGGCAATTTCAGATCAATCTTGCTTGTACCTCTTAGTGGATCATCAAATTCTCATCTTTCTGAGGCAATTTAGACAGTTTTATTTCATGTTGGGAGAATAAGCAAAATACTGCTAAGATTCCTTCCAGTTGTGATGAAATCTCATGAACGTTTGCCTTTGTTTCGACAAGTGCAATATCCTAAGTTCACTACTTACATATATGGAGAGAGAGAGAGAGAGAGAGACACAGACAGACGGAAGGAAGTAAGCAGAAGTGAGAACATGGGAAGTACATTATAAATGGAATTTATTTTCTTTTGGGGAGATTTTTGTTTGAGACAGTGCCACGGTATATAGCTCATAGCATGTTTATATTTGGGATCACTAAACTATGGCCTGGAGACCAAATCCAGCCTGATATTTTTGCAGAAAGTTTTATTGGAACTCAGCCACACATTTGTTTACAGATCGTCTATGGTTGCATTTGTGGAGTAGCAGCACAGCTGAAGGTTGCCACAGCTACCACATGGGCATCATAGCCTGCTTGATGACTTTTGGTTTGGATTATGATTAGATTTACAAAAATTCAATTTTGTATACAGTGCTTGATATGAGATATGGTTTGATTTAATTCTGTTGTAAAGTCCATACAGAATTTAGTCCAGAGGTAAATTATATAGGCTAAAGACTAAATTTTCACATCAGTAGAAAGCCTAAATAGATAGCCCTCCTCTCATAACAGCTGTTGTTTTCTATGACAGCTGGCTAAGTAATCTATACAGATTATTTCATGTTTAATTGGATGTTGTGTACACAAAACAATGTTAGGATCTGTGGCTAGCTAAAGGAAGTGCTCAGATGTTAAATGAAATAAGTGGTCTAGATTGTGGTATTGAACTGCTTTAAACCTGAAAATGAGTTTACATTACACTATATTACCTATTGCTTCACTTTCTATTTTGCTAGTGTTCTATTTCAAATTAAAAAATATTTTATTTATTATTTTGCAAGAAAAGGGGAGGGGGAGGGGGAGAGAGAATGATAATGGGCATGCTGGGCCTCTAGCCACTGCAAATGAACTTCAGATGCATGTGCCACATTGTGCATATGGCTTTATATGAGTACAGAAAAATTGAACCTAGGTCCTTAGGCTTTGCAGGAAAGCACCTTAACCACTAAGCAATCTCTCTAGCCTTATAATTCATTTTTTTTTACGAGGTAGGGTCTCACTCTAGCCCAGGCTGACCTGGAATTAACTATGTAGTCTCAGGGTGGCCTTGAACTCATGGCAGTCCTCCTACCTCTGCCTCCCAAGTGCTGGGATTAAAGGCATGCACCACCATGCCCAGCTCATAATTTAATTTTTTTTGTTATATTTTGAGGTAGGGTCTCACTCCAGCTCAGGCTGACCTGGTATTCGCTATGTTGTCTCAGGCTGGCCTCGAACTCACGGTGATCCTCCTACTTTTGCCTCCCAAGTGCTGGGATTAAAGGCATGCGCCACCAAACCCGGCCATAATTTAAATTTTTGATGTCACTTTTTTTGTGGTGCTTGGGATCAGATTCAAGGACTTGTGCTTGCTAGGTAAGCTTCTATCACTGAACCATACCCCATTATACCTTGATAGCTTTTTATCTACAATCTAAAATGTTGCCTGACATCAATTCACATGGAATAGTCAAATTGCCTTTGCATTAGTTGTATAAAAACTGAATTTTTGAAAATTTTGGATCTATAAGAGCCAAATAAATTGCTACAAGCAATTTATAAATTGAGGATTGTTTGTTCCTTCCATGTTGGGAAATATATTTTTGGATCTGAGGTGTTTTGATAGTGTGATAGGTTGAATTGTATCACCCCCCCACACCCCAACACACATCAAAAACAGTCACACAAAAATAATATCTTGGGAGGCCTAACCCTTCCTACCTAAAAGTGTGACTTGATTGTTGCAGAAGTAGGTACATTAAGGAAGATGAGATCATACTTGAGTAGGGTGGGCCATTAATCCAGTTTCACTTTGTATCCTTATTAAGTAGATAAGCAAATGAAGCAGATAGGCAGGAAGGAAGCCATGACTACACAATGAAAAAAACAGAAAAGAGACAAGTAGCTTTAAGACAAGAAATTCCAAAGCTTGCCAGCATACTTCCAGAAGCAAGGAAGAGTCCAGCACATCACTGACAGTTCCAGAAGAAGCATGGTCCTGCCAACACCTTGATTTTCAGTTTAAACCTTCAAGAACTGTGAGACAATAAAGTTCTGTTATTCTAAGCCATTTGATTGGTGGTACTTTGTTATGGAAGCCCCAGGAAACCATAGAAAATTAGGAAGAGAGGTTGGAACAGGAGTTTTGGAGAGTCTTGTGGCATAATGTCCAGGTTCTTTGGGTCTCACAAAAAGTATGGATTTACTAAAACTTGAGAGTAAAAGCAAAAGTGTGACTGAAGAATTTCAAGTTCTTTTTTGAATGGGGAAAAACTGTTTTTGTTGGTCTAGGCAGAGGGAAAAGCCAGTTATCAGGGGTATAACTTTACCTTGATTGACAGATGGATTGTTACATAATTTTGGAAAATCTATACATATCATAATTTTTAAAATATATTTTATTTTTATTTATTTGACAGTGAGAAAGAGGGAGAGAGAAAGAAAGAGAGAGAGAGCATGGGCGTGCCAGGGCCTCAGCCACTGCAAACGAACTCCAGAGTCATGTGCCACCTTGTGCATCTGACTTACATGGGTCTTGGAGAATCAATCCTGGGTCCTTTGGCTTTGCAAGCAGCACCTTTACCGCTAAGCTATCCCTCCAGCCATACATCTCATAATTTTATGCTCCTGTAGGGAGCTTCCTGATTGCAAATAACCAACATGAGGGATAGTGCTGGGTGTTGCCCTACCAGCAAGAGGGAGATATTCTTCTAAGGGTAGTTGTCCCTGGTTTCTGGGCTTACCCTAAACTAGCTTATGCAAGGTATTGACTCTGCATTGCCTGTGCTGTGTAGAAATAGGAAAATGACAGTGAAAACCTTATATCATTTCAGTGGTTCATGTTTTCCATTAGTCAGAATATCATGGAGATAGTTCAGCAAGTTACCTGTGGAGTTTTCCTGGCTTCTTCTCTTGCCTGAGTGAGGAATCCTACTGGGCATTGGAACCATGGTGTGAGGAGAATGGCAAATCCATTACTGCAAGGATCCTCCCTCATCAGTTCCTGACGTGTGGGGATTTCTTTAACTCTAAGGTGGATAGGTGCCAACTTAGAAGCTGACCTAGAAGCCTGGGTGCCATCCTAGAGAAGTATTACCATAGAAAAGAGGCTGCACCTCTATTGTCATGGCAGGAGTGAAAGGGTGCCCTCACTTCAACATGGGAGAATAGCTCCAAATATGGGCTTCATCATTATCACTCGGAGCCAAATCCCAGGTACACGACATGGAGCTTGTGGGATTTGATGCTTGCCTTGCTTGTTTTATGTCTTACATTGGTTCAATCTATCTTTGCTATACCCCAATTCCTCCTTTTAGAAATGGAAATTTTAACTTTGTGCCATTATATATTGGAAGTATGGAAGTTTGCTTTGATTTTATGGGGCTCATAGTAAAGAGACTATCTTGAGTCTCAGATGAGACTTTGGACCTTTGAAAGGTATTGGGACTAGTAAAGACCATGGGGACTTTTAAAGTTGCACTGAATAATGAGTTGGCCAGTGGTGGAATGTCACCACTTGAATGTAAAGTGTCCCCCATAGCTGCAGGTGTTTGTGATTAAACCTCATACTTAATCCCGTGCTGATAGTCTTTGGAAAGCTGAGCCTTGCTGGAGTAGGCTTGTCATTGGGAGTGGTCCTTGACAGTTATTAATCTAGCCCCACTGAGTATTCATAGAGATCTCGCTCTTCCTGCTTCTTCCCTGCTTATAATGTGACAAGATGTGACACCCAGCTGTTTGCTTATACCAAGTTTTCCCTGCTAAGATGATATTTCCTCTCAAAACCATTAGCCAAAATAAATCCTTTCATTCCATAAGCAATTTCAGGTCAGTGTTTTGTCCTAGTAATGAGAAGGTCACTTTACAATTGGCTTCATTGTATCCCCTTTTGTGAAATGAAACTAAGGAAACAAAGATAAATGTCGAGGCTCTCTTGCTATTGCTATTGTGAGTAATAACCTATTCTTTGTCTCCAACTTTGATGTATGATTAAGTTGTGTTGTCAACTTGATCAAACTAGGGCTAGAGAAGTGGCTTAACAGTGAAGGTGCTTGTGTGCAAAGCCAAAGGACCCAGGTTTGATTCCCTAGGACCTACATAAACCAGAAGCACAAAGTGGCACATGCATCTGGAATTTTTTTTTGCAGTTGCTGAAGGCCGTGCCACGCCCCTCTTCTCTCTATCTGCCTCTTCCTCTCATTTCTCTCTCAAATAAATAAATATATTTGAAAATTTGATCAGACTAGGAATCAAGTAAGAGACGTGCATTTAGTCCAGTCGATAGGATGGTAAGATGAGACATTCCAGGAAGGATCAACTGAGGGGGAAAGTCCTTCCTCCAAAGTGGGTAGTCCTTCCAGTGGTAGACTATAAAGAGGCTCCAATCCAGCCCCCTTTTTGCCTGGCTGCCCTTGCTACTCTCTCATGTGGGAATTTACACTGTTCTGACTGTCCTTTGTAGACATTACAACCAAGATTCATCAGCCTTCCAATGTAGATTTAAGACCAACAGCTCTCTAGGTAGCCTCCAGGCCTTCAGTGCCAGATTGGGACTGCTGAGGCATCCAGCCTGTGTTCTGAACAGCTGTGGTGTTCCTTGATGCTCAATCCAGGAAACAGCTGTTGTTGGACCTCCCAGCTTGTATCCTGTATGCTAATCCAATAAATCACCTTTATAATACATATCAATTCTATTGTTTTCCCCCTCTGGAGAACCCTGATATATAGTTGTCTTTTGCTAGCATACATAAAGCTCAAAGTTACCTTGCTAGCTTGTAACTAATGCAAAATCATGTCTGTGGTTGTTTGAATATGATAGCATAAATGTATGACCCCATAGACTCAGATGTTTTATTAAAATTGAGTTTGAAACTTCAGCCCTGACAAAACACATTCCTATTATAGGGTGGCATGTCACAGGGGATGGATATGAATTCTACCCAAAGGTGTAGAGAGAGCAGTTTTGAGCTCTGGGTTTCCTGTTTGCTTTTAAAAAATTATTTATTTATTTATTTTTATATTTTTAGTGTTTGCTTGCTGCAGTAGTTTCTCTGTGTTCAGATGTATGGAAGTAGGCAGCTTCTTATACCATTAATGGAGTTTCCTCTGGATCTGTAAGCTGGAAATAAACCTGTTCCTCCCATAATCTATCTCTGCTTAGATGTTCATCTCAGCAGTGTGGAGCTGACTACACAGGTTTTGAGAAATATACACTTTATATATAAATAGGTTATCAATAAATATGATTAGATGTACAATAGTAGTAATTACAGCTTGGATATGAAGTATCCCCTCTCCAAAGGCTTGTTTATGTTTTAAAGGATTATTTCTAAATTTGCTGCCATAATCAGAGATGAGGTTTTTGGGACCTGATGAAGGCAATGGATTAATATTGTCATGGATTCATAGTATAATGGCATTATTGGAAGTTGATGGAAAGTTTTGCACGTGAGGCCTATTTGGAGGCATTAGGTCACTGAGAACATATCTTGTTCTGGATCTCATTTTTTTTTCTCTCTCTCTTTCCTTCTCTCTCTCTCTCTCTCTCTTAGTCTTTCCTTTTCTGTATCCCTTCATCCTTCCTGGCTACCATGAGATGAGCAGCTCTGCTCTACCATGACCTTCAATCATAATGTTTTAATTTACAAGTCTAAAACAATGGAGCCTAGACTAAAACCTCTGAAACAATGAGCCCAAACAACCCTTTTTTTCTTTACATAATTTATCTCAAGGGATGAGGAGATTACTCAGCAGTTAAAGATGCTGGATTGCAAAGCCTGGTGGGCTGTATTCAATTCTCCAACATCCATGTAAAGCTGGATGCAAAGTAGAATATATCTGGCATTTGTTTGCAGTGGCAAGAGATCCTAGCACACCCATACATGTGCAAACAAGTAAATAAATTTTGTAAAAAGTAAAATATTTGTCACAGCAATGAAAATTCTGAGTAATTCAGAGGGAAAGTAGCTGATTCATGGCATGGACAATAACCTTTAAAATTTACTTATTTTTTGATTTGCAAGGATAGAGAGAGAGTATGAATGAGAGAAAGGAAATGGGCATGTCACTGTAAATAAATTCCAGAAGATGCATGTGCCACTCTGTGCATCTGATTTCCTTGGGTACTTGGGAATTAAACGTGGCCCATAAGGCTTTGCTAGCTTGAGCACAAGCATTCTGGCCTTGAGGTCTGCAGGTTAACAGGCTAGTAACTTAACCCAGGAACTGCCAAGTTCCTCTTTCAGTTCGTGTCATCATATTGCATAAACAGCCTGGTTTCATGGTTAGGTGTGGGCCAATGTTAAGGCCAAAGGACCTTCAGCGCTTGAGATAAGATCACAAAGGCAAGGTACATACCAGCTCCAATGGGTGATAGGCCAAGTTAACCTTATGTTATAGCCTTGGACAAAAACTTTTACAATGAAGAACATGCAGAGTAGAGTCTGACCCACTGTTAAGAGAAGGAAAGAGACAGATACAATATGAAGAGAGAGATGCCAAGACTTTAATCAATTTTAGTCATCCATCAGGTATCTGTAGGCTCCAGTGAAGACTCAGGGTTCATAGCAAAAGTGTCCTTCAAGTTTTTACAAAACAGTCTATAGCAGACAGCTTCAGGTTCGCTGAGATGAACTTCCAGGCCAGGCACAGTTATGGAGGAAGGGATATTATTTATTGAAGCTTACAGATCCAGGGGAAGTTCCATAAAGGCAGAAGTGGCCTGCTCTCCACAGGACCAGGCAAGAGAGCAGAGAAAACCAACCAGCCACCACAGCACACAGAGCAAAAACTACCGCCAAAAGGTCACACAGCACACTTCAGGAACTCCTGCTAGGCACATTTGCATATCTTTACAATGGAATCTCAAACCATCACCACACCTTAAGACCGGGCCCCCAGTGACCTTGCCTCTAGCAAGGTGATTGCAGATGCAAACTATAAGCAATAAACCACTGAATATATTGGGGGACATATATTCAAACTACCACACAGTCTAACCACCTGTTATAACCACACAGAGCAGTGTCATCTTACAGCAAAGCTAGTGGCAACTAAATAAGCATTGCTCAACTGGGGAACCTCCAAAATTAGTGACTCTTAGAAAGTCAACAGAAAGCAAACAAACCTGGAGAACTTATTTATGATTTTTTTTGGCAACAGTTCCCACTTACCTTTGTTTGTTGTTTGTGTAGCCTTCTTGAACCCCATTAATTTTAGTTTTCATTAGAGGCCTTTAGACTATGTATTTTTTCTTTTCTTTTCTTTTCTTTTCTTTTCTTTTCTTTTCTTTCTTTTTTTTTCTTTTTTTTTTTTTTTTTTTTTTTTTTTTTGAAGTAGGGTTTTGCTCTAGATCAGGATGACCTGGAATTCACTATGAAGCTTCAGGGTGGCCTCGAACTCATGGCAGTCCTCCTACTTCTGCCTCCCGAGTGCTGGGATTAAAGGCGTGTGCCACCAAGCTTGGCTTAGACTATATTTTGATATATATTTTTTATATATTTTGATCCTGTGCCCCAATATGATGTTTTATGACAAAGATCTTGAGACAGTACAAGGATAGAGACAGAAGAAAACACATATCATGTTTTTAGTTTGTAACTAGTTAAGGGCTCAGGGTTTATTTGCCTCTGGTCCCCTGCAGTGGCCCCTACCTATCTCAAATCTACAGATTCAATGAACTCCATACTCCCTAAGCCAAGTAGAGAGGAAATAATCATTATCATGGTCTAAAAGCCAAAGACAATGAGAAATATTTTAGAGACTACATGAATCAAATCAGAAAGAAGGCAGCCAACAAATCAATGTAAATAAAATAATATAGGTGCCTATACTATGGACTACCAAATTTAAAGTGCTTAAAGAAATCTCTTATTAAGCCTGAGTATGGTGAGGTGCACCTGTAATCCCAGCACTCAGGAGGTTGAGGCAGGAGAATTGCAAGTTCAAGACTAGCATGGGCTATATAGGGAGACCCTATTTTCAAAACAAAAAGCAAAAGATAAAAATAAATCTCTTGTTAGACCAGAACTCTTCATCCAGCAGTAATATTGCCCCAAATGCAGATACTTCAGAGAAAGGTAACATGAAACACTTTGTTGTTTGTAGGTTTGAATTGGGAAAGAAAATTTTAGGTATATAGTTTATGGCAGAGCTCTCTCCTAGCACATATGAGGCCTGGGTTTAATGTTCAACACTGAAAAAAATGATGGAGAATGAGCTTTTAAGTTCAAAGGAAAATGATTCCAGAGGAAAACTGGAAGTAATGAAGAGGAATAGAAAACAAAAAAATATGTTTATTAAATGTAAGATATGTAATACTAGGAATTACTCATGGAGATTAAAATATATGTAGAATTAAAACACACAGCAACAGGGATCAGAAGTCAAAAAGAATAGAAATATTGGTAAAAATGTTCTCAGGTATTAGCATTTGGGGGTAGGTGGTAGAATAAGTATTTGTACTAGAGTTTATGAGGAATTCACTATGTAATCATCATCACAAGTACACATATATATTTGTATATGACTCTAACGAACATTTATATAGACAAAAGTGGAGTAATAAAATATTTAATTCAAAGCCAGTTAAGTAAAGAGGCTCAAGGAGCATTGAAAAGTTAAATCAAAGGCAGGCAAAGAGTATGTTTAAAATGATTTCAAATTTACCAGTAATTACATGAAATGCTAAAGCATGAAATGCTAATTTCTTTTTAATAGCTGTGTGATGCATTATACAGAATTGTTGATAAGTGTTTTGGATATTTTACTGATGAATGTTGAATGCTTTTAATTTTTTTCAATAGTAACCAATGTTGCATGAAAATTTGTATACATAGAAACCCATTTCTGCTTCAGTTTTTATAGACTGTGTTCAAATATGTTGAAATAGTGGGAGAAAATGAAAACACATTTAAAGTTAATGAGAAGTTGTTGAGGTGATAAACATATTAATTAGCCTAACTGAATTTCTGTAATGCATATTTGTCCATTGAAATCATAGAATTCCAATAAAATAAAATGCTGACATTAACTGCAAACGCTATCCTCTCCCTATACAAATATGTTAAGTTTTTTATCTACCAACAGTATTAGACTATATCAATCACTCTATCTTTCTTATTTATGTATAAAGATCCGCTGAAGGAACTTCCCATTAATTGGATTATGACACTGACTGTTGATTTGATCAAACATTGGTGGATCAGACCCTGATTAGATCAACCACAGATTGAATTAATCCCAATTAGTTTAGCTGCTGACGCAAACCTCTGGTCATATTAGCCATCTTTGGATCTATGACCAATTGGATTGAATCCTGATTGGATTGGATCAAGCCCTGTTTTCATGAAGCACTGAATGGACCACTCTTGATTGGATCAGCCCCTATTCCTGTTTCTGTTTGCATCAGCCTGCTTTGGATCAAGCACTGATTGGTTTTGCTCCTTTACTGGGTCAGAACCAATTTGAATCAATATGTAATCAAATAATCCACAGTGACATCAATCATTTATTAAATCAGCTTCTGATTTGAATGTAGATGTTGATTGTATTAGTGATTCTGATGGGAAGGTACTGAGAGACTCATGTAATATATGTATATATTATGTATGTATACATGTATGTATATCCTATCCTTCCTGTCAAGAAGGTCCCTGACTTTCCATATCAATCATTTATGGCCTCTCATCACTCTTGGGCCCTTCCTACTCGACAAGCTCACCATGTCAAACTGCTTACCCTTTGCCCCAGCATTCTGCTTTGCCTCTCATAGTGCCTGACTTGTCTTTCCTCCGGATTCTGCTCCATCTAAAAGCCTTCTCTGGCTAACCCCAGGTCTACTCAGACTCATGTCATCTCTTTTGGGCTCTTTTGGTCTCATTGGCACCATGACCATGTACCTATGGTGAGTCAAGCACTGCTTGTGGTATAGAGTCTTTTCCACCAGACCTGGCAGCAGTCTGTAAGCTCCTCTTAGAATGTTATCATGTGTTCATAGAAATCCTCACCCAGCCTGCTGAGCAGTCTTCTTCTGCCCATGGGTATGGTAATAGCCCTAGTGGCTGAACTTCCCAGTGCAAGGCTCCTTCTATTTCCTGACCTCTCCTCTCAACTCCCACTGAGTAGATCCCACAAAGCACACTGTGTGCCTTGCAAACACAGATATAATAGAGAGACTGCCAATTCACACCTAGGAAAGTTGTCCTGGTGAGCAGGTAGAGAAACTGGTTTCCTGTGCCTGTGGCCAAATAAACATTAGGAATGGCTATTACTGTAATAATTGTTTGGTAAGGTATTACCATGTTTGGGTACATCCTTCAGGACCATCTCCAGTTTCCCTTTCAGGGATCCTCTGCCATAACTGCCCCTTCTTGCTTACTGTTATGTGGTCTAGGGTATTCAAGTGGATGCATGCTCTTGGGATCAGCATCTCATTACCCATGACAGGTTCCCCAAGAGTTGCTGTCCTCTCTGGCCTCTAGCTTCTGATAAACGCCCCACCTGGCTGGCCTATCAGACCAGCCTGCATTTCTTAGAATGTGCTGTAAGCAGTTATCCACCAGGGAAGTATGCAGGCCCTGACCAGGCCTCACAGAGGAGACCCCGGACCTGGCAGTGAATAGCCAAGAGCCTCCAGTGTAAACATGGAAGGAGGGGATTCCAGAGTCTAAAGAAATGCAGAGTCTAGCTCTTTCATCATACCCAACCACCCCCAACTGCCCATCTTGAGGTTCCTCTGTATGGCAGATATCCCATTCTAGTCTTCCTGGCCTTCACCTCTGAATCCTCTTCCTGGCACTAGACAATTTTTTGGCCCTGATACCCTCCCTTGCCATTGTGCCACTAAAGAATGACTGAATTGTGTTGTAGTGTGTTTTTTTCCTGTGGCATAATATGATCATCTCATGTTCACCTTGGAGTAGAAATTACCTTGGCCATGGCAACTAATTTATGACAATAGTAATAGAGATTTTGACACCCATTAGTAGATGGAGGAGGGAGGGTCACAGAACCCCTACCCAAAATTCCAGCCATCATTCCCTGTTGTCTTACTCCCCCAGCTACAAGTGAGTTTGGGGAATGCTAGAGTATATAGGAAGTAGAAGGCTAGCTGAAAGTGGGACTCTACAATGCAACTTCCTTGAAGTCTTCATCCATGATGGGGTGGGACTTTATGGCATTGCAGCTATCTGGGGTTTACCCACACTCCTGTAAGCAACATCTTGCCCATCCTCTGTAAATAAGCCCAATAAACTCATTGGCTTGCTATGTTGAACTTTGGCAGAACCATTATTTCTGTTTGTCATTGGTGTCCTGTTTGGGGTGAATAGACACTTGTTCATGTCTCCTCAGGAAAAGTTATCCAAACAAGGTATCACCTAAGGTGTGCACCAGCAGCAACTGGGTGTATGGCTTTATTTGGAGACACAGACAGACAGTGGCTTCTTTCCTCAGAGCTAGGTGCAGGGCAAGGGGCCTACTACCCTTCATATACCTTCTCAGGAAACGTCCCTCAAATAACACAAATAAGGCAAATAAGATGAAAAATCCACATGCTCATATTCCTACAAACTCATACAAATTTCATTAAATATAAAGAAATAAATCTGAATAATTATGTAATGACTATTCATATATTTATTAATATTTATAGTATCTCATACATAACCCTGCAATTGGAATATTTTAGGGAAATATATTAATGGGATTTTAAAGTACCACTCCATGGTAACTATTTATCAAAAAAAAAAAAAAAGACACTATACATTAGCTAGTTCTATTTAGTCAGTTCTTGTAATAGAAGATACTAGGTAATATCCAAGACACACAATTATACATAATACAATGTACACCTGCTTTCAATGTGCCCTCTGTGATAAATAACTAATGTAAATGTATTAGTTTCTTTTCTCATTGCTTTGAAGAGATAAAGGCCAAAACTTTTCCTTTCTGAATTTTATTTTGCTAAATCTATACATGAGTAATTTCTGGAGGGTAGCTCATATATTTACTATCTAGTATCCTATTCAGATGTTTCCCACCAGAAACAAAGGTGTAAATAGGACTATATTGAGAATGGCAGGGTTCTGAGGTGGTTTGAAATGCTGTGTGGATTTTAATCAGCACAACATGATGAGCATGACTCCTGCAGACATCCTGAGCTTGATTTTCAAACACTGCTTCAGTTATCTTCAGTTTCATTAAGTGGAATCGATTCTCAGGTGAACTAGGGGTACCTAAAAGAGGATTCCCATTTCAGTAGGCTAGAAGGACCTGTTTGCCTTACTTAGATTATGCACATTCTTTTTCAGCTCAGCAATTTCCAGCTCACATTGACAAATCATTTATTTCATCCTTGAAGGGAAGAAGGCCATTTCTAGATATATTGGGCACTTTTGATCCCTGTTGGAGGAGACTGCCTTTGAAGATCATAGTCAGTGAAAGCATTTTGTCTGTGGATGGCATTTGAGAGAAGGACAGGTAACTGTTAGAACTGATGAAATAAGCAGTTCATTTCTAACTGGGGTACTTCACTCAGATTTGTAGGTGGGTTAGCCACCAAGATTAAAGGCTCATATTGATAATGGCAAAACATGAAAACTTCATTTACTTCCTTCCCCTGTTAATGGACATTTAGGTTGTTTGCCATTTTTCAATATTGCAAATAATGTTGCAGTGATAACTGTATAGCATGTTTTCCTGAACTGATGGTTAAGATGTTTTCCTAGAATATATTCCCATTAGTAGAACTATTAGATAAAAGGGTATATGCATTTTCAATTTTACTAGGTATTATCACATTGTTTTCCAAAGTGCCCCTACCAGTTGCCACTCCCATCAGCAGAGCACAAAAAATTTTGTTATTCTGCATCCTTACCAAACTGTATGGTTTGAATGTTGATTTTTGTCTCTCTGATGGAGGTAGAATTGTATTTTAGTTTGTTTTCTCTAACATAAACTCACTTTTCTTGTTGCTGTGACAAAATACCTGATAAGAAGCAACTGGGTTCAGTTTTGTGTTTTCCATCCTACCCTTTCTATTCCTCCAAGCCCTACCCTCCCTATTGTCCAGGCCTTGAGATGCCTATAAGGTATGTCAGCAACTTGTGCTGATCAAGATTAGGAACCACAGATGGAGATAGACCCTGAGGACACTCAACACCTACCAAACCAGAGATCCAGAGGCTCCTAAGAGCCCATCCCTGAAGTAGACTCGAGACACACTCAACTTGGGTCAGGGAATTTTGTGGAAGAGGGGGGCAGAAAGATTGTTAGAGCCACAAGTTGGGACATTATGCACAGAGACATTGCATCTTCCCCATAACTGATGGCTACCGCCACAATGCACGACCCATAATCCCCACAGGGATGATCTCCATCCCCAATGAGGAGGGCCCCTTTGGAAAAGGCACAGGGATGAGGAAAAGGATGGTACCAACATGTGTTGTTTACATACTAAGTATGTCCATCACTAATAAAAAATAAAAGAAGAAGCAACTGGGGGAGGAAAGGTTTATTTCAGCTTACAGTTTGAGGTGATTCCATTCATCATGGCTAGCAAGACATGGGAACAGAGCATTGGGTAAAGCAGGAAACAGAGAGATGAATGGTGATGCTCAGCTAGCTTTCTGCTTTTTATTCAGTTCGAAACACCAGCCCATGGGATGGAGCTGCCTATAGTTAGAAGGATCTTCTCATATCAAGTAACCTAACCTAGAAACCCCCTTGCAGGCATTCCCAGAGACTTGTCTCCTAGGTGATTCGAAATCCAATTAAGTTGACAATCCAGATTAACCATTACATTCACATTGGCTAGCGTTTCACAAATTTGTGAGCTTTGCAACTTCCTCCTCTAGGAGTTATCACATTTTGGTTGGTTCGTTTGTTTTCCTCTAGTGACTTGTAGGAGTGCCCTTTTGTTGTGTTTTTGTGGGAGCTTCTTGAAAAAAAAAACCTCTTTATAACTTTTTTGGCACGTGTATGTGTGTGGGTGCATGTGCACATTAGGATGCATACATAGGGAAGCCTAAAGGTTGATGTTGGGTGTTTTCCTCAGTTACTCTCCACTTTATTCTCTGAGACAGGGTCTCTCACAAAACCTGGAACTCACCAGCTCATCTAGACTAGCTAGCAAGCTCCAGGGATCCTCCTGTCTTTAGCTCCCCAGTTCTGGGATTATAAGCACATGCCAATATGCCTGGCATTTTACATGGGTGCTAGGGAACAGAATTCAGGTCCCCATACTTGCAATGCAAGCACTTTACTGACTGAGCCATATTCCCAGCTCCTTCTTGCAAACTTTATGTGTTACATATGGCATCTCTTTGTTGTTGGATTATTTTTGTTTTGCTTTTTGGTTCATTTTATAGTCCAGATATATGTAATTTTAGTGTAGCAAATTTCTTGATCTTTTCCTTTATAGTTTGTGCCTATTTTTAGAATTCCTTCCTTAATCCACATTCATGAATATAATTTTCTAAATTTAGTGTAAAAATTGGAGAAAATTTATTTTCCCTAAGAGGAATTTATTTTTATTTAATGAATGCATTGGTTCTCTAATAGTAAGTAAAAAAAATTACCACCAACTTAGTAGCTCAAGACAGCAGATATTTGTCAGTTCACCTTTCTGTGAGTGAGAAGTCTGATACCACATGTCTAAATTCTCCACCAAAAAGCTCACAGGGTTGCCATCAGATTGTTGGCTATCTACTTGTTCGTGTAAAAGTTGTAAGTCTTTTTCCAGCTACTGGAGTTGTGGTTAAGACAAACTGATTTAGGAACTTAATAACATCTGCAAAACTCCTGCACAGCACCACCCAGATTAGTGTTTTAATGAATAAGTGGGAGAAGATGGATCTAGAATCTCTGGGTCCATCTTAGAACTCTGCCACATAGTGCAGAGAGCTATACTTTATCTTCATGCATCACTGTGCTATTTTCATTTCAGAAAATTTAAAACATATACAAAAGTATGCCCAGTAGCTGCATGAACACCTGTTTCCCACACCAGTATTCTGTGATTCAGAATGGACACTTTTCCAAACTTGGGTTTCGCAGCAAAGATATGATGTATCAGTTCATCTGTAAATCCTTCAGTATATATCTTCACAGATATCTTCCCCTCCATTCCTCTCCTTCAACCTGGAATTAGCTAAGCTTAAGGGTAACGGTACAGTCTTCTAGATTGCTAATCTGACCAAGATTTCTGACATCAACTCCAAGTTCAAGTGTATGGTAGTTTGAATGTAAAGTATCTCCTACAGCCTCAAGTGTTTGTGATTAAGCCTCAAACTCAATCTCTAGCTGGTATTCTTGGTAGGTGGAGCCTTGGTGGAGGAGGTATGCCATTGGGGGCAGTTACTTAGACTCCTTCCACTGTCATCTATGACAGCTTTCTGATCATGCCATGTTTTCCTGACATGATGAAACTTTGCCTTGAAAGTCTAAGACTGGAATAAACCCTTTACACCCATACATTGCTTCTGGTTGGGTGTTTTATTCCAGCAAGGAGAAGCTAACTATAACAAAAGCTATTCCTTAGTCACTCTCAGTTTTGACAGTTTCCTAGAAAGACATAAAATTCACTCAGTCTAATATACTCACAGCCATGTTTATTACAGGCAACATGTAAATTAGAAGACATACATGGGAACAATCTTAAACTGCGATGGTTTCAGATGTGAAGTTTCACTGTTCTCAGAGACGTTACCCTTCTAGCATCAATATCTGACAATATGTGGAAGGAATATTACCAACCCAGGAAGCTATGGTGTTGAGTTTTTATCAGGGTTTCATCCTATAGGAATGGTTGATGAAATTATTGCCCATGTGATGTTGAACTTCATCTCTAGCTTCCTTCTGCTTCCAAAGTCATGCTGATATTGATGAGAGCCGGAGAAAGAGATTTATTAGGCAGTTAGGAAGAAGAGACCTCAAGAGTAAGCAGTCCTCAGCACCATTAGCAGTTTTGCCCCAGCCAAAGGCCAGGCCATCATTAATGCCTTCATTATTTTTTCCATGTTATCTCTTTTAAAAAGTATTTTTAAAGGTAACAAACCCATGAGCATAGCTACCCAGAGACCTTTGTGACCAGATACTTTTTAGTCCCTGGAAGTATGCACCAATGTCCTAGTGAGGTCAGCCTGAGGAAAAGATGTATAAACGTCATGGAAATTTATGGTTGGGCTGACAGACTGTACTTAAACTTACTGGTGTCAGCCTGGTAACCAGGAGGGAGAGGAACAGGCACATCTCATGGGAATTTATGACTGAACCAGTTGGACTAAACAGTTCCCTTTGTTTTCTACCAATGAGTCTTTTTACCTTTTCCTTGCAAAGCTTTTAGGTATACACTGACCCTCTCCTGGCCCAGGCATTGAGATAAAAATATGGCTTCCCTTATTGGAAAGGTGACACATGGACACGGCATGAAGATTGATGAATGGGCTAGAATTACACTTCTCCATATGTCAGTTCAGTCACGTTAAAGATCAGCTACTCTAGCCAGAAAGCCATATAACTTCCCCAAAGACAATGATTGTCCACCTTCTCTGCTGATAAAGAGAGCTTTCTTTCTTTTTATTTGTGGGGGGGTCAAGGTAGGGTCTCACTCTAGCCCAGGCTGACCTGGAATTCACTGTGTAGTCTTAGGCTGGCCTCGAACTCATGGTGATCCTCCTACCTCTGCCTCTCAAGTGCTGGTATTAAAGGCTTGCACCACCACACCTGGCAAGAGCTTTCTTACATTTACTTATCAATAAACAATATAAGCCTGGTCTCTACAATTACCTTCTCTAAGTAAAAACGTTTCTCTTTTTATATTCATCCTTCTCAAGATTCATTCTCAAATGTGCAACATTTTAAAAAATTATTTATTTGCAAGGAGAGAGAGAAGAGAGACAGAGAATGGACATGCCAGGGCCACTGCAAACACACTCCAGACACATGTGCCACCTTGTGCATCTGGCTTACGTGGGTCCTGGGGAATCAAACATAGATCCTTTGGCTTCACAGGCAAATGCCTTAACTACTAAGCCATCTCTCCAGCTCTCAAATGTGGAATATTAAAGTACCAAGAGCCACTGACTCAGTGGAGCTTTGGTGACCATTGAGAGTCTGGCACCCTAGTTCTTGAGGTAAACTCACCTAAGAGGTCAGATAAGGTTTCATTGCTATCAAAGAAACCTCTTTTAATATCACATGGCTCATAGCCCCAAATTTACAATCATGAATTGGTCCATCTGGAATGGCTAGCACTCACCCTGAGCCATCTGTTAGTTTAAACTATCCTGGATAACAAAGACATTCCTATCACTTAGAAAATTTCAAGGGTTTAGTTATTTCTCAGAAACTAGAGATAAAGACCAAATTCCTTTTCTCCCTTTCTTTCTTGCTCACTCCTTCCCTCTTTTTTGATGCATTGGAAATGGAACTTAGGGCCTCTCACATGTTAGTCAAGGGGTCTACCATTGGGCTACATTACGAGCTCTTCTTTTGCTTTTTATTCCTTTGAGATATGGTCTCACTCTTTATCTCAGGCTGGTCTGTAACTTACTCTATAGCCCAGACTGGCCTTGTAGTCATAATCCTCCTGCCTGAGCCTCCCAAGTAGCTGGTATTATAGACTAGGTCACAAGGCTTGGCTTGCTCTTGTAACTGTCCTGGCAGGAAGGAAGATATTCTGGACAGGCACTTGAACTTCTCTTTGACTATCAGACTATTGAAACAATGGACCCCAAGAAATCAGAATTTCTCCAAGCTAGGAAAAGGAAAGGCTGAAACCTGGTGCCAGCGAGAGGAGGAACTTGCCCCAGGGAAGCTTTGACTATCTTGCAGAAGAGGTTGGAGTTGAGACAGTGGGATGAGCGGGATCGGATCTTGACTGGGGTTGCTTAGCTATGCATATTTCTTGGCTTCTATTTAAACCTAAACCTCATGTCAGGACCCAAAAGACAGAGTTGGGGGGTGGTCACTGGAACTCTTCTCATCTTCCTAATGTGGCCACATTGTATAAGTCTCCTTTTGTGCCTTTTACTCTTACTTGCTTTAATTGGCTTACTAAGGATGGGCAGCTAACCCTAGCTCATTAGATCCAGGCTCTGTGTCAAAAAAATACACATGAAACGATAGCTGAAGATTAAACAAAAGAGGGGAAGGTGGAGGTAGCAGGATTTGTTTGAGGCTCATCAACAGAAGGCTGATACCTCCTGGTAAAGTAGAGATATTTTTATAAATTTATTTTTATTTTCTTTCTTTGATTCTTTTACATTTACTTTTTACATGAACTTTGGTTAAGAGAATGGAATCTTAGTTACATCTCTGGCTCAGGGTGGAGACTGTGGTGGGTGTGGAAGTGGGTAAGTTGACTTCTTTTTGATCTTCTTCCCAATGTGGTCACATTGAATAAATGTGCTTTGGGTACTTTCCACTCTTGCTTGTTTGTTTAATTGGCTTATTAGGATTATAAACTGTCAGGAACTGACTGAACTGTCAAGAAGATTATTGGAGTACTACCTAGAAGAATTTGTTTTTGGTAAAGAACAATGGTCTACCATTGTCCTTAAGAATTAATCCATGGCTGGAGAGTTGGCTCAGCAGTTAAAATGCTTGCCTTCAAAGCCTAAGGACCTGGGTTTGATTCCCTACTACCCATGTAAAGCCAGATGCACAAAGTGGCACATACATCTGGAGTTCATTTGCAGCAGCTGGAGGCATTAGCATGCCCATTCTCTCTATCTCTCTCTGCTTACAAATAAAATGAATAAAAATAAAAAAATCCAAATGGGACTATCAATCATCTAGTCAGGAAAATGCCCCCCAGAATGATGTCTGTTCCAGAAACTTTGAGAAATAACATAAAGCTTACCTAAACATATAGGTTAGCAGAATTGTCTCTGGCCATTGTCCAACTCTTGCCCCATGAGTGTTTTCTCCTGCAATGCTCCCTTTGGTCATTGTCCACTGTCACCATTATTTGTAGTAAACTTTTCCTGACTTCTACACTGTACTCTGTGTCTCATCTGATTTGTTTGATGTAGATCACGAGGACAAGAGAACTAAAGGGAGGACATAGTGAGATCCTGGTAAAATTATGAAGCATTTAGTGAGCAGCTCAGTGATGATGTAGAAATGAGTTTCTCCTATCCAAGCACTTAGCAAGCCCAACCGTGGGAAACTAGAATCTTCATCTGATCTAGTCCATCCTTATTGTAGTCTGTAAGATGAATGCACATTATCCAATACATGAGGCCCCAAGTCTTCAAGACCCATTTCCCCATGATAAGTCTATCATAGAGATAAGTCTACCATAGATAAGTCTCCACAGAGGCCTGTTCTTGAATTGCTTCCTAAGTGGATTTCTAAGAGCAATGTGTAACTTTCCACCTGTCATAACCTTTGCCCATAATGAGGAGAAGATTACTTTGTAATTTTAGGGTCCATCTGTGTGAACTCGAAAAAGCAAAAGTGAAACTCTGGCCAAACTGGAAATCTGGTTTTCTAGGCACAGATGACCTTTAAGTCAGGATGTCACACAATGTAATCGAAAGAAGTTCAACTAATCCAAGCATGGTGATACATACCTGTAATTTCAGTACTCTGAGGCAGGAGGATCAAAAATTCAAGGCCAGCTAGAGCTACATAGAAAGCCTCTATCTTGAAAATTGCCACTGTCTCATGAAACAGACATGTCTTTTGTAAAAGATATTTGAGAAGTATTTCAAACACTAAAATGGATATGAGTTATCTAATTTTGCTCCACCATAAATGCACTAGAATTATGTCTTTCTACAACATGACAGTTCATGAACAGTCCCATTCTATCTGGTGCACTTAATGGTACTTGTGAAAACCAAGCTTAAAATAAGCGCTTTTAAACATTCTTTCACAATTGTCTGGTTTGATGAATCTATAAAAGTCTGTTCTGTAAAAGAATTTCATTGTCATGTTCAAAGTAAAAATTCACCTCCAATGAGTATGCAGTGGTTTTTCTTCAAAGAAACAAGACTACATCTCCAAGCTGTGGCTTTAGTCCTGGTTTTTATCCTGTTGAACTCATAGTCTGACAATGAGGGCTAGACATCATGAGAAGTACATGAATCCTTTTGTAGCCAGAAGTGGTCATTGGCCTGTGGGAAACCATAAGGCATGCTGACAAAATGCCAAGCTGTTTAACAGATTCAAAATGTAGATGCACAAGCCAGGCATGGTAAGTGAGGCCTGTAATTCCAGTACTCAGGAGGACCAGCTGGGAGGAGGGAGGATTACTACAAGTTTGAGGCCAGACTGGGCTACATAATGAGTTCTGGAGAAGTCTGGGGTGCAAAGTGCAATATTGTCTCAAAAAGGAGGGGGCTGGTGAATGGCTTAGCAGGAGTACCTGAATTCATATCTCCAGACCCCACATAAAATCTCAGAACTCACATAAAAGCCAACTACTCTAGCAGGCATTTATAATCCCAGCATATCTGCAGGATGGGAGGTAGAGATGGAAGAATCCACCTGAATCTCACTGGCCACTTAGCCTGGCAAACAGAATGGTAAACAGTAAGATATCTTGCTTCAAATAAGGAAGAAAGCAAAGACTGACACTCAAAAGTTGTTCTCTGACCTCTGCATGTGTGCTGTGACATACATGTGCCCACACTCACATGTGTGACATGAACATGTGTACAATTACATACACACAACAAAAAAAGAAAGCCAGGCATGGTGGTGCACGCCTTTAATCCCAGCATTCAGGAGGCAGAGGTAGGAAGATCACGAGTTTCAGGCAACCCTGAGACTACATAGTGAATTCCAGGTCAGCCTGAACTAGATTGAAACCCTACCTCAAAAAAAAAAAAAAAAAAGAACGAAAGAAGGAAGAAAAAAAGAATGTCCACCTTGCTACAGACCTATAATTCCAGCTACTTGGGACACTCAGGCAGGATGATCGTAAGTTCAGGGGACTACTTGAGCTTCAATATGTTCAAGGTCAACCTGGGAAACAGTGTAGCTCTGTTCCAAAATTTAATAAAAATTAAAATGAGAGCTGAGGATAGAGCTCAATGATAGAATAATTGCCTAGCATTTATGAGGCACTATATTCAATCACCAGTGCCGCAAAAAGGTAGGTATAAACTGATCTACAATAGTTCTAGAACTCAGATGCATATCTGCCTCCATGTTCTAAACTTATAACTCATTTTATCCAAAGGTCTTTCCTTCTACCAGCTGTCCAGTGACATTGCTATGAAGCTCAGCACATGTCAAAAGGAACCAGGGCCGGGTGTGGTGGCGCACGCCTTTAATCCCAGCACTTGGGAGGCAGAGGTAGGAGGATCGCCGAGAGTTCGAGGCCACCCTTAGACTACATAGTGAATTCCAGGTCAGCCTGGACTAGAGTGAGACCCTACCTCAAAAAAAAAAAAAAAAAAAAAAAAAGGAACCAGGGAAGTTTCTTTTGATGGTCACTAGGCTACTAGTCACAGGGAATTTCAAGGATAAGTCCAGTGGCTTTGACCTTTCTTGGCTCAAATTACTGGAATTTTTATTTGGACCAGCAAGTCAACTTCTGGCAAGCAGGTATATCCACTGATTGTCTTGGACCTATCATTGGCCATCTCTCCTGTGGAGGAAGCTTGTACATGTGGAATTAAGTTTCCATGTTGGAAATAGAGCTCCAAATTGTTCCATCAGAGAAAAAGTTGCTAGGCTAGAAGGAATCACATTTTAAGAGCTAGAGTTAACAGTAAGACTCATAAATTCATCTTAGCTATGATTTGGGTGTGTCTCCCAAATTCACATGATGGAAGTTTGATCTCAAATCTAGTGCCAGAAAGTAGACTCTAAGTACTGGTTG
The DNA here is from genome assembly GCA_036365145.1 of Orientallactaga sibirica. NCBI lineage: Eukaryota > Metazoa > Chordata > Mammalia > Rodentia > Dipodidae > Orientallactaga > Orientallactaga sibirica. The sequence continues at coordinate 8,390,175 of JAEOAD010000372.1, read as the reverse complement.
TGTAATGAGGGCACAGCCCTTATAAATTAGTTAATATTGTTATTATGGGGAGTGGATTAGTTATTGAGTGATCAAGTTGTTATAAAAATGAGTTGGTCTTTCATTGCTTTCTCTTTCACATGCTCTCACTTGCTCTTTTGCCTTTCACTGTGTTATGACATAGTATCAAGACACCTGCCAAATGCAGCTACGCCCTTGGACTTTCCCAGCTTTTAGAACTATCAACTGAAGAAATGTCTGTTGACATAAAACACACAACTTTTACCTCAAAGGAAGTAGGACATGGTTTACTCTAGAGTCAAGTATGAGTGACTATAGCCCAGGAATACAGATTTAGTTACACCAAATTCCATGTGCAAATATGTTAGCAATTTAATAAAAGTTTTTATAGAAATGGTACAAAAGAAGTTAATAAACCAAGGCACATTTCAAATACATTGGTGGAAACATCAGGTAGGTGGGTATGGTAGTACTTGCAACTGAAGATGCCTTCTGGAGTGGTAAGCCAAGTTTTATGGACTATTCTGATGAGAGTTTGAGAATACTAAGTGCAGACAGTATTGAACTTTGAGACTTGGCTTCTGAGCTTTCTAAGGGGAAGGAAAGACTGCAGAGGACTTTGTTGGAACTGGGCTACTGGCATAAGGGATGGCTATGTCCTGCTTCCCAGGCCCAGAGAGTTTGATCAAAGTTAAATTTGTAATGGACTGATGTGCTTGGCTAAAGATATTGGACTGAGAGATTTAAGATTTCAAGTTGGAAAACCTCAAGCAAGTTAAAATTAGAGGCACTGAGACTAGTTTTAGGTTACTGGAGCTGCTATTTTCAGCACATTAGCAATCTTAAGGAAGGTGGCCCAACTGCTTTACATTAAAACAATGGAGAAGATGCCTGAGGAAAGACTATTAGAAATGCAAACTTTTTTGGAAAGAGTTGACTGGAAAAGGAACCTGCTTTTCAAGGTTATGATTTATTTCATCCCTGAATTAAGAATATGGCTGTGTCCTGCACACCTGGTGTTAGTTTTGGAAGCATGAAAAATGCGTGGAGTGGTCATAAATTGCACATGGTTCCATGAGCCGCTGCTGAGTTGTGGCATGAGGCAGGGCATGATGCCCTGACAGGCTGAAGAGCCTTTGGAAGATGGACTGTGGTTTGCATGGAGACCAGAAGACATTTTGGATATACCAGGACTGGGCAAAAGGGCTGCCATGGGGAGCACTGTTGGCCTGGGATGGAAGTTTTCCCTGGTGACTCTGCCCAGCTGGAGGGGCAGAATTGGAAAACCTGGAGACTGTCAGTCTCGCGTTATATTGAACTTGAACTGCAGAAGTTTGATGACTGCTGATAGTGGTTAAGTTTGCATTGTTCTAGTCTCTCCTTGCTATGCCTTATACCAGTTGAAAATGTTTATTCTGTGCTTTTATATGTTGAAAGTATTTAACTTGTTTGATTTTACAGGACTCACTATCATAAGTTGGCCAAGACTGTGGGGACCTTTCAAATTGGACTGAATACAATTTACAATGTGTGATGGTTATGAATCTATTGGGGACCAGGGGTGGAATGTGGTAGTTTGAATAGATATCCCCCAATATATTCAGTGTTTTATTAGTTTGTAGTTTGCATCTGCAGCCACCTGGCTAGAGGCAGTGTCTCTGGATGGATCTTAAGGTGTGGTGGGGGTTTTAGGATTTCAATCTAAAGATAGGCAAAGTGTGCCTAGCTGGAGTTCCTGAAGTGTGCTGTGCTGTGTGGTTTTTGGCCTGTGGCTTCTCTCTCTCTGTTTGGTCCTGTGAAAGCAGGCCAGCTTCTTCTGCCATTATGGAACTTCCCCTGGATCTGTAAGCTATAATAACCTTCCTCCATAACTGTGCCTGGTCTGGAAGTTCATCTCAGTGAACCTGAAGCTGTCTGCTACAGTGGGTTACAGCCAAATATGGAAATTTCTGCTATAGGATTAAGATGCTTTCTAATGACATTCTTAGCCTTTGGTTTGGTGGCTGGTGGTCTGTTTGTACATTCCAAAAAGGTTTTCCCTCACCTAATAATCATAAGGATGTTAGGTCAGACACAGAACTGGGCTTTAAGGGGCCTAAAGATAGTTCAAGAAAATTTGTCTCTGAATCTGCAACATTCTATCTCTCCACAATCACTGAAGTTGTATCAGTCAATTAGCCTTATAGGATGTTTGAAGTAGGTACAGCTGCTTAAGGGGAACTTCAGTTTACACATCTTTTCTTTCCAGATTACCTAGGGTTTTTTTTTTTTTGGTATTATGATACAGCAAAAAAAAAGTGAACTAAGGCAGTCCTATACAACTGGATGAATGTTGTTTTGCCATATAGCTCAGAGAGTAGAGGATGAACCTGTGTGTTGCAGTTACCTTCTTGTTACTGATCAGACACAGCTGATCAGAAGTAACTTATGGGAAGAAAGGGTTTAATTCAGGCTTACGGATTCCAGGGGAAGTTTCATCATAGCAGAAGATGCTGGCTTACTTCATCATGCATCTGTACCATAGAGATAACAGCTAGAACCAGCAAGCAGGAGCTGACTCTGAACAGCCTTGGATTGGACTCTAGATCCACCCACAGTGACACATCTCCTCTAGCAGGGTTCTGCATACTGGAGTCTAAGTAGGGAGCTTAATCAAAAATATCTGAGGTTGTGGGTGAATTTACATTCAAACCACCACACTGGGCTCTAATAGGAACTGCTTCTGGGGGGCACAGTGCCTTCTGAGGAGATAATTATGGGAGAATAGTCATTGAGATACAGAGGAGGAAGATTTGGAGTCTGGGAGGTTGATGTCAAATGGAGCTTGATAAAGTTCCAGAGTGAAGTGTGTGTGTGTGTGTACATATATGTATGATGTGTGTGGAGATGTATGTATGCCAAAGAACATGTGGATGTCTGAGAACAGTTACTTTGGGGTACTAGTCTAATCCATACACATTCTTGAGACAGTCTCCCTTGTTATTTTTTCCACTGTGTGTGTGCTAGTGTAGCTGACTTGCAAGCATCTGGATTTTTCTGGCTCTGCCTCCCATTGTCATAGGCATGTTGGGATTAAAGAACTGTGGGTCACTTTACTTCAGGTTTTACATGGGTGCTGGGGAATTAAACTAGGGTCAGCAGGCTTGCAAGTGCAGTGCCTTTAATTGCAGAGCCTTCTCTCCAGCCCCCATAGTGAAGATTTTGTGTTGCTGATAAAGTTTATGAGACTGACTTGAGTCTGGGCTTTGAGGACTCATGAAATGCATAGAGCATTTAGGATAACTGCCCTGTAAGGGAATAACTGGGTCTGTTGGTAGCTCTATGTTCATCCTTTTCAGGAATCTCCAAATTGATTTCCATGGTGGTTGTACAAGTTTACGTTCCCACCAACAGAGGATGAGGGTTCCTCTTTCTCCACATCCTCACCAACGTTTGTTGCTGTTAGATTTTTTTTTAAATGATTGCCATCTTTACTGGAGTAAGGTAGAATCTCATAGTTGTTTTAATATGCATTTCCCTGATGGTTAGGGATGTTGAACATTTTCTTAAGGGTGTGTTAGCCATTTATAATTCTTCCTCTAAGAACTCCCTAATCAGTTATCTGCTCTACTTTTGGAGTGGGATGTTTGACTTTTTATTGTTTAGTTTTTTTGAGTAGACTCTAGATATTAGGCTTCTGTCACTTGTATAGCTGGCAAAGATTTTCTCCCATTCAGTGGGTAATCTATCGGCTCTGCTTATGTTATGTTTGTCTGTGCAAAAGCTTTTTAGCTTCATGAGATCCTATTGGTTGAGTACTTGTTTAATTTACTGGGCTACTGGGGTTTTGTTTAGGAAGTCTTTCCCCACTCCTATATCATGGAGAGTGCCTCCTATTTTTTCTTCTAGCAGGAGAAGAGTTTCAGGTCTTATATTGAGGTCTTTAATCCATTTGGACTTGATTTTTGTGTATGGAGAGATGAATGGGTCTAGTTTCATTTTTCTATATATGGTCATCCAATTTGTCCAACACCATTTGTTGAAGATACTGTCTTTTTTTTTTTTTTTGGAGAGAGAGACAGAGAGAGAGAGGGAGAGGAAGACAGAGAATGGGCACGCCAGCAGCCTCTCAGCCACTGCAAACGAACTCCAGATGTGTGCACTCCCTTGTGGGCAAGTGCGGCATTGCGCCCTTGCATCACTTTGCATCTGGCTAAACGTGGGACCTGGAGATTGGAACTGATGTTCTTAGGCTTAGCAGGCAGGTGCCTTAACCACTAAGCCATCTCTCCAGCCCAAGATGCTGTCTTTTTGGCAGTCTACATTACTGGCTCCATGTCAAAGATCAAGTAGCTATAGTTACTTGATATAAGGTCTGAGTCTTCAATTTTTGTCCATTAGACTATGATTCTGTTCTTCTTCCATTACCATGCTGTTTTTGTTACTATGGCTATGTAATATGGCTTTAGATTCGGTATGGTGATACCTCCAGAGGAGTATTTTTTTTTCCTGAGGATATGTTTGGATATCTGAGGCCTGCTGCCATTCCATATGAATTTTGAGATTTTTTTCAATCTCTGTGAATAATGATACGGGTATTTCTATTGGAATTGCACTAAATCTGTATATTGCTTTTGGTAGAATTTCCATTTTCACAATATTAATTCTACCCTTCCAGGAGAATGGGGAGTTTTTCCATCTTCTCAAGTGCTCCTCAATTTCTTTCTTGAGTGTTTAATGTTTTCATTATGTAGGTCTTTCACATCCTTGGTTATTGTTATTCCAAGGTATTTAATTTTTTTTGTTGCTGTTGAAAATGGGACAGCCTCAATGATTTCTTTCTCTATGTGACTTTTGCATATGGAAAGGCTACTGATTTTTGTGCATTGATTTTTGTATCCTGCCACTTTACTGAAGGAATTAATCACTTTTAGAAGTTTTGAGATGGAGACTTTTGGGTCACTTATGTATAGGATCATGCCATCGACAAATAGGGCTAACTTGACTGCTTCCTTTCCAATTTGAATCCCTTTTATTTGTTTCTCTTGTCTTACATTACTTGGGCTAATACTATGTTGAAGAGCAGAGGTGAGAGTGGGCACCCCTGCCTTGTTCCCAATCTCAATGGGAACTCCTGAGTCTTTACCCATTAAGTATTATTTGGGCTTTGGGTGCTTTACACATAGCGTTTATTTTGCTGAGATATAAACCCTCTGTTGCAAGCACTAAACTCATTAGTCAAGAGGTGGATTATGCTCAGTTGCCACACATTTACTCTTCACACATGTTAATTAAGCCAGGTCCCTTTTCTCCCTTATCACCTTAACTAGCCTACCCCCTGGGGGCACTCACATCACTTGGGCTATGGGCAGTGTCCAGTAGGGTTTGCTCCACTCCAAGCCAGGCTGCTGAGGGTTCCCACAGGCTGCTGCTTCTTCTAGCGGTGAGTATCAACACAGAGAGAGACATGGAGTCTGCCTCTCTGAGTTGAGTGACAGTTTTCTGAGCTTTTGCTGGGGTTCTTATACCCATTTTCCCCTCGGTCATCCTGGCTGCTGATAACCATCTTAGGGTTGGCTCATTTGCATATCAGCTCACAGTGAGTCTTTGGTCAGTCTCTGGTGTGGCCCCTGGTTGCCATGGTGATCTTGTCACTGCTGAGTGAATGCCCCATTTTTACTTCTAACTATTGCTCTTAACACCCTCTGTGCCTATTCTTTCCAGCGTTTTGATCATCAAGTGGTGTTGCATTTTGTCAAAGGCCTTCTCTGCATCAATTGAGATAATCATGTAGTTTTTATGGTTGTTTATTTATGTGGAATATTATGTTCACTGATTTCTGTATGTTGAACATCCCTGACTCCCTGGGATGAAGTCTACTTGATCAAGGTAGATAATGCTTTTGATGTGTTGTTGAACTCAGTTTGTGAGGATTTTGTTCAGGATTTTTGCATCTAAGGTCGTCAGGGATATGTCTATAGTTTTCTTTTCTTGTTGCAGCTCTGTCTGGTTTTGGTATTAGGGTGATGCTAACTTCATAAAAGGAGGATTTCTTGGTCTCCAGTTATGCAAAACAGTTTGAGAAAAATTGGTTTCAGTTCTTCAATGAAGGTTTGATAGGACTTGGCTGAGAAGGCTTCCAGTCCTGAACTTTTCTTTTGGGGGAGGTTTTTGATTACCTTTTCAATCTCCATGGATGTGATAGGTTTAAGAGATTAATCTGCTTTGAGTTTAGTTTTGGTAGGTGGTATGTGGCTATGAATGCATCCATTTCTTCCATATTATCCATTTTTGGAGCAGAGGTTTTGGAAGTATGTCCAGACAATTCTTCTAATTTCAATGATATCTGTTGTAATCTCTCCTTTTTTCATTTCTGATTTTAATTTGAGAGTTCTCTTTTTTTCTTGATCAAATTGGCCAGGGGTTTATGAATCTTGTTCATTTTTCTCAAGGAAGCAGCTCTTTGTTTCATCAGTTTTTAAATTGTTTTCTTAGTTTCCAATTCATCAATTTCTGCTCTGATCTTGATTATTTCTTTCCATCTGGAGCTCTTTAGGCTGGATTCTTCTTGTTTTTCTAGTGCCTTTAGGTGGACCGTTAGGTTATTAATTTGAGATCTCTCTGTCTTTGTTATTAAGGCATTTAACACTATGAATATCCCCCTGAGGACTGCGTTCATTGTGTCCCATGATTTTTGATAGTGTGTGTTTTCATTATTATTCAACTCTAGGAGTTTTACAATTTATTTTTGATTTCTTTCACAATCTATTCATTGTTTAAAAGTGTGTTGTTTAGTCTCCAGTAGCTGGTAGAGTTCTTGATGAGTCTCTTGTTGATTTCTTGCTTTTTTAATGTATAATTTTTAAATTGAGAACTTCTATACTTACAGACAATAAACTATGATAATTCCCTCCCACCCCCACTTTTCCCTTTACAACTCCACTCTCCATCATATCCCTTCCCTCTCTCTGTTAGTCTCTTTTATTTTGATGTCATCATCTTGTCTTGCTATTATGAGGGTCTTGTGAGGTCATGGATATTAAGGTCAATTTCTCTCTGAACAGTTACATTGTAAAGAATCATATACTTCCTTTGGCTCTTACATTCTGTCCACCTCCACTTCCATAATGGACCCTGAGCCTTGGAGGGTGTGACAGAGATGTTTCAATGCTGGATACCCCTCTGTCACTTCTTCTCAGCATTATGTTGCCTTTTGGGTCATCCCAGTGGTCATCACGATCTGAAAAGAGAAGCTTTTCAAACTAAAAGTGAGAGTAGCATTAATATATGAATATGAACATTAAGTGTAGTGCTTACAGGGCAATTTGGTGAGCATGATATATGCATTTAGCCAGACAAGAGTAGGCTTTACACCCCTAAGGCTCATAACCTCCCCTGCCATAGGCTTTTGGTTAGGTTTTCAGCACCAGGCATGTATTCCTTCCCATAGAGTGGGCCTCCAGTCCAATTAGAGAGCAGTTGGTTTCCCCCAGAACAGACATACCACTATTGCACCTGTTTGGTCATTTGGCCTGTCAGGCCAAACTTGAGGCTTTCAGTGTCCACTGTTTTCACCACTGATGCCTTCTGTCTCCTATAGGGCTGCATGTAATGTAGCTTTTTCCAGATTTCAGTCAGCTGGTCTATAGGGAGAAGGTTTTAAGCTCATCCCCAGCTTTATTTCTCAGTGACCTTGCTGCCCAAGCATGTGGAGTTTTCAGCAATAGGGTCTTATCATCTGTTTCTGGTGGGAAACCAAGAGCCTTGGCAATAGCCTATAATGTTTTGGAAGCAACAGGGACCTCCCTAGCCAACAATTCACTGGAAGGTATCCCATCCCTGGCACTGAAAATTTTCTAGTAACAATCTATGACTTCTGGATGTGCCATTTTCCAAAAAAGTAGTTTTTCATATGTCTTATTCAGAATATCTTGAATTTTCTTTGACTTTCCCACCACCCTTCTTTTACTCAATCTCTTCCCCTGGCCTCTCTTAGGCCATTTCATTGTGATCTGATATGTTACAGGAAGTTACTTCAATTTTCCTGAATTTATGGAGGAACACTTTATGGCCTAATATATGGTTTATGTTTGAGTCAGTGGGCAGCTGAGAAGAATGTATATTCTGTAGAGTTGGGGTAGAAAGTTCTGTAGATGTCCTTTAGATCTAGTTGATCTATGGTGCTGTTCAGCTCTATTATTTCTCTGTTGATTTTCTGCTTGGATGATCTGTTTATTGATGATAGTGGAGTATTGAAGTCTCTGACTATGATGGTGTTGGTGTTTATTTCTGTTTTGTTGTCAAGTAAGTTTTGTTTTATAAACTGTGGTGCACCTGTGTTTGGCGCATATAGATCTATGATTGTGATGTTACCATGTTGGATCATTCCCTTGATGAGTAAAAAGTGGCCTTCTTTGTCCTTTTTCATTACTTTTGGTTTAAGTCTATTTTATCAGATATAGCAATGCCTGCTTGTTTTTTATTTCCATTTGCTTGGAATATTATTTTCCATCCTTTCACCCTGAGGAGGTGTCTGTCTTTACTGGTATGATGTGTTTATTGAAGACAGCAGCTAGAAGGGTCCATTCTTTTTCATCCACCCTGATAATTTGTGTCTTTTCATGGGTGAGTTAAGACCATTAATATTTAAGGTTATTACTGTGAAGTTTGAATTAATCTCTCTCATAATGGGGTGCTTTATGGGGTTTGTTGCTTCCTTGTGTTTTGTAATTTTTTAAGCCTGATCTAGTTTTGGTTATTGAGATCTTCTTCTTATTGGCTCTTGAGATTGGTTGTTTGACTCTTCTATGTGGAGTATTCCCTGAAGCATTCTCTGTAGGTTTGGCTTTGTGTTCATATAATCATAGAGTTGAATTTTTCATGAAAAATTTTCCTTTCACCATCTATTATGTGGAATACCTTTGCTGGGTAGAGTAGCTTGGATTGGAAGCCAAAGATTTTAGACTTTGAAGTGTTCCATTCCAGGCCCTCTGGCTTTCAGGGTTTCCATCGAGAGGTCTGAGGTAATTCTGATGGAATTCCTTTGTATGTAGTGTGTTGTTTCTCTCTTGCTACTTTTAGCACTCTCTATTTTCATTGTTAAGAATTTTAACTATGATGTGCTTTGGAGAGTTTCTTCTTTGGTCCTGTCTGGTGTTCTGTGAGCTTCTTGTATCTTGATGGGCCTCTCCTTTGAGATATTGGGAAAGTTTTATTCAATAATTTTGTTGAATATGTTCTCTGTGCCTCTGGCCTGGATTTCTTTCCCTTCTGGTACACTCATGACCCAGATATTTGGTCATTTTAGGGTATCCTACAGTACCCTTGTGTTTTGAGCTTTGCAACGCTTTTGGACTCCTGATCAATTTCTTCTGACTTGTCTTCCAGCTCAGAGGTTCTATCTTACACTTGAGTGACTGTTAGTGAAGGGTTCTAGAGAAATTTTTAAAAGTTCTATTTGATTTTTGTTTTCTGTTGTGTTGTTTTGCAGTGTGTCCTCTTGAGGTACAATTTCAGTTTAATGTTTGATTTTCTTGATGCTTCCTGGAACTCATTCTTGCATTTGATCATGTCTTCATTAAGCTTAATCAGTTGGTTATTGAGATCCTTGATTTGTTGACTTACTATGAATTCATTATCTCTCTCTCCACTTTGGGCGCCAGTCCGTAGTCCATTTTGACTCCTCACACGGTAGTTCCCCAGGTAGTTTAGTTTTCCTCACATGGGGCACCAGTTGTTGCGCCCCACGTTGGGCGCCAGTTGCTGGGGTTTTTCCCTCCACCACTGGCAGGTAGAGCGGGAGAGAGAGAGAACCGGGCCAGACGCTTCTCTCGAGGCTGAGCAGGAAGGCGGGTGTCGACGACTCAAAAAACCTCCCCAAGCCACCGGGGAAAAGAAAACCACGTTGAGCCGGGAGAAACGTCTAAGGCGGAACTCACTCATTTATTGTCATGGGGAGGTATTTATATATTTTGAGGAAGGGGGCGGGAAGAGAGGATGAGAGAAAGGTATAAGGGCCAATATTATTTCACCACGTCAGCAGCCGCTGGGCGGAGGCAGTAAGGGCCAATAGTATTTCACCATGTCAGCAGTAGCTGGGCGGAGGCAGTTTCAGCCTAGGTGCTGAGTCACTCCAAGGACAGGTCGCGAAACTCTGCTCAGGCTCTGGAAGCTCAACCAGGCCTCACCGGGAGCCAAGTACAGGTAAACTCTGGCTGGGCCCAGAACCACTAGGCCTCACACCGGGCAGGGCCCAACACATGTCCTGGCACATTGCATAGAGGGATCATCTCATTGCTTAGATAATAGAAAACACCTGCATTTTGCAATAAGGAAGATCAACTTGGGTGATGGCCTCCATTATGTGTGCCTAAAAGCAAGGGATGCACAGCAGGATGTTTAACCAGTTCTATTGTGTCCCTTTACATTCCATTTTCCAGCAGATTGTGGAAAATGCAAGTATAGCAAAGGCACCTGGGGAACTGGGAGGTGGGGAAGTGGGAGCTCTGGCCTACCCACTCCACTTTACACTTCAGCACAGGGGAAACAAGGGTTGGGGAACCTGGAGCCAGGAAGCTGTGGAGCCAGGGGAAAGAGGCCAACTCCCACTGGCTCAGTGAATCAGGTATTTGGGGACCCAGAGTCCAGTCAATCAGGAGGCAAAGCAAAAGGCCTGCTTACTCAGCACACACACCCTAAGCCAGCAGCAGGGGTATTGGGACCAGGGAACTGGGAGGTGGGGAGTAAACTGGAAGCTCTGGCCTACTCATTCTCTGCACCCTCTGCATCAGGGGATCTGAGAATTGGGGACCCAGGGGCCATTCAATCAGGAAGGCAAAGAAAGCATGCATGCAGGGTCCAGGCAGCCCCAAGATAGCAGTAGGGGGTGAGACTTTGTTTTAAAAACCCCAAATCATATAACAATAAGAAAAGAAAATACAAACAGAAACATTAACAAAGAGTGAGGAAGGAAAACCAACTTACAATCTATTAAGTATCTCAGGACACAATGGACTTGCTTATAGTTAATGTCTTGGAAATCTAGCTTTCTTCAAAAATAGTCATTAAAAAAGACATTTACTTAAAATTCAAAACAACAACAACCAAAACAAACCCAGTTAAAAAATGGGCAAAAGAATTGAACAAGAGTTAATGGTGGAGATGTGGCACAGTGGCAGAGCCTTTGCCTTGCATGCATGAGTTCCTGAGCTTGATTCCCAGTTGTGAAAAGGAAAACAAATTGAACAGCCACCTCGCTGAAGAAGATAGAAGAAACAGAAAGCAAGCATGTCCCACCACAGCATAAGGAACTTGAAAACTAAAACAAGAATAAGATTCTGCCAAATGGTTATTAAAGTGACAAGAATTCAAAACAGTAAATTAAATGTGATGAGCATGTATAGCTACAGGAAGTCTCATTCATTTCCGGTGGTAATACAAGGTGGTACAGTCATTTTGGAAAATAGCCCAAGAGTTTATTTCAAACAAATCATACTCTTACCACAAAACCAGCAAATGTGTTCCTAGTTATTTGCCTCCAGTGAGCTTAAAATTTACATTCAGAAATATGCATATAAATATTTATGGTCATTAAAAATATATATATATATTTTTTTTGAGGTAAGGTTTTGCTCTAGCCCAGGCTGGCTGGGAATTCATTATGTACTCTCAGGGTGGCTTTGAACTAACAGTGATCCTCTTACCTCTGTCTCCCAAGTGCTGGGATTGAAAGTGTGCATCACCATGCTTGGCATTTATAGATATTTTATTCATAATTACCAAAGCTTAGAAATAATCAATAGATGAATGGACAAATAAACTGTAGTATGTCCAGATAATAAAATGCTATTCAGTGCTAGAAAGATGTGAGCTATCAAAAAATAAACAATTTTTTTTTTTAAAAAAAAGGGTTGGAGAGATGGCTTAGTGTTGAAGCCTATGGGAATCATTACCAAAAGGAGCCATCAAAGGCAAAAGCATAACTATGGGTATACTGTATGGGACTGATGGCCTAAAGGAGAGGCATGGGGCAGGCAGGAGCTGAGGGTCTGCGTGTTAGTGGTCAGAAGCCCAGAGATGAAAAGAAGCCCTTTCCTTTCTCTTTACCTTCCCTTCCCTTCCCTTCCCTTCCCTTCCCTTCCCTTCCCTTCCCTCCCTCTCTCCTTGCATCTCTTTATTTCCTTCATTCCTTCCTCCCTTCCTTCTTTTTTAAACTGGGTCTCCCTATATAGCCCAGACTGTCCTCAAACTCATGATCCTCCCAATTCAACTTCCCAATTTCTGGGTTTATTTGCACAAGCCACCACACCCAGCCGTGTCCTCTTTTTAAGAGGTGTTATGCCTTCACTGACCCATGGAGCAACTGAAACAATTTTAAGGTTTTTATTTTTTTGACTGTTTATATAACTTTGATTTTACCTTTTTGTGTCCATATTTTAGTCCTTGTTAGAATTTTTTTCCCCTTAGAATGAGATTCTTCTTGTACTTTAGAAATTTTGAAAAAAAAAATAATAAAAATTAAAAAAAAAGAAATTTTGTTTGCACATTAATTTGGAGAGTCTTTACTCTTTCATTTTCTTTTCCTTTTTGTTTGCTTTATTTGCTTTCTCTGTTAGTCATTTGGCAGTTACCTTAATTCAACACCCCTTTAAACAGCAGGAAATTGAATACAAGTGGCAAATGCTATTTCAATTAGGTTTCTGTTGCTGTGACAAAATACCTGTAATATTCAATATTTTATTTTTTAAAAGAAAGGGTTGGTTTGTATTATAGTTTCAAAAGTTTTAGTTGATGACTGATTTGTCCTGTTACTTTGGCCTGTTGTAGCATAGTACTTCATGACAGGACTGTGTAGGTGAGAAAAAGCTCACCTCATAGTGGCAAAGAGACAGAGAGAGAGAGAGAGAGAGAGAGAGAGAGAGAGAGAGAGAGAAGAGACCAGGGAGTCAATAAGCCTTTCCATGGCATGCCTCCAATAATCTAATTTCCTTCAATTAGGCCCTACTCTTAAAGGTTCCACAATCTACCCATATTGCCATAGGCTAAGGACCAAGCCTTTAACGTATGGATATCCAAAATATGGCACATACCTTCTAATGTCTTGTATTTGTTACTCTACACATAATTGAAGAATCATGGTTTGGGGAAAATGATAACATTCCTCTCACACTGAACCTGCAGCACCTCTCTGATTCTACATCAGTTTAGGTTTGTCTCTACTGGGGCCCAGCCTTGTCTTCTTTTCAAGCAAAGGTTCTGGTCTCTGTGTATGTGGAATGTATTCAAAATTTCTTCAGTGACAGAGAAGAGAAAAACAAAAATGCAGGGACAAACAAATCAAGATGTGGATAGAGGAATTCATTTTTCCAGCCAAATTCTCTGCCTTTCCAGAAGTTTGATTACTTACTTATCACTTCCTCAGATTCCAAGAAATACTTCCCTGTCCTTATATTACCTCCCTTGGATAACTCCAGTGGTTCCTAAAACTCGCAATAAAAACATGTGGTGAAGTCATTCTGTCTTATAAATTGACCTAAGCTCTAGCCAAGACCCAAAGCTAAGTGTCCAGTGTGCAGAGAGGAAAGTCACGGGCCGTGTGATGCAATTTGAAGTATCCTGTGCTTCTGACCCACCCTGTTCTTGCCTTATAGGCCTTTCCCTGGGAGGAGTTAGCAGAGAGGTCACAGGCCCTGTGCTGCACTTATTACAGAGGGCTGTATACGAGTGAGCCAGGGACAAATCTGTGTGGACAGGCCCTCCAGGCACAGCCTCCCTTACCCTGCTGAACTGGGCCTCTAATTTTATGACACTGTCACCTATGCTTAGTGTTCCATATCAGGGTAGCCTGTGTATCTTCAAGCCTTCAAATCCACTTAGCCAGCATGTCTTCTGGGTATATTGTGCTAAGTGTAGGTAACAAATTAGATCTCACCGAGGTGTTGGGAGGACACTGATAGCATGTGTGGGAGTCAATTACATGTGTCTATAACAAAGTGAAATAAATACCATTAAGGAGAAAAAAAAGCGTAAGTGAGCTCTGGGAAGGTAACTCTGTTGGTAAAGTGACTGCTTTGCAAGCATGAGGACTTGAGTTCAGATCCCCAGTACCCATGTAAAAGCCAGGCATGAGGGTATATGCCTGTAATCCCTATATTAGGGAGGTTCCCTGGGGCAGTTAGTTGCTAGTTAGGATATCTGAATTAGTGAACTCTTGATTCAGGGAGAAACCCTGTTTCAAAAGACAAGATGGACAGTGATTGAGGAAGACACCTGACCTCAACCTCTGGTCTCCACACATACAAGGCAACTACTCACATGTGAACATGCATACACCCCCCCACCACACACACTAAATAAAAGACATGTCCATGTCCCTCAGGCATACCTTCAGTGGCAATGATTCCTAGGCCAGAAACTCTGCCCCATTTTCTGGTAGCTGCCACTCCCTGAACCCTTATTTTGGAGTAATAATCTTGCCTTCTACTGTCTAGTTGGAGCTCTGGCACCTCTTGCTTCAAGCAAACTTTGATAGGAAGATAGATTTGGGTCAGGATAATGGGGCCACTGTACATATTGTAGGGACCAAATGGCTTGAGTAGGGTGGGAACATGGCTCGGGGGAAGAGAACTTGGCTAAACATAGAAAGCTTTGGGTTCAATCTTCAGCACCACAATAAAGAGAGAGGCTTCAGGGCCCACCTTAACATGGAGGTGCTGGGAGAGTGAAGGTATGATGGCTGCAGCTGCAAAAATAGAGAAACACTGACTTTTTCTAGGAAATTAACAATTTTTTTCCAGTGGCCAGAAATGATTCTACTAACTGTTTCACTCTCTTGCAACAAAGATGGAATTTAAGACATTTAAGAAACTGTGGCCGGGCGTGATGGCACATGCCTTTAATCCCAGCACTTGGGAGGCAGAGGTAGGAGGATCACTGTGAGTTTGAGGCCACCCTGAGACTACATAGTGAATTCCAGGTCAGCCTGAGCTAGAGTGAGACCCTACCTCAAAAACAAAAACAAAAACAAACAAAAGAAACTGTGGCATTTGCCCACAATGACTACTAAGTGGGAAATTATAAACAATTCTAAGAGTCTGCAGTTGTCAGACAGCTCTGAGAAAATAGAGTTTGTGGAGGAACCCTTAGAAATGTACAAGAAATGAACCAGAGAGATGGCTCAGCAGTTAAAGGCACTTGCTTGCAAAGCCTGACAGCCCAGGTTCAATTTCTCAGGAACCGCATAAAGCCAGATCCACAAAATGGCACATGTGTCTGGAGTTAATTTGCAATGACAAGAAGCTCTGGTGTGCCTATTTTACCCCTCCTCCCCCTCCCTCCCTCTCAAATAAACTAGAAAATGGCATAAGAAGACCTGAGTCTGGTGGCACATGCCTGTAATTCCAGCACTTAAGGGCTGAGGCAGAAGGATCACAAGTTCAAGGGCAGTGTAGGCTGTATCGAAAGTTTGGGTCCAGCCTAGGAAACAGTAAGATCCTATCTAAAAATAAAAAAAGTAAAAATAGGACTGCAGATGTGACTTAGCATTGGAGCACTTGCCTGGCATGCTTGAGGTCCTAAGCTTGATTCCCTCCAGTGTGACCAAAAATAAAACACCAAAAACAAAAGCAGCAGCAGAATAAAGTTCTATGTTCCAGTAACCATGCAAAGTTGACAGCTGTGGTGGTTTGAATTAACTGTGCCTTTTAAACTCGTGTGTTCTGAATGCTGGGTCCTCAGCTGATGACCATTCAGCAATTGAAGCTTGCTGGAGGAGGTATATGTTGTTGGAAGCACGCTTATGGGTGCTATAGGCTGTTTCCCCTTGCCAGTGTTTGGCACACTCTATCTACCTGTTGTTGGCCAGGAGGTGATACCCAGCCTCTGCTCATGCCACAGTTTCTCTTTCCATCATGGAGCTTCACCTCGAATCTGTAAGCCAAAACAAACCCTTTCCTTCTATAAGGTGCTTTTGGTCAGGTGCTTTGTGTCAGCAATGTGGAGGTAAATGTAACAACTGAGCAAAGGCCTTTTGAAGACAAGAACACAATCAAGTATTAAGAGCCACAAGCCTTCTCCAAGAGAAAAACTGGCAGAAGCAAAGGACCTTTAAGATTCCTCCCAGATTTAAATATGCTGAAACTTTCATATGATTCAGAATATTTTTCCCTGTATCCTCTTCAATGGCCAAGATAAAGTGAGGATTATGAAGCTAGGAGTCCCTTGTAAAGTCACAAGGGCCCACTGTCCCCTGGCTTGTGATTGGGAAGGCTGTTCCCATTGTGTTGGCCTTTCTCAGCAAACCAACACCCCCCTACCCCACTGTGGTAGTTTGAATATATGTCCCCCAATATATTCAGTGTTTTATTATTTTATAGTTTGCATCTGCAATCACCTTGCTAGAGGCAAGGTCACTGGGGACCAGTCTTAAGGTGTGGTGATGGTTTGAGAGTCCATTGTAAAGATATGCAAATGTGCCTAGCAGGAGTTCCTGAAGTGTGCTGTGTGACCTTTTAGCTGTAGTTTTGCTCTGTGTGCTGTGGTGGCTGGTTGGTTTCTCTCTCTCTGCTTGGCCCTGTGGAGAGCAGGCCGCTTCTCTTGCCATTATGGAACTTCCCCTGGATCTGTAAGCTTCAATAAATAATATCCCTTCCTCCATAACTGTGCCGGGTCTGGAAGTTCATCTCAGCGAACCTGAAGCTGTCTGCAACAGTAAAGTGGTACCGAGCAGTGTGGGGTGAGATGAACCTGACAGTGTGGATATTCATCTTTTGGAACCTTTGTTTTGGAGGAATGGGCATGGACTTGGTGCTTGCAACTGAAGGTGCCTTCTGGAGTGGTAAGCCAAGTTTTATGGACTATTCTGATGAGAGTTTGAGAATGCTAAGTGCAGACTGTATTGAACTTCGAGGGTTGGTTTATGAGCTTTCTAAGGGGAAGGAAAGACTGCAGAGGACTTTGTTGGAACTGGGCTACTGGCATAAGGGATGGCTATGTTCCGCTATCCAGGCCCAGAGTGTTTGATCAAGGTTAAATTTGTAATGGACTGATGTACTTGGCTAAAGATATCGGACTGAGATTTTAAGATTTTAAGTTGGAAAACCTGAAGCAAGTTAAAAGTAGAGGCATTGAGACTGGTTGAGCTGCTATTGTCAACGCATTAGCAATCTTAAGGAAGGTGGAAGGAAGGCGGCCTGACTTGATTTACATTAAAACAATGGAGAGGATGCCTGAGGAAAGACTGTTAAAAATGCAAACTCTTTGGAAAGAGTTGACTGGAGAAGGAACCTGCTTTTCAAGGCTATGGTTTATTTTGTCCGTGGATTTAGAATATGGCTGTGTCCTGCACACCTGGTATTAGTTTTGGAAATATGAAAAATGCATGGAATGGTCATGAGTTGCACATGGTTCCAGGAGCCGCTGCTGAGATGCGGCATGAGGCAGGGCATGAAGACCCTCAGGAATAGGCTGGAAGAGCCTTTTGGAAGATGGACCGTGGTTTGCATGGAGACCTGAAGATGTTTTGGATATACCAGGACTGTGCAAAAGGACTACCATGGAGTGCAGTGTTGGCATGGGATGAAAGTTTTCCCTGGCGACTCTGCCCAGCTGGAGGGGCGGGATTGGAAAACCTGTAGACTGTCAGTCTATGGTTATATTGAACTTGAACTGCAGAAGTTTGATGACTGTTGATGTTGGTTGAGTTTGCATTGTTTTAGTTTCTCCTTGCTATTTCTTATACAGTAAAAATGTTTACTCTGTGCCTTTACTTGTTGAAAGTATTTAACTTGTTTGATTTTACAGGACTCACTATCTTAAGTTGGTCAAGACTGTGAGAACCTTTGAAATTGGACTGAGTACAATTTACAATGTGTGATAGTTATAAATCTATTGGGGGCCAGGAGCTAAATATATTGGGGGCCAGGGGCGGAATGTGGTAGTTTGAATATATGTCCCCCAATATATTCAGTGTTTTATTATTTTATAGTTTGCATCTGCAATCACCTTGCTAGAGGCAAGGTCACTGGGAACCAGTCTTAAGGTGTGGTGATGGTTTGAGATTCCATTGTAAACATATGCAAATGTGCCTAGCAGGAGTTCCTGAAGTGTGCTGTGTGACCTTTTGGCTGTAGTTTTGCTCTGTGTGCTGTGGTGGCTGGTTGGTTTCTCTCTCTCTGCTTGGCCCTGTGAAGAGCAGGCCACTTCTCTTGCCATTATGGAACTTCCCCTGGATCTGTAAGCTTCAATAAATAACATCCCTTCATCCCTTCCTCTATAACTGTGCCTGGTCTGGAAGTTCATCTCAGCGAACCTGAAGCTGTCTGCAACACCCACAAATCATTCATCATCTCCTATTGGTTCAGTTCCCTGACATTTGTGCTCTGACTTGCCAACAACTCTTTAGAATAAACAAAGAAAGAGACTATGAAGATGGCTCAGTGGTTAAAGGAGTGTGCTTGCAAAGCATGCCTACCCACGTTCAATTCCCCAGAACCCATGTGAAGCTGGATGCAAAGTGGTACATGTATCTGTGATCCAAATGTACCAACAACAATGAGAGGTAGAGCCAAGAGAATCTAAAGTTTTCTAGCCAGCTAGTCTGCCATTCCTTTGCAGTCTGGTAGTTTGTCAAAGGACCCTGTCTCAGAGAATGTGGAACAGATATCTTGGAAGTTGTCCTCTGACTTCCACATGTGTGCCATGGTACGCCCTGCCCCCACAAACAAGCAAAGAATAAACTAAGATGGAAAAAGTGAAACAGGAGTTCTAGGATCATATTGCTGACACAGTTCAATACTTACAATTATGATGACATTAATTGATCAGAAATACTGCTGTTCTTCGGAGTTACAAATGGTCATGATTATCACACAGACAGGCTCAAAGCAATTGACAGCTCTTCTTATACACTGCAATTAATCTCAAAACCAGATTTATTTGTCAATTTTCAAAAACAAGTTAATGGAGCATGCAATTAACATGTTGTGTGAGTCCATGACAGGTATGACTCATGGTCCAGAGCAAATTCATGATGAAGCTTTGCCTTTGATTAAACCATGCTTCATGTGGCTAGATAGTCTCTTTCAACTACTTTATGAAGGTTTGTAGCTGAGGCTGAAAAATGTATGCAGTCACCTTTTGCTATTCTCGGAGGATGGACTCTAGAAGCTTTCAGGAAGAACAAAATCTGAGGACACTTCAGTCCCTTATATAAAATGGTATGTAGTATTCACATAAAACATATACATATCCTCCTGTATACTTTCAGGTGTGTCCAACCTGTGGGTATGGATGAGGTCCAGTACACTTGTAAATGACAATGTCATGTTGCAATGTCAAAATATTAGATACCATTGCCAGTAACTAATTTCTAAATGACTTATAATATCTGACATAATGGAAATGCTATGAAACTAGTAACTAAATGGTGACAAGAAAAAAGACTACAAGCTTATACAGACACAACCATCAGAAGCTTAACAATGTAGGCCATGCCAACAATAATGTAATATTTTTCTAACTATTTTGGATCCATTGTTAGTCAAATTTGTAGCTTTGGAATTTGTAGACATGGAGGGTTGACTCAAACCATCACTATGTCTTCCTAGCAGCAGGGACCAATTTATTTTTAAGTATGGTCTCTATTCTAGGCTGAGCTATGAATTCACCATGTAGTCTCAGGGTGGCCTTGAACTCACAGCGATCATCCTCCTGAGTGCTGGGATTAAAGCATGTACCACCATGCCTGGCTACCAGTTGTTTTTGATCAAATCAAATCTATATTGACCATAAAAGACCTGTATAATCATAGTAGTAATGAATTGTGACAATTTAGAACTGTATCTGCACACTTTCCTGGCTTTATTAAGCTTTGGATTTAGATAGAGAGCCAGCCAAACCTGGCCTATCATTTGTTTTCCTAAATAAAGTTTTCTTAGTACACAAGCAATAATATCTGCAAATTCTTGACCCTCTTTCCAAAAGGGCACTGAGATTTCTAACTTTTGAGGTTACTTCATAGAAGGCCATGCAGATCATGCCTGGTTTTCTTTGTGACAGGTGCTGTGAGGTAAGCCAGGTGCCATGTAAGACGACCAATGACCCTGATATCCTTACACCACTGGGGCCATGTGAGGGAGCTACCATATAGTTTCTACCAATAGCCAAACTGCCAACTACATGAATTGTGCTGGATTCCAAATGCACTTTAGTCTTCAGAGAACTGCAGTCATTCAAAGCTTTGAAGCATGGACAGTGCAAATGAGCCCTCTCCAATTCTGTAGTCAAATATAATTCAGAGGAATCTTACATCTATAGGAGATTCAAAATGTACATGGAAACATTAAAGGCTCTGAGAAGTTCTGAAGCCCAGACTTCTTATTTAGCTGAGAAGCCATTTTTGTTTTGAGATTCATGTTAGCTCCTAATCAATAAGATTAATGTTCTAATGAATACATTTTTGGAAACACTGGACCTCATTTATAACTTAGAATCATAGCTTGACTCACTTCTAGAGAGCCTATTGTAGTTGCATCTCAATAAAGTTCATCTTCATAAAGAAACCAAACTTTCCGGTTGGTAGTATAGCTCGGTGGTTGAGTACTTGCATAGTATACATGTGGCCCTGGGCTCCACCACCAGCACAATAAAGAAATAGTATCAGGAATTGTGGTCATTATTGGAGGGTCGTCTTGGAATATGATGAAGGGCTCAGCACTAGGGAAATAGGTTTGAAACCACAAAAGTAGGTCTTGGAGAAGGGCACCTCATCTTTAAGTGCCAGTAACCCTACTTCCCCATTTTTTTTTCACATTGCCCTATTCAATTCTTCTGCACTAATGAAGAACCATGTGTTACCCTCCCCCATTTCAGTTACTCACAATCACCCAGTTTATGTAGAGGCTTGTCTAAACTGCCAGTATGAGAAGGCTAAAGTCCACAGTAGCTGGATGCTCTCTTCTGGCAAATGCTTTGGAATCCAAGAACATGCACCAAAAACAAAGATTGTCTCCCTACATGGTGATAACTTTTCCTGTTTCCTCTGTGAAAGGAAATAGGAAAGCTTGAGCAAAAGGGATTAAGAGGGGCTTAAGCAAGCTCTTTCCAGATCCTCAGTGTTAGAAGATCCCATATTATGAACACATTGCCTCTAGTTATTTGAGTATAGTTCAGCTTTTTAATTCCACATGGGCTTTGTATTTTCTAAGTCACCCAAAGGAATACCACACACAATACAAAATGCACACATTAAGACCAAAGCCAAGGTTTGTATTTTTTCCCCCAAACCTTCATTATGCTTAACATCATTTTGGAGAGAAGTTTTAAATTATCTCTTCCACTATATTCCCCACTGCTGGCCTGCAGACAAATGTTGATGCTGTATAATGAGGAGAGCTGTGAGCCCATTTATTTGCTTATTTGTATTTGTGGTGGAAGTGGGATTATTATTTTTTTGAGAAGAGAAAATTGGAACATTGTTTAAGAAAAGTTTATGTTCAAAGAATTTTCTGTTTGGGAAAAAGAAAACCAGGACTGTTTGGACTTTAATGTTAGACAATATTTTGAGAGCATGTTTCTGCATCTTGCAAAATAATCATTGCATAAATTATTTGTTATGTTTTCCAGAATAAATAAACCGTGTGTCACTTATGCTTTATAAAACTTATAAATGTAGATGGGAAATAAAATGTGTTCCTAGGATTTTTTTTCTCTTTTGCTGTAGGGAAAGCAGAGTGAGTAAAAGGCACATAGAATTCACCAGGAACCAAGGGATGCCATGGTGCTTTTTTCTATTTGAATGGCACTTCTGGGTTACAACAGCATAAATATTGAGCCCTGGGATTGATTATGCATTGCTTAGTAATGTTCCACATCTTACTTTCATGCATGATTTCTGGCTGTTTCTTCACTTGGTGTCGCAGTTACCTTTGCATTGCTTGACAGACACTCAATCAGAAGCATCTTATAGGAGAGAAGAGTTTATTTCAGGCTTACAGAATAGAGGAGAAACTCCATCATGGCAGAAGAAGCTGGCTCACTCCAGTATCCTCAGAAGAGAGAGACCACCAAACAGCCAACATACATGAGCATTGAGAGCTCAAACTGTTAACTGTTCTTTAGATACCTAGGCTGGACTATACGATCTGCCTCCAGTGACATACCTCTTCCCTAGCAGGGCTACTTCTGCTAGAGACTCAAGTTTCAAGCTCAATCTTAATTAAAAACATGAGTCTATGGGGGCATACACTTAAACTACCACATTCCTCCCCGACCCATAGACTCATGACCATCTCACAATGCAAAGTGCATTCAGTACAACTTCGAAGGTCCCCATAGTTTATACCAAACTTAACATTGTTCCAAAGTCTAAAATTTCATCTGAGATTCAAGACTGTTTCTTACTTGTGAGCTCTATAATATAAAAACATAATTACATATTTCCAACACATAATGGCACAGAGTAAACATTTCCATTGCAAAAAGGCATAACAAGGAGAGACTGGGCCAAAGCAAAATAATAAATAGTAGGCAAACAGCAAACACCTGCAGTTTAAGTCCAGCATCCATACCAGTGATGAAAGCCTCTGGACTCCAATTTCCCCACCCCAGCTGGTCTGAGCAGCTCTAAATCCCAAGCCAGCAGCTCTCCATGGTAGCTGTGCCACAGTCCTGGTTTATCCAAAATATCTTCAGGTCTATACTGTAAACTATGATTCATCTTCATACCTCCATAGAATAGCATTACTTGGTCTCCACAATGGGAATTTCAACCCTGTTTCCTATTGCTGTAACTATGGCTGGAACCAGTTCATCTTCATGCAATGTCCTTATTGGGCCTCCACATAGAGATTTCAACATCCCTACTTCACATGCCACATCTCAGCAGCTCTGGTTCACCTTCATAAAATGGCCCTACTGGGTCTCCACGCAGGGATTTCAACTGTGTTTCACTTTGCTCAGGGGCCATTTCCAAAAAAGAAATCGTTGCACTTCATAACCATTTCTTTGTATTTTTCATGTTTCTAAAATCAATGCCAGGTGGGCAGCATAGCCACATTTGTAAATCCAGGAGGGGGGAGAATAAACCATGAACTTGAACAGCAATGTGCACTTTCATTGGTCTTCCTTCAAGGTACCTTCTTTCAATGGCTCACCCTTGGGGCATCATTTCCATTGCAAAACAGTTGGCCCACCCTTGATTGTAGTAACCTGCTTAACAAAACAACTATAGCTTCAGTAACCTAAAACCAGTCTCTGTTCCTATAATTTCAAACTTGCTTGACTTTTTTTCCTGTGATAAACTGTACATTTTTCATATCTTTCTGTTCTATACTTTATGCCAAGCACACTAGTCCATTATTTTTTAATTCAACCTTGATCAAAGTCTCTGGGCATGAGCAGAAGAATTTAGCCAGCCTTTCTGCCAGTAGCCCAGTTCTAACAAAGTTCTCTTTCTCCTTTAAAAGTTCATAAGCCAAGCCTTCACAGTCCACAGTTCTCTCTGCATTTAGCATTTCCAAACTCTCACCCTAATAGTCCATCAATCTCTGCATACAACATTGTATGACTTCTCCAGTCCAAAGTATCAAATCCTTCCACATGACTCTCAGACACAAGTTCCAAAAGACCAAAACCCACATAGTCAGATTCATTGCAGCAAAAACATAGTACCAATTTTTACTGTTGCATTTACCCTCATGTTGCTGGACAAACACCCAACCAGAAGCAGCTTATGGGAGGAAAGGTTTATTTCATGCTTCATGCTTATAGAATCCAGGGGAAGTTTCATCATTACAGAAGAAGCTGGCTCACTCCAGCATCATAGTCGAGAAAAAAAAAAAAAAAACAACTGCAAACAGCCAGGAAACATGAACCAAAGCTCAAACTGCTCTTTACACACCTAGTTGGCTGGACTATAAGATCCACCCCCAGTGACATACCTCTTCCCTAGCAGGGCTTTGCCTGCTAGAGACTCAAGTTGCAAGTTCAATATTAATCAAGAACACCTGAGTCTATGGGGCCATGCATTTAAATCACCATACCTGATGACTCTGGTAAGCACTATCAATGGTTTAAGCCACTATAGTAACAACCTGAGGTTAGTATTGTTGAAAAAGAAGCTGTAAACCACAAAAAAATTAAGATTTTTTTTCCTCTGAGCATAGCTAGGGTGTGGAAGCATGATTATGGCTTCATCCCTGTATAGATACCACATAGAGGGTAACCCATTTAGCACATAGAAATGATTCCTGAGGACTATAGGTTTAGTGACCATACTTTTTCAAACAAAACTTAGGGCAAGTGGTCTGGGAAAGAACTATTTATGGTCTGTAAATATATTTAAAAGGATTCTAACAAAAAAAGGCCTTTTAGTTACTTATATGATACATCATTGTATAGAAAAGAATAAAAATTAAATAGATCTTGTTCCAAGCATTTTAATGTGCCTATAATATCAAACTTTACCATTTATAGAGGAGGAATTATTACTGAAGCTTCAAATTAAGTGTTTTACAAAATTACCACATTTTCTGTCCTTAAAATAACTCTAAGAAGTGAGTAGTATTAATTCATTTTATAGTGAGGATCACTAAGAATCTGAGATGAGAAGTAGTTTACCAAGATTACATAGTTAGTAAACAGTAAAGCTGACATTCCTACTGCCATTCAGGCTGGAAAACCTCTCTCTCTCTCTTTCTCTTTCTTTCCCTCTCTTATCCCCCACCCAGCCACTGCCCACAGGGTCTTGCTCATGCTAGGCAAGTGCTCTACCATTGACCTTCACGCCTATTTCTTGTATTTAATGAGGGCTTTTTACTCTTTGCCAATTGCTCTTCCATCTAGCTTTGGAATGCAGCAAAAGGCTATATAATTTAATTGTTCCTAGATATTTATAACTGTGTATAGAGTATAACCCTATTTCTTTAATTAATTCAAGGTAACATTTACTGACTACCTACTTGCTACTAGGTACTAGAATAGTAGTTACAGACTATAAAGATTTGTATATAATTTCCAAAATGTCTTGTGTTACTGGTTTCTAGCTCTACTGCCTTGTAGTCAGAAGAGATATCTGATATGATTTTAATATTTTAAAAATCTGTTGTTTTGTTTTGTGGCCTATACATATGGTCTGTGCTAGATAATGTTCCATATACTGATGAGAAAAATTTGTATTTAGCAGCTTGTTGTTTTTGGAGAAAGACACAGAGACAGAGAGCGAGAGAGGGAGAGAAGGCAGATAGAGATGGGAGTGCCAGCAGCCTCTCAGCTGCTGCGAACGAAATCTAGATGCGTGCACCCCCCTTGTGGTCAAGTGTGGCATTGCGCCTTTGCGTCACTTTGCATCTGGGTAAACGTGGGACCTGGAGATTGGAACCGCTGGAGATTGGAACCAGCGTTCTTAGGCTTAGGAGGCAGGCACCTTAACCGCTAAGCCATCTCTCCAGCCCTTTAGCAGCTTTTGAGTGCAATGTTCTGGAGATATCTGTTAGGTTCATTTTGTCTATAGTATAATCCTTATGTCTTCATTAGTTTTCAATCTATTAGGTAGAAATAAGAAGTACTGATGTGCATAGTATGGTAAGTAACAATTATGTACTATCCATCTCAAAAATATAGAAGAATTTTGAATGTTTTCTCTATAAAAAAATCGATAAATGTTGCTGGTTGTGGTGATAGGAAATTGCTTGCTGGTAGGAAATTGTTGAAGAGGCAGAGGCAGGAGGATCAGGAGTTCAAGGCAAACCTGGGCTAATTTAAAAAAAAGAATTGGTAAATGTTTGAGGCAATAAATGTTTAATCTGATTTAAATGTTGTGCATTGTATACATGTATTGAACTTTACATGGCACCCTGTTAATATGCACAACATTTATGGTTTTGTATATCAGTCAAAGAAGTTTATAGGCTGATAAAAAGAATATAAGTATTAATAGATATCAGCTAAAACTTTATAGGTCAATCTGAGCATGCTCAGAAGAATTTCTATCCAGAATTTTAACCTTTTAAATGTGTACTCCATGCCTTTGAGCTAAACATGTTCCAAAATGCTCTTATTCTCTTTATTTCTTGAATTATGACATTAAGCTGAGCATACTTGAAAATATACTGCTTAACTGAGCATGCTCAGGAATGTTCCCACTCTAAATGACTATATATTGGCTCCCTGAATAAAATTCCCCATGCTCCCTGTGATGTTTACTCTCAATTGTCAAGTTGATTGGACCTGGAATCAACTGGGAGACTTATCTCTGGGCAGGTCTGTGCGGTCATTTCCAAGAAGGATTACCTGAAGGGGGATGATCTTCTCCTAGAGTGGGTGGCACCACCCACTCTGGACAGCAGCCCAGATCTAAAGAGGTTCAAAGGGAAAGCTATGCTGCTTGCTTGTCTGCCTTCCCTTTGGGCTGGTGAGTGTGTCTGTATATTGTTGTTGCTGTTGTTGCCCTCCTTCACTCCTATCACAACCCAGCTTCTTCAGCCTTCCAACATGGACTAAAGATAAACTGCCCTCCAGGAATCCCCTCGGCCATCAGCAGTATATTGGGACTGCTACGGCTTCCAGCCTCAAGTACTGAGCAACTACTAGGCTTTGACATTTCTACTGTCAGACAACCAATCTTGGGACTACCTAACCCATATAACAGAAGCCAATCTATTAAGTCCTATATATTCATTCTATTGGTTTTGTTCATCTAGAGAACCCTGCCTAAGATGCTTCCTTCGTTGGAGGATGCTGCTTTGGAAATAACTCCTATGATCTCCTTACCTGCTGCAGTCTTTCTCTTTCATGTCTTACCTGTGCTTGCTCTGTGCTTGCATGCATCAAGATGAGAACCCACTGTATTTGATTATACTACTAATGAGTTTTCTGATCAGAATTGGCATTTAATCAGGTCATTATAAGTTTATGGTGCTGTCAAGGGCTGTTGTGTAACTATTTACTCCCAAATGCAGTGGCATTAAGCAATCATTCTAGTTTGCTCACTATTTTATTTTTAGGAATGCAGAAAGTCAAGAAATTGTTGCTTGGAGTGTCTCAAGTCATTGCAGTCTGCATTGACTGGAACTGTGGTCATCTGAAGAGGTGAGGGGCTAGCTATACAAAATGGCACACTCATATACCTGGCTGTTGTGTGACTTTTCTTGGAGAGCTATGAACAACATGTATTCACTCAAGATAGGGCACCAACAACAGACAAAAGAAATGATTCCACCCATCTAACTTAGTGAGCCATTGAGTTTACCAGAGGTTGCTTACCAGAGCATAGAGTTACTTACAGGAGCATGGGTGACTCAAAGGCAGCCTCATTACTGAAAAGCTCATTATAGAAGATGACTCACAAAATCTGCATCCTTAGAGCTCCCTGCATAGCTTCCAGGCAGCTTATCTAGTGGTGAGATTCCTCTCACAGCAATTGTTACTGTTTATATAATCTTAGGGAGAGGCCTTGTGAATCTTGTAAGTCTCAGAAAAAGAAAAGTGGTATAGTTGCATCTGGACACTAGTTTTAACCAGACTCCATAGACAGTCTGAAGTTTGTTTGCCCTACACAATTAGTTGTATCCTGAGGCAAGGGGGCTTCCTTTCCTGCCTCACTGCCAGTAAGTCATTGCTCTTGAACTACCTATACCTACTGGGTTAGGATGCAATCTCCCTTGCCAGAAGGCTCTACTTGACCAAGAGCAATTCTGTAGATAACCTAGCAGCTAGAAGTCCTCATCAGTCCTGACATCTAACAATGGTTAAATTGGCCCAGAAAAGAGGATTTGGGAGAAACATCAACAGTATCCACTATAAGGATATCAGTTTAGACTCTTAAAATGAAAACTGAGCATGTCTAGAACCTTTTGGCCTGCTAATGGGGGTAGGTAGGGAGAGAGAGAGAGAGAAAGAGAGAGAGATAAGGAGAATGTGGATTTGTGCATTACTATGTTTATTGAAACTTCCCACCGTCATAATTTATATACCTCTTAAAGGTCCTAGCAAGTGCTATTTGTTTCATCTCTGGTGTTCTGAGATCTGTTCAATGCATACTGGATGATTGAGAATAGACAAATCACTATTTTCTTTTCACTTTGAGAGTGCTTAAGCAATCACTGAATGTGTTATAAGATAAATGTAGCTTTTCATTTAGGTACTGTTTACTTCCTTAAAGTGAATATAAAAAAATTATATGGGAATGACTTACAGTTCAAAGGAAACACACACGTACCAGATCTTTAGATGGATGGTTTGGCAGTCTGCCACCAGAAATCTCCCAGTTCCCTTTTGTTATTAGAGGCAAACACCAAACTGAATCAACATTATCGGTGCCCACTTGGAAGGGATGTGGACGTTGCTTTCCAGAGCAGTCCAAAGGTTAAGTTACTCAAGATCATTCTATGTTGTTTTCTCTAAGTTCTGGGAAGAGGATCATCATTAAATTCTGCCTTCATTCCAGATTTACAGCACTCATAGCCCTTGGATAAGGGGAGAAGAACCTTTTGTGCATTTTGTAAAGTTATCTTCTTTAGGCTCCTAGGAAAGTTTAATGGAGTGTGCATATATATTTACTTGAAGACATCATGGTTTTATTGTTTGTACTGGAAGCCAGGGTTCCCATGGACAGGTCTTCCACAATTACAGGAGAGAAAAAAAATATACATAAAATCACTCATAGGGGCTGGAGAAGTGGTTTAGCAGTTAAGGCACTTGCCTGCAAAGCCAAAGGACCAAGGTTCGATACCCCAGGACCCACGTAAGCCAGATGCACAAGATGACACATGTGTCTGGAGTTCATTTACAGTGGCTGGAGGCCCTGGCAAGCCCATTCTCATTCATCCATTCATTTTCTCTCTCTCTCTCTCTCTCTGCCTTTTATGGCTCATCTCTCTCAAATAAATAAATAAAAATGATTTAAAAAATCACTCATAGACTATCGCTGTTCCAGAGCTGTTGAAGATCAGAATTATATTTTGATTGAATGACCAAAAGAAAGTGTTTCTAACACATCTTAGATGCCACCTCACTAAGCAAACCAGTGAGTGAAGTTCCAAAGACAAAATGCTGGCTTTTTATTTTGTTCAGGCTGCTTTGGCAAAATACTATAACCTGGCAGCTTATAAACAAGGAACACTTTTTTCTCACAGTTCTGAGGGTTGGTAAGTTTGAGATCAAGATGCAACAGGTTCAGTGACTGGTAAGAGCTGTGTCTTGGTTGATGGTTGATGCAGGGGCAAAGGGATTCTCTAGGAACTCTTATTTTTATTTTTTGAGTATATATGTATGATGTGTGTGTGTGTTTGTATATGTGAGTGTGGGTACACACATGCCACAGTGTACCTTTGGAGGTTCTTGCCTTCCACTTTGTTTTGAGGCAAGATCTCTCTTTGTTTACTACTATATTTACCAGGCTAGCTAGTCCACAAAATTGTGGAGATTCTCCTGTCTCTACCTTCCTTCCAGCACTGGCATTATAGATGCTTGCACAATTGCATCTGGCTTTATGTGGGCTCTGGGA
Source organism: Orientallactaga sibirica (assembly GCA_036365145.1). Taxonomy (NCBI): domain Eukaryota; kingdom Metazoa; phylum Chordata; class Mammalia; order Rodentia; family Dipodidae; genus Orientallactaga; species Orientallactaga sibirica. The sequence continues at coordinate 8,360,696 of JAEOAD010000372.1, read as the reverse complement.
ATCTGAACTCAGGTACCTATGCTTGTACAGTAAGAATTATCCACTGAACCATTTCCCCAGACACTTTGGCTTCTTTTATAGAGGTACCGACCTTATTCATGAAGCCCTACTCTTGTGATTTGATCAGATCCCAGAAGACCTGTCATCTAACACTATCACCATGGGGTTAGAATTTCTATAGAGGAGTTTTAGTGTGATACAAGTATTCAGCCCACTGCCTAGGTTTCTATATGTATTTTTACTGGAATAAAAATCACTTGTTATTTAATGGATAAGGAAATAATAATGATTTAGGAAACCTTGTCTCAGATTTTCTGTCTGTCTGAAGTAATAATGTTTTTTTTGTTCGTTTCTTTTTGGTTTTGTTGTATTAAGAGTAAAACCCAAGGCCTCACACATGAGAGGAAAGTGTTACAGCACTAAGCCTTAATTTAATAGTGTCTTAGATCCATCATGCAGAATCAATTGGAGCATCTAAGGCAATAGAAATTGAAAGGAACTTCATAAATTCCCAAGTGATATTTAAATATTCAAAACTAAGAAACATTCATTACATGTTAAATTCAAATGTGTTAGTTTTTAATTCTATTATATAAGATATATACTCATGGCAACATTAAAAAATAGAATTTAGGGCTGGGAAGATGGCTCAGAAATTAAATTGCTTGCAAACTCTGTTGGTTTGGGTTCAGCTCCCCAGGATCCTTGCAAAGCCAGATGCACAAAGTGTCACACATGTCTGGAGTTCACTTACAGTGGCAAGACGCCCTGATACACCCATATTCTCTTTCTCCTCATAATATAATATAATATAATGGGTTATTAGATTAAAAATGATAATTCTATGATTTTACTTTGTTTGGATAGAGTTTTAGAAAATATAACCAAGGACCTCAAGATAATAAACTGAGTGGGCCCTAAATTCAATGGCAATAAGAGAAAAACTATAGAGGAAGGCCATGTGAAAACAGTGGCAGAGATTGGATTGAATATAGGCAGCCACCATAGCCGAAAGAGGCAAGGAAGGTCTCCTGCCTAGAGCCTCAGAGAGAAGCTGGCACTGCCAACACCTTCAGGGCTTCACCTGCCAGAACAGCAAGGGAATAAACTGCTGTTGTCTTAAGTCTCCACATTTGTGGTGATTTGTTATAGTAAACCTAGGAAACTAGCACAGATGCCCAACAACCGTGAAGAGAGTCCAACAATTTTCATCATGGCAGACTGGAGAGAAGTATATTGATAGACAGGGGCCTGTGGTGGCTGGCATTCTATGATATATAGTTTTTTTTCTAATGAAAAATTTATTTTATGGTTGTTTAAAAGGGGGACGTCACCTTACATGGACTGAAACAAAACAATAGGAAGTAATCCTAATACATAATATAGATTGAGCATGGAATTAAATGGGTGAGAATTTCCTCTATATTTTTTAAACCTTTTATTAAAAAGACCCATACATATACAAAATATATCATGATCATCATTCCTACCACCACCCTCCCTTTTTGCCCTCCTCTTACCCCTTTCCACCGAATCTTCTTTCCAACTAGTTTCTCTTCTATGTTGCTGGCATCATTTTTCCCTCTTATTATGCAGGTCTTGTGTAGGTAGTGACAGCCACTGTGAGGTCATGAATATCACAGTCACTTTGTATTTGCAAGACAGTATTGCAAAGCACTCCTCCCCTTCTTTTGGTTCTTATATTCTTCCTACCACCTCTTCTGCAATGGTCCCTGAGCTTTGGAGGGTGTGACAGAGATGTCTCACTGCTGAACATTCTACTGTCACTTCTTAGCACCTTGATGAGTTTGAGTGTCCCCAGTGGTCACTGCCATCTGAAAAGAGAAGCTTCTCTAACCCAAAATGAGAGTAGCATTAATATGTGGGCATAAATAGGGCAGGTTGGTGGGCATAATATATCCATTTATCTAGACAACAGTGGTAGTTCCCCTCCACCTGGGGCTTATGACCTCCTCAGTAATAGGTGTCTGGTTAGGTTTTCAGTACCAGGCATGAATTCCCTCCCATGAAGCAGGCCTTAAATCCAATCAGAGAAAAGTTGGTTTCTCCCATAATATACATGCCACCATTTTTTTTTCTTATCAATGTGCCCTGCTATGGAGGGTACAATTAGCACTTCCAGTTCAGACCTATATACCCAACTTTGAGATGTGTATTGCCACAGTGTAAACCAATTCAATTTCTTTTGTAGGTGAGTTTCTCTTTCTCTTTCCTATGTTGAGATGTAAAGCTGGTTCTCTCTCTGGTGCATTATAGGCTTGTTGTGTTGGTTAAGTTAGTCAGCCCTTTGGATCAGCTGGTCAGGATCCTTTAGGGGAGAAAGTGGCTGGGATCCCTTGGTGTCCTGCAATCTCCAGTGGTGGTCCTGGTATTGGGTGTTTGTGTATGGGGGAGGGGAGGTTGTGAGGTGTTATTTGGTGGTGGTCTAGAGCTGTTCAGCTGGTCCCAGTTGTTTTCTCTTTCAGGTACTTTTGAATTTATAGGGCTGTTGTGAATGGGAGAATCCCTTCCTGGTAATTTGGTCTGCTGTTGTTGTTTCAGACAGAGCAGGGCCAGTAACATATGATATGTCTTAATATGCCCACATAAAGGACACCTTCACTCTTTTTGTGTCAACCTTCACTCCAGGCAAGGCAATGCTTGATGAACTTTAAATGTCCCCACTTGCAAGCTATACCAGAGAGCCTGGTGCTGGCTACTATGGACATTGTGCAAGTGGTGTTCAATCAGGTCCAAAAGAGCAGCACTTCCTCTTTAAAGTGAAGTATGGAAATGGAAGAAAAAAGAAAGGGACTGCAGGTGAAAACAAAGACGAGAAGAAAAGAAAGTATCTGACTCAGAACTTCCATCATCTTCACCTCAGATTTTATATGTCCCATTTTTGTTTCTATTTAGTAGTGTTTAAGTATTTTAATAGAGATTGGTTCTTATAAAGCACAGTTGGAAACAATGCACTATAATTGTGATTTTTAAAAATTTATTTATTTATTTATTTATTTACGAGTCTCTGTGTGTATGTGTGTGCATGTGTACCACAGTGTGCATGTAGGGGTCAGAGGACAACCTCAGGGTATTTCTTCTTTCCTTTCACCTTGTTTTTGAGTCAGGGCCTCTTGTTTTTGCAACTGGTTGCCGTGAGCTTCTGGATTCTCCTGGCTCTGCCTCCCATTGTCATAGGTGCATTGAGATTATAGATGTAAGTGCTGCTTTGCATCCCACTTTATATGGACATTGAGGAGGATCAAACTTGTGTTGACAGGCTTTTAAGCAAATGCTTTTAATATCTGAGTCCTCTTCCTAGCCCCAGGAAGTTCTTTACTATTTGAACAACCTTAATGCGACACCTGAAACCCATAGATTAATCTGTAGAGGCTTGAATTTATAATATGGGTTGTTTATGTCCAGTTTTGACATTTTCTCCAGAAAGATTTTCGTATTTGATTTCGAAAGTTCTTATAAAACTTAAAGATTAGGTATATACAGTGTTTTGAACCAAGTCAGAGTTCAAGAAACAGTGATCTTTATTATAGTCAATAACTTGATTAGAAGCAAGTTTATAACTGCAACTACAGAGCTTCTTCTCTTCTGAGAAGCTCAGAGGTGTAGCCTGAAATGGTGAGAGACAAGCTCTGCTATAGTTTGGATATAGTTGGCTTTGTTTTGCAAGGATTCACACACTGAAAACCAATCCTTACTGAACACTTAACATTGTAGTGTCTGGAGGTACGGCCTTTGGGAGGTTGAGAGAGTGAAACCCCCATAATTAATTTTTGGTGGTTCAGGGTATCACATGGCAATAGACAGAACGGAAGCATTTAAGTGTGTGTACATGTATGTTTGTGTGTCCTTTGGTCTCTCTCCTCCCATGATTAGCAACCTCTAGATTCTGACAGTAAGAAGGCCATTGCCAGATAGGAACCTTGACCTCCTGTATTAGTTACTTTTCTTGTTGCTGTGAGCAATACTGACAAGAAGCAACTTGAGAGAGCAAGGGTTTATTTTGGATTATGGTTTAAGAAGGGATACAGTCTATAACGGTGGGGAAGGCAGACATGATGACAGGAATCTGAGGTCACTGATCACATTGTGTCTGTAGTCAGAACGCAGAGAGAGATGAATGACAGTGCTCACCTTGCTTTCTTTGTATATCATCTGTGACCCCAGCCCATGAAATGGTACCACCCTTATTTAGTATGGGTCTTTTCATATCAATTAACCTATTCTAGAAGGTACTTTATAGACAAAGTTGGTTTCCTAGGTGATTCTAGATCCAGTCAAATTGGCAAGGAATATTAATCATAACACTTCCAAAGCAATGAGCCAAAATGAAATTCTTTTGTTTATAGTTCACCTAGTCTATTGTATTGTGTTATTGACCATAGAACTCAATTATTGAAAGCTCTGTATTAATGGTGAGTTTTTTCCCCATGCCATGGGCCAGATTCCTTAATTCTTCAAACACAGTATGTTCTTCCAACTCTAATGTCTTCATAAGGTACAAACTGTGTGAACATGTCAACATTTCCAGTTTGAAATATTAATCCTTGAGTCAATGCACACTGGCTTTCACAATTATTTATTACACTGTGTTGTCATCTGGTTACTGTGCTTCTGGGATATCAGAAATTCCATACAAAATAAAATAGGTTAATAGACAAAGAGAAAGCTAAGCTTTTTACCTAGTTCAACACTTTCTGCTTTGTTTGTGTTTCTTTTTCCTCCTAGAAGAACTAAACACCTCCTGATTGTTCGAATGATTGTGTAGCCGAAGCTCACTCCACAGAAAAAAAAAAATCAATACCTGAGAGATGGGTTCTGAGAAAAGAGAGAGAGAGAGAGAGAGAGAGAGCAAGAGAGCGAAATAGAGAGAGAGAGAGAGAGAGAGAGAGAGAGAGAGAAAGTAAGTCTTAGAAAAAGGAAAGAAGGGAGGAAGGAAGGAAAGAAAGAAACTTCATTAAGGATACTAGTGGCCTGAAGGGAGATAGACATTTTAATGTCTGAAGCACCATCTTCTACTTCTTTGGAAAAGTGGAGAATATTGATATGAAGATCAGATTAGATTCTATGTGCAGAGATCTGTGTTTGTCCATGAGCTTGAGTGAGTCAGTTTGGTATTTAGACACTGCTTGGAGGTGGTAATTACCTAGGGAAAATCTATTCTTTTCTTAAAAATTATTTTATTTTCATTTATTTGAGAGAGAAATATACAGAAATAGGCAGAGAGAGAGAGAGAGAGAGAGAGAGAAAGTGAGAGAGAGAAAGAGAGAGAGAGGGAAGAAGAGAATGGTTGCACCAGGGCCTCCAGCCATTGCAAGCGAGTTCCAGATGCATGCATTCCCTTGTGCATCTGGCTTACATGGGTCCTGGGGAGTCAAAGCTGGGTTCTTTGGCTTTGCAGGCAAGCACCTTAATGACTAATCCATCTCTCCAGCCTGAAGATATATGCTTATCCTAAGGGTAAGATGCTATGGAATACAGAGTGAAAACTATCTGGGGGAATTAGACAGGAAACAAGAAGAAAGCAAGACAGAGCCACTCATGACAATGGCCTATTACAATTGGTGTTGATTCTCCCCTACGTGCTAAAAGTGACTCCTTGTTAGTGAGGGGAATGTGGCCAAGAATTTTAACCTCAAACTTGTTGTAGTGGACATAATGCTATTGTATCTGCTCAGCATCTAATCTTCTTTTTCACTGGAGGAATTCTGTTCTTCCTTACTCTTTATGATTTGTTGGTGAATAGGACTCACCCTAGAGATGGGTTAAGAAATCAAAGACTGGACTTCTCTTCCTTTTGGCCACTACATATGGGTCAGATATGAAAAAAGACTTTGTTGTAGTTTCAGTATTAATTTTTTAAAAATTATTTAAAAACTTTTTTCTGTTCATTTTTTTATTGACCACTTCTATACTTACACACAAAAAACACATGATATTTCCCTCCCCTCCCCCCATTTTTAGAGAGGAAGAGTGAATTGGTGTGGCAGGGCCTCAGCCACTTAATCGAACCCAGATGTTTGTGCCACCTACTGGGCATGTGGGACCTTGTGCTTGTGTCACCTTTGCGTGGCTTACGTGGGATCGGGAGAGTCAAACATAGTTCCTTAGGCTTCGCAGGCAAGTGCCTTAACTGCTAAGCCATCTCTTCAGCCCTGAGTCTTAGTTTTCTAATACTTTCAACTAAAAGAAATCCTATTCACAAGTGTTATGGGAAATCGAGACCAGTTTGGGATTAGAGACACCCCTAACAGTCAGACCAGCACTGGAAACAAACTCCTAATGAGATATTGATGAAGAGAATTTGTCATGGTCCTCCTGGAACCAACTAGGAAAGAGGTCTGCTTTGATGCATCAACTCAGGTATAGAATCAGCCAGGCAGGTGTTTTCATTAGCTGTGAATTTGCTATGGGACCACAAATCAATCACCTTTATTTAGACCATACAATTCTCTTTTGTCAAACCCAGTGTTTGTTAACCAGTCATTTGGACTTACTTTGGCCTTTCTTCAGTGGGAAGGGAGAACAGAAAGAAGATGAAACCAGCACTCTTGGTTTCATTTGCTCAGGTTAAGTCTAAATGAATAAACTTATGGTCTAGTTTGTGAGTTTCATATAAATGTGATTAACATGAACCAGTCCCACTAGGGAGCTCAACTGGATATCTGGACTGTTTGCAGTCAGCTTTGCATTGCTGGCAGAAAACACCTGACCAAGAGCAGCTTGTAGGAGGAAAAGTTTTATTTTCACTTACAGACTTGAGGGGTAACTCCATGATGGCAGAGAAAAACCTATGGCATGAGTAGAGGATGGACATCACCACTTGGCCAACACCAGGTAGACAACAGTAGCAGGAGAGTATGCCAAACACTGGCAGTATATTGTTGGAGTTTGGCTTATAACTCTTATAGCTAGATTTCCCTTGCCAGTGTTTGGCCTCCTACTTTCTAGACAAATGTTCTGCCACTGAGCTACATCCCTGTTCCCTTTTGATATTTTGTGTGATGGCTGCAATGTTAACTATGAAAAGTGACCATTCCTATCTCTGGTAGGATGCTCTAAGACGCCACTTGGTAAAGTGAGTCATTATTGTTCTGAAAGTTTACACCCAGCACTATCCTAGGAGGGAATCTAGTTTGAGAGAAAATAGGTGGAAGATTTAATGTCCAGCTTATTTTACAATATGGATTTTTGCAGCATTGTTGAGACAAATAGTGCCATTTAGAGGACATTACTCTTCATTAAGGAGACTTGTTATTCCAAGGTGAACAGGAAATAGCAAACTATTAATAGACTGTCTTAGATGTTTGCTTATTAAGTGCAGCAAACACTAAATATCTACTATGTACATGGTATGTGTAAAGTAAATGTTCCTCTTTACAAAACGTAAGTGCAAGATGCTGTCAAAGTAATTTCATAATCATTTCATAAGCCAAATAAAGGCACTTATCATAAAGGTTGTAATATGTCTTAAATGTCAGAGCAGTAACTGAACAATTATAACAGTTAGGGCACATTTTGTTATTAATTTGTCACTCTTACTATGACATTAAGTTCCTTCCTCCTCCAAATTGCTCATTTGACATTTTTCCAGTGTAGATTGTGAGAAGCTTCACAATGGACATTGCCACATTTCACTTTTTTCTTTTCTACATTTTTAAAAGCATACACATTTTAGCATGAATACCTTCTTCTAAAAATATTCAAATGGTTGCAAAGCAAGTGCTCTTTATGATTCCTATCCAGTCTTGTTCCCCTTTCCTGACGGTGCTCTGCCAACTGGTTGCTACTTCCACTTGTAGCCCCTTCCATTGGCATTTCCATGCATCTGTCAACGTCTGATTTGGGTTTTGGTATGTGTATTGATAAATTTGATCAAACTGTATGTATTGATTTGATATTTACCTCTTTTACTTAATAGGATGTGTTAAGGAGCTTCCCTAAGTATAGATAGATTTATTCATGAAATAATTCCACAAATATTCATTAAGCACTACTGTAGATTTCATTGCTTTTCAGAAAATATTCCTTATTCTTTCTCCACCTCTCCAGAAGTGGTGTATGTTTCCATGCATCAGTTATGTGGAGTTTGTTATATGAATTGCTTATGCCAATCAGATAGGAATAGTGGAGGACATTGTGCCAGATATTACCAGAAGCCTTTAAACACATTGCAACTTCTTATTGTTTTCTTAGGCTCCTGCCCTCCATTAAAATACTATGTCTACCGTGTTCTTCAACCAGGGCCTCTGCATAGAAAGACACATAGAATATAGCTGAATGCACGCCACAGCCTGGGACTGAGTTACTATAGTTGTCTGTAGGACCATGAACAAGAAATAAATATTTGTTACTATAAGCTACTGAGTTTTTGGAATATTTGTAACTCAGTAGGTTCAGAGCAAAGTAGATTGGTTACAAACAAACAAACAAATAACAAAATACCTGCTATTTGCCAGCCATTGTTCTAGATGTTGGAAAAAATCCAAGAAATCCTTCCTCATGTAGATTTACACTGAGAAGCTAAGTAGTATTTCATGGGTTCACTTTGTAGCCCACATTGGCTTCAAATTCAGATCCTTCTTTCTCTGCCTCCTGAGTGCTTTGGTTAGGAGCATGCACCACCACATACAGCTACTTAATACTTCTGCCTCGTCCTTCCCATTCCTGCCAACACCTATTCACTCCTTTCCTGTTCGCTTTTCACCTGGACCATGGAAGCACACCACTTAGTTCTTCTAGGTTCCATGCAATATGGCGGCACAACTTCTACCCATGACTTTGCCTCATACAAAATTGAATGACTCTTTCTCTTTTTACATGTAAAGCACAGGTTTGATTTTAGTCTCAACCCTTCCCCTTTTCTCAGCTTCATCCATCCCTTCCTCTTATACTCTCATGTTTGGCTAGATCAATGTGTTCACTGTCCAGAGCACACAACCTATAGTGTGGACTGTCTCCTGGACCACCCAGAAGGCTCCCAGCTGCTGGATGTATTGGTATATGGTGGCTTTCATATGTATCTTTTTCTGAGGATTGCACCCAGTTGAACAGACGTCACCTCACCTCACCTCACCTCTAAATTCACACTCAGTTCCTAGGGACAGCTTATATCCAAAGACTAGTCAAGATGGTGGTGTTGAGTGAAGCTATAAAGAGCTATTTTCCTTGCCTCTGGAAACTCATCCCAGTTATAGAACAGCCTAGGATATTGGCTAAGGCCTTTTTCTCTGACTGTATTGAACCTTTTTTCAAAACCATACTTTCTTCATTTCCTACAACAAGTAGGCTTCCTGTGTAAAAAGACATAAAGCATACCATTGTGGTCGTTGGGCCTTTCCACACATTGAAACCCTTGATCACGCTAGTCTCTCTGCTCAGAATGCTTTCTCTAGAACCTTCTGCTAGAATTCAACCCATAGCCACCCACAAATAACCTACTGCATTAGATTTTCTATTCCTCAGCTAAGAAACCCATTGACAGAATACTTCTGGTATGCTGCAATGGGAGCTGGCAGCTTGAAAGAGAGAGCGCTTGGACTTTACAGTTAAAAAGGCTAGGACACTTCCAATGGCTAGCTGTGATTCCTCAGGTACTCTCAATAAACAGGATTTAAAAAATGACTACTTCATGAGAGTTTTGTAAGCATTCGAAATGAGATAACACCAATACAGTGCATGGACATATAGGAGGTACCCCAATTCAGGATCCTTCCCCACTTTACTTGATTCACCCCTTATTAGTGGTTCTCTTACTCATTGATTAGCTTACCATATCTGACACCCAGCTTTGTAAAGCCTGACTGTGCCTTGTTTGTCTTTGCATAAATAGGTTAATAAACATTACTTGACTGAAAACCACAATGGGGCAAAAATCTCCTAGTTTGTTATTATAACTAAGAAGTTTTAAAAACATTTATTTATTTATTTGAGAGAGAGAGAGAGAGAGAGAGAAAGGAAGGGTGCACCAGGGCCTCTAGCCACTGCAAACAAACTCCAGATGCATGCGCTACCTAGTGCATCTGGCTTAACTTGGGTACTGGAGAATTGAACCTGGGTCCTTCAACTTTGCAGGCAAGTGCCTTAACGACTGTGCCATCACTCCAGTCCCTAGCCAAGAATTTTTATCCCATAATTCATGTTTATTATAAAAATAAGGAACCCAAGATGGCTGTTTATGGATTCTCAAAGGCAAATGTGATTGAAGTGTTCTGGCACCACCCTGTGAGTAGTATATGGCAAATCAAACTGCAGAGGTGCATTTAAGCCATTTAGGCCCAGATAGTAGCAAAGGAATTCAAAGGCAAACTGCACACATTGATGTTCCTATGACTAAAGTTTCCATTTAAAATCTCTTTTTCAATAAAAATGAAACATTTTTAAATTTTAATTGACATGTTTTATGGTTTGTATCTTCAATGTTCTCCGAAACTCATGTGTTGATGTTTTACTACCCAAATGATGATACTATTGGAAAGTAGTAGAAACTTTAGGAGATGGAACTAGTTGGAAGAAGTTGGGAGTGTGTCCTTGAAGAAGAAAGTGAGGTTCTACCCCCTTCTTTTTTTCTTTGCTTCCTAGTTTAGTTTTTACTTTAAAAACTTATTGTTCAACAGTTTTCATACAGGCACATAATGTATTTTGATAATAATCCCCTTACATTCCTTTCTTTTCTCCCAATTCTTTTATACTACTCCCACTGACTCCCTTCTTCTTCCCAGATAATTCATCTTCTATTTTGATTTCTTTATTTTTACTTTCCTCTGTCATTTATGTTTAAATGTTGAAGGGCCCAGAATTATACAGGTCATGTGCAAGTAATGACAGCCACTGTGAGGTCATGAATGAAATGGCCACTTTGTGTCCAGAAGACAGAATTCTAAAGCACTCCTCCCTATGCTTTGGCTCTTACATTCTCTCTGCCACCTTTTCTGCAATGTTCTCTGAGACTTGGAGGGTGTGCTAGAGATGTCTCATTAAGTGCAGACTGAACAGTCATTTATTCTCAGCACTTTGACATGTTTTGAGTCTACCTAGTAGTCATGACCATCTGCAAAAAGCTTCTCTGACCAAAAGGGAGAGCAGCACAAATCTATGGGCCTAAGCAAAAAGTTTTAGCAGGAAAATGGATGAGCATAACATATTTATTTATCTAAACAATCGTAATTGCTTCCTCTAGGGCCTATGATCTTCTCAGCTATAGGCTTTTGATTAGGATTTTAGTACCAGGAATGAATTCCCTCACATGGAGAGGGCCTCAAATCCAATCAGAGAGCTATTGGTTATTCCCATAACAGTCATGCTTCTCTTGCACCAGTGAATACATCTTGCCTGGCTGATAAGTTTTGTAACTTGCATGGCCCACTCCTAGTTAAGGCTGTCGATGACTTTCCTTTCTCAGCAGCCTGCATAGCACTGTCTACCACTATGGCAGCTAGCCAGAAGGAAGGAGACTTCCACCTCAGTACCAGCTTGATTTCTCAGGGCTCTGTAATCAAAGCATGCAATGTTTTTTTTAGCAATACCATATTACCATCTAGTTCTAGTGGGCAACAAAGAGCATTGCAAAAACCTGCATTGTTTTGGGGGTCTCTAGGACCTCCCTAACAACTCACTTGGACGTATCTCACTCCTGGTACTAGAATTTTCCTGTAACAACCTACAGCTTATGGGCAAAGCATTACCCCCCCCCCCCCACAGAGTACTTTTGTTCAAACTCTGTTTAAACTTAATTTTTTTAAATTCAGTCTTGGTGTTTTTGAGACAAGTTCTGAATATGTAGCTCTGGATGGCCCAGAACTTGTAGCAATCCTCCTGTGTCTTCCTCCAAAGTGCTGAGATTACAGGTATGCATCATAATGCCGGGATTACTCTTCCACTTCTTTTAAATAGTGGTTTTAATTTTCTAGCATAACATGAAGATCCAGATTTATTTTAAAAAATAATAAGAATTATGAGGCTATTATACTCTTATACTCATTAGGGTTTTTTGAGAGAATCTTGCTTTATAACTCAGGTTGACCTTGAACTATGACCTCAGTCTCCTGGGTACTTGGATTACAGGTGAGCACTGCCACAACTCCTGGCTTGAATTTTCTTTTATTTTAATGTTTATGACTATAATTGAACATTGTTTATAATCTTATAAGTCAGCACTGGAGCAACAAGGGACCAAGTTAGCATAGAGCTTTAGCATGTGGTGTAACTGTTTCACTTTTTTCCTTTTTCTTTGTTTGGTTGTTATGGTTGTGTTGCTTGGTGTGGTTTGGTTTGATGCTGGGCATGAAACACAGGGCCTTGCTTATGTTAAGTATATATTCAACCGCTGAGCTACACCCTCAGCCCAAGACATAATTGTTGAATGAATATGTGAATAAATAGATGAGTATGGCTGAGTTCTATAGAAAGGATACATCTTTGGGCTGGAGAGATGGCTCAGTGGTTGAGGCACTTGCCTGCAGAACCTGATGACCAGAGTTTGATTCCCCAGTGCCCTCATAAAGCCAGATACACAAAGTGGCACATGCATCTGGAGTTCATTTGCAGAAGCAGGAGACCTTCCTTGGCATGCCCATTCTCTGTCTCTCTTCTATCTCTTGGCTTGCAAATAAATAAAAAGTAAATTTTCAAAATAAAGGATCCAGCCTCCTTTCCATATACATTGTGCTCACCTTTAAGGGAAAGCTGAAGAGCCACTTTTACGGGTGGATGCTAAGGGAAACAAAAGGATACCTCTAGTGTCTGCCAGCATCATTTCTCAAAGGGAGCACAGATGGTAATACTGTTATGGTGGTGGAAGGGCAGTTTTATACTTTAAGATGCCACTAGAGCTTTAAGTGCAAGTTTCTTATTAGGAATTAATGGCTTGTGTCACAGGTTGAGTTCTCTGGGAAGTGGGCTATGAGACTGAGTTAACATGCAGAATGGTTATTGATGAGATCAGAAATGGGAAAGGAAGAGAAAGAAGCAGGAATACATTGCAGCCCCAGCAACAGCTTTGGCCTCCCCTGCAGGGAAATCAAGAGCTAAAATGATCTTCAGAGGTGTCCAATGATTTATACCCTTGCCTCAATTTGCCATTTTATGGGGGCCATCCGCAAGATGGTGTGATTTGGCATAAGGCGGTTCTCTGTAACTGAGACTGACCCTGAAGGGGCTGAGGACCATCTACTCAAAGCATTTCTGTGACTGAAGCAACAAGTCCTTCCTTGTAGGGGCACCTGGCAGATGTATTACCACATTCAAAATTGACTTATAATATGTATCCATGTCCTTTCTTTCTGCCATTGTTGCTTTCCCTTTCTTTTCCAGCAGCACTAGATGGATGGTCAGCTCCATCCTTTGCCTCTCTTCTCAGAATGTCTTTCCCTTCATTTGTTGAACTAAATTTCACATTATTTAAGATGAAATAAATATCTGGACATCCTCTCTGCTAAGATGTTTCTCTTGATTCCTCAACATAAGAGAAGACTCTCAGAGTTTCAGTGCAGTTCAGTGGGAGAATACGTAATTAATATGTATCTAAGGCTTAGGGTTTAATCCCCAGCACCAAAAAAAAAAATTTCTTATCTACAGTGCTTTCAAAATAGCCTGTCCTAAATTTACAAAATATCTTTCTGTACTAGTCTATAATTTATAACTGTCTATCATCCCAGACTGGGAGCTCCTTCAGGGCATAGCATCTGATTGTGGGTGACTCAAACTTGGTATTCAATTCATGCCTGCTAAATGAATGACTGGATGGAAGAATGATGGAGTGCATAAATAGCAGTGGTATGTGAGTCTGTCCTCCCCTTAGCTAAGAAGTTATTAAATAAATCAGTCATAACATCATGTCCATTTATTCACTTTTAAATTTGTAATAAATAAGACTCTTAAAGCTCCTTGACTCCTTTGCATCGAGCTGGCTGTTTTGTCAAATGAATAGAATATGTGCTAGTTTTCTGGGCTGCTATTACCAATCAATAGGTTGGAACATTTTGTTGAGTCATAAACTATTCTTGAGGTGTCACAAGATCCTTGGTTTCCTTATTCTCTGAGTCCAATTTCTTACTGATAAGCTGGGGTGAGTGGTAACTCTGGTAGAAAGAGAAGGCAAGACACGACAGGCAAATATGAAAGTGTTTAGAGGTCAGGCATTTGGGTGGGAGCTGCAGAGCTGGGTCAGCATGCAGCTGGAAGCAGGAAACTAACTACACACCTTGTTTTGTCCCTGTGCCTGCTTTGAACTTAGGGATTTCAAATAACTGAATATGACATTGCAACAGAAGCTTCCTAGTAGAAAACCAACTACTACTGTTGTGCTGAGGTGGAAAATGAAGCAGTGTGAGCTGGAGATGTGAACCACTCATGGAGGCTTTAACTAGGTAAAAGAGAAAATTGGTCGTGAATATGATGTGAGAGTTTTCCCCTCTCACCCAACATGCAATGCTCATGTTAGCTGGGTGCTTTCCAATTCAATGCTGACACTATCTACCAAGATGAGAGCCAGTTCCACTAGACTGTTTCCACTTCAGATACAAGTTGCAAGTCTGGCTTTCAGAACTTCTGGTCTATAAATTAGGGTCCCAACAATCTCTTACTTGGCTTTGATTAATTTTTGGTTTGTGTTTCTACCATGTAATGCCCACAATGCAAATGAGTGTAATCATGATTGGTTGATGTTTTATGGTGGTAACTTTTTGGTGCTGGATTGTGGAAATTTTGATTGGACTTGTTCAGCCATGTCATTCTATGGCTTATGGTTTGGCTGGAAAGGAATTGTTTTCCTTTAAGATTTTGTTAGTGACGCTTCTTAGACCAGATTTGCATTGTGGAAATTCCCTGATACAGATCTATTTTCTTTTTATTTCCTTTTTCGTCTCTTAATCATGCCCTTTTCTCATCCTTTGCTTATAGTCCAAGAGAAGGAAATCAGACAATGAACAGAAGTAAAGAGGAATATTTTATGGCATGCTAGAAAGTGGTAAGGGCTATGGGGAAAATGCCAAACATAGAATAGGGAATGTTATGGGGGCTTACAATTTAAATAAATTTTGCAAGTCTGTCTTGAGAGTACTATGTCAGAAACATAGACATGTTTGTGTCTTTCCACCATGTTAGAATATGTTGTATGGCAAGAAATTTGCAAGGTACATCAGTTTCATTGTCACCAATTTGCCAGATAGTCCTGATTTCCTTGATAGCAAGGCTGGGGCAAACACGGGCTTTTTAATTCAAATCTTAATTACTAATATTAACTTTCAGATCACACATATACTACATATACACATATATATGTATATGGAGCGACAGATAACGAGACCATGAGACGATTATCTTTTTGTTCTTGGGTGAGATCACTGAGGATGATTGGTTCCATGTTTGACCATTTTTTTTCAAATTCCCTTGTTTCATCTTTCCTTACTGCTACGTAAAATTCCATAGTGTAGATATACCACATCTTTGTTATCCATTCGTCTAGTGATGGACACCTGGGTTGATTCTAGCTTTGTGCTATTATGAATTGAGCAGCTATAAACATGGTTGAGCAAATGTCTCTGGTCTGAGGCTTGGAGCCTTTAGGGTAAATGCCCAATAAGGGAATAACTGGATCCGTTGGTAGGTCTATGGTCATCCTTTTCAGGAGTCTCCATATAGCTTTCCATAATGGTTGAACCATTTTACATTCCCACCAGCAGTGAAGACTTGTTCCTATTTCTCCACAACCTCACCAGCATTTGTTTTCATTGTTTTTTTTTTAATGTTAGCTATCCTTACTGGGGTAAGGTGGAATCTCATAGTTGTTTTAATTTGCATTTCCCTGATGATTAGGGATGTTGACCATTTTCTTAAATGTGAGTTTGCTGTTTGTATTTCTTCCTCTGAGAACTCCCTGTGCAGTTCTCTGCCCCACTTTGTGAGTGGGTTGTTTGGTGATTTATTCTTTAGGTTTTGGAGTTCTTTGTAGATTCTAGAAATTGGGCCTCTGTCAGTTGTATAGCTGGTGAAAATATTCTCCCATTCTGTGGGTAATCTGCTGGCTTTGGTTATAGTATGTTTGTCAGTGAAAAAGCTTTTCAGCTTCATGAGATCCCAATGGTTGAGTGATTGTTTAATTTCCTGAGCTGCTGGGGTTTTGTTCAGGAAATCTTTTCCCACTCCTATGTCATGGAAAGTTCCTCCTATTTTTCTTCCAGTAGATGCAGACTTTCTGGTTTTATATTAAGGTCTTTGATCCATTTGGACTTAATTTTTGTGCATGGAGAGATGTGTGGGTCAAGTTTCATTTTCCTACATATGGTTGTCCAGTTTGTCCAGCACCATTTGTTGAACATGCTGTCTTTTCTCCATTCTGCGTTGGAAGGGCCTTTGTCAAATATCAAGTAGCTGTAGTTATTTGACCCAAAATCTGGGTCTTCAATTCTGTTCCATTGGTCTATGTTCCTATTTTTATGCCAGTACCATGTTGTTTTTATTACAATGGCTTTGTAGTATAGCTTTAGATCAGGTATGGTGATGCCTCCAGAGGTATTTCTTTTGCTGAGGATGAGCTTGGATATCCGAGGCCTTCTGCCTTTCCATATAAATTTTGAGATAGTTTTTTCTATCTCATTGAAGAAGGAAGTTGGGATTTTTATCAGCATTGCATTGACTCTATAGAGTGCTTTTGGTAAAATTGCCATTTTCACAATGTTAATTCTACCAATCTAGGAGCATGGGAGGTCTTTCCATTTTTGTAGGACCCCCTCAATTTCTTTTTTGAGAGTTTTTATATTTTCATTGTATAGGTCTTTCACTTCCTTAGTCAATGTTATTCCAAGGTATTTTATTTTCTTTGTTGCAATTGAAAATGGGACGATGTTAATTATTTCTTTTTCTGTCTCTTTGTCCTTTGCATAAAGAAAGGCTACTGATTTCTGTGCATTGATTTTATGTCCTGCTACTTTGCTGAAGGCGCTAATCACCTTTAAGAGTTTTGATATGGAAGTTCTTGGGTCACTTATGTATAGAATCATGTCATCTGCAAATAGGGCTAAGTTAACTTCTTCCTTTCCAATTTGTATCCCTTTGATTTCTTTCTCCTGTCTTATTGCTTGAGCTAATACTTCTAGCACTATGTTGTATATGGAGTGAGTGTTGTTGAATAGTTATAAAGGGTTACAGGTTACAAAAACCATAACAAAATTCAAGAGTTTCAAAGAGGCCTGAGAAGTAGAATATGGTAAGCTGGGAAGATTTTGGGGATGCCCCAAAAGTCTGCAGCAATAAGGCCCAGGCTGGAGATGGTGCTGCTGCTGCTGCTGCCACCACCGTAGACTCAGGCTGCTGGGCTAGAGTTGAGCCTCAGGATCATGAGCTGTGTGAGCGAGCTATGAGACTATAGAGGCTATAGAGGCAAAGGGCAGGACCAGGTCTGTGCAAGTGGATGGATGGTAGATTGAGATGGACAAATGTGTAGCTATGTGGGTAACAATTCAAGCAGACCACATCAAGAGCAGGGACCAATATGAGCTGAAGCCTCTGGGATACTCAGTAGTTCTCTGTATGTTGTATCCTTGATGCAGATACTGAGTAGTCAGATTAAAGGTCTGCAGGTCATCACAGTGTCATGTGTTCTCCTCTTTATGAAGCTCATGTGAGGGAATTATATCATTCCTCAGCCTGGTGTGTCTGATACGTTCTCAGGCCTGTTTTTCCAAATATCATATATACATGTTTTCTTGCACTCCAAATTGATTTTGATAAATTTATAAGGTGTCATCTTTTCTACTTTTAGGCATAAGTTATTTATCAGTCAATGCCTTGTAGGTGGTGCTGGACAGATAGTGTTGTTTATATGTCTACCAATGTGTATGATTATCCCCCATCCTCAAAATGAAGTAAACATTGTATGTAAAATGGAGTCTCTCAGGGCAAAGCATAGTCTGGAAAGCATAGTCTGGTTTTTCACAACATGGAGTAACTTAGGACAGGTCACAGCCTGATCTCAACAAAAAATTTACCAGGAAGACACCATTCGAACAGAGACCAGAGGGGAGTGCCCAATGCTGTAGATAACTGACAGAAGAGCTCTGGCATTGGAGAGAACAGAAAATGAAAAGGACATGAGGTACAAGTGTGCTTGGCACATTGAGGAATGTCCATAGATATAAGTGAACAAGCATAAAGATTGTAGTGTAACCAGAATTTCAGGACAGAAGCCTGAGCTCCTTTACAACTGGCTAGGTTTAGCCACCTCATCTAGTGTGCCAAGTAATGACACAAGTATTTGTGATGAGAAAGGAGATTTAATCAGTGCACTGGACAAAAGGTTTTCAGTGTCCCTGAGTTCATCTTTGTGGTACTAATAGGAATTCTAGGTTTAAATAAACAAAGCAAGGTGTAGTGGTGCACAGCTATAATCCTAACACTCCAGAAATAGAGGCAGGAGGATTGCCACAAGTTCAAGGCCACCTTGATCTATGTAAGTATGTAGTCCAACCAGGGATCCATAGCAAGACCCTGCCTTAAAAAAAAAAACCCAAAATCAAAACAAACAAATAAAAAACCCAACATTTAAACTGGCAAGAATTGGAGGTATGGTCAAGAGGCATATATAATTAAGAAGCCCTGATTAATGTGTATTCTTGTCCATCATCATCTCAGCAATATCCTGGAAGATCATCCTGTCAATTATTTATCTGTTGATTGTCATTGGCTAAAGGTACCAATCTGATTCCTGGAAGATGATCTGCTCCAGGGTATAGCTAATTCATCACAGATAATTATTCTCATCTTGCTGCTCCTAGAATCTGAGATGACTGTGGGTGTAGGGAAATGACTGCGCCTTTATCCTTGAAGGAGGATGAGATGGGTTGGGTAGACAGATACTCCTTGAATGATGAACTTGCCTATGCAGACTCAAGCAGGAGACTGATCCAAAGAAAAGGAGACAGAACTACAATGAAGGCATAGATGTCAGGCTTTCATCCTGCTGTTATTATGTGGGCTCAAGTGATGATTCAATGTGTTTTTTTTGTTTGTTTTTTTAGTAGAAAAATCTGCTTCTAAGTGCCTGTGGTAGTAAATGAGTTTGAGGAGCTGTGGTGCTTTGAATGTAGCCTCATGTGTTTGTGATTAAGTTTCATACTCAATATAATCTTCAGCTGGTTGGAGCCTTTGAGAGTCTTACTAGGGGAGGTGTGTCACTGGGGGTGGGCCTTGAGGCTCACCTTCTATTTCCTCCCTGCTGCTGTGCAGATGCTCTGCCCCTGCCATGCTTTCCCCACTATAATGAAACTTCCCAGGGAAAGCTTTAATCTGAAATAAACACTTGCTTTGCATTCACTGCTTCTGGTTGGTCGCTTTATTCCAGAAATGTGATAGTAACTGCAACATGATCTAAGGGATGTGGGGGGATCTCTGATGACCATAGTTGAGGCTTTGACTTAGAGTATGAGATAGGCAACTGATAGTTCTCTGTGGAGGAATGATGTCATTTGATGTGGATTCACCTGTGGCTTCTGTTTTGAGAATGAGCTATAGAGAGGCAAGGTACAAATAGGGAGATAAGTTAGGTATTTATGGAGTAAAATAACCTGAGTGAAACTGGGTGATTGGGCCATGAAGGTTTGTGTCTGTGTAGGGGGTTGCTGTCAGTGAAGTTTGGGAGAGCCTGTGAGTCACAAGATCACAAAAACAAAGAGAAAGTGTGAAAAGCAGTAAGAGAAAACAACTCATTATAATACAAAGACAATCACATCAGAATTACCTCAGATTTCTCAAAGGAAACCCTGAAAGCCAGAAGGGCCTGAAATGAAGCATTTCAAAGTCTAAAAAAATTATGGCTTCCAACACAACTTACTGTACCCAGCAAAAATGTCCCTCATAATAGATGGTGAAGGGAAAACTTTCCATGAAGAAAGTCAGCTGTATGATTATATGAACACAAAGCCAAACCTACAGAGAATATTTATGGGAATACTTCAAACAGAAGAAGCAAATAACCAGTCTCAAGAGCCTTCAAGAAGATAGCAATAACCAAAACTACAGCAGGCTGGAAAAATACAAAGCTCAAAAAAGCACCAAGGGTTTGAGTGATGGTTTAATGATTAAGGAGCTTGCCTGCAAAGCCTAAGGACCCAGGTTCAATTACCCAGTACCCACTTAAGCCAAATGCACATGATGACACATGCATCCAGAGATCATTTACAGTGGCTTGAGGCCCTGGCATGTTCATTTTCTGTCTCTCAGTATGTTTTTCTCTCTCTTTCTCTCAAACAAATAAAAAATAAAATTAAAGAAAAAAGAAAGCAGCAAACCTCATGAAACCCCCAGCATGGGAGGGATTAAATCAAACCTCACAGTCATAACCTTAAATATTAATGGACTTCACTCACCCATCAGAAGACACAAGTTAACAGGATGGATCAGAAAAATGAACACTTCTTTCTGCTGTCTTGAAGAAACCCACCTCACAACTAAACACAGACACCTCCTCAGAGTGAAAGGATGGAAAATAATTTTCCAAGAAAATGGAAATAAGAAACAAGCAGGTGTTCCTATATTAATATCTAATAAAATAGACTTCAAACCAAAAGTAATCAAAAAGGAGAAAGTAGGCAACTTCTTACTCATCAAGGGAATTATTCACTAGAGAACATCATAATCATAAATCTATATGCAATAAACACAGGTGCAATGCAGTTTATAAAACAAAACTTATTTGATAACAAAACATAAATAAACACCCACACTTTCATAGTTAGGGACTTCAAAATTCCACTATAATCAATTGGCAAATCATCCAAACAGAAAATCAACAGCAAAATAATAGAGCTTAACAACATCATAGAGCATCTAGACCTAACAGATGTCTATTGAACATTCTACTCCAATTCTATAGAATACACATTCTTCTCAGCAGCTCATGGAACCTTTTCCAAAATAGATCATATATTAGGTCATAAAGTATGCCTCCATAAATTCAGGATTATTGATGGAATCTCTTTCAGCATATCAAATCACAATGTCTTAAAGCTAAAAATTAACATGAGACACAGCAGAAATTCCACCAGCTCCTAGAAACTGAACAACACACTTTCAAACAATGAATGGGTTGTGAAAGAAACCAAAAAGGAAATTATAAAATTTCTAGAACAGAATGATAATGAGAAAACAACACACCAAATATTATGGGACACAATGAAAGCTGTCATAAGGGAAAAATCCATAGCAATGAATGCCTTCGTAACAAAGACAGAGAAATCTCAAATAACTTAATCATCCATTAAAAGACATTGGAAAAACAGAGCTTCAGACATAAAGAAATAATTAAGATTACAGAAGAAACTAATGAACTGGAAACTAAAAAGACAACTAAGAAAATCGATGAGCTGAAGAGCTGGTTATTTGAAAAAATCAACAAGATTGATAAATCCCTGACCAATTTGATGAAATGAAGAAAAAAAAGAGAAGTCTCAAATTAATAAGATTAGAAATAAAAATGGAGTGGTCACAAAAGACATCAATGAAATTGGAAGAATCATCAGGATACATACTTCCAAAACCTTTAATCCACAAAATTGGATCGTCTGGAAGAAATGAATGAATTCCAAGATGTACCAAAACTACCAAAACTAAATTCAGAGGAGATTAATCTTCTAAACAAACCTATCACATCCATCAAGATTATAAAGGTAATTAAAAACCTCACCAAAAAGAAAAGCCCAGGTCCAGATAGCTTCTCAGCTGAATTCTATTAAACCTTCATTGAAGAACTGAACCTACTTTTTCTAAAACTATTTTGCATAATCATAGAACAGGGAATGCTCTCCAACTCCTGTTTTGCAGCAAGCATCACCCTAATACCAAAACCAGACAGAGATATAACAAGAAAAGCAAATTACAGGCCTATATCCCTGATGAACTTAGAAGCAAAGATCTTGAACAAAATCCTCACAAAGCAAATTCAACAACACATTAAAATCATTATCCATTTTGATCAAGTAGGCTTCATCCCAGGAATGAAAGGATGATTCAACATACAGAAATTATTAACATAATTCACCACATGAATAAACTTAATCACAGGAACCACATATCATTTCAATAGATGCAGAGAAGGCCTTCAACAAAATAAATCACTTCATGGTCAAAACTCTGGAGAGAATAGGCAAGGGGGGTTATATCTCAATACAATAAAGGCTATATACAAAGCACCTAAAGACTGTATAATACTTAATGGAAGTAAGGAGTTCCCATTGAGATCAGAAACAAGACAGGGGTGCCCAATTTAATTACTATTCTTCAACATACTACTGGAAGTCCTAGCCCAAGCAATAAATCAGGAGAAAGATATAAAAGGGATACAAATTGGAAAGGAAGAAGTCAATGTAGTGTTATTTGCAGATGGCATGATCTCAGACATAAGTGACCCAAAAGATACTACCTCAGAAATTCTAAAGGTGATTAACTCTTTCAGCAAAGTGTTAGGATGCAAAACCAATACACAAAATTAGTAGCCTTTCTATATGAAAAGGACAAATATACAGAGAAAGAAATTAGCAAGGCTGTCTTATTTTCAATAGCTGCAAAAAATCAAATACCTTGGAATGACACTATCCAAGGATGTGAAAAACCTCTATAATTAAAACATGGAAACATTCAAGAAAGAAATTGAGGAGGACTTGAGAAGATGGAAAGACCTCCTATGCTCCTGGATAGGGAGAATTAATATTGTAAAGACAGCAATTCTACTAAAAGCAATTTACAGATTTAGTGCAATACCAATAAAAATCCCAGTATCATTTTTCATAGAGATAGATAGAAAAAAATCTCAAAATTCATATGAGACGGTAGCAGGCCTTCAATATCCAAACATATCCTCAGCAAAAGAAACATCTCCGGAGCTATCACCATACCTGATCTAAAGCTATACCACAAAGTTATAGTAACAAAAACAGCATGGTACTGTCATAAAAACAGACATATAGACCAGTGGAACAGAATTGAAGACCAAGACCTTAGGTCAAGTAACTACAGTTATTTGGTCTTTGACAAAGGGGACAGCAACCTATACTGGAGAAGAGACAGAATCTTCAACAAATGTTCCTGGACAAATTGGGTAACCACAAGTAAAAAAATGAAACTAGATTCACTCCTCCCACCATGCACAAAAATCAACTCCAATTGAATTAAAAACTCAATATTTGGGCTGGAGAGATGGCTTAGTGGTTAAGGCGCCTGCCTGCTAAGCGTAAGAACCCGGTTCCAATCTCCAGGTCCCACGTTTAGCCAGATGCAAAGTGATGCAAGGGTGCAATGCTGCACTTGCCCACAAGGGGGCACACACATCTGGATTTTGTTCACAGCAGCTGAGAGGCTGCTGGCGCGCCCATTCTTCTATCTGTCTTCCTCTCCCTCTCTCTCTGTCTCTCTCTGTGTCTCTCTCCAAAAAGAAAAAAAAAAAAGAAACCTCAATATTTGACCCGAAACTCTTCAAGTACTGGAAAAAAAATAGGAGAAAGAGAAATTCTCCATGATATAGTAGTGGGGAAAGACTTCCTGAACAATAACCCAGTCGCCCACGAAATTAAACAAGCACTCAACCAATGGGATCTAATGAAATGAAAAAGCTTTTGCACAGACAAATATTCCATAATAAGAACAATTATATTACCCACAGAATGGGAGAAAAATCTTCACCAGCTATGTTACTGACAGATCCCTAATATCTACAATCTACAAAGAATTTTAAAAAACCTAAACAATAAAAACTCAAACAGTCCACTCAAAAAATACGGTAGAGAACTGAATAGGGAGTTCTTAGAGGAACAAATACAAATGGCTAACATACACTTAAGAAAATGTTCAACATCCCTAACCATCAGGGAAATGCAAATTAAATCAACTATGAGATTCCACCTTACTCCAGTAAGGATGACAATCATTAAAAAATCAAATTCAAGGGCTGGAGTGATGGCTTAGCAGTTAAGACACTTGCTTGCAAAGCCTAAGGACCCATGTTCTACTCTCCAGATCCCACGTTGGCCAGATGCACAAAGGTGAAACAAGCACAAGGTTGTACATGCCCACTAGTTCGTGCAAGTGTCTGGAGTTTTATTGCAGTGGCTGTGGCCCTGGTGCACGAATTCTCTATCTCTCCCCTCTTTCTGTCTCTCTCTTGTGCTCTTTCTAAAAAAAAAATCAAATGACAATAAAAGTTGGCAAGGATGTGGGGAAAGAACAACCCTCATTCACTGTTGGTGGGAATACAAACTTGTACAGCCACTATGGAAATCAATATGGATACTCCTGAAAAAGATGAAAATAGAACTACCAACAGATCCAGTTGTTCCCTTACTGGGCATTTACCCTTCACTGAAGAGATATTTGCTCAACCATTTATAGCTACTCAGTTCATGATAGCTAAGAACTGGAATCAACCCAGGAGCCCATCATTGGACGAATGGATAATGAAGATGTGTTATACTTACACAATGGAATTCTACTCAGCTATAAGAAAAAATGATACAAAGAAATTTGTAGGAAATTGGGAGGACTTGGAACAGGCCATATTCAGCAACTTACACAATCACAGAAAGACAAATGCCACATATTCTCACTCATCTGCGGTTCCTAAGTTGGAATAGCTTGAGTTGCTGGCATACCTGACAGGCAACTTGAGGCAAAGACAATAGAGATGGAAGGGTTTAGAGAGAGAGGAGGGGGAGTTTGGGGGGAAATAAACACAAAACTAAACCTAAAATGAACTGGTACCATAGAAACCTTTCTCCTTGATAGAAGACTAAAATATTTAACCCTTAACAGGAGTATGGGAGGATCATCTGGAAAGAAGGGCCCTGAAGAGGGTGGGATGAAGCCTAAGCTTAAACATTTGGGTCTGGCCTATAACTCCCAGTACCAGAAATCAGTTGCTACCTACATTGAGCTGTTGATCAGAGAGACATACGAGGTCTCCAAAACAAGATAAGCTTCTTTCAAAGCACTTGATTACCCACCTGAGGTAAAAGGTAAGATCCTATTGCTGAAGACACCATATGCTGCTGACACAGAACACCAAGAGACCTGGCTGGAATCCAGAAGGGAGCCATTCCCCAAATGGCTAGCTCATTTAGTGCTGGAAAGTGCTTCATGAGCTACTAGCGGAAAGTATCCAAGAACAGTGTGAGCAAGCAGGAGTCAAAGATACTCAATAACAACCAGCCTGACAAGACGTACACACCAGTGCAATGGTGGCACACAGCTTTGGTTGGTAGCCAATGGCTTTCTGATTGGCTAATGGATCCACTCAGTGGAAAGGAACCCATAGGTGGAACTGGGAACCAGGTCAGAGTCCTTTGGAGACCCAGATTATGGTCTCCAGTGGCAAGTCTTCAGTAGTCTCTGGCCAAAAGAGGGGCTACAACCATCAAAATCTCCCTTAATTAACAATGCTTATCCCCTTGAACCTAGGCCAACTTCATTCCCCATTGAAGAATCTGTTTTTCTTTTTCAGAAAGACTCAGGGAATTTTGTAGAAGAGGGTGTGGAAAGATTGTAAGAGTAACAGGTTGGGACAACATACCCAGAGGCATTGCCCCCCTCCCCAATGACTGACTGCTGCTCTCACAACCCATAACCCACAACCCCATGGGGAATACCAGCAACCCCACTAAAGAGGGCCCTCAGTGTAATGGGGGCAGGGAGGAGGGAAATGATGGTACCAATACATGATGCGTCCATACCAAGTATATTCATTAAAAAAAGGAGGAGGAGGAAGTGTATTTCCCAGTAATATTTTGGTCAGGGAGGTGTCAAGTCTCCCAAACAATACAGATTATTGCCAGGGCTCAATAAAGGTATTGCCTGCCAGAACCAGATGGTAATACCATATTGATGAAGATGCTACATGTTTCAGTTGCAGAACACTGAGAAATCAAATGAGAGCTAAGCTAAAAGCCCTCCGCTCACCTGGCTAGCTGTCACAGTGTTGGAAAGTGCTATGTAGCCTGCTATGGGAGAAAAGTCATCAAAAGTCTTAATAAGCAGTGAACCCTGCAAGCTACACCTTACACAAACTCATCCAGGCAAGATGTGTCCGGTCGTGTAATAGTGGCATGTCTGTTATGGGGGTAACCAACTGCTCTCGGATTAGATTTCAGGCCTGCTCCATGGAAGAGAATTATGCCTGATACTGAAAACCTAATCAAAAGCCTATGGCTGGGGAGGTCATGACCCAAAGAGGTTAACTACTAGAGTTGTCTGGCTAAATGGATATATTATGCACACCAAACTCTCACTTTTGTTCAAGATGACTCTCTTTTCAGATGTCAGTGATCAGTGGGGAGACTCATGAAAGTTTTGAGAAGAAATGACAGTGGAGTTTTCAGCACTAAATGAGAAATCTCTGTCACACCATCCAAGGCTCAGGGACCATAGCAGAAGAGGTGGCAAAAAGAATGTAAAAGACAAGGAAAGGTGAGGAGTGCTTTATAATAATGTCTTCCAGGCACAAAGTGGCCATGACACTCGTGACCTCATAGTGGCTGATACTACCTACATAAGACCTGCATAATAGGAGGGAAAATGATGACAGCAAAATAGAAGAGACTAGCCGGGCGTGGTGGCGCACGCCTTTAATCCCAGCACTCGGGAGGCAGAGGTAGGAGGATTGCCGTGAGTTCGAGGCCACCCTGAGACTACATAGCTAATTCCAGGTTAGCCTGGACCAGAGTGAGACCCTACCTCGAAAAACCAAAAAAAAAAAAAAAAATAGAAGAGACTGTTTGGAAAGAAGGAATTCAGTGGAAGGAGGATTTAAGAGGAGGGAAAGGGAAGGTAGTATGGGATATTATGTTTATCTATGAAAGTTGTCAATATCCATGACCTTGCAGTGCCTAGCAATACTTTTGCAAGACCCTCATAATAGGAGAAAAAGATGATGACATCAAATTAAAAGAGAGATTAATGGAGAGAGGGAGGGGATATGATGGAGAATAGAATTTTGAAGGGGAATGAGGGGAGGGGAGAGAAATATCTTGATTTATTGTCTGTAAGTATAGAAGTTGTCAATAAAAAATTTTAAAAAATCAAACATCAAAAAAGAGACACACAAAAGGAAAGCTCCAGAGAAAAGGAGGAAGCAAGGTATGAGTAGAAGTAGAGATTGATATATCCATCGCCACCAGAGGCTGGAAGAGGCAAAGAATGAATTGTTTAGAGCCTCCGGTAGGACTGAAGCTTACTAACACACATTGATTTCACATTTCTGGTTGTTTTAAGCCACCTTGTTTTTTTGAGATGGGGTTTTTCTCTTGTACCTAGAACTCACCAATTTTGCTAGAATAGCCAGCCAGTGTACCTTATGGATCCACTGTCTCTGCCTTTCTAGTGCTGAGATTACATATGCAAACCATAGAACCTGGCATTTTTACATGGGTACTGGGGATTTGAACACAGGTCCTGATGCTTGCACAAGTCATTTTACCTCCTGAGCCATCACTCCTATCTCCAAAGGCAAGGTTTTGTACTGGTATTCCCTGGAGGCACTACATAAACCAAAGCAAATGATCACAGTTCTTTCGGATTCCTATCTGGTGGAGCATAGCCATTTGTGCCATGGTTGATAAGAAGCTGAGAGAAGGAATAAAAGAAGGGGCCAGGGCAAGATATAGAGCCAAGGATGTGCCCCAGGTAACCTACTTTATTCAACTGGACATTTTACTACCTCTAAATAATGCTATCTTATATGAGTCCATGAAAGGATTAATCTATTCATTATGCCAGAGCCCTCAGGATCTAATCATCTTTGGAGATTCCCTCACAGAGTTGTGCTTCACTAATCTCCTGGGTGATTCTAAAACTAGCAAGTTGACAGTGCAGCTTAACTATTCCAAAAGTAAGGCCTCTGGGATACAGGTGGGTAAGTGTGGGGGTCAAGAAAGCATTGCATGGTCCTTGGTCCCTGTCAGTCTTCCTGGGGAGGAGCAAGGTGAGGGAGGCCTTTCCTCCTCTGTAGAAACCAGAGTCCCTAAAGTCCAGTGATATGCTGATATGCCTGAGATCAAAAGCACATATGGAAATTCACTCTTAGAAAATGGGTATTCCTTAGGGAAGCTGGCTGGGATTCTTTCAGGAGGGTACCCTGTGAAATATCAATAATGAAAACATAACATGAAATCAACAAAGAGCCTGCCAGGAACTTTGCTCTTTGCTGAAGCACTGGCTCTTGGGAACTCCAGGTAGGCTTCTGACACAGGAATCATTTATCTCTCAGGCTCACCTGTGCTATTTCCACCAGGCCAAGGGGAAAAGAGGCTGTCAGTGCTTGTAGGGGGAGACAAAGGGGTTGAGATGGTGGGCTTCCAGGAGAGGCTTTCATGGAGTTCTAGAGAAGACCTCTACTGGCTGGTAGTTCTGGCAGATCCTGGATGAGGTGAAGCTCCTCAAAGTCTGGGTGCCCTCTAACTGCCTTGAGGAAAGAACTAAGGGATGGTGTCAGGTCCTCATAGTCTTCAGGTATCATTGTATCTAGTCCCTGGGTGAGTGCACACAAAAAGGACAGAATGGGAGAGGGAGAGGTGGACAACACTGAACCGTGAAAAACATGTGACCTCAAAATTGATCCTTCATATAGTGGGACTTAGGGCATGGTGGGGGCTCACATTAGGTGGGTAAGGTAGTGAACTGGGGAGGCCAGGCCTAGAATACATAGGTAGAAAGCTAAGTCCCATGTATGCCCTTTGGGAACTTCACTAGTGGACTATGCTCTGCTTAGGATAGGACATGTGAAAATCCCACTGTGCTATCACTGCAATTTTGTGGAAAAGATGTACCCTCCTCTGGCATGCTTGCTCCTGTTTTGGTGGCTTCCACCTTGCCACAGGAGTAAGCCCTTACATTGACCTAAACAGTATCTGTGATAGGTAGGAGATGGGGTTTTTCTATTGTATTCTTTTGTGAGGAGATGATGTTCTTTTTTTTTTTTTTATTTGTGGCAAGGACTTGTGGGCCTGGATCTAGCTAGGAGCCTAGACTGGCCTCAAACTTGCCTCCCACATGCTGGGATTGCAGGTGTGCACCACATGCCTAGCTCTTGGTTTTGGTTTTCTTTCACATTCTTCTCCCTTCAT
Source organism: Orientallactaga sibirica (assembly GCA_036365145.1). NCBI lineage: Eukaryota > Metazoa > Chordata > Mammalia > Rodentia > Dipodidae > Orientallactaga > Orientallactaga sibirica. Next base: position 8,331,582 of record JAEOAD010000372.1, on the reverse strand, counting down.
AAGCAAAAGTTGTTTCTTTTGGTTTCTGCTGTGTGGTCAGTGCTCACAAGAGCAGTTTGGGGCTGGGTGAGCACCTGGTCTAAGACATAGCTTTTATTTTTTATTTATTTGGTTCGTAGTCAAGCTTCATGGGGTAAAAACTCTCTTGAGGAAGGAAAGGGGTTTTGTTAGGAGACAGGCTTTTGGAGAGAAGGCAGCTAGGTGACCATGATTCTACATGTGTCCTCCTGCCTAAGTCGGGCCAGGAACTTTCCACATGAGCCATGAAGAAGCTCCCATGGTTCCCATCCTAGGTGGAGGGGCCCACGGATAGCCCTCTGGGTCATCCTAAAGCCTTTCTCATCCATCTTCATGACACCTGTTGCCTGACATCTTACTAATGACTTCTGCCTTCTGTTCACTCCCAAAGCTAATCCTGACCGAAATACACAACTGCTGCAATTTAGCTTCAAAGGAAGGAGCTCAGGTGGCCTCAGCAATTGAAACCTCAGGTTGCAGTCTCTGTACAGTGGAGGTCTTGGCCTTAGGTTTGAGTGTTGATTTGATATATGTGGGGTGTGTGAGTGTGTGTGTTGGGGATTGATTTATCCTTCTGTGAGGTCACCAGCTTTGGCTGGTAGAAAGTGAACTCTTGACTATTCCTGTTGATTTGGATGCTATTGAGAGTCCATCTGCAATTCAGACACTACAGATAGGCTTGGCACTTTTTTTTTTTTTTTGGTTTTCCGAGGTAGGGTCTCACTCTAGCTCAGGCTGACCTGGAATTCAGGGTGGCCTCGAACTCATGGCAATCCTCCTACCTCTGCCTCCTGAGTGCTGGGATTAAAGGCATGCACCACCATGCCCAGCAGGCTTGGTACTTCTATCACACTTCCTTAGGATTTGAAGTATTGATGTCAGATTCATCAGAAGTACCATTTTGGGTCCCCAGGAGAGTAGAGAGGCTCAGGCTCACTCCTCAGAGTACCTAAGAAACTATCCCCCAGCCTAGATGCCTAGCTTCCAGTTTTCCTTCTCCTTAAACACTAATACATGCTCTGCCAGTATCATGAACTCAGGTGACGGCGCTGATTTCTTCTTCAAATTGCCACAGTCCCTGAAAAAGAGCCAGTAACAGACAGCCATGGTTAGTGCCTAGTGGCATTGCAGGACTGTGGGGTACTGTTGCAGACAGCTTCAGGTTCGCTGAGATGAACTTCCAGACCAGGCACAGTTATGGAGGAAGGGATATTATTTATTGAAGCTTACAGATCCAGGGGAAGTTCCATAATGGCAGGAGAAGCAACTGGCCTTCACAGGGCCAAGCAGAGAGAGCAAAAGCCAACCAGCCACCACAGCACACAGAGCAAAACTAACTACAGCCAAAAGGTCGACCACACAGCAGACTTCAGGAACTCCTGCTAGACACATTTGCATATCTTTACAATGGAATCTCAAACCCATCACCACACCTTAAGACCGGGCCCCCAGTGACCTTGCCTCTAGCAAGGTGATTGCAGATGCAAACTATAAACTAATAAAATACTGAATATATTGGGGGACATATATTCAAACTACCACATTCCGCCCCTGGCCCCCAATATATTTAGCTCCTGGCCCCCAATAGATTTATAACTATCACACATTGTAAATTGTACTCAGTCCAATTTCAAAGGTTCTCACAGTCTTGATCAACTTAAGATAGTGAGTCCTGTAAAATCAAACAAGTTAAATACTTTCAACGTGTAAAGGCACAGAGTAAACATTTTTAACTGTATAAGGAATAGCAAGGAGAGACTAGAAATAATGCAAACTCAGCCATCATCAGCAGTCATCAAACTTCTGCAGTTCAAGTTCAATATAACCAGAGACTGACAGTCTCCAGGTTTACCAATTCCGCCCCTCCAGCTGGGCAGAGTCGCCAGGGAAAACTTTCATCCCAATTCAACACTGCACTCCATGGTAGTCCTTTTGCACAGTCCTGGTATATCCAAAACATCTTCAGGTCTCCATGCAACCCATGGTCCATCTTCCAAAAGGCTCTTCCAGCCTATTCCTGAGGGTCTTCATGCCCTGCCTCATGCCTCATCTCCTGGAACCGTGTGCAACTCATGACCACTCCATGCATTTTCATATTTCCAAAACTAATACCAGGTGTGAGGACACAGCCATATTCTAAATCCAGGGACAAAATAAGCCATAGCCTTGAAAAAGCAGGTTCCTTCTCCAGTCAACTCTTTCCAAGAGTTTGCATTTCTAACAGTCTTTCCTCAGGCATCCTCTCCATTGTTTTAATGTAAATCAAGTCAGGCCACCTTCCTTCCACCTTCCTTAAGATTGCTAATGCGTTGACAATAGCAGCTTCAGTAACCTAAAACCTCAGTGCCTCTGCTTTTACCTTGCTTGAGATTTTCCAACTTAAAATCTTAAAATCTCAGTCCGATATCTTTAGCCAAGCACATCAGTCCATTACAAATTTAACCTTGATCAAACTTTCTGGGCCTGGATAGCAGAACGTAGCCATCCCTTATGCCAGTAGCCCAGTTCCAACAAAGTCCTCTGCAGTCTTTCCTTCCCCTTAGAAAGCTCATAAGCCAAGCCTCGAAGTCCAATACTGTCTGCACTTAGCATTCTCAAACTCTCATCAGAATAGTCCATAAAACTTGGCTTACCATTCCAGAAGGCATCTTCAGTTGCAAGCACCAAGTCCATGCCCATTCCTCCAAAACAAAGGTTCCAAAAGACGAATATCCACACGGTTAGGTTCATCTCACCCCACACTCCTCGGTACCACTTTACTATTGCAGACAGCTTCAGGTTCGCTGAGATGAACTTCCAGACCAGGCACAGTTATGGAGGAAGGGATATTATTTATTGAAGCTTACAGATCCAGGGAAGTTCCATAATGGCAGGAGAAGCAACTGGCCTTCACAGGGCCAAGCAGAGAGAGCAAAAGCCAACCAGCCACCACAGCACACAGAGCAAAACTAACTACAGCCAAAAGGTCGACCACACAGCAGACTTCAGGAACTCCTGCTAGACACATTTGCATATCTTTACAATGGAATCTCAAACCCATCACCACACCTTAAGACCGGGCCCCAGTGACCTTACTGAATATATTGGGGACATATATTCAAACTACCACATTCCGCCCCTGGCCCCCAATATATTTAGCTCCTGGCCCCCAATAGATTTATAACTATCACACATTGTAAATTGTACTCAGTCCAATTTCAAAGGTTCTCACAGTCTTGATCAACTTAAGATAGTGAGTCCTGTAAAATCAAACAAGTTAAATACTTTCAACGTGTAAAGGCACAGAGTAAACATTTTTAACTGTATAAGGAATAGCAAGGAGAGACTAGAAATAATGCAAACTCAGCCATCATCAGCAGTCATCAAACTTCTGCAGTTCAAGTTCAATATAACCAGAGACTGACAGTCTCCAGGTTTACCAATTCCGCCCCTCCAGCTGGGCAGAGTCGCCAGGGAAAACTTTCATCCCAATTCAACACTGCACTCCATGGTAGTCCTTTTGCACAGTCCTGGTATATCCAAAACATCTTCAGGTCTCCATGCAACCCATGGTCCATCTTCCAAAAGGCTCTTCCAGCCTATTCCTGAGGGTCTTCATGCCCTGCCTCATGCCTCATCTCCTGGAACCGTGTGCAACTCATGACCACTCCATGCATTTTTCATATTTCCAAAACTAATACCAGGTGTGCAGGACACAGCCATATTCTAAATCCAGGGACAAAATAAGCCATAGCCTTGAAAAGCAGGTTCCTTCTCCAGTCAACTCTTTCCAAGAGTTTGCATTTCTAACAGTCTTTCCTCAGGCATCCTCTCCATTGTTTTAATGTAAATCAAGTCAGGCCACCTTCCTTCCACCTTCCTTAAGATTGCTAATGCGTTGACAATAGCAGCTTCAGTAACCTAAAACCTCAGTGCCTCTGCTTTTACCTTGCTTGAGATTTTCCAACTTAAAATCTTAAAATCTCAGTCCGATATCTTTAGCCAAGCACATCAGTCCATTACAAATTTAACCTTGATCAAACTTTCTGGGCCTGGATAGCAGAACGTAGCCATCCCTTATGCCAGTAGCCCAGTTCCAACAAAGTCCTCTGCAGTCTTTCCTTCCCCTTAGAAAGCTCATAAGCCAAGCCTCGAAGTCCAATACTGTCTGCACTTAGCATTCTCAAACTCTCATCAGAATAGTCCATAAAACTTGGCTTACCATTCCAGAAGGCATCTTCAGTTGCAAGCACCAAGTCCATGCCCATTCCTCCAAAACAAAGGTTCCAAAAGACGAATATCCACACGGTTAGGTTCATCTCACCCCACACTCCTCGGTACCACTTTACTATTGCAGACAGCTTCAGGTTCGCTGAGATGAACTTCCAGACCAGGCACAGTTATGGAGGAAGGGATATTATTTATTGAAGCTTACAGATCCAGGGGAAGTTCCATAATGGCAGGAGAAGCAACTGGCCTTCACAGGGCCAAGCAGAGAGAGCAAAAGCCAACCAGCCACCACAGCACACAGAGCAAAACTAACTACAGCCAAAAGGTCGACCACACAGCAGACTTCAGGAACTCCTGCTAGACACATTTGCATATCTTTACAATGGAATCTCAAACCCATCACCACACCTTAAGACCGGGCCCCCAGTGACCTTGCCTCTAGCAAGGTGATTGCAGATGCAAACTATAAACTAATAAAATACTGAATATATTGGGGGACATATATTCAAACTACCACAGGTGCCATTTCTGGGACATCCACAGGCAGGGCACAATAGGTGCCTGGTATATGCACCACTGCTTACATAATGTTCTGTGTGGCACAGGTTAGTGGTGTGGGGGTGGGCATGATGCCTACCTCCTCAGCTTGTTTTCGCATTGATTAAGCCATGCAAGGATCAGTGCAAGCTCCCCCTTTCTTCTCTCTTTCTCGCTCTCTCTGTGTATGTGTGTGTGTGTCTGTGTGTGTGCATGCATGCATGCGCACATGTGCACATGTGCATGTGTGTGTGCTGCTGGGGATGGAACTGAGGGCCATTCTAGATCAGGGCTCTACCACTTGGTTACATTGCCAGAGTTTGATTTTCTGAGAGGAGTTCTCACTATGCAGTTTAGTCTGGCATCTACTTCTTGATCATCCTGCCTATGCCTCCTAAGTGGTAGGATTATATGTTTGGGCCACCCCACCTCCAACATTCAGTGCAAGCTATTAGTTTCTATGGTTCTGAAGAAGTTTGTTTTCCAATTTTCAGTTTTATTTTTATTGCTTTGAGAAAAAGACAAACTTTAGCAGCTTCTTACTCAACCATTTTCATTTACTTCCTTCTTATGTGTAGAATTTTGCTAACAAATATTTTTTTATGTATCAGTTGATATGATCATACTGTGTTCTTATCTAGCTTGTTAGTATATTGATTTTCACATACAGATCCAAGCTTGCATCTCTGGCATAATTCCCACTTTCTTCATGATGTATAATTCTTTCTATATGTTGATCAATTATATTTGCTAATATTTTGTTGAATCCTTTTGTGTCCATAACTCATGAGGGTAATTAGTCTCTAATTTCTTTCTTCCACTTTTTTATGGTTTTGGTTTTCTTATAACTGGTAATATCAGTCTCATGGAATTAGACAGGAAAGTCAGACCTGGTAGCACAGGCCTGTAATTCTAGCTACTGACACAGAGAGGCAGATAGAAAGTTCAAGGCCTTCCTGGGCTACAGAGTGAGCTTAAGGCCAGCCTGGAAAATTTAGTGAGACTATAGCTCACAATAAAATGTAAACAGAGAGGGCTGGGGACATTGCTCAGTGGTTAAGGCACTTGCCTGCAAAGCATAAGGACCCAGTTTCAATTCTCAGTACCTACATAAAGCCAGATACATAAAGTGGTACATGCATCTGGAGTTCATTTGCAGTGACACTATGACTCTGGCATACCCATTGTCTCTATGTCTCTCTCTCTCTCTTTGTCTTTCCTACTTGAAATAAATAAGTAAACAGAGGGCTGGGGATGTAGATCTGTGTAGAGTGCTTGTGTATCACACACAAGGCCTTGGTTCAATTCCTAGTACCACAACAATGATAAAAAAAATAGTTGGGTCCTGTTCTGTATTTTGAAACATGTTTAGGTTTTGGTGGTAATGCTTTTTTAAATATTTAATAAAATTCTACTGAAATTCATGTTTGATAGAATTCATATGGATGGAGAGATTACTTTCTTGGGCTTTTTAAAGTTACCAATTCAATGTATGTAATAGAGAATTGTCCAATTATGTTTCATATTGTGTAAGGTGCTGCAGTACATGCTTTTAAAGAAATTGGTCTGTTTCATCCAATTTATCAAATTTATGTGTGTAGAGTTTTTCATAATATTCTCTTATTATCCTTTAAATGTCTTCAGTCTTCAGTGATACCCTGTTTCCTTTCTGGTATTAGTAACTGATACCTGATTAGTAAATGATAGTTTTAATTTTTTGTCTGTCTAGCTAGGGTTTTGTTGATTCATTGCTTTTTTTCAAAGAACCAGCTTTCTGCTTAATGATTTTTTTCTCTTTGTTTTCAATTTCATTGATTTCACTTCTTTCATTTATACTATCTTCTCTTTGTCCCTTTTGGCTTTATCTTACTTTTATTATTTAATTTTTGAGACAGAGTCTTACTATGTAGTCCAGGTTGGCCTCAAACTTGTGGTCCTCCTGCCTTAGCCTCTATGATAACAGAGCTTATAGACATGCTCTAAATACCATGCTTTGTTTCTTTGTCTTTTTTATTTTATTTTATTTGGTCCTGGGTATTGAAATCAGGAACTCAAAAATGGTAGGCAAGTGCTGTACCTCTCAGCCACACCTCTAGTCCATATATAATTTTTAAAGGAGATTAGGTGGCTGTTTTCTGATATGCTGTATGGTTTTTTCATTCAATTAAATGTATTTTTAGCTTTATTTAAGACTTTATACTTGACTCCTATGTTATTTAGAAGTGGGCTTTTTGTTTTTAAGTGCTTGTGATCGCAGATGTGGGGAAACTTTCATCTCAATAATAACGGAAAGAAAACTGAGGCTTTAAATGAGGGCCATCATGATGACACATGCCTGTAATCACAGAGATCAGGAGGCTGCAGCCAGGAAGATGGAGAGTTAAAGGTCTGCCTGGTCTATAAAGTGAGACCCATTGTCAAAAAAAAGGACAGAAGAGCTTTGCAAGAAAAAATGGTCTAGGGGAAGGGAGACAGCATTGATAAGAACTTTAATCTATCCTTGGCCAGAGGAAGAGGAGGAAATAAGCCCTTTTACCTGGTTGTTGGAGTGGTACCAGGGTGCCTAGTACTTTTCCATTAGTCATAAGAAATCTCTTTCTCATTTCTTTTTCCTTCCTATAAGATATAGATCAGTGACTAGCTCAGATCTGAAGATAACATGGCATCACAAGGCTTCTGGTGGACTTTTTGTCCTATTGATAAGAGTAGAAGTATAAAGGTGCTGGAGAGATGACATAGTTGTTAAAGGCCCTTGCTTGAAAAGCCTGACAGTCTGGGTTCAATCCCTAGTACTCACGTAAAGCCAGATGCACAAAGTGGCACATGCAACCTGGAGTTCATTTGTAGGGGCAAGAGGCCCTGGTGTACCCATTCTCTCTCTTTTTTTCTCTCTCTCTCCCTCCTTGCAGATAAATAATAAAAATATTTTTTAAAGGTATAAGGGGGCTGAAGGGATGGCTTAGCAGTTAAGGTGCTCTCCTGCAAAGCCTGAGGACCCAGGCTTGATTCTCCAGAACACATAAGCCAGATACACATGGTGGTGCATGCTTCTGCAGTTTGTAGTGTCTGGAGGCCCTGGCACTCCCATTATCTCTCTGTGTCTTTCTCTCTGCCTCTCTCTCTGTCTTCCTCTCTCTCTCTCATAAATAAATAAATAAAATAATTTTTTTTAAAGTACAAAGAGGAGAACCAGTAATTAGAGACAGGTACATCATATATTCTGCTGATAAGACCATTTTTTAAATAGAGTCTAAACTGTAGCCCAGGTAAAGGTGAATACACCTACCACATCTCTGTCTTTGAGGTGCCCCTTCTTTTATTGTCCCAGGTGATGATTTATATTTAGTGCTATTGATAAGGTCAAGTGTCTATTGTTTCTGATATTTTCTATATTCACTGGTTTGTGTTTCATGCTGTGCTGGTAGATATTCATTGTTCCACACATATAAACAAAGATGTAGAGTCATGTTATCTTGGTACTTATACTAAAACTAGAGCGATTCAGGGCAAAATTGTTTTATAAAATGGAGTAACTGAAGTCTAGGCCCAGCCTAAAAGCTGCTATTCTGTATAACATAGAGTAACCCAGAGAAGGCCCAGCTTGTTCTCATATGTCAATCTGTTCAGTCTTTACATTTTGGTATTATACTTTTGTGTTCTAAAGTCTCCATTCGGTACTTTCTATCTTTTCTTTTATAGAAGTATATTTATTATTTATTCATTTGTGTGTGAGAGAGAGAAAGACAGAGTGAGTGAGTATGGGTGAACCAGAGCCTCCGGCCACTGCAAATGAACTCCAGATGCATGTGCCACTCACTCTGTGCATCTGGCTTTATGTGGGTACTGGGGAATTGAACCCAGGCCGTTTGTCCTTGCAAGAATCTTTAACTGCTGATCCATCTCTCCAGCCCCTATCTTTTGTTTCTTTGGTGACACTTTCTATTCCTTTGTTTAGACTTTCTATTTTATCACTTGTTTCACTTGTGTTTATAATTGCTCCCTCAAACATATTTTTTTTAATGGCTGATGCTTTAAATTTCTGTCATTACCTATCATTCATAAACATTGTCTTCTACATAAAGGTCAGCTTGGAGAACTCCCCAAACATAGGGATTAGGCATATGAGTTTGTTTTCAGATTAAGTAAATTTTTACAATTATTAGACATGATTTAGACACAATTTTTTTTTGTTTTTCTATTTTCTTTCTCTTTTTTCTTTTTTTTCTTTTTTCTTTCTGGTATTTTTGAAACAGGATCTCACTATGTAGCTAAGAATGGTCTTTAATTTGACATCCTCCTGCCTACCAAGTACTGGGACTACGAATGTGCAGCACTGTGCCCAGCCTCCAACAAGGCTCCATGTCATAAATTGCCACCAACTGGGGACCAACACTTCAAAACACATGTGTCAATTGAGGGAGATCTCATTCAAATTACCACATTCAATCCTTGCCCCCCATGGACTCATGACCATCTCATAATGCAAAATGTATTCAGTTCATCTTTAAAACTCCCCATAGTCTTTCTCAGTCTTGGCACTGTTTGAAAGTCCAAAGTCTGATCTGAGATTCAAGATAGTGTCTAAACTGTGTGCCTATAAATTGAAAACACAATTTAATTAGTTTCAGCACGTAAGGCATATTCCAACTGCAAAAAGAAAGTATAACAAAGAAAGACTGAACCAATGCAATATCAAAAACAAGCATGAAAAACATCAAATACTGCAACTTCATGTCTGGCACCTGGGTCCTGAAATGAAATCTCAGGAGGCCAAATTTCACCCCTCCAGCCCTTCTGCTTGCTTTCTGGGCAGATCCACCTGAGTGTGAGGAAGCAGCTTTCCTTGGGAGTGGTCCCATAGTCCTGGAATCTCCAACATTCTGGGGTTTCCACCACAAACCACAATTCATCTTCATGGCTCTATTTTATGCCCTTCATGGCCTCTATTGAGGGATGATGACCCTTCTCCACATCACCAAGGGGGCATTTCAAAAAGAGCACATTGAAAATTTAATGATCTTCTTTCTCCTAAGTTGCCATACTTCCAAAAGCAGTACCATGTGGGCAAATTTGTTAATCTGGAGGGAATAAAGTCAACTTTGAAGAGCAGGAAAACTCCTGCAGCATTATTTATTTATTTGAGAGAGAGAGAGAGGAAGAGGCAAAGAAAAAGAGCAAATTGGCATGCCAGGGCCTCCAGCCACTGCAAACGAACTCCAGATTCATGTGTGCCCCCTGCCCTGTGCATCTGGCTTATGTGGGTCCTGGGGAATTGAACCTGGGTCTTTAGGCTTTGCAGCCAAATGCCTTAACCGCTAAGCCATTTCCCCAGTCCACATTTTTTAGTTCAAAAGATAGTTTAGTTTCAAAAGATTCGTCATTCCTTCTGCTGTCTTAATGCAGAACAACGGGCCCAATCTCAATGGTGTTAATCTCCCAAACAATTTCAGCTGAACTGAGCTGCATTCTCTGATCCAAAATAATTGGTTTTTTTTCTCTGACAACTTTATATCTTTCATATACCTCTTCTCTGTATTTTCTCTCTGCCAAACCTACAAGTCCATTACCTATAAATTCAGCTTTGCTCAAGTGCTCGTGATATGGGAAGAACATAGCCTTTCACACAAACTGCTTCTGGTGAAGTTCCAGCCATGTTCATTTTCTACTCATAAGCTGAGCACCACTGTCTACACTTGTTTCTGTACTTAATTCTTTCAAATTCTGACCAGAATGGTCCATCAAAGCTCTGTTTACAAATACTTCAAGGCATCTCTTAGCCCAACATTTAAACTTCTTCCATATTCTTTGTAAAAATCAATTCCAAAAGATGAAAAACACCCAGTCAGGCTTATTGTAGTAATAGCTTCATTTCTTGATACCAATTTTCTACTGCTGTTAGCTTCTCATTGCTCTGACCAAATGCCCAACCAAAAGCAGCTTATGGGAGAAAGGGTTTTATCTTAGCTTAGTCTCAAGGGAAAACTTTTTTATTGCAGGGAAAGGATGGTAGAGCAGAAGCTTGGCAAAACTTCTGTGGGAGACAGCAGCAGAATGAGCTGAGCTCTGGTAAGGGGAAAGCTGGGATATAGAATTGCAAAACCTTCTCCAAGCAACACACCTCCTCTCCAGCAAGGCTCTACCTCCCAAATTACCACCAGTTGGGGATCAAGCATTCAAAACAAATAGGGATATGGGAGACATATAATTCAAACCAAAACAGTGTCTTAGTTTCTTTGAGTTACTATAACAAAATGCCATAGACTGAGTGGCTTAAAAAGAATAGAAATTTCTTTCTATTTGTGTGTGTGTTTATAGTATGTGTGGTATGGTATGTTTGTGCGTGTGTGTGTGTATGTGTGTAGTGTTGTGTGAGTATAGTGTGTGTGGTTTGTGTGTAGGCCAAAAGAGAATGTTGGGTATCTTCATCATCCACATATACACTCCTCTCTCTCTTACACATATTTTCCTTGAGAGAGAGTCTCTCATTGAACCTGGAGCTTCTGATTTTGGTCCGACTTGATAATAAGTGAGCCCCAGCAATTTTCAAGTCTCTGCTCCCCTCAGGATGGGGTTCATAGGTGGACATGGGTACTGCATAATTGAACTCAGTGTGATTCAGGCCCACTCAGGCCCTCATGCTTGCATGGCAAGAGTTCTTATGCTGAGCCATCTCCTGAGCCCCTCAAAATTTATTTCTAACAGTTTTGTATGTTGGGCAGTCCAAGACCTAAGGTGTCAACAGATTTTGTAACTGCTGAAAGCCTGTTTCCTAATTCATACATGACATGGTGACTACTTATATCACATGGTGGAAAATAGTAGTTTGGCTCTCTTTTTATACTGGCAATAATCATACCCAAGGGCTCCATGCTCATGGGTTAATTACTTTCCAAAGGCCCTAACCTCTAACACCATCAATTTGGGTATTTTAACATGAATGGGGGGGGTGGACATTGACATTCAGACCATAGTATTTGTTAAAGTTGGGAAGTTTGCTTTATTGTTAATTGACCATTTTAAAAAGTAAACAAACAAGAGAATTATTATATTTTCTCAAATTGTGATAGATAGGCTAAAAATTATCTGTTCTGCTTTTAGATTCCATAGATCAGTTACTGGGTTGACCAGGGAATGCTTTTGTGCATTTGGTTTTAAATTTAAAACAGGGTCTCACTCTGAAGTTCAGGTTGTCCTGTAACCCAATATATAGCCCAGGCTGGCCTCAAACTTGCAGTAATCTCCCAAATGCTAGAATTCCAGGTTGTATCACCATTCATGCATCAGAGAAGGTTTCATTCCATATTCCTCCTCTCCACTGTATACATAATGTTTTATTTTATGTATGTTTTTATGCCTGTATGTGTATGTTTGTATGTGAGTGTGCTTGCATATATGTGCTTGTGTGTGTGGAGGAAAACCTTGGATATTATCCCCAGGATCACTGTCTTAATTTTTTGGGAAGGGAACAGGCTCTCTTATTGGCCTGGAGCTCACCAATTAGGCTATACTGGCTGTCCAACAAACCCCAGGGATCTATTCTGCTGTCTAAACTTCCCAAGCTTCTGAATTACAGCCACAGGCCACCACATCTGATTTTTACATAGATACTGGCAATTGAATTCAGATCCTCATGCTTTCAAGGCAAGAACTTTACTGACTGATCTATCTTCCTATGTATATTCCATATGTATATTCTCCTAAAAATAATATAAGCAGGATATGAAGGTGTACACCTCTAATTCCAGCACTTGGGAACCTGAGGCAAAAGGATCTTGAGTTCCAAACATGCCTGGGCTCATAACAAGATCCTGTCTCAAGACAAATTATTATAAACAATACTTTGACTTCAACCTATGCAGTTTAAAGTAGTTTAAATCATGGACTGTGTCCAAGCCTGTATGACTCCCACAACCTCTGGATCCATTCCTTTGTGTATGCTTATCCCAACCATTACAACTGTGGCAATTCCATTCACACACTGAGAAGACTGAATCAGAGGAAAGGAATGTAGCTAGGTGCCCCAGAGGAAATGTACAATCTCCATGCAAATGTGTTGAAGAAAAAAAATCCCAGCCTAGACAATGACTGTACTGAAACTTAAAGAATGAGAAGTAAATTAAACCATTTATAAATTCTGTGACTTGAAGGACAAATACCATTTTGTAATGGGAAGTTTGATTATATAAATATAATTCAGACAGCTTGGATATTTTATAGGATAAACCTTGGGCTTAAAACCAAAGAGAATATAATGAAAGCTAAAGAGAATATAATTGAGGTGATAGTGTCACTCTTGTCTTCCATTCATTTTAATATGGAGAAGACTCTACTTTGTGACTGGCTGAATAACTGTATTCTCTCTGAAAGAACAAGGACAAACCACATATACTTCCTTGGGTAACTTTTCTCTATTTCTGAACTGTTTCTTGGCCTTCAACAAACAGCACAGGACAGGCTTCATTTTATTTGTGTATTTATCTGACTTTACTTTGAGAAGCATTTACTAAAATCTCCAACTTATAGATCTTTATATATATATAGATCCTTCTCCTTCAAAATTGCCAAACTCATAAAAAAGCTTCAGAATGTAGTTAATTTCATGCCATAGCATATATCTTTATTTTTTATTCCTATGCAATTAGAATTCCAAACTCAACTAGATAACAGTCTGGTATCTGAGATGATTAATCTATCCATGCTTTACACATAGCTATTTGTAAGAAGCATGGTCTTTAAATAAACAAGTTGTCAATAGGTGCAACCTCCAAATGCATGAAGAAGTCTTTGGAAAGTGACTCCCTCTTTTGATTTGTGATCTTTTGTATGCTTCTCTCCTCATCTGGAAAAAAATTTGCTCACTTGCAAAAGCCCTTGGTTATCATATGACATTTACAATGTATAGAGTATGCATTTCATGTTTATTCCTCATGTATTTGATCTGATAAAAAAGAATATGCAATTTTCAACATCCAAATAAATGATTTGACATATTTTATATAACACATGTTCAAGTAATTAGTTTTCTCATGGAAATGTCGTACCATTTAACTCATCATTATGAGCCAAATATTTGTGCAATAGTTTGTAATGAATACATGCATAATCACAGATTGCCCTATTTTTCTTTCTATTCAAATGTAATTTAAAGGGACAGAAGTAGGGTACAACAGACTTCACATTATTTAATGCTTGATACATAACAGGCTGTCAATGATATGACTGACCAGTTTGGAAGATTTTATCAAACCTTATGAATTTAGGTTGTGGGTTAATCTTGTTGGAATCTTACTTGATTAACTTGATACAACTGGCTATATCTAATGTTTTATGATGCAAAATGCATTCAGTCCAACTTTAAATGTTCCATAATCTTTACAATCACTGCTCGAAAGTCCAAAATCAAAAGTCTCATCTGACAAAATCTCTTAACTGCAGGCCTGTAAAAATCAAAACACAAGTTGGATTCTTCCAACACATAATGGCAAAAAGTAAACATTCCCATTTCAAAAAGGAGGAATTGAGCATAGCAAGGAAAGATTTTTAAAAATGCAAAATCAAAAACAAGCACAGAAAAAGTCAAATCCTACAACTTCATGGTTAAATCTCTGGGCTCCAAACTCTGCCCCTCCACCCTTGGTTGCTTGTTATCCAGGCAGATCCTTCCAAGCCAGAGCAAACAGCTTTCCTAGGTGGCCATCTCATAGTCCTGGCATCTTTAAAGTCCTGAGGTTTCCACTGCAATTCATGGTTTATCTTTATGGCTCCATGCCATGGCCCCCAGGGAATCTAGGCTGGGACTGCAACCCTGTTCTACATTGCCTTGGGGCTATTTCCAAAAAGCATATTGCAAATCCAATGACTCTTTCCTGTATTCATCATATTTCCAAAACCAGTACCAAGTGAGCTGGGCTACCAAATTTGATAATCCAGGGGATGAATAAAGCCAACTTTGAGGAGGAGGAGAAAACTGTCCCAGCATTCTTTCTTCAGTCCTGCTCTTTTAAAAAAAATAGCACTCCTTTTTCCCCACTGCAGAGCAGCTGGCCCATCCTCAATGGTAGCAAAGTCTTAAATAAAATGCAGCTGAACTGAGCTTCAGTCTCCAGCCTGAAACTCATTTCTTTCTGTGCCAAACTTTTTATACTTTTCATATCCTTGTCCTCTATGTTTTATATTCACCAAAGTATACCAGCCCATTACAAATTCAACTTTGCTCAAGTTCTCAGGATACAGGTGGTACACAGTGAGTATGTCATGTGAACTGCCTCTATCCCAGTCCTGACAAAGTCTCTTTTCCCCTTAGAAACATTATAATTCAAGCCTTCTCAATCCACAGTTCTCTTGGCATTTAGGTCTTTCAAATTGTCCCATAATTGTCTATCATATTCTGCTTACTGTACTGCAAAGTTTATCTAGTCCAAAGCTCCAAATATCCTTACATATTTCTCCCACAAATGAGTTCCATAAAATGAAAAAAAAAACACATTCTTGTTCATCACAGTAATGACCCCATTTCTCAGTACCAATTCTCTGTTACAGTTACCTTCTTGTTGTTGGGACAAAACACCCAACCAAAAGCAATATGTGGAAAGAAAAGGTTTATTTTGGCTATAGTCTTGAGGGGAAGTTTCATCATGGCATGATAGTGCAGAACCTGCATATCATGTCTTATCACAGCAGCTAACAGGTAGCAGCAAGTGTGAGCTAGCTCTGGCAAGGGGGGGGTTGGGCTATGATATTCCAAGGCCTGTCCCAAGGGATATACCTTCTCTAGCAAGGCTCTACCTCCCAAATTGCCACCAGCTAGATATTGATATGAGGCTTAATCACAAACACATGAAGAAAAAGGGGACATTTCACATTCAAACCACCAAAGTTGTCAAAGAATACAGCAAAAGTAGTTATGTATATTCATGAGCAAAAGATGATACAAAACCCAATTTATATACATAAACTATGTAATATCTGTATCATTTGGTATTTTTTCCAGTAGCAGTTAACAGACATAAGGCTCCAACTGGCTTAGAGGAAGGAAATTCATTCCATATACAACAGTGATACCAACTTCAGACACTTTGTAGGCAAATGGTGTCCACTCCAACACCACCCTTCTTCAAAGAGGAACTGAAGTCATCAAGCAAGGAGAAGTATTCCTGAATCTTCACAAAATTATGAGTTATTGTCACCACTTACATCTACTTACAGTGAATTGAGAAAATGTCAGTCTTCTCCAAGTTTTCAACTTTTAGAAAATTTGCTTATTCCTTAGTTGATATCTATTAAAACTTTATTTAAGGGGCTGGGGTATAGCTCAGAATACTATTCATAAGGCCATGGGTTTGATTTCTAGTCCTGCAAATGAAAAACAAAACTCTGATTCTGAGTTTCTCTCTCTCTTTTTAATTTTAATATTTTTTGTTTTTTATTATTTTTTGGTTTTTTGAGGTAGAGTCTCACTGTCTAATTTTAATATGTTCTTAAACATATTTTTTAATTATTAAAAGCATACCTTGTATGGATGCATCATGTGTTGGTACCCTCTTTACCCTCCTTCCTTCCTCCATTCCATAGGGACCCTCCTCATTGGGGGTGCTGGTATTCCCCATGGGATGGTGGGTTATGTGTTGTGGGAACATCAGTTAGTTATTGGTGGGAGGCAATGCCTCTGGGCATGACATCCCATCCTGTGGCTCTTACAACCTTTCTGCACCCTCTTTCACAAAATCCCCTGAACCTTAGTGGGTGTTTTCTTAAACTATTTTTTCATTATTATTATTATTATTATTATTATTATTAACAACATGTTTTATATGGATATATCATGTGTTGGCATCCTCTTTTCCCTCATCCTTACCCCCATTCAACTGGGGACCCTCCTCAGCGTGGTAGCAGCAGTCAGTTATTTTGTTGGGGGCAGAGGGGAATACCTCTGGGCATAATATCTCAACTTGTGGTTCTTATAATCTTTCCACCCCCTCTTCCACAAAATGCCCTGAGCCGTGGTGGGTGACTTTTAAGTCTACTTCAGTGATGAGTTCTTAGGAGCCTCTAGATTTCTGCTTTGGTTAGTGTTGAGTATCCTTGGTATCTGTCTCCTTCACCCTGGTGCTGCTTGTCAAGCTCACCATGGAAGTAGCACTCTTGCTTGTCTCCCCACTTCCTCTGTGGTTTCACCTGGGCCTTGATTGAGATGCAAGGGGTGGTTTATCTCCTCAGGTCTTGCTACCTTCTGAAAAAGAAAAACTGATTCTCTAATGGAGAGTAAAGTCAGTATAGGTTAAATTGGATAGGTCTTATTAATTTAGGGAGAGTTTGATAAATGTAGTCCTCTTTTAGTCAAAGGCTAGTGGGAGCTTGACATTGGAGAGCATAATCTTGGTTTCCATAGGATTCAGACCTACTACCCAGTTCCAGATATGGGTTCCTTTCCACTGGGCAGACGTCTTAGCCAAACAGAATACATTGATTGCCCACGAAGGCTGTGTGCCACTATTGCTCTGGTGTGTACTTCTCATCAAGCTGGTTGCTTCTGAGTAGCTTAGATCCCTGCTTGCTCACACCATTGTTGGCCACTTTCCCCAGTAGCTCATGTAGTGCTTTCTAGCACTAGATGGGCTGTCTGGGGACTGGCTCTCTTCTGAATTCCAGCCAGATCTCTCCATGTCCTGTGCTGGTAGCATATGGTGTCTTCAGAAATAGGGTCTTACCTTTTGCCTCAGGTGGGTAATCAAGTGCTATGACAGAAGCTTGTCTTGTTTTGGGAACCTCATAGGTGCCTCCAATCAACATCTCAATGCAGGTAGCACCCATTTCTGGTACTGTGAGTTACAAGTCACAGCCAAAGTTTTATAAGGTTAGGCTTCATCGTACCCTTGCCAGGGCTCTTCTTTTGAGTGCTCCCCCTATACTCATGTTGAGGGGTTATATCTTTTTTTTTTTAACCTTCAAAGAGAAATGTTTCTATGGCACCAATTCATTTTGGGTTTAGTTTTGTGTTTATTTCCCACTACCCTCTCCTTCTCTTCCCCACAAATCCTTCCATCCCCATTTTTTGGGCCTCAAGTTGCCTATACAATATGCCAGCAACTCAAGCTAATCCAAGCTAGCAACCACAGATGAGTGAGAACATGTGGCATTTGTCTTTCTGTGATTGTGAGTGTTCACTGAGTATTAGCTATTCTAACTCCATCCATTTTCCTGCAAATTTCATCATATTGTTTTTTCTTAGTGCTAAATAGAATTCCATTGTGTATATGTACCACAACTTGATTATCCATTTCTCCAATGATGGGCACCTGGGTTGATTCCAGCTCTAAATTATTATGAATTGAGCAGTTATAAGCTCACCATCTCTGTAGTGAAGTGTGGAGCATTTAGTAAATGTCCAATAAGGAAATAACTGGGTCTGTTGGTAGTTCTATATTCATCTTTGTCAGGAATCTCCATGTTGATTTCCATAGTGGTTGTACAAGTATGCATTCCCACCAACAGTGAGTGAAGATTTCTCTTCCCCCCCCATCCTCACCAACATCTGTTGTCATTTGATTATTTTAATGATTGACATCCTTACTGGATTAAAGTGTAATCTCATAGTTGATTTAATTTGCATTTTCCTGATGGTTAGGGATGTTGAACATTTTCTTAAGTGTGTGATAACCATTGTATCAATAGCTATTGTATTTCTTCCTCTGTAACTCCCTATTCAGTTCTCTATCCCATTTTTTCAGTGGGTTGATTTTTATTTAGTTTTTTGCATTATTTGTAGATATTAGGCCTCATTAAGTATTAGTTAGGCTCTTGATATTGTTTGTTTGACTGTCCTGTGTGGAGTATTCCCTCAAGTATTCTCTAAGTTTGGCTTTGTGTTCATATAATCATACAACTGACATTTTTCATGAAAAGTTTTCTTTTCACTATCTATTACAAGGGATACTTTTGCTGGGTACAGTAGTTTTGTTTGGACACCATAGGTTTTAGACTTGGAAGTGTTCCATTCCAGGTCCTCTGACTTTCAGGTTTTCCATTGAGAAATCTGAGGTAATTCTGATGTGATTACCTTTGTATGAAGTGAGTTGTTTCTCTCTTTCTGATTTTAGCACTCTCTCTTTATTTTTATTGTTAAACATTTTAATTATGATGTGCCTTGGAGAGTTTCTTCTTTGGTCTTGACTGTTTAGTGTTCTGTGAACTTCTTGTATCTAGATGGGCCTCTCTTTTGCATGATTGGGAAATTTTTCTTCAATAATTTCATTGAATATGTTCTCTCTGCTTCTGGCTTGTATTTGTTTTCCTTCTGGTATACCCATGATCCGGATGTTTGGTTGTTTTTAGGGTATCCTACAGTTCCCTCATACACTGTTTGCATGATTTTTTGAACTTAGCAAAGTTGGACTCCCAATCAATTTCTTCTGTCTTGACTTTGAGCTGAGAGGTCTGTCTTCCATATGAGTGACTCTATTAGTGAGGGATTCTAGAAGGGTTGTTAAAAGCTCTATTTGATTTTTGTTTTCTGTTGTGTTATTTTGCATCATGTCAATCTCGTTTTTTTAGGTATGAGTTCAGGTCGAGGTCTGATGTTCTTTTAATTTTTTCTTTTCTTTTCTGTTTTTTTTTTTTTTGAGGTAGGGTGTCACTCTAGCCCAGGGTGACCTGGAATTCACTATGTAGTCTCAAGGTGGCCTCGAACTCATGACAATCCTTCTACCTCAGCCTCCCAAGTGCTGAGATTAACAGTGTACACCACCACTCCCAGCAAGCTCTGATTTTCTTGATGCATCCTTGAATTCATTCTTGCTTTTGATCATGTCTTCATTAAGCTTAATTAGCTGGTTATTGAGATCCTCTACTTGTTTATTCACCTTCAATTTATTTATCTCTTTTGAGTCTTCTCTGGTTTTCAATTAAGTTAAGCCTAGTGACAAAAGCTGAGTGCTCTATGTGAAGATTTTGCTCAATTTCATCAATATGATTGTTGGTTTTTTGGCCCTTTGCTTCCAGTCCAGCAATTCTTTTGATCAGAGTCACATAGCTTGTTGTGTTTTTATTCTGGGATTCAATTTCTTTTGTTTTCTCTATGATTTCATTGGAGGCTTCTATTGTAGGATTAAGCATCCTTGGGGGAGACCTCTCATTTTTCTGATTTTCATTTTTGGTTTTTGTATTTTGCATTGTGGTCTAGCCGTCTTGGGGAAAAGTCTTATTTTATTGAGGAGGAAGCAAATATTTTTCTTGTAGGATCTTCAGTGAATGTTCAGTTTAATATATGAACTGAATTGGTGTAGGATGGGGTTATAACCGCAGATGTGTAGATTGTGGAGATTGCAAGGACATCAAAGGTACCCGGGGAGCTGGGAGGTAGGGAAATGGGAGCTCTGGCCTACTCACTCTACTTTTGTGCACTCTTCAGCACAAGGGAACCAGGGGTTGGGGAACAAGGATCTGGAAAGCTGGGGAGCCTGGGGTGAGAGGCCAGCTTCCACAGTGGCTCATGTACCCTCTAGCTCAGGGGGACAGGGATTTAGGGACCCATGGGCTGGTCAGTCAGGAAGCCAGAGAAAAATGCCTACTTCTTTAGCACATACACAGGGAACAGGCCATATCCAGCAAGCAGCAGAGGTACTGGGACCAGGGAACTGGGAAGTGGGGAGTGAACCAGGAGCTCTGGCTTACTCATTCTGTGCATATACCCTCTAGAGCAGGGAATCCAGGAGTTGGGGGCCCAGGGGCCATTCAATTAGGAAGGCAGAGGCAGGGGCCTGCTTCTACAGCACTCACGCAGGGTTCAGACAGCCCCAAGCCTACAGCAGGGTTACTGGGACCAGGGAACTGGGAGGTAGGGAAGTAACTGGGATCCCTGGCCTACTTACTCTGTGCACCTTCCATAATTTTAACATATTTTTTTAACATTTTTGTTATATGTTCTCACTACATAGACCAAGCTGGTATGGAACTTACTAGGTTGCCCAGGCTATTCTCAATCTCATATTCCTTCTGCCTCAGTCTACCTAATGTTAGGATATATTCACCCCATGCCTTGCCTCGTCTATAGGTTTTTCACCTTATTTAGCTAAGCTTTGGGAGAAGATGGAAGGCAAGAAAGAGGAGGATGTAGAAGGTGAGAAAGAAAGAATGAGAGAAAGAAAGAAGACAGAAAAAAGAAATAGAACAGCTCTACCTTCCTTTTTAGATCTTTTTGAAAATAAAGTTGGTGTACCAGCTATATCCCACAGGGATCTCATCTCTTCCACAGTTAATAACATTTTCTGAAAGCACTCAGTAAAATGACTGACAGAAAATCCCATGTATGCAGCTTGGATGCATGATTGACCAAATCAGGTTTAAAGGGCAATGAAATAGTGAGTCATTACATTTTAGGGCTCTGGCCACTTGAACAAAGGAAAAAAACAAAACAAAGGTGACTGAACCAAACAGAAGGACTTTGGCAAGACAAATCAAGCAGATGCCAGGATTCATTCACTTTCTGTGTAACCCAATACAAGCCTTTGGGTGAGTAGAAGAGTCAAATAGCTATAACTTGTGCCTTTTTATAGAGGTCCTATTTTCCATAAACAACAGGACTAAACATTAGGGGAAGAAAAATCTCTCATGTGGAAAAAAGAAATGACATTGTCTTTTTCTTTTTTTTTGTTTCTTTCTCTCCTCCATCTTTTCCCATTCATATGATAGATATGTCTTTGCTATGAAAAATGGGGCCATTCTTTTCCTTTATGTACTGTCCAGAATTTAAATTTTTATTGTTATTTTTTAGAAGTTTCCTGTGAAGAATGGGGCCATTTTTATGTATGATTTTGTGCCCTACTTTTTTCACATTTAAGCATTTCCCATATTTCTCTTGTGAAAAAATAATTGTATATTTTAAAATTGCTTTGTTTATAAAAAAATTTTAAGTCTTTTTTGTTTTGTGTGTGTGTGTGTGTGTGTATGTATGTATATATGTGTTGTATGCATGAAATCATACATGTAGGAAATTATAATGCCCTAGATTCTCCTCTACAGGCCCAAGGACAATTCCTGTGTTTAGCCAAGAGAAAGCTATTCACTTTGGGGTCTTGGCACCTTAAGCTATCTAGCCAATTTCTGTCTCCTATAGCATTATAGGTGTGACCCATCATGCCTGAGTCTCCAAAACTTTTGTACATATTGATGAGGTTCAGTGCATACATGCATACAGTGTGTACTGGTCAAATCCAAACTCTGTCTTACCACCCCTGCCATGGCACCCATCCTAATCAAAGGTAATAATTGTCCTATTGAAACTGATATTAGGGCTGGAGAGATGTCTCCGTGGTTAAGGTCCTTGCCTTTAAAGCCTAACTAGCTGTGTCCAACTTCCCGGTACCCAGATACATCAAGATGGCACATGCATCTGGAGTTCATTTGCAGTAACTGCAGGGTCTGGCTTATCCATACTCTCTCTCTTTCTTTCACTCTCTCTGTCTCTCTGTGTATGAATGACTGTATCTCTTGCTTGGAAAGAAGGAAAGAAAGAAGAAAAAAGAAAAAAGGAAAGGAAGGAAATTGATATTAGGTAGCCATATTACCTAGGTATCACAATTAAAGTATCTCTTATTTTTATTCTTTAATAGATTTATTTCAAACTGGAGGCATAATTTACAGATCAAATGCACAGATCTATATCATATGACTCTTTTTTTTACAATGGTAAAGAAACCAAGGACTTCACATATGCTAAGCAAGCACTTTACCACTGAGTTATACCTCCAATCCCTATTTTCTTTTCCTCTGCCTTCTTCTCATCTTTCTTCTTCCCCTCCTGCTTTTCCTCTCTCCTTTCTTACTGGTTTTTGAGACAAAGTCACACTGTATAGCTCAGGGTGGCCTGCTTTAGCCACTTGAGTGCTGAGATTACAGTGTTCATCATAATGCCTGGTTTTCTATTTTTAAAATCTTTATTTAACTTTGTTTTTATTTATTTATTCCAGAGAGAGAAGGAGGAGGGGATGAATGGGTGTGCCAGGGCCTCTAGCCACTGCAAACAAACTCCAGATGTATGTGCCACCATGTGCACCATGTGCAAGTGGCTTACATGGGTTCTGGGGAGTCAAACCTAGATCCTTAGGCTTCACAGGCAAGTGACTTAACTGATAAGCCATCTCTCCAGTCCCTATTTTTTTCAACAGAAGATACAGAAGCTGGATATGTGACTCCATGCTGGTGCACTTACATAGCATATGCAAAACCTTAGATTCCATCCACAGTGGGTGGGGGAGAGAGAGGACAGCCAGAGACAAAGAGGGGGGAGAAGAGAGAAGAAAGGAGGGAGAGAGATAAAGAGAATGCGAGAATGAATGATTGTACTTGAAGGATCTGAATAGGGGAGGTGTACCTGAAAATTGAAGCTAAAAGTACTTTTACAGAAGAGAATCCAAGGTGCAAATTACTTACAATGGGAGAGAAGAATTTAAATGACCAAAGATAAGAAGCAGCAGCCGATAAGCAATAAGAAAACAGAAAAAATGAGCCAGAGCTATGTAATTTCTGTTTTAGTCATGTTCTTGTAGGACATTTGGAATGAAAATAAACTTTTGAGTCTCTTCTCCAGGATCTTCAGCTCCTCCCGCTGTTGCTGCTTCTTGACATCTCCCATGACCATTTAGATGAACAACATCTGCTGGTAGGCCCTGTCAGGACAGGAGAGTGCTTCCAACCCACTTGGACCAGGGCAGTCTGTAAGGGAAGCCAGGAGGCCTTTTCATCTTAAAATAAGTACAGCTTTGTCTCCCATGCTTCCTTAATTGAGTCACAGGCTGAATCCAGGACACAGCCTAGTGGGAAATTGTCTATGACAGGGTCACATGGAGCAAGAGTCGGATGGTGCCTAGTTGAAAGGCAAGATGGCTCTCTCTCACTCTCTCTCTCTCTCTTTGTGTGTGTGCGCGTGTGCGTGCGTGCACATGTGTGTAGTTGCAGGGAGGTCTTCTCAAGTGTCAGGACTGCCAACTTACAATGTCTATGAGAAATAACTGAATCTACATTAGCAATTGTCTGATTTGGGGGAAATTTTGCATAAGGACTATAATGCTTTCAATCAGAGCTGGAGGGAAGCCAGCAAAAGCAAGAAGTCAAAGATGTCTGGCATAGTGACTGGTTTTGTTGAGGATCCAATTTAGAGACTTGCCTAGGCTCTGCCACTGAGCCACATCCAGGACTCCATTGTTTATCCCTAGGAGATTTTGCAGGAAGCCCAGTGTAATGGGACATGTCTGTAATTTCGGCCCTTGGGAGGCTGAGGCAGGAGGATTGCTGTGAGTTCAAGGCCAGCATGGCCTACTTAGAGGGTACCAGGCCAACCTGAGCTACATATCAAGACCTTATCTCAAAAAAAATAAGCAAAATTATCACCCTAAAAAAGGGATTTTGAAGGCCTCATAGTTGGAAAGTCCTTTTTTTCTACTGATGTCACTGCCACTTAAACCTAGAATATTCATTTTCTGTTGAAGTCAAAGAAGAGACACAAAAATAATTATCAGCATTTGAAAGAAAGATGAAGACTTATGTAAGAATATGGGAAGCCATCACCAATGGAGTTTTCTGAGGCTTTATGGAATTATAACTACCCCCATCTGTGAGTCTCAAGTAAATTTTCTGGTTAAAGTTGTGAAAGGAGAGAGGGGAATGGGCCACAGCTGCAGCTTACAGCTGTTGAATAGTGTTAATACAGACAAAGATTTATTTGGTTCGAAAGTCCAAGGGGATAGGCTGAGGCAGTAGCTCAAGGGAAGGGCATGTGCTTAGCATGTACAAAACCCCGCGTTCAATGCCAAGCACCACACACACATATACACACACACTCCCAGGGTACATAACCATGAGAAAGACAGTACAGCTTACAAAAATTTTGGTTGAAAAAGATGAACAATTTCTTGATATGACAGGTATTGTAATACAAAATTAAATCTTCATCTTGATGTATTTGGAGGAATAAAAGTGTTATGCATATTCAAAACATTGTTATTATTCATTACTTAAGGGAAGTAGTGAGAAATTCACCAAACACAGCTGAGCAATAATGTAGGTAACTGATCCCACAATAGCTATGAATCTCAAGATATAAACAGGTCCCAACTCCCCTGGGTCAAGGTGAGCTTATACTGCTATGGGGTCCCTTGTAGGGCATGGTTGATGGCCCTCAGGCTACTGGAGGTTTAGGCAGACCTGAGCTGTCAGGCATGACTAAGGGACCTGGACTACAAGATTGCAGTGAGCCTAGACCCGACAAATCTCGAGACTGGCAGGATTGAGGCTGCTCCCTCCCCCCAGCCCAGGGCACCTGATAAGATTTAGGTTTCAATTTCCCCAGAGCCTTGTGATCTTTGTTGGCTTATGTCACTATATGTTAATAAGGTATCAGCCAGCAGCCTTCTCACAGCCAATCCCCCTGTGACCTGTTCCCTATATCTTTTCCCACCAGTACTTAGATCATGTGACCCTTTCCCCCTACCCAAAGTCCCAACATGCTAATTAGGCATCAGCGGGAACCTCTGTACTAACCAATCCCCTTATGACCCTTACTTCTTCCTGCTCTTTCACAAAGCTTATAAACCCATTTCCCTGACAATAAATAAGCTGCCCTCTGATGCTGCCTCCTGGGTGTTTCTCCCTGTTGCACTCACAGCCACTCAAGACCCTGCTCCACAGTTGCCTGGACATCTCTGGGGAACCGCAGCCACAGGGACCCCAGGAACCACCGTTTCTCAGGGATGGAATTACTCTGCCTGCTTCTTAAAATTCCCAAAGGTTCGCCACTTCAATTTGATGAATTTTGCTGCTTCTAGTGGAAAATCTCAAGTGATGTTCGTGGCTGTAAACCACTTGCTTCATTTTAGGTGATGAGTTAAGTCACAGATTAATCCTTTAAGAAACTCAGCAAAGCCAGGTATGGTGGCACACACTTGAAGCCCAAGCTCTCAAGAGGCTGAGCAGGAAGGTTGCTGCAAGTTTGAGGAGGGCTACATACTGAGTTCAAGGCCAGCCTGGGATACATTGCAAAACCCTATCTCAAGGAAAGGTAGGAGGAAAGAAGGGGGGTAGGAGAAGAAAATAAAGAGCAAGAAAAAGAAGGAAGAAAGGTAGTATTACTCAGACCATGGGTTACTGGGAGTTGGTAGAACCTTTAGGAAATAGTGCCTATTGGGAGGTGTTCAAGTTACTGGAGGTGCTCCCTTAAGGGAGATAATGGAATCTCAGCCCTTTTCTCTACTTCTGCTTTACTTTCTGACCATGATGTGAGTGGCTTTGTTCTGCTGTGTGTTTTCCCCATGGCATAGTGCTTCTTTTTTAAATATTTATTTATTTCTTTACAAGCAGAGAGAGAGAGAGAGAGAGAGAGAGAGAAGAGCAGTAGACAGAGAGAATGGGCATGCCAGGGCCTCTAGCCACTGCAAACGAACTCCAGATGCATGCACCCTCAGGCATCTGGCTTACGTGGGTCCTGAGAATTGAACTGGGATCCTTTGGCTTTGCAGGCAAACGCCTTAACCGCTAAGCCATTTCTCCAGCTCTGTGGTACTTCTTTATAGCACAAGGCAATGGAGCCCATCCATCATGGACTGAAACTTTGGAACTCAGTCAAAATGTGCTTCTCCTCCTTATAAACTGATTTATCTCAGGCATTTATTACAGTGATGGAAAGCTGCCTGACATAGATGATACACACACAGAGGAGAGGAATACACTCATTTCCAGATGCTGTCTTCCAGCTACTTGTTCTGTATGTTGCATAACACTCCGCAAGGCTCTCCCAGGCCAACCAGCAATTAGTATGTATCATTAAAATCATATCTACAATTATGCTCTCCAATCTAAATCCTAGTTTCAAGGTTTTTTTTTTTCTTCCCTGAGTACATAAGTAATTTAGAGTCCTGTGAAAAAGACAAATCCCGTAAGGGATATGCTATCCCAAATTGCACTGAATATTTTATTGAGAAGGTGAAACTTTAAAATTAATCTTTGAAGGTGGTATTCCTTTACACTGAAACTCAAACTTACAGGTTGGTGACTATTATTGTTAGTTTGGTCAACACACACACACACACACACACACACACACACACACGGCCATTGTTTCTAACCCAGCAGGAAACAACCTGGCGTAATGCTCATACAAGTGCAGTAGTGGCACACAGCCATGGTGGGTAACCAACTGCTCTTGATTTGGCTAATAGATCCACTCAGTGGAATGGAACACATTGCTGGAACTGGGAAATAAGTCAAAACCAGGTACACAAAATGAGCTCAGTCTCCAAGATCAAGATATCACCAAATGTGGGCTAAAAGAGAGCCAATGCATATAAAATTCCCTCCAAAACATATATGCTCATCCCTTCTATCTAGTACTAACTTCTCTCTCCGTTGGAGAATTTGCTTATCTTTTTTCAGATGGACAACACTTCCATTTTTTTAAAGATTTTATTTTTACTTCTTTATTTATTAGAGAGAGAGAGGGAGGGAGGGAGGGATATAGTGAGAGTGGGCATGCCAGGGCCTCTAGCCACTGCTAACATACTCCAGATGCATGCATCACCATGTGCCTCTGGCTTACGTGGGACCTGGAGAATTGAACCAGGGTCCTTAGGCTTCGCAAGCATGCGCCTTAACCGTTAAGCCATCTCTCCAGCCAACACGTCTATTTTAGAAACTCAAAATTTGCCTTGAAAGAAGCCAAAGCAATAACGGGGTCCAATGACAGGGTGAGAGGGTCTGTCTGAATCATCAGTGACATATTTATGCTATAGACATAAGGATATATTCAAACAAAAGAAACCATTCTTATATTTCTTGGACTGTTTAGGAAAAATATCCAATGGTTCTAGTATTTGAAATATTATATAAACATAAATTACCATTGTTGGGCTGTAGATATAGCTGAGTTGAGGAGCACTTGCCTAGCATGTGTGAGGCCCCTGGGTTCTTGGGTGCTGTCCCCAGCACTTCAAAAGAGAGAGAGAGAGAGAAAGAGACACAATTGAGTTAAACACATTCGGGGACTAAGTTATTCAATTGTATACTAAGCATCTTGGTGATTTCTTTAGTTCCTTGGGGACATTTAGGAAAAGTAGTAAGTCAACTCCTTAGGAAACAAAGTCAACTTTTGATCTGAAAACTACATGAGGTTCTTGTATGCAGATGGTAGTTGATGCCCTAGGAGATCTCTGAACCGTGAAAAATGATGTTTTGTTTTCTACAATGTTTCTCTAATATGTTTAATTTTTATATTAGGGATCATATTTTGATTTGTCACATTTACTGAACAATGTTGGATAGATATTTCAATGTCAAGCATGAACAATTGGCATCTTAAAAGCTGCCAAGTATTTCCACTGGGTTCATTTATATGCTACCCCCTCTTGATCAACATTGAAATTATGTTTTCTTCTCTTACCCTTGCCCTCTTTTTCTCTATATACTCTCACTTATGAAACCCAGACTGGCCTTAAACTCTTGATTTTCCTAACTCAGCCTCCTGAGTACTGGGATTTAGATATATGTAACCATGCCTAGTAGTTTATGTTTTACTCTTATGGTAAATAATACCTATTACAATTGAGACCTATGTTTTCAGCACTGTTCTACACTCTATAACTGATTTAATACTCATATTATCCACATAGTAAGCAGCCACACCATGTATATTTGTTATCAATCTCAGTACCCATTCCCTAACCCTTTATCCTTGTCCACATCTACTGTTTGACTTAGAAAGTCCATTTATGTCTTCTCTACTCTTCCTTTCAATTAAGCAAGATCAATGTGACATAAGCAGAAATCTGTTGGGAGCATTTCATTCAATCTTTTTTTATTTTATTTTTTTACTTAAAAATATTTTTTAATTGACAACTTTTATACTTACATACAAAAAACACCTGATATTTCCCTCCCCTCCCCCCATTCCACTTTAGAACTTCAATCTCCATAATATCCCCTACCTCTCTCCATTAGTCTCTCTTTTAATTTGATGTCATCATCTTTTTCTTCTATGTTGAGGGCCTTGCGAAGGTATTGCTAGGCACTGCAAGATCATGGATATTGAGGCCAATTTCTGTCTGGACAGTTGCATTGTAAGAAGTCGTACCCTTCCTTTGGCTCTGCCATTCTATCCAACCCCTCTTCCGCAATGGTCCCTGAGCCTTGGAGGGTGTGACACAGGTGTTTCAGTGCTGGGCACTCCTCCATCCCTTCTTCTCAGCACTATGTTGCCTTTTGGGTCATCCCAGTGGTCATCACCATCTGAAAAGAGAAGCTTCTCTAAGCAGAAGTGAGAGTAGTGTTAATATGTGAATATGAACATTAAGTGTAGTGGTTTCAGGGCAGCTTGGTGGGAATAATATATACATTTTGTCAGACAAGAGCAGGCTTTATACCCCTAAGGCTCATGACCTCACCTACCATAGACTTTTGTTTAGGTTTTTCAGTACCAGGTATGTATTCCCTCCCATAGAGAGGGCCTTCAGTCCAATTATGGAGCAGTTAGTTACCCCAAGAGCAGACATGCCACTATTGCACCCGTTCAGTCTTGGGCCTGTCTGGCCAAACTTGAATTTTCAGTGTCCACTGTTTTCACTACTGATGACTTCTGTCTCCCATACGGGTGCATGCAGTGCAGCTTTGTCCAGCTTTCAGTTGGCTGGTCTACAGGGAAAAGGTTTTCTGCTCAGCACCAGCTTGCTTTCTCAGTGACCTTGCCTCTTAGGCAAGAGATGTCTTCAGCAATATGGTCTTATCATCTGTTTCTCAAGGTCAACCAAGGGCTTTGGCAATAGACCTCCTTGGTCAACAGCTCACTGGAAGGTATCCCATCCCAGGCATTGAAAATTTTCTAGTAACAGTCTACAGCTTCTGGATGTGCCATTATTCTCATTCAATCTTGAGTACAGAAGAGATGACTAAAGAGGGTGCAGACACTCTTCCATCTTGCAAGTATTATGCCAAAGCCAAAGAAATTGCAGAGATGACAGACCTAACATATTAAGCTTGAAAACCATTGCTAGGAATTGTTTTTTTTTGGGGGGGGAGGGGGTAGAAGTAGGGTCTTGCCCTAGCCTAAGCTGACCTGGAATTCACTATATAGTCTTAGGGTGGCCTTGAACTCATGGTGATCCTCCTATCTCTGCCTCCCAAGTGCTGGGATTAAAGGTGTGCACCACCATGCCTGGCTAGGAATTGTTTATTTTTAAACATCATAGAATTTCAGACTAATTAATTCTCATCTCTTTAGGCCCCTATGAGTCTGTTTTACTGGAACCTGTAGCCTAAAGCATTGCTACCAGAAACATTTTAGTAGTGGACTTGGGGTGGGCAGTATGCACATAGAGGCCACATTCTAATCTTGGCACCATTGCACATGTTCATATGCCTAAACCAATTGAGCAACCATCCTTGTGTGCACATGCCACTTACATTGATATTTCATTATGGGTAAAATGTTGTCAGACTTGGGCCAAGCATGGTGGTACATGCCTGCCATTGCAGCACTTGGGAGGCCTAGGCAGGAAGATCTCAAGTGTGAGGTCAGCCTCAACTGCAGAGCAAGAAGATGCCACACAATACAAGCTGGGTTTGGTGGTGCATGACTGTAATCCCAACACTTGGGAAGCAGAGGCAGAAGGATTGCGATATATTTGAGGACTGAATGGTGAGCTCCAGGACATCCCTGCCTACAAAGTGAGACTCTGTTTCAACCTTCACCCCCACCCCCACAAAGTTGTCAAATTATGTGTGTTCAAAACACAACAGCCTAAAGGAGTTAGGGATGTATGGATTAGACCCTGAGTTTGTCCTCGGCACTGAAAAAAGCAAGAAAACCAAATAGATAGATAAGGAAGATAAGAAGATAAGGAAGGAGAAGAAGAAGGTCAGCAACAACCCACAGAATGACTGATGTAACTTAGGACAAGGCTTGCTGTGGGGTGCTGAACATGCTGGCCTCTCTGAAGGTTTAGAAAATTTCAATGTCTCACAGTACCAACCTTTGGATTCATCTCAAGGATTCGAAATGGGATCATACTCAAGGGGGGAATGAAGGTACCAAACTGACACCATCACAGGCTTCAGTAAGGTGCCACCCTAACTAGGCCTAAATTTCAATTTCTCAGAGGGGTGGGCTCTGGGGGCTGAGTCATTTCCTGGAGACACATCCCTTTCACCCCAAACAATCAAAGATGTGCAAATGTAACTGCTGCTTGCTTAACCAATCATGTTAAAAGATTACCTCACTGGTCTGGAATTCCCCCTAGCTGTGTTTAAAGGGGGCCTGCGTGCTCCTCTGGGGGTCGCCATTTTGTATGAGTGGTTGAGCCCTGCATGCTGGCTGATTCTGCAGAATAAACACTCTTTGCTTTTACCAAAAAAAAAAAAAAGAAAGAAAGAAAGAAAGAAAGAAAGAAAGAAAGAAAGAAAGAAAAAGAAAATTTCAATGTCTCCATCTAAGTGTAGGGTTTAGTTCTGATGACACAAATGAATATTGAGTAAAAGGAACTTTATACAAAATAATATGGTCCTGGCATAGGTCTCTTTAGAAGCAGACACCAAAGTAACATTAAATGGATAAGAATTAGACAAAGGGGCATAACCAAAAGATAAACTTGAAGAGTGTTGGCAAAGGCCAGGAGAACCAGTGTGACTTCTAATGAAGGAGAGAAGGCTGGTGGCAGCATCCTAGACTATTTGCTGCCTATGCAAGGTTCATTAAGGCTTTAAGCTGTCCTCCAATTAGAGTCATCTGCTCTTGGAGTCCTGTCTCTTGAAGGGCAGCCTCAGAACTGTGTCCCACTCAGTCACTGACTGGGAGCAGTCATGAGGCATGGCATAGGTGCAAATGCCAGAGCAGATTTTGCGATGCTAGGGATTGGATCCAGGTGACATCAGGCCATTTCTTTACCACTGAGCTATATTCCTAGTCCCAGGCATCTATGTGAATCCAGTTATCCCAGCACCATTTGTAAATTGCCCTTCCTTTCCTTTTCCTTCTCTTTCATTTCTTTTTTTTTTTTCTGTGCCAGGGCCTTATGTATGCTAGGCAAGTGCTCTACCACCAAGCTACCCTCTTACCCTCATGATGGATTTTGAAACTTAGCATCTGGGGCTCTTGGTTGATAACACTTGTTGGAATTTGACATTTGAGGGACACATTCTTTCTCATGTCTGCAGTAAGTACATAATGTACAATTACATTTATATGAAGTTCTGGAACAGGCAAAAGTACTTCATAGTGGAAGAAAATAAGAGCAGTGGTTTCTTCTGGGTGTGAAGATGTGGTAGAAACTAGGAAAGAGTATAAAGAAACTTTCTGGGGCTGGTTACCTAGCACTCACCCAGTCCTGGGTTCAATCCTCAGTACTGCAAAATAAAAAGGAAAGCTTTCTGTCCTATATCTTGGTAGAGATCAGAGTTATACAACAGTAGACATAATATCTGTCTGTACTCTAAATTACTCCTCATGGTATGAAACTGGTTTTTTGACTGAACCCTGCCCTGGGTGACTTCAATTTACAAAACAGCATTTGGTTCCAGTTTGAATACAAATGAAGAGGCAGAATGATTCTGGTCGCATTGTGCACATAGACATCACCACCTGGTCTGGCACCACCCATGAAACACAGACCTATAACATTCTCTTTTTTTTAGATTATTTGTTTATTTGAGACAGAGAAAGGGGAGAGAAAGAGAGAGAGAGAGAGAGAGAGAGAGAATGAGAATGAGAATGGACATGCCAGGGCCTCTAGCCTCTGCAAACAAACTCCAGACTCATGCACCACCATGTGCATCTGGCTTATGTGAGACCTGGAGAATTGAACTGGGGTCCTTAGGCTTTGCAAGCATGTGCCTTAACCACTAAGCAATCTCTCTATCCCCCGATAACATTCTTAAAAGTAAAAGGCTTACCCCTATAAACTTGTCACAGTAGATTGAGACCATACATGCATATTAAAACTACATCAGAAAAACCAGGCCTACAAAGTTATCAAACACACCAGACAGAGGAGGAGTGCTCCACTCTCACCTAGATCCCATAAAGAAGAGGACATCTAACACTGAGATGGTGACAGCCCCCACTGACTTGTCATCTGACCATGTAGTATGTATTTCAAGGGACTAACTGACAAAGAATGTCTGACTGTCCTTGGGGCTGCAGCTCAGTCCAATCCCATGTGCTGATGCAGCCTAAACAATTCTGCCAGCAGCATCCTGAGTTCATTAATACCTAATCCAAACACTGCAGTGACTCTAGGCATCTCTAAAAGTACTCCTCTTGTCTTCAGGAAGAACTCTCCTTGAACCCTGCTGTAGTCTCTTTAACCCTTTTATAGCTATTCTGTAACACACACACATACTTGAAGTATGATATGTAAGATGAGAGCATAAAGTTAGTATTAAGAGTTAATATTGAAATAACGGAAACCTGTGTTTGCCAATGGCCAGATATCAAGGGAAATTGGTACTACTTGGCAAATTTCAGTCAATGAAACCAATTTAACTCATGAATTTTTTGCTATTCAATGTGAATTATGATATACAAGATAATGTACTTAGAGGGGAGGCCTCCAATGTACTCTGAAATGCATAAAAAGTAAGATGGAAATTCATACTGATGTCTCATTGGGCTGGCTACTAAATTAAAAAAAAAACAGAAAACAAAGTAATAGATGCTGGTGAAAAGTAGAAAAACTGGAACTCTTGTGCACTATTAAGGGTAATGAAAAATGCAAATGATTATGATACCTCTTCAAAAAATTAAAAATTGAATTATAAAATAGCAATATAAATTCTAGATATCTACTATACAAAATCCTGTCTTCTCAATTAACTGGTCTAATCAAGGGGTTAATTAAAGGGTTAACTGGTAGAGGGTTTGGCTCCTGCCTGGATCATAAGTGTTTTAAGTTACAATAAAAACTGGAAAGTGCCTTTACCACATCCTGTTATCCTTGTTAACTTTCCTCTTTCCACCAGAGTGCAGGCCATATGAGGGCAAGGATTTTCTATTTTGCTCATTGCTGTATCATCAGTGCTTAGACTCATGTCTGACACATGATTGAAACTCAGTACTTCTTATCAAATGAATCTTTAATGTATAGGAAAATTAAGTAAGGTCATCATGATCCACAGTCCAAACCAAAAGAATAAATACAACCCTTCCCTTCTCTTTGCACTGAGAATGGTTGTCAAAGGCTACAAAGGTAAATGAATCTGTCGACCTGCTTATAAAAACTTTAACCATGCCCTAGTGTAATCCAGGGAGCAGCTGTCAAGACAGTTACCAAGGACTTATCAACTTGGGAGCAAGGTAAATTGGGAAGAAATTAAAGTCTAAAGAAAGAAACCAAGTATTATTATTAGCTTTTATATAATAGTGGAAAGCACTAATTCTATTGTGGGAGGAAAAGTTTGCTTTGCAAGGCAATTAACATTTCTTATAGATTTTTTAAATATTTTAAATTTTTATTTATTTGAGAGAGAAAGAGGCAGACACACACATACACGGAGAGAGAGGGAGGGAGAGAGAGACAAAGAGAGAGGGAGAGAATGGGTGCAGCATGACCTCCAGCCACTGCAAATGAACTCCAGACGCATGTGCCACCTTGTGCATCTGGCTTACATGGGTCCTGGGGAATTGAACAGAGGTCCTTTGGCTTAATTGCTAAGCCATCTATCTAGCCTCTTATAGATTTTTTTTCTGGCTTTTCAAGGTATGGATTTCACTCTAGCCCAGGCTGACCTGGAATTCACTATGTAATCTCGGGGTGGCCTGGAACTCAGGGTGATCCTCC
Source organism: Orientallactaga sibirica (assembly GCA_036365145.1). Classification (NCBI taxonomy): domain Eukaryota; kingdom Metazoa; phylum Chordata; class Mammalia; order Rodentia; family Dipodidae; genus Orientallactaga; species Orientallactaga sibirica. The sequence goes on along the minus strand of JAEOAD010000372.1, from coordinate 8,297,011 downwards.
TACCTCTGCCTCTCACGTGCTGGGATTAAAGGTGTGCACCACCATGCCCGGCCTCTTAAAGATTTTTGAATGTGCTGCATATTTAAGAAAATGTGGGGCTGACAAGATGGCTCAATGGGTAAAGTAGGTGGACCTGAATTTGGATCCCCAGAACCCAGGTAAAGCTGGATGCATTTGTAATCCCAGCCTTCTTATGGCGAAAAGGGAAGGCAGAGACAGAACAAGCTGTCAGGGCAGCTGGCCTGGTATATGCAGTGGTGCATAAGAGACCCTGCTTCAAACAAAGTGGAAGGGGAGGACCAACAATTGAGGCTGTCTTTTGACATTGATGTGCACGCCATGATACATGTGCATCCACTCTCTCTCTCACACACACAAAATTTAAAAACAAAAAAAGAAAATATTGTGATGGCAGTGAGAGTGGTGGCTGAACAGGATCTTTTCACCAGCTCCCTGTTAGCTAATTTGGAAGAACAGAAGCCATTGTGCAGTGCTGAGGGATGACCACATCTGTCTTGGAGTCATTTTGGAGTGAATCATGCAGGACAGCTACCAGGTGAAAACAACCTGATCTATTGGGACTGGACAGAGCTTAGTACAATTTTGAAATAAATTCTCATTCTAAAAAGAAGTGAGAATCAATGATCTGTCTTTTAAGTGCATCTTAATATGTTAACTATAATGAGGGCTTGTTTTAAGAAATGTGTAAATCTACTTTCATGTGTAGTTCAAATCTGTTAGGGACTCTGTGATAAAGACAAAATATCACTTTCCCTGATATCAATCATTGTGTTTCCTGTACTCTGAAACTATTAAAAAACAAACTCCTGCCTTCTATTTTTCTCTCTTTTTAGATAATTCTAATTCTAAAGTTTCATTTTTTTTCTTTTACCTGGGGCCTTTTATTGTACTAAAGAGCCGTTGAGGAGCTGGGGAGATGGCTCAGTGGTTAAAGATGCTTGCTTGCAATGCCTGCCAATCTGGGTTCAATTTCTCAGCACCCACATAAAGCCCAATGCACAAAGTGGTGTATGCATCTAGAGTTTGTTTGCAGTGGCAAGAGGCCCTGGTGTGTCCATTTCGTCTGCCTCTCTCTATATATCAGATAAATAAAAGTATTTTTAAATGATCTTTTAAAAAATGTAGCCCTCGAAGTTAATCTTTCTTTTCCATAGAAGATATAAAAGATTTAATCATTTACCAGAAAACTGCTTAAGGGCGCAGCAGCCTTTTTGCCTTTTATTTTAGTTCCAGGTTCCTATCTTTTTGTTGTTGTTGTTTTTTGTTTTTTTGAGATAGGGTCTGACTGTAGCCCAGGCTGACCTGAAATTCACTATATAGTCTCAGGCTGGCCTCAATCTCACAGCAATCCTCCTACCTCTGCTTTCCAAATGCTGAGATTAAAGGCTTGTGCAACACCTGACCTAGGTTCCTATCTTGCTGAGAATAACTGTACTCTTTTGTCTATTACCTTTTTACATTTGTTTGCTCCCCACCCTGCCTCATTCAGTGCCCTGGATTCAACCCAGGGCCTCATGTATGTACACAAACATGAAGCTTCTATTTGTTGTTTATTTTCATTTTTTTATTTTTTGGTTTTCCTGAGGTAGTGTCTCACTCTAGTTCAGGCTGACCTGGAATTCACTATGTAGTCTCAGGGTGGCCTTGAACTCACAACAATACTCCTACCTCTGCCTCCTGAGTGGTAGGATTAAAGGGGCTCACCACACGCCTGGCTTTGTTGTTTACTTTTCAATGATTTTTTAAAAAATATTTTGTTTTTATTTATTTGACAGAGAAAGAGGAAGAGAGAGAGAGAGAATGGGCACACCAGGGCCTCCAGCCACTGCAAATGAACTCCAGACACATGCGCCTCCTTGTGCAGCTGGCTAACGTGGGTCCTGGGGAATCGAACATGGGTCCTTTGGCTTTGTAGGCAAACTCCTTAATCACTAAGTCATCCCTCCAGCCCTACTTTTTAATGATTTTGACTTTTAAAAATATAGAGAGCCAGAATGAGAATGAGGCAGGGGGCTCAGGTTTGACTCTACTAGGGTGGTTTGAATGTTAGTTTTGAAGGCTGGAGATGTTACTTCGTGGTAGAGTATGTAGTCATATGTGCAAGGCTCTAAGTTCTTTCCCCAGTACCATGAAACAAGAAACAAAACAAAACAAAATAAATAAAACAACAAAAACAAAATCTCCCATCTTCCACCCAGTTAAGAAAAGTTTTGTGAAGTGCAAATTGGACTATTTTAATAGAAAGCCTACTAAAGAAAGCACAAACATAATTTTGACTAGAGGAATCGAGATAATAAAGAGGAAGCTGGGCTTCCTCCCGTTCTGGCATGCACAGTCAACAGAAGTGTCCTTGTGTTTTTTCTTTGTTTTTCCTGTGGTACAGGAGATCCAACCCAGGGCCTTATACATGACAGGGCAAGCACCCTACCACTGAGGTGCATGCCCAGCCTTCTGTTATTCTTTTTTAGAGCAAGGAAGTATCCAATAAACAAAGTTGACCCTGGGTATGGTGGTGGAAGAAAGTTCCTTCATGAAGGATATAGAGTCTATAAATATGAAAGGGACATTTCGTATCCCAGGGATTGTGGCCACCCTCACTCCCTCCAGTGGGAAGCTCAGAGTCATAATCTCCTAATTAGAAGAGTCAAAACAAAGGTCCTCAGGAGAGGAAGGCAGGCAAGGGCCTCACTGGGAACATCATACATCACTTCTCCCTGGCTCTCTATGCCCCAGAGTTTGCACATTAGCATGCCAGAATAGCCCTGTAGGGGAGTGAAATGCCAGTGGTTTAGACAAGTTTCCCTGGTAACACACATAGGAAGGGCTTGCTCTCTCACTCAATTCGGAATTACTGGGCAAAGGAAATACTCAATGTTAATTACAGAAATTAAAATTACATACCTAGCCAGGCATGGTAGTACATGCCTGCACTCAGGAGGTGAAGGCAGGAAGATCAGAAGTTCAAGACCAGCCTGGACTACAAGAGACTCTGTCTCAAACAAAGCAAAACAAAAAACAAATACACAAACAATAAAAGAAAACAAACACTCAAAAATTTTGGAAGGAGAAACACAAATTCTCAGCATGGGGTGCTTAGTAAAACAGAATAGAGCTTTCAGTTTTCAAGTAGATTTTTGGCATTTTAACTTTTTACCACTAACCATGAATATTTTTGCCCAGTGAAAAATTTAATTGAGTAAAATGTTAAAAACAAGATCCCTTAAGGTCTCCAGTCTCTTCTCCATCACAACCTCTTCCACTGAATTAAACAAATGGGCTAAGAGTATGTCTCAGCTGTAGAGTATGTTGCTTAGCAACTAAGAGGACTTGAATTTAAACACAATATTACCCAAACCAAATACAACACCAAAGTTAACTTGTCCAGCATTGTAAATCTTGCTTTCTGACTGTTTTGTTTGTTTGTTTTCAAGGTAGGGGCTCACCCTAGCCCAGGCTGACCTGATACTCCGTAATCTTAAGCAGGCCTGGAACTCACAGCAATTCGCCTCTGCTAGGATCAAAGGCATGCACCACCATGCCTGGCCATTTTTTGACATTTGTTCTTTTATCATATAGGGTCTCTCCGTGTAGTCCAGGGTGGCCTCGAAACTCATGGTCCTCCTTAGCCATCCTGATCTTACTTGGCTTTTATTTGTGATTCTAGAATCTGATAGCAATTCTAAACAAAAATAGTTTAGACGGTTATGTTCCAACATGTGTATAGGTTGTATTTATAGCCAGAGAAAAGGAAGTGATATATAGAAAAAGGAAGTGAGATATGAAGACAGGTTCATTGGTTATAACTTGGAAGTTGCCTTGCTCTTTCCAAAGAAATGGAGGGGAGTCGAAGAAAAACAAAATCTGGCCGTGGTTTCAGCTAGCAACCAGCTTCAACTTCACCCACCTGAAAATAGGGTAGTCTGGCTGGGGAGGTGTACGAGTGGTTAAAGGCACTTGCTTGCAAAGATTGCTGGCTCCGGTTCAAATCCCCATTACCCATGTAAAGTGTAAAGCCCAAAGCACAAAGTGGGCCCATGTGTCTGGAGTTTGTTTGCAGTGGATGGAGGCCCTGGTATGACCATTCTCTCTCTCTCTTTCAAGTAAATAAAGAAAATCCTTTTAAAATAGCGTAATCATGGCAAGGAGGGCAGATATCATTAATTCAGATGATGTAAATCCTATTAGAACAAGGAAAACCCTAAATCCAGTATGTAGGAGATGTAGCTCGGTATAGAGTGCTAACCTAGTAAGCATGGAGCTGTAGATAAGGAGAGGAGATTTCAGGGTTTAAGAAAATTTTGCATCACTTTAAGGAGCTTATTAAATTCTAAAAGGATCCAATTTAAAAGCCTTTTTTATTGAACCAAGAGTGAAAGTAATGAAAACCAATTTTGCAAAGTTAAAAAAAAAAAAAAACAGTGAGACTCTTAATAATTGTTTTTGAACTCCCTATTGCTTAACTCAATACATTTTGTTTCTGAGTGAAAACTTTTCTGTCCTCTTGGGAGCTCCCTAACCAATCCTAAAGTTACATAATAATTGAAGTTGCACATCATTTGCCTGGGAGTTTGAATCACTTTAAAATGCTTAGTAATATTGCTTGTGATAGAGGAACACTCATGAATGGTTCAGAAAACACCTACATATTCACTCCAGTTTTGTTGCTAAGTTGCATTATTAAATTTCATTGTTTAAACCTGGTGTGTTGGCTCACATTTATTATTCTTACACTCAGGAAGCTGAGGCAGGAAGATTGCCATGAGTTCAAGGCTTGCCTGGCCCCTATGTAATGAGTTCCAGCCAGCCCAAGCACAGCATGAGGTTTGGGCTCAAAAAGTTTATGTTCATATTCTGTCTCTCTCTCCTTGCAAATAAATAAAATAAACCATAAAAAGTTTATATCCTTTGTTAGCTATGGTGTCTGGTTTAATTCCTTCTTTATAAAATTATTTGGGGAGTGTTGGGAATCTTTGGCTTCATCTTCTTGTGTGATGTATTTATCTATATTTTTGTTTATGAGACTGGTTCTTACAATGTAGCTCAAGTTGGAATAGAATTTACCATGGGGCCTCAAACTCAAAGAAATCCTCCTACTTCAACCTCCTACCTGACTTCAAGTCTGTTTATCTTAAAATGTTCACTATGCCAAAATACCATATTTGGGATGGTGTTTTCTGAGCTCTGTTAATTCTAAGGCTATGAGACAGCTTTGTCCTAGGGCATTGATTAGGAAGTATCCAGAGTTAAATCCCTGAAATCGGGAAGACAGAGAAAAAAGAAGACAGGGCTGGAGAGATGGCTTAGTTGTTAAGGCGCTTGCCTGCAAAGCCTAAGGATCCAGGTTTGATTCCCCAGTACCCAGGTAAGCCAGAAGCACAATGTGGCGCATGTATCTCAAGTTCATTTGCAGTGGCTAGAGGCCCTGGTGTGTCTCTCTATATCTGCCCCCTCTCTCTTTTTCAAATAAATAAATAAAAATAAAATATTTTTTAAAAAATGAAGACAGAGAAAAAATACTTCAAAGGTATGAAAGGAGACCTGGGAGGAATCCATGCTTGATGGCACACCCCTGTGATGCCAGTAATTGAGAGGCTGAGGCAAGATGACTGTTATAAAGTTGAGGCCACTGCGTGCTATATATATATGGCCAGACCACATCTCAAAAAGACTTGGGGAGTGTGATGCCATTGAAGCTAGGACACTAGAGATTTTCTAGTAGGAAGTAGTGGGTCACAATGTCAATCGCCTCATGACAATACAGAAAATGAAAGTGGCAAAGTGTCCACTTGGCTTAGCAATAAGAGGATCGTGTAACCACTGCTATAGTAGCTTAAACTCAAAGAATAAGTTCTAATCCTGACTTACCCCATGAGGCCAATTCAACCAACCTTAGTATCTCCATTGCTGGCAGGAGGTTGGTTTCCAGTCTGGCATTTTTCTGATTGTAGTGCCTGTAGGAGTCTAGTCATTCTTGTCCCCTGGTCTTTGCCTTGGCCCTGCAAGCTACAGATTCAATAGTCTCCAAGTCATTGAGGTTGAGAAACAATCTGACTTGGGGTGGATAGCCATTCCAGGTCACAGCATTATCTATAGTTTTAGACCTTAAGGGTTTCCTTGCTTTCTGTGAACTCAATTATATATTTAAAAGGAAGGCTGAGGGTGTAGCTCAGTGGTAGAGTGCCTGCTTAACATGCCTGAAGTCCTGGGTTCCACCCTCAACACCACAAAAGCAAACTGATGAGAGGCTAGGAAGGAGACCAGATTGGTCAATAAGAGGAAGCTGAGCCAATACGGTTTTAGAGTTAAAGCTTGTATTAGGAGAGTTGTAAACACTATACCAAGGGATCCGAAGCCAGAGAGATAGACAAAGACAGAATCTAAAAACCCAAAGAAGAAAGCAAAATGCATCTGATGGAAGTGCACATTTTTTTTTCCTGGCTGAGAAGTATTTGATTGTATGGATGTAATACTGTTCATTCCTTGAAGAACACTTATTTTGCAATTTACAGATAATGCTGCTATAAATATATGGTTCAGGAATGCATAAATTTTCCTTTCTGTAGGGTTAGTAACATGGAGTGAGATATCTGAGTCATATGATAAGTATATATTTGTTTAGCCTGATAAGAAAATGCCAAGTGATTTTTCAGCACAGTCAAGCCATTTTACATTTTCATCATCTAGCCATATAGGATAAAAAATTCCAGCTTCATTCATTTTTGTTCATTTGATTTATCATTAACTATGTTTCTCGGTAATATTAGTGATAGACATGTTTGCTGCTTATACTCAATTTTTTCATTGTGAGCCTTTGTGGCTGGAATTTGTTTATATATATTATATTTATGTTTTTGGATTATGATCTGCAATTTTTTCCTATAGAAGAATTCATGTCTTTCAACTATCTTAGAAATTTTTTATTAATTTTTATTCATTACAACTTTGCAGGTTACCTTTCTATATTCTCTTTAATTTCTATCTATGACATTCTACTGGGTGTTGTACCTTTCATGCTTTTCTACATGTCTCTTTATTTTTATTAATATTTTCATATCTTAATCTCTTTCTGTCACATCTTGAGAAATTTTCTAAGATATGTCTTTCAAGTCACCAATTCTCTCTTCAAATTTTTTGCTGTTAAAACCTTTAGTGATGACATTTGTCATTTCTAGAAGCCATTCCGTTATTCATTAGTGAAGTATTTCACAGTTTTGGTGGTTTATTATTCTCCTCTCAAATTTTTATGCCTTTATTTTAAAAATATTTTTAACATTTATTTTGAAGTTTTTATTTCTGATGTGGACCTTTGGTTTTCTCTGCTTACTTGCTTTCTCACTTCAAACATTCTTTCACCTAGGAAAGAAAACAAAGAAAATGAAAAGGACACATTTACTTAGAAGGAAAATACATCGAAGTAATGAATAAAGTGCCTTTTAATTTGGTAACAGGGAAGCACAAAAAAGATTAACTTGCCAGTCTATTCTCCACCATTTTCTCTAATGGAGACTGCTAGTAGATGAAATTATTTTTAAAAGCACTTATCCTAAACCATGTTGCTTCTGTTCTGCTTTGTTTTTGTCTTTGAGATTATGCCAAAATTTGCAAGCATGAGGACCTGAATTCAATCCTAGAACACATGTAAAATGCCAGGCATGGTGGAATTGGACCACTGGGGAGTCAGAGACAGACGGATGCCTAGGCCTTGCTGGCTAGCAGCATCAGAGAGATCTTGGTTCAGTGAGAGACCCTGTGTTGCAGTCAGATTCACATTGTTGGCAGAAAACACCCAGAGTGTTAAGTGGTTTTTCCAAAGATCAACAATTCTAGTAAGCAGCATGTTTGAGATTTGAAAACACACTTTTCTTTCTCTAAATTCTATCCTTTGTATCAAGTTTTTTTTTTTTAACTTTGGTACGAAATAACAGAATATGAGAAGTAGTGGAATATGATCCATTTGCAATATGTTCATATATTAATGTTCTCAATAAAACTTAAAAAAGAGTAGGGGATGGAGAGATGGCTAAGCAGTTAAAGGTGCTTGATTATAAAAAATAAAAGAATAAATAAAAATTTGCTATTTTCCCAAGTTTATTCTCTATTACTTTGTTTGTATCTTTTATAATCTCCTATGAGATAATTCATTTTCAGTTGTAACAGTTATTTGTGTGTGACTTACCAACAAAGATTCTATCTTCAGTCCTAACATCTTCTTTCAGAATAAATACTAAACTCAGTTTCACCTATACTCTCACTGAACAATCAACATAGAAATTTTCTATCATAGGATGTGTGGGGAATTTTCCTTACTTGTCATGGATCAAACAATTCTCTAACAGACACAGCTGGGCATACTTTAATTTATTTCTGATGTCTACTATGAAGTTGCATCAGAGGCTACACTTAAGGGTTCAGTCCTTAGGACTGCCCCCACCTTCAGGTGCTAGTCCCTAGGACCTTGGTTGTATTACTTGTGCTTCTGACTCATTGGCTATAATCAGGGTTCCCACAACCCTTTCTGAATTTATAAGTTAGAGTGCTTATAATAGAATTCAGAACAAAGATTTATATTACTAGCTTATTATAAGAGATATTACAAAGGGTAAAGATGAACACAGATGAAGAGAGGGATAAGGCAAAGGGTGAGGGAAGGATTCCCTCTCTAAGTGTGATACCCTCCAAGAATCTCTGTGTGTTTAGCTGCCTGGAAGCTTATGGAACCTTGTCTCTGGAGTTTATAGAAGCTTTATTGCATAGGCATGATTAATTACATCATTGGTCATTGGTGATCAATTTAAACCTTAGCCCTTCTCCCCAAATCAGAGGTTCCAGGATGATGTTGCAAGTTCCAACCCTGTAACCCTGCCTTTTCTTTTCTTTTTTGAGATAGGGTTTCACTATAACTTAGACTGACTTGGAATTCACTATGTAGTCTCTGCCTCTGAGTGCTGGGATTAAAGGTGTGTGCCACCATGCCCAGCCTCAACCTTTTACTACAATTTTAGTTGTGTGCCCAGATAGATCACAATAGGACACATTTAAATATTTTTGAATATTAATATCAAAGATAAGGAACTAAGGATTGATTATTATAGAACAGAAAAAATGAAAGGCTGATAAACTTAGTACATAACCATTCAACAGATCCATTCATATTTTATTTACCATTATAACACTAGCATTATTAAAATTTATCACTTTATTTAATATGCATAACAGCTATTATTTTGCAATTCTTTCCACTAGTAACATTTTTGCATATTGTATGTAATATTTTTACGTAACAACTATTAAAATTTAATACATACTTTAGTGAATTCTGCAATTAAACTTTTCAGTATTATTTTTGTTGACATAGTTATTGTACTGATATAGACCTAGCTCATTATTTGTATGAAATTGATTGTAGTAAATATTGATTGAATATAAAAGAATATTCATGAAGTCTGAAATATAAAGCATCTTCATACAGTGAACACGCACACCAACCTACATAACAAATAGACCATATCATTGCATTTAAATTTGTAACCTTTCCACTAACTGTGAACTTATCTTTTTCATTTGTCATTTTCTTTGTTTTCATTTTAGTTTGCAGATGTGTTTGTATAGATAAACAATATATGATTATTTTGCCTGCCTTTGAAATTTATGTAAATCTATTATTCTGTATATCTTCTGAAACTTGCGTTTCCTTCTCTACTCTATGTCCTTTTGTCACAGAAATGTCATTAAAATGATATCTTAATGATTTTGAGTCTTCTGTCCTGTGAATGCAATGTAAATCTTCACTTATTTAGGTCTTATTCAATGTTTTTCAATATAGTTTATCATTCCCACCCTAAAGATCTTTTGCCACATTTAGTCCTAGATACAAATTATTTTTGATGTTTTTCTAAATAGCCTTTAAAAATAGTTTTCTAGCTTTTTGTTGTTACTAGATCGAAATGCAATTGATTTTTTTGCTTGGATGAAACCATTTAAACAGCCTAGAAAATAGTAAGCAACACATTGCTTTTTGGATATGTTCTAACAGCTATAGTGAGATTCTAAAAAAATATGGTTAGGAAAAATGAATATAAATGTAAGGACAGTGGTGGCTGGAGAGGCAAAAGGAATGGGAGCTAGGACAAATGCACAAAGAGAGCATTAATATATATGGCATTTGATTTCTTTTGAAGCAAAGATGGCAACTGTGGTGGTTTGAATCAGATGTCCCTCAGAAACTTGTGTGTTTCGAATGTTTGATCCCCAGTTCATGGCAATTTGGGAGGTGGAGTCTTGCTGAAGGAGGTATGTTTCTGAGTGTGGGCTTAAGGATATTATAGCCAGTTCCCCCTTCCCCTTGCCAGAACTGGGCTCATTCTGCTGCTGTTTTCCATCTGTTGTGGCAGAAGTGATGTCCAGCCTCTGCTTTTCCCTGCCATCATTAAGCTGCTTCTTGAGGCTGTAAGCCAAAATAAAAAGCTTTCCTCCAATCAGCTGCTTTTGGTCGGGTGCTTTGTCCCAGCTCCTTTCAACCTTATCCATGGCTTGGCGCGGTCTTGGTGCAGCAGCCCCAGACGCTCTTGTCCTTGCCTCAGCTCTCTCCCTTCCTCCCCGCCCTGCGGGATCCCAGAATTCACCAGCAGCTAGCGAGGGGGTGGGGGGAACAGGGGCGGTTGTCCCTTCCTGATGAACTGTCTGCTTCCTTCTCTCCAGTGCAATCCGAGCCTTTCGTGACCACCCCTTTCAGTTTGTATTAGAGGATTAGAAACCCCCTCCCACCAGCTCCTCTTTGTCCTTGGGATTCTTGCACTTAACTCCCTATATAAGAGGAGCCTGGGTGGGGTGGGACATTTCTGTAAAACCTCTTGCTTGCTTATCATATATGACTGGAACAAGAACCAGAAAGGTTGTTCCACCCAAACTACAGGTCAATAAATGAAGACAGGAAAGGGAATGCATCCTGTCTTGTTCTTGCTGCCTGGCATGCGAGCCCTTCTTCCGTGAATTTAAAAGAGCAGGCCAGGATTAAAAGCCTCAGGCAGTAACATGGCAAGACAGTAGTGGGCCAAATCACCGTGGACATGATGTATGGTGGCACGAGAGGCATGAAGGGACTGGTATAGGAAACATTAGTTTTTGATCCTGATGAGGGCATTTGTTTCTGTGGCCACATTTTACCTGAATGTCAGAAACTGCTGCCCAAGGCTAAGGGTACGCGAAAAACCCCTGCCTGAAAGTTTATTTTGGCTGCTGGTAACTTGACAGATACCAACATAGGAGCAGGTATCTTGGCTCTCACAGGAGTGGGAAAAAGAGCAGCTCTGCCTTCTCAGGTGGTCACCATGCTAGACAACTTTCCTGACAACCTACACCCCATGTTTCAGCTCAGTGCAGCCATTACAGCCCTCAACAGTGAAAATAACTTTGTCCCAGGAATATGCTGAGGGAATCCACCAAACCAAGTACTGGGAATTGATTTATGAAGACTGCATAGACCTGATTACCAAGCCTCCATGTGTTGCAGCTAAGATCTACCAGAATCTTTACTGTGAAGGCAGCAGTATTGGGGCCATTGACTCAAAGTTGGACTGGTCCCACAATTTCATCAACATGTCAGGCTATACAGATGCCCAGGTTAGTGAGTTCCTGCGTTTGTACCTCACCATCCACAGTGACCATGAAAGTGGCAATGTAAGTGCCCATACCAGCTACTTGGTGGGCAGTGCCCTTTCAGACCCTTACCTTTCCTTTGTAGCAGCTATGAATGGGCTAGCAGGGCCTCATCATGGACTTGCAAATCAGGAATTACCTGTCTGGCTAGCACAACTACAGAAGGAAGTTGGTAAAGATGTGTCAGATGAAAAATTATGACACTACATATGGAATACACTCAATTAAGGATGGGTTGTCCCAGGCTATGGCCATGCAGTACTAAGGAAGACAGATCCACGGTATTCATGTCAGCAGGAGTTCGCTCTGAAACACCTGCCTAATGACCCTCTGTTTAAGCTGGTTGCTCAACTTTACAAGACCCTGCCCAATATCCTATTAGAGCAAGGAAAGGCTAAGAATCCTTGGCCCAATATAGATGCTCACAGTGGAGTACTGCTCCAGTACCATAGCATGATGCAGGTGAATTACAGTTTTGTTTGGGGTGTCATGGGCATTAGGTGTGCTGGCACAACTCATCTGGAGCCCAGCCCTGGGCTTCCCTTTAGGAAAGCCAAGTCCATGTGTATAGATGGTCTGATGAAGTTTGTGGACTCTAAGTCAGGGTAAAACAGGATTTTAGGGAGAAACTGGCTACACAAAAAGGAGGATTTTTTTAAAAATTTATTATTATTATTTTTATTTATTTTTGGAGAGAGAGACAGAGAGAGATATACAGAGAGGGAGAGGGAGACAGAGATGGGCGCGCCAGCAGTCTCTCAGCTGCTGTGAACGAAATCCAGATGCATGCGCCCCCTTGTGGGCAAGTGCAGCATTGCGCCCTTGCCTCACTGCATCTGGCTAAACGTGGGACCTAGAGATTGGAACCGCTGGAGATTGGAACCAGCATTCTTAGGCTTAGCAGGCAGGCGCCTTAGCCGCTAAGCCATCTCTCCAGCCCGAAAAGGAGGAAATTTAAAATTAAAGTATGCTTTTTTGTTTCAGGGGCCTTTAAAGACTTAAGATAAAATTGTATCTGAGGCACAGAAAATTTTTGAAGTTAAAATATAAATTAAGACTTTCAAAGATGAAAAGTGACTCCCTTCTTTCCTAACCAGCTGCCTTCCCCTGCCTGGGATGAGCTGTAGGATGACCAGGACAAGTGCATGTGGTATGTGTTAGATTTGGCCACCCCATCTATAGAGAGAGTCTGGCTCCTCTATCCTTAGGTCCAAGCAGGCTCCAGAGAAGCTGTAGTCACGCTGAAGCTCCTGCTTCCACTCTGCACATGCCTCCAGACCAATACACCAGAACTGTGTGCCTTGTTCCCATAGGAGTTATGTTGGCTTGTCAGTTCTGTCAATCCCCATGGCCCTCAAACGTGCACAGAGTCACCTGTAGCAAGACCTGTTGGTTAGATGGGCATGCTTTGGCAATTTTTTATGCTACTAGGTTGCCACAAAGGCATGGCATTTATTGTGACTGGCATTTGATTTTTATTTATTTTTTTTAATTCTCCCATTAAAAGTAAGTTCTGGGCATATTTTGTTTCTGACTATACTAAAACCTCCAGACTTTATACCTGCTGTGCCTCAAGCTGAGGATGCTCTGGGTCTCACCCTGTTGGTCTCTTTTGAGTCTTCTTTCAGCAGGTCTGTGTAACCTGTGGTCTTCCCAGTCACTTGGCTTTGTCAGTACTTAATGTGAACTAGGCCTTTTCTTTCCATGGAACATAAGCCACTACTTTGACCATGTTTTCTCCTCTGGTACTATGCTATGGCACATAGGACAGGGGTTCAGGAATGACCAGCCCCTTTGTGCTCTGTTCTCGGGGCTTCTGGCATTTCTTTTTGAATAGAGAAATGATTCAAAATTGGATATGGTCCTAGGGCTGGGGACATTCAAAATAGTGAACCTCCCATTCTCATCTCATACCAGAAAAAAAGCTCTTATTTATCGATGTCTTTCTCTTGCCCCTTCTGTAAGAGGTTGTGACAGTAAAGTGCTTATTTTAGCAACCCAATTTGTACAGATTTTCAGTGACTCAGAATGATCTACTGCCTTTTCTTTGAGAAAGAATTGAAATATGCTCCTGCTGTACCCCTCCTTCTCCCAAAAGTCTTGCCTCTGTTAGTGTAGAACCCAAACCTCAGAACCATGGTGGTGAGATGAGATTGTTAAATCATGAAATTGACTTCAGGTTGTTCTTACAAAGTGAAAAATAAATGTTTTTATTAACAATGAAAAAAGAAGGTAGCTTCAGCAGTAACATTAAGATTTGGAAAGGCTTTGTGGCAATTATGTGAATAATTTTTATGATTCTTTGTACTGTTTTAAAATAGGTCATAATTTTAAAAAAGAAATACACAGTGTTAATTATGTGCTTAATATAAATCACTTTTACGATGAATTTTCTCAGAACCCATTAATTCTAAGCTGAATATTGCAAATTGGGGGCTGGGTGCCAAATCTGAACTTCCGATATAATTATTGTTTTGTGGTCTGTAATTTTAAAAAATGGATCAGCAAACACCAATGTTTTTACATTGGAATCTGGATTTATGAATTCATTTAAAAGATTAGAAAATTTTGGCTGAAGATGTACCTCAAAGGTAGAGTGCTTGCCTAATTTAAGAAGCTCTGGGCTTGATTTTAAACATTGAAAAATACCCCCAAATTAGAATATCTGACATTGGGAGATTTCTATGTGGTGATAGTTATTATGAGTAAGAGTAAGCAATAGCAGCCTGTTTGGTTTTTGACTGTTTATTATGACATCTTTCAAAGATTTTCAAAGATAGAAGGGAATAGCAAATTCTTGGATACCCATCAAGGAAATACAACAATTATTGATTCATGATAAATTTCTTAAATTGAAAATATCATTAAAATGTAGGTATTTATTTAATTAAGTACTAGAGATGAAACTTGGAGGCTCTGCCATGCTAAGTATGTCCTGTACCACTAAGCTATACCCCCCAAATATTTATTTTTGTGGGGCTGATGATAGAATCCAAAGCCTCATATATGCTAGGTTAGAACTCTACCATTAAGCCAAATGCTAGCCCCCAAATTTATTTCATACTCAACAAATAATAATTATATGTATTCATTGTGGAAAATATGATGTTTGAAATATGTATATATTGTATAATGGCTAAATGGAACTAATTAACACATTCATTATCTTACGGGGTTTTTTGTGGTAAGAACAGGTGTTGCAGTTACCTTCACGTTGCTGAGACAAAATACCCAAACCGAAGCAGCTTATTGGAGAAAAGCCTTTATTTGTGGATTAAAGTTTCAAGAAGTTTCATCATGGCAGGGAAAGCATGACACAAGCAGGAAGCTGGCTCACATCTTAACATGTATCTGGGTGGAAGTAGTCTAAGTATTGGGCTTGGAACTGGGTTAATAAACCTCAAGGTCAACTCTAATGGCACACCTCATCCAGCAAGACTCCACCTCCCAAATGCTCCACCAACTGAATATTGACTATGATGCTCAATCACTAGCACAAGAGGCTATGGGGGACACTACATTCAAACCACCACAGCAGGCAACACCTATAAACTTACCAGTTGTCCAGGACGCATTGTTAGTAATTATAGTCATCAAGTTCAACAGAGGTCTTGGCCTTGTTCATAAATTAAATTGTATATTTTGATCATCATCCTCTCCCCAGCCCTGATAAACAGAATTATACTCTCTGGGTCTATGAATTCACCTGTTATAAATTCCATATGTAAGTAATAACATGTGCTACATATAGATCTATATTGTCCTATTCCACTTAATGTTCTTTAGGTCATACACGTTGTTGTTAATGACAGGACTTCATTGTTTGTAAAGACTCAAATATGTGTGTGTGTGTGTGTGTGTGTGTGTGTATCTGTCTTGCCCTCTTCTCCTCTCTTCCCTACCATATGATCCAGAAATCCCACTTTTGAGTTTATCATCCAAATAAAGGAAATCAGAAATCAACATGTTGAAGAGACCCTGGCATGTCCATACTCATTGAAGAATTGTTTACAATGGACAAAATGTGGAATAAAGCTGAATATCCATCAATGGATAAAGAACACATATATTGGCTGGGGAGGTAGCTTAGTAGTGGAGTACTTGCCTATCATTTCATTGTTTTTAAACACTGTTACTGAATAGTATTCTATTTTCTGTATATATACATATTTAGGTATATATTCATACAACTCTCCCCTCCTCTTTTCTTCCTTTCCTTTCCCCTCTGGTCAATTAAGGGCCTTATACATATCGTAGGGATCATGTAGATGTTCTGGACTATGTGGTGATCAAGGTACTAATTTACATTCCCGCAAAAGTGTACAAACGTTCCCTTTTCTTTATCTACTCAATAACACTCATCATTTTGTCAATTATGTTTTTGATAATAGCTTTTATGATACATCAAAGTAATGCCTCATTATGGCTTGAATTTGCACTTTTATGATTAGGGATGCTGAGTGTGTTTTCATGTGCTAGCTGGATATTTATATATTTTCTTTTTTGATGTTTACTTTTATATATTTATTTGAGAGTGACAGACAGAGAGAGAAAGAGGTAGAGAGAGAGAGGGAGAGAGAATGGGCATACTAGGGCCTCAGGCCACTGAAAACAAACTGCAAATGTATGCGCCACCTTGTGCATCTGGCTTATGTGGGTCCTGGGGAATTGAACCTCAAACCTGGGTCCTTAGTCTTCACAAGCAAGTGATTAACCACTAAGCCATCTCTCTAGCCGTTTTTTCTTTTAAAAAAATATCTATGTAATTCTTTTGCTGATATTTTTAGTTAGATCGTTTTGTTGCTGATGAATTGAATCCCATATATATGTATGTATGTGTGTGTGTGTGTGTGTGTGTGTGTGTGTGTGTATATATGATATATTTTTTTACACACACACATATATATATCAGATGTATGGTTTATAAAGTATTTTTGTACTCCATTTGTTGTTGCCTTTTCATTCTGCTGATTGTTTACTTATTTGTATGGGAAAGGGCATATGCATGCCATGGCATGCGTATAGAGGTCTGAGGACAATCTTGAGAGGTGTCTGTGCTACATTTTCTACGAGATAGAGTCTCTTGTGGCTTACAAACAAATCTGGCCAGTAAGCTTTGGAATGCTCCTGGCTCTGCCTCCCATTGTCATAGGCATTCTGGGATCACAGACACATGTGCCACTTTGTACCCAATTTATGTGGGTACTGGAAGGATTTAGCCAAGCTGGCAGGCTTTGCACTTTTAACTGCTGAACCATCTCCCCAGACAGATTTTTTTCTTATTTTATTTATTTATTGAAGACAGAAAGCAGACAGGGAGTGAGTATGGGAGCACCAGGCCCTCTTGCCACCACAAACGAAATCCACATGCATGCACCACTTTGTGCATCTGGCTTTATGTGGGTACTGGGGAATTTAACAGGGACATCGGGCTTTGCAAGCAAGTGCCTTTAACTGCTGAGCCATCTCTTCAGCACAGATTGTTTTCTTTTGTACTCAGAAGATTTCATTAGTCCATTTTGTTATATCTAGTTTCTCCCTTTTCTGCATTCCTGAATTATTTTGAAGTAAATTGCAGACCTGTATAATTTCTTAATAATATTTTGCTATTTATCTCTAAAAAAATCAGGTACTTTTAGAAGCATAGCTCCAATATTATTGTCATACTTAAAAACATTTAACAGTTTCTTAACATGATTAAATATCCTATATTTTCATATTTGAATTTTCCCTAATTTATCATTTTTATTTTACAATATGGAGACCCAAGACTGCCTGAGTTTGATCCCTAGCTTCCACATACAAAGGTGGGTGTGACCAGGCATGTCTATAACCCCAGTTTTGGGTGGATCAGAGACAAAAAAAAATTGCTGGACTTTGCTGGTCAACTAGTCTGACTAAAAAGAGCACTTCTAAGTTCAATGAGAGACTAAATTTCAATGAAGAAATGCAGAAGAGCAATAGAAGACATCCAATGTCTTCCTCTGGTATCTGTGCAAGTGAACACAGGCTGTGTGCATCTCCACATACACATATACACATGCGAATGTATTATACATACACACATATGGAAAAACAAACAAAAACAGTACTAGTTAAGTTTAGACAAATAATTTCCAACAAAATATTCTGTGTTAACCAAACTGGTAATTATGGTATTCTACAAATTGCCACTATTGGGGGGAAGAAGTCTCTTCTTTCTGTTGCTAGAGATGAAACCCAGGGCACTGAGTTGCAACCTGGCCCCAAGAAGTCTCTTCTTATTTATTGAGTGCGTCTGTTTTTTTTTTTTTTAAAGGAAGCAGTGTTGGATTTTGTCACATGCTTTTTCTGTCAGTGCTGAGGTGTTCTTGTGGGTTTTGCCCATCATCCTAGGGCTTCTTAAAGTTTTTCAGTCAGGACACCTTGTTGCTCATGAAATTTTTATGTGAGTGGTCTTGAGTATATATGTATGTAAATAGATATACAAGCCAAACATTTACTGACAGTAAATCATAAAGAAGTTTCATTGAGAACAAATGGTTTATATATAATTTTACCATTTATTAAAGACTAAAGCAAATTTACATATTAATGTAATTAATTTATCAATTTTTACATAAAGAATTAAAGCTTGGCTGAATATTTGATACTGTAAGGCACAGGGCATCTTCAATATTTTTAAATTTATTTGAGAGAGTCAGAGAGAGAGAGAGAGACAGACACACAGAGAGAATGGGCATGCCAGGGCCTCCAGCCACTGCAAACAAACTCAAGACGCATGTGCCACCTTGTGCATCTGGCTTACATGGGTCCTGCGGAATTGAACCTGGGTTCTTTGGCTTTGCAGGCAAATGCCTTAACCACTAAGCCATCCCTCCAGCCCCTCAATATTTTTTAGACTTAATATTTTGATTTTATAATGCTTAATATTAAGAATTTTCTTTTCATAAATACATAGTATAGAATGACAGATGTTTAGGGCTATTTCAGAAGTTATTAGAGGCCTGGAGAGATTGCTTAGTGGTTAAAGCACTTGCTTGGAAAGACAAAGGACCCAGGTTCAATTCCCCAGGACCCATGTAAACCAGATGCTCAAGGTGGTACATGCGTCTGGAATTCACTTGCAGTGGCTAGAGGCCCTGGCACGCCCATTCTCTCTCTCTCTCCCCCACCCTCTCTACCTGCTTCTCTCTCTCTCTCTCTCTCAAATAAATAAAAATAAAAATATTTTTATTAAAGAATTTGTTAAAAATTCTGTCCTAATCCTAACCAAACTTAATGTAATGATTTTTTTCAATGAAACTAAAATTAGCAACTCAAACAGCTTTGTGTGTGTGTGTGTGTGTAATATGCAATGTTGTGTTTGTGGAGGTGTGAGGGTGGTATATGCACATATATGTGCAGATGCCTTCACAGGGTCACAGAGGCCAGAGGAAAATGTCAGGTGCCTTTTCCTTATTTTGTGTCCAGTATTTTCTTGAAGCAGAGTGTCCTTCTCTGCAGTCATATGCTCTACCACTGAGCTACACACCCAAAGTATTTTTCTCTGAACATGGAGCTTCAGTTTGCAAAAGTCCCAGTGATTTCCCAGTCTCTGCTTCCCATAGGACTGGGGTTACAGATGTGCATGGCCACACCTATTTGTCAAACAGCAATATTTTAAATCAAATATTCTAACATAATACAATCCAAATGTATAATTTTTTTATTTACGTGTGGAGAAATGATGGCTTAAAAGTCTGTTTTCTTTAACTGAGCCATTATGTTTCTATAAGAGCAGAAAATTTGTATGTATGGTAGAAACACTGCAATTCATAACATTCAATAATCCATAATCTGAGCCAAGTATTGGCTGGTATTGAGTGGTGGGACAGCATGCACAGTGTAGTGTACATGCTGTGTGTTCAGAACCAAGGCTATAGTAAAGTCACATGATGCAACATGAGGGAGCACTGCCAGAAGCACCTCAGATTCAACACACATTTATTTTGTTTTGTTTTTCGAGGTAGGGTCTTGCTCTAGCTCAGGCTGACCTGGAATTCACTATGTAGTCTCAGAATGGCCTTGAACTCATGGTGATCCACCCACCTCTGCCTCCCAAGTGCTGGGATTAAAGGCATGCGCCACCACACCCAGCACAACACACATTTGTTTTTGAATGACGTTTTGGTCATTACATATTCAGAAACCTCTTACAGTTTCCAAGTTTTTGCAATCCCCACATTCAGTTAATAAGCTATATTATATCATTTGCTTTTCAGATGCTAGAGAAACTTTGAATTTTTGGAATAAATCCTTCTTGGTTTTTACATACAATCCATTTTACATGTTGTTGGATTTGGTTCACTGGTGTTTTATTAATGATTTCTGTATCTTTTTCACTGTAGCTAGGGATACAATCTGGGGTTTTCTGCATGCCAGGCAAGTGCTCTACCATTGTGATATACTTCAGGCTCCTATTTCTGTGTCTTTTTTAAAAAAGACATTCTATTTTCTTTTCTGGTGATGCTTTCATCTGGTTTTGGTGTCAGAGAAATACTGGCCTAACAGAATGAGTTAGGAAGTGTGCTTTTTCTCTCCTGTGCTTTTTTTTTTGTTTGTTTTGAAGAGTTTGTCAAGAAGTGGTGTTAATTCTTTACATATTCAAAATATGGATTTGAAATGTGGCTATAACCTATGTAATGACACAGTAATGAAGAAAGTGTTGCCTTCAGGAGCTGAGAAGAACAGGATAGTGGTATTGATGAGAACATTAAGACAGATGGGAATTGGCAGATAAGGTTTCTCTGGTGGACAAAAGCTTGCAGAGAATTTCTATCAAGGGTACTCCCTCCTGCTGCCCAAGGGTCTTGCATCTTGTAGAAAGAATCCAGCTTGCAGGAAGATCTCATTCCCCCCCAAAATTTCTTCAGTTGAGCAAATATTTCCTTGCTCCTAGGCCAGTTGTAGCTTGCTCAGAAATATTAGTTCTGTTGACCTCCCTTGAACTTTTTTCATCCATAGGTATGTAACACTCTTTGAACATCAATGATAGTGCTGGTCATGACATGCCTCAAGATGTCTTCAGTTATTACAGGAGGTGCCTTATAATTTTCCATTTTAATCACTTTAAATTTATTTTACAGATGAGCTATATGCCATTTTAGATCTTTCTTTATGGTAGATGAGTCTGGGAGACAGAAAGGGATGATAATTATCATGGAAGGAAATAAAAGAAAGCAGTTACAAGTTCCAATTTACAAAACCACTAGGAATCATGATGGGGTGTTGAGAAGTGACCAAGCATTTGCCTAGCAATGACCTTCAGACTGGGGGTTGGGTGCAGTGCCACTCTATCCTAACAACTGACTAATTTCAATGTGCAAAAAGGCCATGGCACATCAGAATAGATGTTCAATAAAGTCTGGGTAAATGAAAAACTGTTGGATCAGTAACTTTGTGCATACAGAGGAGCAGACAGCATGCTGAGAATATCTATAGAACTATCTACAAAGGTGGACATAAAAATATGCCCAAAGGAGGCAGCAGGTGGAAGCATGCAAGGCAATTGATGTCTGTGTGTGTGGCAGTCTTAGGTTCTAGATTTTTCAAGCAATTTTGTTTCCTTTCTCTATCCTTTTAATTCCATCTTTCTTATTAAAGCTGTTGGGGGGAGGGTGGGCAATATCCTCACTGTGGAAGGCACAGGCCTATATGTGTAGAGTAGCTGTGACTTGTAGAGTGGGCAGTTCATATGAGCTCTTAAATACTAGAGAATACTCCACATGGAATGAGAAATTGTGAGTCTCAGCTCTACTGAGTTGCCGCATGAGTGGGGTCAACATAAACATTAATGAATGCATGAGGAAATCCACCACGTAGGAAATTAAGGCAATAGAAGAAAAAGAAGTGATGTTGAATGAACCTAAGAATTGTTTACAAACTAAAGATTATTCCTCAATATCCAAGAATCCAACCAACTGAATCAAAAACAATTTGCATCAAACACCTCCCCCAAAAGAAGAGTCCAGGACCAGATGGCTTCTCAGCTGAATTCTATCAAAACTTTATGGAAGAACTGAAACCATTTTTTCTCAAACTGTGCCACACAATTAGAGAACAGGGAGAGATCCCCAACTCCCTCTATGAAGGTAGTATCACCATAATTCCAAAACCAGACAGAGATGCCACAAGAAAAGAAAATTATAGGCCTATTTCCCTGATGAACATAGACTCAAAGATCCTGAACAAAATCCTTGCAAACCAAATTCAACAGTACATCAAAAGCATTATCTACCTTGACCAAGTAGGTTTCATCCCTGGAACGCAGGGGTGGTTCAACATATGGAAATCTGTCAATGTAATACACCGCATAAACAAGCTTAAACACAAAAACCACATGATCATTTCAATAGATGCAGAAAAGGCCTTTGACAAAATACAACATCATGTCATGATCAAAACATTGGAGAGAATAGGCATGGACGGTTTATATCTCAACATAATAAAGGCTATATATAAAGCTCCTAAAGCCCAATACATAATGGGGAGAGACTGAAGGGCTTCCCATTGAGAGCAGGAACAAGGTAGGCGTGTCCACTCTCTCCTCTGCTCTTCAACATAGTACTGGAAGTACTAGCTCAAGCAACAAGACAAGAGAAAGAAATAAAAGGGATACAAATTGGAAAGGAAGAAGTTAAGGTAGCCCTATTTGCAGATGGCATGATTCTATACATAAGTGACCCAAGAACTTCCATCTCAAAACTCTTAAAGGTGATTAACTCCTTCATCAAATTAGCAGGATACAAGATCAATGCACAGAAATCAGTAGCCTTTCTGTATGCAAAAGACAAAGATACAGAAAAAGAAATAAGCAACATTTTCAATAGCAACAAAAAAAATACCTTGGAATAATATTAACATTAAGACCTATACATTGAAAACATAAAAACACTCAAGAAAGAAATTGAGGAAGACCTGCAAAAATGGAAAGACCTCCCATGCTCCTGGATAAGGCAGAATTAACATTGTGAAAATGGCAATCTTACCAAAAGCATTATATAGATTTAACATAATACCAATAAAAATCCCAACTTCTTTCTTCACAGAAATAGAAAAAATGATCTCAAAATTCATATGGAATGGCAGAAGGCTTCGGATATCCAAGCATATCCTCAGCAAAAGGAACTCCTCTGGAGGCATCACCATACCTGATCTAAAGCTATACTACAAAGCCATTGTAATAAAAACAACATGGTATTGGCATAAAAACAGGAATATAGACCAATGGAACAGAATAGAGGAGCCAGACTTTGGGTCAAGTAA
Organism: Orientallactaga sibirica; assembly: GCA_036365145.1. Classification (NCBI taxonomy): domain Eukaryota; kingdom Metazoa; phylum Chordata; class Mammalia; order Rodentia; family Dipodidae; genus Orientallactaga; species Orientallactaga sibirica. The sequence goes on along the minus strand of JAEOAD010000372.1, from coordinate 8,274,049 downwards.
CTACAGCTACTTGATATTTGACAAAGGCCCTACAAATGTAGAGTGGAAAAAAGACAGCATCTTCAACAAATGGTGCTGGACAAACTGGACAACCATATGTAGGAAAATGAAACTCGATTCACACATCTCACCATGCACAAAAATCAAGTCCAAATGGATCAGAAACCTCAATATAAAACCGGAAACTCTGCTACTATTGGAAGAAAAAATAAGAGGAACCTTCCATAATATGGGAGTAGGAAAAGACTTCCTGAACAAAACCCCAGCAGCTCAGGAAATTAATCACTCAACCATTGGGATCTCATGAAGCTGAAAAGTTTTTTTCACAGACAAATATACCATAACCAAAGCCAACAGATTACCCACAGAATGGGTAAAAATTTTTGCCAGTATACAACTGACAGAGGCCTAATTTCTAGAATTAAAAAACCTCCAAAACCTAAACAATAAATCGTCAAACAACCCACTCACAAAATAGGGCAGAGAACTGCACAGGGAGTTCTCAGAGGAAGAAATACAAATGGCAAACACACACTTAAGAAAATGTTCAATGTCCTTAATCAGGGAAATGCAAATTAAAACAACTATGAGATTCCACCTTACCCCAGTAAGGATAGTTAACATTAAAAAAACTAATGAAAATAAATGCTGTCGAGGCTGTGGAGAAATAGGAACACTCTTTTACTGTTGGTGGGAATGTAAAATGGTACAACCAGTATGAAAGCAATATGGAGACTCCTAACAAGGATGACTATAGACCTACCAACAGATCCTGTTATTCCCTTACTGGGCATTTACCTTAAAAGCTCCAAGCCTCAGATCAGAGAGAGATTTGCTCAACCATGTTTATAGCTGCTAAATTCATTATAGCTAAGAGCTGGAATCAACCCAGATATACATCATTAGATGAATGGATAACAAAGATGTGGTATATCTATACTATTGAATTCTACGCAGCAGAAAGGGAAAAATGAAACAATGAAATTTGAAGAAAAATGGTTGAACATGGAATAGATCATTCTCAGTGAGCTCACCCAATCACAGAAAGACAATCATCACATGGTCTCACTCATCTGTGGCTCCTAACCTGAATCCACCCAAGATGCTGTCATACCTAATAAGTACCTTGAGGACCAGACAGTAGGGAAGGTGGGACAGGAGGGGAGGGTAAGGGTGGGAGAGCATAAGGATGGGAGGGAGGTTAAGGGTGGGGGAACACAAATAGGGACCCAAATGGAAATGGTACCATAAAATTCTATATTCTGAACAACAGGCTAAAACATTGATCCTTCAACAGGCCTGTAGAAGGAACACCTGAACCACAGGGACCTGGAGAGGACATCATGAAGACTAACCTTAATCTTTTTCCTGTTTCTCTCTCTCCCTCTCCTCTCTATGCTCTCTTTCTCTTTGATATTACCTATCTTTTTCTTCCTTCATCTTTCCTTTGCGCTGACTTGTAACTCCCAGTACCAGCATATGGTTAACTTTCACAATGAGCTGTTGACCATCTGAGAAACCTACAAGGATTCCCAAAAGAAGACAGACTTCTGTCAGAGTTCTTGATGACCCACTAAAGGTTAATGGTAAGATCCTACTGCTGAAGACACCATATGCTGTTGGGATGAAACATGGAGTGACCTGGTTGGAATCTGGAAGAGGGCCAGTCCCCAGACAGTTAGCTTGTCTAGTGCCAGAGGGTGCTGCATGAGCAACTGGGGAAAGTGACCAACATCTGTCCAAACAATTCACAGCCTAAGCTACTCAGCAGTAAACATCCTGACCTGATGCTCAAACAAGTGCAATAGTGGCACACAACTGGTAGTGACCAACAGCTCCTGATTTGGCTAATAGATCCACTCAGTGGAATGGAACTCATAGCTGGAACTGGGAAACAAGCCAAAACCATGTCCAAAAGATGAGCCCATTCTCCAATATCAAGCTCCCACCAAATATGGGCTAGAAGAGAGCCTACACATATAAAATTCTCTCTAAAATAACAATGGCCATCCCATCTATATGGTACTGACTTCTTTCTCTGTTGGAGGATTTGCTTCTCTTTTTCATATGGATGCCAAACCTGAAGGGAGGATCAGCCTACCACACCTCACCAGGGCCCCAGCTGAAACCATAGAGTAATGGAGGAAATGGGCAAGAGTGCAGCTTTCTTGGTGAACCTGACACCAGAAGAAGGGTGAAGGAGATAAACACAGAGAACACTCAACTCCTACTAAGCCAGATATCCAGAGACACAGAGGCTCCCAATACCTCATCACTGAAGTAGAACTAAAATGAACCCAACGTGGCTCAGGGAAATTTGCAGAAGAGGGGGCAGAAAGAGTGTTAGATGCACAAGTTGGGTCATTATACACAGAGACTTTGTCTCTCCCCCATAACTGTTGGCTACCCCCATAATGCATGACCCACATTCCCCAATGAGGAGGGTCCCTTTGGAGTGGGGAAGTCAGGGAGGAGGTTACTGGAGGCACCAACATGAATGTAAAGTTAAAATAAATTAAAAAAAAACAATTTGCATTCACATTGAACATTGACAGACTTTTATCATTGCCATTATCCCCTATACAATACACTATAACTGTTTAAAACTTTTTTTGTGTAATTGACACATAATAATCCTATGTATTCATGGAATAGCACATGATATTTCAGTACATATATCAAATTGTAACAATCAGATCAGGGTAATTACCATAGCAACCACATTAGACAGTCATCTTTCTTTGTGTTGGGAAAACTCAGAATCATCTCTACCAACTTGTATAAAATATCTAAATACTGCAAACCATAGTAATCCTACTGTACTATTGAACTTTAGAGGAGTGTAGGAGTTAGTTAGGTAACATTTATATTGTATTAGGTATCATAGGTAAGCTAGAGATGATTTAAAGTTATAGGAGGATGTGGTAAGTTCTATATTAATATTATGGCATTTTGTCTAAGAAACTTGAGCAGCTACAGATTTTGGTATCCACGATGGTCTTAAAACCAATCCCCCATGGATATTGAGGGAAGACTGTATATTAAAAGTTATTAAGGAGGTGAATTTAGGGGCTTTGGGGATAGTTCAGTGGCAAGACACATGCTTAGCGTGTACAAGGCCCTGGGTCCCATTCCTAGCACTGGCAGTGTGTGGGGTGGGGAGGAGACTTAAAATAATCAAATGAAATTCTAAGAGAATAGTATTTTAAAGAATAAAAAATAAAAAGAATAGATGAGACTTCTATAAAATATACCCACTGAAATAAAACTTTCAATGTATGAGATAAAATCATTTAAATAGAAATGTAAAGGCTGGGGCTTCTGCTTAGTGTTGGAGTATGCACAGTATGTACAAGATTGTGGGCATCATCTGCACTATGACAAAAATGAGAAAAAACACAAAAAGAATTTTATCATATTTGGTACAGGATGTTCATATATTCTATCTCATTGACAGTTGTAAGTTCACAAACACTAGGACAAGCTTTCCTAAATTCCCAAAGAACTTGTAAGTTATAACAGCAAACAAAAACATGAAAAAAACAGTAAATATACATAATACACAAGGCAATTACAACTGGAATTAGGACCAAGTACATTAGTCTTGTCAGTAAATGAATTGATTTAACCCACTGTGATGGTTAATACTGATTGCCAACTTCATAGATTTTAGAATTACCTAGGCTACATATCTCTAGGCATGTCTATGAGGACTTTTCCAGAGATGGTTAACTGAGGTGGGAAGACCTACTCTAAAGTGGATGGTACCATTTCATGAGCTGGGGTCTCAGACTGAATGAAAAGGAGAAAGTGAGCTAACACCAGCATTCATCTCACTCTGCTTCCTAACTGTGGACAGAATGTGACCAGCTGCCTCAAGCTCCTGCTGCCACAGCTAGAGTGGCATTTGCTGCTACACCTTCAGCTCCATGATGGACTTTATAATAAAACTGTGAGCACAAAGTTTTTTTTCCTTAAGCTGTTTTTGTCAAGTATTTGGTCACAGAAAAGTAACTGATATACTCACTATTAAAAGAAAAACGTCGTCAATATGGCTCACCAAGCAAGCACCAACTAAGTCTAATGTATAAGAGGCATATCTCAATCAAAGTAATTCAGGCAGCCTAAAAATAAAGGCATTATGGAGATAGAATGCACAAAGGAAAATGATGTTTGTGGGGATTGTTTTTCTGCTATCAGACAAAATATACTTTATATCAACAAATAACTACTTTGACCAAAAGGATACTATAGTGCTGAAAGTCAGTTTTAACCATGTAAATATGATAGTTCTGAAAGTCTATGCACCAAATAGCAACTATTATTTATTTATTTGTAGTGCAAGGGAGAACCCAGGGCCTCAGATATGCTAGATATGCTTTACTATTGATCTATCCTCCCATCCCTTAGCAGAAGTGATAGGTACTGGGGCATACAGATAGAAACACAGGCTAGTGGAAGATGTTCAGTACAAAGGAGATCAAGTGGCAGATATAAATAAGGACAGAAAGTGAACAACATAGTGAGTAGATATTTCTGATCTACAAAGAACCTAATAGAGAATCCACTTTCCTTCATGCGTGCACATGGACTTGATACAAAAGTTGATCAAATATTATATCATTAAGAAAATAATAATAACTCCTATACTTTTCTTAACACAGTGCAATTAAGCTAGAATTAAAATGTAAATCCTAAGCCTGTGTTCCAACTGGAAGTTAAAAAAATCTACTAAATACCACTTAGTTAAAAAGCAAACAAAATACAAAAAAAAGTAATGAAAGAACTAGATACCAGAGACTATTGGATATATGTAGTGATCTTAGGAAAATTCATACTCTTAAATACTTCTATTGATAAAATGAACAAAACTTTTTGAACTGCAGTAACTTAAGTAAGAAAAGTAGGCCTGGATAGATGGCTCAGCAGTTAAGGCACTTGCCTACAGGGCCTGAAAACCATAGTTCAGTTCCCCAGTGCCCATGTAAAGCCAAATGCACAGGTGGCACATGCATCTGGGGTCCATTTGCAACAGCTGGAGGCCCCGGCACACACATTCTCTTTGTCTTTTATCTCTCTCTCTAGTTGCAAATAAGTAAATATTTTAACAATAAAAAGCTAAGAAAAGTGTATGTGCTTAAAGAAACCAGAGAGAAAAATAATAAGGACAAAAGCAGAAAAGTAGTCAAGATTTATAATAGAAAATAATAGGTCATGGGGAGGGGAGGGAATTATCATGGTTTATTGTCTATAAGTATAGAAGTTGTCAATAAAAAAGAAAATAATAGCTCAAATTAATAAAAGAAAGCTTTGGTTCTCTGAAACACTAAGAAAAATGCATGAATTGCTTGCCAAATTAACTAAATCAAAACAGGAGAACACTGATCAGGCAAAATAAAAGAAGAAATAATGTGGAGTAGGAATTAGAATGAATGAATCAAATTGGTTTTCAAATGAATAACACAATCACTCAAAACAGAGGGTGGAAAAGTCATTTTGACTATGTGCATTGAGACTAAAGGGAAAAAAATCCCTATACACAAATAAGGAGCCCCAGAGAGGTTTGGTTTTCACAGGCACCTAAGTTAGTTGCTTTTTATTTCTGTTGGTGCTGGGATGGAACAAAGGGCCTCTTGCATACTAAGATTAGAGGAGAATAAAGGCACATGATAACTAAGCCATTTATGATGTTAGATCAGATTCTGAATGAAAGGACATTATTGGAACATTTGAAAACATTTAAATTTTAGATAAGCAAATAGTATTAATACTAATTTTCCAATTTTGACTATTGTCCTTGTTCTTTGGAGATAACACAGAAGCATTCAGGGACAAAGGAGCATAATGTCTGCAAATTTATAATAGAAAAATCTATATATGTAAATGATGATGAAAGAAATGTGGTAAAAGACAAAATGATTGTAGAATCTGGGTGAAGGATTAAATAATAGTAATTCTCTGTGTGTGTGTGTGTGTGTGTGTGTGTGTGTGTTTTTTTGAGGAGTAAGCCTAGGATCTTGTACGTGCTAGGCAAGTACTATCATTGAGCCACTTTTTCAGCTCCCCATTTTTAAATATTTCAATTTAATTTTGTCTTTATTTTGAGATAGTAGTGTAGGTTGTGCTTAAGCTCAATCTGTAGTTCAATCAGACCTTGAAATTGCCTCAGCCTCCCAGATAGCTGGGGTTATAGGCCTGTGCTTCCAGGTTGGGCTTCTATTGTTGCAGCTTTTCTATTACTTTGAAATTATTTCAGTTTAGAAATTAACAACAAAAAGGTATTTGCAAACGTTTGTGAAAACATTTAGGAGAAGGATGTGGACACACACACACCTGGGGTCTCAGCACAGGAGGATCAAGCAGTTTGCCAGTGAGAGTCCAGCTTGGTCTACATGATGAGTCCCTGTCTCAAAAACAAACAACACCACCCCAAACAAAACTAATAAAACAAAAGGTGGTCCAGCTCATTATTGTGGCACTGTTGATAACTAGAGTACAATTGAAAGCAACTTAATTGTCACTGGTAGAATACAGGAGATGTATAAACAAATTTGTGTTCTAACCACATATGTATTATAGATGAATGAACTCTTATATACATGTGTCAACATGTGACAATCTCAAAAATAAAACCATAGGTGGAAAGAGCAGGTGGCAAGAATTATAGGATGTAACTCATTGATAGAGTGCATGGGGGTGTTGATCATCACCCCAAACAAGGGTAAAAATGTAAAGTATATAAACAGAAAACAATGATGGATTATTGTTAATGAACAATCCCTGTCCTGGAAGAATTTTCAGGCATTTAAAGAAAAGTCAAGTAAACACAAGATTACCATGTAGGAGGAAGAAAGCAGCAATTAGTATGGATGGCTAACACAGACAGAAGAAGTGGGAGGGATCAGACCGAATATTCATTCTCCAGAAACAGAAACATTTCGTCTCTCCCACACTGAACCAAGTCTTAAAAGACAAGAGGGGGTTAGCCAGCTGCAAGTTAGGAAGGAGAAGGATGTTTCTACAACACAGTGTTATTTGCAAAATTCCAGAAGCTTAGTGAAAATCGCCAGAGGTTTTTTGGAGCTGGAGCCTCTAGAGGTGGTGTTAGGAGTGAAAGCTGTGCAGGTAGGCGATAATTATTGGTGCCCCCTTGACAAGGGCTCTAGGACCTCGCTAAGGAATCTGAGTGAAGACCAGGGAAAGCAGAAAAACAGCACTTGCATTTTGAATTTCACAAAGGAAAGCTCTGGAGGCCAGATCATTTTTTAATTGTATTTATTTATTTATTTGCATGCAGAGAGAGAGGTAGAAGTGAGGAGAGAGAGAGAAAATGGGCATGCCAGGGCCTCAAGCCACTGCAAAAGAACTCCACATGTACGTGCCACTTTATGCTTCTGGCTTAACATGGGTATTGGAGAATTGAACCAGGTTCGTTAGGTTTTGCAGACAAGCGCCTTAACCACTGAGCCATTTCTCCAGTTCTTTTCTTTTGAAGGAAGAACAAGACAAGAAATAATGGGGTCTCAACAGAAAATGCAGAAGGAGTAACAGAGATAGCAGGGCGTCAGGCCAGCAGGCAATCAGTTGTAGATGTGGGGAAAGGAATGAAGTTTCTTGTCTAGGCATTTGGATGTGGATGATGGAGTGATAAGGATCATGGGTATTTGTCTTTAATTTTGTTTGAGGCGGGGTCTCACACTGTAGCCCCAGCTGTCTTGGATATGGAGGCAATCCCCTCTGTCTCTGGACTGCTGGGATTACCCCTGGTGGGATTCACCACACCCAGTTTAGAAGTCAAGGTTTGTGCCTCCAGACTCAGCTCCTGACTGAACCTTAGAATTTCAACGCTTAGCTCATATTTGAAAACGTAGGGAGGAAGGGGCTGAAGGCAGTGGTTCTGGCTGGAATGTTTTCCTGTTGCGTATGTGTGGTTTTAGATTGATGTCGAATGTCTTAATTATAAAATAAAAGCTGATGTAATTGCAACACAGGGAATTGTGAACTTGGGTTCTAACTCAGTGAGCTCATGGGTGTCATGTTTTTGTCCTGTGCATTTTAACAGCCAAATGGCAAATAATATGTTAAGAATTCGAAGAGTTGAAGTACACGAAAGGCTTTGAGCTCTGAAAAAACAACTGAAAGAAAGAAAGAAAGAAAGAAAGAGAAAGAGAGAGAGAGAGAAAGAAAGAGAGAAAGAGAGAGAAAGAAGAGAAAGAAAGAAAGAAAGAAAGAAAGAAAGAAAGAAAGAAAGAAGAGAAAGAAAGAAAGAAAGAGAAAGAAGCCACAAGGCGGTGGGGGCGAGAAACCCTGTAGTAGCCGGTCTTTGTGTGAGCAGAAACCAGGGCGCCCCAGCTGGCTGTTTGTTGGGATGCTGCAGGGGAGGGAGACCCCGGGAAGCCCGCCCCCCGCGGCCGCGCCCCACCCTGAGCCCTCCCCCCGCCGGTGCCCCCGTCAGTCCGAGCCCCTCCTCCCTATATGACGTCACCTCCCGTCTCCAGGTAACCTAAGGGTCAAACACGGCGGGGCCGCAGGGGCTGCTGTCTTCCCACCCCTCTCCTGTTGGACCCCAGATAATCAGACGCCATGACCCTGCCGCTTCTGCCAGGGAACAGCTTTAACCGCAAAGTGAGTAACCAGGGCATCAGAGGTCCTGGCCAGATGCTGGGGTTCAGTCGTGGTCCAGACGTGACCACCTCCCTAGACCCTACCTAGGGGCACCTGAATGTCACTGACTGAGGGTTGGGTGCACTTGAAACCAAACTTTCTCCTACTTCCCTTTCTCCTAGCTCCTAGATTAGATACTTAAGGGAAGTTTTTTACAGCTGACAGGATGGTCCAAGGTAGTTAGTGATAGCAATGATAAAATTAGGCATTGAATGGTTAATGTGTTCCAGGTGTTATGCTTTAATCTCCTTACACGGTATTAATATTGGATGCTCTCCCAAACACTTTGAATGAGATACGATTTTTAAAAATGTTGTAGCAGTTCTTTTTAATTAGTTTTGGACATACTTGGTATGTAAACAGCATATGTTGGTACCATCCTTTCCCTCATCACTGCCCCTTTTGCAAAGGGACCCTGCTTGTTGGGAATTGTGGGTCATGCATTGTGGGGGCAGCAGTCAGTTATGGGGAAGAGGCAATGTCTCTGTGCATAATGTCCAAACTTGTGGCTCTAACAATCTTTCCACCCCCTCTTCTGCTATTTCCCTGAGCCATGTTGGGTTCATTTTTAGTCTACTTCTGTGATTGGCACTTAGGAGTCTCCGGTTTGGTAGGTGGTGAATGTCCTCAGTGTCTATTCCTTTAGCCTTGTGCTGAGGTCAGGTTCACCTAGAAAGCAGCACACTTGCTCATCTCCCCAATTCCTCTGTGGTTTTCAGCTGTGGCCCTGGTGAAGTGCCATGGGTCGTTATCTCCTCAGGTCCCACTCCCCTCTGAAAAAGAGAAGCAGATTCTCCAGCAGTGAGTGAAGTCAGCACAGGTTAAGTGGGATAACTATTATTAGTTTAGAGATTTTTTTTTTTGAGGTGCAGGCTGACCTGGAATTCACTATGTAGTCTCAGGGTGGCCTCGAACTCACAGCAATCCTCCTACCTCTGCCTCCGCAGTGCTGGGATTAAAGGTGTGCTCCACCACTCCCGGCCAGAGATTTTTTAAAATGTATTTGCAAGCAGAAAGAGAGGAGAGAGAGAGCGAGCGAGCAAAGAATGGGCACCCCAAGGCCTCCAGCCACTGCAAAGGAACTCCAGCTGCATGTGCCACATTGTGCATCTGGCTTTACATGGGTACTGGGGAATCAAAACGTTAGGCTTTGGAGGCAGTGCCTTAACCACTGAGCCATCTCTCCAGGATGCGATGCTATTTTATTCCCATTTTAAAATTGAGGAAATTGAGGCGGCCAAGCTACAGTCAAAATGGTGAAGCTCATTTTCCCCCAGGCAACCTTTCTGCACAACCTAGAAACCTATTTGTTGTCCTCAACAAATATACTTTCTGCTGTTAAATTGAAGACACCTGGAACTGTGTGCTGGGGAAGGGGAGAGGTAGCAAGTAGGTAGGCATTCCTTTAGTCTATAAAGTTTTACCCCTGACACTTCATGGAGAGAGGCTCCCAAATTTGGAAGGCAAGATGAGAACACACACACACAAATTCCAAAACCAGCTGTGAACATTTGCCAGTAAATAGTACCTAATTTAAACAACAGGGAAACTGTTCAAGATTTTGTTTGCTCAGGGCTACTGCCCTTAATTTGCGTTTGCCAGCTGTGTCTTCAGAAGACATGAGGAGTGACATGGAATCACTCAGGGTATTGAAAAACCTCTGCGAAGTTTATAAATCACTCAGTATATTTAAGCATTTGACTATGAATTCTGAACAGTGTCTTATCTAAGTTGCTGGCCCTAAAGTACCAGTTGTTTTTTGTTTTGTTTGTAGCTTCTGCATAGAAAGTAGTTTCTGACCCCCTCTCTCCCATCAGTTGGTCAGTCCAACTCTGAACACTACTTTTGTGCATTTCCTGTCTCAGCTGATGATTACAGGATGGTCTCCCAAGCATGACACTGCTTTTTGCTTTTTAACTGCTGAGCCATTTCTCCAGTCCAAGCATTGCTTTTTGAATATTTTTTGTTTATTTACTTGCAAGCAGAGAGAGATAGAGAAAAGAGAGACAGAGAGAATGGGTGAGTCAGGACATCCAGCCACTGCAAACTCCAGATGCATGCGCCACTTTGTTTTTCTGGCTTAATGTGGGTACTAGAGAATGAAATCTGGATCACATTAGGCTTTACAGGCAAGTGCCTTTAACCATTGAGTGATCTCTCCAGCCCCAAGCATTGCTTTTTGGTAAGATTTAGTTAGCCACACAATTAAGAAAGGGCCCACAAGAAGGAGGGCATGAAGGAAGATTCCAGAAATAAAGAAACATGCTGTGTAAAAGCAATTTTAATAAAACATGAAAGCAGACCTGACAGCTTTTGGCCCAACAGCACTTTTGATCACTGAAGCATCACAAGTCTCACATGTGGTGATTTAGGGTGAAAAGGAAAGTGGTTGGGTGAAAGATTTTAAAATCTGCAATGTTGTACTGAGTACTTTTGATATATTTCTGTTCAAAAACTTCCTTTAAAAATTTATTTTATTTTATTTATTAGAGCACACCAGGACTTCTTGCCACTGCAAATGAATTCCAGATGCACGCACCACTTTGTGTGTCTGGATATAAATCCAGACAAAAGTTGGTACTGGGGAATTGAACTTGAACCAGCAGGCTTTGGAAGCAAGCACCTTTAACTGCTGAGCCATCTCTTCAGTGCTGCCTCCCCCCGCCAAAAAAAAATCCTTTTTTCATTGTGAAGAATAACACATGTCCAGAAAAGTGCACAATTGATGGTCATAAAATGAAACTCAAGAAATAGCATACTATTGGTACTCCCAATAAACCCTCCCCATTAGAGTTGCTAAAGATGCCCTGAAAATTGCAAGGGATCAATTTATATTGAAGTATTATTTATCTGAGATTCAAATTTAACTGAGCATCTTGTATATGTGGCCATTCTACCTATGACTCTGAGTTTATTACTCTTTCCTTACTCTCCAAATGTAACCACTCTTCTCGCTTCGGTCACTGTGAGGCTTGGCTTGCTTTTGAACCATCTTTTTGAAAAAAAAAAAAAGGATTATTTATTTGGGGTGTGTATGTGTGCTTGCATGCATGCCACAATTTCTGGCTTTTACATGGGATCTGGGAATCCAAACTCAGGTACATCTGGCTTTATGTGGGTACTGGGGAATCAAACATGGGTCCTTAGGCTTTGCAGGCAAGTGTCTTAGCCACTAAGCTGTCTCTCCAGCTCCAGCTTCTTTTTTACCCTCAAAAATTGAGATGCTAAGTTTGGATTATGCCAAGAGAATCTTGGGCATATTGTCAAAATTTTAAGGTATTAAAATTAAAGGGACTCTTCCAGCCAAGGCCAAACATCCTCTCTACAGGATTTTGTTGTTGTTGTTGTTGTTGTTTTTGTTTTTCGAGGTAGGGCCTCACTCTAGCTCAGGCTGACCTGGAATTCACTATGTAGTCTCAGGGTGGCCTTGAACTCAGGGCAATCCTCCTATCTCTGCCTCCCGAGTGCTGGGATTAAAGGCATGCGCCACCACGCCCGGCTTCCTACAGGATATTTTATGGAACGTTGGGTAGCCAATTCTATATCAAGAGCAGCACACTCACTCTGCTTTTTATTTCATTGCTGAGCATGGAACCCAGGGCCTCACACATGCTTTTTGCCCCTGAACTGCATCTCCAGCCTCCACTTTCTGCTTTTTTATCCAATTGCCTTAGCACCATTTTAGGAAGGTTTGTGGTAAATAGCCCATCATTTTCCCTGCTTGGTACATGTTCTTGACCACCAAGCTAATGTATAGTGAAACAGATTCTTCCCTAAGAAGAAAGAAAAGTTATTTGAATTCACAATAGTAAAATAGAAATTAGTGAAGCATGACTAACATTTTTTTAAAATATATTTTATTTATTTATTTGAGACACAGAGAGAGAGGTAGAGAGAGCGAATGGGTGCACCAGGCCTCCAGCCACTGCAAACGAACTCCAGATGCATGCGCCCCCTTGTGCATCTGGTTTACGTGGGTCCTGGAGAATTGAACCGGGATCCTTTGGCTTTGCAGGCAAATGACTTAACAGCTAAACCTTCTCTCCAGCCCATGACTAACATTTTTTAAAAGGCAAAAATGTAGAAAGAAAAATAATAGAGTAGAATAGAATGAGAACTCCAAATGTATTATACTTGGAGAATAAGTGTTGTTTTGTGAACTTTTGTTTCCTTCCTGTGTGTGCATGAGCACTTGTGCACGTGGGTGGATGTGAGCTGGGCTGCTAAAATATAGCTGTTACTGTGGTTGCAGCCTGTATGTGAAAAATGCTTTTACACCTTCCTCCACCAGTTCTTGCCTTGGTGTTTTAAAAGCAAATCTTCAATTCCTTTCAAGGTTAGATCTAGACTGTACCCTTCAGGAAGCCATGACCAGACCTACATCAAGCCTTTCTTAATCTTCTTGAAATTTTCTTAGTTTATGACATAAAGTTCACAGAGCAAAAATAATTTTTAGCTGTTTAAAATGCACAATTAGTTTAAAAATTCAAAATTATTACATTCAGTATTGTAAAACTGTTGCTGCTGACTAGTTCCATGACAGGCTTTGTCTCTCTAAATCTCAGTCTGTTTACCTTGGAGATATCTGTGAAATAGGAAATGATTTTCAGGTCCTATAGAACTCCTACATACATTAAGTATGGCCAATGAGTTGTCAATATAATAATTTTTTATTAGTTTTATAGGGTTGGTATACAAGTAAATATGTTTCATTGTAGATACACACACACACACACACACACACACACACACACACACACACACACATATATAAAACCTCCTACTGTCCTCCTCATCCTCTTGAACCCTTCTTGGTCCCCTTCCTACCCTGAAATAGTTCCTTTTGTTTTCATGATTTCATGACCTATATATTACATTCCCCTCTCTTCTTCCCCTTCTCTCCTCACTTTCAATTTCTTCCTTATTTTTCATAGTCCTCTTTTTTGTACTCATGTTGCACGCGCGTGTATGCGCGCATAGACACAGGTATGGATGTAGACTTGATATAGTCCAGGTTGGTCTCAAACTCACAATCCTTCTACCTCAGTCTCCTGAGTGCTAGGATTAGGGGTGTACACTGCCAACCCAGCTAGTAAATATGTTTTTTTGTGGAAAGAAGCCTAGTCTACTATGGATCTGTGCATTTTATCTGATGTATCCACCCTATTGTCTCTTTCTCAGAAAGGATCACTCTAAAGAAAGCTGGCATATCATACAAGAAATTTCAGGTTGTTTCCTCCCTCCCCTGAATTTTTGCAATAGGATTTCACTATGTTTCCTGGGTTGGCCTTGAACTCACTATATAGCCCAAGCTGGTCTCAAACTCCTAGGAGTTCTTTTGTCTTGGTCTTCATAACAAGTATGCACCACCACATCAGGCATAAATTAATTTTTTTGAAGTACTGGTGACAAAACCCAGGGCCAGGTACATTCCAAACAAGGGCTTTACCAACTGAGCTACATCCAGCCCTAGATTGTTTTTTCTTATAAAATTCTCACTTGATATTTTTCTTTCTGCATTATCTACCAGGCTTAAAAGACTTCTCCTCATTTATGTTATAGGGTTCTTAATGAAAAATGAAATATGGCATGAGCAAGAACAGTTTTCTGTCTTATTTATAACAAAATAATTAATTTTAGCTAGCTTTTTTTTTAGAAAACAACTCAGCTAATTAAACTTAGCTTACCCTTCTTTACCTTTTTCCTCTGCCTTTCTTTCCTTTTCATACATTTAAAAAGTAGTAAGTCAGCGTAGTACATTTGTAATAAAAAAATGTAAAATTAATATTTTTGTTTTAATCCAAGATGACATTTACTTTTTCAAAAAGATTTGTTTGACGTAATTTAAACATTGTAAATTCATTCCAGTTAAGCTATTTACAGCATGAAAAGATGTTGACAGTGCTAAATAGGAAAGCTACTAAAACCATCTGACAAAGCAATTAGAATAAAAATATAGCCTAAGACATCATTTTATATAGGACTTAAGATTTTTTTTCTCTGATACAATCAGGTTCAAGATACAATTGAATTTTAATCTTTATTGCTTTTTTAATCTCAATTTTTATAGACATATATATATATATAAGTTATTAAAAAACCAAAAGAATAAAATTTATCTTTCTAATGTGAAATCTATTCTTGTATTTTGGCACAAAAATACTCAATTGTGAATGAGACTTAGCAAGGTAAACATACAATCACTTTATTTTCAACTGAAATGGGTTTCTGGCTTTTCTCTCTATACCTGCCAAACAAGGACAGTTGTGCTTAGACATAAGACATTGAAAACTATAGCAAAATGATCATATCTTATGAGTGGCAGCATACTTGAATTTCACACAAATTCTAACCAGCCATATGGTACTTGCATGTTTAACTTGATAAGAAATTGACAAACTTACTTACTTCTTTTTTTTTTTTTTGAGACTGTCACATGTAGCCCAGGCTGGCCTTGAATGCCTGATCCTCCTGCCTGTCTTCCAAGATCGGAGAATACAGGCCTGCCTCACCGCATCATGTGCTGACTGTTGTCTAGTTTGCATTGCCACCAGTAGTGAATAAGAGCTCCTGTTATTCAGCATCCTTGTGAGTAAGTGGTGTTGTCAATGTTTTGGATTTTAGCCATTTTAATGGATGTATAGTATATCTCAATTTTAATTTTTGTTTCCTGAATGGCTGTGATCTTGAATCTATTTTCATGAACTTTTTGTCATTTGTGTGTCTCCTTTGGTAAAATGTCTTTTTGTTTGGGTTGTTAAGATTCTGGATAAAAATCCACTATTGATATATGGGCTGCTAATATTTCTCCCAGACTGTGGCTTGAATTTTACTTCCTTAGAACAAAGCTGGAAAACATGCAGATGTGTTAAAGATAAAATATAACATGAATTCAAATGGCTATTTCCAATGCAAATTTAGGATAATTGGGCTTTTATTTAACTTCTTTGATTTTATACGTATGTTTTACTTACATTGAAAATATTGGTTTTCAAGGATGGTAGCAATTATTTACTTGCCTTATATTACCATAAGTATAGCTCCATACTTTTATTAGGTATGAGTGTATATGTGTCATGTGTATGTATGGGCATGAGTATGCCACAACATGTGTGGAGATCTGAAGATAACCTTGGCCAGTGTGTTTGTCTTTTCTTACCACTTTGCTTGAGACAGGGTTCCCTTGTTGTTGTTTTGTTTCGATTTTGCCACTTCATGGGTGCCAGTCTATCTGACCCAGAAGCTTCTGGATTTTCCTGACTCTGACTCCCAATGCCATAGGAATGTTGGGTTGCAGGTGTGTGTATCTCGCTTCACGTGGTTGCTGGGGAAATGAAGTAAGGCCAGCAATTCACTGACCCATCTCTCCAGCCCCCATATAATTTTTGACTAGTAACAATTATATTAATAACACTGAATTTTTAAAAATAGTGTTAAGATTTCTTAGCAGTTCTTTCTGTTTTTTACAATATCTTTCACTAGGATTCTATTGTTTTGTGCCTGTGTGTGTGTGTGTGTGTTTTGCACTGCTGGTGCTGAAACCTGTTACATTGTATCACATATTGCATTGCATCACATCTACTCAGCAAGTGCTCTAAATTAATAGTTGCTAATGTTACTTAAATGCTTTATTAAATAAATGGTAACATATTCTGCACATTATCTTGCATATTTTTTCATTTTAATGGTATATCTTGGAGGTCTTTTAGCAGAATATAAAGCTATTTCTCATTCCTTTTCACATGTATGGAGCTACTCCATTTTGTGTTTATTCTACACATCCAATTTTTTCTCTTTTTCCCCATCCACTTTTTTTTTGTTTTGTTTTGGTTTTTTTTTTTTGTTGTTGTTTGTTTTTCAAGGTAGGGTCTCACTCTAGCTCAGGCTCACCTGGAATTCTCTATGTAGTCTCAGCGTGGCCTCGAACTCATGGTGATCCTCCTACCTCTGCCTCCTGAGTGCTGGGATTAAAGGCATGTGCCACCATGCCGGCTCCCTATACACTTTTTTTTGTTTTGTTTTGTTTTTCGAGGTAGGGTCTTACTCTGGCCCAGGCTGACCTGGAATTAACTATGTAGTCTCAGGGTGGCCTTGAACTCACGGCGATCCTCCTACCTCTGCCTCCCAAGTGCTTGGATTAAAGGCGTGCACCACCACGCCCGGTTGCCTTTATTTTTATTTATTTATTTATTTTTGGAGAGAAACAGACAGAGAGGGAGAGGAAGACAGATAGAGAATGGGAGCGCCAGCAGTCTCTTAGCTGCTGTGAACGAAATCCAGATGTGTGAACCCCCTTGTGGGCAAGTGCGGCATTGCGCCCTTGTGTCACTTTGCATCTGGCTAAACGTGGGACCTGGAGATTGGAACCCGGTTCTTAGGCTTAGCAGGCAGGTGCCTTAACTGCTAAGTCATCTCTCCAGCTCCCCATCCACTTTTAATATATAGTTAAAATTTCTAGTCTTTTGCTATTATAAATAAGGCGATAAATCAACAAAATTATATTTCAAAAGACACTATCAAAATAGGGAAAAGACAGCCAACCCATCGTGTGGGAGAAAATACTTGCAAAGCATATATCCAGTAAGGAACCTAGATGAGGAGTATATTAAAAATTCAATAATAAAAATAAAATAATTAAATTTAAAAATGGGCAAATGGTCTAAAGAGATGTTTCTCCAATGAAAATATACAAATAGCAAATATGTACATGAAAAGATGTTCAAAACCTTACTCATCAGAGACTTGTAAAATAAACCACAATGAAATATTACTTCACATCCATAGTATGGCTTTAACAAAAGAAGATATTAACAAGTGTTATAAAGGATATAGAGACATTAGAACCTTCATACCATGCTGGTAGGATTGTAAAATGGCACTGCTATGGTAGAAAAAAAGTCTGGTAATTCCTCAAATGGTTAAATATAGAGGAGTGTATGACATATAGGCATATACCCAAGGGAAATAAAAACATGTTAATACAAATGTGTATATAAATGTTTATGACAGCATTGCTCATTTTTGTTTTTTGGACTTTTGAGGTAGAGCCCAGGCTGACCTAGCATTCACTATGCAGTCTCAGGGTTGCTGCAAACTCACTGTGATCCTCCTACCTCTGCCTTCCAAGTGCTAGGATTAAAGAATTGTGCCACCACACCCAGATTCATTGTTTATATTTTAAAAATTTATTTCATTTTAATTTTTTGGTGCAGGGGATTGACCTCAGGGCATTATGCTTGTTAAGCAAAGCATGCAATCTACCACTGAGCTATATCTCCAGCCTAGCATCTTCTGTATTAAACAACGACAATCAAAATATCAACTATTGATGGATGAAGAAAATATGATTTATATATGCATTAATATATTATTATTTTTATTTGAATTTTTGGAAAAGGCTCTTGTTTTGTAACCCAGGTTATTCTCACGTTCTGTATAATCCAGGCTGACCTTGAATTTGAGATTTTACTGCCTCAGCCAACAAACTTCTGAGATTATAAGCATGCGGCATCATACCTGGTGCTAGAATATTATTCAGCCATAAAAAGAAATGACGTAGTGGGGCTGGGGAGATGGCTTAGTGGATAGAGTGCATGCCACTTAAGCTAGAGTACCATAGTTCAATCCCCAGATCCCACATTAAAAGCCAAAGGCCATGGCAGGCTTCTGTAATCCCGGCACACTGAAGGTGACCACTGACCATGAGATGACAGGCAGAAACAGAAGAATTTCCCAGAAGCTCATGTAAAGCATAGCAAGGAACGGAGAGAGAACCCAGAATGAAAAACCCTGCCTCAAATGAGGCAAGGACAGACCCAAAGAGTTGTCTTCTGATCTCCACATGTGCATTGTGGCATGTGGTATGAGACATGTGGCATGTGTATACCTGTGCGCACACACATCCACATAGAAATGAAGTACTCATACATGTTACAACATGGCTGAACCTTAAATGCATTGTGTGTAATGTGCAGAATAGGCTACTCTGTAGGGAAAAAATAGATTATTGATAAAGGGTTACCTAGGGTTGTGTGGGGGAAGGGAGGGAATGATGAATGTGTTCTAAAATTAGATTCTTGTGGGGGTGCACAGTTCTAATGATACTAAACTCCACTGAATAATTAATTTCAAATGGGTGAATTTTGTAATACATAAATCTCAATAAAGCAATTGCAATGCTTTGGATAAATGTTTCCAAAGGTCCACGTGTTGAAGGCTTGATCCTTGGTCATTCAGAGGTAGTAGAAACTTAAAGAGACGGGCCTATTGGAAAGAAGTCATTGGGGAATATCGTTAAAGGGCATATTGGGACCCTGTGCCTGCTTTGTCTCTTTATTTCCTGGTTGCTATGAGTTGAACAGGTTTCCTCCAACACATGCCTCCTTCCTTTTTGTGCTATATTGTCACAGCCTCGAAAGCGACAGTACCAACCAGTCACAGGCTGAATCCTTCTCAACTGTGATTTAAAGAATGGTGTCACCAGGCATGGTGATGCACATTTTAATCCAAGCACTTGGGAGGCAGAGGTAGGAGGATTGCCATGAGATTAATGTCAACCTGAGACTAGATAGTGAATTCCAGGTCAGCCTGAGCTAGAGCAAGATACAACCTCAAACTACCCCTGGCCCCCCAAAATAGAATCACGTCACCTTATTCCCTGTAGCTATTGAAGTATCCTGGAAATTATGTTTTTAGATTAGGTATCTCTTTTGCTGTTGTTTGGTTGTTTTGTTTGTTTACAAGATCTCACTGTGTATCCCAGGCTGGCCTGGAACTCCTAGTCCTCCACTGTATGCCACCATGACTGGCCTGGGCCACCTCTGAAGGGAGCTGAGGGTTATCTTGATTTTATTTATTTATTTATTTATTTATTTATTTATTTATTTATTTATTTGCAAGCAGAGAGAGACAGAGAAAAGGGATCCAGAGAGACAGAATGGGTGCACCAGTGTCTCTAGCTGCTGCAAATGATGCATGTGGCTTTACATGGGTACTGGGGAATTAAACCTGGGCTTTGCAGCCAAGCACCTTAACTGCTGAGCCATCTCTTCAGCCCTTATCTTGATTTTTCACTATGTCTTTTTGAAGGTCAGAAAGAAAATAGGAAGTTAACATTGGCTACTGAGGGCCAACTGTCTTCCACACCAGCCACAGTAGCAATACTTGTAAATCTAGATGCTGTCCTTGGCCTTAGCATTTCCTTCTTCCTTTTCTATGGTGTTGGGAATGGAAATCAAAACTTGTGCATGCTTGGACTAGGTAAGTTCCACTGCTCAGTTATATCTTCAGCCTTTAATTTGGCGTGTGTGTGTTTAAATTGTATAAATGACATATGTATATAACAGTCATGTTCTTTCTAAGCCATCTTTTCCATAAGGAAAAACAGCCCTAATACTCCACTTAAGCCAGCATGCTCATTGTCTGTAATTTGATATTTAAAATTTTCCATTACTTATTAATCTGTCCCATTCTCTAACATCATCCTCAGCATCTTCTTCTTTCCATCTAGATGCTAGCCTTCCCTGAAAACTCAGTTCTAATCCCCCTCTTATTAAAGCCTTCCTTGATCATCTCAGCAAGAACTATCTGTTTTAGTATGTTTTTTTTGCTATAATTAATTCCTAAGACCATTCACTTTACTTAGTATTTTTGAAATAGGGCCTGACTTTTTAGCCCAGACTGGCCTCCAACTTGGGATTTTTCTGCCTCACATCCCCACTTCTAAAAGTTTCCCTCCCTTCCTCTCCTCTCTCTCTCTCTTTTTCTTTTTTTGTTTTTCAAGGTAGGGTCGGTCTCACATTAGCCAAGGCTGACCTGGAACTCACAGTGATTGAAAGAGTGTGCCACCATACCCAGCTAGTTTTTCATTTTAATGAAGTTCAAATGTCCATCCTTCCTTTTATGCATTATGCTTTTTTTGTGTTAAGTGTAGGACCTATAAACTTAGCTCTACATCCTAAAAAAAATCCACTCCCCCCAAATTTTATATTTATTATTGCATCTATTATAATTTATGTCCGTGATACCTTTCAGGTAAATTTGTATAAAGTATGAGAATTAGATCATGGATAATTACTTTGGTGGAGGAATGTCTTATTGCTTCAGCACTATTTGTTAAAAAGACTTGGGGCTGGGCTGGAGAGATGGCTTAGCGGTTAAACACTTGCCTGTGGATCCTAAGAACCCCAGTTCGAGGCTCGATTCTCCAGGACCCACGTAAGCCAGATACACCAGGGGGTACATGCATCTGGAGTTCGTTTGCAGTGACTGGAGGCCCTGGCGCACCCATTCTCGCTCTCTCTGTCTCTCTCTACCTGCCTATTTCTGTATCTCTCTCTCTCAAATCAATAAATAAATAATAAAATATTAAAAAGAAAGACTTGGGGCTATGGAGATTGCTTAGCAGTTAAGATGCTTGCCTGCAAAGCCTAAAGACCCAGGTTCAATTCCCTAGTACCCACATAAGCCGGATGCACAAGATGGTGCATGCATCTAGAGTTCATTTGTAGTGGCTAGAGGCCCTGGTGTACCCATTCTCTCTGTGTATCTGCTTCTCTCTCTTGCATGCAAACAAATAAGAAAATAAATAAAATATTTTTTAAAGAAACTTTTCTTCCTTTGACTTGCTTTTGTGTCTTTGTAAAAATACATTTGTGTGTGGGTCTGCTTCTGAGTTTTCTGTTCTGTTCAGTTGACCTATATACCTTTCTTCCTCCCACTGCCACACTATTGCTACTTCTACTTAGACAAGTTTCAGATCAGGGTCAGTGATTTCTAATACTTTATTTTTTGGTCAAAGTTTTCTTGTCTTTCTCATTTATTTCCTAAAGTATAAATAAAACCTACCCTTTAGTTCATATAAAATCTAATTCTGTTAAAATAATTAAGGGCTGAGCATGTAAATCAGTGGTAGAGTACTTACCTAGCTTGTGCAAAGTCCTGGGTTCCATCCTCAGTACCATAAATATGTAAGTAAATAATTACATAAATAAACGAAAATAAATAATGGACAGTTTTTAGACTGTATGCATCCATCTTAATGATTTCTACTGCAAGTGATGGAATTACCTGTCCAATAGAGAGGCTTACACAAGCAGAGATTTAACTTACCAAGCAGGAAGTGTAGAGCATATGTTCCAAAACTGAACTGCATCTCAGCATCTGTGCCATCCCACCCACCTCACTGCCCAGCCTTCCAAAGTAGCTGCTACAGGTCTTGGCATCATTCATACCTCTCAAGGTAAGAAGAGATGAATGAGAGGTACCATCCCTTACACCTGTCCCTTGCCTCAGGAGAGCAAAAACCTACTTTGAATCTCAAAACCGACTGCTAAAAAAGACACGAAGGAAACAACTGCAGTGTTTAGCTTTTTCTGGATTTAAAAATGGAGAATGACAAGGGAGAAGGAATTGGGGTGGATGTATGAATCAGCTACAGTGAGTCAGTGATTTTACCTAGCTTTCTTTACTCAAAGGGTTTGGAATTCTCCTCTTTATTGATTGGTTCCTTGAGTTGAATTAGAGAAAAAAATCAGCATCTTGAGGAAGAGCTAAACATTTCTCTTTATCTTGACCTTAATTTTACTTTCTACTTTCCTGATTGA
Source organism: Orientallactaga sibirica (assembly GCA_036365145.1). Lineage (NCBI taxonomy): Eukaryota > Metazoa > Chordata > Mammalia > Rodentia > Dipodidae > Orientallactaga > Orientallactaga sibirica. Next base: position 8,251,781 of record JAEOAD010000372.1, on the reverse strand, counting down.
AATGCACTTCTAAATATATAAAACAGTCTTATTGTTATGTTGAGTTGATGGCTAAGAAACACATACATAACACTTTTGTAAGTTAGGTCAAGAAAGAGAGAAAAATTAGCTTAAAATGTTTGAGCTTTTTGACATGCTTTTTATTTCTCCATTTGGACTTATTTTTAGTGATTTAGGTTTATTAATAAGTAATGGTTGCTTTTTATTCTTTCACAGTCTTGAGCTGTAAGATTCCCACTTTACAAAGCAATTTTGTTGTTATTTTCTCTGGGAGGTTCACAATATTTGCTGAATGACTTCTCCTTAAAAGCACTGAGAAAAAAGAAAATGAATTTCTAAAATAAATATGATATGAAGGGAGGAAAAAACTCCACACTGCTCTTGGAACAGAAGCAAACCAGATCTGGCAGGCATATCTAAGAATGATACTTTTAGATAATTCTATATCAGATTTTCTATTAACCTCAGAAAGTAGTTAGATGCCTGGTGTGGTGGAGCAAGCCCATAAGCTTAGCACTTGGGAGACTGAGGCAGGATAATCCTGATTTCCAGGTTACCCTGAGTTACTTAGCAAGACCTTTTCTCCAAATAACAGCAACAAAAAGTAGTTAGAAAAGTAGGTGTCATCACTAAAGGGGTTTTGGAGGGTAGAAAAGAGTAATGTGGAGGATTGAATCAGGGCCTAGGGCATGCTATTTAAGTACTCTATCACTGAGTTTCATCCCCCATCCCTGAAATCCGAACTATTAGCTCTCCTCAGTCTCTATATTTCCAGTAGATGCTAGTTGCTGTAGAGGGGTTTCTACTCTACTGATTCTTATCCTTGTCCTGCTTTAAGGGATTAAATCTACGTCTTAATCCCTGACCTCTCTCTTCCTTTCCACATTATGCTAGTTATCAAAAGGAAAACAATAATTCAATCCTGATGACTGAAACAAAGGGGAGATCTAGTACTTTTCTGGAACAAGGCACAAGAGATGTAAGGCCTAATGCTAAGGCCTAGACATTGCGTTTCATCCTATATTTTCCACTTGTACCACTTGATGGTCTTGAGAAAATTGCTGAAACTCTTTCTTCAGAATCCTCATTTGTAAAATGAGGATAATGATAGCACATTTTTGGGTTTTCTCTGAGATGAACAGGTTATGTAAAACAATCTCCTTGTTCTTAAGAAATATGCACTGAGGAGGCTCAAGAGATGATTCAGAGAGTAAAGGTGCTCACTTGCAAAGGTTCATGGCCTAGGTTTGATTCTCTAGTATCCATGTAAAACCAGGTGCACAGAGTAGCACATGCATCTGGAGTTCATTTGCAGTGGCAGGAGGCCCTGGTGAGCCCATACTCTCTCTTACACTCTCTGCTTCTTTCTGTCTCTTTCTCAAATAAATAAATATTTTTCACTGAAGTATTTAGAGGCAAATGGACATGATGGCAACAAAGTATTCTCAGGTGGCTGAGAAAAACTGTTTGTGCTAACATACACACACATACACTGAGAGAATACATACAAATGTGACAAAATACTGAGTTTGTAATGTGGATATAGGAATTATACTGTTTTTGTAAATTTTAAGTAAGTTTGAAATTATTTTAAAATGTTTTATGTTTAAAAAGGGAGTTGAAGCCAGATGTTGTGGTGCACGCCTTTAATCCCAGCACTCTAGAGACAGAGATGGGAGGATTGCTGAGAGTTCGAGGCCACCATGAGAGTACATAGTGAATTCCAGGTCAGCCTGAGCTAGAGTGAAACCCTACCTCAAAAAACCAAAGATAAATAAATAAAATAAAAATGAAAATAAAAACAAAAAGGGAATTGAATACTTTTAATATGTATAGAACACTACTATAATTTTTATTAGTTAATGTGGTAATAGAAATGTTATTTGCACATGTAAAGATAAGCATCAAGCTTGCTTGTGGTCTAGGGAGCTGTCAGGTTCATACCAAGCTTCTTGCTTTTCTTCCTTTGACATCTGGCTTCCAAAGAAACAAGAGGCTGTAACACTGGAGCTCTAAAGGAGATAGCACAACTGGATCAAGAAGTCCTGATGGCAATGACTATAGATTGTGTCTTAGTTACTCTTATGGTTTCTGTAGTGGTCCGGACAACTTGTTGGAAATCATTAAATAATCCAAGAATGTGACAAATTTGCAATCTTTGTCCACAAGGAGGAGGTGGGAGTATAGTTAATTAGAGATGAAGCAGTGAAAGTCTGATTTGGTTGTTGCCTTTTTAATAGTGGTATTATAAGGGGGATAGAAACCAGAAAGCTGAGACACCAAGGACCACTGAGCTGGGGATAGAATATTCCTGAATAATTTGCTAAGACATTTGTCTGATTTCTTTTGGATTTAGCACTATTTCATAGTTACTAGGATATAAGACAGGTTGCTATGCATTTCTTAGAGGTTATAACGACAGATTTCAAATTTGTGTATGTTTGTATGGGTGTACGGAAGCAAACATTTTAAATAGGTACCCTGTGAACTTTTGCATTATTCCAAACAAATCCACATTCTATTATTTTCTAAGGTAGACTCTTTTGAGTCAAATAGAAATTGGCATTATTGAACCTTGAAAAAGTGTGTGTTGTTATTGAGTTTGATTGTGTGAACTCACAGTTTATAACCAAGAGTTTTGGAAAGGCTCTATTAACATTTCATTTCATGCTAAAAGTAGTTTTAGGGATTGGGTATGGCATGGTTGATTTTACTTTATTTAGCAAGCTAATTAGAAATATTTAACAAGTAATGTTCTTTGGGTAAGGAAATTTGCTTGATATTTTAGCATTGAGTTGAACTATATTCTGATATATTTTGTTTTCTTCTCCATTTTCATATTATTGGTGGATTTTAATGTTGAAAGACAAACTGCTCTGCCATATGGTATTCTTAGTAATTGTCACTAGCTAGACAAAAATGTACTGACGAGGGCTCATAACAGGAGAGAGAGAGAGAGAGAGAATGTATGTATGTATGTATGTATGTATGTATGTATGTATGTATGTATTTGTTGCTGCTCCTCAAAGCAACAAACACACTTTTTCCTTGCTCCTTCTTGTCCCTTTACTTTCCCTAGATGCTGTGGTGTGGTGAAAAGGACAAGGGGTAAACTTCTTTAGTATTCTTCAGGCCCAACCCTTTAAAAAGCAGAAATGAGATGTCAGGCATGGTGGTGCATGTCTTTAATCACAGCACTTTGGGGGCTGAGGTAGATGGATGGTTGTGAGTTCAAGGTCAACTTGAGACCACATAGTGAATTCTGGGTCAGCCTGGCCTAGAGTGAGACCCTACCTCAAAAAACCAGTAAATAAATAAATAAGCAGAAATGAGCCTCATCTTGCTTATGTAATTTAAGTATATGTGTTTTTTAAAAATATTTTATTTTTATTTAAGAGAGAAAGAGAAAGAGAGATGAGTGGGCCAGAGCCTCTAGCCACTCTAAATGAACTCCAGATGTATGTGCCTCCATGTACATCTGGCTTACATGAGCACTGGGGAGTCGAACCTGGGTCCTTAGGTTTCTCAGGCAAGCATCTTAACCACAAAGCCATCTCTCCAGCCCTAAGCATCTGTTTTTGCTATTTAAGGCTCGCTATGGATTGACTTCCATATTAACTTTCCAAACTCAGTTTCATAGAAATGTAGGAAGTACTACTGAATGGGTTCATTCGATGTTCTTCAAAATACCCCAGAATCTTTTCTCTTATTCTGCCACACAAATTTACTTCATGCTTCAAAGCCCATGTTAAGACTGATTTGACATGAATTTGCCTCTAGTTCTCAATAGTGTAATCCTGTGAATTCCATGATCTATATGCATTAGGAGCTACTGTTTGCTACACATGGTTATCAGAGAAAAAAATATTAAAAACATATGTTTTACATATTATTGAAAGTATCTGTATTGAACTCTGTGTTAGACACTGTTGTAGTCAGGGCCACGCTTCTGGGATGAACCTCCAAGCCAGACACAGTTTGTGGAAGGAATGGGATTTATTTCAGGCTTACAGATCCAGGGAAAGTTCCATAATAGTGGAAGAAGCTAGCACCCCTTTTACATAGATCCAGAGAGAGAGACAACCACGCATAAGCACCACAAAACAAGCAAGCAGAACCACAAAGCCATGAACAGCAGGGAACCCCAAGCTCAAGCATTCTGCATACCTTTAGGCTGAAAATCTTCCCCCAGTGACACCTTTGGGTTGAAGCCCAGGATCTGCCTCCACTGACACCTCTTATAGCCAGGCAGACGGAAATCCAAGTTTTATGAAAAATACTTGAGTCTACTGGGGGGCATAACATTCAAACTACCACAGATGCTAAGAGAGAAATACGATAGGTTGTGGCCCCACTTCCTTGGAACTAAAAGGATCATTGTTAAAAATTACTCTTGACCAAGAAATGAAAAATCAGATGGTTATACAAGTTCATGAAACAAATATTATTATGACCAGTACTACCATAAAAGTAGATAAAATGTAAAATTACTTAATCAAATATAGAATATTACGTTATAAGTGATGTAAAATGTTCATTATATTATTTATAAAAGTATTTTATAGAACTGAGCATGGTGGTATACCTATAATCCCAGCACTTAAGAGGCTCAGACAGAAGAATCACAAGTTCAACCCTGGGTTCATAAAAGGGGCTGGGTAGATGGCTCAGTGGGTAAGATCACTTACTGCACAAGCATGAAATCTTGGGAGGGCCTGAGTTCAATCCCCAGTATTCACATTAAAAAAAAAAAAAAAACTTGGTTTGGACTGGAAGGATGGCTTAGCCGTTATGGTGTTTGCCTGCAAAGCCAAAGGATCCAGGTTCAACTCCCCAGGACCTATGTAAACCAGATGCACAAGGGGCGCATGCATCTGGAGTTTGTTTGCAGTGGCTGGAGGCCCCGAGTGCCTATTCTCTATCTGCCACTTTCTCTCTCCTTCTCTCTCAAATAAATTAAAAAAAAAAATATATATATATATATATATATATATTTTTTTTTTAAAAAACTTGGTATGAGCATGCATGTCTATAACCCTAATTCTGGGTGTGAGGTAGCTATTGGAGAACAGCCCAGACACTCTGGTCAGGGCATCTGTCTAAAACTCAAAATAATGTGGAAGAGTGATAGAAGAGGACATATGATTTGTCTCCTCTGGACTCGGTATGGTATGCATATGCATCTATCTGCACACGTGTGTGCACCACACCTCATATGCATATTACACACACAAAACAAACAAATGGAAAAAATTACAAGATCTATTTGTGGAAGAGAGAAAAATCTCATTGAGACTGGCTCCTCAGAGACTAAGACTTGGTCTTTTGTTATTGCTGCTGTAATTCAGTTGTTTCTAAAAACTGATACCCTGAGGAGAAGAAAAAAAATCAATGCTAATGAAATCCCAGATATTCTCTCACTCCTAACCATGGTATTGTGAAGCAAGTATTACAGTTTCATTGTAGAGATGGCAAAGCTACAGGGCTCTAGAGAAGTACAGTGACTGCTTCAGGTCCACATGGTGCATAAATGGCCAAGTTTGAATGTGAATGCCAGGCCTCCAATGCCTGCTGTTCTGTTCTGTCCTTTGTGCTGCCACATGTATGGCTTTATTCCCTGGTTCTCAGTTCCTCAGAATTGCAAATGTTTACATTAGATTGAAGGAGTGTGTGTGTATGTCTAAACCAGATAATGTGTACAATGAAAGATCAGGTGACAGTGTTTGATTGTGTAAAGACTATCCGCAACTTATTTTCATTCAAAAGGTTTCACTGGATACCTACTATTTTCCAAGCCCCATTGTACAAAACCTGATATCAAATATAAGCAGGCAAATAATACATTATGTTAGGTACAATACTGTCTGCCTAGTAATTATGGGTATGCAATTTGAGGCTTATTTGCGGAGTGAATGAATCAAGGGGAAATCTTAAAAGAGATTTTTTTGTTTCTGTTTGTCCACTGCTGCTCTTTCAAAATCCTCACCTGTGTGTGTGTGTGTGTGTGTGTGTGTGTGTGTGTGTGTGTGTGTGTGTATGTATGTATGTATGTATGTATGTATTGTTGCATTACATTACTGTGGGCTGGAGAGTTGGTTCAGTAGGTAAGACACTTTTCTGTAAACATAATGACTTGGGTTTGATTCCCTAGTAGCTGTGTACAAAGTGGTGCATACATCTGGAGTTCATTTGCAGTGGCTAGAGGCCCTGGCATTACCTATTCTCTCTCTTTTCTTTCTGCTTGTAAACAAATAAATAAAATTAAACTTTAAAAAAAATATTACTGGGTTCTATGTTCTATGTACTATGTGTGGTCCTGGTGATACTATTATGGGGTAATGGGAAAGTACATAAATGATGAAAGACAAGGTGACCTTTCAAACATTATTAGAAGATCTATGCAGAGGCAGAATGTTCTGACTCTAGCAGCCAGTGAAGACTTCAAGAGGAGATGACGTTTAGACAGTCTTTTATTTATGTTTTACTTTTTTTCTGAGCTTGGGTTATTTTAAGGAAATTATAAATACTAGAAACTCAAGAGTTTGATTTGCAATACCTTATCCAGAATTATTGAAAAGCCATATGGTTCACGGGATATTTCTGTCCCTGTGACTGCTGAAGCCATTCTTATCAAGGTCCCAAATATCTCTGTGTTGCCAAATCAGGGCTCAGGTCTCAGGCCTCTTCTCCATTTGTGTTATCATTAACCTTTAGCCCAGTTAATCACATTCTTCTTTTTCAAATGCTTTCTTCAGTTTCCATGTCATAAAACCCTCCTGGTTTCTTCTTATCTCACCAGATACTCCTTTCTGGTCTCCACTGCTAATTCTATACCATCTCCCTGAATTTTAACATTGAAATATTTTAAGGCTCTGTCTTGGATCTTGGATCTCTTTACTGCACTATCATTTCATCCAGTGCTATGTAGACTTAAATACCAGCCATTAGCTGATGTATGTCAGTTTTATATCTAGCCTTGACCTTTTTCCTTAACTTCAAACTCACAGAGCCAACTGCTAATCAATATAAAAATGTCTGAATAGTGTGTAACCTCTACATGTGCAAAATATACTCTTGATTTCTGTCTGCATCCTGCCTTAAGGGCTCTAATCTAGGCTCTTCCTCACTGGCCCACTTCCTAATACATAAAACTCTGTTCTTCTAGTTGCTCAGGCCAAAATATTTGGAGTCATTAACAATGTTTCTCTTTCTACGCCCAATAGCTAATCTACCAGTAAATGCTTTTTTCTTTATTCAAAATATATTTGTTTCTGTTTGCAGCACTTCTGCTCTTTCAAGGGCCTTGCCTGTTATTAAAGATTATTGTGTGCTATGTTCTAGATACTGTGTCTGGACCTGATGATACTACTAGAGGGCAATGGGCAAATGAAAATATGTTTTCATTGTTTCTACTTTAATTCCTCTTGTGTGGGCTTCTATCATTTCTTGTATAGACTATTGTAAAGTACCCAGTATATTACTTTTGTGTTACCATTGTAATAAGTCTCTTTGAGATCGATGGAGTTCTTCAGTGGGCTTAACTCTGGAATTAGAGTGCTGGACTCTAAATGTCCACCAAAGCTCTAGTGAGTCAGTGGCTCTGGGTTCTTTGCTTCATGAACTCGAAGAAAGAATATAATGGACAACAAAGGATTAGTTTAAAATGAGAAACTTTATTATAGAGAGAAAGCAAGTTCAGAGAAAAAGCTCATATTAAGTTTTTGGGAAGTGAAGGAATTAAAAGTGAAGATCACTTTGCAACAAAAGGAAGTCCTGGAAAGTGGGTTGCTATAGAATGACTGTAGTCTAGGGGGTTAAAAGACTTTCTGGCCAGGGAAATAAGTTGATCTTTAAAGTTATTAGACTAAGATATGGAGATGTATAGTTCTGGCTCAATCATCAATCTCCACGAGGTGTCCATGTGTTTCATTTCCAATCAGGGATTGGTCATGTTACCGCTACATCTTCCTGACTGAGCCCTGTGGGTTAGAGTTCTGCGCATAGCTGCAAGCTTTTAAAGTAGTAGAAAAGAATCAAGGTCAAAATCTAAAACCTGTTGTCAGGGGCACAGTGCCCTTTGCAAGGGGGTTTCATGGAGCTGGCCAGAGCCTGCAGAGACCTTTGTTGTTTCCCAGAGCTCTGCCCTTCCTCTTTTCTGGTCACCCTGGCTATCTCATATGCAGCTGCAAGGTCTCTTATTATTTTTCCCCAGTGTTCCCAACTTCACTGTTTCAACCTAACTGTTACATTCCCAAACAAGGACAAAAGACAAAACTGCTGCCAAGGACTGACCTGCAGTCAAGGGCACAGAGGAGAATTACTGACTCTTGGGGTCCTTCCCTAACTACCCAGTAAGTTTCTTCCTCCTGTTCTCTCACTGTGACCAAATGCCTGACTGAAACAATGTGGTGGTTTGACTCAGATGTCTCCCATAAACTCATGTGTCCCTAGCTGGTGGCAATTTTTGAAGCTGGAGCCTTGCTGGAGGAGGTATGTTATTGGGGGTGGGGTTAGGGGTGAGCTCAGCTCACTCTCCTGTTATTTTCTGCCTGCTATGGCAGAGGTGATATCCAGCCTCTGCTCATGCCATGCTTTCACACTCTGCCATCATGAAGCTTCTGCTCAAAATGGTAAGACTAAATAAAACCTTTTCTCCCATCAACTGCTTTTGGTTGGGTGCATTATTCTAGCAATGAGAAGGTAACTGCAATAAGCAACTTAATGGAGTAATGGTTTATGTTAGCTCATGGTTTCTAAAGTTTCAGTCCATAGAATGGGGAAGACATTGCAGACTTCATGAAGAGGAGAGGATGTGGTAGAGGTTTGTTCACATGGCAGCTCAGCACAGGGCCAACACTAGAATTGGTTCTAACTTTCAAAGGCCTTCCTCTACTGACATATTCCTGCCAGCCATGCCCCACATTCTAAAGGCCCCAGAGACTTCAAAATAATGCCATGAGCTGGAGATCAAGCATTCAAAGAATAAGCCTGTGGGGGACATTTCAAATTCAAGCCATAACAGCCAGTTTTTTTTTTTTTTTTGTAGACAGGGTCTCATGTTCTTAAGTGTCTCAGGTTGATTTCAAATTTAATGTGTAGCTGAAGATGACCCTGCATTTCTCATTCTCCTACCTCCCTCATCCTAGGATTATAGGCATGTACCACCATACCTAGTTTATGTGGTGCTAGGGATCAAAGTTAGGACATTGTGCTTGCTAGTCAGGCACTCTCTTCACTGAGTCACATCCCAGCCCAATAGCCAATTCTTTGTATCATGATAAGAGAGATACTTTTCGTTTCTTAAATTAAAAAAAAATATTTATTTATTATTTTTGAGAGAGAGAGAGAATTGGTGCACCAGGGCCTCAGCCACTGCATTTGAACTCCAGACACTTGTGCCACCTAGTAGGCATATACTACCTTGCATTTGCCTCACCTTTTGTGCATCTGGCTCATGTAGAATCTGAAGAGTCAAACATGGGTCCCTAGGCTTTGCAGGCAAGTGCCTTAAGAGCTAAGCCATCTCTACAGTCCTATTTATTTATTTTAATTATTTGAGAGAGAGAGAAATGGAGGGGGAGAGAGAATGAGTGTACAAGGGCCTCTACCCACTGTAAACGAACTCCAGAGTGATTCTTTATGTCTTCTGCTCAAGACAAAATCCAACATCATTTAAAACTCTGTAGCCCTGGCTCAGAGTTACTCTCTTTTCCTCATGTGCTGTGCCCGCCCACTGAGGGCCCCTTAGACCTGTATGAATTTAGAATTGTGTAGTTTCTGGCAACATAAGGCCAAACAGGAGAAGGTAGCATAGCATAGCAGTCCAGAGTACAAGAAGGAACAAGGGGAGAAAATCACTGTTTTGGCAAACTCAGAGGTGGGGGATGAGGGGGAGTGAAGACTAATAGGAGGTCTCATGGCCAGAGGAGGCTTTGCCTTTCTATGAAGTCAAACACTTGAGGGTCTTCATTTGTCTCTGAACAGGAGCCAGTAGCAGGGAAGGATTAAGGCTGTTGGCCACTGCAACAGTGACACAAATAAGCCTACAAGGAAGTTTGGGCTTAACCGAGTGTGGAGATTCTTAATTGCCTGCCGTCAATCCTGCTTCCTCAGTTGCATAGTTTTCTACCACTACATCCCTCTTTTGGACAGAGCTTTCTTTTTTTTTTCCTATTTATTTATTTATTTATATTTATTTATTATTTTTGTTTTTTCGAGGTAGGGTCTCACTGTAGCTCAGGCTGACCTGGAATTAACTATGTAGTCTCAGGGTGGCCTCGAACTCACAGCGATCCTCCTATCTCTGCCTTTAGTGCTGGGATTAAAGGCGTGCGCCACCACGCCCAGCTATTTTTTTTTTTTTCGAGGTAGGGTCTCACTCTCGCCTAGGCTGACCTGGAATTCACTATGTAGTCCCCGAGCAGCCTTGAGCTCCTGATCCTCCTACCTCTGCCTCCAGAATGCTGGGATTAAAGGTGTGCACCACCACACCTGGCTATTTTTCTTTTCTAGCCCAGACTCACCTGGAACTCACTGTGTAGCCCCAGGTTGGCCCCAAACTCACCAGGATCCTTCCTACCTCAGCCTCCTCCCCAGTGCTGGGATTAAAGGCACTCACCACACCCAGCTCATTGCTGCTTCTTTTCTTAGCCTCACCTGCTCCTTTGTCAACCTCCTTGGTAACAAAGTAGGAGAGGAGACTTGTCCCCCAGTCTGGAAAGAGTGCCCTTGGGGACCTTGACAGACTCCTTGCCAATAGTGCCAAACATTGCCATAGTGCAGCTTTCTTCCTGTCCTTCGGACAGAGCTTTCTTAGTATACTCATTCCATCCTTCCCACCCCCTTTGTCATGCTGGTGCCTTTATTCTGTTTATGATCCTGAACACCATGGAAGGATCCAACACGGTTTCTGAGGGTCACATTGCTTCATAGATTGCTCTTTTTCTCCATATCCTAATTCCTTTTCTCCTCCTGGATTCTTTTTAAAAAATTTATTTCTGACAATTTCATATTTGTAAATAATATATATTGATCATATTCACCCTCTCATCCTTCTCACACTCCCAATAAACCTCTTCCCAATTAACCCTCTTCCTAGTTCTATTCATGTCTTTTTTGTGACCCACTGATTTGAATTAGAGTTGCTATCATGAACATGACTGGAGAGTTATTAATTGGATTAATCAACTTACTAGTGTCTACACAACTGATGAACGTGACTGTTGTAGTTACCTTCTGATTTCTGGGACAAATAATCTAACCAAAAGCAGCTGATGGGAGAAAAGAATTTATTTTGGCTTTCAGTCTCAAGGGGAAGCTTCATGATTGCAGGAGAAAGCATGGCATGAGCAGAGGCTGGGCTTCACTTCTACCACAACAGGTAGAAAACAGTGGCAAGAGACGGAGCCAAGTTCTGGCAAAGAGGGGCTGTCTATAACATTCTGAGGCCCACCCTGAGAAATATACCTCCTCCAGAAAGACTCCACCTCCAAATTGCCACTATCTGGGTACAAAGCATTCAAAATACATGAGTTTATGTGGGACATCCATTCAAACCACCATACTCTTTCCCCAACCAACCATTAAATGCCCATAACTCCTTTGACAGGGGTGGGGGTCTTATGAGCCCCCTCCTCTTTCCATGATGGAATGTGCAGGAAATTTTGTGCAGGAACCCATAGCTGCTGTGAGTTCATGCATGTAATCACCATGTTATGTCCAGAAGACTTTTTTGTGTGTAAGAGTCATTCCATAGCCTAGGCTGTCCTGGAAATCACTGTGAAGTCCAGGCTGATCTCCAACCTCCAACTCATGGTTATCCTTTCATTTCAGCCTTCCAAGTGCTGGGGTTACAAGTATCAGTCATTATGCCAGCTCCTCCGGAGTTCTTAAACTTAACAATTTCTGTGGAATATATTTCATAGTGTCAGGGGTTGCCAAACTTTGGTAGCATACAAGTCACCTTCAGGATTATAGAAACCCATCTGTTGTCCAACAGAACCATTATACACTTAATACTTCCCTATGAGTTGAACCATACCCCAAAACCCGTAAACTAAAATGTATTTTAAAAGGCAATTTTATATCTATCATAAATGGATACTAGATTCATTTGATGTAAGTGGAAGTTCAGCATAAGAAAAAAAGTATGAAAACAAAGCAGTGTTTTTGCATTTGAGGCCTGGAAAAAGCTGAGTCTAAGGTCTGCTTCCCCCTTTTTTATAGACAAGTGTTTGGGAGGTCAATTAAGTTAGCTTTATGTTATTAAACTGAAACCTATTCTTAGCTTCATCAGAAGGGAGAGGACAGTGGGGAAATCTCTGTCATCACTTGGCAATATCATACCTGGAAATAATGATCCTAACGATTGTGTGAAGGGATTTTTATTTTTTTTAATAATTTTTTTAAGTGCAGGGGTGGAACATCGGGCCTGGGATGTAAGGCAAACACACTGTATCTGAGCTACACCAAAGCTTATGAGCAGGGATTCTTAGCTAAGGTGGACATGCTATGATTTTAATCAGTTTCTTTAAATATGTTAACATGTGGTAATTGTTTCCTTTACAAGACTTTTGTTTTCAGACCATCAGTCTTAGCATCCACCCTGCCCCACTCTTAGGAGATCCATGTTCAGATGTGTTGCCTTTTCCTGCTCCTGAATCACTTGGAAAACCTTAATGGCTTCTTGCTGCCTGTTTCATCCCTACAACAATTTTCATTTTGGCTGTCATTTGATGTTGTCACTCAAGTTTTATGGGATTCTTGTATCTGAAGCAATGTGTTAAAAATAGTGATGGAATGTGTACAAAGAAAGATACACAGTACCAGAGTTAATTTTTTTTCTCATCTAAGTTGGGAATAGTGGGTGGTATATGCCTTTAGTCCCTGTTACTTGGGAGGTAGGAGGATTGTTTGAGCCCAAGAGATTGAGACCAGTCTGGGCAACATCGTGAGATCTTGACTCAAAAAAATCTTTCCATCTAGTTGGAAAGACAAAATGAACATGAGTGAATATTCATGTGATATAGGATATATATATATATATGTGTGTAGTATATATATACAGTAAAGGGCTGCTGGTCAATCGGGGATCTAGTGACTCTGCCCATCCCTGGGTTTGGTCATCATTAGCTAATTTATAGTGTGATCTTTCTAAAATTGTGGTAAATAAAATACAACATATATTTCTTATCACTTTAACCATTTAAAGTATACAACTCCTTGACATTTAATCCATTTATAGTGCTATGTAGCTATAACCAATGTCTCTTCCAAGAGAACTTCCATCAGTCCAAAGGAAAATGTAGTAGTCATTCTTCCTTTTTTCCTCTTCTCAGTCCCTGAAAACACTAATCTATGATCTTCATGGATTTACCTATTTAGGTTAATTTTCATAAATGGAGTCATGTAACATGTAGCTTTTTGCATCTGGCTTCTTTCACTTAGCATGTTTTCAAGGTTTCTGCATTCCCTTTCATGGCAGAATAATATTCTTTGCCCATTTTTAAATTGGATTGTTTGTCATTTTGTTGAGTTGTAAGAATTCTTCGTATATTTTGAATTCTAGATATTTAAGATGATTTCTAAAGACTATTTCTAAATATTTATTCCCAAACTGTGGGTTGTCTTTTAAACTCTCTTGATATTGTACTTTAATACAGATGCATTTTTTTCATTTTGATGGAGTACAATTTATTTTTCCCTTGTTGCTTGTACTTTAGATGTCACATCCAAGAAAACTTTGCCAAAATTAATGCCATAGTATCTAGCTTCTAGTTCAAGATTGGGAGCTAGAACTTGCCAAAGGCCATGTCTCTAGACTCTATATAACTTATCACCATGTAGATGCCTACCACATACTTGGAATATGGATGAGGATGTAGTGGGAAATAAGCTGACTCTTAAGGGATGGAGGTCTTGTGGAGCTTGACCAAGGACATGACTCTGAATGAGCATTTAAGTGCCATATAAGCTGTGAGATAATGGACATATTGTGGAATTCTTGGAGTCAGGCCACTGAGTGAGGACTTCAACAATAGCAAGGGTTTGGGGGATGTGATGGTGGAAACCAGGATCCATGCAGGAAACTTCTGAGTAATGGAGAAAGCTCTTCAGGGAATGGGAGGCTGGATTCAATATTTCTAGCATATTCTTTAGAACAGAGTCTAGTTCAGTGAACATTAAGACAGCTTGATGAAAAAGACTGTTAAGGGCTACAGAAATGGCTTTGCAGTTGTAGCAGACAGCTTCAGGTTCGCTGAGATGAACTTCCAGACCAGGCACAGTTATGGAGGAAGGGATATTATTTATTGAAGCTTACAGATCCAGGGGAAGTCCATAATGGCAGGAAAAGCAGCCTGCTTTTACAGGGCCAAGCAGAGAGAGAGAAAGCCAACCAGCCACCACAGCACACAGAGCAAAACTACAGCCAAAAGGTCACACAGCACACTTCAGGAACTCCTGCTAGGCACATTTGCATATCTTTACAATGGAATCTCAAACCCACACCATTAACACCTTAAGACCGAACCCCAGTGACATTGCCTCTAGCAAGGTGATTGCAGATGCAAACTATAACTAGTAAAACACTGAATATATTGGGGGACATATATTCAAACTACCACAGCAGTTAAGGCACTTGTCTACAAACCCTAAGGACCCAGGTTCAATTCCCTAGAACCCACGAAAGCCAGATGTACATGGTGGCACATGTGTCTGGAGTTTGTTTACAGTGGCTGGAGGCCTGGTGTGCCCATTCTCTCTCTCCCTCCCTCCCTCTTAAATTAATTAATTAATTAAAACAAATATTTTTAAAAGACTGTTAAGGTATAAGGCTTTCCATAGTTGATATTCAACTTTATGTCACCTTCCTTCCAAAATTGAACTTTGCCTTTTATTAGACTTGTCCATCTATTGCCCTTCACAGTTAGTGCTGCCAGTTCATGTACTGTCCTCCCCATACCTTACATCTTGCCTCACATCTTGTGTTTTTCCCATCCAGTTCTCTAAGCATAGCACAACATTCAGTTATCCATAGAACCTCAGTACTATTATTCTAGCCCAGTGGTGTTTGCCTCAGGCCAAATTTACCAGAGTAGAATTCCACATGAATTTAGATGCTGGCATCACTAGTTACTGTGCAACCTGGGTTGTTAGTCTGCTTCTCTTTGCCTTGTTTCTTCTGAGGAGCAAATTGTTGTGACTATGAAATGGAATAATATATATTAAGTCTTTGAAAAATGATTCTGTTCTTAGAAAATGGACAAAAATGGCAGCTATACTATTTTCTAGCTTTCTATTTCTAAATCTTTTTTAAAAACTATTGTTGTATAGCAGATTCCTCATTTCCTCTTGAAGGGAAGACAGGGAGTCAAGAGGTCTAGAAGAGCTAACAGAAAAGGTTACAGACCATGTCTCAAGGTTATAGGAAGGATAAACAAAGGGCAGACTTGTTCAATGTTAATTAGAAATTGAAACATTCCCTCCTGGGGAGAGAAAGGAAGTTCCAGAGACTTACTCAGTCAAATCTGGAAAAAGCCTGAAGACCCACCCTAAGGTTAAATAAAGAAAAAAAACACCTTCTTGGGGATGAGATTCTTCAGTTGAGCTGCTTGAAATTCATGAAGTGTGCTGGAGACTCCCACCAGCCAAGCTTGCCTGCAGGCTGTGTAGTGAGCTCCAGAGATGCAGCTTCGGTGAGTCATCACCTATGCTGGCGTGGGCTTTTCAGTGATGCAGCTACCTTTGAGTCTAAGTAGCTATGGGAAAGTCATCATCCAGGGTGGGATGAGACTTCTCAGTGGTGTGTCTGCTTTGGGGTCTCCATTGCTCCTGTAAGCAACCCTTCACCCCGCTCTGTAAGTAATCCCAATAAATTCAAGAAATGGTCCTTCTGTCTGTCATCTACTGGGGTAAATGCGTGTTCACATCTCCCCAGGGCTCACTTTAACTAATATGTCGGGTACAAAGGTAGTGCAACAGTAAATGTCTAAGAAGCATTTGCTAGAGTTGGGTGTTGTGTTATTTGCCTGTAATCTCAGCTACTCAGAAGGTTGAGGCAGGAAGATCAGAAGTTGGAGGCAAGCCTTGGCCAGATTCTGTCTCAAAACCAAACAACTAGCCCTTGAAACAAACAAACAAACCAAAAAAAAGCAAATGTGTTGATTTGAGGTGAATATATGATTATCTGCAACTATCTGTTCTTTAGAAGAGGGAACATTGTTACAAAATTCTATATTATTCTACCATTTATTTCAACAAACCCAACTTTTGCTTTGCTCTGGTGATATGGGATTGATTTGTCGGAACTTGATTGTGTGTGTTGGAGGGGTGTATGTGTAAATGAGGTGTTTGCAATTGATTTCCTATGGAGCAGAGCCAGGCTACAGTTCACAGTCTAGTCATTGTTTCTATATTTCCTCCCCCTAGCCTTAGAGCTGAGGTGCTACCTGCCCAGAGCAGCTGTCATGAGCCAGACCCTTCTTTATTCTTTCAGGCTCTGTTAAGACCTCAAACTTTGCAAGAGCTTCTTGCCCTGGCTATTATACAATCCCCACAAACTGTTTGAGCAGAAAATTCAGGATAATGATTACCTGTGAAGAGAGAAGCAGACACAGAAACTCAGATGGGATTTTAATTGTACCTGAAATGTTTATTTTTTTATGCAAGGTTGTTTTATATGAATATTCATTATATCACATATGATTGAATTATATATCTGTTATCTTGGATATTATGCAATTTTGAATTCGTTGCTTATTTCCATGCATTTAACATTCAGAGTCAATACCACATTTTTTGGTATTTTCAAATGTATGTGTTGTTGTAGAAGTCTGCCTTCTGGGAGTGACATAGCTGTTTCCAGCTAGAAACCAGAGTACCCATGATTGCCCAGAGAGAATCTCACAAGATCAGGCCAATTAACATTCTTTCTTAAAAGGGTGTGGTGGGGTTATGGTTAGCAGACCCTTACCTAGCCCCACCCCTCTCGCCTTCTCCCTTAGCGGCATCTAATCTTGCCCCAGATGCACATGGTCTTGGGAGGTACTAGAATATTTAGGAGGTGGAAAGTTGACCAAGGAGGGGATTCCATAGATGCAGTTTCCATGCATCATCACTTATGCTGGAGGGTGACTTTTTGGTGATACAAGTGTCCCCCAGTCATTTATATTCTTGTAAGTAACTCTACCAAAATCATTGATTCACCAAGTTTGATGTGAATCAAATCACTTCATTGGTCTGTCAGTGCTTGGTCTGAGTTGAATAGATATTTCTATGTGTCTCCTCAGGAAAAGTCATTTAAACAGCCTTGCTACCATCTATTGTTTATTTATTTTTTTTGCTTGACATATTTTGACACTTGTTTATATTGATACGTATAATTGTAGGCTTCCCTTAATATTCCATTTTATAAAGAGAACACAACTAAGTATCTTTTCTGCAGTTGGCAGGCATTTAGATTGTTTGCTGCTTGTCACTCTTATAAACATTGTTGTCACAAATCATCTGATATCCTGTTCTGTGTACTCACAGGAAAGAAGCATGCAGGAGTAGATTTGCCAAATGTTGGGACATACGAACTTTTCATCTTGCTAGGAGTTGCTGTCTCTGTCCTCCCAGTGGTTGTCCTTGACTTTCCCAGCAGCAGTGTGTAGGAACTAATGTTGGCTTACATCTTTGTTAACCCTTGTTGGCATCATTTCTGCTTTGTCTCTGTCCACATCACCCAAAAAGGTCTTACTGTTAGGAGAATGCCAGCTCTGAGGAATTTCCTTTTATATTTATTTAGAGTTTGATAGAAATAAGTGACAATTTTTACTCTGAGACAGAAGTTTTTTTTTTCAATTTTTTTTCTCTTTGTATTCTTGGAAGTAAGTAGGAAACACCAGTTGTCAAACTGAGGTTCTAGATGTTCACTTGCTGCATCATTATTTTGAAATGGCTCAAAAAGCACTGCACATTCAGTTTATTCTTACTGCTTTTCAAAGTTTTAAGTTAGTTAAAATTAATTGAATTGAAATGTGAACTAACTCTATGAATAAAGGTTGATCATAATTACTTACCACACCATATGCATTTTGTGATGGGAAAAATGAATGTGGAAAAATTTATATATATATTTTAAAAGTCCTGACTGTAAGAAAAATCAGAAAGACTTTTGACCATTTTGCTTGTCTCTTGTACTCACAGATTGGAAAGGAGAAGTTCCATAAATCCCAACATTGGGGCTTTTGCAACAATGTTATGATGCTGACGAGTGACGAGAAACCTGGAATAGGTGGACAACTATTACATGGGCAAAAGATAAAGCTTAAAAACAGCCCATATCCTACAGGAGATGGATATAGTGCTCCCTCCTGGGCCATATTTGATAAACAGGTAAGTTATATAACATCAGACAGAAATACAATTGTGGTGGTTTGATTCAGGTGTCCCCCCATAAACTTAGGAGTTCTGAATGCTAGGTTCCCAGCTGATGGAGATTTGGGAATTCATGCCTTCTGGAGGCTGTGTATTATTGGGGGCGGGCTTATGGGTATTATAGCCAGTTATCCCTTGCCAGTTTTTGGCGCATTCTCCTGTTCCTGTTGTTCATCTTATGTTGGCCAGGGGGTGATGTCCACCCTCTGCTCATGCCATCATTTTCCCCTGCCATGATAGGGCTTCCCCTCAAGTCTATAAGCCAAAATAAACCTTTTTTCCTACGAGCTATTCTTGGTGGGGTGATTCTGCCAGCAATGCAAACCTGACTACAACAGTAAAGTTGGTACCAAGAGTGCTATTGCTGATAGACACCTGACTGTGTGGCTTTGGCCTTCTGGAGCTGATTTTCAAGAGGAATGTGGAAGGCTTTGAAACCTTGGCCCCAAACATGCCTTACAGTGCTGTAAGTACAGCTTAATGGACTCTTCTGGTCACAGTTGAAAGACCTGAATGCAGTAAGAACTACAGACTATGCGGTTTGGCTTGTGAGGGTGAGAAAGAGCTTTGCCTGGACTGGGCTAGAAACAGTTTGTGTGAGAGGCTTGTTGTTGTACCTGCTTCCTAAGACTATGTGCAGGGTTGCATTGCATAGAAATGGACTGGTGTGAGCACAGGGATATGGCACAGAAAAAAATGAAATCTTTGCTCTGAAACTGCTGCCCATTCAGCTGCAATTATATGAGAGATTACAACCTTTGAGATTGGGGCAACAGGAAGAATGTAGACCCTTTTGAAGGGGCCAGAATGCTCAAAGAGTGTCCTGTTCTTCAAAGTCTGCTTTATTCCCACTCTGAATTAACAAATTGGCACCCTACCAGGCATTATGGAGTATAAGAAATGCAGGAAAGAGAGGGTCACTGAATTTGCAACACAAGCTTGTGCTTTGGAAACAGTGTGAAGCAGTGTGAAGCAGGTTTGGCAGGTTGGGCAGTGTGAAGCAGGTTTGCTGGATGCCTGCATGGAGACCTGACAGAGCCATGAGGATGGCCACCATGGGTTGCAATGGAGACCCAGTAGAGATGCTGGGACCATGAGATGACTGCCAAGGAGAGCTGCCAGCCCTGGATGAAGTTTTCCAGGACTGTGAGTAGCCTAGCTGGAGGGGCAGAATTGGAACTAAAGAGACTTTTTGCTGGTTAAAATTATCAGACCTGGAGACTTGTCACTGGCTAGAGTTGTTGGACTTGGAGCTACTGAGTGTGATGTTTACCCTGTTTAAATCTTGTATTGGTTGAATATTTCTTTGCTATGCCCAGTGCCATCCTTTGCAGTGTGAATGTGTTTTCTATGCCATTATGGGTTTTTTTGTTTGTTGTTTGGTATTATGGCCCAGTTAAAAGACCTTGAGTTATAGGAATGTTTTAACATTATTAGGATTCATTAAATGCTATGGGGACTTTTAAAGATGGACTGAATGCATTGCATTTTATATCATGGATGGTTTTTAGTTTATGGGGGCCATGGTAGAATGTGGTGGTTTGATTCAGGTGTCCCCATAAACTTAGGTGTTCTGAATGATTGGTGTCCAGATGATGGAGATTTGGGAATTAATCCCTCCTAGGGGGAGTGCATTGTTGGGGAGGGATTATGGGTCTTATAGCCAGCTTCCCCTTGCCAGTGTTTGGCACACTCTCCTGTTGCTATTGTCCACCTTATGTTGGCCATCAGGTGATGTCCACCCTCTATTCATGCCATCATTTCCCCCTTCCATGATAGAGCTTCCCCTCGAGTCTGAAAGCCAAAATAAACCTCTTTTTTCCAAGAAGCTGCTCTTGGTTGGGTGATTTCTGCCAGCAATGTGAACATGACTGCATCAGCAATCTTAAATATTTTACATGCAAATATGAGAAAATAAGAGTCTTCAAGATCTATGTTAATGTCGCTCCCAACTTGATTTTTATGGTTATTGCCTTATTTTTGGTGCTCTCTTATTTCATTTATTTTTTAATTTGGCAAATAAAAATTGCATATAGTTGGCCCCTGTATCTGCAAGTTCTGTCACTTTAACCAACTTATAATTGAAAATATTTGGGTTTAAAAATTGTATGTGTGTTGAATACTTTTTTTATTTCTTGTCACTATTCTCCAAACAATACAGCATGGTAACGAATTACATAGTATAAGCATTGGAGATGATTGAAAATATACAAGAGAAGATGTGAAGGCTTTATGCAAGTACTACATTATTTTATGTAAAGGACTTGAGTATCCTTATACTTTGATACCTGCAAGAGTCCCGAACTAAATCCCCTGTAACTACTGAGGGATGACTATATAGAATTTCAAAGTCAAGCTAATTAATATATGGATTTCTCACATATCACTTTTTGTCCAGAGAATGCTTAAAATCTACTCTTTTAGAAGCTGTCAAGTACATAATACATCATTATTAACAATGTCACCATGCCATACAATAGATCTTCTAAACTTACTCTTTCTGTCTAACTTTTTGTAGCCTTTAATTAAGGATATTTCTTGGCTAACCTTAGGCAAAAAAGATAAATTCCAAAGCAAAAATACCCTAAACAAAGAAAAAAATTAACCTTTCTCTGCTGTTCCTGACCAAATGCATTTGTTGCAGGGTGCCAAATATTCATTTCCCCCAAATATTAATCCCCCCAAATACTCATTTTCCTGGCTCATCTTATCATATTTTTGTCATCTCTGAACAGGATAATCTGTCTTTCTATAGATACTAAGAGTTTGGTCACTTACTTTTGCTTAATGAATTGATATTAACTAGTTTTCTTTGTTGTAAATATGGCATTATATAGGAACAGAAAAAATGCCCTATTTTCTGCATGCTAATTGTAGTTGCCAATCTCTAAGGACCAAAGTGTGTAATGATGAGAATTATAGAAATGAAGGGAAGAACTGCAATTATTAGATAAGAATATGAACTTTATTTTTAAAATTCTTTTTATTTATTTGAGAGAGAGAGAAAACAAAAGAAAAAGAAAAAGGAAGAGGCAGACAGAGAGTAAGCAAGTGAGCATGGGCATGTCGGGGCCTCCTGCCACTGCAAAAAACTCTAGACTCATGTGCCACTTTGTGCATCTGGCTTTAGGTGAATACTGGGGAATCAAACCTGGGCCACCAAACATTGCAAGCAAGGACCTTTAATCACCGAGTCATCTCTCCAGCCCCTAATTTTTTTAATATAATTTATTTTTATTTATATTATGCTAGTTTTACATTCATAATGGTGACTCCATTATCCTCCTCCCTGTCCTCCCTCTTCCATAGGGACCCTCGTCAATGGGGAATGTGGGTCATGCATTGTGGGGGTGGTCAAGAATTATGGGGGATAGGCTAAGTCTCTGTGCATAATGCCCCAACTTGTGGCTCAAACATTCTTTCCGCCCCCTCTTCCGCAAATTTCCCTGAGCCACACTGGGGTCATTTTAGTTCTACTTCAGTGATGAGGTTTTGGGAGCCTCTGTGTCTCTGGATATGTGGCTTAGTAGGAGTTGTGTGTTCTCTGTGTTTATCTCCTTCAGTCTTTTTTTGGTGTCGTGATCCCCAAGAACGCTGAACTCTTGCCAGTTCCCCGGCATTACTCTGTGCTTTCAGCTGGGGCCCTGGTGAGGTGTGATTGACTGATCTTCCCTTCAGGTTCATTTTCCATCTGAAAAAGATAAGCAAATTCTCCAACGGAGAGAGAAGTTAGTACTAGATAGATGGGATGACCATAGGTATCTTGGAGGGAATTTTATATGCCTAGGCCCTCTTCTAGCCCACATTTGGTGGTATCTTGATTGGAGATTGTGCTCATTTTTTGTACCTGGTTTTGACTTATTTCCCAGTTCCAGCAATGAGTTCCATTCCACTGAGTGGATCTATTAGCCAAATCAAGAGTCCAAATTTTATTTTATTTTTTTATACAGAGTCATATGTAGCCCAGACTGGACTCAAACTCACTATATAGTTGAGGCTGGCCTCAAACTCTGAGTCCTCCTGTGTCTGCCTTCCAAGTGCTGAGATTACAGGCATGTACTACCATAACAGGCTTCTGAAAATTTCAGTAGTAGAGGGCTTGCCTAACATTTTTGAAGCCCTAGCTTCCATCCCCAACGTTAGAGGGACAGGGAAGAGGAAGGGAACAAGAAAAGGTACAAAAACATATTGCCCTTTTAAAATTGTTTATTTATTTATTTTGTGTGTGTGTGTGTGTGTGTGTGTGTGTGTGTGTGTATGTGTATACAGGGCCTCAAACTTGTTAGGCTAGCTCTCTACTACTGACCTACACCCCCTTGAAAATCTTAAAAAGGGACAAAGACCAAAGGGAAAGAAACCCAAGGCAGCCAGTTATTTCTCATGAGGCTGTGTTTAAGGCAACCCTGGATCAAAGTCCCACATTTTGTTCTCCAAAAAGAAGCTATTGTATGCTGGGTGTGGTGAAAAACACCATCAGCACTTGGGAGGCAGTGGTAGGAGGATTTCCATGAGATTGAAGCCAGCCTGAGACCACAGAGTGAGTTCCAGGTCTACCTGGCCTAGAGTGAGACCCTACCTTGAAAAAACAGACCAAAAAAGACCTATTGGATTATTTTAGGCCCTGCAGTTTATAAAAATAATTCACAACTAAAGGATTCAAATAATAATCTGGTGTTTACCATGTTGTTTTAAGTAGCCATTAACATGGATTGGTTGGCAATACTGTGATTCTAATTAAAATGTTCTCATATGTGGTAGAAGTGACAGATCCCCATGTAATACATGAAATGGTACATCAAAGCACACAGTTTTTGAAGCCTAGTTCTGATACTTACAAGAGATCTAACACACCACAGGGAGGATTCATTCCTGAGAAACTAGCTCTGCTTTCAACATAGGCCGATATTTCTCTTTCTTTTTTTATTTGATTATTTTTAGTACCTTTCTCAGTTCTGGACCTAGAGCTCAAAAGCAATTTCTGTGCTGACTGACTTAGGACAATTATACATAGTTTTCTGTTACTCTCCATCTCAGAATATTTAATTCACAAGGGCCAAAGAAAAGATCTTATTTTTTACATCTTATATTAAAAAGAGGTGTTGACAATATTTTTAATCTACTACTAAATAAGTAATATAGCCTAAAATGTATTAAACTGTTCTCTTGCATTTAAAGCTGAAAATTTATTTTATTTCATGTTTTCTCAATTTTAACATGCCATTAAGCCTGTTTTGCAACCCTTTAATTACTTTTAAAATTATGTAGAATATTTCATGAAGGTGGAATAATTTGTTTCAGACTACTTGAGAAAATTAAGAGTTCCTCATTTCAGATATATTAAATGAAACATAATTTTTTGGTTATTTTGTTGGTCAACTTTAATTAAATATTCATTGAACCTTAAATTGAGACCCTAAGACTATGAAATTCTTATGTGCCCTAATGAGATTGTGAACTGCATACTAGATCCTAGTTAATACCCTGAACAAATTATGAAATGCTTTCTCCATTAGTGGCTCAACAAAAACAAATCAACACTTGTTAATCATTTTTCTTAAAATGTGACACTTTCGCCAGGCATGGTGGTGCACGCCTTTGATCCCAGCACTCGAGAGGCAGAGGTAGGAGGATCACCAAGAATTCAAGGCCACCCTGAGACTACATAGTTAATTCCAGGTCAGCCTGGGCCAGAGTGAGACCCTACCTTGCAAAACCAAAAAAAAAAAAAAAAAAAAAAAAAAAAAAGGTGACACTTTCAACTTATTGCCAGTTTTTCCAATAACTCTAAATACTAAAAGTGTATATTTAGGGTTATACTCAAACAATGAAATTAAATGCCATTCTTTGGTGAATGTATCAACACTAGTATCTGTAGTGGATGCTGCTGTTGCCCACTCACATTCCCATTAGGTGTGGTGCTCTTATCTGCCAGCTGCCATAAATATCTTTACAAACAGCACACATCTGTAACCCTCTCTGGAGACGTGTTCTGCTGATGGAAGTTAAAGCACCCAGACATGTTCTGGCCTGTCTCCTTAAGGACATACATGTCAAAGCTCAGTGGTTCTTCTTCCCATCCTTCAAGGTGAGACAACTCCATAGACCCTCATACATCAGATCAAAGTCTAATGACCTAAGAATGCGTCATCACTAGGTTTATTTCGCTTCCACTTGCTGCTTCTGTCACTCCCTTTCTCCCAAGATAAATCACATATGTATAGATATGTTTCAAGCTCTGCTTCTATGAGTCCCAGCCTAGGATATTATCATTTCTATCTGTAATTCTAAAAGTGACCATCACAATACCCTTTTCAGGTAGACATCACATGGCCAGGAAAGAAAGTGCTGTTTGCAATCACCAAAAAAGATAGGCTTTGTTATCTTGTATGTCCCCATGGAGAACATTTCTTGCCATTTACCCTTCATTTGTTTGTTCTTAAATTTTACAGATGGAATATCCATTTTATTCAAGGCTGAAAATGTGCTCACTTAAAACTGTTCCACTCCCAGGCTGTAGCTAGGGCTGTCTATGCCTCTCAATGATATTTACTACTTCCTTCCAATGTGGTAGACTCCTGGCCATGTGATGTCTACCTGATGCTTTTCATTGGGTAGACTCCTGAGACAGTTATTATTTTTCCCAATAAAAAGCATCAGACTTGGCTGGTATGATTTTCCTTCCCTTCATCCTCCCTTTATTTTCTTGTCCATGATTAGAATAAAATTCATTAGCCCCAGCAGCCATCTTGCAGTATAGCAGAGATAACTGGAACTTAGTTCCCTTTTCCTGTCATGGAGTCACCATTCTGGGCCTGGACTAAGTCTCTCTGGTCTTACTGTATGAGGAAAATCAACCCCCTAGTTCAGAGGTTGTCAACCTAGAGACACATGTGGAACTATGTTGGAGGGGTTCTGGGTTGCCATCATGAGTAGAGCAGGGGTGGACTAGGGTAGGGTGAGAGGTGCTCTTGTACTCGTCTGTTTACTCTGCCCTGTGAGGCATACTGGAGCCTGAGGTAAAAGGAGAAGTCAGTAATAATATCCTATCTTTATTTAACATTTTAATTTTTTGTTGCTCATGATGTCTTGGAATGAATTTTGGCGTTTTAATCTGCCACCTTGGGCTAGCACTTACTGGGAGATGCTGTCACTAGTGAGTATCTAGGAGTCAAATGAATAGTTCACATCTTGTGATGTGAGGAAGGCAACCTTCTACTAGGAAAAATGTTCTACCTAAAATGCCAGTAATTGTCCTACTGAGAGAGTCTTGTTTACTTAAAAATGCTTGGCACTGGGTGAATTTGTGCAAATAGCTAAAATAATTTTGTCTGCTATGGTACCTAGCTGTGAAAACACCAGTGAGGGCAATTAATTCACTTAGGTTAAAGAAGACCTTGATAGGACATGTCAAAAGCCAGACTACTCCTTAATCAGGTTTGAACACCAAAAATGTTCATACTGATCCTGTTGGTACAAACCTGTAATCCTAGCCACTTGGAAGGCTGAGGCAGGAAGATTGCAAATTCAAGGCCTACCTGTGAGTTCAAAGACAGATTGGAGAACTTGATGAGACCATGTCTCAAAATTAAAAAGTAAAAACAGCTGGGGATATAGTTCAGTGGTAGAGTACTTGTCTAGCATGTATGAGACCATAGGCTCAATCCCTAACCCTAAAAACAAAAACAAAACCACCCATAAACATTGTTCCAGTCACAAAATGTATCACTCACACTAATTATTCTAGCATTACCTCAGTACCTCCATGAGGGAAAAACATGTAGAGATAATTGTTGTCAATGTATAAATGAGGAATCATATGATCACACAAAGTGCAGTACAGACTCAGGTTTGAGGTTGGGTGTTAGAGGCACTGGTTCTGGTCTTGGTCGGCCATTACTGTAATCCTGTGGTTAGCAACTTTTACAAGAAGTCACATTATTTAGAAATACATAGATGGCTTTTATCTGGATGTTAAGCACCATTTACATAGACTCTACAATAGGTTCTCACTTCTCTTTTCAATGTATGTCAATGTTAGCATAATTTGTTTGCTATTTCACAAATGATTCTCATAATATATTCCAGGATAAAGGTTGATCTTTAGGGAGTTATAGATGCATTTAAAAGTACTACTTCAGGGGCTGGAGAAATGGCTTAGTGGTTTTGATTACCCAGGACCCACGTAAGTACAAGGGGCACCTGCATCTGGAGTTTGTTTGCAATGGCTAGAGGCCCTGGCATGCCCATTCTCTGTCTCTTTTCGCTCCCTCTCTCTTCTTGCAAATAAATAAATTAAATTAAAAAAATTAAAAAGTACTATTTTATCTCTCTATTATACTGACCACAGAATTAGAATTTGAATAACTTTGCATTAATTAACATTGAATTTGTAATGAGTTGCTATGTAGTACATTATGAATCTTTATGCTTTGAACAATATACAAACAACTCACTCTCTTGAGTCACTTAGAATTTTTATTCTTTATTTTTTAAAAAATATTTTTATTTATTCGCAAAGAAAGAGAGAGAGAATATGAATGGGTACTTCAGGGCCTCTAACTGCTGCCAATGAACTTCAGATACATTTACCACTCTGTGCATCCAGCTTTATGTGGTTACTGGGGAATCAAATCCAGGTCCTTAGGCAAGTGCCTTAACTGCTGAGTCATCTCTGCAGGCCCCAAATTTTTAATTGTTCTACAGGAAATTTAAGAGTGATCAATTTCATTAGAATTTCACATAATTAGCAAAGAGTAATATTTAAATACAGATTCTTAAAGATTTTCCTAGAGCCAATTAGGTATATTTTAAAATGGAATCAGTATATAACATTAAAATACAAATACACTTTTAAAAATAATTGAAAAATGTGTTACATATTATACCTTTAAGCCATATACCAAATTTCAACTGAAAACTTTTCCATAGGCTTATGTAATTTTCAGATTATCTGATTCCTGCTAGAAGCATTTTATAAAAGAGACCAATATATATAATTATAGCACAGTGTAATTGCTGCACATTGCCATTTAATTCCCATGTTTTACTCACAATTATATAAATCTTTAGCTGTTTAGTTTCAGAGAAGAAATCAAAAGGCTTGCCTGAAATCAAACATGTCATGCCCCAAATTTTCAACTATGTATTCTACATTTATCATTAAGAGTAAAATAGAAAATTATAGTGTTTAAATTTATGCTAAAATGAGAGTTTCAATTTCATTATACAATGTGAGTATTTTAAATCTTCTTTTGAAATTCAAAAGGCATTCAATTTTCTTAAAAAGTCCTGGAACCTGGAGTAAATGCCTTTGGGATAAAAAAGATGAAATCTATAAATGAATCTTTTACTGTAAAAGTAGTGTGTCTTCCTGTCTTTTCTAAAACCTAAAATTTAGCTACTTGATATAATTTTAAGGCCTTCATCATAGGCCAAAGATTTTTTGTTATTGTTTTTTTAACAGCAAGTAAGTGGTTTATTCTCATTGACTTATCCTAAAGTTAAGACTTCTTTTGAGCTGAAGCTGTAATAAATATTAGCCTACCCCCTATTAGCATGACTATAATCTACAAAGACTGGTGATACTAAGTACTGGCCAGGATGTGGAACAATTGGAACCTTCATACATTCTAGTAGGGATGTTCAATAATATCACCATTTTAACAAAAAACTTGGCAGTTTTCTAAATAAATAAATACTTATTACATGATCCAGGAATTCTACTCCTACATACTTATTTAAGAAAAATTAAAACATGTTCATACAAAACAATTGCATATGATTTTTATAGCAGCATTATTCATGATAGGCCTGACATGAGAAGACCCTGTATCCCTTCACAGATAATGGATAAAAAAATAGTCATGCAATGGAAATTATTCAGCAGTATAAATAAACTATTAATAAAAATTAAAATATGAATGAACCTCAGAAACCTTATATTAAATGAATGAAACCAGAGCTAGAATCCTTTATGTTGTATGAGTCCATCTATACAAAAGCTTAAAAAAGATAAATATATATTTAAAAATGTTAATCTGCACTTACCAGGGCCAGGCAGTGGGAGAGGAGTACTTTGGAAGGTCGATGGAAATTTCTAAATTGTGGTAATCATTATATAGCACTATAAATTTATAAAAAGCCATTGAACTATATTTGTAAGAGTTAAATTTTATAGTATATAAATTATAGTTTGATATACCAGTTTGTAATAGTTCCCCATAATACAATACTATGGAATGGGTGGCTTAAATAACCAAAAAATCATTTTTCTCATAGTTTGGAGGTTGGAAGTCTAAGGTCAAAGTGAATGTAGGGCTAGCTTCTCTTGGGGCTTGTCTCTTTGGCTTGCAGATGACTGCCTTCTTGTTGCCTCTCAAATTGTCACTCACTATGTACACTGAGTGTTCTTTTTTTGAGCATAAAATCCTTATCACTTGTTTACTTAGGTTTTGGGATCCTTCATATTTTGCTCTGAATTTTTGATATATAGAACTTATGCCTTTTAATTTTCTCCCTTTGATTTCAAACCAGGTTTATTTGAAACATTTAAAAGTATTGACCTTTTTAAAATTTTATATTTGTAGGATATCCATGGTAATGATACAGGATTTCTGGGTCCGGGGGGGCGGGATTCCATAAAGATGTGGAAGATCCTAGGCCTATGAATCCTAACATGTGAAGAAAAAGAAAACAGACTCTGAGAAGCATAAATCATGAATTATGAGGTTTATTTTAGGGAGCAGTAAGGATCCAGGGGAAGGTTAGCTAAAAGACTCAAGCCAGAAGGAATTCTCCTCCTTGCCCAGCTAGATAGAGAAAGGGGAGATCTCCTGGGGAAAAGCCTCTGGAGAAGGCACATACACCTACGTGTGGAAGGCCAAAAGTCAGAACACACACACACACACACACACACACACACACACACACACGAAGCAAAGCACAAGAATGCAAGCCTTCATTTTTCCATAGGGAGTCAGAAAAAGCTAAGAGGTTGGATAAACAGGGACTCAGGGTTTAAAGAGATAATGAGAAATGTAGCAAAGTGAGAAAGCATCCAAGACAAAACACATGTAGAAAACAGGGCAAATGCCCATGCAAATAAGAAATCCACCCCTTTCCCAGCCAAACCGGGAAGGGGGAAGAGTTTACCAAAGCAGGAATCAGGAGAGTCGGGTGCCAAGACAATGAATATCCAATAGAGAGCTTTATACACACATGGCAGGCCCATTTATATGGGTCAGACATCCAATTAGAATGCGCCTTGCCATCAGACTCAGGTGTGTAAGGGAGAGACCTGATCTGTTCATGGATTCAAAGCCTAACCCAGGAGGGGCCAGCCCACTTAGGTGTGCTGAGCTGGGAAGAAGCACGAAGTTTTTGCCAGGAGGTGTTGCTTACAACCATCTTGGATGAGACTGGATCAGATGTGGGTTCTAGTCCTGCCAGGGCAGGCAAAGGAAGAATTTATGTTCTCCTTGGGCCTTAGTCCATGACTGACTGCCTATAAAAAGCTATCTTTCTTCTGTTTTTCCTCAGTAAACTTACCTATTTGTAATACTGATAGTGGGTAAGAACAAAAATAGACCATAAAACCTGACCATATTCTCTTTCAAATCATATATATGTATATATGCATGTATATGTATGTATGTGTGTATATATTTGTTGTTGTTTCAAGGTAGGATCTCACACTAGCCCAGGCTGACCTGGAATTCACTATGTAATCTCAGGATGGCCTCAAATTCATGATGATCCTCCTACCTCTGCCTTTCAAGTGCTGGGATTAAAGGCATGTGCCATCATACCTGGCAAAAGTATATTTTTTTAAAAAAAATTCATTTATTTATTTGAGCAGGATGTGGTGGCACATCCCTTTAATCCCAGCACTCGGAGGCAGAGGTAGGAGGATCACCATAAGTTCTAGGCCACCCTGTGAGTACGTAGTGAATTCCAGGTCAGCCTGAGCTAGAGTGGGACCCTACCTTGGAAAACAAAAACAAAACAAAAAAATATTTTATTTATTTATTTAAGAGAAAGAGGCAGAGAGAGAGAGAGAGAGAGAGATGAACTCCAGATACATGTGCCTCCTTGTGCATATGGCTTTTTGTGGGTACTCGGGAATTGAACCCAGGTTTCTTAGGCTTTGCAGGCAAGTTCCTTAACCACTGAGCAATCGCTCTAGCCCTCAATACTATTTTTGAAATAATTTTGGACTCATGAGAAGTCACAGAAATGATAGAGTATATTTTTGTGTCCCTTCAGCTGTCCCCAACAATAACATTCTATCTAAACCATACATAGCATATGATCAAAACCAGAAAATCAACAATGGTATAGTTCTTTAAACTATAAGTCTTCGTTATATTCACAGTTTGTATTTCTTTTTATTGCTCTCCCCTTAGTTTTAGTTCCATGGAATTTTATCACATGTATAGATTCATGTAAGAGTTGTTGCAATTGGGATAAAGAATAACCATGTTTATTTACAATTTTATTGATTCTACATTTTTATCAATTTTATTAAGGTAAGCTTTAAGTTTTAAAATCACCTTTATTAAAAATGTAAATAATACCAATGAAATGTGTTTGTTTTAAGGAGGCAATTCCACAAGTTGGGATAAATACATATGATTCTATGCCAGTCATTGTACAGAACAGCTCAAGCACCTTAGAAAGTTCTTCCATAGTCATCCTCCCATTATTCTGTCTTCACTCAACATAGCTTAGTTTTAGTCTATTCTTACATTTTTTATACATGAAATCCTCCAGTTGGTCCTCTCTGGAATCTGGCTTACTGTTTGGAATATAAGATATGAGGCACAGCTGTGGTAATATGTGTATAATCCAAGTGCAGTGAATTCACATAATGATCTATCATGAAAGAATTCTGGTTACTTATAGTCATTTTTAGTCTCTGAATTGGTGGTAGCCCTTTGTTTTTCAATGTTAAATTTTTTCCAAATACAGTGCTCTTCTGATCTCCAGACGTTTTTTTAAATTTTTTAATTTATTTATTTGAGAGAGAGAGGGAGGGAGGGAGGGATGGGGAATCGTTGCACCAGGGCCTATAGCCACTGCAAATGAACTCGACACATGCACCACCTTGTGCATCTGGCTGACATGGATCCTGGGGAATCGAACCTGGGTCTTCTGGCTTTGCAGGCAAGCACCTTAACTGCTAAACCATCTGTGGTCATTTGAATAGTTGGCCCCCAACATATTCAGTGTTTTACTAGTTTATAGTTTGCATCTGCAGCCACCTGGCTGGAGGCAATGTCACTGGGTGGATCTTAAGGTGTGGTGGTGGGTTTGAGATTCCTCTAAAGATATGCGAAGTGTGCCTAGCTGGAGCTCCTGAAGTGTGCTGTGCTGTGCATCTTTGGCTTTTGGCTTTCTCTCTCCCTTGCCTCGTCCTGTAAGAGCAGGCCAGCTTCTTCTTCCATTATAGAACTTCCCCTGGATCTGTAAGCTTCAATAAATATCCCTTCCTCCATAACTGTGCCTGCTCTGGAAGTTCATCTCAGCGAACTTGAAGCTGTCTGATACACCATCTCTCCTGCCTTCTTTCAGAGATTTTTAAACATTTTAAGATGCTAAAATCATCCATATTCTGACTAGGACACTCATTGTACTATTTAGTGTGATAATAATTCTTTTCTTTCCATAAATTCTATTCTCTAGGGACACATGTCACTTTGTAAACCTTTTATCAGAGATATAAATGTCTGGGAAAGAAAAGTTGTTCCTTCTAGGACATCAAGAATGGAGAGATGGCAGGCGGGGGAATGACTGCCACTTTATTCAAAGGTACCCAGAAATTCTTCAGAAATACTTATCTTGGGTTGTTTAGTGTGGTACCATTTTCTTATCCTTAAAAAAATTATTTATTTTATGAGAGAGAGCAAGAAAGAGAGATATAGAGAGAACTGGTGCACCAGGGTCTCTAGCCTCTGCAGTCAAATTCCAGACATGTGCACCATCTTGTGGGCATGTGCAACCTTGTATGCAAATGTTACCCTGTCTGGCTTAAATGGGTTCTGGGGAGTCGAACCTGGGTCCTTAGGCTTTGCAGGCAAGTGCCTCAATCATTAAGCAATCTCTCCAGCCCACCATTTTCTTATCTTTTTCTCATCTTTATCAACCACCTTGTCCCTTTCATCTTTGACCACTTTTCCATTTCCGTTTTTCATTTTCATTACATTTATCATTTTTTTCACCTCCCATCCTAAGTGTCCTATTTCTTCCTTCCTTTTCCCTACTCGGTCTTTCTTGTTTTAGGCCTTGGAGTGGCTGACTGCTTCTTAGGAGAATATCACAGTCACCATCAATACTACAACTAGGGTCTTTTCCTTTGCTTTAACCCCTAGATTTGTAGCTAGGGCGCTTTTGTCTTCCACAATGGGAGTATTGTCTGAAATTAACTCCATGTACAGTGGCTGGCATGTCTTTTGGAGACATGATCCTCTTGTAGTATCACACTAGAGGGACACTATTCAGTGTAGGCTTTTCATTTAGTTCAACTGGTATTTAGAACCTAAATTTACCATTTGCTACCTATTCTATCTTGGCCATCCTTTTAACCTTTGTTGTTCTCATTTCTCGTCAAAGTTGCCATGCATAT
Organism: Orientallactaga sibirica; assembly: GCA_036365145.1. Taxonomy (NCBI): domain Eukaryota; kingdom Metazoa; phylum Chordata; class Mammalia; order Rodentia; family Dipodidae; genus Orientallactaga; species Orientallactaga sibirica. Next base: position 8,218,738 of record JAEOAD010000372.1, on the reverse strand, counting down.
CAAATGGACAATGATTGTCAAGTGTCCAGTTCATAGTAGTGATGAAAGATAAGTTCTCATCTTTTGCCTCTGGCTTATTTCCTTATGGATTTGATTTCTTTCACCCAGTTTTTGAAGTCAGTAATTTTGGCATTTATGTTTCAAAAATACTGCATTCAAAATACTGCAAAAAAAAAAATAAGCTGTGTGTGTAGTTGTCCATTAAAATCAGCTTCATTAGCCAAAGGTTTCACTTTCACTGATGTATAATAGGAGTGTTATTAAAACATGTTATTAAGATTGGAGCCAGGTGTTTTGGTGGGAGATCTGAGAAGTAGTGCCCCAAATAAGGACAGCTTTGTAGCATTAAAAAATAGAGAAAAGAAAGGAAGGGGAGGGAAGGGTAAAGTTTAGGGAGAGGAGCCTGTGTGCAGGTGTGGGAATCTGCAGGTGCCAGCATGTGGAATGCTGGTGGTGGAGTTAGCTTTAAAGGTAGGAGAGAGGAGGTGAAAGGAAGCTGGCTGGAAGTGGGAATTTGGCTGAGACTTGTGGCATTGTGAGAGAACAAATCTGACTAGCAAGAGGCTATGGGCAGCTGTGGACTGAGAAGGAGGTGGGCAAGAGAAAGTTGAGAGGGCCCTGCAAGTGTTTGTGGCTAGAAGCAACTGCCATCAGGGCCCAGGGAGGGCTATACCATATGGGAAAGTCGAGGGAGAGAGAATGGGAAACAGACTGAAAGAGAGGAAGAGAAAAAGAGAAAATGAGAAATAAAGACAGAAGGGAAGGCATGAACATGGGGGGGTGGGAAGGACAGAAATATATGCACCAGCGGGTCAAAAGAGACAGGAAAAAAGAGCAAAGCTGGTGGAAGAAGGGCTTTTATGCTCTTTGGTACATGGGGGACTGGCCAGTGGGAGGTGGTTGGTGGAGGTAGGAGTTCAAGGAACAAGGTTGTCTGGGTCCCTGAGGGGAAGAGGAGCAGGCCCTTTGAAGAAATATCTCAATTTGGAAGGGGGGGGGAGGGAGCTCTGAGACTGACAGTTCCCAGTTTTTTTTTTTTTTTTTTTTTTTTTTTTTTTACCTTTTTGCTCTGCACTGCATGCTGAACAAAACTTTGCATTTGCCCCCACCTCCATCCTCTGAGGATTCTTCTCAAAATTTTACAGTCAGATTCTCAGGCTTTATGCGATACAGGAAAGGAAGACATGGGAAATGAAAGGGGAGAGAAAGAAGGGGGAGATCATAGTGCTGATCATGTTGATAGCTTTGAAAATCAGAGAGGAAAAGGCCATTTTGGGAAAATATAGATGTGGAGCATAAAAATGTATCATTTTTATATTTTTCCCCAAACGTTTATGTAATAAGACAGCCTTTTAATTGCTCTTAATAGCTAGGCCTTTTCACTGAATATACTACTGTGCTAACACTGCATGACATTGGCTTGAATTACAGATGAGTATTAACTCACTAAATAGATGTTTCTGTTTAAATAAATTGTGGGGAGGAGGAGAGGCTGGCAAGATTACTCAGTGGTTGAAGGTGCTTACTTACAAGCCTGCCATCCCAAGTTATATTCCCTAGCGCCCATGTAAAGCCAGACATAAACTGGCATTCCTATGACAAGAGAAGTGATGCTAGGAGAATCTAGAAGCTTGTGGGGCCAATAAGACTTTCTCAAAAAGAAGGTGACAGGAGAGGGTAAACACTCCCAGTTTGTCTTCTTATCTGCACATGCATATGCCCATACAAACACACCATACACATTCACACATGCGCACACTTCAATAAAAATACTGGAAGTACCATTACCCCTTCTTTGTGGGCCATCAGTTGACCCTCCTGTCTTGTCTTCTTTGAAATTTCTTTTCATTAGTTTTCCTCTCTCCAATACCACCACTAGGACTTCATCATCTTTCACCCAAGATGAGTGGCATCCCTGTCTTAATTCTCATTTTTTTCCTATTGCCCACTGTGATACAGTTAATGTTACAAACTTTTGGTCACCTTTGTAGGGCCTATGGATCGCCTGTCTTTTGGTACCTTCCTAGTCTTCTCTCTTCTGCTACCCTCTCCCTATTCAAATATAGGTACACAGAACTTCTGTTGACTGGCAGTACCCCACGTATAGAACATGCTCATGCTCTCAGAACTTTGCCTACGTTGTTCCCTTTACAGAGAAGGCTCCACATCTATATTTTCCCAAAATGGCCTTTTCCTCACCTGTCACTTCCTTCATCTTTTGGCCCATTGAAGATCCATAATATATGCCACCTCTGCTGTGATACTTTTAGGCCATTTTCTCCCCACCCCCACTCCATTATTCCATGTCCTCAACTTGAGCAAGAATGATTGGGGATGTGTGGCAATTCAGGAAATGTGGCTAAGTATGTGGCCTCTTAGGTTGGGCAGCTTTAGTTATCACCCCTAGTTCTCATTCCAGCTGTTCTATTATTTTACCTTCAGACTTTGGGTAATTTTTTATCCTTCCAACTTTGACTTCTTCTATAAGAGAAGGAGCATAGTATTACCTACTTCTACTTTATAGGGGTGAGATATAGTGTATACCAGTGTTTGACATATTATCCATTATAAGTATATAATCAGCTGGATGTGGTGGTATATGACTATAATTCTAGTACCTGAGAAGCTAAAGGAAGATTGTAAATTCGAGGCCAGCCTGGGCTATACATGCAGACTCTGCCCCAGCCCTCCACCCCCAGATAAAAAAATAAAAGCAGTTAGTATTGACTATTTTGACTTAGTTTTTTTTTTTTTTAATTTTAGAGAGAGAGAATTGGCACACAAGTTTCTCGGCCACTGCAGTCGAACTCCAGATGTTTTTGCCACCTAGTGGGCATGTGTGACTTTGCAGTTGCCTCACCTTTTTATGTCTTGCTTATGTGGGATCTGGAAAGTCAAACATGGGTCATTAGGCTTTGCAGGAAGTGCCTTAACTGATAAACAATCTCTCCAGCCCTTGATTTAGTTTTGAATTAGGCTTAGCTAGCACAATGGTTGACATGCCAGGCATTTAGAAATATATACTAAAAGGATTTTTAAAAACATATCATTGCTTGCCTAATGGCTTTTAGCGTTATCTTCATGGCAATTGTAATGACTTGGATGTTTCATATGCTACTTTGCAGTTATTTGGAAATTGTCTTATTCCCTTTACTGGATTGTATAATCCTTATAGTTAGAGTGATTGTGCTAGAGTGGGGAATGAAGCTTTGAATTTAGCAGGTATTATATTGTGTGGTCTATATTATTTTGTTTCAGTAAAGCAAACTTTCACATCAAATGTTCATTTTGAGACTTAGCTGTTGATGTACTTTGGGACCAATATGATAATCACAGTATTGGGTGGTCCAATTTATTGGGTGACTAGTAGAATTAAAGAATAAATTCTTTGAGTCAGAGAACAGGAAGAGCATTTTATAGCAAAGCAGTTTAGATATCACCAAACTTTGATATGGTATTCCTTTTCCTTGGTTCCCTTTGCTTTTATATATGTATATATAATCAGTGTAAAAATTTATATATGTGTATAATGTGTATATATGAAGGGAATAACACATATATAAATACAATCTTTTTATATAGTAGGTGCCATTTTTATTTTATAAGATACAAAGTTACAAATGCAAGTTTTGAAAACGGGCATATTCAGAGCTATACTGAAAATGCCAGTTCTTGAAACTTATTGGTTAGTAATGTGATTTCTCTGGATGGGTTGGTCCCCTTATTTTAGTCCTAATATTTTTTCCAGAAAGCTGATTTTAAACAATAGGTCTTAACCTCTTTTCTTAATAATATCAAGTGCTTTTAGTTGTCTTGCTCAGTAGATTACCTAAAGATAGGAAGAATATTTTTGATATAATTTTGACAGCACTTTCAAGTTTCCAACTTTGCATCCTATATTGATTTATATATTATTCTGTACTTTTATAAATGTTATTTATAACATTTCTTTCTCGTCAAAACTATTATACACACACACTTACATAATTTACTTAATCCTTCATATGGTGCTGCTGCATTATCCTGTGGTTATCAAGTGCTGATTTTCTAATTTTGGCTGAAAGGTTAACCAATGAACCACCTGTGCAGATATATTTCATCTTAAACTATCTAATATAAGTATCTTAAACCATATACTACACATGCGTGCACACACATACTCCCATACTAAATACAAACCCCACACAACACACACACACACACACACACACACACACACACAGTGTGCACCAAAAGAAAATGAAAGAAAATACATTAGTATTGGAGGCTGTGGTGGGGCTTCATCTTTTTGGTGCCAACTGAAGCATTTCTACTTGACATGTGAGTGTAGATGGGATTGCATTGAAAGAGCATACCAAGACCAACCTACAATTTCACTTCCTGAGAAAATGAAAAAAAATTAAATTGGAAGTTAGAACCACATGCAGGGACTTTTATCCTCAGTTACTTTAAGTGTTGATGGTTTAAGAGTGCCTCTAGGTCAGGAACAGTCCAATCAAGGCTGAGGCAGACACTGCATTGGGGCTTTTCTGTGACACAACAAACAGTGGTATAAGGAACTAGCCACTGTTCCTGGAGTAGAGGTCAGGTAAATGTATGAACTGTTTCTATGAAAAATATAAAAAGGTTTTCTTCCTCAGGATTATCTATAGCTCCCTTTCCTACTTCTCTTTCCATGTTACATATAAATTTGTACCAGCCATACTCTGAGAGGAATGTTAAGAATATTAAGGATAGATCTTAAGGGGAGTGAGAAAACGAATCCTATTTAGGGGAAAATCAGCTCTTTGTTAAAGAATGAGCAAAGAATCTCAATATCAATATTCTAAAGTTACTGTAATGAATATGGTGTTCAAGAGGCAAAGAAAAAAAATTATTTCAAAATGTATGTTTTCTCTAAAAGCAAATTATTTTTATCACATACTTTGTATTTTTTGTTGAAAAAGGGAAATGCAATAAAAAACAGTAAAAGCAAATCTGTGAAGTGAGACCTGAAAGGAGAAAATAAGAGAATAAATTTAAAATATTGCAAGTTAAGAACTGTAGGCAAAAAGGGCTGAGGGCACTTGCTGAAAAAAGAATGTGAAGAAAATTAAAATACACTTTAATTTTATTTATTTGAGAGAGCGAGAAAGAGTCAGAGAGAGAGAGAGCGGGGGGGGGGGAGAGGGAAGGAGAGAATGGGCATGTCAGGACCTCCAGCCACTGCAAACGAACTATAGATGCATGTGCCACCTTGTGCAGCTGGCTTATGTGGGTCCTGGAGAATCAAACCAAGGTCCTTTGGCTTTGCAGGCATATACCTCAACCGCTAAGCCATCTCTCCAGCCCTAAAATGCACTTGATATGAAGGAAATAAATTAAAACAAAGGAGAGTGATATGGGTACTTGCAAGAGAAACTTCAGAAAATCTTCCAAAATGCAGAGGATAAAAAGAGTCATTAAGGAGCCGGGCGTGGTGGCACACGCCTTTAATCCCAGCACTCGGGAGGCAGAGGTAGGAGGATCGCCGTGAGTTCAAGGCCACCCTGAGACTACCTAGTGAATTCCAGGTCAGCCTGGACTAGAGTGAGACCCTACTTCGAAAAACCAAAAAAAAAAAATAATAATAAATAAATAAAAAGAGTCATTAAAGTAACAAGATAATTAAAGTTTGGGCAGCTGGGATGTTATCATGCAGGCTTTTATACCCCAATTTCCTGAATTATAGAAAGACCTAAATCTGAAAGTTGAGTAAGCTACAAATTTCTTTAAAAAGACCAATAATTTGACATATCTTTATAAATTTTATGTTTTATGTTAAGTTTGAGGGTAGCAAAAGCAATGAACAAACACCCTGATAGAAAAAGTACTTACACTCTAAAGGAGGAGTTGCAATATTAAATGTCAGAAGGCACTGAAACAATGTGTATAATAACTTTTGAGGGGAAAATGTTTGTGACCCATAATTCTGCATTCACCCAGTGTGTTATTCACTAGTGAAAGCAGTTGATAATGACCTCAGTTACATAACTTATAAACATGCCGGTGACATGCTTTTCCTGAGGTGGCTGCTTAAAGAGATATTTTAGAAATAAATACAACAAACAGTCCATCTACAAAGGTACATATAATAAGGAATTATGAAATATAAAATAAAGATGAAAACACTGTAAACATTTTAATTATTTATTGAAAGATAAAATACATTTTAACTATTTATTGAAAGATAAAAGAATAGACTTCAAATGGAAGATAAAGAACAAAAAAAGAGGGAAAACATGTTCTTTAGGTGAGTTTCAGTAGGTATTGACTTTTGAAATACTTGAGCTTATTTTTAAAATAATACTGTAATAGTTAAAATTTATTATTCAAGAGAAGCCAATCTTGTCTATGTTTCATTTTTTCTGTATATATCTTTATGACTACACTGCTCTTCCTTTATCTCTGATTTAAAAGTATATATACTTTGTGTTTTTAACTGTTTTAAAGATCTGAAGTGCAGTGTAGTAGCACATGCCTAAAATCATTGCAGCTGGGAGTCTTATACAGGAGGACCTAGAGTTCAAGCCAGCCTGGGTATATGGCAAGCCTTGTCTCAAAAAAAAAAAAAAAAAAAAACAAACAAACAAAAAAAAAAACACTAAGTAAAAAATGTGAAACATGTGAAACTGGACATGATGGCATACACCTTTAGTACCAGCACTCGGGAGGCAAGCAAGATCACCATAAGTTTGAGGCCAGCCCAAGGCTGCACAGCAGTTTCAAGGACAGCCTGTGCTAGAATGAGACTGCTTCAAAATAAAAAAAAACAACAATATTAATAAATGTAATAAAATTTTTAAAAATCCACCAGAATATTAACATCTCATATTAGCTAATGTTGAGATATTTGTGGCATATAAATCATTAGCTAAGTATGGATATATGGTATATAAACTCCTTTTAATAATAAAAGAAACAAGTTAGATTAAAAAAATGAAACTTCTTATAGCTATATGAGCAGTTATGTAAAGGAAATATACCATCAACAGTGGGTTTTAGGTAATAGAAATGGGACACATTTTTCTGTTCCTCTCTACTGTCACATATTATAAAGCATTATGTATTAATTTTTATAGAAGGGAAAGGAACTTTATGAAAATATATGAATGCAGCAGTTACAATTACAGGCAAAAGTAACTACATAGATTTAGACATGAGAGAAAGCATAGTAATATATACAATACAAACAAAAAAGTACATTTAAAAGCCCAATTTTATAAATCAGTAGAGATTTGAGTAATCATAAGCAATCTAAAAATTGACTGTTTAAAACAGAACATATGTCTAACTTATTTGCTAATGAAAACAAAAATACAGAAAATAATATATTGAAATCACAACCTTAGGAGATGTAAAACACACAGTTTGTGTTAATTTTGCAGTGAAGTGAATACTGTTGTAATATCAAAACTGCCTAAGGAATGGAATTGGTCAATAACTATGAAAATACTAGAGAAAATTGCCCAAAGAGCCACTGTAAAAACTGAAGTGATTGCCTTTAACAGATGAGCTATTGTTTTCTTCCTGTTCTTCTCATTGGGAGTCCTAATAGTTCTACAATAAGCAAATAGGCATTTTGAAGTTAGGTATGAAACAAGACAAACTACAAAAACAAACTATGTCCTAGGACAAAGTAGTACTTTGCTCCCTATGAGCTTTAAATAAAGAGATTAGCTAGCTGCCTTTCTAATTTTTAAAGTACTGACTAACAATGAAACTCAGGGTCTTCTGCATTCCTAGCATGTACACTAGAGTGAGTTACACCCCCTATTGCCTTTTTAAATTTTAAGTGCAGCAAATATTGATGTGCCATGGAAGGACTAATAGGGAGTCTGTTAGATTTGGTGATTCAAACTAACTTAATAGCCTAGGAATCACTAATTTTCATTATAGGTCTCATACCTCCAGAATATGAGAGTAAGTGCCATATAGAGATAACATGCTACATAATAATTCTTTAAGGTTCAACAGAGTATCTGCCACTTAAGCAGAAAACTATTTACAAAGTGCCTTAAATTTCACACATTTGGCATGTAAAGGTGTTTTTATTTTTATTTTATTTTTTGCTGGTAACATGAATAGGTTAAGTGTTCCTTACCTCTTATTCATAGACTGCCTAAGTGTGAAGCTTGTGATTTTTGATCAAGCCACTCAGACAGGACTACACTGCACACTCCCATTCCCATTCTTAAAGAAATGGAAGTTGAACTATGGTGAAGTGCTCTCCTCTGAATATTAGCAATTGCAGTACATGCAGTTGCTATAAAAATGTGGGGAGAGGAGCACTTTAGAAAGGTATTTTTCCTGCAAGATGATCATTTAGAAACAAACATGACTTTCTATTAGTGTGTAGCTCTTGTTGGATGCATACTTATAAGTGCAAGTATGTGTGGCGCCAGGGATAGAACCCAGGGCCTTTCAAGTGCTAGCTCAGTAAGTGAGCTACTACTGAGCCTCACCCCTAAGGCTCAAAGTGTAAGTTGGCCTTCAAATTTGTCTTTGACATTCCTACTTAAAGTATCACTTTGCTAGACAGTTTTGATGACATTTTTCTTTCATGGAACTTAGCAAGAAAGATAAAGGAAAGAAGGCATTAAAATACGGTAAGTAGAGAGATGCACTGTAGCCAGGAGGGTGTGGCTGAGATGGTATTTTCCATGCTGGTGTTTCTAAAGAACTCCAGCTTGAGTTGTACATCATCTTATTCTAAATTATTGAGAAATAGCTCTTTGTGCCTATTCATGGTTCATGCATATTTATCAGAGGACCTGTGAGATCCCAAAATTCAAAAACAAACACATGAAAAGACTATATGGAATGTTATACAACACAGTAGTTTCCTAATATATGCCCACAGAACCATTTTTAAAAATATTTTAAAGGCTCGAGGAATACTTTGAGCAATGTACATAAAATTGGGAAAAATCTGCTCAGTTCAATAATAATGTTTCAAGGTTTTGTCTCAAAAATACAATAAAATTACACCTTCTCATTCTTCTGTTTTTCAACTAAAGGAAAATTAAACACAATAACTCATTTACACTTAAATTTCTCAAGAGACTAAATTCTTAACAAAGGGAAAATCTATAATACACCCTTATTATTTACAGGAAGTATGCACTGTCAGTTTCCTGGTAAGGTTGGACTTTTACTATGTATGGCATCTCACAGTATATAGATGACCTTTAATCTTTGTGTTTTGGTGGGGATATGATGGTTCATTTTCTATTCCTAATGTCACCTTCCTTTCCACATATTGTCATTAACTTACCAAGTGCTACTAAAGTCAGTTATTCATTCTTACACCAAGTCAAGAAAACATTGGGGATTAACTAGTGAATGACAGTGACAAGTATGTAAACCTAAACCTAGTGTTGTGTGTGTGTGTGTGTGGGGGGATCAACTATGAATATACAAGTGTGTGAGTAACAGAATCTCAGCCATGGCTAGTTGCTATGATTCAATTAAAACAGGATTTTTTTTCCCTAGGTTGGTGGTCAAGGAGGATGTCTCTTTGCAGGTGACTTAAAATGAGAGCCAAACAGTGAAAAAAGCCAACTATTTTTTCTGGATTCAGACAAATGAGTACAAAAGAAATTAGTTCAGATTTGAGACTACTATCAGTGGTTAACATTTAACCCCACTTGGCTCTTAATAACTTTCACAGCCTCCTTGGGATGTCCTACTAACAAGCCAGTTATGTAAATTACTTTCCTTTTAGCTAAAGTTTCAAGGAGCACAACCATTATATAATTCCTACAATATATACATTCTATGGAAAAATAAGTTCACTTTAAACATTTTAAAGACAATAACTTTTTTCAACTGCTAAAAAATACAGGTTACAGAGAATGCTGTTTTCTTTACTGGCTGACCTTTTGGCTTGAAGGGAAAAAACCTTAGTAACATGAAAGGCTTCTGACAGTCCTCCCATCTTCCTGCACTCCACGATAACAGCCAGAAGTAGTCATCTTAAGAGGTTTTGAAGGTGACATCTTATCCAGGTTTTTTCTGCCTTAATGGATGCTGAATACATTCTTGATCAGGAACACAGGTGGAGTTCACATTTGTTGTTTTATCAGGCTGCTGGTCTCCTCACCACTACCACCTGACTCCTGACTGTGCCTTTTCTGCTTAAATATTGTACAAGCGCCTGGTGTTCTCACGCAAGGCCGTCAAAATGTCCGAAACAGGCTCATCTCTGACTTTGGCAATCTCACTTACTGCATGCATGGCCATTCCTGGGTGAGCATACTGGCACGCCGCCTTAGAAACACCCCGAGGGAGAAAGAAAGGCGCATCGCTTTCAACAAGAACTCTTTCCAGTGGTATTCTTTTCACAGCATCTTGGATCTTCCAAGAAGAGGTGTAAGTTAGGACTGCTGTGAAGCCTACATACATGTTAGTAAAGTACTCCAGCATGGGCTTAATGACTTGGTAACCATCAGTGAAACAGTGCCTGTGGATCTTATAGTCCTGGGGCACACACTTTTTCATGATGGCCAGCAGATCTTCGTCAGCATTTCGGCAGTGAATCACCACTGGCTTAGAGAGAGACACTGCCAGCCGGAGCTGTCTCTCAAATACCCTCAACTGCTCTGGGATTGGTGTGTTGCACTTGTAAGAGAAATCTAACCCCATCTCCCCGAAGGCTACAGCCTTGGGGTGCCTTAAGGCATGCAAAATGCTTCTTTCCTGGTAATTTGTGTAGAAACGGGCAAAATGAGGGTGACAGCCAAATGCCCCCCATATCACATCATCTTTCAAATACTCTTCCCAATTACTGTATTCTAGGGCACCAGGATCACAGAAATCAGTGATGCAGCCCTCAAATTCATTAGGGAAGGTATGAGCATAAACTTTTCTAAACCTGGTGAAGTTTCCTTTGAAGGACAACTTGGAATACAGCATGTCCAAGTGACAGTGGGTATCAATGAAACCCTTTATGGTTGGCTGTTCTGTAACTCTAGAGGGTAAAATTACCCGAGAATTCCAATATTCTTCATCATCCATTCCCTGCATACGACTGACCATCTCTTCAGAGCTCATTGAATAGTAGGAATAACCTTTGGGGAATTCATATGTAAATGTCCCACTGAAGGCTGCACTGGAGGTATTGCTACTGTCAGAGGAGCTGGTATAGTCTTTCTTATGGGCTAGAAACTCTGCAACGACTGGGAGGCTCAGTGAGAATAGCTCCTCCTCAGGCACATCAGGCCAGTCACTTTCTGAAGAGGAGGTAGCCTCAATTGGCTTTTCAGGCTTTTCAATTACTGAGCTTATGTTATCCTCATCCTGAAATTTTAAGGGTTGACAGCTTTTTTCATAAAGCACGCTTCCCTGGTCAGCAAGTGGCTCCTTATCAGAACTAGTCATCTTTGAGAAGGTCTCTTCCAGAGAAGTAAAGGAGACAATGCTGGATGATTCTTGACCTGCCTTCAGATCCTCCTCTCTGGATTCTCTGGACTTAGCCTTTGGGGGCACCTCTCTAATCTTCGGACGTACCACTCTAGGCTCTGGAGAGGCTTCACATTTAGCATGCTCCCCTCCATCCTTAGGAACATCTGTTCCAGGCTCAGGAGCCTCTGCTCTGGGTTTAGGAGGCTCCCTTCCAGGCTGTGGAGAAGGTCCAAATTTAGCAAGCTCCCTTTCAGCCTTTGGAGAAGCTCCAGCAATATGGTGCTCCACTTTGAGCTTTACTATAGCCTTGGGATGTTCTTCTCTAGCCTTAGGAAGCTCTATGCCAGGCTTTTCTCCAGGCCTAGGGTACTCTTCCCTAGCCTTACGGTACTCTTCCCCAGCCTTAGGAGGTTCCATGCCAGGCCTTCCTTGAGCCATAGGATCCTTAGGAGAGGTTCTAGGCTTAGCAGGGGCTCTAGGTTTACGAAATTCTGTGCTGCTTACTTTTGAACTAGCCACAGTCTCACTCTTTCTTTCAGACACTGACTTTCCTAGGATGCCCGCCATAGCTTTCTGGTAAATCCGACAAGACCCTTGGCTGTCTCTTGTTCTCTGGAACTTCTTTCCTTCCTCACCATCATTCCGACCACTAGCTTCAGCTGCAGCAGATTCAGAGTTGGGGGAACCATCCTTAAAATTAAGGCTGTCGGCATCCTTTGGAGAAGCCATTTTTTTAATTGGCTGGCAGAGTGCACGGTTGATCCCAAAGATTAAGGAAACCAGTGTACTGAGGCAGTTTTGGAGGCAGCTCTACCCACAGTCAAGCTTGAAGGGGAAAAACAAATTACACAGAGGAATCAGCCACAGGAAAGCTATGTACAACCAACAAGTCCCCTTCCTCGGCCTAAGGCCGTTGGGGCCCTTAAAGCCTCCTTGCCCCACCCCTCCAACCACTTCACCAAGTCGAGTCCCTGGGCAGCTGTATTTTCTAGGGGATCCTACCTTAGAACCGCTCCAGTAGTGAGCCTGGCGCTCAGGTCTCCCACACGGAGGCCAACGGCTGGGTCGGACTCCAACAGAATCCGATTCCCACTCCAACTCTGACGCCTCAGACGTCTGATGTCTCCTTTTCTGACGACCCTTTTCAGTATTCCAGGGTTGTCAAAGACTTTCCACTGAGCTTTCCAAAATGCTTCGGAAAAGTCAGCCACCGGACACGCGAGAGGACTGGCTTAACGGCCGTCGTCCACCACGCGCCTTCCAAAATGGCGGAAACTGTTTCCTGTTTGTCGAAGTACGCACTTCCCAAAATGGCAGAACTCATTTCCTGTTTGTCGGAGCACTGCCCCTTTCATGAAGAAAAGTATTTCCGGTCATTCAGATTGTAACATTTGATATGGCCTACAAGACGGCTCTGTTCTGAGATGTAAAAGCCCTGGAAATGAGTAGAAAAATCTTGGGGAGGGCTGGAGAGATGGCTTAGCGGTTAAGACGCCTGCTTCCTAAGCCTAAGAACGCTGGTTCCAATCTCCAGCGGTTCCAATCTCCAGGTCCCACGTTTAGCCAGATGCAAAGTGACGCAAGGGTGATATGCCGCACTTGACCACAAGGGGCGCACACATCTGGATTTCGTTCACAGCAGCTGAGAGACTGCTGGCACGCCCATTTCTATCTATCTCCCTCTTCCTCTCTGTCTCTCTGTGTCTCTCTCCAAAAATAAAATAATAAAAAAGTTTGGGGAATGACACATAGCATCTGGCTACTGGCTAAGAGTCCCTCAATCCCCAAGGGTAATGAGAATGCACAGCCATGGTAAGTCTTTTCATATGCCATGACCAGATAGGGAGCAACTCCCACCCAGTGGAACACACTCTTCAGTCCTGCCCCTTCTCTCCACCAGCAACTTCTGTTGCTGCTGCCTTTGCCTCTGACCAGATCATCCTAGCTTGGCTTCCATGTGCGCTGCTACAATTTTATGTGTACATGTTCCATGTTGTTCCCCTTCCCTTTTTAAAAAGTATAGTTGTGGGGTTTTTCATACTTGTGGTTTTAAAAGCATAGTTTAAATGTAAATACTTATAAAACATAATTGTTGTATTTCACCAATTTGAGTTCTGTGTTATTTTCACTTAACACTATTGCATATCTTAGTAAGATTTATTTCTGTATGGTTTTCCAAACCATACTAGTGAGTTGAAAATAATCTAGACAGTGTGTAGATGCCATAATTCACCAAACCTTCCTTTTTTAATTTTTCAGGTCCCTCATTCTACTTTTTACATAATAATTATACACAACAGATTATTTATATATATTTATTATATATATTTATTATATATTTATTTATATTTATATTATATATATATTTATATATTTATATATATATAATTTCTAGTTAGGGTCTTATTCTGGCCCAGGATGACCTGGAATTCACTCTGTACGCTCATGCTGGCCTCAAACTCACAGTAATCCTCCTACCTCTGCCTCCTGAGTGCTGGAATTAAAGGTGTCTATGTGTCTGTGTATGTAGTATCTATAGTGTGTGTATGTGGGGGGAGCATGCACATATATGCAGATGCAACCAATCCTTGTGCCCAACCCTCTCCTTGGCTCATTCACTTACTTTTTTGAGAAAGAGTCTCTTACTATTTCTGGAGATTACCATTTTAGTGATGTCTGGGGAGACATCTCAACAGGACTGGGTTATGCAGATATGTGAAGCCATGCCCAATTGTTTACATGGGTACTTGGAAATTGTACTCAGGGTGACTCAAGCCCTGTTATACCCTTGTCATACTTGCCTACAAAACACTCTTGACTGCTGCACCATCTCTCCATCCCTAATAATAATTAAATCTTTAAGAATATCTTTGCAGTAGATAAGTCTTTCATAGTTTGTTTTGTTGAGCTTTGTGCTCAGAAACTGACTTCCTGAGAGGGTAGGATTTTTTAAATGGTTCCTTATAGTACCACATTGCCTCAGAAAAATTACAGTAATTAAAATAGTGCAGTAGTCCCAGTGGAGGTTGATGCTTCAGGATACCATGAGTCCAGGAGTCTATGGCTAGCCTGGAAAACATATTAAGAATCTCTCTGTGTTGAAAATGCACTTTAATATGCAAAACACATTAATAAACATGATACCTCACTATAATTTAAATTTGCATTTATAATTTCTTATAGTGAACTTTTGTTGACTCTCTTCAATTTGTTTCTTCTCTTGTTTCTCTTTTACAATCTTTAAAATTAATTTTAAAATCTTTTAAAACTTACCATTTTTCTTCTTAGGTTTTTTCTTTTAAACTTGGGGTACCCTATGCTGTCCTGTTTGGTGCAGTTTACCTACCTTCCCCATCCTGTCCTCTCTGCCACCTCCTACCAATACTGCTTATTGCCCTGCCTGTCCTGTTCTTTAGGTTGATCCTTCTCCTATTACAATAAGTCTAACAATCCATCTGGCATTTACTTTGATTCATAGTTTATTGTAGGTGGGAATATACATCCAGCTTTTTCAAGTTTGTGTTTTGAATGTGCTGATATGTGATTCTTCTTTCATTATGTGTTAAATTCTTGTACTCAGAGGAATCTATTCTTTTCTACCAGCTAGTATGCCTCTTGCTAATATGGTGGTATATGCTTTTAGTAATTGAAACAGTAAGGTATAAAGTCTGGGAGAGTTATGTCTCCATATCCCTTAATGTTTACTATTATCATCAATGGGCTGACTGGTTTATTTTATCAAACTTACTTAGGATTATTTTAAAGTCCTTCACAATACCAATGACATATCCACTTGAAACTTTTTACTCTGCTTATCCAAAATATACTTCCTTTTTAGTCAAGTTCTTCCACATCATCTAGTAAATATTTTGAATTTTATATGGGCCACAGTTTTACTATATTTTATTTTAAATAGTATTTATTTATGAGAGAGAGCGAAATAGGCAGACAAAGAGAATGGGTACTCCAGGACCTCTAGCCATTGCAAATGAACTCCAAACACATGCACCATTTGTTGCACCTGGCTTTAAGTGGGTACTGGGGAATTGAACCTAAGTCCTTTGGCTTTTGCCAGCAAGTGCCTTAACTGCTAAGCCACTTATCCACTCCCTGGACCACAGTTTTACTTAAAACTTTTTGTTCTATAGTTTTTCTATTGTGAACATACCCTATTGTATTTTCCAACTAGACCATTTTTAATTCAGTTATGGTTATAGTGAAATATTTTATTTTTAATATTTTTAGGATTTTAATTTTCCTTTAATGATGGTTTCTTTCTTCCTAATATTTTCTTTTCATCTCTTTTAACATATCTTTTTACAAGTTTTTTTAGAAGTTATAAAAACAGTATTAAATAATTATGGTGATTGTGGTATTATTGTTTTGTTGTTGATAATGGTAGAAACATAATTTAATAAAATATGGTGATGGTTACTTAGGCTGTTTATTCTAAAGGAGCTACTTTGTAATCTTGTTAAGGAATTATCCTTGTATTTAAAAATATATGTGGTGGGAAATTGATATGAGCTCCGTACATATTTGCACATATTTTCTAATTTGTAACTGTGTCTGTATTCAGAAGTATCTAGGTAACATGGGGCAATAAGTAATATCTTTTTCTTATTCACAACAGAGTTCATGGGTGAAAATTTTTTGTGCGTGTGCATATGTGTGTTTATGTACAGATGTGTGTGTCCCATGCACAGGTGTGCGGAGGCCAGAAGAAAATGTTGGGTGTTCTTCTCTTATTGCTTATCTGTGTATTTCTTTCCTTGAGATGAGGTCTCTCCCTCAACCTGGAACTGCTGTCCATCAGCAAGCCCTAGCAATTCTTTTGTTTCTTTCCCCTAGCTGACTAGGGTTACAGATATGTTTGGTCATACTGAGTTAGTTTTTAAAAATATTATTTATTTATTTATAAATTTGAGAGAGACAGAGGATGGCACGCCATGGCCTCTTGCCACTGCAAATGAACTCCAGATGCATGGGGCAGTATGTGTGGGTTCTGAGGAATTAAACTTAGGCTGTCAAGCTTTGCAAGCAAGTGCCTTTAATAGCTGAGTCATTTTTCCAGCCCACAACTTTAAAAATGTTTTTATTTATTTTCAGCATGAGTGTGTACTTGTGTGAAAGAATGAGAATGGGTGTATCAAGGCCTTCTGCCACTGCAAGTGACCTATAGGTACATGCACCACTTTGTGTGTCTGGCTTTATGTGGGTACTAGGGAATTGAACAGGGAGTGTCAAGCTTTGCAACTATGTGCCTTTCACCTCTGAGCCATTTCTTTATCCCCCCCTCTTTAACATTGGTTCTGGGGTTTGAACTTAGTGGTCTCTCGCCTGAGAGATCCTCATGACTAAATTAACAAACACTATTAACCACTGAATTATCTCCCTAGCCCCATGGAGCCCCATGGAGGAGACTACTATAACAAAAGACAGAATAACATGTGAAAAGGAAATAAATATATTTAGTAAAAATTTCATGTGACATAAAAGTCTTCAGAAATGAAGATCCAAAGGAACAGGTCAAACTACTCTTATACACAGTCATTCAGAAATAGGATTAGAGGATAACAGGCTATGATTATTGGTAATTAAGAGGGAAGATTTAGCCAGGTGTGGTGGCACACGCCTTTAATTCTAACACTCAAGAGGCAGAGGTAGGAGGATCGCCATGAGTTTAAGGCCACCTTGAGACTACCGAGTGATTTCCAGGTCAGCCTGGGAAGATTTGATTGTTCATAGTCTTCTATGCATATCTGCAACAGTCTTTCTAGGTATTGGGGAGATACCTCTCACATGAGGGCTTTTTCAAGGGAAAAGGTCAAATTTTCTGCAACTGATTTCTAAAATGTCAAAGTACCATATTTTAGGGTTTATTTTTGTTGTTGTTGTTGTGGTTTTTCAAGGTAGGGTCTTGCTCTAACCCAGGCTGACCTGAAATTGACTATGTAGTTTCAGCGTAGTGTCGAACTCAAGGTGATTCCCCTACTTCTGCTGCCTCAGTGCTGGGATTAAAGACATGCGCCACCACACCCGGCTAGAGTGCCATATTTTTAAGTAACACATTCTGAACCCAAATGATAGCTTAAAAATACTAAAACCGGGGCTGGAGACATGGCTTAGTGGTTAAGGCACTTGCCTGCAAAGTCAAAAGACCACAGTTTAATTCTCCAGGACCCACATAAGCCAGATGCACAAGGTGGCGCATGCATCAGGAGTTCATTTGCAGTGGCTGGATTCTGGTTCCTGCTGTGCTTTAGCCATCATTTCAGAGTTCCTCATGATACTGTAATCTGAAAAAGAAACCCTTTCCTTTCTTAAGCTGCTTTTGGCTTGGTATTTTGTCCCTGCAACCAGAAGGTAACTGATACATTATTAGTATTTCCTCCTTCCTTCCTAACAGTTTCTCTAGAAATTGAACCTGGGTCCTTTTGCTTTGCAGGTAAATGCCTTAACTGCTAAGCCATTTCTCCAGCCCTCCAATGTATATTCTTTTTTTTTAAAATACATGACCCACATTCCCCATTGATGAGGGTCCCTTTGGAAGGGGGAGGAGGATAATGGAGTCACCAATATGAATGTAAAATTAGAATATTATAAATAAAAAATAAATTATAAAAAAGTAATAAGGGGCTTGTGGGATGGCTTGTAGATGCTTGCAAAGCCAAAGGACCCAGTTTCGATTCCCCAGGACCCATGTAAGCCAGATGCACAAGGTGGCCCATGCGTCTGGAGTTCATTTGCAGTGGCTGGAGGCCCTGGCACGCCCATTCTCTCTCTCTCTCTCTCTCCCCCCCTTTCTGTTAAATAAATAAAAATAAAATATATTTTTTAAATAATAAAAAACTAAAAAAAGAAGAATCTTCTGTGATAAACCCTAGTTAAGAAATTATTAAGCAATTTTTATGTAGCCTATAAGATCTGAATTAACTGCTTTCAGTATATGTTGGTAATGATCTTCATATAATTGAAAGTCTAAGAATAGGAAAAGGACATGGTGTAGGACTCCGAAAGTATGTCCATAAACAAAGGAATGGAAACAGTGTATGCAAATGACTCAGGAAGAGTGCCCAACAACAGGGGAGATGGTCATGATGTATGTAGTGACTTAGCATGAGTGTCCAACAACATAGAAATGTGTATAGAAAATGTCGTATGTAGAAATAGAGACACATGCATAAAGTAAATGTGGTATATAGACATAATGGAATTTTGTTCAGCCTAAAAGAAGAATAAAGTTATGTGGTTTGCAGGTAAATGGATACAGCTGGAGATAATCATATTAGGTGAATTAACCAGTCTCAGAAAGACAGCAATCTTACATTTGGTATCACTTATGGCTCATAAGATTTTATATTGACAGACTGTATATGTATGTATGTATGTATGTGTGTATATGCCATATATATATATACACATACATACATACATAATGAAATAGAAATAAATCTATCTTACAACGAAAGAGAATAGGAGGGGAGAGAAAGAGGAAAGGGGAAGACTATGAGGGGAATATGTTCAACATACAATATGAACTTGTATAATAATCTTTAAAAATAATAAAAAGCTGTAAAAGTTCTTCAGTATTCATATTACTAGAGCTCAAAACCTTTTGGTCTTGTAAATGAAAATAGAAAATAAAAGTGTCAAAATATCAGAATATTATTTTAATCTAAAATAACTAAAAATAGTACTTCCCAAACTATTTCTTCAGTCTTGACTTAGTTGCTGTTTATAGCTGGTTTGAGGCTTTGCTGTGGTTGGAGATGGTAGACATGTTATATATGATGAATTCATCTTTGTTCCAGTAACAGTGTTAATAAAGACTAAGGCTGTTAAACTCTTAAAATTATTTATTTATTATTATTATTAGTTATGTACATACTCAGTGTGTAAACATCACATGTTGGTACCATCCTTACCCTCATCCCTGTCCTCCCCCCTCTGAAGGGACCCTCCTCATTGGGGATGCCAGTTATCCCCATGTGGAATGTGAATGATTCATAGTGGAAGTATAGATCAGTTATGGGGAAGAGGCAATGTCTCTGTGCATAATGTCCCAATTTGTGGCTCTAACAATCTTTCTACCCCCTCTTCTATGATTTTCCCTGAGCCATGCTGCATTTGTTTTAGGTCTACTTCAGTGATGAGGTCTTGGGAGCCTCTGTGTCTCTGGATATCTGATTTGGTAGGAGTTGAGTGTTCTCTGTGTCTATCTCCTTCACCCTTGTGCTGGTTCCATGTTCACCAAGAAAGCAGCACACTTTCTCATTTTCCCAATTACTCTATGGTTTCACCTGGGGCCCTGGTGAGACATGATGGGCTGATTCTCTCCTCAGGTTCTGCATCCATCTGAAAAAGAGAATCAGATTCTCCAACAGAGAGTGAAGTCAGCACTAGATAAATGGGATAACCACTATTATTTTAGAGAGAATTTAATAGGTGTAGGTCCTCTTGTAGCCCATAATTGGTGGGAGCTTGATATTGGATAGCAGACTCACTTTTCAGATATGGTTGTTACTTGTTTCCTAGTTCCAGCTATGGTTTCTGTTCCACTGAGCGAATCTGTTAGACAATTCAAGAGCAGTTGATTACCCGCCATGGCTGTGTGCCACTATTGCACTTGCGTGAGTATCAGGTTGTTTGCTGCTGAGTAGCTTAGACCACAAGTTGCTTGGATAGATGTTGGTATTTTCACCCAGTTGCTCATGTAGCATGCTGTGTAGAATTCCATTGTGTAGTTATACCACATCTTGGTTATCCATTCATCTAATGATGGACATCTGGGTTGATGGCCACCTCTGAAGTGTATAGGTTGATATGCATGTTGTCCATATTGAATAGCCCTGGTGTTTCATCATATGCACAGTTAACTTTGTAACTTCAGTTATAAAAACTGATCAAAAGTAAGAGGCAACAGGAATATTTAAATGGAACTTTCAATGAGTCTATGCCCAGGTCAAGCTTAAAATCATAATATAAAAAGACTGTTCCCACCATTGTTCTCATTTCTCATGTTCTGTGTTTGAGAAGGTCATCTGGTTTAGATTGATTTCAAAGCCTAAAGATATATACTCTTCATAGTACATAGTACTTAAGGATAAAGACTATTACAGCTCATCTTCCAAGAGAGGCACTTAGTAAACGACTTCAACATGGGGGAAATTAAGATTTGTTTTTCTTCCCGAGAAACACAATTTTCCGATTAAGAATTTTTTTCCAAAATATTTTTTACTATTTCTGATTTTTTTTTGTTTTTTCGAGGTAGGGTCTAACTCTGGTCCAGGCTGACCTGGAATTAACTATGTAGTCTCAGGGTGGTCTCGAACTCTTGGCGATCCTCCTACCTCTGCCTCCCAAGTGCTGGGATTAAAGGTGTGCAACACCACGCCCGGCCCATCTCTGATTTTTATAGTGACAACTTTTGAATCCGTGCTACTACTCCTCCACACACCTGTGCAGGATGTTTAGGTCAAGCATTGAGCTAGGCTATTTGAGCTTCCTAGAAAAGTATTAGTAGGGTCTCCATGCATTGTAAGACCCTCAGATCTGTCTTTTTGAATTGCCTCAAGGCAAGCAATTCACTAAGATAAAGAGTTAGGATAATTTTATCCTTGAAGCAGGGTAGCTTTGTGTTAATTTTAATGGAAACAAAGTAAAACAAAACTTTGTTCATCATATAAGAAGAAATTTTTGTGCCTCTAACATACATTTTGAATCCCACTGTGAAATTTTAAATATAGGCAATAATTTACTTTATGGTAGAGCTGAAAGATGAGTTTAATGCTTGAGTATAATTTCCTTGTTCCAACCAGATGGTGATGAAAGGGAAATAATCTTTATATCCTATAATCTAGATTGCATATCCATTCTCTTAGCTAATGTATATGTAATATAATATATACCCACATATAATATTGTGGGGATTTTTCCATTTTTCTTTACATTGGCACCGATTGTACAGGAAATAGCTTTATTGATTTTAAGTTTGCTGATTTTTTATAATTTCTAATTATGATTCCAACAGGTATTATCCTTTGATGCCTATTTGGAAGATGAACTACCTGATAAAAGGGAAGAAGACTATAGAATAAGATATTATAAAATCTATTTCTACCTTGAAGATGACACCATTCAAGTAAATGAACCAGAAGTGTTTAATAGCGGACTGCTTCCCGGTATCTATTTAAAGTTGCATTATGGCTCTTTTGCTACTAATTTTCGCCTTTATTTTTTTAAATTGTGCACAAGCATGTGTATACATATTTTTGTTTGTGTGAGAGTGCCATGGCTTGTGTGTAGAAGTCGAAGGACAGCATTCAAGTTTGTTCTCACTTCATTTGAGGCAGGGTGTCTCTCTCTCTGGATCTTTGCAGTGCTGTTGTTCTTTCCTGCTTGAACTTCTAGAAAATTCTCCCGTCTTTGCCTCCCATCTTGCTGTTAACATGCTGGTATTATAGAAACCCTCCACAATTTTGGCTTCTTTACCTGGGGCCTGGGAAGGGTCAAACTTAGACACTCAGGCTTGAGTGGTGAGCGCTTTATCCACTGAGCCATCCTCCTTACCCTAACTTCAACCTTTATATGCTGTCTTTCTTTAGCTCCTTAGAATGCTCCATACTAATACTTAGGAATCTTGGTTTTTGGCAATGGTGACTATAAACATATTGTTAGCCTATAGTTAGTGATAGTGTCTTACAAGATTTCTAATCTTTACAACTAAATATTAGCCATTTCCTCCCTATGTAGTGCTGCTCTAGTGTGAGCAAACTGTCTTATATCTTTTACTTTGTCTTCAAACTCTTTGATCTCATTGCTATCATTTCACAATGTCTTTGGTAGAAAAAGCTTTTCTTCTCTGTTTCCATATTGCTATTTTTCTCCCCCCCCCACAAATGTACTTCCATTTGTTTCAGCGTACTTCTTCTCATTCTCATATTATTAACACTATTTATGGTTAGTATCAAAACCTTAATGGTACCTGTGTTAGTCAGTTTTATCATTGCTGTGACTAGTTCTTGACAGAAACAACTTAGGAAAGATGGTTTTTCTTACAGTTTGAGTTTTCAGTCCAGCATTGTGAGGGTGGGCTATATTAGAGTAGCTCACATCATGACAAACAGGAAGAAGAACAGATCAGTAACCTTTATGGATCAGGGCATGAAACAGCCCCCAGTGGCCTATTTCTTCCAGTCATGCCCCTCTATCTACCATTCTACTACCTCCAAAATAGTCTATTCAAATTTGAAATCAATAAATGGATTAATCCATCCATTACATTAGAGCCTAGATTAATCTGTTCATTAACTTGGAGCCTTCATGATCTAATCATTCTAGAAATGCCCTTGCAGATAACCCAAAGGTATATTTTACTAATTCTCTAGATGTTTTTTCCATCCACTCTACTTGACAAGATTAACTATCATAATATCTCAAAAGAGTCCTTTGTAGTTCATACATGCCAGTTACTGCATTCCACTTGGGCCATAGATAACAGTTAACTCTGCTACATGACCACCAGAGAAGTTAATTCTAGGCTTCACTGTTAAAATATGGATAAGGGAGCTGGAGGAATGGCTTAGCAGTTAAGGTGTTTATCTGCAAAGCCAAAGGACCCAGGTTCGATTCCCCAGGACCCACGTTAGCCAGATGCACAAGGGAGTGCACATGTCTGGGGTTCATTTGCAGTGGCTGGAGGCCCTGACATGCCCATTCTTTCTCTCTGTCAAATAAATAAATAAGGCCACCCCGAGACATAGTGAATTCCAGGTCAGCCTGGGCTAGAGTGAGACCCTACCTTGAAAAACCAAAAAAAAAAAAAATAATAATAATAATAAAATAAAATAAATAAATAAAATATTAGAAAAACAATACTTTAAAAAATATGGAAAAGGTAACTAATGGTAACTAATGGAGGTAACTGATTGCTTCACTTTGTGCTGTAGGCCTTTCCCTTGGCATGAGGCTGAATTCAGATGCCTTCAGGGGACAGCAACTATGATAGTGAGGACTGAAAATTTATCATGTGCAATATAAAGCAATGTAAAAGATATTTGTAATAGGAAGACTCAAATGTGCTTTGTAAATCTCTTTGGCTAACTAAGGGAGTATATTATGGAAGATGACCTTATTTTCTCTGTTCTGAAGAATGGGATGTAGAGGTTAGATTTCAGGTCCATAAGAAGAAATTTCTAGCATAGAGCTATATAATGCTTGGCACAGAGTAATTATTCAACAAATACTTCTTAGAAACGCTGACTAGCTCTAAATTCTTCATCTTAAAGATCACACACAATGAAGCCACACCATAAGAAAATACCTGACATTTAAAAAGAAAAGTCCTTGGGCAAGAGAGATGGCTTAGCAGTTAAGTGCTTGCCTGTGAAGCCTAAGGACCCCGGTTCAAGGCTTGATTCCCCAGTACCCATGTAAGCCAGATGCACAAGGTGGTGTATGCATCTGGAGTTCGTTTGCAGTGGCTTGAGGCCCTGGCATGACCATTATCTCTCTCCTCCTCTTTCTCTCTCTGTCACTCTCAAATAAATAAATAAAATTAAACAGAAAAAGAAAAAGAAAAGTCCTTGATCTTGTAAGCTATTCTGTCTTTTGCAGTGTGAATGTTTACTCTGTGCCATTATTTATTTTTGGTTTCACAGCTCACAGTTAAGAGACCTTGGACTATGGGGATGTTTCAACAGTATTGGGATTGGAAAAAACTATGGGGATTTGTAAAGATTGAATTGAATGTACTGCATTTTATATCATAGATGGTTGTGGTGGTTTGATTCAGGTGGCCCCCATAAATTTGGGGATTCTGAATGCTAGGTTCACAGCTGATGGAGATTTGAGAATTAACGCCTTCTGGAGGCAGTGTATTGTTGGGTGTGGGCTTTTGGGTATTATAGCCAGTTTCCTCTTGCCAGTGTTTAGCATACTGTCCTATTCCTATTGTCTACCTGATGTTGGTCAGGAGGTGATATCCACCCTCTGCTCATGCCATTTTCCCTGCCATCATGGAGCTTCCCCTAGAGTCTGTAAGCCAAAATAAACCCTTCCCCACAAGCTGCTCTTGGTCAAGTGATTTCTTCCAGCAATGTGAACCTGACTGCAACAGTAAAGTTGGTACTGAGAGTGGCATTGCTGATAGACACCTGAATGTGTGGCTTTGGCCTTTTGGAGCTGATTTTCAAGAGGAATGTGGAAGGATTTGAAACCTTGGCCTGAGAGATACCTTGCAGTGCTGTAAGTACAGTGTGATGGACTATTCTGGTCAGAGTTGAAAGGCCTGAATGCAGTAAGAACTATGGACTTATGGTTTGGCTTATGAGGGTGAGAAAGAGCTTTGCTTGGATTGGGCTAGAAGCAGTTTGTGTGAGAGGCTTGCTGTTATGGCTGTTTCCTGAGAAGCTGTACAGGGTTACATTGCATAGAAATGGGCTGGTGTGAGCAGAGAGTTTATGGTACAGAAAGAAATCTTTAGGCCTGCTGCCTATTCAGCTGCAATTGAGAGATTGCATCCTTTGAGATTGGGCCACCTGACCTGCATTAGGATAACAAAAAGAATGCAGTCTTTTGAAGGGACCTGAATGCTGAAGAAGTATTCTATTCTTCAAAGTCGGCTTTATTCCCCCCTGAATTAACAAATTGGCATCCTACCTGGTATTATGGAGTATAAGAAATGGAAGAAAAAGAGGGTCATTGAGTTTGCAATACAGTCTTTTTTTTTTTTTTTTTTTGGAAATGGCCATGAGCAGTGTGTAGCAGGTTTGCTGGATGCCTGCATCGATACCCAATGGAACCATGAGGATGGACCATGGGTTGCAGTAGAGACCCAGTTGAGATGCCAGGACCATGAGATGGCTGCTGAGGAAAGCTGCTGGCCCCACATAAAGTTTTCCAGGACTGTGAATAGACTAGCTATAGGGGTGGAATTGGAACTCGAGTCTTGTTACTGGTTAGATTTATTGAACTTGGAGACTTATCACTGATTAGAGTTGTTGGACTTGGGAGCTACAGAGTTTGATGTTTTCCCTGTTTAAATCTTGTATTGGTTGAATATTTCTTTGCTATGCCCAGTGCTATCTTTTGCCAGTATGACTGTTTATTCTGTGCCATTATGGTTTGGGGGGGATTTTTTTGGTATTATAGCTCAGTTAAAAGATCTTGGACTGGCCAGGCATGGTGGCATACACCTTTAATCCCAGCATTTGGGAGGCAGAGGTGAGAGATTACCATGAGTTGAGGCCACCCTGAGACTACATAGTGAATTCCAGGTCAGCCTGAGCTAGAGTGAGAACCTACCTCAAAAAATCAAAAAACAAAACAAAACAAAAAGATCTTGGACTGTGGGAATGTTTTTGAACATCATTAGGATTGATTAAAAACTATTGGGACTTTTAAAGTTGAATGAATGCATTGAATTTTACATCATGGATGGTTATCAGTTTAAGGGGGCCAGGGGTGGAATGTGGTGGTTTGATTCAGGTGTCCCCCATAAACTTGCGGGTTCTGAATGCTAGGTTCCCAGCTGATGGAGATTTGAGAATCAACGCCTCCTGGTGGCAGTGTATTGTTGGGGGAAGGCTTATGGGTAATATAGCCAGTTTCCCCTTGCTAGTGTTTGGCACATTCTCCTTTTCCTTTAGTCTACCTGATGTTGGCCAGGAGGTGATGTCCACCGTCTGCTCATGCCATCATTTATTCCTGCCATCATGGAGTTTCCCCTAGAGTTTATAAACCAAAATAAACCCCTATTTTTCCACCAGCTGCTCTTGGCTGAGTGATTTCTGCCATCACTGTGCACCTGACTGCAGCAATGGTCATCAGTTCATGTTGGCCAGGGCAGAATGCTATGGTTTGAATTAGAGGTCCCCCACAAACTCATGTGTTTTGAATGCTTGGTTACCAACTGATAGCAATTTGGGAGGAGGAGCCTTGCTGGAGGAGGTGTGTTGTTGGTGGCCAGCTTTGGGTTAGAACTTGGCTCACTCTTCTACTGGCGTTATCCACCTAATGTGGGCAAGTAAGTGATGTCCAGCCTCTGCTATGCCATCTTTGCCTTGCTATCACAGAGCTTCACCTTGAGACTGTAAGTTGAAATAAATCCATTTCTCCCATCAGCCACTTTTGGTCAGGTGCTTTATTCCAGCAATAAGATGGTAACTATACCACCACCCTATTATATCTACTCATTGTTTAATTTCCTAGTATTTTAGTATATAAACTTAGTAGACTCAAAAGGGCCATCACATTTATTTATTTATGTAATTAAATATTTATTTATTTATTTGAGAGAGCGAGAGCAAGTGTGAGAGAGAGAATGGGCACAACAGGGCCTCTAGCCACTGCAAGCATGTGCCCCCTTGTGTGTCTGGCTTAAGTGGGTCCTGGGGAATTGAACCAAGATCCTTTGGCTTTGCAGGGAAATGCCTTAACTGCTAAGCCATCTCTCCAGCCCCACATTTTTTACATTAATTCATTTAAGAAATATTCATTTCTAATCTAACTTTGTTAACCATAGGTGTACAATGTTAAATGAAGTAAATATACTTAAAATTATAAGAAAGAAAAAAGGTTGGGTGTTATACCTGGAAGGTTAATTAAAAAAACTGAAATAAGTATATAAGCAAAATCTCAGGCAAGTCCAAACTGAATGACATAAAACACATAAAACATAAATAGGTCTGTGGCCACTTTGATCTTCACCACAGGGAAATGTCAGAAACTTAAAGCTTGCATAGTAGGGCTCTTAAAAAGAAAGAGAGATGGTAAATAAGGTGAAAACAAGCTGCAAAGCAAGTACCTGATGTCTGCATGTGTGTCCCATTTTGTTTTGTGGGACAATTAAGAAGATAATCACCTGAAAATTTTTAAGGACGATATGGTGCTTTTGTCATTTTTATCACCTTGTAGCATTTTTATGTTTCTACCTTAATGAATTTCACTGCTCTTAAATGTTGGCCAAACACATGACATCCTGCCCATTTCTTTGGTATTGTAGAACAAACTCCTGCTCATAGAGGTTCTGCATTTATCTTAGAAGACTATGAACACATAAATCCCAATAAATAGAAATTATAATCCCCAGATGATACTATTGAGAGATCTTAGGAATATATGATTATATATATATATATATATATATATATATATATATATATATATTATACACACACACACACACATATTTCAAATGGTCCACACTGGTTTTCTGATTAATAATGTAATGATGTAATGTTAGATTTTTTTTTTCAAGGTAGGGTCTCACTCTAGCCCAGACTGACCTGGAATTCACTATGTAGTCTCAGGCTGGCCTTGAATTCATGGTGAGCCTCCTAACTCTGCCTCCCAAGTGCTGTAAGTAAAGGCTTGCACCACCGTGTCTGGCAAGGTTAGATTGCTTATTAGTGAAATTTTCTTGTTTATTGTTAGACCAGCCTTCTTTTTCCAAACCATTGATGGTCAAGACTTTTTTTTTTTCCTGGAAGAGCATTTCTCTGGTGTCATAAGCATGTAGTGAGAAAAATGTGGGGACTGAGATAAAGAATCTGTGTGGAAGACTATATGCAAGATGGGGAGGTGCAGAAATGTTGTGGTGCTGGCCCTGTAGTAGGGATTGTGGCCATTTCTAGATATGTGCCTTACAATGGTGACAGGCTGTTGTTTTGAAAGAATTGCTCCATTATCAATTTATCTTCTTTTCTTAGTAGCTGGCAAGTCTTACCCATTTCTGTTCTAGCTTGCCTATTGCTCTTCCTCCTTTCCTTCACTTAATTTCTGGATGATGAGTGGTGAGATAGAGCTCAGTGAAAACTATGGAAAAATGGTACTTAGTTGGAGGCTGAAATATCAAGTTCAAAATCATTTTCAGACATTTTAGGGGATTGGGCCTTAGGCAGGGCACTTAGGCATTCATATATAAACTGAACATTAATGTTTAACATATTACCTATCTCAGGAAGTACTGAGAATTAAATGAGAAAGTATAAATATATGCCTATACTAGGGCTATAGTGATGGTTGTGTTTATAATTATTTAAAAGCCCTTCTGGGGAAATGGCTTAAGGGGTAAGAGAATCTTCAGTACAAACATGAGGACCTTAGTTCAATCCATAGCACTAAATAATAAGCCCCCTTCAAAGCCAGGCGTGGTGGTGCATGCCTTTAATCCCAGCACTCGGGAGGCAGAGGTAGGAGGATCACTGGGAGTTCAAGGCCACCCTGAGAGTGCATAGTGAGTTCCAGGTCAGCCTGAGCTAGAGTGAGACCCTACCTCAAAAAGCAAAAAAAAAAAAAAAAAAAAAAAAAAAAAAAAAAAGCCCTCTTCAAGCCAGGAGTGGTGGCACATGCCTTTAATTCCAGCATTCAGGAGGCAGAGGCAGGAGGATTGCAGTGAGTTTGATGCCAACCTGAGATAACATAGTGAGTTTCAGGTCAGCCTGGCCTATAGTGAGACCCTACCTCGAAAAGTTTTTTTAAAAGCCCTTTTCATGTGTGTGCACATCTACACCAACATGTGCATACACTATGCACACCACAAATTTTTAAAAAAAGAATTAAAAATTATACCCCTCTAGTCTACTTCTTCATTCCTAGAAATTGATAGGATTACTCCTCAGAGTCTTCCTGAACAAAAACTGAAACCTGTTTATTTGAATTATAATGAGGTGCAAATATAAGTATTGATGAGATTTTTGAAGAAGCTTCAGACTGCTGAGTAAGTATTTTATATTAAAATCTGTCACAATGTAAGTATTTTAAGGAGATATATAATGGTTCCTGAAAATACCAAAAATGCCCATCCTTTTATAGATGCTTAAATATGCAGCTTTTTCTAAATGTCTAATCTTGAATGACTAAATAATTTGCATACTGTTTTCAGTGGCATTAATTAAAGGCTAATTGAAGTATAATTTTGCAGTAAAATTATATTATTTTTAATGTAGTGCATTTAAAATAGTCTAGGCCAATTCTAATTTTATAGTTTTATTATTTGAACTTAATATACCAAGTAATTAAAAATTGCTACAAAGCAAAGAAGATAAAAATTATTTTACTTAATTCCCTCTCAACAAATTGAAAAGATAAGTGGAGTAATGGAACAGAGCCCAGCACAGTTCCTGGCACATAAAGATATTCATTAAATGTTCCTTAATGAATAAAGAATGAGTAATTTTGAAGCATTTCTGGACTTTGAGAAAAAGCACTAATCTTAGTACTATGTACAGTACAAAGATAAATGGACATCTTTATTCTGCATACAGTAGTTATATAAGTCAGTTGTTACTGACACCTTAGAAGCTGAGGTTGCTCTGCTTCTCTTCTCTCTTTGCTCTTTGAGTGGGTTCTCAGGCCTACACCTCTTACAGATGTTGAGAGACAATTCTCCGTGGGGATCTTGCATTTGTGCACATTTTACCAGCAGAGACACTGACTGATTTGTTCTATGCTGGCTTCTTGAAGTATTCTACATTACAAACAACCTTGGAAAGACAATGATAGTTTTGCTCTCTAGCACAAAGGGCAGGTTTGCTTATATCGTTGGAAGATGGAGGCAGTGTCTACTCGCAGCATAAGGGCAGACATGTTTACTGTCCAGTCTAATAAGGCTATATGCTGCTCACTGGAGAATGTTTATGGTCCCTAACATCAGGGTTCCTCTCCTCTCATCCCATCTGTGTATGCCCACATTACCTGGTCCATATTGGGGAATTGGGGCTTAGGACAATGGTACAGAAATTAAAGATGCTCTTTGCTGGTGTTACTTAAATACCTTTGTCTCTAACCAGAAGGGAATGGGCATCATAGGGCTGGATGTGAAAAATATGAGGAAATTAGGACCCTGAGATCCAGAGTGCTAGCCCAAACTGTGAAGTCTGTAGTAATCCTCATTTGGTGAGAGTGGTTCAGTGAGCTAGGTAGTGGCTACAGGAGGAAGGTGGAGAATAAGTTGGTAGAGGAAAGAAGATTCCGGAGATCTCAAAGCAACCTAAAGTCATTCATGCTTATTGAAGCTGTAAATCATGCTAGCATGATAAACTGAAGCTTATTAGTTTCAGAGAGTTTTTGTTGTTGTTTTTGAGCCAAGTGTATGCGTCTCTGTGAGCACTTTGCTTTTAGGTCTTAAAAACCTTGTTGACATGAACTCATTGAGTGCTAGTGACAAAAACTGAGCTTATTCATTCTAGGAAAAGTGCATAACAGAGTGACATTTTGCTCACTCTAATTACACCTCCCCCCACCAGTCCAGTCTTTAATAACACTTAGGTAATTCAAATAACATACCACCAGCCTGGGACCTCTGAAGTCTTGGCTCCTTTGAGTCTTGAGTTTGAATGTATAGTGTTGTCTCCTAGAACAAGCCTTTTGCCCACATCACCCAGTTCCAGGAAAGCTTGCTGAGATGTACCCTAACTTCTATTAGCCTCATGATAAAATAATTACATTTTATTTCATACCACAGGGACTTCTATCCGGCGTCACCGAATTCCTCTCCCACCTCCTGATGATGATATGTTTTATAATGTATATCATTTCAATATCAACGTAGACATTGTATTCTATGGCCGAAAATTCAAGATTTATGACTGTGATACATTCACAAAGAACTTTTTGAGGAAAATAGGAACAAAATTGAATCCCCCAGGAGAGTGTCCAGTAGATCCTTACACAAAAATGCGGAGAGAGGTAAGAATTTATTATATATGTGAGTTCTTGTTTTCAGAAGAAACCTTTCTTTGCAGAATTAGTACTGATGCCAAGGAATTTTTGAGGCCAAAATTAATACTGTCCTTTGGGTTGGGAAAGGATGCTGAATGCTGGCCTCAGTGCAGGAATGACTCTCTCGCTCCTCTCTTTGCCACCTCCCATTCAACCTCTCTCCTCCTGTTTTCGTTTAGCCTCCCTTCAGGAAATAGTATTTAGTAAGCTACTTGAATGGGATGATTTTAGGAGCCCATGTTTAATTTTGTCATCCCTGATGGTATGTGAGTTTCATCCCTATTTCTTGATTTGTCTTTTCTGGTTTGGTACCCTATCACTCGCTGGGAAAGTCTTCAATACTGTGGCTTGAAAGAACCAAGATTTAGATATACCCCTTTTCTTCCTCCTTAGAACTCTGTAGCACTGAATACTAAAATTCTCTGGAAGAGTATAGTGGGCCATGATGCTAATGTCTCCAATTATGAGAGGATGATTGTCTTTAAGGTTTGACCCTCATTTATGAGGTCTTTTGACAGTTTTAAAAATATCCCTTCATTCCAATTTTCTATTTTCCAGAAGAATCTGAATACCCAAAAGGGCAAATATCACAGGGAAGGTCACATAACCAGCCCATCCCCTTGTTTGAACTAGAATGCAAATCTCTTTATAACTCACCTTGATTTTTATTAGTGTCATTTGTTTCCCCTTTTCATTTAATTTTATGTATTTATTTTTGGTTTGTCTCACTTGTAGCATGGTCTTGTCTCAAACTCATGATTTTCCTGTCTCTTGAATGTTGAGATTCCAAATATGTGCCCACAGTGCCTTGCTGTTACATTGTTTCAATATGACTACACACAGTAAAACACATAGACATTAAATGCACTTTTGGATGAGTCCTTTAAAAATATATGTACCCATATAACCTACATAAAAACCAAAATGTTCATCATTTTTATTCCTCCAAAAAGTCTTCTCATGGATTTTTTCTAATTAATCTCTCTCCTTACTGAAGGATTAACTACTATTCTCATCTCTATCCCTATAGATTAGTTTAATCTGATTTTAACTGTTTTCAATATGTATAATTCATTTCCTTGCAGAAAGATAACATAAATTTAGAATATAATTCTTCTTTGATCTCTCATTAAAAACAATATGTAGGCTCTTTCCTCTATACCCGCCTCTTAGCCCCAGCTGAATTATTTCATGTTGTACAATATAACCCTCTTGAGAAGTATATATATTATTGATTCTGGAATGGCTGAGGTAAAATAACTGTATTACTGTACAAAGTAATTCTTTGGCTTGATTTCATTCTCATTTCCTCAGAGTACCCTGGGTGATAAATAAAAAGTCTTTAGAACCCCTATAGAGAATCTGAAGTAAATAGATTCATATAAATTACCACGCCTTTGCATATCACTATACTTATTCACTAACAGTTGGTGTTATATGATAACGATTGTGAATGATGTATTTTATGAAATTACATAGAATACTGTGAGATTTTGTAGATTTATAAAGAAAAAGAAGTGTGTGCCAGTAATTGAGATTTAAATACAAAGAACAGTCAAGAAATGTTTTACAGTTTCCTTTCAGATCTGGAAAATCATTTTTACATTCCCTTGTGAGGGAAAAAAGTTCTTCAATAAATATAAAAATCTTTGGAAAATTAAGAGTTTAATAATAGAATTTTATGTCAACTTTTATGTATTTATTTCTTAAATGTTTGCTGCCTTGAAATGTTAAAATTGAACTATTGAACTTAAACTGGAATGGTTCCTAATAGTACATGTTCAATAATACATTGCTGAGTTCTTATTAGAAGCATATTTTGATTAATGAAAGTTTTGGTCTCATAATTTTATTTAAATTTCAAGGATAAAGTTGAGGAGCCTTGAGAAAGCCATCATGTCTTCCTTGTGTCTTGGGATGACTATACCTCAGTTGTCCTGGATAGGCACAATATTTAGGAATTGACAGAAAACTTTACATAGCCCAATTTGTAATAACCTCCTTTGCTAATACATCTTCCTTATATAACAGTATTATTTGGTTACATCAGATAGAAATGAAGCAGCTATATTCCAAAACAGGGTTGAGAAGATGCAAATTGAAGGAAGGGCTCCACCAAGGGCTATGAAGCTTATTATTCCCAAGGGCAGAGGACAGTTGAGATGGGCTTCTGTGCAGGCTGCAAATTTTCCATTTGCTTTGCTCCTCTTTCCACTGGGCATTCATGTTCTTGATACCTGAAATTTTAAATGGAATAAAACCAATATTATATTAATATATTTTGTCTTTTTACCTTCATAGAAATATAAATGAATGAGAAGTATATGTCTCTTTTTACACACACACACACACACACACACACACACACACACACACTTAAAATATAAAGATAGTTTTGTAGTTGAAGTATAATTAGCACAGAGCAAGGTGTATGGATCTTAAAGCAATATGGGTCATTGAGTTGAAAACATGTATATAACTGAGTAACAATATGAAAGTCAAGATGTAAGATAAGTTGGGCTGGGCAAGGTCCTAAGTTCAATCCCTACCAGTGCAAAAAACAAAAAGAAATATATAAGATCTCTCCATTATCTCAGAATATTCCTTTATCCACTTTGTGGGTCAAGCCTTCTGCCATCCCTTTTCTGGCCTAATGCCACATCCAGAAGTAGTTACTGTTTTTTTTTTCCCCATAGATTAGTTCTGTCTAGTCACAAACAATAATTTTAGGGCTCTGAGAAATCAGTTTTAAAAATATTTCAGAAGTGTAATTTAATGTATTAAAATAATGTTTGATAAAATATGAAAAGCTTCCTAACACTTACTTCCATATATTATTAAGGTTAAGATTGATTAGAGATGCACATATCTATGTCATAGCCACTTGAAATCTTAAAAATTGGACAGAATGCTCTATAGAAAAAATAAGATAACCTTATATCAATTGATTGCCTCAATCTCAAATGTGAGTATACAAAATCTACAACTGTTTCTGGCATTTTTTTCCATTTTCAGACATTAGAATTTGTGAATCCCTTTCGTCCTTATCAGTCCTTTGATACCCTGAAACAGTTCCTCCAGTATGATGGGAAGGTTTTGCGCTTCTTTTGCCTGTGGGATGACACAGACTCACTTTTTGGGGACCGCAGGGAATTTATCCTGCATTACTTCTTGTGTGATGATACCATTGAAATTAGAGAAGTATTGCCACACAACTCAGGCCGTGATGCTATGACATCATTCCTTCGGAGGGGTAAGGTACCGAAGGTGAGTAGTTTAGGGACAGAGAGCCCATTTTGCGTTTACTTGTGAGAAAAACAGGAAGGGCTTTTTTTTCACAGTTCTGGTACATTTTAGTTCTAATTTGGATAAATTATTTTTTATTTAATATTAATTTTTTGAAAAGGTTACTCATAACACTTATTTCTTATGCAAACAACTACTAACCATTCAGCCCTCCCAAAAGGCTCTCCCAGATTCTCAGTGGCTACTGCCAGAAGTCCTGCTGTATTGCTTAGAGGCAGGGGTAGATGAAATTTGTCTCTAAGGGTACAGTAGAATATGCTCAGCAGGTGGGCCAGGTGTTGTCAGGAAAATATATTTTTAGAATGTCTTTGAAAAAATAGGTTAAGTATGCAATAATGGTGCAGCTGACATTTGCAGTGTGTATTGACACCAGTAGCTTCGGTTTATTCATTTATTCAACATATATTTATTGAGTGCTGTGCGTCACCCCTGGGGTTACAGAGAGAAAGAAAATGGACCAAGTCCTGCTTCAAGGAATTTAGGTTCTCACTGGGGAGAGATACAAAGGTTTGGATTTTCCCTTGAAGTTCTGAGAATAGCCTGGTTTTCCAGAAGGTACTCCCCTTCCTTGGGGAGGTTTACATTTTGCAGAAGACAAAAGATGACTTCTGGCACAAAAATTGGAGAACCACAGACAGTGGCTGAGCCCCATGTTATATGCTAGTAAGTCTGGGTAGGGGACAGGTAATGATCCAAACAGTTTTCAATGTGTCTGCTTCAGTAGAGCACTGAGTAGATGGCCACCTGTAGGATGGAGGGTTAGCTGTGGTAGTACATACCTGTTATCCCAGCAGTTGGGAGGTAGAGGCACACCAATGATCAGGAATTCAAGGTCAGCCTGGGCTGCATGAGATCCATTTTCCAAAACACCAGCAAAATATGCAAAAATTTGTTTGATGAAGGGGTTGGGGGAAGTTAGGTCATTATTAGGACTGTGAAGGACATACAGAGTATGATTCAGCCCATAAGGAGGGGATATGGCAGCAGGGGAAGAGGTGGGTGGACTTTGTTTCTTCTTATGGGTGGTAGAGAAATGTCCCACAATGCATATTTCCTGCATGTGTTCCTTGAGTACGTCCTCTTTGTGTTTAGAGACATCTATCACACTTTGTCTTGATTTTGTCTTGCAGTATGGCCCACCAGGAATCTATCAACCAGGCCAGATAACAGATCGAGCAGTTCTCAATGTGTATTGTGGCTTGTCACAGTGGCGAGCAGATGGTTACATGATGGATAAATATGAGGTGAGAACCCTCATGTTTTACTGATGTTTCCATGTGACTTCACAGAAACCAGAAGAGTGGGATGAGCTACATATTCTTCCCTTGTAGAGATAATGAGTGCAATCAAGAAATATATACACTGTAATGCCATTTGTCAATAATACACATGCTTAAATATATATAGAAATGTATGTAGTACCTTGCTATGTGCAAGCACTATGATGCTAAAACAATGTTTTAGAATATTAACATTGGTTGCTTTCTGATTTTATTGTAAAATTTAGTTATAAATGATATAATTGAAGTTTTATTAATTTTTTTTCCTTTGGTAAAGAGCATCTAGTTCTTTGGAAGATCCTTGGTGCCAATGATGTGTTCCTCTGTTTTATTAGCTAGGAAAAATAAATCAAGAGTTTTACACAGACAAGGACCTGTCCATAGGAGCCACCATCAATGTGTGGGGAAGAAAAGTCCTCCTCTGTGACTGTGATGAATATACTAAAACTTATTATAAAACAAAATATGGAATTGGTAAGTGATATTTCTACCAAGTAGAAAATATTTGAAAAACTTTGATTCTTTATGTCCTAATTAATATTTTACTTTTGAGTTTCAAATATTAAGCTTATAATTGCTACCAGTTATTGTACATTTGTTATCTTTGATGCATTTATTTTCTCATGTATTTGCAACAACAGTTCTTTATGAGTACGCTCAACATCCCCATTTTAGAGGTGAATAAACTGATGCTTAGATGAGGGAGATTTTTTGGTAAAAATGCTTGCCTTGCAAACATGAGTATGTGAGTAGCATTTCAAAACTTACATAAGAGAGAGAGAGAGAGAGAAAGGAGGAGGAAGAGGAAGAAGAGATAAGAAGCTGGATATGGTTGCATGAACTTGTAACTCCAGCACTGGGGAGGCAGAGACAAGTAGATTCCTGGGGCTTGCTGGCCAACCAGTCTAGACTAATTGGCAAATTCCAACCCAGTGAGAAACTCTGTCTCAAAAAAGATATAGATGGTACCTATAGAATGACAACTAAGGTTGTCCTGTGGCCTCCATATGCATACATGTGCAGCCACACACATGAACACTCACCTTGTACACAAAACCTGAGACTTTAAAGGGGCTTTTTTGTCCAAGATCACGCAGTAAGGAGAGAAGGAGTCAAGATTTGAACATGTCTACTTGATGCTCGGAGTTTCTTTTTCTGCTTCACTAAGATAAATAGTGTTTTGGTAAGACAGTTGAACCAGAAATCTTTAACCATTTCTCTTAATTCTTGTTTAACACCATAGGTACACTTTCTTAAGTTTTCTAGAGAATGTTTTTCGTGCCAATGTTCTCTACCTTTATTGGCAAGGCTCAGCCACATTTCTAGCTTCTTCCTTCAGGATATCAGTTCTATTTCACTAAACTTAATTCAGTTCAGATGGAAAAATAGTGATTTACTAAGTACCTACTATCTCTAGGTCACTGCAGTAGGCTTAGTAGACACAAAGTTGAGGAAGAAGCTGCTCCTGGGTAAATGCCAGTTGAGTCTGTCATAGTACTTAATTTCTTTTTGTCCATTTTTTTCATTTCCTCTACAGACCTATTGTATTATGTTAAAGCAATGAGTTTGAGCCTTAAAGCCAATATGACAGTTATTGTCTCACTGCTGGGACAGAACACCAGACCAGAAGCAGCTCAACTTATAGAAAGAAAGAGTTTATCCCCACCTTACAGTTTTGAGGATAAGTTGCATCATAGTGGAGAAGGCATAGCAGGAGCAGGACACTGGCTCATTATCAGCAGGGAGAAATTAGAAAGTAAGCTCCTAATGAACACCCAGATGTCAAGGTCCACCCTTCACCCCCCAGTTACACGCTTCCTCCAGCAAGGCTCCACACCAACTGGGGATTAAGTATGAGGCTTTTCACAAACACATGAGGCAATGGGAGACATTTTACATTAGCTAGTACAATATAAGCAATATCCTTTTAAAGGAAAAATTATGTAATGCAGAATTATAATGTACTTCACATCACATTAACATTTTAATATTTTTATACCATGTTAGAATAGCCTTTTAAACTGATACTATTATATAATATTTTTGAGTTTTAATAGTGTACTTAAGTGAAAAGTGACTAGAAATTATGTCTCTGGTGGAGTCAGGAAGTGGATCAGTATTCTTTGATAGTCTTTCACTCATTTTTCCTTTTTTGGAAAAGTTAAATTAATGTACTTCATGTTATGTAGCTATTTATGGCATTTGAAAAGTTTGAATATGTGATCTTTATTTTTATTAGTGGGTATAATATGTTGATAAAATATAAGGACAAAAGTTCTGCTATATATATGTGTATAGAGAGAGAGTGAGTATTTACATTTAGCATTAAAAAGCAATTTTTTAAATAATTTTATTTCTTTTTATATTTTAATATATTTTTATTAGATATGGACAGATTTAGTATGTAAACAACATGTGCTGGTATCATTCTTTCCTTCCTCCCTGCCCCTTTTCTGAAAAGGTCTTCCTCATTGGGGATACATGTCAACCTCATGGGGATTGTGGGTCATGCATTATGGGGGCAGCAGTCAGTTATGGGGGAGAGGCAATGTCTCTGTGCAAAATGTCCCAACTTGGGGCTCTAACAATCTTTCCACCCCCTCTTCTGCAAAATTCCATGAGCCATGTTTGGTGCATTTTAGGTCTACTTCAGTGATGGGCACTTAGGCGCCTCTGGATCTCTGGTTTGGTAGGTGTTGAGTGTCCTCAGTGTCTATCTCCTTCACCCTTGTGCTGAGATCAGATTCACTAAGAAAGCAGCACTCTTGTTCATTTCCCCATTTCTTCTGTGGTTTCAGCTGGGATGGAGTGCTCTTGGTCGTTTATGTCCTCAGGTCCAGCTCTGGTCTGAAAAACAGAATCAGATTCTCCAACAGAGAGTGAAGCCAGCACCAGTTCAATGGGATAACCGTTATTAATTTAGAGAGAATTTAAAGGGTGTAGACCCTCTTATAGCCCAAGATTAATGGGAGCTTGACAACGGAAAGCAGAATTGTTATCTGGATATGATTCTTACTTGTTTCCCAGTTCCAGATATGGTTTCCTTTCCACTGAGCACATCTGGTAACCAATCCAAGAGCAGTTGGTTACCCACCATGGCTGTGTGCCACTATTGTATTTGTGTGAGCATCATGTCAGATTGTTTGCTTCTGAGTTGCTTAGACTTTGAGTTGCTCAGACAGATGTCCACTTTCCCCTGGTAGCTCATGTAAGTGCTTTCTAACACTAGATGAGCGAATTGTCTGGGGACTAGCTCTCTTCCAGATTCCAGCCAGGTCACGCCATGGTCTGTGCCAACAGCGTATGGTGTCTTCAGCAGTAGGGTCATACCATTAAACTCTAGTGAGTAATCAAGTGCTCTGACAGAAGTCTGTCTTGTTTGTTTTGGGAGATCTAGTAGGTGTCTCTGATCAACAGCTTACTGTGGATGTAGACCACATCCTGATGCAGGGAATTACAGGCCAGCACCAAGAGAAAAGAAAAAAGAAAAAGACAGAAGGACAGAGAAGAAAGAGAAAGAGGAGAAATTTAAGATTAGGCTTCATCTCACCCTCTCCAGGGCCCTTCAATTCAGGTGCTCCCCCTAAGGTTCCACCTTTTAGTCTAAATTCCAGGATATAAGATTCTATGGTACAAGTTCAATTTGGGTTCAGTTTTGTGTCCTCCCCAACACCCTTCCCCTTCCACCAAGCCCTACCCTCTCTATTGTCCAAGCCTCGAGATGCCATTCAGGTATGTGAGCAAATTGGGGTGATCCAGGTTAGGAACCAAAGATGTTTGAGACCATGTGACAATTGTCTTTCTGTGACTGTGTGAGTTCACTTAGTATGATCTGTTCCAAGTTTGACCATTTTTTCTACAAATTTCATTGTGTCGTTTTTTTCTTAGTGCCGAGTAGAATTCCATCATGTAGATATACCACATTTTAGTTATCCATTCATCCAATGATGGGCACCTGGGTTGATTCCAGTTCTTAGCTATTATGAATTGAGCAGCTATAAACATGGTAGAGCAAATATCTCTGAAATGAGGAGTGGAGCTTTTAGGGTAAATGCCCAGTAAGGGAATAACAGGGTCTGTTGGTAACTCTTTTTCAGGAGTTTCCATATTTCTTTCCATAGTGGTTGTACCAGTTTACATTCCCACCAACAGTGAATTAGAGTTCCTATTTCTCCACAATCTTGCCATCATTTGTTTTCATTCGATTTTTTTTTAATATTTGCCATCCTTACTGCGGTAAGGAGGAATTTCATAATTGTTTTCATTTGTATTTCCCTAATGATTAGGGATGTCGAACATTTTCTTAAGTGTGTGTTAGCCAGTTGTAATTCTTCCTCTGAGAATTCCCTATTCAGTTCTTTGCTCTACTTTTGGAGTGGGTTGTTTGTTTTTTTTTTATTGTTTAGTTTTTTTAGTTCTTTGTAGATTATAGATATTAGGCTTCTGTCAGTGGTATAGCTAGTGAATATTTTCTCCGATTCAGTGGGTAATCTATTGGCTCTGCTTATGGTATGTTTGCCTGTGCAAAAGCTTTTTAGCTTCATGAGATCCCATTGGTTGAGTGCTTGTTTAATTTCCTGGGCTACTGGGGTTTTCTTCAGGAAGTCTTTTCCCAGTCCTATCTCATGGAGAGTGCCTCCTGTTTTTTCTTCCAGTAGTTGAAGAGTTTCAGGTCTTATATTGAGGTCTTTAATCTATTTGGACTTGATTTTTGTATATGATGAAATGAGTGAGTCAAATTTCAATTTTTTTCATATGGTCATCCAATTTGTTCAACATCATTTGTTGAAGATGCTGTCTTTTCTCCATTCTACATTATTGGCACCTTTGTCAAAGATCAAGCAGCTATAGTTACTTGACCTAAGTTCTGGGTCTTCAATTCTGTTCATTGATCTATATTTCTATTTTTATTCTAGTACCATGCTTTATTTGTCCCCATGGCTTTGTAATATAGCTGTAGCTTAGGTATGGTGATACCACCAGAGGTGTTTTTTTTTTTTTTCCTGAGGATAGGTTTGGATATCTGAGGCCTTCTGCCATTACATATAAATTTTGAGATCATTTTTTTCCATCTCTGTGCAGAATGATGGTATTGAATTAAAGCTGTACATTGCTTTTGGTAGAATTGCCATTTTCACAATAATAATTCTACCTATCGAGGTGCATGGGACATCTTTCCATCTTCTCAAGTTCTCCTCAATTTCATTCTTGAGTTTTTTTTTTTAATGTTTTCATTCTTTCACATCCTTGGTTAGCATTATTCCAAGATATTTAATTTTTTTGTTGCTATTGAAAATGAGACAACCTCACTCATTTCTTTCTCTGTATATTTGTCCTTTGAATATAGAAAAGCTACTGATTTGTGTGCATTAATTTTGTATCCTGCCACTTTCCTTTTCCTTTATCACCTTTGGAAGTTTTGAGGAGGAGACTTTTGGGTCACTTATATTATAGGATTTTCAAATAGGGCTAACTTGACATCTTCTTTTCCAATTTGAATCCCTTTTATTTCTTTCTCCTGACTTATAGCTAGGGCTAGTACTTCTAGTACTATGTTGAAGAACAGTGGTGAGAGTGGGCACTCCTGTCTTGTTCCTGATCTCAGTAGGAACTCCTTGAGTTTTTCCCCATTAAGTATTATTTTGGCTTTAGGAGCTTTATATATAGCCTTTATTGTGTTGAGATGCCTATTCTTTCCAGTGTTTTAATCATGAAATGGTGTTGTATTTGGTCAAAGGCCTTCTTTGTATCAATTGAGATGATCATGTGGTTCTTATGGTTAAGTTTATTTATGTGGTGTATTACGTTGACTGATTTCCATATGTTAAACCATCCCTACATCCCTGGGATGAAGCCTACTTAGTCAAGGTGGATAATGCTTTTGATGTGTTGTTGAATTCAGTTTGCAAGGATTTTGTTCAGGATCTTTGCATCTAAGTTCATTATTAATATCGGCCCATAGTTTTCTTTCCTTGTTGGTTCTCTGTCTGGTTTTGGTATTAGGGTGGTGCTAGCTTCATCAAAGGAGTCAGGGAGGATTCCCTGGTCTGCAGTTATGTGAAACAGTTTGAAAAAAATTGGTTTCAGTTCTTCAATGAAGGTTTGATAGAATTCAGCTGAGAAGCCATCCATTCCTGGTCTTTTCTTTTTGGGGAGGTTTTTAATTATCTTTTCAATCTCCATTGATGTGATAGGTTTGTTTAGGAGATTAATATGCTCTGAGCTTACTTTTGGTAGGTGGTATGTGTCTAGGAATTCATCCATTTCTTCCAGATTATTCAATTTTGTGGAGTAGAGGTTTTGGAAGTATGCCCTGATGATTCTTCCAATTTCATTGATGTCTGTTGTGATCTCTCCTTTTTTATTTTTTTTTTTTTTTTTTTTTTTTTTTTGGTTTTTCGAGGTAGGGTTTCACTCTGGTCCAGGCTGACCTGGAATTAACTATGTAGTCTCAGGGTGGCCTCGAACTCTCAGCGATCCTCCTACCTCTGCCTCCCGAGTGCTGGGATTAAATTGTTTTCTTTTTTATTTCTGATTTTGTTAATTTAAGACTTCTTTTTTTTTTTGCTTGATCAAATTGGCCAGGGTGTTGTTAATCTTGTTTAGTTTTTCAAAGAATCAGGTCTTCAGTTCATCAAAATTTTAAAAATTGTTTTCTTAGTTTCCAATTTATTAATTTCTGCTCTAATCTTGATTATTTTTTTTTCCATCTGGAGTTCTTTGGGTTGGATTCTTCTTCATTTACCAGTGCATTCAAGTGTACAGTCAGGTTATTAATTTGGGATCTCTCTGTCTTTGTAATGAAGGCATTTAGTCCTATGAATTTTCCCCTTATGACTGCCTTCATTATGTCCCATATGTTTTGGTAGGTTGTGTTTTCATTATCATTGAATTCTAGGAATTTTTTAATTTCTTTTTTGATTTCTTCCATGATCATTCATTGTTTAAAAGTGTGTTATTTAGTCTCCAGGGGCTGGTGGAGCTTTTGATGTGTCTCTTGTAATTTCTAGCTTTAAAACATTGTGATCTGACATGATGCAGGAAGTTACTTCAATTTTCCTGAATTTATGGAGGCACATTTTGTGGGCTAATATATTGTCTATTTTAGAGAAGGTTCCATGGAATGTTGAGAAGAATGTGTATTCTGCAGAGTTGTGGTGGAAAGTTCTGTGGATATCCATTAGGTCTAGTTGATCTATGATGTTATTGAGCTCTATTATTTCTCTGTTGATTTTCTGCTTGGATGATCTGTCTGTTGATGATTGTGGAGTACTGAAGTCTCTTACTATGATGGTGTTGGTGTTTATTTCTGTTTTATTGCTGAGTAGATTTTGTTTTATAAACTGTGGTGCACCTGTGTTTGGTACATATATATTTATGATTGTTATGTGCTCATATTAGATCATTCCGTTGATGAGTAAGAAGTGGCCTTCTTTGTCCTTTTTGATTACTTTTGTTTTGAAGTCTATTTTATTGGATATTAATATAGCAACACCCACTTGTTTTTATTTCCAGTTGTTTAGACTATCATTTTCCAATCTTTCACCCTAAGGAGGCATCTATCTTTAGTGGTGAGTGGGTTTCTTGAAGACAGCAGATAGAAGGATCCAGTTTTTTTATCCACCCTGATAACCTATGTCTTCTTTTTTTTTTTTTTCAAGGTAGGGTCCCACTCTAGCCCAGGCTGACCTGGAATTCACTCTGTATTTTCAGAGTGGCCTCAAACTCATGGTGATCCTCCTACGTCTGCCTCCCCAGTGCTGGGATTAAAGATGTGTGCCAGCATGCCTGGCTAACCTTTGTCTTTTGATGGGTGAGTTAAGACCATTAATATTTAAGGTTATTTCTGTGAGGCTTGAATTAATCTCTGCCATGATGAGGTGTCTTATGGGGTTTGGTGCTTTCCTGTGTTTTGTACTGTGGTAGTTTGAATAGATGGCTCCCGATATATTCAGTGTTTCATTAGCTTATAGTTTGGATCTGCAGCCACTTGGCTGGAGGCAATGTCACTGGGCCTATCT
This sequence comes from Orientallactaga sibirica, assembly GCA_036365145.1. Classification (NCBI taxonomy): domain Eukaryota; kingdom Metazoa; phylum Chordata; class Mammalia; order Rodentia; family Dipodidae; genus Orientallactaga; species Orientallactaga sibirica. The sequence continues at coordinate 8,174,982 of JAEOAD010000372.1, read as the reverse complement.
TAAGATGTGCTGGAGGGTTTGAGATTTGAATCTAAAGATATGAAAAGTGTGCCTAGCTGGAGTTCCTGAAGTGAGTTGTGCTGTGTGCTTTTGGCTTATGGTTTCTCTCTTTGTGTTTGTTCCTGTGAAAGCAGGCCAGCTTCTTCTGCCATTATGGAATTTCCCCTGAGTCTGTAAGATTCAATAAATGTCCCTTCCTCCATAACTGTGCCTGGTCTGGAAGTTCATCTAAAGCTGCCTGCTACAGAAGTTGGTACCAAGAGTGTGGTGAGATAAATCTGATCATGTGGATGTTGTTCTTTTGGAACCTTTGTTTTGGAGGAATGGGCATGAACTTGGTGCTTACAACTCAAGATGCCTTCTGGAATGGTAAGCCACATTTTATGGACTATTCTGATGAGAGTTTGAGAATGCTAAATGCAAACAGTATTGAACTGTGAGGCTTGGCTTATGAGCTTTCTAAGGGGAAGGAAAGACTACAGAGGACTTTGTTGGAACTGGGCTACTGACATAAGGGCTGGCTGCCTTCTGCTGCCCAGGCCCAGAAAGTTTGATCATGGTTAAATTTGTAATGGACTGATGTGTTTGGCTAAAGATATTGGACTGAACGATTTAAGATTTTAAATTGGAAAACCTCAAGCAAGTTAAAATCACAGGTACTGAGTCTGGTTTTAGAATACTAAATCTGATTTTGTCAAACACATTAGCAATATTAAGGAAGATGGCCTCACTGCTTGACATTAAAACAATGGAAATGATGCCTGAGGAAAGACTGTTAGAAATACAAACTCTTTTGGAAAGAGTTGACTGGAGAAGGAACCTGCTTTTCAAGGTTTCAATGTATTTTGTCCCTAAATTAAAAATATGATTGTGTCATGCCCACCTGGTATTAGTTTTGGAAGCATGAAAAATATGTGGAGTGGTCATGAATTGCACACGGTTCTGGGAGTCGCTTCTGAGATGCAGCATGAGGCAGGGTGTGATGCCCTGATAGGCTGAGAGCCTTTGAAAGATGGACTGTGGTTTACATGGAGACCTGTAGATGTTTTGGACATATCAGGACTATGAAAGGGCTACCATAGAGTGCAGTATTGGCCTGAGATGAAAGTTTTCCCTGGCTACTCTGCCCAGCTAGAGGGACAAAATTGGAAAACCTGAAGACTGTCAGTCTCTGGTTATATTGAACTTGAAATGCAGAAGTTTGATGATTGCTTGATGGTGGTTTAATTTACATTGTTCTAGTCTCTCCTTGCTATGCCTTGTACCAGTTGAAAATGTTTATTCTATGCCTTTATATGTTAAAAGTATCATGTGGTTTGCTTTTACATGACTCACTATCTTAAGTTGGTCAAGACTGTGGGGACCTTTGTAATTGGACTGAATACAATTTACAATGTGTGATAGTTATAAATCTTTTGGGGGCCAGGGGCGGAATATGGTAATTTAAATAGATGGCCCCCAATATATTCAGTGTTTTATTAGCTTATAGTTTGGATCCACAGCCACCTGGCTGGAGGCAATGTCACTGGGCCTATCTTAAGGTGTGATGATGGGTTTGAGATTTCGATCTAAAAATATACAAAGTGTGCCTAGCTGGAGTTCCTAAAGTGTACTGTGCTGTGTGCTTTTGGCTTATGGCTTCTCTCTTTGTGTTTGTTTCTGTGAAAGCAGGCCAGCTTCTGCCATTATGGAACTTCCCCTGGATCTGTAAACATCAATAAATATCCCTTCCTCCATAACTGTGCCTACTCTGGAAGTTTATCTCAACGAACCTAAAGCTGTCTGATACATGTACTATTTTGAGTCTGGTCTATTTTGGTTATTGTGATCTTCTTGTTGGCTCTTGAGATTGGTTGTTTGAGTATTCTGTGTGAAGTATTCCCTCAAATATTCTCTGTAAGTTTGGCTTTGAGTTCATATAATCATAGAGTTGACTTTTTTCATGGAAAGTTTTTCTTTTACCATCTATTATGGGGGATACTTTTGCTGGGTAGAGTAGCTTGGATTGAAAGCCATAGTTTTTTAGACTTTGAAGTGTTCCATTCCAGGCCCTTCTGGCTTTCAGGGTTTCCGTTGAGAAATCTGATGTAATTCTGATGGGATTGCCTTTTTATGTGATGAGTTTTTCTCTCTTGCTACTTTTAACATGCTATCTTTGTTTTCATTAAGATTTTTAAATATGATGTGCCTCTGAGAGTTTCTTTTTTGGTCTTGTCAGTTTGGTGTTCTGTGGGCTTCTTGTATCTGGATGGGCCTCTCTTTTGAGAGATTCAGAAAATTTTCTTCAATAATTTTGTTGAATATGTTCTCTATGCCTCTGGCCTGGATTTCCTCTCCTTTTGGTATACCCATGATCCGGATGTTTCGTCATTTTATGGTATCCCACAGTTCCTTCCTGTTCTGTTGACTTGATTTTTTGAACTTAGCCAAGTTTTTAGCCTTCCAATCATTTTCTTCTGTCTTGTCTCCAGGTCAGAGGCTGTGTCTTCCACGTGAGTAACTGTTGGTGAGGGGTTCTAGAGAGGTTTTTATAATTTTATTTGATTTTTGTTTTCTGTTATTTTGCATTGTGTACATCTCTTTTTTGTACAATTTCAGTTTGAGTTCTTATTTTCTTGGATGCTTCCTGGAATTCATTCTTGTATTTGATCAAGTCTTCATTAAGCTTAATCAACTGCTTGTTGAGATCTTCCATTTCTTGACTCACCTTCGATTTATTCATATCTCTTTGGAGGGTTCTAATTTTTTCTTCAATCAAGTTAAACCTGCTCTCAAAAGCTGAACACTCTGTTCAATTTCATTGATACAATTGTTGGTTCTTTGATGGTTTGCTTCCAGTTCAGCAATTTGTTTTTGATCAGGGTCTCATTGGTTGCTGTGTTTTCATTTTGGGAATGAATTTCTGTTAATTTCTCTATGATTTCATTGGAGGCTTCTATTTTAGGACTAGGCATTCTTGGTGGAGATCTCTCAGTTTTCTGACTTTCTTTGGCTTTTTTGCATTGTTGTTGTGTGGTCTACCCAATTTAGGAAGACTCTTTATTTTATTGAGGAGGAAACAAGTTTTTGTCCTTTGGCCAGTGCACCCTCTGACTCAGGTGAACAGGGATGTTGGTACCCAGTGGCCAGTCAGGATACCAGAGCAAAAGGCCTGATTCCTCAGCTCACACAGAAACCAGGCCTCCCAAAGCAAGGCTCAATGGGACTTACCAGTACCAGGGGACTGGGAGGAGGAAGGGAACAGGATCTGGCCTCCTCACTCTGTGCTCTGCCAGCCTACACATACTCCAGTCCAGGGAACCTGGACCAGGGAACTGGGAGGAGCCTGGCCTGCTCACTCCACACTGCTGCATGGTGCAGAGAACCCAGACCAGGGAGGTGGGAGGAGCCATGAAACGGGGCTGGCCTACTCACTCCACACCTTCGAGCCTGCCTGCACACTGTCTTGTGCAGGGAACCCAGACCAGGGAGCTTGGAGCAGCATTGCCTGCTCACTCCACACTGCTGTCTGCACACTGTCTATGCAAGAAACACAGACCAGGGAACTGGGAGAAGCCGGGAAACAGGTGTTTAGCCTACTCACTCCACACCACCATGCCTGCACGCACATTATCGTCCATGCACGGAACCCTGAGCAGGGCTAAAAAGCTATTTTGATTCTTTTTTCAGTATTAATGTGGTGGTGAGGGTAACTTTGATTATAATTCATTTCTTTCTAAAATTTTCTAGGACAGGTAGAATTTTGTATATTATATTTTAATATCCTTGAAGTCCAAACCAGAAAGTGTGTCATAATTATGGTCCTGTCAGTAACTTCCTTTTCAGTTATTATAGTCAGTAGAATACTTGGGAATCTTTACTGTGTAACATGCAGGAAGGAGGTGACAACAAACAGCAGAGCTAGGGACATATGAAGTAGGAAGCTAGTAGAAGATTTCTCTTCTTTTCTTTTTTCTTCTTTTTTCAAGGTAGGGTCTTGCTCTAGCCCAGGCTGTTCTGGATTCACTAGGTAGTTTCAAGATGGCCTGAAACTCATGGTGATCCTCCTACTTTGGCCTCTCAAGTATTGGGTTAAAGGCATGGGCCACCACACCTGGCCTTGGAGATTTCTTTAAAAAAATTAAAAAAATTATGAGGAAGGAGAGAGAGAGAAAAATTGAGAATGGGTACACCAGGGCCTCTAGCTGATGCAAACAAACTCCACATGCATGTACCACTTTGTGCATCTGGCCTCAACTGCTGAGCCATCTCTTCAGACAATATTTCTTTTTTTATTGATAATTTTCCATACATGTACATAATATGTTTATCATAATCTCCTTTCACTATTTCCTTTTGAACCCCTCCTCCATACCTCTTGCACACAACCCGTTCTTTTCCAATTAGATCTTTTTATAGTTTGATATCCTTTTCTTTGCCTTCCTCAATCATTCATGTTGAGATGCTGATGGAAGCAATATTGTACAGGCAGAAGCAGCAGCCACTGTGAGGTCATGAATGCAATGGCCATGTCATGATTATAAGACAGCATTTCAAAGCATTCCTGATCCTTTGTGTTTTACATTCTTTCCACCTCTTCCACAATATTTCCTGACCATTAGTAGGTGTAATAAACATGGCTCATTTGTTGATGAGCACTTAACTGTCACTTCCCAGCACTTCATTGAGTCTTCAGTTTCCCCAGTAGTTATCATCATCTGCAAAAAGAAGCTTTTCTGACCAAATGTAGCACTTATCTTTGGACATGAACACAAATATTTAGAGAGTATTTTGATGAGTTCAACATATCCATGTAGCAAAACAACAGTGGTAACATCTCCCTAGGGCCGAAGACCTTTCCAACCATTGGCTTTTTACTAGATTCTCAGTATTTGGCACAAATCCCCTTCTATGGAGTGGGCCTCAAATCTATTGAGTAGGTTAGATACCACATGACAGTCAATCATTACACCATTGCACATCTTGACTGGGTAGTTGGTCGTGTAGCTTACAGGGTCCACTTCTCAGTAAGACTGTAGATGATTATTCTCCCAGGGGAAAATCTCTATTGCATTATCCAGCCTTAGTGTGTTAGAACCTTGCCTTACCTTGTGGAACCTCAACTTATTTGGGGGGGATTAAAAATGGCAGATAAAGATAAGGACTTGGCCTCAATCTCCAGAATGGTGCATGGGTGACTTTTCTATTTATGTAGAAGTAGAGGACTTGATGGGATTCTGAGAGACTTTTGAGTCCCTGTGTAGACCCAATCCTGTAGAAAAATGATATTCCTTTATATATTTAAGGACTCAAAGGAGAAGGCAATTCCATAGATGTCCTGTGTATATCACAGCCAAGTGTAATACTGAGTTAGGTAGAGTAGCAGTCGGGCTGGTACTGACTTGGTGCTATGCTTTAGTTGGTCACTATCAATGTGGTGAACCCAAGTTGAGTTCTGTTGAGATTTTCTATTGTGTGAAGGATGTGAAAAACACTTGGTGCTCTGAAGGGCCCTTTTTGCATTAAAGAGACAGACAAGATTTGAATGTAAATTGTTTTTACCTAGAAATTTCTGCCTTGGGTTATTTTTGTTTCTGTTTGAGGATTTTATTTTCTTTTGTTCTTCATCTCTTTTCTTTTTCTTGAGGCATGGTCTTGCTATGTAGCCCTAGAAGGGCTAGTCTCACTATGCAATCCAAGCTTTCCTCGAACTCACAGCAACCCTCTTGCCCTCAGCCTCCCAAGTGTTGGGATTGCAGGCATGTATTTCCAAGCACAGCTTATAACAGGATTTTCTTTTTTTTTTAAATCCATATGAATTTTTATTTTTTTATATTGTCAAAAGTGGAATTTTGATTTTCAGAGATATGGATTCAAATGCGTACATTACCTTGATAGTATTAACATTTCGACAACATGCCTTCTAACCTATGAACACAAGATGTCTTGCCTGTTTTCTTTTTCACTTTTTTCTTCCAAAGCAACATCTCACTCTTGTGCAGGCTGACCTGGAACTCACTCTGTATTCCCAGCTGGCCTCAAACTCATGCCTCCTGAGTGCTGAGATTAAAGGTGTGAGCCACTGCACTTGGCCCAACGCAGAATAATATACTTTATATCTTTTGTGTTGTTTAATAATTTTAGCAGTGTCTTGTTGTTTTCGATATAAAATCTTTTTGTTTCCCTGATTATAATTGTTTCCATGTATTTTATTCTTTTGATGCTATTGTAGATAGAATTCCTAACTTCCTTTTAACATAATTTGTTGTTAATGTATAAAAACACCTTCTTTTTGCCCAATAACTTTTTTTATGATTTAACTAATAGCTTCGGAGAAAAAGATATAAAAGCTTAGAATACATTGTGGCATCTCACAGTTTTTCTTTTTAATTTTCTCTCTTTTTTTATTAGGTAGAAACTTTGTATGGATACATCATGTGTTGGTACCATCATTTCCGTTCTCCCTGTCCCCACTCCACTGAGGGCCCTCTTTAGTTAGACTGCTGGTATTCACCATGGAGTTGTGGGTTATGAGTTGTGAGAGCAACAGTCAGTCATGGTGAAGGGCAATGCATCTGGATATTCCCTCCCACATTGTAGCTCTTACATTCTTTTCATCCCCTCTTCTACAAAATTCTATGAGCCTTGGAAAAATATGGAACATTTTATGAATTTGTGTTTCATTCTTGTGTAGGGCCATGCTAATCTTCTCTGTATCATTCCAATTTTAGGATATGTGCTGCCCAAGCAAGCACAAAGGGATTATTTTCTGATCATTGATTCTTAGTGGCTTGAAAAACAAACCTAGTCACATGATCATTGATTCCTATTGCTTTTAAACATGTGTCGGCTATATACTGAGATTAAGGTTGAGCAAAAATCATAAAGCGCACTCATATCTGGTTATTTCTGAACTCTCAGGAATACAAGAATCAGGGCTCCTGAGAAGATAATTTAATGATTATGTGAGGAACTTGGCCACCCCATATTATAGCAACAGGGATAGAATTGGTTTGTGGTCTCATCACATGTTCTTGATGGACCTAACACTCTGCTTCTTTCACCTCTCCTATAACATGAAGAGGGTTGAGGATTAGAGGGCTCCCAAGGACTACCATCATGTGATTCACTAATTATTTTCCTTTTAGTATATGATTACTGAAATCATTTGACATAGGTTTTCAGTATAAACAGAAGTGGATTTACCTTTTAGTTAATAAAATTTAATTTTCAAGGTTCTTCCTTTTCAGGGCTTCTAGTCCAAAACCCTGGCCTAATTTTGACTTAGTAATTTGGCATTTTGTTTTGTCTTGAAGAGCTTCTTCCAAATTGTATCATTTTCTAGTTTCTCAAAGCCTGGAACCCTCTCTGGGTTACTAGATCATGGGAGATGAAATTTGATGTAATTAATTACTTTTCCCAGTAGTGTTTTCACCAAATTTGTGAATAGAAAATCTCTTTGAATGATTATTAGATTAGATTCTTTTTTCTTTTTTTTTTTTTTGCACAAACTCCCTACAATTTGTTGGAACCTAGTCAGTCATGGGTAGACATTCAATCTGTTCATACAAGTCATTTATAATTGGAGGATTCAGAATATTTTGAAGATAGGTATACCTCAGGGTCTAGTAAAATAGCAGATGCTTTGCACAAAATGTGTGTCTTTTCATTTATCAACAATATTTCTGGCCACCTGAAACATGCAGGATGCTAGAATGATGAAAAACCAGTGATGAACAACTTGTCATTCATGTGTGAGTTCACAGCTTTCTATGTGAGCTACCCAGAGAAATATGATTTAAAGTTGGATCTTGAGCCAGGGTTTCCAAAAAGATCTATGTGGTGTTATAAACATTAGGGTTGATGGAGTAGAACAGTTCTAGGCTTTTATACACTAGATGGCACTGTGGGTGCAGAAGAAACCTCTAATTTGGTTCTTTTGTTACTTAAATCTGTTACAACAATTATGTAGTTGAGAAAACAACACTATATTATGACTTGTAATGGGAGGTATAGAATATATTCTTAATCACTGTGTGATTCAGTATGTGTCTTCTTTTGGTGAGAATACTCAGCTTAGTATGTCTGTATCCTCTGTTGGAGGAAACTGTTCAAGATCCAAATTTCTTATAATTATATAGAGTTTGCCTGCCATCTCTATGGTGCTTGCCCAAAAACAAAGGTATCGGACAGTGATATGTTTGATAGAGTCTATTGCAATTGTAATTCCAACATGTAAGCTTTCCTCTTATCACCAATGGACTATTCTTTATCATCACAAAATGAGCTTTTGGAGAGGCTCACAAATCTTTCTGTATGGACAGGCTGGCTGTCCCTTTTGACTGAGCTAGTGTGAAATATTTGATGTCAGTCTCTTTGTCAACATGTCTGCTGTGAACAGTTTCTGTTAGAATGGAACAATACTCTTTTGGGGATTGTGCTTAGGGAAATTTCACACAAAGACAGGTCGGAAGTCTAAGGAAAGGGAAAACTGAAAATGCTTTCAAATCACAATTAGAAATGGCTTCAAACCTTTAGCCATTTGATCAATTAAAAAATCCATTTCAATTTTTAGCATTAGGTTGTCCTAGATGACAAATTGTTGTGCATTTTTTTTCCTTAATGGTGTGTACTAAAATCTTTTCTTCTATTTGAGCTGTGACAATAGAAAGGAAATCTTTATGTGAAATTCCTTTTGTTCACAGTTGAAATACCCATCAAGCTTGAGGAAGATGTGGAAAGTAGATTGGCTGGTTTTATTTTGTTTTAGGAAAGATTCCAGCATCATCTTTGCCATTTGTGGTGGGTCAAGATAGATTAAGTCAATGTAATTTGCTCTGGAAGGCACAGTTGGTTGTCAGAGATGGTACAACCTCATGAATAATTACCCAAGAGCTTCTAGAGCTATTATAAATATTCCCCTTGCCTCTCCTTCCTCATAGATGATAGGTAAATAATAAAATCATATTTACCACTTAGCATTCCCTTTGACAGAGTAGGCAGATGGAGATCTTAAAAGGTTTGGGAGTTTTGCTGTTTTTTTTTTTTTTTTTTTTTGCTTCATTACATATAGTTGCAATCTTTACTTGAACTATAACATGAGTTACCTGGAGCTGTGGCTGGTGAGAAGAAATTGTATTTTTTGTTGGTTTTCTAACTACATGGTGAAGTGTAGTGTCCTAGAGTTGAATTTCAGGCAAGGAAGGGGACTAAAAGCTTGGCCAAGGAGAAAGAGCTGGCCAACGGGGTGAGGTTAAAGGGGAAATAGTCATGTATCATTTTAATTGGGAAAAGATTTTATTAGTGACTATTGTCTGAAGATAGGGAGAGGGATAAATTACAGGTTAAAATATTGCATGGGTGGTATAAAGTTTTAAGTTTGAATTATATCATTGGAAAAAACAAGAGCAAAATAATACTCAGAAATGTGGATGTGATGACAAAAAATAAATGTTTTTACTTATTTGACACAGATCCCATTTTTCTTCTTTTGACCAAGTGGTGATTATTAAGCGAATTCTGTGGGCTTTAGAAATATGATTGAAACCTGCTCTCACAGGATTTTGCCATGTTTTGTTTGAAAGAGTTTAAAATAGTCTACAAAGATCTCCATGTTCATCTTAAAATCATAACAAGCCTTTCAAAACAGCCATAATCAGGGCAAGAAAAATATTGATGTTTTGTTTGCCTGTGTTTTGTTATAGAGAACTTTACTGCCATTTCGTGCAAGCCGCCTCCTCTTCCAAAAATAGAAAGGAAATTTCCACCTTATACTGGCTTTGGCTCTGAAGAGGATTCTCTACGTTCCTGCATAGGCCTTAAGCCTACACCTCACCGGAAGAACTTCAAGAAATTCATGAAACAAGACAGGTGCTTGAGGACTGTGATTGTAGTTCTTGTCTTTCCCAATGTGTTTGGGGTTTATGACATTGCCCTCATGTTGTAACAGGTGTCATGTAGCTCATCTGATTTTTTAGCCCAGGGATGTGTTGCTCTAGCTTTTTAATGAAATTGTTTAATATACAGGTATTGCTAGCTTCTTAATATACAAGTATTGCTAGCCATTTGGAGGACCCTAAAGTCATACTATCCCCCTATGTTGTCTTTTGATATCTTTTTTGTTTTTCTCCTGAAGATAGTCCCTGAAAATAACATAGAGGAGGAGTCAGCAGATTGCAAGGTCCAGAGAATAAATACTTTTGGCTTTGTGGAACATACGGTCTCTGTCACAACCACTCAGCTATGCCATTGTAGCGTGAAAACTACATGGACAGAATGCAAACATGTGTGACTGTGTTCCAATAAAATTTTTATGGACACTGACATTTGAATTTCATATAATTTTTACATACAACAAAATATTATTCTTTTGATTTTTTTCAACCATTTAAAAATGTACAAACCATTCTTAGCTCAAAGGCATACAAACACAGGTGGCCAGCTGGATCTGTCTCATAGACTATGGTTTTGCCAGCCCCTGCTGTAGAGATTGCAATAACTTATAAGGGTTTTTCAAAATGTTATCTTGGCAATTAACATTGTTTTGACTTGAGAGGCTTCGTTGAGTTCAGTAACAATAGATTGCTCATATGGTTGAATATAGTTTCAAAAGATTGTTTTTCAAAAGCACCCCTAATATACATGAGGACAATCTCCTGAATGATACATTTAGAATGTAGGTACTTGGCTATGGCTACTTCCTCTATAGGGAGAGCAGACCCTGGAGAAAGAAGTCAGGGGAAATGATGGGGAAATATTGCAGATGCTAGAGTAGAATGTAAGCTAAAATTGTGCTTCTCTGTGAGGGAGATAATGGGCTGGAAGATCATGGGAGAAAAATGATAAAGGGAACATGTATTAAGACTAAGAGAACAAGAGAAAGATAGCATCCTGACTTTGGCAAATTGAATGGGGTCACATGCTGTTGAGAATTTGAAGGAGAGAGAATAATAGTTGAAGTATGTAAAAGTAGTTGAACTCTCTTACTGTGAATTCTACAAAATGTTGGAAGTTATGCCTTTACCATGACATTATATCCTTTGTCTTTCAAGAAATACTCTTTTATTTTTAAAGACTTTGGAGTTTTATTTAAGTTTTCTGAAGTGTAGTCCCTATACTTGTTGGAAATGCTAATTCTTTTGTCTTCCTCCAGATGAAATGAGAAAGAAGTGCGGGAGGATGAGGCACTGCAGTGTTTGCACACATACTTAGGGGGATGTTTGAGAATCACCAATTTCACACCGACTTATTCTCCATGCCCCTTGTTGATAACAGTGTTGTAGAAGTTCCAGGGTAGACGTTTTGGTGGACAGTTTTTCACTAACTGCTGTTTTTAAGGGCAGCTGCCCAGAGAAGGTGGGCAGGAAAAAGTCCCTATTATAAAAAGACAGGGAACTTTTCTCATTTCTCATAAATAAACAAGATGAAATATTATCCAGGGTGTTGCTTCTGGAACCCAGGGGAAAACAGTTATGTTTTTGTGGGTAGTTGACTTAGTCTTTCTTTCTGTCTGCATTGTGTAAACTTGCCTTCAGAATACTGACTGTAGGTGAATATCACACTGTCATGGATAGGGGATGGGGACATAGGCACAGATATCTCCAATTTCATTTCTTTTTGCCCATGGCTTGTTTTGTGTCAGGAATATACTCCTGTCAAGCTTCTCTTAAACAGTGACCTTGTTTCCATAGTAACAAGCACATACCCAGCTGGAGACTCATGCATGAGCTTGAATGACCCTAGGGTTCAATACTGTGAGATCCTAAGGAAGATGATCTCACAAATCATACAAAGGACAGTTTCTTAGTACAGATAAAGAAACTGGTTTGGATGAAATTGTATATGGCATAATGATTTTGTATATTGTTATTAAAAGAAATTTACTGGATGCTTTTGTTAGGAGGTTAATGTCTAATGTGAATCATTAGAGAAAGTCATTTCAAATTAAAGCATATGAAGATTTTGGTGGGCATGAAGATCTTTACTGTCTGGTTAGAATTGCTTTCATGGCCTTCTGGACAGATTGTCTAGTTTGATTTGGTAGAACCAGAATCTTTTTCTTACTGAGTATCTTTCTTACCTGCCTAGGGCTAAAGTAATTACTTTGTTCTCTGTGTGCCCACAATATTCTGTTGATTATATTTCAAATAATAGGCATTGTACAATTATTTAGTGAGCAATTTATTGTGTTTATGACTTTATAATTCTTGATTTCATTTAATCTTCAAATCAGCCACGGAAGAACATAGATCATATTATTGCATCCATTCCTCAAATGAGGAAACTGAAGCTCAGAAAAACTGCTAATTTTTAGTTGAATTAAGAACTGAATCCAGAGAAAGCTGACTTAGGAAGTTTACCTTGATTGCCATAGAATCTATCCACATCATGTATCTTGAAGATTACTCATTTATGTAAATTTTGGGCTCTCCTAGACTAAGAGCTCATTGAGGCCAGAGACTGGCTTATTGTTTCCTCTAAGAATTACAATGAAAGCTGTGCACTTGAGGACTGGCTGATATTTTACCCAATATGCAAAGGTGTGATTGAGTGTGTGAGTAGAGTAGTAGGATATTCAACAACCCAGTTACAATCCAATTAAGAAATGAGAGATGTAGAAGGAACAGACAACATCACAACAGAAGGTTATTATCTCATATTTCTGCTATTCATGACCACATAGCAGCCCCAAAGTCACAGTTTAATATTAATCTTTCACTAGTATCAAATATTATCCATCTGCTGTCCCCACTAGCCATTTTTCACCTTAAGTTTTTTTTCACCATTACTGAAAATAAGCCTTCAGGAGTGCCATCCAATATGGAGGCTGAAGAGCTCTTGGACTTTGGTTTGTTCTTAACGAGGTATATAGATCTGGGAAGCCATTCTTTTGCTTAGTCGCCATATATTTCTTTAGGACAAACTGTGCTAAATACTGACTTAGCTATTTGTGATAGATCAGTGAACAAAATGTCCATAAAAGCCCCACTTCCTTCACAAAACTTCCATTCTGTTTGAGGGAAATATGTAATTAGATAAAGATATGTAAGTACATTGTGTAGCATATAGAAGGTATTAAGTACCATGAACAAAGTTAAAAAGTCACTAAGTTGCTATGAAAAGAGAAAGGTTAACTGTTAATATAGGGCTAATGAATACCCCCAGTGACAATTTTTAATCATGTGTTCTCATAGACCTTAGTAAGGAAGAGAAGGTGTCTTCCAGGCAGAAGGGGTAGTCAATATAAAGATCCTGAGCACCAGGCATGCTTTGTATGTGTTGGAACAATGTAGGAAGCAGACATGGATAGGGAAGAATATCCCCCACAGAAATGGGGGAAGAGAAGTAATGAGATGAGGTCACATAGAGCCTCACAGGTCACCATAAGGACTTGACTTTGATGAAGAAGCAGTGTTAGGAGATTTGAGCAGAGAAGGGACTTGTTCTAGCTGGCACATTGAAAGAATCCCTCTAATGCATTATTGAGAGTAGAATGTAGGACAGCAGTAGAATGAATACCAGCTAAGATGGTGCTGTGGTAGTGCAAGAGAAGTTAGGATGTTCACATCTGGGTGAGTACAGTGGAATGGATGGGATAATGGCTTTTGGAATTATTTTGAGGGTAGAGTCAATATGGTATAAGGTATGAAAGAAGTCAAGAGATAAGGATAGCTTTCAAGGTTTGGGTCTGAGCAATTGAAAGGGTGAAGTTGGCAGCTTCTGAGATTAGAAAGACTGTATTGGTACAGTATGTTTGGGTACAAGAGCAGAATTAAGTTTGAGGACAAGTACAGATATCTATTAGATATCAAATGGAGAGAAGTGTATATGGAGGGGAAGAATCCAGGGAACGAGGTCTAAACTGGATATAAATTTGGAAATCATTAGCTTATAGATAGTATTTCAGTTCATGATGCCATATTGTACTAAAGCTTTGAACTGGTGTGAGGTCACTAAGGGAAGTATATGTACAGAGAAATCCCTGAATAAACTTTGGGACATTACCAATTAAGAGATTGTAGGAAAGAGAAAGAACCACCAAAGGAGACTAAAATGGGGCCAATGAAGGGATAGAAAGGAGCAAACCTATGAGCATCCATAATCTTGAGCGCCAACTGAAGCAAGGATATCATGGAAGAAGTCATTATTTGTGCTAGTTGCTGACGGGTCAAATAAGATGTAGATTTGGCATTTGGAGATCATTGTTGACCTCTATAAGATCAGTTCAAGTAAAGCAACCCTGATGGAAGACCATAAGTAACATTCTTCAGTGACCATGAATCCATTTTGTGAAAAAAGTTTTTTTTTTTTTTTTTTTTTTGTAGCCAAGGCTGAAACTCAAACTCATGAACTCAGCCTCCTCAGTGCTGAGACAAGAGGCATGTGTCATCATTCCCACCCTAGGGAATTTTGAATTCTGTTTGATCCTATCTTCATGCAGAGTTCTAAGTGCAACTTCTAGTCTTTCCCAATATAATCTTGTATAAACATTTATTATATTAATGTAAAAGGTGTTATATTGAATAATGGTAATAAGACATAGCACTTCCCCTTAGAAAACAGACTTGTAATAAATTATAATACAAATAGTGCTATAAAATAGAGACAGGTTGATAATAATTGTTACAGCAGTTGAAAGGGAAAAATGTTTCCTGTGAAGGGAATTAAGAGTGATATTGGAGACATGGAGTGCCACAGGGAGGCAAGAATGTAGTCTGCAAGACAGAAGGCCCTGGGTTTGAGACAGAAGATAGTAAAATAGGGAGGTACCTCTGGACCACGAAGAGAATGTCATCGGGACTGACATAGGCCATGGGACTAAATGCTTATGTTTCTATCTGACACAATTACTGTGATTGCTGAAGAGCCCAAGATTAGAAACCAGCAGATTAATATGATTGCTTTGAGCAGGATGTTTATAACTTTTGAGTTTGGTTCATTCTCCCCAGTGTGCTTCACAGAGCACATAAAGAATAAGAAATGTGGCCGGGCATGGTGGTGCATGCCTTTAATCCCAGCACTTGGGAGGCAGAAATAGGATTGCTGTGAGTTCAAGGCCACCCTGAGACTACATAGTGAATTCCAGGTTAGCCTGGCCTTGAAAAACAAAACAAAACAAACAAACAAACAAAAAAGGTATCAGGACTATTTTGAAAGCTTAAAGTCCTATATTAAAGTCATAGCTCATCTTTTGCAGGCATTTATTTATTAATTTTGATACATGATGTATATAAAATTTAGTGCTCTCTTATTTCTGTTCTATTTAGCTATGGCAGTGAAAGCAATATACTCCGATATTTTGGGAAACTAGTCACAGACAAATGTGCTGATGAGGACAGGATGTTTGTTATTGCATATTATCTCAGTGATGACACAATTTCAGTGTTTGAACCTATTGAGAGGAATTCAGGTAAGAGACATACCTTTCATATTATTTTCCTCCTAATATTTAACTGCCTTTTCATTTTGAAAATTAGAGAATAAGATCTGATGTTTATAGCCTAGATGATCTATGATAATTTTTTAACCAATAAATTTCTTCTTAGACAAAAATTTCTGAAATGTGAGCAGAAGCAAATAAAATGATAAACAAGGAACAGCTGTGGTTGGCTCCGGCCTAGGGAACCCAGGGTAAATCCTTTTGGCCACTGTCCTTTCTTCCTCTGAGGCACTTTTGTGGAAGTAAGGGGCTTCAAAGTTGTGCTTTGGGTGTCACTATACCTACTCACACCAGTAAGCCAAGAGAGTATTTGATAGTCCCGCTTACAGAAAGCTTGGCTTGACTGTAAGATAAGAATCTGAGTTACACAAATCTAATATTTAGGATCCATCTTTCTCTGTACTTCTGTTTGTTCAGGCTATTGCCAAGGGGCCTGCCTCCAGGCCCATGGAATGCTCTCCACAGTGTCCTAACTTCATGGTTATTGCTCAGGACAGCCATTGACTCAGGAATTATGTAAATGTAGGGCTCTGTTCTTTGCTGCAACATGTTTACAACTTTTATCTGTGCTGAAGGCACATGATTGAGAAGACCAATTAATGATATGTTGGTTCAGTGGCTCTTTGAAGAACATTTTGAAACCTCAATTTTTACTATTTGCCCATTTATGTGTTGTGAATATATCCTAATAATGGCCAATTTCTAGAAGGCAACAAGTTTAAAAGCTGGCTTACAAAATCTCTGAAAATTTAACAATCAGCTTGTATGAGCTGATATCAGCCACTTAGCACCCCAGTGAGTAAAACAGTAATTCATAGAACTAAATCAAACTCCAACAAGTTTTGAATAGTGCAAAGATCTTAACATAAGAAATTGAAAGAGGATGATCATAAGTCATGCTATGAGTGGTTAAAAATATCAGCTCTGTACATTGAGAATAGGGAAGGTATGAGCAAGGAAATTCCAACATTTTAAAAGTAGAAGAGCAATGGTAATTAACTAAGAGCTTATAAAATAGTGGCCATCACTGATACTTACTATCCTTGTAAGAACTTTATGAGGTTAAATTTCATGGTAGGTTAGGTCTTCAAGAATCAATCTCCTTTCCAGATTTTTATATATAGTATCTGGAGTAATTTACATTCCCTCCAATTGTATTTAAGGCTCTCATTTCTTTTCTCACTGCCTCATTCTTCCCCCTGCATTTGGGAACAATAGACAACATGAGTTTATAGATGTCTTATACAGTTAGAGTCTGAGGATGAAGTAACTAAAGCCAAGTCATGGTTCCTTTAAGAATAAAGACTACCCAGGAATGTTTCTCTTTCTATAGGGAATACTGGTGGAATGTTCTTAAAAAGATCTCGTGTTAAGAGGCCTGGACAAGAAGTCTTTAAAAGTGAACTATCAGAATATATCCAGTCTGAAGAGCTATATGTTGGAACCACAGTGAACGTGAATGGCTACTTATTTCGTTTGCTTAATGCTGATGAGTACACCTTAAAGTACATGGAGAACCATACTGATAGGGTGAATTGATTTTGTGTAATTCTTGACTTGGCTCTCGGGTCTTTGCAATGTATATTTTTCTTTCTCTGATTCTTTTCTTTTGCATCTTGCCATTAGTTCTTACATTGTGCATTCACACATGTGGGCATGAATAATGGATCTGTGCAACTTGGCCACACGTCCCATCGCAGAGGCCAGGTCCTTGTCTCCTCTGTTTACATGCTTGGCTCTCCACTGCCCAGCATCACGGATTCCAGACACAGGCAGGAGGCAGGCTGGGGTTGAATCAAGTTTCTTTGGTTTTCTGCTGACATGAACAATGTTTTCAGAAGGAAAACCAACAACTATAGGATAGGAAGAAAATCTCGTGCCACACACTGTGCCATCCCAGTTAATTGGCATAGGCCAACAGCAGGCTACGACAGAAACAAACAGGAACTCTAAGGGAACCACGTAGTTGCTGGGGTTTCAGATTCCCTTAACAGTGGCATAAATTGGAATTTAAGAAGGAATTGGCCACTGTGAGCTCAAAGAGGTATCTTTGTTGTTGTTGCTAATTGTGTTTACTTTTTAATTTTTTTTGTGGCCCAGGCTAGTTTGACCTTGTTGTCCTCCTGCCTTTCTCTCTTAAATGTTGGGATTAAGGGTATGGGTCAAATACCTAAAATGTTTTTTTTAAAAAAAAACATATTTGAAATAGAATGGCAGATGGATAGATACTTTTACTAAAAGTGCTATTATGACAGTGTGTTCAGTAACAATAACATTGATAAAATCTTGATTTTAAATGTGGACTGGTTCAGTGTATAAAATACATAATTTTGAAGTCAGTCCATTTTTGAAAAGTCCATTTGGAATATTTGCATTTTAAAACTTCATTAAGTAATAATATTTATACACCATTTATAAACATATAGTGCATATTTACCTCATTTGTATAGAAACTGTTCAGGATTAAGATTCTAGGCTCAGTCTTTGCATGTGGATCATATTGTTCATATCAGGTTTGGTATTCTGTGAAGCAGATGCCAAGACACTTAAATACACACAATAGGTATATTAGGAGAAAAGCCTCTGAGGGATAAAAGGGGGAACGGAAGGAAGCAGGGGCTAGCTGATGCCTTCAGAATACCATGTAGGTTGGGTCTGCCCCTTATGAAATGAAAGGACAAGGGAGGAGGGCTGGATGGGAAGAGTGTCACTGGGTCAGTTCATCTTTGAGAAGTTGTCTTAGCCAGGCAGATAGGGATCCCAGAGTAGACTACCTATCAGAGAGGTCTGGAATCATGCAGGAGTAGCCCAGCTCTAGTCTCCCTGCTGTGTTCTTTCATTAAGTGGGATAGCCTGGGGAAATTGGCCTCAGCAGGGACTCTGCCTGTAAACCTGTGTGGATCTGGGAGGTGTGACAGCTGGAGGCTGTTGGTTTGCAGTGCTGTTTCCTCAATGTCTCTCTTGACAGCAGGCCTGAACAGCACCCTCTATAGGTGTTATACCAACTCTCCATTTGTAGCATTAGCAATTCTGTTAATCCAGGAAGCCCTAGCTAGATTATGCTTCCAAACTCAGATGAGAAACTCAATAATCAAGCAGTTCAATTTCTGGAGGCTACCAGCCCTGGCTTGGAAATTGGATTTCTCATATAATTAGTTACATATCATCTCTGAGCCTCAGTTTTTTGATCTTTGAATAGCAACAGTGCTTGTTTGAAATCATTGCTAGAAAGATTAGATGTGATGATTATGTGTGCAAAGTGTTTAGTTCTATGTGGCCCATGGCAGACTCATTCATTGTAGCGCTTATAAACTAGAGTTCTGGTTCCAGAGCATGAGCCTATACCTTAATATAAAATATGTTTAATAATAAGCCTATACCTTAATATAAAATATAAGTTTACAACTTATATTTTCCCAACATAGGTTTTATTTACCTTTACCATCACTTTGAAAAAGTGATATGTATTCAGCAGGAACCATATTAAAATTTTGACTTTAGATCTCTTCCCTGGACTAGCACTATGCAATTCAGTCCACATTTGTGATATTGAGTATCAGCTATGAACCACAGATCCTGGGAAGTCTTGGGATCATGAAAAGCAGCAGCCCATATTCTATTGTGTGCTATGTTGCTAAGGTGGGATGTTCAGTAGGTCAACTGTCCATACATTTTTGATTTAACATATTTTCAGTTTACAGTGATTTTAGCAGAAAATAACCCCACTGTAAATTGAGGATTACCTGTGTATGCTTCAATATGTAGGTATGTTTTTGTTGTTTTGTTTTGCTTTGTTTGCATTACTAGGGATTGAACCCAGGACCTTGCCCATGGTAGGCAAGCACTGTACTACTTGGCTATACCAACAGCCATGACATATATAGGTTTAAGATATAAAGAGATATTCTTCTTTCAGAATGACCAAAGCAAGGTAGAACATTATCTGGTATCAGCATCTCAAGTGAAAATTGCATTATTTTAAAACTATCTTTAATAAGGACATTACAAGAAGAGAAAGATTAACATATTCTTTAATACCAGTCTGAGTCTTTTCAAAAGAGCTAATAGATCCTATCATGGAAATAGATGAAAGGAAATCCAAAAAAAAGGAAAGTAAGTGGAGACATCAGTAAGTGCCAAATCACCTGGGTCATTTTGTGGTGAAGAGAGGAAGCTTTATGCTAAATTACTATCAATGTTTTTTTCTAAAGTTTCATCTTCTCACTTTAGATCTCTTAGATATAATTATTTATAACTTTATCTTTACTTGATTGAATAAGAAGTATTCTTACTAAGTCAAGAAGCTATAACAGTGTAGGAGACTGGAACAGTGGGCTTCCCCCAAAACACATACTTTAAAGATCACAGTACCTGTGTGACCCTTTGACACCAGCCTAGCTCTGATCATTGCATTGCCTGGGCTAGCAGTTCCAAAGGGGTCCATTCTAAAGATGTAGAGAAAATAAGAATTTTTAAATCTCCATTGTTTCCATCAGGGTCTGCTAAAATCATGGAGCAATGTCCAAGGGTTGTAGGAAGAAGGCTGAAGTGGAGCAGAAGATTGTACACTTAGCTCTGTTGCCTGCTATCTTTTAAGTTCATTTCTTTGAAATCTAGGGCCTGTGCTAATGACAGTCCTTTCCCTAAAGACAGAATAAGGTTTGCGATGTCTTCTCCACATTGATCTCTATGGAAAGATATGTCCATCTTACTCTGGGTTTACTGTGTGAAGTCCTTTTGCTGGCCTTAATAAACATTAGGATCCTGAAGTCTCAGGAATGCTTAAGTATGTTCTTTCTTTTCCCCTTCTAGTTTCCATTTAGCAACTTTGACCTTGCCATACAAAAGCTGGAAAAAGAAAAATATAAATCAAGAGAAATCAAACAGGTATTTGTATCTGCTGATGAAGAGCAGACCGGGATGGTACCTTACAATACATTCAGGTAAGCCATATTCTACTAGCAATAATCTGTTTTTCTTTCACAAGTGTCCAAAGTACAGAATGGATTTCATTCCTGGCACTTGATAATTGGTATTTCTTTGCATTTGTGTTCAAGTTTTGGCCATGACATTGTAGTACACTATGCATTTACACTTGAGACATTTATAGGTGTGACTAGAGAAGCAAAAGAATAGACAGACAGTTGGTTACATTGTGAATCATGGTGTCAAAGGATCAGGGAAATGGCAAGGATAGTATATTTGAGTGAGAAATGCAGAAAAAGCATTCATTAGCATGAGCACCTCTCTAAGATCTGGGAGACAGAGGAAGATTTTCTCCTTAGGGATATGGTGAAGTTGGAAAACAGTGAAAACTTTACAAACGATCACAGGGTAAAGTCCTTTGTATACATCTGTGTATATATGTATGTTTACACCTGTGTGCATTCTGAAAGACAAAAACACAGGAATCCCAGGTTTCCCCTCAATTTTTTCCTCTTATACTCATATACAATAATTGTTACAAGTGTAATATGAAATCATGAACAATTTCTCTTAAGTTGAAGCTAAATTTTGAGACCATGCAGTAGCTGACCTAGGCAAATTCCTAAACAGTGGAAACACAGGTGAAGTCAAATTCAGGGTCTAGTACAATTGTGAGACTTCTCAGCTTGAAAACAAACTGAATGGAGCAATTTGGAGAATGTAAATTAAATCATGGATGGAGGACAAAAGGGACTTTCTCTTTAGGCTGAGAATTCTGGCTTCTGAAAACAGTGGTGGCTGGAAGCTATATAGTAAACTGGGCATGAAACAGTAAGGACGTGGGCTGAGAAATAAGGAGACAAGCCCAGGCAAGGGGAACTGGGAAGTCTTTCCAACTTTGTGCCTACAGTTTGCCTGTTGCATCACTACCTGGTGGCCTGAAGCTCACCATAGGCTAAAAGTAACCCAAGATTTCATTTGTTATTTTAACAAAGCTCTTCTGTGTCTTGAGCATTCTTTTGAGAGAAGCTGTCAGAGGACATATTTTTATTGTTTAGAATTTCTAACCTTCTGGGATCAATAAGAATTTATAGTTCTTTATTATTTTTCATCACCACAGACACATGTTTGGGAATATAAATGGAGACAGAGTAGAAAAGCAAAGATAATTACTCAGGCCATGTACTAACAGAAAGCACTAGAGGAGAAAACAAGAAATTTGCATCAGAAATGAGGGAGTAGTTTTGTTTTATTATTTTGTGTTCTTTTACCAAAGCATCCATTCTCCCAATACTCTCACAAAATCTATTGGAAATACTTTAGGGAGTTCGTGGTGCTTTTGTGGAAGCACTTACGCCAGGCTGAGTCTCCAAGGAGGAAAACTTGGTCTGCAAATGGAGGCCCACCCTAATTGTGGGTAGGAGAAGAGACTACTATACTGTGTGATTGGAGAGATGGCCACAAGACCCTGCAGGCTCAGAAAGAAAAATAAGTTTAACTTTCCAGATGTTCCTTAGTATGAAAACCAGCTTAGGTTATGTTTTGCCTGAAAAAAAATCTTTCAGTGGCTTGCCATTTTCCTTATAAGATCCAAACTTTAAAGATTTATTTATTTACTTATTTTTTATTAAGTAGAAACATTGTATGGATACATCATATGTTGCTATCATCATTTCCCTCCTCCCTGTCCCCATGCCACTGAGGGACCTCCTTAGTGGGATTGCTGGGATTTACCATGGAGTTGTGGGTGATGTGCTATGAGAGTAGCAAGATCTAAACTTTTAACTGCAGTCATGAGGGCCTTGAGTGATGTGACTCTTTCCAACATCATCACCATTTTCTTATCAGCCCTGTCCTTTGGCCTCATAGTTTCCTTTCAGTTTTCAAACACATCAAATTTCTTCTGCCTCTAAGCCTATGACATCCTCTGCTTGGAAGACCTTCACCACTGTCCTTGCCAGCGAAAGTTCTAGTGCTCTAGCACCAGAATGTCTGTTTTTGTTTGACTATCTATCTAAAGAAAATACTGTTATTTTTAGCCCTTGTTTATATTTTTCACAGCATTTGATGTATTCTATAACTTTTATTTAGAGACATCTTTACATGGTGGGGGGAACACATGTGAATATGCTTTCTTCTATTAGAGGATGTGAGCTTTCTGTGATCAAAGATTTTGATTATTTTGTTCACTACAGTGTGTCCTGGTATCTAGTGCTACACTCAGTGTAAACATAGTCAGGGAATGCAAGAATGATCCACTGGAGTTATTCTTGGTGACTCAAGTTTGGAGACGGTTGCGTGGTCTTTGTATTAATTATTTAGCTAACAATTTTGGAGGCTTCAGGTCATGGCTCCAGTATCAGGTCCTCTGTGAAGACCTCATGGCAGATGGCATTGTGGTGGCAATACATGCAGGAAAGATTACATGGTAAGATAGGAAGCCAAAGAATATGGATCCAACCAGGGTTCCATGAGAACCACATTTATCCCTTCCTAAGGCCATGCCTCCAATGCTGTAATCACATTCCACTAGGCTGAACCTCTTAAGGACTCTTACTACCTCTCCCATCATAACCCTGGAGACCAAACTTGCATCATGAGGACAGATTTCATATAAACCATGGTACTTCCAAATGAGAGCATAGACCAAGGAATCAATATGTCCCGGTCCGTATGACATTCTCAGGTTGGTTGCTAAGCCCCCTCGGCTTGGGAGAACTCCCCTTCTGTGCTTAGTCCACAAGCATAGGTAGGTCCCTGCACAATTTCTTCAGTTCCCTCT
The DNA here is from genome assembly GCA_036365145.1 of Orientallactaga sibirica. NCBI lineage: Eukaryota > Metazoa > Chordata > Mammalia > Rodentia > Dipodidae > Orientallactaga > Orientallactaga sibirica. The sequence continues at coordinate 8,151,856 of JAEOAD010000372.1, read as the reverse complement.
CTTGCTTCTCACATTGTTTTCTGGGCAAAAATAAAGGAACTATATGGTACACTAATTTGATTTTCTTTTATTTTTGGGGGGCCAGAGAATGTGTGTATTCTGGATCTTCTCTTAAAGGTAAATTCTTTTGAAAGTTGGGACCTTTCTCTATATCATTTTCTGTTTTAGTCATATTTACCACAATGCCTAGCAAACAGTAACAGGTTCAGAAATATTAGGTGAATGGTTGTGTTTTATTTAGCTGTCATTACTGTAGCTCTGACCTCTAGGTTGATATCTCCATATTAATTCCTCAAACTCAGACATTTCTCATGAAGTATAGACTTAGAAATACAAATATACTGGAATCTCTCCTCATTGGATATCCCTTCATTATCTTCAAATAAGTTTTTATTTTTTATTTTATTTTTTATTTAGATTTGAGAAAGAGGCAGAGAGAGAGTGAGAATGAGAAGGGGCATGGGCATGCCAGGGCCTTCAGTCACTGTAAACACACTCCAGAAGCATGTGCCACCTTGTGCATCTGGCTTACGTGGGTCCTAGGGAGTTGAACCTGGTCCTTTAGCTTTGCAGGCTAGTGCCTCAACTGCTAAGCCATCCCTCCAGCCCTAACTTATCATTGTTTTATTTTTTAATTTTTATTTTTTATTGATAACTTTGATATTTATAGAAAATAAGTCATGATATTTCCCTCCCCTTCCCCCATTCCCCTTCAGGACTTGACTCTCCATCATATCCCCTCCCTCTCTCCATTAGTCTCTCTTTTAATTTGAGGTCATCATCTTATTCTCCTTATTATGAAGGTCTTGTGAAGGTATTGCTAGGCACTGTGAGGTCATGGATATCGAGGCCAATTTCTGTCTGGACAGTTGCACTGTAAGGAGTGGTACTCTTCCTTTGGCTTTTACATTCTTTCTGCCCACTCTTCCGCAATGGACCCTGAGCCTTGAAAGGTATGTTTGAGATGTTTCAGTGCTAGACACTCCTCTGTCCCTTCTGCTCAGCACTGTGTTGCCTTTTGGGTCATCCCAGTGGTCATCGCCATCTGGAAAGAGAAGCTTCTCTAACCAGAAGTGAGAGTAGAATTAATATGTGAATATGAACATTAAGTGTAGTGCTTTCAGGACAGTTTGATTGAAATAATATATACATTTAGCCAAACAAGAGCAGGCTTTATACCTCTAAGGCTCATGACCTCCCCTGCCATAGGCTTTAAAAAATTTTTTTATTGACAACTTTTATACTTACATAAAAAATGCATGATATTTCCCTCCCCTCCCCCATTCCCTTTTTAGAATTCCAATCTCCATAATATCCCCTCCCTCTCTCCATTAGTCTCTCTTTTAATTTGATGTCATCATCTTTTTCTTTTATTATGAGAGTCTTGCGAAGGTATTGCTAGGCACTGCAAGGTCATGGATATCGAGGCCAATTTCAGTCTGGACAGTTGCATTGTAAGGAGTCATACCCTTCCTTTGGCTCTTCCATTCTATCCGCCCTCTCTTCTGCAATGATCCCTGAGCTTTGGAGGGTGTGACAGAGGTGTTTCAGTGCTGGGCACTCCTCCATTCCTTCTTCTCAGCACTGTGTTGCCTTTTGGGTCATCCCAGGGGTCATCCCCATCTGAAAAGAGAAGCTTCTCTAACCAGAAGTGAGAGTAGCATTAATATGTGAATATGAACATTAAGCATAGTGCTTTCAGGGCTGCTTGGTGGGAATAATATATACATTTAACCAGACAAGTGCAGGCTTTATACCCTAAGGCTCATGACCTCCCCGGCCACAGACTTTTGCTTAGGTTTTTCAGTACCAGGTATGTATTCCCTCCCATTGGGAGGGCCTTCAGTCCAATTATGGAGCAGTTGGTTACCCCAAGAGCAGACATGCTACTATTGCACCCATTCAGGCATTAGGCCTGTATGGCCAAACTTGAATTTTCAGTGTCCAGTGTTTTCACTGCTGATGACTTCTGTCTCCCATACGCTGCATGCACTGCAGCTTTTTTCCAGCTTTCAGTTGGCTGGTCTACAGGGAAAAGGTTTTCTGCTCAGCACCAGCTTGCTTTCTCAGTGACCTTGCCTCTCAGGCAAGAGATGTCTTCAGCAATAGGGTCTTATCATCTGTTTCTCAAGGGAAACCAAGGGCTTTGGAAATAGCCTTTAATGTTTTGGAGGCTACCGGGACCTCCTTGGCTAACAACTCACTGGAAGGTATCCCATCCCAGGCACTGAAAATTTTCTAGTAACAGTCTACAGCTTCTGCATGTGCCATTATTCAAAAAAGTAGGTTTACATAAGTCTTATTCACACAATCTTGAATTTTGATTGACCCTCCCCCTGCCCTTCTTTTATGCATTCTCCTTCCATGGCCTTGCTTAGGCCATTCCCCTCCCTGTAATCTGTTCTTCTACTTACATATGTATAATAACATACACTTAAATCCTTCCCTCTCCTGCCTTCCTTATAGCCTTTTACCAGCTTACTGGTTTCTAATACCTATTTTTGGTTCCATTTCACACATAAGTCTATACATTTGTAGCTAGGGTCCGCATATGAGGGAGAACATGTGACGTTTGGCTTTCTGAGCCTGGGTTACCTCAATATAATCCTTTCCAGATCCATCCATTTCCCTGCAAATTTCATAATTTCATTTTTCTTTACCACTGAATAGAACTCCATTGTGTAAATGTACCACATCTTTATTATCCATTCATCTGTGGAGGGACATCTAGGGTGGTTCCATTTCCTAGCTATTGTGAATACAGCAGCAATAAACATGGTTGTGCAAGTATCTCTAAGGTAGTGAGAAGAGTCCTCTGGATATATGCCTAGGAGTGCTATAGTTGGATCATATGGTAAATCTATTTTTAGCTGTCTCAAGAACCTCCACACTGATTTCCACAATGGCTGGACCAGATTACATTCCCACCAACAGTGTAGAAGTGTTTCTCTTTTTCCGCATCCACACCAACACTTATTGTTACTTGTTTTCTTGATGGTAGCCATTCTGACAGGAGTGAAATGGAATCTCAAAGTGGTTTTAATTTGCATTTCCCTGATGGCTAAGGATGTGGAACACTTTTTTAGATGTTTATATGCCATCTGTATTTCATCTTCTGAGAACTCTCTATTTAGTTCCATAGCCCATTTTTTTAAACTGGGCTGTTTGAATTCTTATTATTCTGTTTTTTGAGTTCTTTGTATATTCTGGATATTAATCCTCTGTCAGATGTATAGCTGGCAAAGATTTTCTCCCATTCTGTAGGTTGTCTTTTTGCTCTATTCACAGTGTCCTTTGCTGTACAAAAGCTTTGTTATTTCATGAGGTCCCAGGGGTTGGTTAAAAGTTTTATTCCCTGAGCAATTGGGGTTATATTCAGAAAGTCCTTGCCTATGGCAATATGTTGAAGGGTTTCCCCTACCTTTTCCTCTAGCAGTTTCAGAGTTTCAGGTCTGATATTAAGGTCCCTGATCCATTTGGACTTGACACTTGTGCATGGAGAGAGACAAGGATCTATTTTTATCCTTTTACATACAGATGTCCAGTTTTCCCAGCACCACTTGTGAAAGAGGCTATCTTTTCTCCAATGAATATTTTTGGCATTTTTTGTCAAAAATCAGGTGGCTGTAGCGGCCTGGATTAATATTTGGGTCTTCTATTCTGTTCCATTGATCTACCTGTCTGTCCTTGTGCCAGTACCACGCTGTTTTGTTACTATGGCTTTGTAATATAACTTAAAATCAGGTATGGTAATACCACCAGCCTGATTTTTGTTGTGCAAAATTGTTTCGGATATTCGAGGTTTTTTGTGTTTCCAGATGAATTTTAGGATTGTTTTTTCTATTTCTGTGAAGAATGCTATTGGAATTTTAATGGGGATCGCATTAAATGTGTAGATTGCTTTTGGTAAGATTGACATTTTCACAATATTGATTCTTCCAATCCAGGAGCATGGAATGTCTTTCCATTTCCTTGTGTCTTCTGCAATTTGTCGCTCGAGATTTTTAAAGTTCTCATTGTAGAGATCCTTCACTTCCTTGGTTAAGTTTATTCCAAGGTATTTTATTTTTTTTGAGGCAATTGTGAATGGGAGAGATTCCCTGATTTCATCCTCTGCATGTTTGTTGTTAGTGTATAGAAAAGCTACTGATTTCTGTGTGTTTATTTTGTATCCTGCTACATTGCTAAAAGTGTTTATCAGCTCTAACAGTTTGCTGGTAGAGTCTTTAGGGTCTGTTATGTGTAGAATCATATCGTCTGCAAATAATGATAATTTGATCTCTTCCCTTCTGATTTGTATACCTTTTAAGTGTCTCTTGCCTTATTGCTATGGCTAAGGCTTCCAGTACTATATTAAATAGTAGCAGGGAAAGTGGACACCCTTGTCTTGTTCCTGAATTTAGAGGAAAAGCTTCAAGTTTTCCCCCATTTAGTATTATGTTGGCTGTAGGTTTGTCATAAATAGCTTTTATTATGTTGATATATGTTCCTTCTATTCCCAGTTCCTGTAATACTTTCACCATGAAGGGGTGCTGGATTTTGTCAAATGCCTTTACTGCATCTATTGAGATGACCATGTGATTTTTGTCCTTCAGAACATTTATATGGTGAATTACATTTATGGATTTGCATATGTTGAACCATCCCTGCATCTCTGGGATAAAGCCTGCTTTGTCGGGGTGAATAATCTTTCTGATATATTCTTGTATTCTGTTTGCTAGTATTTTGTTGAGAATTTTTACATCTATGTTCATGAGGGAGATTGGTCTGTAATTTTCTCTTTTTGATCTGTCTTTGTCCGGTTTGGGTATCAGGGTGATGCTGGCTTCATAGAAGGACTTCGGTAGAATTCCTTCCTTTTCTATTTTATGGAAAAGTTTGAGAAGCATTGGTGTTAGATCTTCCAGGAATGTCTGGTAAAATTCAGCAGTGAATCCACCTGGGCCTGGGCTTTTTTTACTTGGGAGACTTTTTATAACTGCTTGGATCTCTGTGGTTGTTATAGGTCTATTTAAATGGTTTATCTCATCTTGATTTAATTTTGGTAGGTCATATGAATCAAGGAAATCATCCATTTCTTTCAGGTTTCTAACTTAGAGGCATATATATTCTTAAAGTATGTCCATATGATTTTCTGAATTTCTTTGGTATCTGTTGTGATGTTGCCTTTTTCATCTCTAATTTTATCAAGTTTTGTCTCTTCTCTCTTTCTTTTGGTCAGATTTGCTAAGGGTTTGCCAATCTTGTTTATCCTTTCAAAGAACCAACTCTTTGTTTCAATTATTTTTTTTGATTTTTTTTTTGGTTTTCATTTCATTAATTTCTGCCCTAACCTTTATTATTTCTTCCCGTGTACTGATTTTTGGTTTGCCTTGTTCTTCTCTTTCCAAGGCCTTAAGGTGAAGGTGAAGCATTAAATTGTTTAGTTGTGAACTCTCTAATTTCTTAATATAGGCACTTAGATTGCTTAGAACATGATATGATCTCATCCTGAGTTGCTCTATCTTTATTTGGACTACTCTGTGAACATTGCTCTTTTTTTTCTTTTTTTTTATTGACAACTTATTACAGATGATAAACCATGATATCCCCCCCCCATTAGTCTCTCTTTTAATTTGAAGGTATTGCTAGGCACTGCAATGCTTTCAAGGCCAATTTCTGTCTGGGCAGTTGCATTATAAGGAGTTGTACCCGTCCTTTGGCTCTTAAATTCTTTCCACCCCCTCTTCTGCAATGGACCCTGAACCTTGGAAGGTAGGTTTTTGATGTTTCAGTGCTGAGCACACCTCTATCCCTTCTTCTCAGCACTGTGTTGCCTTTTGGGTCATCCCAGTGGTCATCACCATCTGGAAAGGGAAGCTTCTCTAACCAGAAGTGAGAGTAGCATTAATATGTGAATATGAACATTAAGTGTAGTGCATTCAGGGCAGCTTGGTGGGAATAATATATACATTTAGTCAGACAAGAGCAGGCTTTATACCCCTAAGGCTCATGACCTCACCTGCCATAGACTTTTGCTTAGGTTTTTCAGTACCAGGTATGTATTCCCTCCTGTAGAGAGGGCCTTCAGTCCAATTATGGAGCAGTTGGTTACCCCAAGAGTAGATATGCCACTATTGCACCTGTTCAGTCATTGGGCATGCAGTGCAGCTGTTTCCAGCTTTCAGTTGGCTGGTCTGCAGGGAGAAGGTTTTCTGCTCAGCACCAGCTTGATTTCTCAGTGACCTTGCTGCTCAGGCAAGTGAGGTATTCAGCAATAGGGTTTTGCCATCTGTTTCTCATGGGAAACCATGGGCCTTGTCAACAGACTGTAATGTTTTGGAGGCTACAGGGACCTCCATGGCCAACAACCCACTGTAAGGTATCCCATCCCAGGCACAATCTATAGCTTCTGGATGTGCCATTATTCAAAGAAGTAGGTTTACATAAGTCTTATTCAGAATATCTTGAATTTGGATTGACCCTCCCCCCGCCCTTCTTTTACACATTGTCTTTCCCTTGCCTATAATCTGTTCTTCTAGAACATTGCTCTTAAATTTTTTTTTTAAAGACAGGGTTCTCTTATGTGGCCCAGGCTGGCCTAGACATCATGATCTTCCTTTTGCAGCTTCCCAGTTGCTGCAATAACAGACATGTACCACTATACCCAGCTCTTTTTGGTATTTTCTTTATAAGCTAACATCTCTCAAGGAAGCCACTAACCTATGAATCTATACTATCAAAAACAAAGGCATAGAAACATATTCAACATGAACTTAAATATAAGCTTTTACGAGTCATACACTTTATCAGTATTTGTAGCATATTACAGGGTGACCTCAGCATATATTCTTGAAAATAGCATTGTGGATCTTCCTTGAAGCATTAAATATAAAGAATGCTGACCTAGGAATCAAAAAGATGGAGATCTTTGATTTGATTCCATCACTGCCTGGTGGTTTTATTTGTATTCTGGAGGGTTTACGTTTATAAAGCAAAATCTTGTCTGGCTGGATAAGCAGAAAAGGAATTTATTTCAAGGATCCTGGGTAGTTCACAGTATCTTTGGAAGGGCTGGAGAAACTAGCTTGAGGCTGAATTTTAGGAACAGTGCTCAGAACTGAGCTGTAGAACTTGTCTGTTGAGAAAATGACCTCTGTTAGCACTGATATTGCTCACAAGTCCTTCTTGGAATTGATATGGCTGCCAAGAACTAGATTTTACCACAACTCTTATTATTACCATTTTTCACTACCTCATGTACCTCATTGACCCTGAGATCTGGACCCCTTTAATACCAGATGTGGTCCATACTGAACTGGTTTCTCATGTTATTTCCTTCTGAGGCACTCTTCCTTTGTTTTAATTTTTTAAAATTATTTATTTATTTGAGAGCGTGAGTATGGGAACCCCAGGGTCTCCAGCCAATGCAAAAGAACTCCAGACGCATTTGCCACTTTGGCCATCTGGCTTTATGTGGGTACTAGGGAATTGAACCTGGTCTGTCAGGCTTTCTAAACAAGTACTTTTAACTGCTGAACCATCTCTCCAGTCCCCTGAGGCAATCTTTCATAAACTTTCCTGATGTGTTGATCCTAGATCACTTGCATATTCTTTGCTGCATTGAGGCTGGAAAATTGAGCTCTGACTTCCATGTTGGATTTAGTAGGGAAAGTAATATGGGAATTTTCTCAAATCAAGAAAGGCTACTTTAAAGGTATCCTTTGTCCAAAGTTTTAGTTAGTATCAATAATTTAGAGAGATTTATTGTATAGCACGTTGACTGTAGTGAATAATAATATATTATGCATTTGAAAATTGCTAAGAGATGTTTATCACACATAGTTGTTATTTATTTGAGAGAGAGGCCTGTGTGTGTATGGGCACAACAAGGTTTCGTGCCACTTTGTGTATCTAGCTTTACATGGGTACTGGGAAATCAAACCCTGGTGGGCAGATATTGTAAGTAAGTGCCTTTAACCACTGAGAAATCTCCCGAGCCCCCAAGAGAATTTTTTTTAATATTCTCTCCACACACACAGATATGTATGCGAGGTGACACACTACTTAATTAGCTTGATATAAATCATTTCCCAGTATATATTGTATACTATAAATATATACAGTTTTCATTTTGCAATTATGCTTTAAAATTTGTAAGAATTGCAAATCAAAGTGAACATGACCCAAACAGGTAACACAAGTGTATGTTGACATTGTAAGCAAGTTAACCAAAATAGCTAGTTTTAGTACTTTTTAAATTCTGTTGACACACCAAGTAACTGAACAGTATATAATGCCCTCCCCCATGCTTGATTACTATTTCAGTGTTTGATAAATCTGAGTTTAAATTGCTGTACATGAAAATATTAGATCAGATTCAAGTTCAAAGTTTGAAAGATGGGAATTTTTCTTTCTTGGCCTTTTTATTTGTTTGATGCTTTAAAATTAAGAGTTCAAACATGTGTGTGTTTATGTGTGTTAGAACTCCATATATATATATATGAAATCTCTTGGGAACTAGATACTAGGCCTATATTTGCCTATGACAGTAATCAGGTGGAGGTATCATCTATTATCCTTCTCTGTGTTTCTTCCCAGACTTTACCGTTCCCTATTTTCTTACACTAGGGATTGAATTGGAGCATTATAAGGACCTCTTCTAGCCATAAAATTATTATTTTTCTGCTTTGGATATTATGGAAATAGGAATCACTATAAAAATAGCTCTACTTAGACATAAAGACTAATTTTTTTAATTAAAAGCCACATATAGTTAAGTACTTGACAACCCGCAATAATCAATATAATATTAAAGTCTAGACATTACAGGTCTACATAATATAAAACATAAATTTTAGCAGAGGAATAAGCTGAATATCAGTGAAATAGAGTCCATAAAAGGCCAATTTGTATGGACCTTAGCATATGATATGGAAAATATTTCACAAGTATAAGCAAAGACTGGGTAACTAGTAGATATTTGGTTTGAAGAAAGCATTTCATCTATTGTTATTTTATGATGAGGCACAATTTCCAAAAACCATAATGGAAAGATTGACTTGTTTTACTGCAGGAAATTTCACTTACATTTCTCAATTGCAAAAATATGCTTCAAGCAAACCTAAAAGACAGGAGACAGATTGATAGAAAATATTAATATATTAATAACCCATATAAGAACCAAGGCTTATAAAGAACTCCTGTAAAATATAGAGATAAAAAGAGTAGAGACAAGAGTAGGCTATTCACAAAAGAAATGCATATAATCTTTAAACCTATAAAAGGATGCCCAATGATACAAGATGAAACAATGAAATACTATTTCTACCTGTTAGACTGGCATTGTTTTAGGCTTGTTTTGAAAGATAAGGTCTTGTCTACAGGCCATGTGAGCTTTGAACTCTTAGACTCCAGTGATCCTTCTGCCTCATTTCCAGTAGCTTGGATAGCAGATGTGTACCACTGCACCTAGCTTATTGCCACCATTTAAAAGATTTACTTAACTGACTCTAAGAAGGTACATAGGGCAACAAATATTTTCATTTTCTACTGATAGAAGTGTAAATTAGCTCAGCAATTTTCAGTGCACTTGATAGTACCTGTCTAATATTTAAACCCTTTTACCTAGCACTTGGACTTTGGAAAATTAATACAGGTGTGTGTGTGTGTGTGTGTGTGTGTGTGTGTGTGTATGTATGTATATTTGCCTTCATGCAGAGACATGATTTTAATTGCAGAAAATTGTAATAGTCAGTGGAAAAATAAAATACTCAATGGTAGGAGAATGGTAAAGATATGGTCTATGAAGTAGAACTGGCCAAGTAGTACCACGGTAGTAAACAATTTCAAAATCTCAATTAATTAAACCAACAGAAGATTATTTCTTGGTTACTCTGTATTTATTGTGATTGTGGGAGGAATTTAGTTGACAGTGGTCACTCAAGGACTATAGCTGACCATATAGCAAGTACCTAAAATGAACTTTGGAGGGAGAAGCACAATAAATTTTCATTTGAAAGAAATACATATTATTTATATTCTCAGTTTGTTGGCCTCCTCAGAAGAAAAAAGGAAGACAGATTTTAGTGAAGAAACTGATGGTTACCACATATACATTATGCTATTTTGTTGACAAAGCAAAATTCAGAACCAAATACATTGCCCTAATTGTCAAAAATCTAATGATTGTACATGCATGTTTATAAAATATTTCAAGACATTTTCATACTTTGAAGAAAATTCTAGCTGGCTACACACCTAAGTTTGAAATAAACTCTGCTTCGTGTGTTTTAATTTTTTTGTTTTGTTTTGTTTTTGGACAATGAGAAATTGAAAAAGTAAATAAAACCGAACAGCTTTTTGAACATTTTTTCCAAAAGAAAACTCTTTCTTCCATTTCCAGAAAGCAGTAATCACAGATTCTGACAGAATATTCTGGGTAAAAGTCAAGGGTCACAGAATCATGAAGTAGAGTCAGTTCTTTCATTGACACACTCATCTAATTATTGATGGGAGTCAATAATCTTACATATATACTTAAAATTTTTATTTTATAGGCTAGAGTATTTTCTATGAGTATTATTACAAATCTCTAGAACATTAAAATTCAACTTTGAGATAGAAGAGTTTTATAGTTTTCAAATTCTTATCAGTTGACCCTCAAAATCTTACCCATATTTTTGTCTGAACTTTTATGAAGCTTTAAAACTGTCCAGAAAAATTTAAAGAACCAGACTGTGAACATCCATATGTCCACCATTGTACTGCCATTTTACTTTATTTCCTTTCTTGCACATCTCTCCATTCATAGATTTCCTCTATCAATCTTTCTTAATTTTGATGCATTTCAAAGAAAATCAGATGTTCATTAATTTTCTCTAAGTAATTCTGCATGCTTATCACATGTTTATAGATTTTTTATTTTGATGTAAAATATGTTTAATGTACAAATGCTAAGTATACATTTGCTGAGTTTTGACAAATACAACCCAACTCCCTATTATGACATAGAACATTACCATTACTCCAGAAAATTCTGTCATGCTCCATCCCAGTCAGTTCTTACCCATATCTCCCATTCAAGAAGCCTCCATTGTTTTGCTATTCCTCTGCGATTTTTTTTTTGTTCCATTCAGTATGCTTTTTGGGTTCACTTATATTTTTCAACATACTATTAATTTGATCCTTTTTATTGCCAAGTAATGATCCATCATATGGATTTGCCATTATTTGCTTATTTAGTCTCTGAGGATAGATACTTTGGATGTTTACAAGTATTGGCTAATATGTATAAACTCACTGCAAACAACATCATACAAAATTTTGTCACTATTCTTATTTCTCTTAGTTACAAACCTAGGAAATGGAATTGGTGGATCAGAGAGTAGGTATTTGTTTAATTTTTTTAATGAAAAACTTACAGATATCCAGGCATGCCTATAATCCCAGTGCTTGGGAGATGAAGGTAGGAGGATCAGGAGTTCAAGGCCCCCTTGGAGACATGGTGAGATTGAAGCCAGCCTGGGCTGTATGAGACCTTGTCTCAAAATACTAGTCATCGACAACAACAACAAAAACCAGATAGGGCTGGAGAGATGGCTTAGCGGTTAAGGCACATGCCTGTGAAGCCTAAGGACTCTGGTTCGATTCTCAAGGTCCCACGTTAGCCAGATACACATGGTGGTGCATGCGTCTGGAATTTGTTTGCAGTGGCTAGAGGCCCTGGCTCACCCATTCTCTCCCTCTGTCTGTCTCTAAGAAATAAATAAAAATAAAATCTAAAAAAAAAACAAATAAAAACTTGCTGACCTTTTACCAAAATTCTGGTACTAGTTTATGGTGCCAGGAACAAATTGTTGATCTTTATTATTATTTTTTTAACAGATTATACTCTTTTATTCCTTCTCCCCTATTCCCTTTTCCCTGGGGCCCCTTAAGGTGATGGCTTTCTATAATGTGTCTGAGAAACCTTTCACTATTTCAAAATCTCCAAGATAATCTTATGCTTTCCTCAAATAGCTGTGTGATATTAGCTTTTATGTTTAAATGTATTGTCCATCTCAAATTATTTTGTGTATGGTATAAGGTAGGGATTGAGATTCATCTTACATTCATAAAATGGTTATTTGAGGTTCTTATATGCCAGCTAGAATATTTTAAAGAAAAAATAATTTTGGTACCTTAAAATATAATTTTTAAATCTTTTCATTTCAAATTCTTATTAAATTAGAAGCAATATCTTACTAATTCCTTTTCTTCTTACATTATAATGTAGTTTTAAAACACACTTATTGGGCTGGAGAGATGGCTTAGCAGTTAAAGCATTTGCCTGCAAAGCTAAAGGATCCAGGTTCAATTTCCTAAGACCCACGTAAGCCAGATGCACAAGGGCGCGCATGCATCTGGAGTTCGTTGCAGTGGCTGGAGGCCCTGGCACATCCATTCTCTCTCTCAAATAAATAAATAAATAAAATATATTTAAACACTTATTATTGACCATTTTCAGACATGTATAAAATGTATTTTGATTGTAATTCCTTCCCATTACCTTGTCTTGTCCCATCTTCCCCTTCCACTAAACCCTTTCCTTTTCAACTACTCCCTCTTCTACTTTAATTTCTTTTTTAACCTTCCTCCATCATCCATAATGGAATATGTATGGGCCCAATATGCCCAGTATTTTATAGATCTTTTGTAGGTAATGACAGTTGCTATGAGTTCATGAATGCAGTGGCTACTTCATGTTCAGAAGACAGTGTTCCAAAGCACTCTTCATCATCCTCTGGCTCTCACATTCTTTTCATCCCTCTTCTACAATGTTCCTGAGCCTTGGAAGGTGCTATAGATCCATCTCATTTAGTGCAAAACACTTGTCACTTTTTCTCAGAACTTTGACAAGTTTTAAATCTCCCCAGTGGTCTCTACAAAAAAGAAGCTTCTCTGGCCAGTGGTGATCGCAGCACTAATCTATGGACATAAACATAATACAAATTTTTAGGGAGCGATTTTGTTAGCACAACCTATCCATTTTAGCCAAACAATGGTAGTACCTTCTCTACTAGGGCTTATGACTTTCATAGATAAAATATTTTTTTAAAATCCTATATTTATTTATTTATAAGAGAGAGAGAATGGGCATTCCATGGCCTCTAGCCACTACAAACAAACTCCAAATACATGAGCCACCTTGTGCATCTGGTTTACGTGGGACCTGGAGAATTGAACCTGGATCCTTAGGCTTCTTAGGCAAGTGCCTTAACCGCTAAGCCATCTCTCCAGCCCAGCTATAGGATTTTTGATTAGGTTTTCAATACCAGGCATGAATTTCCTCCCATGAATCAGGCCTCAAATACATTGTAATAATAGTTTTGAGTTAAAAATAAATTCCCTTTTGCAAAAGACTCTAAAAATTGATTTTTATATTTCCCTTATAGTTTCAAGTAATTTCCTTATGCAGTACATTCCCATTTCTGGAGAATTGAACTACCCTAACAACAATAATATCCCAATTCACTAAGGAATGATAGGTAGATACCAATGTTCTTATTAATTTAAGGAAATTCTATACCATATACATATTATCATATTTTCTAGAGACGGCTGCAGCAATATATCCATTCAATATGATAATATATAATATTTCCACTGAGAACTGAGACCATGCTATTTCCCCTTGAATGAACTTGTGCTTGGGATTCATAAGTAGTCCAGTAGTAATGCTATGTGATTTCTGAAGCCATGACTGAAAAGATATGTGTTATGCATTGTCGGCTATGACATTTGCTTTTGGATCCCTGAGCTACCATATAAGAAGTCCTGAACTGACCATTGTGACACATGCCTGAAATCCTAGCTTTTAGGAGGCAGAGGCAGGAGAATTGCCACAAGTTTGAGGCTCGCCTGGGCTACATAATAAAACTATGTCTTAAAAAAATGGGGGGGATGGGTGTGTTAGAGAGATGGTTCATTAGTTAATAGTACTTGCTTTCAAGGCCTAACAGCCTGGGTTCAATTCCCTAGTATCCACATAAAGCCAGATGTGCAGAATGGGACATGCATCTGGAGTTCAGTTACAGTCTCAAGAGGCCTTTGTGCACCCATTTTTTCTCTCTCTTTCCGAATAAAAAAATTTAAAAACAGCAAAAAATAGCCCCCAACCCAAATAAAATGAAGAAGTTCTGCTTGTTGAAGCTGCTATACTGCAAAGAAGCTCAGACCACATGGAGAAAGTATACATAGGTATAACTGAACTGATATCATGAAACCCAACCTCATAGTTATAGAATTGTACATTCTGAAGCCCTTCTCATTCTCCTGTTCTGTGTCTGAATTCCTCATCCAAAGAATCCATGTACACAGCAAGATGAGTGTTTTAATCTAATTTTTTAGAATAATTCATTTAACAGCAATATTGATTGGGGCAGTATGAGTCAATGTCTTTTAGGCAATTAAACCACTGAAAATAAATAGCCCTTAAAGCAATAATTTAATTATTTTGTTGTCTAGGGTGAAAATTTGGTATCCTTTAGTGTCTCAAAGTCATGGCTTCTTAGTTCTTTAATTGCAAAGGTGAGATAATCCCATGCAATACGTTGGTAATCATTTTTATAGAAAGATTTCTCTTGTCATACATCTAATAGATATTTTAAAAAACTTGATCCTTTCCCCTAGGAGAGTATTATGGAATTCTCTTCCAATCACCTGAATTAAGCTAGGTAGATAGGTTTTTTTTTTTTTTTGTGAGTATAGATAGATTTTATTTTTTATTGTAGAGAGAGAGAATTGGCACACCAGGGCCTCTAGCCATTGCAAACAAACTCCAGAGGAATGCGCTACTTTATGCATATGGCTTATGTAGGTCCGGGAGAATTGAACCTGGGTCCTTTGGCTTTGCAGGCAAGCACCTTAACTACTAAACTACCTCTCCAGCCCAAATGAAGGCAAACTTAAAAATAAATATAAAATTTAAACATCAAAATCAAATATGGCCATAGAAAAGGAGGCCATGTCTTCTTTTGTTAAATTTAATTAGTGTCTCTTACTATAGTACTGCCTATTTTAGTTTCCTCCTATTGTATCATGAGTCAAGATGATGTATAGCAAGGTCAAATCTGCCCTAACTCTTCCTAGACTTTTAATTTTCCATATTGATTTTCTGACCACTATTTTCTTGGTTTATAAAAAGATTGATTGAATTATGACTGGAATTGTGGTGTTTTTGGAATGGGGGTCAGAATTTCTGTCACTATGAAATAAAGACTATTAGCTCTATGTGCCTCCATCTTGCAATGGAAAATTTCCCCAGAACTAAAGAAGCTAGTGTTTTCCTTTCTTAACTGAAACTTTCCACCCCCATTTCCTTCCTTCTAGTGGGATCAGTACCAGCCATCTTCATGTCCACCTCTAATGGGATTGGATAGTTGTAAAACTTTCCATCCCTACCACCCTACTTCCCTCTTCTTAAGGTCCCTTTAACTAGTCTATGAATAGAATTTGAGATCTGGATCCTCTGCCAAAGACACCCTCCATAGGTGTTTAACCCAATATACCCTGTGCTTTTGGTGAGCTGCTGTCCTTTCACTTTCTATCTTTCGTGTGTGTCACACTTGTACCTTACATTTGGTGGCCCATATAGGGATTATGCATATGGGCACTCCAGTTGGAAGCCCTCTGCCATCTCCCAATCCCTTCTTTACTCCTTATTTCTTCCTTACCTTCCTCCTGTCCTTGAGCAACAACAGCAGAGATCACCTCTACCAGCTAATTTGACTATAGAAATTTGACCCTGGCTAAGTGTTGATATTTATTCCCCACATTTTGTTATTTCTCCCTAAGCCCATCTGCCAGGCAGACCTCTCAGATATTTAAGTGCTACATGAGAAATATCTCTGGCCATAATGTCAATCTCTGTGGTGAAGATGAGTGGGGATGCCTCATCTTCCTGAGGCCTTTCTGTCCAAACAGGGCCACCAAATTGTGGGGACGTCCCTTTGTTGTGGCCTGTTTTACTGTGGGGGTTTATTAGTACTCATTGTCATCACCACAATAAGTAAAACTGCTTCCAAGCCTCCCGGTGACTCTTCTCTGGGATGTCTCATCCATAACCTCCTTGCATTTGGTTTGGCTGACTCCATAAAGCCTAAATATCTCGTTTTTTAATTGAAAAATGTCTGGCTACAATATCCCCTTGGCAGTGGCCACCTCTGGCCCCAGAGTGGAACCTTCATCATCAAAATTCAGAAGGATCTTGAAAAATAAATTTGTCACACAATGGAAAATGAACTGAGGTCCCCTATATCTAAGTCAGTCAGTCTGTCTTTCTCTCTCTCTCTGCTCTTGCTGTTATGTATTCCAAATCATTCTACTCCATAGGGGGGAAAAAGCTTCTTTCCCACTATTCCTTTTCCTGCCTTTATCACTACTTCATCCCTTTTTCCTGCCCCACATGGACTTATAAATGTATTGGTCTTTAGAGAATACATGCCTTTTTTAAGCTGGAGTGATGGTTTACCAGTTAAGGTGCTTGCCTGCAAAGCCAAAGGACCAAAGTTTGATTTTCCAGTACCCACATAAGCCAGATGTACAAGGTAGCACATGTATCTGGAGTTCATTTATAGTGGCTGGAGGCCCTGGCATGCCCATTCTCTCTTTGCCTCTGTTTTCTTTCTCTCTCCCAAATAAATAAATAAAAATATTTAAAAAAACCCAGTGTTGAGTCAAATTATATAATCCCCCACTGGGCAGAAGTCCAGGATCTCCTTATTCTGAAACCAGAACCAGTTGATATTTTGTGCTTGCTCTTGACTCATTTATTCAGAGCCTACTCACCCTACTGAGCACTTGCCCTCCTGAAGCTAGACTATGACCAACTCCAAAGTTAGGAATCACAATGGGTTTCTCATTTCTTTACACTGTGAAGACACAGTACAATGGCAAATGGCAATCTTTCTTCTTCATATTGGCCTCTTTCCCTTGGAATTCCTACCTCTTTAGCACATGTACTTTGCCTTGCTTACTCCCTTCTCTGTACTTCTTAGTTCCTCTTGAGCCACTTATTCTGGGTGTAGCTTTGGTGACCACTGATTTTTACTGAACTTTAGTCCCCCATGTTAAGCCCATCAAGATCAGAGAAAACTCTTTGGTAATCTCAAACCATATATCATTTGGTGGTCTCACTAACATATAACATGTGTAAAGCAGACTTGCTTCACCTAAACCTGTCTTGTTCTTCTGCTTCATCTGCTCTGAACCTCATTTTATAATTCAAACTACTAGTGTTTGCCCTAGTAAAAGCCATACCTTTAAAAGTATTATTGAGGGCTGGAGAGATGCCTCCACAGTTAGAGGTGCTTCCATACAAAGCCTGATGGCCTGGGTTTGATTCAACAGTGCCCAAATAAAGCCAGATACACAAAGTAGCACGTGCATCTGTAGTTCGTTTACAGTGGTAAGAGGCCCTGTTACTCCCATACTCATTCTCTGTCTGCCTCTTTCTGTCTTGGATTCAAATAAATAGATAAAATATTTCCTTGATTATATTACATATCTCCTTGTCATATTTCTAAGGCTGGCAAACCACCAATATGTGTTCAAGTCCTTTTAATGTAGTCAGTCTGTCTTTATGTGTTTTTATGTCCAAAAACTGCATAACTAAATCTGTGGCCATTCAGTGCTCCAATTTTATATGTACTTCATGCTGTTGAAGATACTTTAAATAGTTAATCTCTATGTTTTTGGCTTTAAAAGAAAAATGCTTGTTCATGCTTATTGTCATGGTACACATGTTTTAAAGATGAATAAAAATGCCAAACTTTATTCCTGCTTTTTAAAATTATCTTAAAAACCAAGATTTTTAGATGATTTAACAAATTAATATATTTAGGTTTCTTAATAAAACACAGGTCTGTTAATACGTTTTGTCTGTATTTATAAGATATAGTATGGATACTTTCTGTGTTTTGTATGTAGCTCCCTAGGTTTTCATTTTAAAATGTTTTCTAGGGCTGGAGAGATGGCTTAGTGGTTAAGGCGCCTGCCTGGTAAGCCTAAGAACCCGGTTCCAATCTCCAGGTCCCACGTTTAGCCAGATGCAAAGTGATGTAAGGGCGCAATGCCGCACTTGCCCACAAGGGGGGCGCACACATCTGGATTTCATTCACAGCAGCTGAGAGACTGCTGGTGCGCCCATCTCTATCTGTCTCCCTCTCACTCTCTGTCTCTTTCTGTATCTCTCTCCAAAAATAAATGAAATAATTTAAAAAAATTAAAAAAATGTTTTCTAAATTTTGGACTGGCAATAACAACAATATTAATAATAGTAAGAAGGAGAATCAAGAGAGAAAGAATGCATAAAGGTGCCATATGATATGAGTTATAAATACAAAATGCACTTTTGTAAGGAAGGTTAAAAGAAAAGGACATATTTTTGGATTTTGTAAGGTAAAGGATTGTTCAAAATGGAAATAGAGGCAGAAGCAGACAAGAAAGTTAAAGTATGTTATAAAAAGTTTATGAAAGTTGAGCTGAAAGATTACTAAAGGTATTGAGCTTCTAAGGTCAAATTCAAATATTCTAAAATAAAAATGGGTGATTCTCTGTTTATAACCATAAGGTTTTCTTAAATATTATTCTTCTGTTAGTAATGTTTACAGCCTATGACTAAATTATATCCAAGTTTATATGTTTTCCCATTTGGTAAAATTTATATTTTTTAGATTAAGTAAAAACTTATTCCATAGATAAAACATTTAAATTTATTTATAAAATTTGATGTAATGTACAAAATTTAATTGTGCCAATGATCTTTAATCCTCAAGACTAGCTATCTCTATTGCCCTTCAATCTCTATCTCATCCTCAATCTCTGGTTTATCCAAACACAACTGACCTGGGACCTGCTCCCTTTACTGTCAGGAGTAGGTGTTGCCACAATAGGAACAGGCATTGCCAGAATTGCTACCTTTTCTCTTTAAAAATGTTTCTGACGCCCTAGAGAAGAGAACACCTATTATTACTACCTTCCAAAACCAAATAGAGTCTCTAGCAGGTGCCATTCTTCAAAACTGGCATGCCCTCAGTCTCCTGATGGCCCCAAGTGGAAGAACCTCCCTGAACCTACAAGAAGAATGTTAATTCTACATCAACCATTCTGATATGATCTGAGAGTCCCCCCCCAAAAACTCCAAGACCAAGCTTCACCTCTGTGATAGTGAAAAGCAGATGGCTAGGGACAATGGTCATTCCTGAGGGTCTGAGTGCCCTGGGCAACTCTTCTCCTTTGCCTCCTTATTGCAATTTGCCTTTCTAACTCAACCAAGCATGACCCTCAAAGGCTTAATTCCCCAATCCAAACCTCTACTAACCGACATATAAATAATATCCCCTTTCTCTACCAACAAAGATGCCAACAGGCTCCACAAGATGATCCTATTCTGCCACCTAATTTTTTTTTTAAAAAGTAGAAATATTGGCTCTAGAACCCAACATCTTGCCATGGAAAATTCCCTAGAACAAAATAGCTAGTTTTTCTCTCTCTAAACTGAAACTTTTAACCCCTACTTCCTTCCTCCAAACAGCCACCCCCATTTCCTCCTCTAATGGGATTGGATAGCTACAAAACTTTCCACCTTTGTTACCCCACGTTCCTCCTCCTTAAGGCCCTATAAACTACACCAGTCTGTGAGCAAAATATGCACTGTAGGTCCTCTGCCAAAGCTGCCCTCCACAGGTATTTACCCCGAAAAACCCCTGTGCTGTTGTTGAGCTGTTCTTCCCTTTTATTTTCTTTCTCTCTTCTCTGCCCAATGTGGACCTTACAGAGACTTTTCATCTATGACTATAGTTTGTCTTGTTTTATAATATTTTATAGTTTTCTTGCTATTACACTGTCTTTATTTTTAATTTTTTTCTGATTGATTTATTTATTAGAGACAGAGAGAGTGAGTGAGAATGGGCACACCAGGGCCTCTAGCCACTGCAAACAAACTCCAAATGCATGCGCCACCATGTGTATCTGGCTTATGTGGGACCTGGAGAATCAAACCTGGGTCCTTAGGCTTCGTAGGCAAGCACCTTAACCACTAAGTCATCTCTCCAGCCCTACAGTGTCTTTATTTTAAAATTCATTTCCTAGTGCATTGTTGGTTTGTTTGAATATTATTTTCTTTTGTATTGATCTCGTTTTCTCTTTTGAGTTCCACGTCTGTAGATAATCTTATATTTTAATTTGGAACATCATATAAACTAGAACAGATTTGCTTTTGTCTAATCCTTACATTTTTTAATGTTTTTCTTATGTTGCCTAGTTCTTGCAGTATAACATGTGAGAGACATTTCCTGATTTTATCATGGGTTTTTGTTAGATGCAGATTTTATGCAGGATTTTCACATCTTTGTTCATAAAGGATACAAAACTGAAACATTTAACCCCTGCTTCCTTCCTTAACTTGGAGATAAGGTCTGTGTCTTTTCTTTCTCATACACTTTCTGCTGCTTCAAATAACACTGCTTTATAATAGCCTGGAAAAATGAGTGTCAGAGCATTCACACTGGGTTTCTTAGAGTAGTTTGTAAAAGGTAGGAATTTGTCAGGATTTTAAAGGTATGTTTAAATAGCCTCCAAAATCATACTATGCTTCCTTTTCTAAGTGGGTAGATTCTCCAGTGATCCACTTTCTCCAAGAGTGTTACATCTTATTTTAGCTTTGTTTTCTTTGTTTTCAAAATTATATTGCTTCTAGAAACTTCTATCTAATTTCATCTTAAAATTTTATTGCTTATAACTTCTGTTACTGATAATTTGTACTTCTTGCTTTTAAAACAAAATTATTCATTTTTAGAACCAGATTTCAACTTGTGTACCCATAATAATTTTAAACATTGGAAAGAGGCAGATAGATAGAGAATGGGCACACCAGGACCTCCAGCCACTGCAAATGAACTCCAGATGCATGTGACACCTTGTGCATCTGGCTTATGTGGGAACTGGGGAATTGAGCCTTGAACTGGTGTCCTTAGGCTTCACAGGCAAGTGCTTAACCACTAAGCCATATCTCAGCCCTGCTTTAACTTTTTTTTTTTTTGGAGAGAGACAGAGAGAGAGAGAGGGAGAGGAAGACAGATAGACATGGGCACGCCAGCAGCCTCTCAGCTGCTGCAAAGGAAATCCAGATGTGTGCGCCCCCTTGTAGTCCTTGCGTCACTTTGCATCTGGCTAAATGTGGGACCTGGAGATTGGAACTGCTGGAGATTGGAACCAGCGTTCTTAGGCTTAGGATGCAGGCACTTTAACAGCTAAGCCATCTCTCCAGCCCCTGCTTTAACTTTTTAAAAAATTTATTTTTTAGTCTGCAAGCAGAGAGAGAGAGAGAGAGAGAGAGAGAGATTGTGTGTGTGCGCGCACACGTGCAAGTGTGCATGCACACACGCATACCAGGGCCTCTTGTCACTGTATATGAACTCCAGATGCATGTACCACTTTGTACCTCTGTCTTTACGTGGGTTCTGAGGACTCGAACCTATGCAAACAGGCCTTGCAAGGAAGCACCTTTAACCATGAGCCATTTCCTAAGCACGAAACTTTGCTTATCCATCTTAATACTTTACCTGTATTTTGTAATATTATGAGTTGGATGTTTTGCTTTTGCTTTTGTGAGGGTTTTTTTTTTTGACACAGGGTTTTACTCACCCCAGGATGACCTCATACTCACTGTGTAGACCAGGCTGACTTCAAATTCTTGGTGATCCTCCTGCCTGAGCTTCCTGAGTGTTAAGATACCACACTCAGCTTAGATATTTATTTTACTGGTTTTCAGTCTTTTCTATGAAATCATTTAAGGCTTTAATTTGCCTTCTAAATACTACTTTGGCTTTCATATGTTAAGTATTGGTCATTCTCCACATAGAAATATTTTCTAGTATTTTTGGCCATTTAATGAAAGTTTGATTTTTAATATCCAAATGTTTATGAGATTAGCTTTCTTTTAGTTCTTGATTTGTCTTAGTACTAAATTTAGCTAGAAAGTATCATTTTCATGATACTTATTCATATTTACTGGGACTTGATCTAGAACTCTGGGAAAAACCTTTATTTTCTAAATTCATTTATTTTTCTCTTTTAAAGTTTAAGTGGATAAATAATCGTACATTTATGGTCATTTTTCTTTGAACTTTTGAAGATACCATTCTATTACTTTCTGCCCTCTGTTGAGGATGTTGACAAATCTTTATTAAAATATGAATCTCAGCCGGGTGTGGTGGCACATGCCTTTAATCCCAGCACTTGGGAGACAGAGGTAGGAAGATCACCATGAGTTCGAGGCCACTTTGAGATTACATAGTTAATTCCAGGTCAGCCTGGGCTAGAGTGAGACCCTACCTCAAAAAAAAAAAAACTATATATATATGAATCCCTTATAGTCATATGTCTTTTCCTTTTTTTACCTTTCCCTGTATTAGGCTTTCTGCAATTTCCTTAGAATACCTCTCATCACTCATTTATTCTTTACATTAATTTTTCATTCTGTGCTGCATTCTAGGTACTTTCCTGGAATCTTTCATCTAGACCATTGATTCAATTGCTGTGATTTCTGGTTCTGTAAATGCTATTGTCCGTCCATCCATCCATCTATCTATCTATGCCTCCCTCTTTCCCTTTCTCCCTCCCTATATATTTCTGTCTTTTAAATGGAAACTCATGCTTTTCTTGTGGCTTATCTATACTTTGTCTCTCCAATAATTTTAAAAATAATAATGTTGTGGTCCAGGCTGAAGAGATTGCTCAGTAGTTATAGGCACTTTGCTTGAAAACATGATGTTCTCAATTCAATTCCCCAGTACTCACATAAATCCAGATGTCTGCAGTTTGTTTGCAGTGCCAGGCACTGCACATACATGCTATCTATCTATCTGTCTATCATCTATCATCACTATCTCAAATAAATAAATATAGTTTAGGGATTCCTTCTTAAAAATAATAATGTCACGGTCCATTACTAATTTTTCTTAGTACTCAGAGGGTTTTAATTTTTCTGTTACAGCTGCTGACTCTTATTCATGGAGAATCATTTTCTGTTATGTTTTATAAACTACGTCCTCCTTCAACTGTGGTGTTCTTTGTTACTTGGGTTAGCTATTCAAAAGATTTTTTAAGCCTTTTTAATTTATTTATATTATTCTAATTTTACATTCATAATGGTGACTCTTTTATCCTCCTCCCTGTCCTCCCTCTTCCAAAGGGACCCTCATCAATGGGGAATGTGGGTCATGCATTGTGGGGGTAGTCAAGATTTCTGGGGGGTAGGCATAATGCCCCAACTTGCAGCTCTAACATTCTTTCTGCCCTTTTAAAATATTTTAAAGATTTATTTATTTATTTATTAGAGACAGAGGGAGCGAGAATGGGAGCGCCAGGGCCTCTAGCCACTGCAAACCAACGCCAGACACGTGAGCTGCCTTGTGCGTCTGGCTTATGTGGAACCTGGAGAATCGTGGACTTACAGAAGAGTTTTCAAAATATTATACAGAGTTCCCATATAACCTTCCCATAGCATAATTATCAAAGTTAGGAAATTAACTTAGAGATAATACTATAAATCAAAAGCTTTATTTGAAGTTTACTAATTTTCCACTTAGGTCTTTTTTTGTTCTGTTTCAGGATCCTTTCCAGAATCCCCCTCCGAACTTAGTCATTGTTTATTAGTCTTCTGCAGTCTCGAAAGCCTTCTCAGCCTTTCCTTGTCTGTTATGTCCTTGACAATATGACAATATGATGTTTTCTCATGGTAAAACTGAGATACCACAAAAACCTTTATAGTTAAGAAAGAGCTTGAGAGAGCTTCTTTGAGAGTATGTGTATCTTATATTCCTTCACACTTACCTATTAATTTTAGTATCCAGAAGTAGAAGCTTCAGAGTGGTTTTGTTTTTGCCTCTAAATTTACACATTGGCCCGATTTCATCTTTTTTTAAAAAAAAATAAGTGTTGTTATTTTATTTACTTATTTATATGAGAGAAAAAGAGAGAATGGACACACCAGGGCCTCTAGCCACTGCAAACAAACTCCAGATGCATGTGCCATCTTGTCTATCTGGCTTTACGTGGATGCTAGGGAATCAAACCTGGGTCCTTTGACTTTGAAGCAAGTGCCTTAACTGCTAAGCCATCTTCCCAGCCCTAGATTTCATCTTTTTTTAATGGATGTGTGTTTGTGTGTGTGAATGGAAGGGGAGTGGTGCACATATTTGTACAGATGTACATGCACTTTTGTGCTTATGCATATATAGGCCAGAGTTGTTCCTAGGGAACACTTGTTTTGAAACAAGGAATCTCATTGGTCTGGAGCTTACCAATTATAATTGAATGGCTGGCCACTGAGCTCCAGGGATCTCCATAATTCCAACTCCCCAGCAGTGGGATTATAGGCATGTACCAGTATGCTTGGCATTTTATATGGTTATTATGGAATTGAGATCCAGTCCTCATCGCTTGCAAGACCATTTCTTTACTGACTAAACTATCATGGCAGCTCCTCAGATTTCCTTTTAGTCTTGGTGCCAGTTTATTGCCGTAGAACTCTACCTAGTGTAGCAGCTATTTTATCATTTCTAAGATAAAACACCTGAACAGAAGAGGCTTATGAAAGGAAAGGGTTTATTTTTGATTTACAGTTTAAAGGGCGAGTTTGAACATGGTAGGGAAAGCATTGCAGCAGCAGCAGGCAGCCCATCATATTATCTTCACATAAGGAGGGAGGAAGTAGCGAGTTTGA
This sequence comes from Orientallactaga sibirica, assembly GCA_036365145.1. Classification (NCBI taxonomy): domain Eukaryota; kingdom Metazoa; phylum Chordata; class Mammalia; order Rodentia; family Dipodidae; genus Orientallactaga; species Orientallactaga sibirica. The sequence goes on along the minus strand of JAEOAD010000372.1, from coordinate 8,127,108 downwards.
GCTGAGTACAGCAAGTGCATGTGGGGTATAGCACACCAAGGCCAACTCCCAGTGACACACTTCCTTCAGATCTACCACCTCCCAAAAGGCATCACAATCTTTGCAAACAGTGCCACCAATTGGGGATTAAGTATTCCAACACATGAGGCTACGACTGATATTTTACATTCAAACCATCACACCTAGTAGTGAGTAAAATAAACTTATACTCCATATTCTTTTCTTTGTGTGTGTATGTGTTGATGTGACACCCCATGAGCTTGTCTCGGGTACCCTGTGGGCTTGCCTGTGGTAGTTGAAGGAAAATTAAATGTCCCCCTCCATCACTCACCCACTTGTTTTTCCTTATGACATAGTCTCTTACTGATTCTAGAGCTTGCTGTTAGTGAATTTCAGAGATTTTCTGGTCTCCATTCCCCCATAGATCTGGGGTTATAGACATGTGTTTGCATGTCCAGCTGTTACATCGGTCTGGAGATGCAAACTTGGGAAAACCTAGGCCCCCTCAAGCCCTCGTGCTTGCACAGAAAGTATACTTACCACTGCATCAACTCTCCTACTGTATACTCCAAATACTTAATAATCAAAATAGTAGCCTTGAGTTTCAGCAAGTTATGAATTTCATTTATATACATATATATTGATATGCATGCGTGCACATGTGTATGTACTTATGGTGCGTATGTATTTTGTATGTAGAGCCAAAAAAAACCTCATTGTCATATCTCTTTGCCAGTGGGTAGAGTCTGCTAATCCTTCTAAGACGTCTTTGACTTCATTTGCAGCTGTTTACAGTTCTGGCTTTCTGCACACATTTCCTGAGGAGTAGTTCCAAAATGCTCCTCCCATGGCCCAAGACCTTGTCTCATGTACTTGAGTGATCATTGGAACACAGTCCCTTACCATTATAGCGTTTGATCCCTTTTGGCCCCAACTTCTCTCTGTTAACTTGTTCATTCTCTCTAGAAGTCAGCTCCCACTTTGCCTTAGTACCTGAAGCAATTTCTCTTTCTTTGCCAGGCTCAGTTAGGAGTTTGACTTGCTGCCTACTCTACCGTTTTGCCACATACATACCATGCCATAAGACTCTGAAGTTATGTTGAGAAAAATACTGGTTAGACACATTATTCTTAGGGAATGGCACATTATTATTGACATTGATGCTGAAGTAGATCTGGCAGTGGTGCTATAAGCCCAGTTCAAATCAGCTCCACTATTTAAAACTTAATCACTCTCAGGCTGTTCTCTTTCTATTTTTGAATCATATCCATTCTTACAACCTTGAGTTTTATGGGATGCTAGAAAAAAATTCTTGGCATTTTAGAATAAATAAACCATATAATGTTGTGCCAAAAGAGATAGGGTATGTTTCTAAAGAGTGGAAAAAGGACTGGCTCATTTTTAGGTTTTATATATACATATATTTATATTGTGTTTATTTTATTTCTTTTTCCATGATTATATTCTTGTGGGAGTGGGCAAATCATTAACAGTGAAACTACTATTTTATCCAAAATACAATGTGCTAATGGTCTGCTTTCTAAATAAAATTTCTATGAATAAAAGCAGGGCAGCTATGTGGCCACATAGTTTCTAACAAATGACTCAGTTCCACCATGTTTTTGTCTTTAATTAGATGCCAGTTTTTGTTTTTAAAAGTAGTGACATTAAATGCTAATTTGTAGTTCCTCTGAGAAACAATTATGATATAAAAATTAGGATATAAGTAAGAGGCTATTTAGGGCAAGAAAGTAGTGACATATGGGCAGGACCTGCATGGCTGCTTTTTAAAACAAATTCATTAAATTGATGTAATTGTACAGAGATGTTTCATTTTGACACTTACATACATGTATATAATGTTGTCTCTTCTTTTACTCTCTGGTCCCCTTTTACCTTCCACATCATCAATAGTTCCCCCTTTACTGTTACATCCTTCATTTTTCTTTTCTTTTTTTTTCTAGAATATTTTAAAAAGTTATTACTGAGGAGACTCAAAACTTATCAATGCAGAAAATAAGAGGCTGTTGAGAGCTCAATAGTAAAGGAGACTTCTAATACTCCTGGCTGCTTTTTACTCAAGTAAAATTTTCAGTCCACAGTATTTGGTGTAAATGATATGTTTCATAGTAGTTTGGAACCATGTGAGTTTATTAGTCACTCATGGAAAGTCCCATGGTGAATGACAAAAGTTCAAAGATGAGTATGCTGTTCTTGGGAGGGACTAGCCTCATCTGTGGTTTTGAACTGGTAGTTTTGGGTTTCCTAATCTGATCACTCTCTTCCTATACCATTTGGAGGTGGGTTTCTCCTCTGCTCTTCAGTTTTCTCCTGTCTGCCTACAGACATGGTCCAGATTACCTTCTTGTTCCTAAGATCTTCCTGACTGCTTCAGCCCACAGTAATCTATGACTGTAGACTCACTGCATTTATGTGTGGTATCACTCAACATATCTCTTTATTTCCATATACAAAATTAGTCAAATGAATACATGAATGAATTAATGAGTAGTCTAAGGTGGTACTCTTTGTTTGAATTAAGTTTTCACTCCTTTAGTATTTATTACCTTACTAATAGGTAATTCCTAAACTTATATTGGCTGGTCTTTCTTACCCTCCCCTCCTTTCTCCCTCCCTCTAGTCCTTCATTTTTTTCTTTCTTTCAACAGTCTTATTATGTAGCTGAAATTGTTCTGGAAGTCATAACTTTCCTGCTTCAGCCTCCTGAGTGCTGGGATTACAAGTGTTCACCACCATGCCAAGCTTTATTTTGACCTTTGTTGAAGATCAGTTTATTCTATTGCATACTACTAATAATAGCTAATAGTTATAATGATAGCTAAATCATTGCAATGTGACAAGAGTGATAGGTAATGCCTATAAATATTAGTTTATTCAGTGCATATTGCACTCCAGCAAAATTGGTATGATTATAACCCCATTTCTCAGGTTAAGAATGGTACTATCTAGGATCACATATTGAGTTGCAGGCCTGAGATTTGTACCAGGTGGGCTAGTGTTGGGGTCCCCCCCTAAGGCCAGCCCAGGAGGGACAGCAGGGTCTCTGCTGAGTTGGGGGTGAGCAGCACGGAATCATGACACAGACTCTGGGAGTTGGGTGAAAGCGAGAAGCGAGCTGCCGCAAAACTCGTTTATTTGAGGAAATGCAAGGGGTTGAAGGGGCTTGGCTGGCCAGTCACTGTATGGGGTGGTCCCCTTTTTGTGACCAATGACAGCCTGTCTCTGGACAGGTCATCTCGTAGCAGGTTTCTCGTGAGCATGGGACTGTAGCTGTTGTCACGCCAGGCCTGCGCAGAATGCCTTGTTCACAGAAGCCACTTCCTGGTTTCTTCTGCCATGTGGTCTGGCTAGAGCCAGATTTGCATTGTGCCATACATATCCTCCTTTGTGTTTTTATTATTGGCAAACCTGAGAGGTATGGATTTTTGCCAAGCCATTGTTGAACCCAGGCCCCAAGGGATCATCATACGTGTCGGTGCCTGTCTTAGGTTGTCCCATCTCATGGAGTCTTACCCGTCACTGGCTACTCGCCAACCTAGTGAGAAAACCCAAGGGGTATGGGCTGGTATGGTTTTTTGAAAGCCATTGTTGAACCCAGGGCCCAAGGGAACATCACATGTGACAGTGCCTGTCTTAGGTTGCCCCATTTCATGGAATCTTACCCATCATTGGCTATCCGCCATCTTATAGAGGAAACCCTAGGGGTGTAGCCTGGTATGGCTTTTAGCATGATGTCTGGCTAGGGCCAGACCTATATTGTGCCATACATATGTGGCTGTTGCCTAGGAGGCATGGGAGGGCCAAGTGGTGGTGGCTCTGTGGTGTGTGAACAGTCCCAACGAGCGAGAATTAACTATAGAACCTGAAAAAGACTGGGGTAGAACAGGTTGCTGGGTGACTGAGCTCACCCTAGCGACATAATTAGTAGCATTGAGTGTCCTTAATGGTAGCAGATCAATGTAATGAAAGGAGTTGCAAAGGAATTTATGGCTGGTTGTAGGATAGCATTACAATAAGAGGTATAAATAAGCAAAAAAGGCAAAGTTGTGGTTAAGGAGAAGTACGTGCTTGAAGGGGGAAGAATACAGCGAAATAGAGTGGCTAAAATAAAGCCTAGGAAAAGTGTGGGAATATAGGCCCACCACACCAAACAAGTATGGCCTAAGAAGAGTTGTCCAAAATGGTTTCTGGGAAGTGATAGTAGGGAGATAAAAGGAGAAAAAAAGGTGGGGGATAAGTTTGAAGTCCCATATGCAGCCTAAGGGGTTTGGCATCATCCTCTTCATCAAGGTCGGTCTCTGAGTCAGTGGCTGGACAGATGTTTCTGGCAGGAATCCAGATCGGGACCTTGAAGTTTCTGGAAAGACACAAGCATACCCTCGGCCCTGTGTTAAAAGAGGGTGGGGTCCCTTCCAAATATTAGTAAGAGGATCCTTCCAGCGGACTAAGGGTAAGAGTGTTGTGGTTGGTTGGGATCTCCAATGTTTGTAGGCTGGGGAGAGTCCTGCCTCATCAAAGGTGAGAAAATTGAAGGTGAAGAGAGCTTCAACTAGGGCCAAGTGGGGGTCCTTGGGTGACATAGTGGACTTTTGTTTTATAATTAGTTCCTTTAGGGTCTGGTTAGTTCTCTCCATGATGGCTTGTCCTTGTGGGTTGAAGGGGATCCCAAGGGAGTGTTTTATTCCCCAAGATTCCATGAAGGATGTGAATTGGGCAGATGTGTATGCAGGGCCATTGTCAGTTTTAATTGACCAGCGTACGCCCATGACCAACATAGCGGTTTTTATTGCCTTAATGACATGGGACGCCTTCTCCCCTGAGAGAGCAATAGCAAAAGTAAGCTTAGAGTAAGTGTCCACAATGACATGGACATATTTGAGGTTACCAAAGGAAGGTATGTGGGTAACATCCATCTGCCAGATATAATTTGGAGTAGGGCCTCTAGGATTGACTCCTTAAGGCTATAGGGGCCTAGGGGGCACATGCCTTACAGGTACAGGTTAAATATTTGTATTGGCTAAGCGAGAGCTCAGGGTATAGGGTTTTTAGATTAGTGGGGGATAGATGGAACCTTTGGTGTAAACGTCTAGCTTGTTCTAAAGGTGGCAAGGAGGAGACAGCAATAAATTTTTCTACCTGCAAATTCCCATCAGCAACAAAGCCAGGCAGACCAGTGTGTGAGTGAACATGCTCAATAAACCAAGGGTATGATCTGTTTTCCATCTGTAATTTTAAAATGGAGATGGCAATGTCTATGGGATGATGAGAGGGCCTGGGATTGGCCAAGGGCAGTACCTTTGTCATTTGAACAGCGTAACTGCTGTCAGAGAATATGTTGATGGGCTCTTGTTGACAGAGCTCTATGACTCTGATGATGGCATATAGTTCCCCTAGCTGGACTGAATGGGGGTTAGGGAACTTAAGGGCCTCATCTGGTTGATTGGCTCTCTTAATAATTAGTCCATAAGTATGTTTATTGGCATCTGTAAAGCCGAGGCTGCTAAGGGTATTGGCTGACTGGAAGGCCTGGAGAAATAGTCTCTATGGGCAAAGCCATTAGGGATTGAAGTAGTTTGTGAGTGGGGAGGTGATGGTCTATCTCATTGGGGAATCCTGCCATTAGGGTGTGGAAAAGGGGGTCCTCCCTAAAAAAGAGGTTGAAGTTCCGACATGGGGATGGGCAGAATTATTTTGGAGGGTTCCGTATTATAGATTTTGTTAGTGTAGGTACGTGCCTTAATTGCTATGAGGAGCATTGCTTGTAGGTTGGTGGTGAGTTTATGGGCCTGTGCCCATGAGGGGTGTACCCAGTAAAGGGGTGATTGGTTTTGCAAGATGACTCCCAAAGGTGCCCCTGTCGTCCAAAGGATCACATTTAGGATTGCAGCAGATGGGTCATATCTTGTGAGGGTCATTGAAAAGAGGTAGTGGGATATTTTATGTAACAAATTTTGGAGTGATTGTTTAGAGGAATTTTCCTTGAAGGGTTGTCAGTAACTCTAAGGAGGTCATAAAGTGATAGGAGTTCACTAGGAGGGATGGGCAAGAAAGGTTTGAGCCAGCTAATTTGGCCACAGAGTTTTTGGAGATCATTGAGGGAATAATGGTCGTATAGTAGTAGAAATTTTGTACCCTAAAAATCCAAAAGGGGGCACTGTTTGAATTTTTTCATTCGCTATGCCAAACCCAAGTTTTTTGAGGTCCTCAATGAGTAGTTTAAGAAGGTCCAAAAGGGCAGTTTTTGAGGTATGTGCAATCAAAAGATCATCCATGTAATGAACAAGAAGGCATCTAGATTGTATTCTCGCCATGGTGGAGGATATAAATATTTGGCAAATAGAAGGACTGTTTTTCATACCCTGGGGGAGAACTCTCCATTGATATCTTTTACCTGGGATAGAATGGTTGGTCTCCCAGACAGTAAAGGCAAAATAGGGCCTGTCCTCTGCTGCCAAAGGGATAGAGAAAAAGCAATCTTTAATATCTAAGATAACTATATGGTGGTTAGTAGGGATGGCTCCAGGGTGGGGGAGGCCAGTCTGAAAGGAGCCCATTTTTAACATATGTTTATTAACTTGGCGAAGGTCTTGGAGCAGTCTATGTTTACCAGTTTTCTTTTTAATGACAAAGATGGGGGAATTATGGGGGCTAATAGAGGGCTCAATATGGCCAAGAGCAAGTTGTTCTTTAACAAGGGATTTGAGAATAGTTAATTTAGGTTCTAGTATAGGCCACTGTTCGACCCAAATGGGTTCCGTGGTATCCCACTCGAGGCTTATGGGAGCAGTAGGGAATCGGACAGTGGCCTCTAGAATTGGGGATGATGACGAGTGGTGGGTGGCTTGGAGGGGTTGGGTCGCCCTGAGAGGCCAATAACATGGGCGATAATATCATCATAAAAGGCCTGGTCATCTGTTGTTATGACAACACCCATGTCAGTAAGGAGGTCTCTGCCCCAGAGGGTATTGGGGACGTTTGCTACCAGGGGGAAAAATTCCCCCGTGTTGCCATCATAGTCTTTCCATGTAACTGGTCTCCTAACCTGTCTAGTAGTCTGTTGTCCCCCAACACCCCTAATATTGGGACCCTCTTTATAGGCCCAGTTGGGCATGCGGAGTGCATCATTGGCAGAGATAATAGTGTCATCTGCACCTGTGTCTACTATGCCCTTGAATTCAACCCCCATCCAAAAGAACAGAGATGTGGGGTGAATGGTCATAAATGAGCAGGGTCCATCTAATGTGGGGGGGGGGTTCCCTCTTGCTTGCAGGGCTGAAGGTTGCCCGTGGGGAAGTTTAAAGACAGGGAATTTCTGCAATCCTTGGCCCAATGATACCCCCTTTGATATTTAGGGAAGGGGGTTTGGAGCCTTAAAATAGGCTTAGTTGTGTTTGGACAGGTCCTCCGAAGGTGTCCTGGTTGGCCACAGCCCCAGCAGAGCGGTGGTTGTTGGGTAGGCTTTTGACCCATGATCAGGGTTTGTATTGAGGTGGCCAGGGCCTTGAGGGGGGCAGACATGGGATTGATATCTTTGGTAGCTACAATCCATTTATGGAGATCCTCATTGTGCACAGCAGCAATAGCATTACATGCTACTGTGGATGCTCCCTCCTATGCCAGTTGCTTAACTAAAGCATCCCTGGCGGGGCCAGGGGGAGTGTGTCGGTCCATGGACTCCGTCACACGAGAGAGGAAATCCGTGAAGCCCTCGGATGGGCTCTGGACCAGGTTATGAAAATAGGTATCTGGCTTATGTGGGAGGCAGGCCTTAAGCCCTTGGAGGGATAAAGATTTTATGTGGTCAAAGTAGGCATGTATGCCTTCTGTGGCTTCTGATACAGGGTCTGCATAAGGTCCTGTGCCAAGGAGCATGTCCAGGGTAATTGGAATTCCACTTCTAAGATTTTGGCAGGCCTGGGATTCAGCCAGGTCATTATAGGCAGCTTTCCATTGGAGGAATTCAGGGGGGAGAAGGACCACCTTGAGGAGTGAGTACCAGTCATAGTAAGTCAGAAGGTGAATGTCCCATTGTAAAAGGACTTGTTCAAAGTAAGAGGAGTCAATGCCAGATTCCTGGGCCGCCTTATGGATGAGAGCCAGATCAGAGAGCGGGGTGGGTACCAAGGCCTGACTGTCGCATCTGGCCCTACATTAATGGGGAAGGCAGTGAAGGGGCACGTCAGGGAACTGGTAGTTGCCTGGTTGTGTCCAGGACTGAGGGGGGGAGGTGTTTGTGAGTGTAACAGTAGCAGGAGGGGGTTGGGTGGCAGTCTATTATCATTTAAAGATTTGACTTCCTCCTCATCCAGTTATCGTAAGAGGGTGCTGGGAGGGATGAGCTTTGAAGAGCCAGTTTAGGTTCCTCCTTATAGCATTCGTTATGGGCAGAAATGACTTCCTCCACAGTGGAGCCTTTAAGGCCGGCAATTATGGCAAGGAGGATAGGAAAGAATGGGGCAGGAGGTGTGTGCCCTTCGTAAACCTCACGTTTCTTCATGAGGAAGAGAACCCGGGACCAAATGGAAGTGTCCCAGATGTTCTCCAGACTAATCCATGGGGCTAAAACAAGAGTTTCATCCCCAAAGCTATGGAGGTCTTTTTGTTTTACTTTTAAGCCACATTGCAGGAGAAGGGCCTTAAGAGCCTGCAATTGCAGCATCCTCTGGTGGGGAGGGAGGTTGCCTATTATGGCATGGTGATGTTTGGGGGGCGCTAGGCCGGGACACTCCTGAATCAAAGAGACTTAGAAAATAATAACCCAGATAAAAAATGATAGCCCAAAGGATAATCATGCAAACCACGAGTCCTAATGCCGGGGCCAGCTGAGACATACGGATAGAATGTTTAGGACCCATGTGTCTTGTGCTTAGTGGGGGACTTCTGTGGGTCATTACTCCACGGCCATATGCCCACATGGTGTCTCCAGGGAGGCTCAGCTAAAGGCCTCGCCTTGGTTCCGAAATCAGGCTGGTCAAACCCTTATGTGATTTTGCCGGGATGAACTGAGAGTGGAGGGGGGCTGACAAGGGCTTCGGGGCCGTGCAGCGGTGTGTGCCTTCCTATGGGGAGAGGACAAAGGAAAAGGGGGGAGGAGTAGGCTGCCCACTCACCCTCGGGCAGCCGTCAGCTCACAGAACAGCAAGGGGCTTTTCTCACCAATACCGATGGGGCAGAAGGTCCCTGTTCAGGCACCAGATGTTGGGGTCCCCCTAAGGCCAGCCCAGGAGGGACAGTAGGGTCTCTGCCGAGTTGGGGATGAAAGCAGGAAGCGAGCTGCCGCAAAACTCGTTTATTTGAGGAAGTGCAGGGGGGTTTTAAGCGGCTTTGCTGGCCAATCATTGTATGGGGTGGTCCCCTTTTTGTGACCAATGACAGCCTGTCTCTGGCCAGGTCATCTCGTAGCAGGTTTCTCACGAGCATGGGACTGTAGCTGTTGTCACGCCAGGCCTGTGCAGAATGCCATGTTCACAGAAGCCACTTCCTGGTTTTTCCTGCCATATGGTCTGGCTAGAGCCAGATTTGCAGTGTGCCATACAGTCTAGCAATTCCATTAAAAAAAATAAGGTTTATATTCAAGACAGCTAAGATTGATATTCCATTCAGGTTCTTTATCTGTGAAATGAGAATGATTCAAGAAGTTACTTGGGAGCATTATGTGAATTTATATATGCTAAACAGCAAGCCAGAATAACCATACCGTTAGCTCCATTCACTTCCCTTTTCCACTGGACACATGGAAGTTACATTATGAGTGTAGAAAACATGTGCACCCCTAAGTGGCCCAGAAGCCCTCTCCATCAATCTTAAGACATTGCTGTTCCTGATATCTTGCTTGATTCTGCATTTTCTGGAAGCCTGTCATCTAGAATGGAAATAGAATTTTTTAATCTTTCTGGATATATAACTCCATCAATTTTTCTTGAAATTATTTTTATTTTTACTTTTATTTATACTTTGCCTTCAGAAATAATTTTTTATATGTTTCAAAGATGCAGACAATTCTCTAGCATAAAAGTAGGAATGAATGGTGGACCCAGTAGTGGAGATGACATGGGATATATTTACAGACTTTTAAAAAATATTTTATCTATTTGAGAGAGAGAGATGGGCACTTCAGGGCCTCATGCCACTGCAAACAAACTCCAGACACATGGGCCAGACTTTGTACCTCTGGCTTTATGTAGGTACTGGTGAATCAAACCCAAGCTGTCAGGCTTTGCAAGCAAGCACCTTTAACTGCTGATCCATCTCTCCAGCCCCTGTTTACAAACTTTTAAAGTCATGGGCATTTATTACCAATCAGCCCCAGGCAAAACCCTGAGCTTTTTAGACATTAGTGCAAATTATAGGAGACTGAGATTACTTACAACATTCCTCAGGTTTCCTAAAACAACAATAAGCCAGCTGATAGAGAGAAGGGATTCTAATACAGAGCCTGAGACAGCTCCTTTGACTTCTAACTGAGAGGACCTTCTGGTAGGTTGGTTGCAGTCTCAGTAGCATGTCTCCTAGATAGTAATGGATGAGCTCTAGTTGGTTGTTTCTGGTCAAATTTCTGTGAAGAAAATGATAGCTTCTTTTTTTATATTTTATTTATTTGAGAGAGATTGGGCACGCCAGGGCCTGCAGCAAACGAACTCCACATGCCCCTTTGTGCATCTGCCTTACATGGGTCCTGGAGAGTTGAACCGGGATCCTTTGGCTTTGCAGGCAAACTCCTTAACCATTAAGCCATCTCTCCAGCCCAATGATAGTGTCTTACAGAATGCTGTTCAGCCAAAGCCCTGCATGCCATAGCCAAGGTGCACATGGGATGTGGAGGTGCCTCTTGCTGGCCTCTGCATGAAGAAGAGTTCGGGACAGGATGTGGGAGAGTGGACCAGATAGGTATAGCAACTGGTCCCAAACTATCAGTTCGGTGTTGTGCTGAGCAAGCATTTCTTTAGTTCCCATATCTATGGGAGGTGATTGGGGCTCGGCCCAACTGGAGAGGGGGGCGGCTGTTAACCATGGTTCCAGAATCTGAGAGAGAGCCATTTGGCAGGTGTCATGAGACCAAAGAAAGTGGAAGACAGATTCAGGATTGCACAGTGTAATTTATTGGGGACGTGTGTACAAGAATGTGTCTCAGACATTGGCAAGACAGGTCAATACCTGCATGTTGGGTTGGAAGGAAGGGACTTATGTAATGGTCAGGAGAAAAGTGACTTCATCCAAGCCAGCATGTACCTGGTTTATCTCAAGTTCATGTCAAGGATATCAGGCATATTCAGTGCTGCAGTCATAAAGCTCCTCTCTTCATACCACTCTAATGACTTTGTTTATTTTATAGCATGCTGTGAAACTCTGTAAAGAAAACAGACTGGGGCAATCATGGTGGTTAAGACTCAAGGTAGCTGCAGTTAGATATATCATCCTCCTTCAAGAAGCAGCAGGGTAACTTAGTGCAAGCCGTTCTTATAGTGATGACAGGGAATGAGAAACATGAAAGGTCTCTTAAAGCTTAGACTCAGAACTGGTGCGCTGTGACTTCTACGTTGTTCTGTTAGCCAAAACAATTCCCTTGACCAACCCAGTAGTCAAAGTGCAGGAAAGAAACTTTGCCCCTGCAGGTGTTGGAACAACAGTTGCACAGATATCTGCTGTCACCTTGGAGATGTAATTCTCCTTGGCAGCAGGTTTTGGGTGAGGTATCTATGGCTACAGCAAATCAGCTCTATGCAAATTGGACCTTCTGAGTGACAATTCTGCTAGGGACTGACTATGTGGCAGCACTTTCCAGGCTGTTCTTTCCCTCAGGAAATGTAGCTCGGCCTTCAAGTGGTAGAGAAGATAAGACTGTGACTTACAGCCAGCTTTCCTGTTTTGTTTCTCTCAACTCACTTGTCTTCATATTTTCCTTTATATTTTTTTACAAATACAAATATCAAACACTTTCTAGATGTGCATATTTACTTTTTATTACATAGAGGTATGAGCATATGGATATTTTTCACTTTAAAAGCTACTACACTTGCGTTTGATGCTCTGTGGTTACAATGCTAGGGTTTGTCACATAAACTTTAAGCACAGTATTTAAAACAAAGAGCCAGGAACAAGTTCTCATGTTATCTGGAATGAAAAATAGTTTGCTACTAACTTTGCAAAGCTGAAAAAGTCCCAGCACTGTTAAAATGTAGTTGAGTGGTTTAAGTTGTGTCTGTGACTTCTGATTCAGATAAATGATTTACTCTGCAGCTCAGTACTGCCCCATCCCAAGGCTAGATTCTTCATAGAAGGCGAACCAAACAAATCCTGAAATTGGCCATGATGACCATTTTAAACATATTTTTCTACTTCATGTTCAGATGAGGAAGGAAGTTAATTACTTATTCCTACTTCTTCCTCTTCTGATTTGTATGTTGGCAGTGCCTCAATGACAACTTGTCATTTGAGCATAGAGTCAGCTAAGTGGTCCTAGCAAAGAGCTATTGCTTAGAGGTGTGCATGGTGAACTAGCTAGGATATCAGGACAAGGTGCTTGGCTTTCTTTGTGCCATTTCTTTTCTACCAAAACTTCAATCCAAATGTGGTGTCATGATTTCTAAATCAAAAGCCCATCTTCTCCCTCTTTTCCTACTGAATTGGCACATTTATTTTGTCCAAATATAATGGAGTCCCTCCTTTCCTTAACACTCCCCCCCTGTACACACACATACATGATCTGTGTCAGATCCAATGAAGTTTGTGAGTCACACGAACACATAAGCACCCAGACTATTCTAGAGACCTCTTTGTAAAGTTGCATGAACAGTGAAAACAAAATCTGAATTTTCATGAAGATTCTACAAGTGATTCACTGGGCGAAAATTTTGTTTTTGTCTAGCCTTTAGCAATGAGTTTTTTAATCATCACAATAAAATGTATTATAGTCTTAGCAAAAATAAGACATTCTGAGATGCATCTATACTGCAATAAAGATATTTTTATTTTTATGTGCATGGTATGCATTCATGTTTATATATGTGGGTGCACATGTGTGCAGGCCAGAGGACAAACTTGGGTATATCTTCCTTTCCTTCTTTTCTTTTGGCTTTTTCAAGGTAGGATCTTGCTGTAGTCTCAGGCTGGCTTTGAACTTACAACAATCCTCCTATCTCAACCTCCCAAGAGCTAGAAATAAAGAGTATTTTGTTGAGCTTACCAGTCGGGCTAGACTACTGGCCTATAATATCCAAGGAATTCACCTGCCTCCCCCCTCCCCCCGTCACTGGGAATCAAACTCTGGTCCTCATGCTTACAAGGGAGGCACTTTACTGACTAGGCTCTCTCTCCAGCTTACAAAACATGTATTTTAAGGGCTGGAGAGATGGCTTAGCAGTTAAGGCACCCGCCTGCTAAGCCTAAGAACCCGGTTCCAATCTCCAGGTCCCACGTTTAGCCAGATGCAAGGGCGCAATGCTGCACTTGCCCACAAGGGGGCGCACGCATCTGGATTTCGTTCACAGCAGCTGAGAGACTGCTGGCGCACCCATTCTCTATCTCCCTCTCCCTGTCTCTCTCCAAAAATTAAAAAAATGTATTTTAACATTTTCATACATATATATGACATTTTGATCATTTATACATCACATGATCTTCCTTTATTCTCCTCATTCACCAGCAGCTTGCTAAAGAAGAGACAGACTCCCCTTCTCATTAAAGAGGGGAATGGCCTCTCAAGCTCTTCCCATCTAGAACATTGACTTGGCACTGTCAATGTGCAGATCTTGTGCAGGTAACCACAGCTAGTGTAAGTTCATGAGTGCGGTAGCCTTGTCATGTCATAGTACCAGAGTTCCATAGTGCCTTGCCTATGCTCTAGCTCATATTCTGTTCTATTCCATTTTCTATAATGTTTACTGAACCCTGGAAGGGATGATTTTTTTTTTTTTTGTCCTTTAGGGCTAAGCCTTCATCATTTGCTTATTTTCAGCACTTGATCAGTTATGATTCTCTGCATTGACCCATCTTCTATTGCCAGATTTAAAAAAAATCAATTAAAGGTAAGGGAGATGGCTTAGCAGTTAAGGTGTTTGCTGGCAAAGCCTAAGGACCCAAATTTGAATACCCAGTACCCACATAAGCCAGATGCACAAGGTGGCACATGCATATGGAGTTCATTTGTAATGGCTAGAGTCCCTGGCATACCCATTCTCTCTATCTGCCTCTCTCTCTCAAATATTTTTCTTTAATCAATTAAGGCTGGAGAGATAGCTCAGCAGTTAAAGGCATTTACTTGAAATGCCTGATGGCCTGGATTTTATACTCTAGTGCCAACATAAAGCCAAATGCACAAAGTGGCACATGTATGTTTTATTTCTTTACAGTGGCAAGAGGCAGTGGTACACCCATATTCATTCATTCTCTCTCTCTCTCTCTCCCTCATTCTGCCTCTCTCTGTTTTAAGTGATATTTTTTATTTTTGAGGTAGGGTCTCACTCTAGCCCAAGCTGACCTGGAATTCACTCAGTAGTCACAGGGTGGCCTTGAACTCATGGTGATCCTCCTACCTCTGCCTCCTGAGTGCTGGCATTAAAGGTTTGTGCCATCACACCCATCAGTCAATATATATTTTAAAAAATCAATTAAAAATTTATGACTAAGGTGGGTAGCAGAACTCGCCTATAGATATAAAGGTAAATATTTAGGAGACAGTTTGACAACAGAGCAGTTTGGTCATACAGCATGAGTCGGTTCTTCCACAGGTCCTACATTCTCTCTACCCATGACCTTTTAAGCTGATTTTCAGTACTAGAAATGAATTCCCTCTGGTGGGGTGGGCCTCAAATCCAACCATAGAGCTGTTGGTCATACCCATAACAGTCATGCTACTATTGGACTAATGGAAAGCCTTGCCTGTATTATAGAATGCAGGATTAACATCTGGGTGATATTTTTAATGACTTTTCTCTGAGAGAAGCCTACATAGAACCTTCCAGCATTATAAATATTAGCCAGCAGGAAGGAAACTACTGCTTTAGCTCCAAATAACTATAGAAAGATCCTGTATTGTTTTGGGAGCATCAGAAGCTTGTCTAACAACTTATTGGGAAGTATCCCATTACTGGCATTAACATCAGTGTTTGATAACCTGTGGCTACTAGGATCAGTCTTATCCATCAGTGTAGGGTATCTCTATTCGTTCTGTTACTACTTTCTTCTATTGATATATTTTTATTATGTCTACTAACTAGTGAGTTTATTATGAATTTGTCATATCTTTTAAGTTTTGGTTAACCCTCCCTCACTTCCTCACCTTGCCTATCTCCCTGTCCTCACCCATGCTTAACCTTTTCTAACCCTGATACCACCCACACTGTTTTCATATCACTTGTGTTTCCACTATCTTCTCCCTTTAAGCCCTCTCCCACCACTTCCTTCTCCTTACCCCTTTTCTAATGTCCTGTTCTTTGTAAACATTCTAATTGTATGTATGGGTCTGGAGATTCAAAGCTAAGATTTGCATGTGAGAGAGAACATGTGCCATTTGTCTTTTTGAGCCAGTTACCTCATTCAATATATTTTTCCACTTCTATCCATTTTCTTGCAATTTCATAATTTCTTTCTTTGTAACAGTTGTATAAAATTCCATTGTATATATTTTTTTACATCTTCAGTGTCCATTTATCAGTTGATGGGCATCTAGGCTGGTTCCATTTCCTAGCTATTCTGAATACAGCAGCAATAAACATGGATGGGAAAGTATCTTTGTGGTAGGATATCCAGTTCTTTGGGTACAATAGCAGGGTTATACAGTAGTTCCTTTTTTAGCTTTTTGAGGAACTTCTACTCTGATTTCTATGGTGGCTGTGCCAGTTTACACTCTCACCAACAGTGAATAAGGGCTCCTTTTTCCCCCCACACCCTTGCCAGCATGTCTTGTTTATTTTCTTGATAATTGCCATTCTGTTTGGAGTGAGGTGAAATCTCAAAGTAGTTCTAATTTGCATTTCAATTGTAGCTAAGGATGTTGAACACTTTAAAAATATTTATTGACCATTTGTTTTTCCTTTTTTCAGTACTCTCTATTCAGTTCCATAGCCCACTTTTTGATTGTGTTGTTCATTCTTGTGATGTTTAGTTCTTTTAGTTCTTTTCATATTCTAGGTATTACTCCTCTGTCTGATATATAGCTGGTAAAGATTTTCTCCCATTCTGTAGGCTGCCTCTTCACTCAGTTGACCCCTTTTTAAAACTATTTAAGAGAGGGTGAGAGAGATAAAGAGAATGGATGTGCCAGGGCCTCTAGCTGTTACAAATGAACTCCAGATGCATCTGGCTTATATGGGTCCTAGGGAATGGAAGTGGGGTCCTTTGCAGGCAAGTGCCTTAACCTCTAAACCATCTTTCCAGCCCAGTTAACCTTTTTTTTTTTTTTTGAGGTAGGGTCTCACTCTATCCCAGGCTGAATGGGAATTCACTCCGTAGTCTCAGGGTGGCCTCGATCTCACAGTGATCCTACTACCTCTGCTTCCCAAGTACTGTGATTAAAGGAGTGTACCACCATGTGCAGGCAGTTGACCATTTCTTATGCTATGCAAAAGCTTTTTAATTTGATGTGGCCTCATTTGTTGATTGTTTGTCTCATTTCCTAAGGTAGGTGCTATTCAGAAAGCCCTTCCCTATGCTTATATCGTGAAGTTTACTTCTTTTTCCATTAGCTGTTTCATAGTTTCAGGTCTTATATTGAAGCCCTTGATTCATTAGGAGTTGATTTTCATGCAGGGTGAGAGATTAGTTTCATTCTTGTGCATATGCAGCTCTCCAGTTTTCCTAGCACCATTTGTTGAAAATGTAACCTTTTCTCCAGTGTATGTTTTCCACACCCTTGTGGCTATAGAACACAAGATCCCTGTATAAGTCCACGTAACTATTTCATTGATTGACATATCTGTTTTTTGCCACTACCATATTGTTTTATTACTATTGCTCTGTAGTATAACCTGAAACCAAGTGCAGTGATACCTCTAACAGTTTCTTTCTTCCTTTTTTTTTTCTGCTGAGGGCAGTTTTGGCTATCTGGAGACTTTTGTGCTTTCATATAAATTTTGAGATTATTTTTGCCATGCTCACATTATTAGTTTTTCCAATCCTTGAACATGATAGATCTTTTCGTCTTCTGATGTCTGCCTCAATGTCAGTGTTTCAAAGTTTTCAGTGCAGACATTTTTCACTTCCTTGGTTAGAGATATTCCATGATATTTAATGTTTATGGCTATTGTTCCTGGGACCGTTTCCTGATTTCTTTCTCAGTAGGTCATTGCTATATAAGAAGGCTACTAATTTTTATAAAAAACATTTATTTTCTGAACCAAAATTTAAATAAGAGCCACTAATGAGATACTGGACAGTGGAAGGGACATGGTAGTAAACCAAAGGACTGTCTTCATATACACTCCCAAACAAACAAGAAAGCGATTGAAGCAGTGAGGAGGAGAGCAGAAATGGAGAAAGAGGAGCAACTAAATGAATGGAAATACATTAATAAATATCATTTTTCATCTTGTTGGGGGAGGGGCATAATGCTCGGGATAAACCTAAGACCTGTTGGCATACAGTAAGCATATGCTGTGTCATTGAGCTACACCTTCAGCTCCTAAAAAAATCCTTTCCTAAACTTAAAAAAGGTGGACATCAAGAGAACTTACTGTTCTAAGCAAAAATATATAAAAAGACTCTTGAGTTCCCAGTAAGATGGTAGCATAGTAGCTATGCCAAAGCAGCTGGGTGGGGGGGAGAATAAGCAGGAAAACAGCAAAATATAATCTCCTACCGAAAAGTGAAGGTGTATAAGTTATTATCAACCACAACAGAGAATTGGAAAGACTCAGATCTTCTAGAGAGGAGGAAACCAGCCAGAATCCCAGCAGTTAGGATACACGTGCCCACCCGCCCACCCAGCTGACACAGAGCTGCAGGTGAAGGGATTTTCCACTCACCTTAACCACTTAGCCTGAAGATATATAAAGTGAAATTTACATGGCTAAGAAAACTGCAGATAATTAGAAAACCCAGTCACCAAATTAACTCAAGATGCAAAAATCTCTACATTATAATACAAGGAACACACACACAAAAAAATCAAGACAATCCCAGCAAAAATTATAAACCCATTAGAAATGACCTCTAGTGAGACTGTTTTATATAAAATGCCTGCTAAATATTTTTTAAAAATGATTATATCTATAGTCAAAGAAATCAAAGGACTCAAAGATGAAAAAAACCTCCTTAAGGAATCCCAAGAGAACACAGGAAACCAACTTAATGAAATAAGAAGGTCAATATAAGAGATGAATAAGGAAATAGAAATAATAAGAAATAATAGAAATGAAAAACAGTGTAAATCAAATAGAAAACTCTGTAGAATCTCACCAGTAGAATGGATTAAGGAAATGACAGAACACCGGGTGGCAGATCTAATACAGTCCAACAAAGAGAAAGGCAAACTTGGAAGGCATGAATCGAAATTTCAAGACATTCAGGACACTATGAAGAGATGAAACATAAGAATTCAGGGCCTAGTAGAAGAATAATTTCACTCCAAAGGCATAGCATGTATTTTCAACAAAATCATAGAAGAAAATCCCCCCAAATAGGGAAAGTGATACCAGTACAGATACAGGAAGTCCTTAGAACACTAAACAGGACATAATCAGGGTAGAACCTCTCACTGCCATATTATAATTAAACTATAAAATATACAAACCAAAGAAAATATATTGAAGAAGTTAGAGAAAAAACAAGTCATATATGAAGGCAAGCCCAATAGGATAACAGCAGACAGCAGATCACTCAAAACAAACTTTAAAAGGCAGAAGGGCTTGTAATGATGCATTCCAAGTTCTGAAAGATAACAACTGTCAATCAAGATTACTTTATCCAGCAAAGCTATCCATCCAAATTGACAGATAAATAAGTACATTACACAACAAAAACAAGGTAAAAGAACATATGAAGACTAAATCAGCTCTACAGAAAATACTTGAAAGGATTCTCCATGCTGAAGAGAAAAACCATACTCAAATAATAGTTAATACAAGAGAGTAAAGGATCACATCTTCAGTGCTTTGTGGGTAAACAAACTGGGAATGAGTTGCTTTTTGTACTTGAGTCATGAGAAATGTTAAGTATTTAAGAAAGCTGGAAATAAAATGTTTTAGTAAATTATTTAAAGGAGCATATTACTTAAATAAATTCAGAAGTTAATGAATAAAATGCAAATTAATAACTTAAGGTGGCTCTCTTAAATAATTGGAAGGAGTAGTAGTGATCACTTAAGTAGACATACATGGTATCTTCCAAGGCTCAGGATCCATTGTGGAAGAGGTGACAGAAAGAAAGAAGAGACAAAGGAAGGGTAGGATGTCTTACAATACACTCTTCTAGACACAAAATGGCCTGGATACCAATGACCATGCAGTGCCTGGAACTACCTACATAAGACCATCATAATAGGAGGAAAAGATGATGACATTAAAATAAAAGAGAGACCTATGGGGGGCATACGATTGAAAGAGAAGGTGAGTGAGGGAAGGGAATTATGGTTTATTATCAATAATTTTGAAAGTTGTCAATAAAAATTTTAAGAAAAACTGACACCTTTGAAAGGGGTGAATGATACTTTTTGAACAATTTAAAAAAGGAAGATGGCATGGCTTATGGCACAGATACAATGACCAATATTTAGGAAAAGATGGTAGGGAAACCAAGGACAGAATTTTTCATATTTCTGAAACTAAAATAATTTTTCATCTTTATCTTTGAAAAGATAAATATTGATTTATAATATTTTAAGATTAACTACAATTTAATTAGAATTACAGAACCCAAGAATAATGTCCCAAGTATACTCCCTATTGCAGTAGTAATAGAAGGCAATAAAAACAACTCATGAAAAACAAACAAGATAACAGGGAGAAAAACAAAAGTCCTAGGAGAAATCTTAACTATAAATAGCAACTCCCTGATTACACGTGAGACCGTTATGACATATTCTAGCTTTTCAAAATTGGTGCATGTTCACCTCTCTATCATGTTATCATTTCATTCCTTGAGTTCTTATGTCCTCTATTTCAGGTTTGTATCCTTTATCTGAAATAACTGGGGCCAGAAAACCTTTCAGGTTTTGGAGTTTATTCTTAGGAATGTTTGCACAGACTTTACAAGTTGACTATCCTTAATCCAAAATGCTGAGATCTGATGTGCTTCAAAATCTATAAAATTTGAGCGCACATATATTTTTAAATTTTTGGATTTTGGAAATTTCAGGTTTTGGGTTTTCCAATTGTGGATAGTGACATGTATCAGGAATTTTCCTTAGGGAATTACTAAATATATTCTTGGTTTCCCTTTTTTCTCCCTTCCCCTTTGGTTGTCTCCTAACTTTAGGGACTCTTGCTTTGTACAGGGAAGACCAGATACTGCCAAAATACCCTCGTAGGGGCCTCATGCTGCCTTAAGACTCCTGGGCTGAAGGATAGCCCTGAGAAGATTTTGCAGGGCAGAAGGTCAAGGGCTGGATTTTGTTGTTGTTTAACTTGTAAGGATGTGGATACATTCATATGCTGAAAGGAAAGGTCAATGTGGACCAAGAAATCAGGAATACAGATAATAACCTGGGCAACTGATGGAATCATGAGGAGTGGGGATGAAACCGCAGTTAAGGATAGAGTCAACACCAAACTGTACCTCTTCCCATTCCCCACAGGAATGTTTCAAATTTTCTCACTTTTAAGTTCAACTTGTCATTTTCTTCTCATTCATAGCAGAAAATCTTCTCTCTGGGTAAATGGAGTGGATAGATAGACCCCCAAATATAACCTCCTGCCATTACTTTACCATATCTCAGGAACAAAAGAGTCTCTCCTGCTATCCAGAGCTAACTTGCATGATGTTGTCACCCAGATACTCAGCACAAGACTTGGGGCCTTTCTTGGGCCCAGCATACTCAACGCTCATTGATGCTTCTCGGCTCTTCCTTCTTGCCCTGTTCTCTATCTCAGCTGTCCTCAATGGTGGGCCTAACTTTCCCTTGGCATCTTGGGAGATCTGTTAATATTGCTTTCAGGCTGGAGAGAATGCTCAGCAGTTAAAGGTGCTTGCTTTCAAAGCTTGATGGCCTGGGTTTGATTCCCCAGTAGCCATGTAAAGCCAGATACCCAAAGTGGTACATTCATCTGGAGTTCATTTGCAGTGGCAGGAAGCCTGGCACATCCATTCTTCCCCCTCCCTCTGCTTGCAAATAAATGATAAATAAATTTTAAAAATATTAAGGGGGCTGGAGAGATGACTTAGTGGTTAAGGCACATGCCTGCGAAGCCTAAGGACTCTGGTTTGATTCTCCAGGTCCCACATAAGCCAGATGCACATGAATCTGGAGTTCATTTACAGTAGCTGCAGGCCCTGGTGTGCCCATTCTCTCTAATAAATAAATAATAAAATCTTTAAAAAATATTGATGACTTTCTCGCTGCCCTTCAAGACAGTCCTTTCATCAGCAGAAGAAAATGGATGTATAGTGTTATCCACATGGCTGCCTTTCATTATTAGTCTTCCTCTCCTAGTCAGCACTCTAAGTGTCTGTCTTGTTCTGTTTCCGTTATGTTTCAGTCATCTGAAGAGCATCTTGGCTCTACCAACTACAAATCAGTGCGCCTTGGCCAACTTCCTTAAATGTCCTGGGCTTTGGTTTCTCATCCATACACCAGGGACACTCAAAAGTTCCTACTGAAATTATTGCTGTAGGGAGTAAATGAGTCTGGGCCTGTGAAGCAAGTGTAAGAAGTGTCTGGCATTCACTAAGCACTTGATAAGCAACTATCTTCTTGCTGCCTTTCAGTCTTGGAAGATGCATTGGTTCTTTCTCCCTTTCTTTCCAACCTCCTTTCCATCTCCTATTCCTCTTTCATGCTTAACAAGTTGCCATTTGTCCCCAAAGTCTGATATCATGTCTGCTGTGAAGTCTTCCTTGATTTCTCCATACACACATTTCATGCCAGACCGGATAATGGATATCTCTGAGCTCCTGGTTGTATTTTTATTGTGGCCTGTTTGTTTTTATTTATTTAACTTGGCTTTGCTTTTGGGATATGACCAACTCTAGGATGAAAGCTTTGAGTCAAATTTGTTCCATTTCTTTTGCTCTGTCACTTGACATAGCGTTTGGAGCTCAATAGTTGTCTAATGAGTAAATACATGTGTAAAGGACACATGTTCTCAGAAAACACTATAATAAATACAAGTTCCTAACAATTAGGACAAGATATGTTCCAATTTATTATCAATTATTTGTTAAAATTAAATTATACTACTTGTTGAATTAGGAAATGCTTTCTTGTGGTATGGGGTGCTGGGGCAAGAACCCAGAGCCTTTCAAATAGTAGATAAGTCTTCTACCACTGAGCTATACTCTTAGCTATAAGGAAACATTTAAAAACTGAAAAATATCCATTACTGTGACTCAGTTATTGCTGATTAGAAGAGAAAAGCAACTTAATAACATATGTAAAGAACCTTTAAAATGATCATTTCATTTTCCCCAATAGTTGTGCTTCTGGAACATGATCTAAAGGAAATAATTGTTAAGTATAGACACATATTTATGCCTATAAGGACATATTATATTATTTATATAAAAACTTGAAAGAAACTCATGAAATATCCACTAATGGAAATATGGTTTAGCATTTTGGTTTCAGAATAGTGTAACATGTTTATATATTAGTTACAAGAAAAAAAATCACATTATAAAATATATCAACAGCTATAGAGAAAATAAGGCCAAAGCCCCTACATAAAAGGCAGACTATAAAGTGGCATTGCAGTGTTCCTATGCCTACATTTGGGTGGCTGGATTGTATATGATCTCTCTCCCTCCCTTTTCTCCCTCTCTCTCCTTTTTTGGTGAGGCTTGAACCTTGGATGTTAGGCATGCTAAGCATATATACTCTATCACTGTACTATACCCCAGATCCTTTTTTTAAAAAAAATCTTGCTTTTTGCACAACATGGTGCATGTGACTAGAGTTCATATGCAGTGGCTGGAGGCCCTGGCATGCCCATTCTCCCTCTCTATCAGCCTTTCTCTCTCTCAAATAAATAAAAATATTTTTTAAATCTTGGTTTTACATATTAACCAAAGGCTTTACATTTAGAAATATATTACTTTTATCAGCTAAAAAATTTTATATTATAAAACATAAAACATTACTTTAAAAAGAATAAAGAATCAATCTGATTCTGCTATTCACAATTGTTTAATTGGAGTTAAGTATTGAATCACTGAATTTTTGCACCTAGAGGACACAGAGTCTATGTTGTATTGATCCTGTATGTGATCTCTAGGTACCAATGGACTGATACAGGGTCACTTTCCACATAAAGGCTTTCAGTGGCAGAGACAGCATTGCCTTGTAGGCCTTTAAAACAGATGGCAATTGAGTAAGAAACAGTCAAAACCAAAAAACCAAATAAAAGGCATCCTGGGTGGCAACTCAGTACTCTGGAAGGTGGAAGCTGGAGCACTGGGAGGTGGGAGCCAACCTGAGCTATATTAAAGTTCAAAGCCATCCTGGGGTACATGGTGAAACCTTACCCTCTCTGTCCAAAAGCCAAATAAGTGGTATTTGCCTGGAGACAAATGATCCCTGAGCACAGGGTTGTGTGAATGAAAATGAAGTTAAAAAATGAACTTTGCTCAAAAATTAAATGACTATTTATCCCTTTCTGCCCACAGTGCAAGTTAATCACTTCACGGAGACTCCCATTTGCTTTACCGCAAACTGTTGACACAATTTAAGAAATGCCGCCAACAAAAATCCCTGCCACTTTAGTTCATTAAAATGCAGATTGCACCAAATGGTAGAATTACAGATGAATGCTTTAAAGGATATCTAAAATTATACCTCTATGAAGAATAGACTGCTAATAATGCACAGCAATTGCTCTTAACTGCTTGAGAATATCTTTGTTTGGTGACACTCAAACAGCCCTTGTATCGAGTGCACTAAGAAACAGTGAATTTCAAACTAAATAAAATTGTCAAGTATGTTCCACTACATGTCAAAACAGGAGAAGCCATAGTATTTCATGTGAAATGAAGGTTAGGGTAAAAATAAAGGGAAAAAGTTGCTTATAGCTGTTTGGTCAATGATTTTCAATGCAGATGCATTTCTCTTTTAGGAAATATATCAGAAATCAATTTATAAAGTAGATGAGCTTGGCAGCAATTATCCTGTCATAAGATTCTGGTTCTTTAGTTTCAAAAGGATTTATTTCAGGGTTCATTGTGCTTGTTGGTCATTAAAAATTTGACAGAAATCAGAGGAATTTATAGCTAATGTGTTGGATGCCATTGCCAATTAAAAATGACCAAAATGAATATGGCATGTCTTTATGTATAGCACAGTGAAAGAGGGCATATAATTTGGTGTCTAAAAATTGTATTTGCACCTTTTGAGATCTAGCCAGTGTGTAAAGGAGGGCCACCTGGAGCTCGTTGCTTCTTTACTTTCTCCTTTTCCTCTGAAGAGGACCAATAAACAAGCAGACCATTTTCCTCTTGTGTTCTACAGAGAAATTTTGAGCTTCCAGACCCATTCAAACAGCTCCCTCTTCTACAAGATAAGCTTAGTTAAGAGTACAGCTTGATACAGTCTCTACTGGAAACGGATGAGAGTAACCCAAACTTCTCTCATTGGCTGAGTGTCTGTAGTTCCAGTCACTATGCTAAATGCTTTTCAGAGCTTGTTAATCCTTCAATTTCAGCTGTTCAGCAAATGGTTTAATATACAGGACTTCCTATGTGCCAGGGACTATGTAAAGTATCATGGATTCAGCAATGAACAAAAACAGACAAATAAAGCTGGGCGTGGTGGCGCATGCCTTTAATCCCAGCACTCGGCAGACAGAGGTAGGAGGATCACCAAGAGTTCGAGGCCACCCTGAGACTACATAGTTACTCTGGTCCAGGCTGACCTGGAATTGAGACCCTACCTTGCAAAAAAAAAAAAAAAAACAGACAAATAGCCCTGGCCCCTGTATAGGGCTGGAGAGATTGCTCAGTGGTTAAGGCACTTTCCTACATTCTAGATGATATATAAAATTGGTAAGGAAATGAGGTAATAGGTTAAAGTATGAATGGCACTGAGGTAAAGAAAGCAGGGGAAGAGGTTAGAGCTGTATAGGGAAGGCCACACATCACAAGGCTGGCCAGTGATGGTCTCACAGAGGAGCTGACATCTGAGCCCATGAGGAGATGGCCAATATCAGGAGAAGATACATATTGTTGAGAGTCTGGGGAAAGTGCATTGCAGCTAAAAAGAATGGCAAGTATAAAGGCCCTGAGGTTGTTTGAGGAATAGTAAGAAGCACAGTTGAGGCAGGTAAAGAAGGAAAGATGGGGAAGGTCATAGGAATGAGTTCCAAGAGATGGCAGAACAGAAAGACTAGATCACCTTAGGTCTTGTAGACTATCATGAAGCTTTTGGACTGTACTTTAAAAGAGGTAGTAAACCCTCAGGATTTTGGACAGGATAATGGCATGTTCTGACTAATGTTATCATAGGATCATCCTGTCTCCTATGGCAAAATAAAATTCTCTGACGCAAGTGCTCTTGCCCAATTTTATTGATAAGGAACTGAGGCTCAAAGAAGTTAAGTAATTTACCATTTACTAGCAAATTAGTGGGACTGTGTAATTCTAAAGTTCATGCTTTTCCCACTAAACCACACTACTTCCCAGTTAAAAACAGATTCATGATCTTGGCTGGCAGAAATGACATTTTGATAGTCCTAAGTGGCCCTACTTCCCTATTCCCCTCTCCTCTGAAGCTGCTTAGGCCTTCTGACAAGGCAACCATGTTGTACAGCTCCCAAGGAAACCACTTACACCATATGTTCATTAAAGCAAAGCCCAGCCCTGGTGACCTAATTCTCTAATGAAGTTGAAGAGCTTTCTAAGTGGCCTTGAACTCTAGGTAGGCCTTAGCAAAATCTCTTCAGTTAGATATTTGTATTAGCCCCATTTGGAAGTATCTTTCCATCTGTCCTTCCCTTGACATGTATTTCACCAGCTATCTCTGCCACCCTTTACTGTCTGGCAGTACCCAGTTCTACCAGGGTGCCATGCTGGGATGTAAGTGATGGCAAAACAGTGATTTTGCTCTTTGTGGGCAGCTTCAGCCTATGGTATAAGAGAAAGCCTGAGGGAGTACAGGATGTGAGCAGGAATACGTGGCATCTCATTAGATGGAGTGAAAGACATTTTGTTTGATGAATGTCAAATTAAAGGACATGAGAAAGGGTGCTACCTAATTGTCATCAGAACCACTGCTTGGTTTAATTTAGGTTCATCCAGATTTTCTTGCAAGCCTTAGCATCTAAGGCTTAGGTTCTGGAAACTTGTTTACACAGAAACTATTTTTTAAGTTTATTTGAAAGATGCCACTTAGACTTTAATGATTCAATATGTAAGAAATTACCCTGAGATTCAGAGCTTTAAAACGAAACTTCGATTTGTCATTACTTGACTAGATGACTTTAACGGAATTATGATTTTAAAATCTGCTTAACATTTCATGTTTCAGAATTCTGCAAATTCCTTCAATACCCTGGAGCAGTTTGTTTGTTTGTTTGTTTGTTTGTTTGTTTGTTTAGGAGGCAGAGAGAAGGAATGGGCACTCAAAAATGGAGAAGCCACTTTAAAAATATTTTATATTTATTTATATATTTTTTTGAGAGAATGGGCACACCAGGGCCTCTAGCCACTGAAAACGACAGACAGCTGTAATGTTATATAGTTTTTTTTTTCTTTTTGACTAATTGGCAGAATGTATCAGTTCTTGCTTTGGATTGCTTAAATGTGCATGGTTGCTTTCTCCATCCACAAAATAACTTTCTAGTTTATTGAGCTACAAATTCTGCACCTTGGGAAACCAGAAAACAAAGTCTGTTATTATTTTGTATAAGGAAAATTAATAGGCATTGAATAAAGTCATGTACTTAGTGACAGGTGTTTTAACCATTCAAGGACTTTAATGGCTTACTTCCTGGTAGCAAGTTGTTTTCAAAATGCCATTTTATTTATTTATTTTTAAATTTATTTATTTTTGTTTGAAAGTAAAAGAGAGAATGAATGGGTACGCCAGGGCCTCTAGCCACTGTAAAAGTACTCCAGACACATGCGCTACCTTGTGCATCTGGCTTATGTGGGTCATGGGGACTCGAAACTGGGTCTTTTGGCTTTGTAGGCAAGCACTTTTACTGCTAAGCCATCTCTCCAGCCCACCATTTTATTTATAAGCTATAATGCCTATTGTTTCCATTCTAGCATTGGTGCCCTTTTGCTCCTTAGTGTTGGAGTTGGGTTATAAAACAATTGCTGGATCTGGTAGCACAGATTTATAATCCTACCTAATTGGGAGGCTGAGGTAGGAGGATCTCAAGTTCAGGGGCTGCATGCAGCTAACAGAGTAAATTCAAGACCAGCCTAGGAAACTTAGTGAGAACCAATGTCAAGGTGAAAAAAGCAAGATACTAATCATAAGAAGACTGGGATTATATAGCTCATTAATAGAGTGTCTGTCAAATAAAAGGCCATAGGTTCAATCCCACCCTCAATATTTACCCATCCTATACATTGTGATAATTCAGTAAAGTGAAATTTGGGACTTTTTAATAGAAAGAGAGATGAAGTATTCTTATATATCATTTTTTGTGTTTTCTACTTTCTTTACAGAGACATATTACTTGACATAACTGTTGGGAAGCTCATAGAACAGGAGCTCATAACCATTGCACGTCACTACCGTGTACCTGAGATCACAGATCCAGATTTGGCTTTATTAATGGCACAGGCCCATGAAAAGTTCAAGAAAAATATGTATGAAAATTTTGATATAATGGTTTTTCACTGTGTGTATGAAGATCGAGCAAAGTAAGCCTTGATTTATTTATTCTAATAAATAATTTAAATTTATGTGTACTTGAGTAATAGAAGAATGTATGTTTTATCCAAAAAGACAAAAAGAAAATTGACATGTCTCAACTCAACTTTTTTAAAAAGCCATGTAAAATCATTAGGGTACAGGAGGGTAATAGAGAAGGCCCTGTATCTGTTTTATAAGTAGGCTGTCCCCTTACATTCTTTTGACTGAAACATATAGTAAACAGATGTAAATAGAATTTTTTCTGAAAATCTTCTGAAAAATAAAGCTCTGTGTAATCTATTTCTAATATATTGATCATATGTGTTCAGCATGATTATATTTTTATATGCAGCTGGAGACAATGATCTTAATATGTTTGGACATTTATTTTACCTGAATACCTGATAAAGTAGGGGAAATAGAAATTTATTGATTTCAACTATATTTAAAAATCTTGGTTCTTACTTTAGCTTTTAGTCTTATCATTGCACACTATGACTCCTTGGCTTACCTCCAGAAATGAAGTCTGCAAATATACTTAGGTGCATGCCCGAAGTATATTTGATGATACCATAGTTTATTTTAAAATGAAGATGATATTCCCCTAATCCATATTTCATTTTTGTTGAGCAATAGAGAAAATGTTTTTCTTTGCAGCTTTACACTTCCTTGAGCTTCCTGCAGGGTGTGTGGAGTGAGCTTTCATAACCTTGGCCCTCTTTTCTACGATGGTAGCATGCCTTTCCCCAGGATGGCAAAAGTAACCCTCTGCGAAATAATCGCTTCATGAAAGTATGAGGACTGCTTGATGAGACAGCCTAGGGTGCATCTAGATCCAACAAACTTTACTTGTAGACATCAACATTCTCATTGTAAAGAAAGAAAGTTACTTTTTATCCTTTGGGTTCTAATTTTATGTTGTGCCTGAAAGCACATTGGTGGAGTGAGAATATTAGACAAGCATTTCTGAGTCCCTATTGGGCCTCCTATAGAGAAAATGATTTACTTCTGACAAAATTAAAGTGGATGTTAAAGCCTCAATTGAATTTAGGTCTAAGGGAAAGTCCAGAAAAATATCCTGAAGTCATATTATTCTTGTGTTGGAGGCTCTAAATGCCTGTCAAATTAGGACATGTTTTCAGATATCAGAATCCTTTTTGACTAGTGGTCAAGAATGCAGATCAATTACTTAGAGCAACACTCGTGGCTATAGCCATAATAGGCTGCACTATCACCACTCAAGGATCTGAACCTGAATCTTAAAGGAAAGGCCTTCTTAAGGCCAGAAATCTGGTGACCTCTAAAATGAAAAAATTACTGAAATGTAATATGGCTGTTTTTCCTTAAGGTAAATTCCAGTGCCAAATTTCACATTTACTTCCATTTTAGGACATATCACATTCATATTTTCTTTCCTATAGCATGCAGTTGTTGCTAACTAGACAAATGGTGGTACATAAAGGCCCATTTACTTTGTTTTTAATGCAGAAAAGGTGTATTGCCCACCAAAGACATCAGAAGGCTGTGCAAGTCCTCCAGGGTACCTTTGAGTGATGCCCTTCTAGAAGAAATACTGTCCAGGTGAGTAAGAGATGCCCCTTAAGGGGATTTTCCTATATAGTTTTTGTTGCTGTTGTTTTGGTGACCATGCTACCATGCCTATTTTTGCATCTGCCTTTAATTACTTTTGATTTACTCTTGACTGTTTTGATCATATAATTGGTGACAAGGAAAAGGTAGTCATGATTTTGAATATCAAAATTTCTGGCACTAGACGGGCTAACTGTCTGCAGACTGGCTCTCTGCCAGATTCCAACCAGGTCTCTCCATGGTCCATACCAATAGTGTATGCTGTCTTCAGCAATAGGGTCTTACCATTAATTTCTGGTGGATAATCAAGTGCTCTGACAGAAGTCTGTATTGTTTGTTTTGGGAAAGCTAGTGGGTTTCTCTGATCAATAGCTCATTGCGGATGTTAACCGCATCCTGGTACAGGGAATTATAGGCCAGCACCAAGAGAAAAGAAAGAAAGAAGAAAGAGAGAGAGAGAGGAGAAATTTAAGGTTAGATTTCATCTCACCCTCTCCAGGGCCCTTTGATTCAAGTGCTCCCCCTAAGGTCCTGTTGAGAGTTCAACCTTTTAGCCTATCTTCCAAGATATAGGATTCTATGGTACCACTTCCATTTGAGTTCAGTTTTGTGTCCCCCCCCTTACCCTCCCCTCAAACCCTACCCTCCCTATTGTCCAGGCCTCAAGATGCCTATCTGGTATGTCAGTATCTCAGGCTGATCCAGGTTAGGAGCCATAAATGAGTGAGACCATACGACAGTTGTCTTTCTGTGATTGTGTGAGTTCTAAGTTTGACCATTTCTCTACAAATTTCATTGTGTCATTTTTTTTTTACTACTGAGTAGAATTCCATCATGTAGATATGCCACATCTTGGTTATCCATTTCTTCAATGATGGACACCTGGGTTGATTCCAGTTGCTATTATGAATTGAGCATCTATAAACATAGTTGAGCAAATATCTCTGAAATGAGGAGTGGAGCTTTTAGGGTAAATGCCCAGTAAGGGAATAACAGGGTCTGTTGGTAACTCTATAGTCAACCTTTTTAGGAGTCTCCATATTGCTTTCCATAGTGGTTGAACCAGCTTGCATTCCCACCAACAGTGAAAGAGTGTTCCTATGCCTTATTAGAGTTCATCTTATAGATATTAATGCATACTTGGGTTTCTGGGACAAAATGAAATGTATCACTTCATAGGTGATGAGGATATTAGCTATACAACTCAGGGCTGACTTTTCAAAGCAGTAGTTCCTGGTGACTAAAGACGAACAGTAGGAATACTTAGGATTACTTGCACAGGACTCTCTCCTTCTCTTGCATCACGTGTGAAACCTGAAGATTATGATATCATAAAAAGCACACACTGAACTGCTTCCTGAAACATGTCACCTCTCCTGGTAAATCTCAGTTTTGACTTGTGTATACCACCCACCTTGTCACCAAGATTCTGATCATTATACTTCTTATGTTATAGTCTGACATTGTTGCCTTATGTTAGATATTAGAATCATTGCTTTGGACGCACTATTTCCTCTACATTTTGAGAACTATTTAGTGTGTTTAGAACTGTTGCCCTTTCTATTTAATACATGAAAATGTTTGGTTTTCCCAAAATATATAGTATACTAGCAAGGGTGTTAAACCTATTGACATTGCAACATGACATTGTCATCTATAAATGTGTAGGGATGCATTCATAGCTATTCTTGACACATGTGGCCTGCAGGTTAGACACTCCTGATCTAGAACTGTGGCTTGACCATTGAACCTCCAAATGCTTACCCCTCTGCTTCTAATAATTCTGACTTTTTGTCTACAAATAACTAGCATACTGACAGTCCTGCCACCATTCTAATGCCTGCCCCGAAGCTTTGTGTTTTTTTTTTTTGCTACTATCACCACTACTGTTCTAAGCCACATTTCTTCCTGGCTATTTCAGGGCTTCATTGTTGGTCTTCTACCATTCTCTATAGTTTCAGATCTGTTTTCACACGCAGCAGCTATTTTTCTCTATGCTTGGCTCAGGGATTTTTTTTTTTTTTTGGAGTGTTGTTCATAAGTAGGGCTAGAGTAGAGGAGTCCTCACTGGAACCAAAAGGAGAAAACAAACAGATACACACAAGCCCAATGTATCAGGAGAGAGATCCAGTGGAGGCAAACCCAGTTGGATGTACATATGCACTGACTTGACCTGGAGGAATTTTATATACTGTCAGCTCTATTTATTTATTGTTTGTTTTGGCTCTATTTGCTTTTATTTTCCTAGTAGCAGTGTAGAGGATAAATAGGCCATCCTGGCATAAGGCACTTCACATGAAGGAGACAGGCCTAGGAGTTAAGATTCTCTATAGTCATCACCTTCCTCAGCCCCCTTTCTTCTTCCCAGCAGTCCAGAAAAATGGGCTACTGGTCATTTACACATACACTTTGAGCCTTCCCACTGTTTTGCTTTTCTCTTTAGCAGGGAATAACTTCCAGTTTTCTTCACCTGCTGAAAGGCAGCTCTTCAAGCTCCATTTCAAGTGGCAGCACATCCACGAAGCCTTCTTGTATTTGCTTGGCTGATGATTGAGATTGCCTAACGATCCTCATAGTGTGCTGTTCCTATTTTTGCCCATTACCTAGTAAAGAAGAGTTGTGACTCAGCCTTTGGTCCATTCAAATACTGACGCCTACTCCTAATGAGTTTGATTTACTACCTGTGAACAACCAATGAGTCATCACATCTTGACAGTTTTGGCCTCCTACCTTGTCTCTTATATTCTTTGAATTCACTTGCTAGCTGTGTGAACATGTGTAAAAGTTTTGATGTGCCTGAATCTCAGGTCCTTTACCTTTACAAAGGGATAATAGCATTCACTTCCTAGTATTTACTTCCTAGTAGTTCTGAGCACTGAGTGAGATAACATAAAGTTCTTGGCATAACACCTCGTTCTAATGTTGGCTGGGGACTAGGACCATAGTTGACACAGTGCAACCCAGACCTAGACTAGAACAAACTTATTTCCTTTATGGAAGAAGCCTTGTTTTTCAAGTCAGTCCTGAATGCTTATCACACATTAAGATGTCTTCTAGTCAGGAAGCTGCAGATCTTTATTAGATTATCTTGTGATGGGCTAGAAGTCGAGTTGTCCTGAAAGCCCAGTAGTGTGGGAACCTGGCCTCTGGAGGACCCAGAGTTCTTATACAGTGTTGAGGCCACCAAATCATTGTCCTCTCTCTCAGAAGACCATTTTTTTCTTTGCTTTTATAATTTGACATTAAATGTACAAAGACTATTCCACAGCTTGCTTTGGAGTACTGAACACAGCCTCCTCCAAGCCCAACTTAGGTTTGAGCGGATCATCCCTCTCCACAGCTGAGCAGACCATGTTCAGTCTAACTTTGCCTCTAATTGTGCAGTGACCCTTCTCCATACTCAGGGGAAACTTCAGACTAATCAGATTAGAAAATGTCTCATTCCCATTCCCCTCTCCCTCCAATATGCCCTGCCATGATTTGGGTCACATGCTTGATGTTTTGCATCATCTCCGCAGATTCCTTTCAAAGACTGCCCTAATTCCTAATGGGCCCATCAGCCTGCAGCTTACATTTATATTCTGCATTCTTACTTTTCCCCACAGACTCCACAGGG
The DNA here is from genome assembly GCA_036365145.1 of Orientallactaga sibirica. Lineage (NCBI taxonomy): Eukaryota > Metazoa > Chordata > Mammalia > Rodentia > Dipodidae > Orientallactaga > Orientallactaga sibirica. The sequence goes on along the minus strand of JAEOAD010000372.1, from coordinate 8,093,935 downwards.
CTTTTCAGAGCGTTGACGAGAGTCTCTTTCTGCACAGTCCTCCTCATGGCACGCTAAGCCAGAGTCCTCTCTGACGTCTACAGTTTCCCATGGGAGGCAGGCAGGCAGTTTGTTGATTTTGTTCAATGCACACTGTGCTGCAGGTTAGATTTACCTGCCTCAGGAAGAGGCTGGGCAGATTCTCAGCAGTGTGAATTCAGATCATGAGGTAGAAAGCAATGTGACTATAGGATTGGGTCTTTCCTTTCACCTAGTGATCATTACCCACACATTTCTTGTCTTCTATTCCATTCTTTTGTTATTATAATTCAGCTAGACCTTTTCCTCATTAGCACAACCAAACATGTAGTCAGGACTCCAAAATCTTTTCACCTTTAGTTGCTCTAGCTCCCAGAAGCTTGTGCTGTTCTAAGTCTCCTTCATACGGGTACATTTATATTCTGAGTTCTTACTCCTTTAACTGGTGTAAAGTCACCCTAGTCACCACACAAATTCATTTCACTAATGCACAGAGTATCAGACTTCAGTGTTCTCTGTAGTAGTGGTTATTATCCATTAATAAAAGCAGTGACATTTTGTATTGACATAGACTTAAGGACCCAGGAATAGTTTGTACATTCTCGAACATGTAAAAAGGTATATTTTAATGGTAGACTCATTTCTCATTTCCTAAGTGCACATGATGAGGTAGCGGGAGAGTCTTACACAGCAAGAGTGTACTCAAGGCCGAGGTGAATCATAAACAAAGTTAGAAAAATTCTCTAAGATACCCTAAACATTTGCTTTTGTCTGAGCTTCTAGGGATATGACTATGTCCCATTTATCTTTGCAGTCTCAGAGACTTGTCTTGTGCTGGTGCATGTTTTGGGAGAAGGGGAACCATGAGCTTACCCACACACATGACTCTCAAGTCCAGCTGTGTTGCTTCCTAGCTATATGGTCCTTGTGTGTTTACTCAACCCCTCTAAATATACACTTAGATGTGAATGCTCTTCAGTAGTAATAAGCAAGAAATTTTGATTCTTAAACTTCAAGGCATGGAAAGAAATCTGAGGTCATTGCAACCTGTATTCCTTGTAGGAGTGGGAAGTAGAAAATGTGGCCTTCTCCCCTAATTGTGACCTTCTGAATCTAGACTGGGAATAACTGGAAATTCAAGTGCAGTTCTTCCCTCAGCAGCTCTGCCTCAAGCTACTCTTTTATAGCTGGCTTTGGGTTCAGTGGAATGCCTTAGAACAGGCCTCCCAAGAGAGCTGGTGCCTCATCCAGAAAGATCAGTTAAAATGGAAAAAGTTAACAGGGCTTTAAAATCATCTCATTATGTTCTGCCCAGCCTTGCCCCCTCTTAGAAACAGGGCTTGGTCTCTTGTGATTTCACCCAGTGATACCTGGCAGTGAGGCTGACGAGTAAGCACTGAGCCATATGGCTGTTGTTACAGAATGTTTGGTGTGCTGATGAAGGTTTCATAATGGAACTCTTTGCTCTCTCTCTCTTGCATTCCTTCCTCCTCTACCTCTGTACTTTTGCCTTCATTCTCTCTGCTTTCACCCGTCCAGAGACTTTCTGCAAATTTAAATATAAGGGGAATTGGAGTTGAAGAAAACGTTTTAAAAATAATCCCAAACCATGTGGCCATTTTGACCCACAGAATATTGACTGTATAGTCCATATTTGGCAGCTGTACCCTGCCTTACCAAGCATCCCAGTGCTGAAAATCAAGATTGCAATTTAAAGGGCTGAGTACTCAGAGATAAACAGTTACTCATTGGCTATTTGAGTGATACCATGTCACCTATATTTAGTTTGTATGTCCAACCACTGCAGTGGCCCAGAGCTTCCATTTCCTCAATCATCTGACCTCAAAGACATTCACCTTGTCTTTTAGAATATATCCCTGCCATCACTGGTAATGAACAAATGCAGTGGACTTCACTGTCCTTCCTCTCTTCCCAACCATTACCCTAAGTTGACGAAGTAGCCAATACCATGGAGGAGAAGCAGGTTCCTCTTCAACAAAACACAGCTGCCACTAAGCCTTTCACCTCTGTGGAAATAAAGCAGGCCAGCATTATTCCCTGTGGTGAGGGGGTGGCTGGCTTCTGCAGTTTTCAAGCTATTCATCATTCTTGGGAGGTGAGCATGGACATCAGTCAAATGTCCCATTAGACTCACTTCTAAGGACTCCCACCTAGCAAGGCCCTGGAAAGCATGCTGGGGGGGGGCCATTATTATTTAGAGAAGAACGAGAGAAATTGCCTTCCCTCCCCCTTCTTCAACAAACATGTCTCTTAGTTTGTGTAGGGAAGGAAATGGTGGATTGCCAGAGTATCAAAGGGAAAGAAGAATTTATGGGGGCTTTAGGAAAACACTTTAGCACTATGAGCTGGACTTGAAAGTAAGGAGGCTGACTTTTTAACAAGCATAGAAACACTTAAAAGCCAGAATTAGCCTTGCCCTTTAGGGCAGTCACCCTGGAAGGCTGTGCACTGATTTCAACAATGTTGCCATAGAAAGTTCTTCTTTGGAATTGGCTTCAAAGCCTTTTAAAACGAATTTCTTCCAGAGTGGCAAATCTCCCTCCTTTGACTGTGGATCAGAGTTTTAGCAAGAGCCAAATATCCTTTGAAGAGGAGTGAAGTAGAGAGCACAGGTGGAGAATCTGCATCATACTTTTGATCAAAAGCCTAGTGTGACTATTAAATCAGGAGGTCTGTTTTCTATATGATTCATAGGTATTTTCAAAAATATTTTCAAAGAGTAACTGGTATTTGGCAAATGATACCATTAGTCATGACACAGGGGCCTCCATGGATGGGTACAGTATTGCTGACTTTCAGGAGCAACTATGACTAACCTAGTTGCCCTCACTTCCTTGATATTCAAACCTTTCTCCATCTCTGAATTGTTTATCCTATTGCCTCCTACAGCCTGTTCTGTTTTTAAATTTTATTTACTTATTTATTTGAGAGAGAGAGAATGGCATGCCAGGGCTACTGCAAACTCCAGATGCAATGTGCCACCTTGTGCATCCGGCTCTACATGGGTACCAGGGAATTGAAACCAGGTCCTCTGGCTTTTCAGGCAAGTGCCTTAACCACTAAGCCAACTCTCCAGCCCCTGTCCTATTTTTAGAACTGGAAGTTTCTTTGTACCCTATTTCTCTCTCTTACATTCTCATGCAATAACCATAGTGTGATAATTTGAATGTGGAATGCCCCCTTCATAGTTTCATGTGTTTTGAATGCTTGGTCCCCAGTTGGTGGCAGTTTTGGAGGTTGAGCCTTGCTGGCGGAGGTGTGCTGCTGGGGACAGGCATAAGGGTGTTACAGCCAGCTCCCTCTTCCCAGAGCTCAGCTCACTCTCTTGCTGCTTTCTGCCAGTTTCTGTGTCGAGAACTGATGGCCATTCTTTGCTCTACCATTTCCCTGCCATGCTGAAACTTCCTCTGAGACTATAAGCCAAAACAAACCCTTTCCTTTTATCAGCTGTTTTTGTTCAGGTGTTTTGTCCCAATATAAATGTAACAACAACACATGGTATGTATTGAACAGAGTATATACTATAATAGCAAATTATGGCATGAAAAATCTCTGATCAGCTGTCCAGGGAAGAAGCTATGTGCAGAATTTGGCAGCAGGGAGGGAGACAGAGAGATGTATTTTATTTTTATTTATTTATTTGAGAGAAAGGGAGAAAAAGGTAGGTAGAGAATTGGTGCATCAGGGCCTCCACCCACTGCAAATGAACTCCAGACACATGTGCCACTGTGTGCATCTGGCTTACATGATTCCTGGAGAGTTGAACCTGGGTCCTTTGGCTTTGCAGGCAAGTGCCTTAACCACTAAGCCATCTCTAGCCACATCAGCAGCTGCATTTAACTTTCCCAGTTGCTTCTGTAGGCCTTCTTTTTGCTTAATCATTTGTATATATTACCTACTACCCTACTATTATGATTATTGAGAATTTAGCATGATCTTGAATCCCGTTTCAAAATTTGTTTCTATATCTCTTGGGCTCTCTTTAGCTCCGGTGTTCTGGAAGTTAATGGTTGGGGTGTATGTGTGTTTATCATGCTTACTACTTTATGGGGTCTTTAAGTTTTGATATACTTTTGTTTATGAAAAATTGTCTATTAGTTGTTTCATAATTTTCTCCCTTCATATTAAGATTTTAGATTTCCCATGTTTGAACATTTTCTCTTCCCAGTTTTTCCCATTTTCATTTTGATGTTTTTACTAAGGGATTCTTTTCACTGGTATTATATTTTTAATTCCAAGAACATGTTTTTAGGCTATATATTCCTTATTTTTTTTTTCATACCATATCAATATATATTTGCCATGGTCTCTCTAGTGTTATTTCCATTTTTTATATAAAACCAATAGAATCTGTTTACATAGATTCCCCAGGGATGGCTATACATAAAATTTATTTTTTATTTTTTATTTTATATATATATATATATATATATATATATATATATATATATATATATATATTTATTTATATTATTATGATTTTACATTCATAGTAAAGGTTCCATTGTCCTCCTCCCTGTCCTCCCTCTTTCAAAGGGACCCTCATCAATGGGGAAGGTGGGTCAAGCATTGTGAGGTTAGTCAAGAGTTCTGGGGGGTATGCTCCAGTCTCTGTGCATAAAGCCCCAACTTGTGACTCTAACAATCTTTCCACCCCCTCTTCCGCAAGTTTCCCTGAGCCACATTGGGGTCATTTTAGTTCTGCTTCAGTGATGCGGTTTCGGGAGCCTCTGTGTCTCTGGATATCTGGCTTAGTTGGAGTTGGATGTTCTCTGTGTTTATCTCCTTCGGCCTTTTGCTGGTGTCATGATCGCCATGAATACTGAACTCTTGCCCTTCCCCTGCGTTGTTCTATGGTTTCAGCTGGGGCCCTGGTGAGGTGTGGTTAGCTGATCCTCCCTTCAGGTTCGATGTCCACCTGAAAAAAGATAAGCAAATTCTCCATCGGAGATAAAAGTTAGTACTAGGTAGAAGGGATGACCATCTATGTTTTGGAGGGAAATTTATATGCGTTGGCTCTCTTCTAGCCCACATTTGGTGGTATCTTGATCTTGGAGACTGAGCTCATTTTTTGTTCCTGGTTTTGACTTATTTCCCAGTTCCAGCAATGAGTTCCATTCCACTGAGTGGATCTATTAGCCAAATCAAGAGCAGTTGGTTACCCACCATGGCTGATTGCCACTACTGCACTTGTATGAGCATTACGTCAAGTTATTCCTTATTTTTAATAGTGTTCTGTTTTCTTTCCAGGAGGATAATGCATTCTCTTATGTCATATCTTGCCCTCTTTGCTCTGAATGTTCTTTGTTTTTCTGGTTCCCTTTTCTCTCAATCCTTGTTGCTCTTTTGACCTCAGTCCTTTATTTTGAATACTTGGTAGGGAAAGAATACCTTGTTGATGGCGAGTTTCACTGTACAATTATTTCCTGTAGCTTTATCTTCCTTAGGGAATCATTGACAGTTAGAATATGGATATTTCTCTGGAAGCATTCATAGTGTTGAGAGACACTATGAATGCTATGCTTTTCCAGGAGGGAAGATGTAATGGGAGGAGAAAGGAGAGTTTAAGCAAGGGCACTGGTATTCTAGAAGCAAGAAAGGGGACTGACCAGTGTCAAATCCAAGGTATAATGCACTTTTTTGCTTTTATTATTTACTCCATCTCCCCTTGCCTTCTTTTGTCCTTTGCTTCATTGAACCTCTTATTTTTTTCCCAACTAGTACTTTTTTTACTTTGCCCTCTTCTATCACCCATGACAAAATTTTGATGGGGCCCAATATATGGAGGTCTTGTGCAAGTAACCGTAAGCCATTGTCTGGTCATGAAGGCAATGGCCACTTCATGTCTAGAACAGTGTCCTAAAACACTCCTCCTCTGGCTATTACATTCTTTCCTCTCCATCCTCCACAATCTTCTCTGTACCATGGAGGGTGTATTCTAAATGTGTCATTTAATGTTGACTTATCAGCAGTCACTTATTCTCAGCACTTGGAAGAATTTTGAGTCTGCCAAAAAAAAAAAAAGCTTTTTGGACCAAAATTGAGAGCAGCACTAATCTATGGGCATAAACATAAGTATTTAGAGGGCTATTTTATAGGTATAGTATATCCACTTTGCTAACAACAGCAGTAACTTCTCCTCCTCTAGGGCCTATGACCTTCCCAGTCATGAATTTCTTCCTGTGGAGCAGGCTTCAAATCTAATCTGTGAGCAGTTAGATACCCCAAGATTGGAATGCCACTACTGCACCAGAGGGCACATGTTGCCTGGTTGGCCAGTTGTATAGCTCATAGGATCCACTGCTGGTTAAGTCTATTGATGACTTGTCTCCCCCAGCAGCCTGCACAAGATTACAGATTCTTTAGTTGAATTTTTCTAGAGTTCAAGCCTCTATAGACTCCAGGGAGAGGGACAACATACAGAAAGATACTTAGGAGTCTAGCTACCTTTGCTTTCTTCTTGCTTTCAAACAGTTCTTTATTCCATGACCACACCTTAACCCTGACCTTATTGGTATCTATAATCTTCCTTGCTGAGTCCCTTAGGAGTTTGTTTTGTGGGCTACATTGACGGATCTGTCAGTGCTCCCCCCATGGGCAGTTAACGTTCAGCTTCCATTCCTCTGCTTTGCCAAGTCAGTTACTAATCCGAGATCTGCTTTTCATCTTGCAACACATTTTGAAATCCCTTTTCCATTGTTGACTTTTTTCAGCTATCTTTGTCATTGTATATATTCCTTTTGAATTCTTATTTTTAGTCCTTTGTAGGTGAAAGGTGAGATTTGGTAGAAAGAAAGAAATATTTGGATCAGCCCATCATGCTGTACTGTTACACTGTCCACTTACCAAGAAGCTTTTCCAAGAAGCGTTAGATTTACACCTTTAAATTGACAGATTAGTTGTTCTTTGCTCCCCTGTACTCCTTTGGGGAGATTCCTACATGCAATGAAGATTCCCATATACACTCTAAAAAAGAACTGAAAAGAAAGCCTTGGAGCATTTCAACACATTAGCTATCTCTTCCTTTAAGCCTGGCTCTAGAATTTGGGAAAGATAAAATCTTTCATTTCTTCTCAAATTATTTTCTACATTTCTGAGTTGCGTACACTTTCACTTACAACTTTTAAGCCTTCTTGTGTGTTATTTGATTCAGAAATATCCCTCAAAAATATCCTTTTAAATATGTAAATAGTTAGCTGTATTGAATCTGACATATCATGAGCTGGGCAGAGAAGAGGGCTGAGGTTAGGAGGTAACAGGAAAACATGGACAGATAACAGTTAGTGGTATCAGAAACTAATAAGGCTTCACATAGTGACTTCTAATACTATTATCCAGGGAAAATACAAATTCAGGTCTAGAGGCTGAGGAAGACCTTCCTAAGGAAGCAGTATTGAGTTGAGACCTTGTAGAAGCTGCAAATGCTGTGAACAATGTTAGCAGACCTGGAACATTATGACAGGGAGTTTTCAGGTGAGGTCATGATCAGACAAATCAGTCAGAGCCAGATTACATTGGGCTTCCTAAACCCTGATAAAGAGTTTAGGTTGTATTTAGGGGGATTTCAAGCAAGGAAGTAATTGAATGGAGCCATGTTTTTAAAAAAGATTTCCCTGGTGGAAGTTGGATCTGCTACATCATAAGCTTGGATAGGAGTACCAAGAGCAAGGTGGAGAACTATTGAGTTGTGATAGTAGTTGGGGTAGTAAACGAGATGGAGAAAAGTAGATAGATTTGTACTATACTAGGAAAGTTTAACCCACTGTGCAATGGATTGTATGTAAGGAGTGAAGTCTGATGTTGTCCTATGTCTATATGGTAGGCTATTGTCATGTCCCAGATTACTGACATATTATACTTCTGAATTCCTCCTGGAATTGATATTGTAACATTCTGTTATGTAAGAACAGGTAGCAAAAAAAATATTTCATTAGTAACCTTATCTAGTGTCACAATCTTGTACCTTTAAATGCTGCTTGTAGTAAACGGCTTCTATAACTTGAATCTCTAAAGGGACCACCTCCTTGAAATTCCAATGCATAGCCTAAATTTCTCACTTCATTTTTTATATCAAAAACTGAGCTCTGGGCTGGAGATATGGTTTAGCAGTTAAGGTGCTTGCCTGAGAAGCCTAAGGACTCACATTCAACTCTCCAGGTCTCACATAAGTCAGACGCACAATGATGCAAGAGCACAAGGGGGTACACGCATCTGGAGTTTGATTGCAGTGGCTAGAGACTCTGGTGCTCCGATTCTCTCTTGCTCACTCGCATAAAAAAGGCAGTCTGTTGGACTTGTCTTAAAAGAAAGAGAGAGAGAGAGAAACTGAACTCTGAGTCTTGCCTCCCAGTCTTTGCAGTTGCTCAAACAGAAGCCTTCAAGCCATTCAGGTATCCTTTGTTCAAAATGCATTCAGAATTGACCATTCCTCATAGCCAGCACCATTATCTAAATCATTGTTATTCCTCATCTGGATTAAGAGAGGTTGCTAGCTGTCCTTGCCCCTTCTGTGGTGTCCTATATGTCCTACTTTCAATATAGCAGTCCAAATAAACTTTAAAAATATGTTAGGGTGGAACTGAGTTTGTTCAGGCTCGGACAACATGCATGTTGACAATATGTAATAAGCTGGTGGTTTATAGACAACAAAAATTCTGTTTATAATTCTGGAGTTGGAAAGTTCAATGTTTTGTGAGGGCACACTGCCTGGTTTATGAATGACTCCATCTTGTCATGTCCTCAGATGGTAAAAGGGATAAGGAAACTCTCTGAACTATTTTCTACTGTATTCTAATTTTCTTATTTAGATATTTTGTAGTTTTTAAGACAGAGTCTTACCATGTAGCCTGGGCTAGCTTCAGACTCCCAATCCTTCTCCCTCTACCTCCTGGGTACTAGAATTATAGGTACATGCTAGCATGACCTGTTCTGGGGTGCTAATCTTAATGAAGGCTTTGCCCTAGGCTTCTACACATCTCCCCCAAAGTCCTACCTCCTAACATTCTCTTGGTGATTAGGTTTTAACAGATGTATCTAGAAGGAACATAACTATTCAGAACATTGAAGGTCCCACAGTTTTTCTATAGAATATGGTCCAGTGGCTCTTGGTTTTTCTCAGAACAAAAACATCAAACACTCTACATGATCACCTTTCCTGATCTCAGCTCCTACTCAGAGCATTAGGAATTACTTTCTTCAAGACTCCTTGCTAAAGGAAAATTTCTCACATAACATTTCTTGTTGAGTTTTAGTTTCTCCTCTAAAGCACACACATACATACAAGACATAATGAGCCTACATTTTGGCTATAAATATTTCCATAAACAGAGGATGTCCTTAAAAGAGTTGAAATCATGAGTGAGCCAAAATTCAAAGAATAAACAGTGGTAGGGGGGCGGCATGCTGGAGTTGTATCCCAGAATTCTTGGGCAAAGAAAATGTACACAAAAGAATTACAAAATTCCCTATGTCCTCTTCTGGTCACTCTGTTTATTCCACTTTGTTTAGATTGATGAGTTGATGTGACTTTAGCTTATATAACATTTTGGTGCTGTTAGCTTTTATTAGTTTGTAAATATGAGCTATTATTTTCTTAACACTTTGGGAAGAAAAGGGAAACATCTTTTGACTGATTATGGATATGCTATTTTAAGAGTAGAAGCCTGGAGCAGGGTGCTCAGAAAAACATTTTAGTGTCCACTTTTGTAATTTCCTTCAAAAAATAGTGTTACACGACCAATTATTTTCTAAGTATTTGGTAATCATTGGTTACCTTTTTTTTGTTGTTTTTTGTTTTGTTTTGTTTTTTTGAGGTAGGGTTTCACTCTAGCTGAGGCTAACCTGGAATTCACTATGTAATCTCAGGGTGGCCTTGAATTTATGGTGATACTTCTACTTCTGCCTTCCAAGTGCTAGGATTAAAGGCATGAGCCACCATACCCAGCTTACCTTTTTTTCAAATTAAAAAGGGGCTTGTTCTTTTCTGATGATAAATTTAAATCAATCTGGAGGCTATAGAATAGTCATAAGAAATGCCAAACTCATATTCTCTTTCCAGAGATATCTGTCCTTATTAGTGTACCAGATTTTTTGGATTTCTTTTTATATAAATATAAACCTACAATGGGGTCCTAACTATATTTACTATTTATACAATATAAATTTATTTACAGTGTTCATACATGCACATAATGTATTTTTATCATAATCCCTTGCCATTGTTTTTTTTTTGTTCCCCTCTCCCACATAACACATTCTTTTCCAACTAGTTGTTCTTCTAGTTTGATGTACTTACTATTTCATAAACTCCTTTCTACTCACCAATATGTCAAGAACATATTTTCATGGCAGCAAATATGGATCTAAACAACCCCTTTTAAAGGCTACATAATAAATGACAAAGTTGCCTTCTATTTTTCCCTAACAAACAATGTTCTAGTAGACAAAGTTAATCTAAGCTTGTCATAAAGATTTAAAGTATCTACATGCAACTGAAGAAATACATGGGCATTTTCTTTTACTGATATGTATCAACCATTAAAATAAAAAGACCTTTAAATATTCTTAGCAAGCTATAGTGATAGTTTTAGATACTAGTTAAGCAAATTTGTTTCTGTGGCAATTGTACCAAATAGTTATTGATCACCTATAAACTGCTCACACTCATCTAGGTGCTGAGACTACTTTGGCAATTAGATTGGTGAGATCCCTGCTCTCAAAAATTTTATATTTTGAGGGGTCAAAGGTTGATAACAAACTAACTAGAAATAAGAAAATATCAGATATTGAAGCACCCATGATATGTTTTTAGGATAAAATTGAAGCTTGCGTTTTGGTTCTAAATTCTGCAGATTGAGTCAAATTATGTATTTTCAGGTTTGAAGACAAAGAACACCAAATAGATTATAATACATTTTTTGCTGCCCTGAACTGGAGAATGAATCCGACACCTGAACTTCAATCCCCACCATACCTTAAAGAGGTAAATTTTATACTTATTTTAGAAACCGGCTATGGCTACCTCACTTACATGTTTAACATCTAGTATCTTTCTATTATTTTTCAATATAAAGTATCATCAGCACTATTGCTTTTGGAGAGAGTGCATTCTTGGGTATTTCTTTAAAAGGATAATGCACTTTCCATGCTGAGCAAACATCTGCTCTGTAAGACTTTTCTTATGCAGCTGACTTTTTTTAACCTCAGTCACGTCCAATTATATGGAAAATAGGATAATAGGTTACAGTTATAAATAGATATAAACACTGTTATCAAGGGATTCTGGTAATATCATCATAAGCCACAAGAGCAAATCTCCAATGGTGCCTGTGTCAAGAATCCTCTGTATATCTGCGGCTATGAATGCAGGTTTGCTCTATGTGTAAAACAATAGGGTATGGACATGCACATTTCACAGTGGAGCTGAATTCAAAATAAAAATTCAGTGAAAAAGTGCTTGGTTAGGGAAAACAAAGTTCATGTGATCAGATGGTGCTCTCAACATTGTGGAATTGTCTGAATTTTCTAAGAGCTCTTTAGACTAATTGTCTTTAAAGAGTGAGTGGGTGGGTGGTGGTTTGTTTGTATTTTAGCATGCTCCAGAAATTGATTTTCTTGGGACAGATCCTTGATAAAGCAAATGTCATGATGTTGATTCTCCCAGAAAGGAGTGATAATTTCTCTGGGTCTAGTGAGCACTCATTCTGGCCTGAGCTTCTCTGGTGCCTCAGGCACAGCTATTCTGCAGTGGCATCAACAACCTTCTGGTTGCTTGAAGGACAGTAGTGTCTTTTCATCAAACAGAAGTGGAGTCAAATTCTGGCTGTGCCACTTCCTTAGTCTAATGAATTTGGGTCAATTAAGTCACTTACCTTGTTGTTGTATAGATGTAATCCTCAGACAAAATGAAGAGTCATATGTACTCTCACCAGGTTCTCTGCTATGTACTGGAGTCCAGGTAGAAAGGTCATCATTGGCCTCCCCCTACCCCATCCCACTGCTGATAAGGAATAAGTACACTCATAATTCTGACTCTAGCTTCATAAGTTTTGCATGGAATGAGAATAGCTGCTTCAAAATCAGGATGGGTCACAGGAAATATTCTGTCTCAGGGAGATAACATTTGACTTTGCAGTGATGAATAGTAAGAGCTCGCAAGGTAGGAAAGTGTCATGGTATAGAAAAGGCATTCCTAACAGAACTTTCTGAGACATGGGATGACAAGGCACTTGGACAGAACTAAGAGGAATTGCTATGGCTGGAGTGAAGGTTTAGGGGTGGAGAAAAGTGAGTGAGGTTTGAATGCTCCCTGGAACGTCTGGAGAACCCTCACAAATATTTATTTATTTTAATTTGAGAGGAAGAGACAGAATGGGCGTGCCAGCAGCTGAGAGACCAATGTGAATGAACTCCAGATGCATTTGCACCCTTGCTTCACTTTTTGTATCAGGCTAAACGTGGGACCTGGAGATTTGAACAGGTGTTCTTAGGCTTGGCAGGCAGGTACCTTAACCACTAAGCCATCTCTCCAGGCCACAAATATTTATGGGTATAGTATGATAATTTGTTACACATATACAATGTACAATGATCAATCAGGGCAATTAGTATTTCCAACTCAAACAATTTTTAACTTCTCATTATGTTTTGTTTGGTTTGTCTCATGTAGTGGAGGATGACACTAAACTCTTGATTTTCCTGTCTCTACCTCCCAAGTGCTAGGATTATAGGCATGTATTGTCACGTTTGGCTTGTTTTAAAATTTAAATTTTTTTTTTTTTTACTTTTTGTAGCGTCTAGAATCAAATCCGTGGCTAGGGATTGAATTAAAGTCCTCATTAAAGTCCCAGATCCATTAATTTTTCTTTTAAATATGTACCACTGACAACTATGTAAAAGAGAGCAGGCTGATCAGATGTGCCCTTTCGGGAGCTTAGGTTGGAGACAGGCAGATCTACTATGAGGTTCTTGAATATCCCATTGGGCAAACCCACTAGGAACGTCTTTCTGGCCCAACATTTACTGTGTGTCAGCTACTAGTCTAAGATTTAAAAAGCTCTTAGCTCTTTTAATCCTCATAGCAACCCCAGGAGGTAGGTAATTGTATTCTCATTTCAGAGATGAGGAAGTTAACTTCCTTAGAAACAGAATATGTGTGGTACAATTTATTCATACAGTAAAGTTCATAATAAGTGTGTGGTAAGCCAGAATTTTAATTCAGGTCTGATGTACTGCAAAGAATAAAACTGAAAAACTTATGATGGGGTGGGATTATAATAGTTAAGAGGTAGAATGTTTGTTTAATTGTTATAAGACCTTTGGTTTGACCCCTTTTCCACTCTACTCCACACCAAAAGACAAATGTATTTTTAAAAACTGTTGTATTTATTTGAGAGAAAGGAAGACAGAAGAAGGGAGAGAGAGCATATGAGAATGAGAATATTTGCATACTTGAGCCTCTTGCCACTGCAAATGTACTCCAGATGTGTGTACCACATTGTTTATCTAGTTTTACATGGGTACTGAGGAATTGTACCCCAGCGGACAGGCTTTGCAAGCAAGCACCTTTAACCACTGAGCCATCTCCCCAGCCTAGCAAGTGTCTTTTTTTAGTTTTTATTGACAACAAAACATTTATTTCCCTCCCCTCCCCCCTCCAGAACTCCACTCTCCATCATATCACCTCCCTCTCTCCATTAGTCTCTCTTTTAAATTGATATCATCATCTTTTTCTCCTATTATGAGGGTTTTGTGAAGATACTGAATTCAGTAGCCCAAAATCTAAGATACTAATCACAAAAATAAAGCAGTAATTTTATTTGCTCTAGTAATTTGGGAAAATGATGTGTGTGATCAATATTCTGTATTGATGGTCACTCATCTTTTCCATTACAACTATAGTTGGCCCATTCTATCCCTGCTCAGGGCAACTGTGAGCCTGACTTTTCTGGCCTGCATCATTAGGTCCCCTAGCCTCAGGTTTCCAGTTGGGTTGGCTAATAGGATGTACCAGTAAAGAAGCAGAGGGTAAGAAGAGATAGAAACCATCTCCTTGCCTGCTAATCATATCTTCTTTCTACCAGGGTACCCAGTACCTATACGGAGTGCCTGTGCATGTAATTGTATCAGATAATTGCTCTCACAAGCCTCTGCATACCTAGGGAATTAGAATGGCCCCATGATGTTATAGTCCCTGGACAATGAAGGATTCCTTGTTGTTTTTACTAAATATTCCCCACAACCATGTAAATAAAGTCAGCCTTCCATAGCCACAGATGTTGCATGCATGGATTCAGTCAATCATACTTGGAAAATATTCAAGAAAAAATATTGTGTCTGTGCTGAACATGTGAGGTTCGTTTTCCTTGTTAGTATTTCCTAAATATACTACAATTATCGATATGAGGCATCTAGAGATGCTTTCAAATGTATGGGAAGTATACGGAGGTTCTTTACAAATATATCATTTTGTCTGAGGAACTTTGGCATCTATAGATGACTGTATCTTGGAGATTGGGATTTTGTATCCAGTCTGCCTCAGATATTGACAGATGAGTGCAGTGACGCTATTAAATTCTTTTCTACTCAAACTGGTTGTATATATTCTCTGTTTCTCATAGAATCCTTAATGATGCACATACTTATTTTTGCTGGCAATAGCATTTATTTTTTCACTTCTGTTCTCATTTTTCTATTGTACCTAGTCACCTCTGTGTTGGAAATTTCATTATTTATGTTACAAAAATATGAACATACCAAATGTATTTATCTGCTGTGTGCTTTTGTTGCTTAATCATGGAGAACTCTGCTAGTTTTATGTGTATAAACTCATTCTTTAATAGGTGTAATGTGGATATGTTAAAAATTTACTCAATCATTTCCCTGTTGATAGGTATTCAAATTGTTTCTACATTTTTGCCTCTGAAAATGTGGTATCTTATTATTTAATTGTTATTTTCCTAATGACTATTGAGCGTGAATAAAATTTTAACCACCTTTGTGCTACAACCTACAATAAGAAACATTTTTTTCCACAACAGCTCAGCATGCACATGCATAATGGAACAAAAGCTTCATGAAAGAATACTGTTCTAACTATGTATGCTATAGCATAGTGTTTTCTTCTTTCCCCTCTTGTCTCTCTTCCTTTTCTTTGCCTTTCCCTCCCATATCATTATTTCTCTTTTGAATGAAATTCCTGACTCAAATTGATTTTACCATCCACAGAGGGATCATCCCCCACACTGGAGGAGACATCCTTCCTGGGAAGGTCAAAGATTTATTTTGCCTGTAGTCACCCCTCCATCATTTTATCACTTCCAAATTCTGTCATCTGGGCAAATTTCTGAACTCTAGACCTAAGATGATTTTAGAGAAACAGAATGTCTGGAATCACAGAGACTTGAGTTCAAATCCTTGGTTCCACCATCAACTAACTGAGTGACTTTGTACAAGTTCCTCGACCTTTCAGGCTTCCCCACCTCAAAAATGGGCATGGAAGGGAACCTTGGGGAGAGGAAGGGTCAAGAATCAATTGAAAAAAGTTGTATTTGAAAATACCCGAATGAATGATACCTACTTCTCTGTATGCAAACTAAAAAAAAAAAAATCAATTTTTTAAATGGAGATACCAATAGCTCTTTCTCTAAGGTGATTGTGAAGACTGAATCACAATGCATGAGACAGTTGCAGGAATAATGAAGATTTAAATATTAGTTGTCATCTTTGTTTATTAAATAGAGTAGCAAGTCAGGAGGCTGGGCTCTGGGCAGTTTCTTTATAAGGCTAAGATGAGTCATTCTCTCCTTATTGATGTATTGGAACAGTTATAGACAAGGGATGTCACATCAGAAGGAGCCAGTTCTCTAGCATTGGGCTCTTCTAATTGTTATTTACTTACAGTGAAAAGAACTTGATGCATTCTAATAAGTCATGATGACCATGTTAAGAAACTTTTCAGCTTACTGTAGATATTTGGAAGAGACAACTCTTTTCCAGCCTATCAAAAGGAAAAGAAAATAGATACAAAATATTGTGTAGTCAGTTTAATCAATAATGAGAACGTACCCAAATTTCAAGGAGTTTGCAGCAATCTGGCATTGCAGAGGTTGTCATTGTTTGATAAAGAGGATTGTAAAACAGTCTGGGAATGTTACCAGTGAATGTAGAACATCATGTGGAAGTATTTAGTATAAATAGGTAGAGCGCAATGTTTCCTAATTCATATGATACAACCAGTGACAGAAAGTATAGTATCTATTCAGCCATGTTAATATCCAGTTATGCCTCAGACACTTCTGGGTCACAGGTTTGATTTTCCAGAAATCAGATGAAGATTAACAAGCAGGATATTTCTTTGAGAGTATTCTGGAATCACCTCCTATGAAACAGGAGTAGCAGAAGAAGTTGAGGTGTAGGTCATGTTCCAAGATAGCTTCTGCTGACCCAGAGGGAGGTTTGGCACTAGAATGACTTTTGAGTTATACTGAGTTGAATAAAAATGGCTTGGACTTTTGAAATTACTATGAGTTTAAAATTAGCTGGGATATAACTTTGAGCAGTGGGGCTTTTTGTAGTCAAGACATCTCTGTACACAAGGCAAGCCACGAATAGGACTCCTAGCAGCAAAGCCACCCACTCCTCAAGGAGATTGTGAAGTATATGTCACAACTTGACAAGCACCACTCTTGAAACCCATGTTGGCTTATTCTCATGTTACCTGGTATTGTAGACAGCTTCGCATTGCTGGGATGAACATCCAAATCAGGCACAGTTTATAGGAGGTATGGGTTTATCTTAAGCTTACAGATTCAGAGGAAGTTTGATCAGTGGCAGAAGAAGCTGCTCTCATACATTCATGCAGAGAAACCATCACCACTCAGCAAACACCAGAAGTGACAAGTAAAACCAGCAGGAGCTCAGAGCTCAAACTGTTCTCTTATACCTTTAGGCTGGAATTCAGATCCACCCCCAAATATACCAAAAGGCTGAACTCCAGAATCTGGCCCCTATGACACCTCCTCCATCCAGGAGTCTAGATATCTAAGTTACAAGCTTAATAAAACACCGGAGTCTATGGTGGACATACATTCAAACTACCAGACCTAGGAACCTTGTTGCATGGCACAACCTCCTCTTCACCTCTGCTCCTCCATTATTGTGTGATCTTCTACCCATACAAGCGAACCGATACAGTGGGGATACCAGAAGAGGCCATGGAGGAGTTAGACAATATTTGTAGGTCCTTGTGCCCAGTTGTACATAGAAAAGTCTGGAGATCACCAACATTTAGTAAATCTACCATAGCCAAAAGTCACATGTGGAGCTTTAAGGCAAGATCCACCAGGTTGTGAAAGTGTTCAGCCCTGAATGAAGGAATGAGATTAAAGTATTTTGAGAACAAGGACTGGAAGGCAGAGCTCCTGTGTGGAAGCAAGGTTCAGGTAGAGGCCTGATGTTGTTGACAAGCTAACCACTTCTGTATCATATATCTGGACAGATGAGATTGGCTAAACTTCCCGAGATGACACCAATAGCTCTCTAGAAGCTACTAGTACTGCCACCTCTTGAAACCTAAATGTCATTACTCCTGGCTGAATATTTTCCTTAGCATGATCTCTTCCTTGGCATGGGATCATACTAAAAAATGCAAGAGGCCTTCTTAGCTAAGTAGGCCTCAATATTAGATTCAACTCAAATTGTCTGCATCAATGATAATAGATACGATAGTTTGTATAGGGATTTGGGACACCTCTCAGTCTAACTTGATTAACCTCAGTGTATAGGGTAGATAGAGATGGTAAAAAGGCCAAGATAAGCCGGGCGTGGTGGTGCACGCCTTTAATCCCAGTACTTGGGAGGCAGAGGTAGGAGGATTGCTGTGAGTTCGAGGCCACCTTGAGACTACATAGTTAATTCCAGGTCAGCCTGGGCCAGAGTAAGACCTTACCTTGAAAAACCAAAAAATAAAATAAAATAAAATAAAATAAAATAAAATAAAATAAAATAAAATAAAATAAAAGGCCAAGATAGTACTAGTAGGTTCAGCCAACTGGAGGCTATGCCAGGCACACCAGATATGGGATTGGAATGGGGATTCAGCAGGGAATTTAGAAATTATCACTATTGGGCTGGGAAGATGGCTTAGTGGTTAAGCACTTGCCTGTGAAGTCTAAGGACCCCAGTTTGAGGCTTGATTCCCCAGGATCCACATAAATCAGATGCACAAAGTGATTCATGCATCTGGAGTTCGTTTGCAGTGGCTGGATGCCCTGGTGCATCCATTCTCTCTATCTGCCTTTTTCTCTGTCACTCTCAAATAAAAATAAATACATTTTTTAAAAAAGAAATTAGGGCTGGAGAGATGGCTTAGTAGTTAAGGCACCTGCCTGCTAAGCTTAAGAACCCGGTTCCAGTCTCCAGGTCCCACGTTTAGCCAGATGCAAAGTGACGCAAGGGCGCAATGCCGCACTTGCCCACCAGGGGGTGCATGCATCTGGATTTTGTTCACAGCAGCGGAGAGACTGCTGGCATGCCCATTCTCTATCTGTCTCCCTCTCTATCTGTGTCTCTCTCCAAAAATAAGAAAAATTAATAAAAACGTTAAAGAAATAATTAAAAAAAGAAATTATCACTATTCACCAATCGGAGGGAGCCATTAAGTGGGTGCTAAGCTTTCTGGTCTTGCCAAGGGGACATAGCATGCTATACACACAACTCAAAGGAATCAAGGAAGTGATTTAACAAAGGGACTTTTGACAGAAGAGTGGATAAGGTTAATGGAACCAAGCAGAAGAATGAAACGCTCAGGTACTAGCTAGAGCAAAAAGCCTTCACCATGCCTAGGCCTGGACCAGCATGGAAAGTCTAGTGTTGTTGGAGTACAGCTGTAGCCTCATCAGAGGAGTGCATAACTGCAGGTAGCACCAAACCACAGCCCAGGAGGGAGGGAGAGGAGGATAGGGAGGAGAATCCATACTCTTAACCTCTCACTTCTTGTATGTTTCCCACTACCTAACACAACTACCCATTGCCTGAATCATCCTAGAGGCCAGAGAGCAAAGCTCAGCGATCATAATCTATATGAGTCTGCCTCCTAGGGCCCAGAGCAGAGTGAAGAGTCTTGAGGTGCCAATGGAGAATGGTCTTGCCCAGTCTGTTACTAGAATAAAGACCCTCACTCAGGAGAACAAGACCCTCAGTCAGGTAGAAGGCTTGGTCTAGACTAGTAACTCCTAGAGCTTGGTCCTGCTAGATGTTAAGACCATCCCTAGAGTCAGCTATAGCATTTCTACATGTGATAGTTAAGTGGCCTCAGCTAATAGTAATGCACTTTAACAACAAACACGCAAACTTTGAAGAGGGCTATAGTGTAGAGCTAATCTAGCTATGATAAGCCCCGCTGCCCTTGGCTGGGAGATTTTACTTGTCTGGATGGATGACTATAAGTTGACTTCCACCCATCAGGTCTGTTGGCTATGGCCGAGAGTCAATTGCTTTTAGCCTGAAATAGGGAGCAGGGGATACCTTGGTCATCCCTCTGTAGTTGTGAAATACTGGCAATCTGTAGTGAAACACAAATCATCAAATATGATTTTAAATATGAGCTTTTTCTTATGTTGTCAGAATGCACATGATTACCTAAAAATACTTGCATATTTCCTTTTCAAAATCAATCTTAATTTGATTTGCTGAAATTTAATTGCTTTTATGGTTTGTACTTAATTTTATTATTTTTTAAATCATGTCACACTTTATTGGAATGAATAAAATTCAAGAAGGCCCCAATTTTGATTCCATACATGTTACTGGACTTTCTAAAAATTCATAGCTATTTCCCATAGAAATAGCCTTTTCCAAAAGAGTAGAGGGAGTAACATGGTGAAATCACTAGCATGACTCTATCAGCCTTGCATTTGGGAGGAATAAAAATAACCCTGTTTCAGTGAAGCATGGAATTTAATTGGCTCCTGATCTTTTCCCCTCATGCATCTGGTGGCCAGTGCTACAGTAGAAAATTTTAAACTAGAAGAAGACATAATCCAATTAAATTTTCTTTTAAAAATGTCAAAGCAAATAAATCCAGGGCCTACTAGCTCACACACAGCTTTGCGATTCTCAGTGGGCAGCTGCTATTTACTGGGTTTCTATCCAGCGCTATCTTTACTTCCCATTTCAGGGACATGTGAATTTTTAACAGATCAGCAGCTACAGTTTTTCACCATTGATGAACAAGTAATTTATTGTTAACTTCTTTGACATCTTAGTTGGCAGTAGTGACAACCAGCTTGGGATATATCATAAGGCTTTCTTGGAGAAAATGATTCCTAGCCATTTTAGAATCATGCTTTTGTATCATTGAATTTTGCTCTGCATTTCATAGTTCTTCCTTCAGCCAGAAAATGCTGTGTGTCATATATCATTTAATGCTCCAGATAACATTAAATTTTATTCTGAAATTTTTGCACTCTCTCTTGAGATATCTATATATCGCCCTGGAGACTGAATTCATCCATAGTTTGCCTAGAAGTTGCTTTGTCCCAAGCTGTGTTAGTGCCTTTCATATGCATGTTCATTTTGATAAATGCAAAACTCTTTGTTACTTCATCTGATTTCCTCTAGAAGTAGATGTGGAAACAAAAATGAACCGGGGGTAAGTAGTTTGCAGGAGGAGGTGAGAGAACATTAGTAAGGATTTAGGAGTGAGACAAGGACGAGAAGGAGTTACTGAAGAGTGTATTATCAAGCCAGTTACAAATAGCGATGATGGTTGCTTAATGCTACTGGGAAATTCTGGGATCCAGTGGCCAACATATACCTCAAGAGATATCCCAGCCAAAGTGCAAGGAATCTCTAATATTAATCTGTTAACGTCGTTTCTCAATGGCTGCTCTTGAACATGGAGGAAAGGAAATAATTCCTTGGAACTTGCTGCTTGCCACAGTAACATCCAAAGTGGGCTTCAAAGGTTAAAGGAAGCTTGGGGCAAAGGAATACGGGTTGGAAGTCAGGCGTGTGTGAGCCAAAGTGGAAAGGGTGATGATAGGAAAGGACACTGGCAGAGCCTGTGACATACATAATTAAAATTCCAAATGAGCTACCAGAAAGCTTTCTTACAAACAAAAGCAGGCATGGGCTCATGGGGGGGCTGGGGCATCCATCCTCTGCTATGGATGATTGCTTCTGTGGTAGAATTGTTATGTACATACAGTTATTTCCATGTATAACTGACCTGTGTAGGCCACAGTTTGGCTCAGTGGTAAGTACTTGCCAAACATTCATGAGGCCCAGGTTCAACTGGAGCATGAGGGAGCAGAGACAGATTATTTGTGTGCACTGCTGGGAAAAAATATGGTCTGAAGTTTTCTTTGCATTTGCCAACTTAGGATGAATAAGAGGACAGTATTTAAACTCAATGCCCAGATTTTCATAAAGATTTTTTAGCATTTAGAACACTTGAAGATTTATTAGAAAGACCAGTGATAGTATAGGAATTTCTTAGTCACTCCAAACCTCGTCCTTTAACAAAAGGACCAGCCATATGCCCAAATATAGGCAAAATTATAAATAAGGTGCCTTTTCCTTTACTTTATTGATGTACCTTATTGCCTGAGCCTCTGAGAACCTCCCTGCTTGCAACCAAGCCTCTTTGTATCCAAAATTTGATTCCTTAGTCAATTTTTAGGTAGGATCTAAGAAAATCTCCTTAAAATTGGAGGGTGTGGTGGGAGGGTAGTGTGTGGATCCTGGGTCCTTCCATGTACTGCTCATGTGTTTATGACATTTATCAAGAATTTGGGGTTAAAAAAAAAAGTCACTCCCATCATGAATTTAGGGATAAGTAACAAAGGAGAAAAAATGATCATGTGAAAGGATATTTATTATAAACAAAGAATACGTAGCTGGAGTGGCGAGGAAAGCTTTGTAGGAGCCTTAGGATTTAAAGTAGTCAGGATTTTTTAAAAAATGTATTGTTGATATTTTTATCTTAAATTAACCTGTTGCTAATACATTTGATTTCACCTCTAGTATAAATTGTTCTATTTTTCTATTTTATTGTTAGCATTTAAATCATAATTCCATACTACAAAACTACTTTTGTTACCTAATAACCTGAGGCAGGATCCTCTAGTACCAGCTTGTTTCATGAGAATGCATTCCTCTAATAAGTCTGTTGTAATTATATGAGTTACACAATGTACTTTATTCTTTCTTTATTAAAGCTTTTATTTAAGGAAACCTTATGAGGGAATAATGATTTTGAATATGTATGTTTGTACCATTCCTCTGTAATGATATTAAATTTGAAAATACTACTTAAGAGCAAAAATTGGTTTAAGTTTCATAATGAAATTTTTGAAGATGAAAATCATGGAGCTGAATGATTATTGAATTTAGCTTTCATTGATTAAAATACATTGTTTAATATATCCAGATTGGTTTCCTGTCTTTTGGTGTGAGGAAAGACATTTCACTAAGTTCCGTGTGATATGAACTGCACCAAACATCCTTTAGGATCAGTTTAGCCATCATCCATCAAAAGCGTCATTTCCTTCACACTGTGAGTTGCTGGTTTGGGATCATACTCACAGCTGGTGTTTTTAAGACAGAAGTGTCACTTCAAGAACCACATTGTTTTCTACTTTTCTTATTGAAAATGATAGGATGAAGTGTAGGATGGGTACCAGCTGCTTCTGAATAGACTCATTCCATTGCATAATGTTTATGAGTAGTCCCGCAGATAAGCATAGCTCTGGGCCTCACTGCTGGAGTGACTGCCCTGCCTCCTGCTGACTGGTAGTTTGGCTTTAGATGAACTATTTCCTCCTATACCTCAATTTCCTATTCCGTGAATGGACACCCTAGTTACATCTACCATTTGAGGATTTTATATGGCGATTAAATAATGTATGCAAAACACTTAAAAGGCACTTGTTATCTAGTAACTATCTAATAGATTTTTTGCTATTATTAATGCTAGGTATTTATAAGATTTATATAACCTTGTAAAATTATATATTTAGTTCATAAACATAGATAATCTCTTAGGTTCTGATTTTGTACCTTAAAGGCATAAAAGTGGAAAAGAGATGGGGGGAGGACATAAGGACAGGTAGGGAGGAAGAAGAGATGAATTGAGGAAGAGAATCATCCAAAACAAAATACGTCTGAAAATGCCATGATGATGCCTAATACTTTGTATGTTAATTAAAAGAAAGAAAGACAAAGATCCAATACTCAGTGTTCTTATACTACATTGGTGTTATCTATTGCCATACATTTACACATCATCCATATTCCAGTGACTCTGGAATCTGCACAGTTCTCAACTCCAGCTCTGTGCTATATAGAATCATATTTCTAGATATTTACCAGAATTTCCATCTTGATGTTCTGGACAATGTGATTTTTTTACTTTTTTTAAAATTTATTTTTATTTATTTATTAGAGACAGAGACAGAGAGAATGGGTGCGCCAGGGCCTCTAGCTACTGCAAACAAACTCCAAATGCATGCCCAACCATGTGCATCTGGCTTATGTGGGACCTAGAGAATCGAACCTGGGTCCTTAGGCTTCACAGACAAGCACCTTAATTGCTAAGCCATCTCTCTAGCCCTGAGCACATTAAATTTTAAAAAGTACAAATTGAACTTAGCATTTCCCTTTGATCCTATTTCTTCACTTAATTGAATTTTTTTTATTTTAAAAATATTATTTATTTATTTACAAGCAGAGAGATAGAGAGACAGAGAGATAAAGAGAATGGGCACACCAGGGCCTCCAGCCTCTGCAAACAAACTCTAGATGTGCTTATATATGTGGCTTTTCATGGGTACTTGAGAATCAAACTCGAGTTGTTAGGCTTTGCAGGCAAATGCCTTAGCCACTGAGCCATCTCTTTAGCCCTATTCAGTCCTTTGAGATGAATTCTTTTTTTTTTTGTTTTATGGCTCAGTACATGGTCTTATGTTGGTGAATATACTGTGTGTGCTTGAAAAAAGAAAGGGAAGTTGTTGAATAGTGTTTTTGTGTGGGATTAATCCATTTTATATTATTACAACAAAATATGTGAGCTAGGCTCTCTTTATAAAGAAAAGAGGTTTATTTTAGCTCACAATTTTATGTAAAATCTCTTTTCCTTATGACATTATACTAAGTTGACCATACTCAATCCCAAAAGTCACATCTACCCAGAGCCTCAGAATGTGACCTTATTTGGAAATAGAGTCTTTGTAGATGTAATTAGATAAAATGTGGCAATGCAGGATTAGGGTAGGCACTAAAACCAGTGCTTTGTAATCCTTGTAAGGACACAGAAGCACACAGGGCACATCACGTGAAGGCAGAGGCAGATAGCATTGGCATCACTTTAAGCTTCAAAACTCTAATGATTTCATGAGCCAATCTTATCTATGGGTTGATTTTCAACTCCTGGATTCCAAATCTGTGAGAGAATCTGTTTCCATTACTTTAAGCCACCCAGGTTGTGGTAATTTGTTACTATAGTCCTAAGAAACTAATATCGACACTATCAAATATTAAATTTAGAATTCTTATAGCCATGCTTATCTGTGTTAGTTTGTTAAGGCTGACCTAACTAGATACGTGGGTTCAAACAATAAAAATGTATTATCACACCATGATGACAGCTAACAGTGCAAAATCAAGGTGTCACCAAAGTTACGGGCTCTCTAAAGCCTCTGTGGTACTCCTTCATGGATCCATGAGCTTGATTTAGCTCATGATGCTTACTAGCCTTTGGTTCCTTGGTTGACAGTTGTATAATTCCAATCTTTGCTCTTGTCGCCACATGACATTCTCTCCATTCTGTCTGCCCAAGGCCATCTTTGTATAAGGACACCAGTCCTATTACATTCAGGTCTCACACTACTTCAACACAACTTCATTTACCTCTGTGAAACCTATTTCCAAATAAAGTCACATTCCGAAGTATGGAAGATTGAGGCATCAATAGATCTTTTTGGAGGGACATATAATTCAACCCATAGCACTACAACTTTCTTTTACCAGCATGTGCAGAATCTTTCAGACATAGCCTCTGCTCTCTACCCCAACTTTCACCACTCTGATTATGGCTCAGTCATCTCTCCTCAGGATTATCATAACCACCACAGAATTCATTTGTCTACTTCATTTTACTCTCCATATGTCCAAAAAGTTCAGGTTTGAATGAGATTACTATTATTATTACTATTATATTACTATTATTTCTATTATTTCTGGTGATGATCCACTTCCTCTCACCATAGCCTCAAGTATGAACTACTACAGAAAGCCTGAAGTTTGGCCCCTAAACACAAAATGGGTGAGGGTGCTGGTGGCACCTGTCTTACATACCATACTGTTTCACAGCAATGTGTGTGTGTAATATACCCTAAAACAATACATGAACCAATAACATACTCACTTATTTTATCATTATCAAATGTTACGTACATTGCTGTACTTTGTTTTACTTGACTGGCAGTGGAGAAGGTTTGTTTACAACACAATAATGTGCTATGCCACAACATTATGATGGCTGCATCCCTGAGTGACCCAGGACTCTTTTAATAGCTCGTTGAAGAACCACCCACCAAATAGCTGATAGAGCTACCATTTTGAATTTTAAAATTTGAGTTCCTAATACTCTGTGGGAGAAGCTATCACTGTCATAATGCTGTTTAACTCCCACAATTTCACTGTTTCATGAGACAAATTTACTTTTCTGGTTTGTGAGCTAGAAGATCAGACAGATGGGCTTGGCTCCAGGTTGCTAGTTCAGCCTGGTCTTCTCCATCTCTGTCATTCTAGAAGTAGTACATTAGAGCCTCTGTTCATGATACATCTGCCAACCATGCATAAGCCACAGCTACTCATGTGGGCAAACCCACACAAGAGGGACAGAAAAGTATCCTTCCTTCCCTTTCTACTCCTTCCCCTCCCCCTCCACGGGACGGTCTGCAGTTGCATGGCAAAGAAGTAGACTGCAAAAACCTTTATTTAAAATTCGTTAGTTTACCAAAAGCTTATAGAAAGAATTTTGATGTTGAATTTTCAAAACTGCACTTCAAAATGTGACTCTAATTGTATACATCTTCATTTCTTTTCTCTAGAAATGTGAAGACATTTGGGTTGGAATGCCGTCACCTATTCCCGTGAAATATGTTAGATACATGGACTTGGTGAAGGATGTGTATGGCTTAGAGGAAGAGTAACCATGGGAGTTTTGATCAACTCTATTTGATTTACTGCTCTCATTTTGCTATGTTGACTTTAGTACATATAATTTCATTTAAAAAGTAAACAAAGTTCATATTAAATGGAAATCTACAAACCACAATCTTCTTTTGTCATTGTGGTTCTTCAGAACATCCTATTATATTGCTGATGTACTGGTGCTATTAAAAATGCCATTTAAATAATGTCAAACATTTTTATTGTATGTATTATTGATGAATACCAAAGAATATTATAATTTCCATCCAACATAATTTAATGCATTGCAATGCAAAAAGAAAATGACTTTTGACAGTTATACATGACAATATAAAATCAAATTATATCTTAGCAGTAAGTTATGATTCGGTTAAACATTTTTAAATCTTTTTGACACATGTTTATTACTTACATAATTAAGTTTTGTAGCAGCCCACCTCATCAAAATAATCTTTAAACCTCTCCAGAGTGAATATGTTTATTTTCTGAAGTTAGCAAAGTTATGGAAAGAAAAGGAATGTTCTCTTTGCCAATACACACATACACACACAAATGCACACACATTTGGGAAATTAAAGCATATGAAGTGTTTATATTTTTAATGCCCCTTTTTATTTAAGTCAGCTTCTTAGATTAGAAATATATACATGTGTATATAATTATAGCATGACCAAAAATGTGCTGGGCTTAAAATGTTAAGGGATGTGAATGCAGCATATTTCAAGGATTTGCTTTTCGTTCATTTTACACATACACCATCCTCCTCATCTCCCCCAACTCCCAACCCAGAGGTTTCAATATTTTAAAACTACAGTAGTTCTCTCCTGCATTTCTATGGTTCTATTTTTATTCTTCCTCTGCAGAGCTCATATCATATAGTGTGCATCTGATCAAAACCTATCATCATGGACCTTGGGGAATTAAGTGTTGGAAATCTTTCCCAGTGCACCCCAAGCCTCAGTGTTGGGTACTGCATATCAAAAATCTATTTGGCCATATTCTAAGTGAGAGCCGGGGCTAGTCAAGAAGACTGTGTTAGTCACTTTTCATGGCCTGTTCTGAGGGAAAGAGCTCAAGGTCCCCTCCTGTCTCCTTATTCCTTTACTCTATATGTGCAGCAGCATCTTGCCCAGAAATGAGCTGGCTTCATAGAACTTGGGCCACTTTGCTTGATAACAATAGCTCCTTCATTTTTTTTCCAAATTGAAATTAATCAATAAGCTACTCTCTGTAAACATCAACAATTCTGTAGACACCATTGTTAGAATCAACCCCATAGGGCTTTCTAATAAACTAACATGAACATTACAGGTACTAAGACAGTCAGTCTATAAACCCCAATTTTAACTGTTTGATTTTTCTACCAGTTTTTAAAGGCAACTAACAGTACCAAGTCATCTTGTCTCTAAGATTTTCTACTTCCCAGAGAAAAAGTTTTTGAAAGGATGACACTTGCCTAAATGTTTTCAGGCTGACACATTAGTCACATACCTATTAAACCCTTCACTCAGTAGTCTGTCCCTCAAGAGTTGAAATAGATAATTTAGCCCTTGTACAGGCTTGGAATATCGTTCACTTGAGAAGCAGGAATTAAAAAAAAAGAAAAGGAAGCAAACCAAAGATAGTGTTCCTGAGTTCATGAGGTGACAACTACTCAATCTCTTGCATTGATCTGTGTTCTGCCCTGCTTGTTCCTGGTTCAAGCCCATGATTAACAGTGAAATGACCATTGTAGGAATTATGCTTATGAACACGATACATTGCAGCCATACAGACACTTTAAGTAATTCTTTTAGTAACTAAGCCATATACTGGAGGAGATTTATAATTTAGAGATAATATCCCCATTAGTAAAGTTTATGACCCAATAAACAGCTCCCACTAGTTAATAAATGCCAAGGCCATAAAAACAAAGACTATTAATGTAATAGAATTTCTGTGCCTCCCTCTTTTGCTGGTGGTCTGAAGACACTGAAGGGAAATGCTATCTTGGGGGGGGGGAACAAAACTAAAGCATTTATTCTTGTTATGTAAACATCTTACACTCCATTTAGAAATCTGTTAGCTCCCCTTGGTCCCAGGTGGTCCCAAAATTCTGTTGTATTTTGTGGTTTCAAGCAGTGGATAACTAATGTTCAGTATAAATAAACTCTGTCTCAAACATTTAGGGGAGATGGGGCAAAGATCTGGGATTTCTGCTTTTTTTCTTCTATAAAAGAGAAATCTTAGCTAGTGTCATCATGTCAAGGTAATAATTTTGAAAGAAGTATCACAATCTTTGCATAGACATATTTTAGCTCCTAACATTTTCTTATTGTGATAAAAATGCAAGTGCTACATGTAGATGTTAGGGCAAGTTGAAGGTTAATACAGGCAAACCTTTTGTCCTATGAACTAATTATTAGCAATCTTGGAGCCCTGGGAATGATTGATAAAGCCATTTGCAAGCCCAAATCAAGTTGCCTTCTTGTACAAAACTGATGAAAAGCTGTTGAAGTTCACATTAATGGGTTGCTGAGTCACTGTTGTGAAGGATGGGTATTACCAGAAGATGAGTACTTTGAAGTTTTAATTTACCTTTTTAGTCTCTTTTTTTTCCTGTTATTTAACCATTTGAAAAGTAGTATGGATAACTCTATGGTTTGACTTAGTGCTTATTAAAATAGTTAGGATTTTAGACAGTAGAAGGAAGGTACAGAACACTGTGACTCTTAAGCATATACTAGCTGAAACATTTTGCCTATTCTGTATATTGCCTTTGATTCAATTGACATATATACCAATATTGGTATTTTTATATTTTGCTTTTGAAGTTTGTTTATTTAGGGTTTTAGAGCTTTTAGGCTTCCAGGGTCAGTCCCTCTTTCCCAGGTTTAGGATATTTAAATTGGCATTTCTTCTTTCAAATAGCAAGGAATTACTGGGTAAAATGAGATCTCAAGTTTTAAAAAAATAAGCCCTTGCTTTTCCAATGTGGATTTATTTTAATTTCAGTTAGAGTTGCTTCCTAGCCTTTTGAACTGGTGTCTTCTTTCACCTTTCCCTTCCTCCATACATTATGATTCTGCTACCTACACGTTTAGTACTTGGAATTTTAATGAAATAGTAAGGCTTCCCCAAAAATATTTATGATATTGAGTAATGCAGAATCAATTAAGTAATGAGTGATCATTTTCATGGTTATATTCATATTCTCTTTAGGTAAGAATTTCAGAATTATTTTGTAAAGACTTTTCACACTAACAGCTTCCATACGATAATAGAAACAGATATTCCAGTGATGCATCTGTGCCTCCATGTTTACTTGGGCAAAGTCTCAATTGTTTCAAGTTGAAGGCAGGTTAAGACCTTTTCAAAAATGAGGCTTTTCAAGTTGACTGAGCATCTGACACCGTGCTTTTCAATTCCCAGGAGAATGTAATGTGTAAGAAATGGAAAGCCCACTGAGGCAAGATCAATGAGGCTATTGAGCCACTAATAAACCTGAAGCAATAATGTAGCAAACATCATTATTGCACATGGTAGTACTGACTGCAATTTGTTTAAAAGAAATCTTGCAATTTGCCTCCACCTGCCTTCTACCAGGTTATATAGTGGTTTAAATTTACATTTTCATTCAAGGTCAATTAAGTTCCACCAAGCTAACAGTCTGAAACAACTTTATCAACAGAGCAGCCAGAATGTATATCTTCTTTGCTCTTGTTCCTGGTCCCCAGTAAAATTCCTTCTAAGGGGACTTTTGAACCCATTATGTGTCTGGTGTGTGACACATGCGGGGAGCCCAGGGGTCAGCTCTGCTGCTCAGAAACAACTGGTAATGGCTAAAAAATGTGGCCTATGAAAAACTCCACAGTGGCTCTATAGGCAGAGAATTAACAGCTCTCTGGAATCAGTAGGAGCCTTTACTTCAAAATACTCATTAGTTAAAGCAGAGAGGCCTGATGTTATGCAAGTTAGAGGAGGAAAGGGAGACCACCCCTCCCTATTGTCTATTTTGAACAGAATATGCACATTTAACTGGAAGTACTGAATGGATCAAATACATCAAACCACCTATTCACCAATCTCCCAGCTTCCTGAGCACCGCTTTGCATCTGTGTAAAGCCAACAATAGAGGAAATTCTTGTTATGACCCCACTATAATATTAAAATCCAAAGGTGCCCATAGCATGATAGAAACACAAAAATGCATTCTCCTTTAGAAATGGGTCTACCAAAGTCATCTTTGTGCTTCCTGTTTCCTACTTTGCCTATACAAGAACACTGGACTGACAGCCACAGGAAGTTGATAAAAATTACTCTCGCCTGCTTTTTTTTTTAATCTCCCATGCCACCACTGTTCTTCATTATTGCTGTGAGGCCACCCATGGAATACAGACAGGATCTGAAAATATCAGCAGCTTTAGCTATGGACAGACTCAGTAGAGGGAGAAGGGAAGTAGCAAGAGAAGACAAATGCAGAGAGGAGAATGGGGATCACCTTGTGTGTGGAACTTCTCTCAAAGAGTTTGAACTCCTCCCTGAGGGAATGAGATGTTGCCAAAAAACTGGGTCTGAAAAGACTATGCCTGTCTTTGAAAATCTAGCTGTTTTGTGTGTGTGATCTTTAAGAGCTGAGTTTGGTGGTAAGATGGCTGATTGTGCCCAGAGACCCACTGGATGGTTTGGGTTAATGTTATCTTGGTGAGATTGTTGACAGCCAGAGATTAATGACACATTTGGATGCTGGAGATGAGAGAAGTGAAATAAAATCATGATTGGGTCATTTTGATAGATAATGTGGCTATCCATGATACTGAAATATACCAGAAAAAAGTGAAGTTAAGGGAAGAAATCAAGAATTTCCCCTGAAGCCTGGCGTGGAGGTGCAAACAAGTAATCTCAGCACTAATGAGCTGAAGGGCAGCCTGGGATATACAGAACAATCCTGTCTAGAGAAACCAACAACACAATAAAAAAGACTTATGCCTTACAAGTGCTATATACTGGAGCGTGTGGAACAGATAAGTGATAAAAGGCCCAGGTAAATAGCTTGGAATCTAAGCAGAGTGGTCTGGGCTACAGTGACCATCTGGGCCTGGAGTTTGCATTGTGGGAATATTATTAAACCTATAACCTCAATTTCAAGTCTCATAGCATTTCCCCTCCATCCCCTGGGCTTTCCTGTCATTGGATCCCCATCCCAGCCGCAGTCCCAGCTGCCATCCCAGGGGCCTTCCCAGCTGCAGTCTCAAGGCACCATCCCAGCTGCCCCCTCCTACACTACCCCAGGCTAAGCAGTTCCAGGGCAGCAGGCTAGCATTGCCGCTCCATCCCTGGGCTTTCCTGCTATCTGAGCCCCATTGCAGCTGCATCTGCCCTGCAGGCAACTCATAAGCAGGCCAACAGGGTACCATTCCCTCCTCCCTCCATTTTCCTCCCCCTTCCCCCCCACTTGGACCACTGCACCCCCCGTGTGTCACCTGACCCATAGCAGTCCCACCTCCCTGCCCCACTGTGTCACAGAACCCAGCAGTCCCTTCCACCCCTGCTACATGGTCCCAATGGACCCTGACCCCATTATCCCATCCCCTCATCCCTCAGCATCATAGGACCACACAATCCCTTCTTCCCCACCTCTGCCACCCTGCCACAACACCAATCTTCTTTGTCCCATTCTCCCCTACCCCCTGTCCCCTTGGGTCACCTAACCACCCAGTCCCATACCCCAACCACCGACCAACAAGCCCCTTCAACAGGTCCTCCGGCCCCCACCAGAGCCTCCCTGGCACTTTCTGTCTGAGTAGACAGGCCCCATTGCCATCAGAAGCCTAACTGAGGCAAACATAAAAGGGAACAATCACTGAAGACACTTCAAGGGTAAACTACACCTTCCTCCTAAATTTAATAAGATTCATAAACTGATGGGCAGACCACAGCGCAAAAAGAATAACTTGAAAAATCAATTACAAGTAATTCCAACAACGTTACCCAGTCCCACAATTGAAGTCTCTAATAAAAACATAAAAGAGACAACAAGATCAGAACCCCAAAATGAAGACACAAGCAATGCAACCCTGGCCAAGAAAATAGTAGAACTTGCAGAAAATCAACAAAGGGCCAATAAGTGTATGAATGCTGTCTTTGCTAATAGACCTAATACAAAATAATTAGAGCTAATACAAAAGAACCAGGATGGATTCCAGAGACAGTTATTTATTTATTTTGTTTTTTGGAGGTAGGGTATCACTCTAGCCCAGGCTACCTGGAACACACTTTGTAGTCTCTGGGTAGCCTTGAACTCACAGCAATCCTCCTACCTCTGCCTCCCAAGTGCTGGGACTAAAGGCATGAGCCACCACACCTGGCATTATTTCTTTTTTTTTAATTATTTATTTTCAAGCAGAAAGAGACAGGGCCTCTTACTGCTACAAATGAACTCCAGATGCATGCACCACTTTGTGCATCTGGCCTTATGTGAGTACTGGGGAATTGAACCCAAGTTGTTAGGCTTTGAACCACAGAGCCATCTCTCCAGCCCAGGCATATATTTCTTATTTAGTGAGCTTTATAATTTACATGTTTAAAGGAACTTGTCTACTTCATGTTGGTTGTTGAACTTATTGATTTACAATTGTTCTTTAATATTCAATACTTCATTTTGTAGTGTCTGAAGAATTTATACTGATGCCATTTCTGTTTCCTAACATTAGTTATATTTTCTTTTGCCTTTACTTGATTTTGTTAAAGATTAATCAATTTAATTGATCTCAAAGAAACTTACTTTAGTTTATTTTGCTCTTCCTTTTTTAGTATTTTAGGATTACTGGAAATTGAAGTAATTGATTTGAGGACTTTTTTGTGAAACCTTTCAATCCTACAAAATCCTTCTCAATACTTCTTTAATGGCATCCTACAAATTCTGTTATGTTGTACATTTAATTTTATTTATTTGTTCATTCATTTACTTACTTGTTTTCATTTCTAATTTGATCCATAATTTACTCATAGGCATTATATTTACTTTTAAATATGTCAACTTTTCCATGTTCTTTCTCATAATTTCTAACTTGTTTCTTTTTGGTCAGAGGACATATTTGTCTGGCTTCTATAATTTTAAATTCATTGCAACTAGTATAATGGCCCATAATATGGCCTATTGTGGTAAATATAGCATGTGCACATGGAAAGAATGTGTACTCTAGACTTCTTTTATGGAGTGTTCTATAAATGTCAGTCAGGTCAAGGTGTTCAAATCGTCAGTGGCTTTGCTGATTTTCCCTGTTCATTCCAACAATTATAAGGAGGAAGACACTGAAATGTCTATATGAAATGACTATAATTGTAATACTCAGTTTTTATATCATATATCTTGAAATTGGTATTAACTGTGTAAATGTTAGCACTGGTATATTCTCTTGATTAACCTTTTATCATTATGAAATGAATTTTCTTATTCTTGGAAATTCTCTGCCTTGAAATCCAAGTTGTCTAATAATAAAACCATATTAATTTTCTTTTTTCACTAATGTTTCAATGTCTGATAATAAAGCTAATCACTTTGTTATCATTACTATTATATTGGTATTTTTTTTTCTGTCTTATGTTGTCATTGAACCCAGGGCCTCTTGTATGCTAAGCACTGAACTACATTTCCAGACCAGGCTTGTTTTTTCTTTAACCTATGTGTATTTTCTTTTTCTTTTTTAGTTATTTGCATGTGTGTGAGTGTTTATGTGTGTATGAGTGTGTACATCATGCAAGTGGTTACCAGAGGATAACCTTAAGGTATTGGTCCTCTCCTTGACCTTGTTTGAGATAGTTTCTGTCTTGTTTTTTTTTTTCCAACTGGAAAGGTCAGACTAGCCATCTTATAAGCATCAGGATTCTCCTGACTCTGCCTCCCATTGTTATAGGTGCCTCAGGATTATAGATATGTGTACCACTGCATATCTGGCTTTACATGAGTGGTGGGGATCCAAACTCTGGTCAGGAGGCTTATGGAACAAGTGCCTTTAACCACTCAGCAATCTCTGCATCCCTAATGTGTAGTTTTATATTTGAAGTGTCTTTCTTATAAGCCATATGTGGTTGAGTTGGCATTTTTATCCAATTTGAATATTACTGTCTTTTAATATGTATATTTAGACTACTTGGATTTAATGAAATTACTGATCTGGTTAGTTTAAAATCTATCATCTTCCTATTTGTTTCTTATTTGTCCATTTTTTTTCTGTGTGTCCTTTTTCCTTCCTCTTTCTTTTTGGATTGATAAATTTTTTCTTGTAATTTTGTTTTATCCTAGTTGGATAAGTAGGTACTGTTGGGAGGAAAGATTTTTTTCTATCCTTTTATTCTTAGTGATTGGGAGCCTGCAAATCAAACTGACAGGGACAAATTAGCAAGAGAAAAAAGCAGAGCTACTTGTGTACATGCATATGGCAGTTCACAAAGAAATAATACTCAAAGATGCAATTTGAATTTGCAGTTGATATCCCTCCTTAATAAAGAGGGACAGAAGGCCTTTGTGGAGGAAAACATTTCTTATTAAAAGGGAGAGAGGAAACTTACTGAGAAACAAATGATTTGGGAGGAAGATAAATGGGCCTTTACAACATTAGATGAGTGAGAAGATAGTTTCACTATAGCCATTTCTCTCCAGAGTGTGAAACCTATAGTAAAATGTTTATAGTAGAATCATTAAACAGAGCCTAAACAATTTAGCTGCCCTTAAATTGGTTAATCATTAAAGTATATCACTTGAATATTACTCATCAGTAATAGGAAGTGAATTACTAATAAAATGTGACAACTTGGATGAATCTCAGAGAATTAAGCTGTGTGGAAAAGGTCAACCCCACAAGATTACCTAATGCATTATTCCACATATACAACATTCTTGAAATGACAAAATTGACATGAACAGCCCAGTAATTGTCAGAGGTTACAGAGGTAGTGTGGAGGATGAGAAAGGGCACATGAGTGAAGCTACAGAAGCAGTAAGAGCAATCTTGTATCGACAAAAATGTCCCTGTCTTCACTGTCAATGTCAGTATCTGGTAGTGGTACAGATTAGTTTATCAAGATGCTACCATTGGAAGAACTGAGCAAAGGATACACGATGTTGCCTTGTAATATTACTTATAACTACATTTGTATATACTGTTTTATATAAAAATAAAAGGTTTACTCTTAAAAATTAAGAGAAGACAAAATAAAGACTTCAGATATCAAAAAGAAAAAAAAAAGAAAGCATTCATGAAGAAAGAGCTATTCTCTCCAAGCTGATCTGCAGATACAATGTAATCCCAGTCACATTATGAGGAAGGATTTTTTTGTAGAAATCAACTAATTCTCAGGTTTACATGAAATACAAAAGTAGCCCTGTGGGAAAAAAAGGAAAATGGCTTTGCTGAGGAATTTTAGCAAACATTTAACAAAGAAATGATACTGGTTCTACAACTCTTCCAGAAGATAAATACTTTCCAATTCATTCAATGAGTTTAATTACTCAGAACTCTGATATAAAAGGCAGAAATTAATACTTAGAGGAAAAGAAACAAGGTATCAATTACTCCCATGAACACAAATGTAAAATTTCTTTCAAAAATTCAGAAAAAATACCCAGTAATCATCAATAATGCATCATGACCAAGTAGAATTACCTTAGGTATAAATTGGTTTGATATTGAAAAATCAGTCTTTAAAAAGTGGGGAAAAGGTCTGGAGAGATGGCTTAGCAATTAAGGCACTTGCCTGTGAAGCCTAAAGACCCAGGTTCAATTCCCCAGTACCCACATAAGCCAGATGCACAAAGTGGCACATGCATCTGGAGTTCATTTACAGTGCCTGGAGGCCCTGGTGTGCCCATTATCTCTCTCTGATTCAAATAAATAAAATAAAAATTAAAAATATTTTTAAAGCCGGGCGTGGTGGCGCACGCCTTTAATCCCAGCACTCGGGAGGCAGAGATAGGAGGATCGCCGTGAGTTCAAGGCCACCCTGAGAATACAGAGTGAACTCCAGGTCAGCCTGAACTAGAGTGAGACCCTACCTTGAAAAACCAAAAAAAAATATATTTTTAAAAGGGAGGGGGACCCCACATGATCATTTCAAATGTACTTAGTAAAAGAACTTGACAACATATAGAATTATTGATTTTAAAAACCCTAGTAAAATAGGGGTATAAGTGAATTTCTTCAATGTGATAGAAAAGACCCATGGGAAAAATATATACCACAGCTAATGTCATATTTAAAATAAAAGGCTCTTTTCCTTAAGATCATGAAAAGGCTGGGAAATATACAGATAGTGGATACAAGCAAGGATGCTAACATGAACAGTTAGGGGGAATGTGAAATAAAATCATAGCAATAACTTAATAATTACTAGAACATCTAGAGTTACATCATAGTAAATGCTGGCCAGGATTTTGAGCAACTGGTATGCTGCTGTTTAGCATATTGGTTGGGACAATCACCTTGGAAAATAATTTGGCAGTTTTGTAAAATATCAACACTCACTAAGCATGGTTACATGTGCCTATAATCCTAGCACTTGAGAGGCTGAGGTAGGAAGATCATGAGTTTGAGTCCAGGCTGAGTCTACATAGTGAGTTCCAGGCCAGCCTAGGCTACATAGTGAGATCCTGTCTCAAAGAGAAAGAAAAAAAAATTTAACATGTATCCTCACAGCCATGGTATTCCAAGACATTTATTTTCCCAAGAAAAACAAGAAAGCACATTTCCATGCAAAATATTTCATATTATTATTACTATTATATTATTTCATATTATTATTTTATTCATAACAGCTTTATTTATAATAGATAAAAATCAGAAGCAGCCCAAATTTCTATCTACAGGTATGAATAAATAAATTATATTCCATCTAGAAAGAATGTTCTGTGCTACTGATATATGCATCAACATGGATGAATCTCAAATACTACAAATGAAAAAAATCTACAAATAAAAGCATATATTCCATGACTCCATTTACATAAATTTTCAAAGAATGCAAACTTCTCTGTACTAACAAAAAGTAGATTTGTGGTATTTACTATGTATATGTTATACTTTAATAAATTTTAAAAGTTAATAGCACGGCAATGTCATGGGCCTATAGTTCCAGCTACTTGGTAGGTAGAAGTTGGAAAACTCACTTAGGGACACAAGTTCAAGGTAAACCTAGACTACATAGTTAGACCTTGTCTTAAAAAATAAAAACCATTAAAATTTATGGACTATAAATAAAGTTGTATTTTGATATAAATTCAGAGCATTTTGCTTATAAAGGCTGTCAAAGCATTTGTGTAAACAAGTTAAAGGGAAAAGGCTGAAGGAAGAAAATCACAATTTTAAAATCCTAGATAGCAATCAATAGAATTTTATAATTAGATTCATGAATCACATCTAAAAAAATTACACATAGACATCTTTTCTTATAAATGAAGTGGAGAATCATACGTGCAGTACAGGAGATAGGAGCTTTACAAAAGTTTAGATGAATATATGTACAATTATATGTTAAGAAATTAGAAAAAAAAATCTCCTTTTGCCATTATGGAGATAGAACCCACAACCTCATGCCCATACTTAAATCTTGACGTTGTGTTGGCCCTCCAACTATCTTGTCCAACTGTTCCATTGAAAATTCCCTCCAACAGTACTTCTGTCCAAGGGCTCCTCATCAGCTGCAGGGCTTGGAAAGTTGGAGCAGAGGACAGTGCATACATACAGTAACCTATTTGCTGCAGAGACTATTGTGAATATTTGGAAGTTTTCCCCTAGTGATCTGAAACTAGAATCCCCTGACTTCTGTAAACTAGGTAGGTGTGAATGTATTCCTCAAATTCAACTGTCAGAAAATAGCCAAATACCTCCATACCTCAGTCATCTTCCAGTGTCTCATTTTTCAGATCCTTCAAGATATTGGTCACCTTAGCCATGCCACTTAGCATATGATATGTAGGCCAGTAACACGCATATTACTCAGGAGTCTGTAAGACTTTATAATTCCAAGCTCCAACTCCACATCTGAATGAGACCTTCATCTAACAAAATCCTCAGATGATTTATATGCAGATAAGAATTTCAGAAGTATTGGCCTGAATTGGACACATCCTCAGTTGATGACATGTCTTTTAATAGCTGCTGTCCAAATTCAAAATTATTCTAATGTCGCCAGGGCATACAAAGCAATGGTTAGAAATTATGATATAGTCATTCACTGTTTAAACGAATATTTGTGGAGATGGTTGCTTTCTGCAAAGCACTGTTGTCAGGTACTCTCAGTGGTAGACAAATGTGACAAATTCAATCAGTGCAAAGGTCTAAGTTTAGTCCCTAGTGTGGTAGGTAATGTAAAATGATATGGATAATGATAGCCATGGAGATGCAGAGGAGAAAGAGCTCATCTGGGAGCAGGGTGGTTACAGTGGCATGTGTCTGTCTTGGGCTGTGTAAGGCATAAATGCCAGATCATCCCCAGATTTGGCCGTGGTAGATGTTGGCCAATAATGTGGCAAGAGACGGAAGTCCTCCAGTTTAAGGAACATTGGAATCACTGGGAGTTGCTAAAACCCTACTAAGTTTTTGAGATATTTTGAGATGTTTACCCAGTTGATCTAGAATAAGTCCCAAGAATGCATTTCTAGAAAGTTCCCAGGTGATGCTGATACTGCTCTGGGAATCATATATGCAGAACTAGTGATTTTGAGGAAATCACATGGCCTTGGAATCAATTTGGGCTCTTCTACTCTAACTTAAATGGCAAGGTTTTTTGTTTGTCTGTTTTTGAGGGTTTTCTTGAAGAAATGGGAATGATAGTGACCATCTTGTAAATTGTTGAGAAGTCCCTTAGTACACTGCCTGGTTCATTGCCAGTGCCCTGTAGTTTTAACTTTGGATACATTACCTCCTTCAAGGTAATCCTGCTTGATGTTAGTGGTGACATCTTTGGGAATAAAGAAATAGTATTTTTTTATGTAAAATTCACCTGGTAGAGGGCACAGGGCCTTTTTTGGAAAATGTAGAGTGAAATGTCTATACAATTGACACATATTAGCTAGTGTATATTATGTGGCTCTGTTGGCTCATCTTTTACTTTGATGACAATTTGTATTGCCTGGCAATGAATCTAAGCAAAGACACCCAAGGCTTAGAGAGACCCCCTATCATTTCAATTCCACTGCCCAAGAGAATGGAAACTGGCATTTATATTCACCAGGGAACAATTATAATATTTTTCTAATATAATAGAACTGAAAATTCTTGGACTTGTAATTTTTTTAAAGAAATTAAAGCAAGCCTATACAGCTGGAAGAGTATGTAGATGTTCCCGTTCTCTCTTTACAATTTGCCAATTGAACATTTTTCTCATCATAACTTCCCATGTGATACCCAGATTGATTGATGCTCCTTTTGCCATCATTAGTCCTCGACTTCTGCATGGACATTTGTTTATGAGATTATAGCTGATGCTAATTAATTTCACAGAAACCTTTTTAGTTATTGTGGTAGTTTAAATGAATGGCCCCCAAATATATTCAGGATTTTATTACAGTCTGTAATTTAGATCTGCAGCCACCTGGGTGGAGGCAGTGTCACTTGGAGGATCTTAGGGTCCAGCCCTAAGGTGTGGTGGTGGATTTGAAATTCCAGTCTAAAGATATGCAAAGTGTCTGAGATCTCCTAGAGTTCCTGAAGTATGCTGTGTGGTTTTTGGCTTTTGAGTTTTGGCCTGTGGCTGGCTTATCTCTCTCTGCTTGGACCTGTGAAAGCAGACCAGCTTCTTCTGCCATTATGAAACTTCCCCTGGATCTGTGTGCATCAATTAATCCCTTCCTCCATAACTGGTCCTGGTTTGGAAGTTCATCTCAGTGACTTGAAGCTGTCTACTACAGTTGTCATTTATACAAGTGATGGGTTTCATAAAGACAGTTTCAAGAAGAGCATGTACTTTAACCATATTCATCATATGCCCGTCTTTCCTCTCCCTCTTCATTTCCTTCTCCCACTAGTCTCTTTCCTTCCTCTAGTCTCATTTCTGCTTTTATGTGATATATATGTGTATATTGTTTTATATGACTACATATAACATAGGACCCACAAATGAGAGAAAACAAGCAATATTTGCCTTTCTGAGGGTGGCTCATTTTGTTTAGTATGATTTCCAGTTGTATCCATTTTCCAGGAAACCACATAATTTTGTTTTTCTTTATGAAGTGAAATAAAACTCCATTGTGCATATATCATACATCTTATCTGTTCATCTGTTGATTCCATACTTGGTTGATTCTATAACTTGGCTATTGTGAACAGTTCTGGAATAAACATGGATTTATTCTATAGTATATTAGCTTAGTGTCTTTTATATAGACAGCAGTGGTATAGCTGGATCATATGGTAGTTCAGTGTTTAGTTTTTTGTTTGTTTTGAGGTACCACCATTCTGATTTCCATAGGGCCTAGAATAGTTTCCATTCCCACCAGCAGTATATATGGGTTCACTTTCCTTGCATCCTCACCAGTAATTATTTCTGTTTGTTTCCTTAATGACGGCCATTCTGATTGGGGTGAGATGGAATCACAGTGTAGTTTTAATTTGCATGTTTTCCTTTGTTTATTGGCCACTTATACATCATCTTTTGAGAACTCTGTTAATTTCACTGGCCTATGTATTGTTTGGGTTTTTTGATATTTAGTTCTTGATTTCTTTATGTATTTTAGATATTAATCCTCTATAAGATGTATAGCTAGAAAA
This sequence comes from Orientallactaga sibirica, assembly GCA_036365145.1. Lineage (NCBI taxonomy): Eukaryota > Metazoa > Chordata > Mammalia > Rodentia > Dipodidae > Orientallactaga > Orientallactaga sibirica. The sequence continues at coordinate 8,052,935 of JAEOAD010000372.1, read as the reverse complement.
TAGTTTTCTCTCGTTCGATAGGCTGTCTCTTCACTTGATTGTTTGCTTTGCTGCACAGAAGCTTTTTAAAATTCATACAATCCCATTTGCCCTTGTACATCAAACTTGGTGGTTAAGATACAGAACAGCCTAGTATGTGTGAAGCCCCAGGTTCAATCCCCAGCACCTGGTTGCTATGGAGGAAAGAAAGGATTGTTCTATAGCAGGAGTCTTTGCCTAATTGTGCTTGGTACATTTAAGGACCAACCTTAGCATAGTGGGCATCTGAAAGGAACTCACACAGAGGAATAAACGCAGAAAGGGAAGAAACTTTGCCCACTCTGTATTTTCACTTGATGTTTTTAAATTAGCATTAGATTCTGTTCTTGATTTTTCTTTTATCCTCTCAATAGCTCAACTTGAAGAGAGGAAAATATGTCACCTCCCAGATATATGCCTTTACTGGTTCCACTGTTGCCTTCGGGATCAAATTGAAACTGCCTATTTCAAGAGCAGCCAGCATCCCTTCACTCCAGTGGTACATTGTATAAATAGCCATCAGGGACAATTAGTGTCTCTGATTTTCTACTTTGTAAATAATGCAGTTGAGGCTTATTTAATATATTTCAGTTTTTCTCTCCCCAAATCATGTCAAGTAAAATATATTTTCTTATGCCTTGCAAAGTTCATGTATACATCAATTCATCTGTGATTAAAAAGGATAAAGCAATTTTAAGAAAAATATGAACCAGCTATTCAGTAATATTTTATGAGCATAAGACTGTTTTGTTCAGAAATTCCTTAGGGAAAAAAAATTCTTTAGAAAAAAAATCCATGTTTAAAGGGAAGGCTTCTTTTTACATATATGTAGTGAACTTTAAGTTTCCATATAACAATTTTTGCCCAGTAACCCAACTAATGTCACACACATTGATGCTTTTATTAAAAAATACTTTTGGGGCTGGAGAGATGGCTTAGAGGTTAATGAACTTGCCTGTGAAGCCTAAGGATCCAGGTTCAATTCCTCGGTACCCATGTAAGCCAAATGCACAAAATGGCACATGCATCTAGAGTTTGTTTGCAGTGGCTGGAGGCCCTGGCACACCTATTCTCATACGGTCTCTCTCTCTCTTTCTCTTGCCAATAAATAAATAAAATATTTTAAAATATTTATTTAGTTGAAAGAAGAGAGACAGAGAGAATGTGCACACCAGGGCCTCCAGCTGCTGCACGCAAACTCCAGATGCATGCCCCACTTTGTGTATCTGGCTTTACATAGGTATGGGGGAATTTAACCTGAATCATTAGTCTTTGCAGGCAAGCACCCTTAACAGCTGAGCCATCTCTCCAGGCCACTCATTTATGCTTAAGAGACAATTTGAACAAAGCATGACTCTGGGCTTTCATAGCCTCAGAACTGGAACAATAAAAAAGTCTACTTGAAAGTTAAGGACGATAATGCACTCAACTTGCTGATGGTTCAAGTCCTCCATGATACCTGATTATGATGTGGGAGGCAAAGAGTGTTTGAAACCAAAGGTTTCATCATCATTGGAAAGAGACAGCATTCCCCACAAGTACCAGGGTATACTCATACTACCATATACAGGAGTTTAAAAGATAGTAAGAGGCCAGCTCAGCCTACCATCTTTAAGACTTCTTATTTGGGCAACAGGTTGCTCTAATGTCACCATTTTATTCAATATTCTATTTTAGAATCACTTACAGGGCAGATGCTTCCCATTGATTAGGTCACAAGGCAAATTTTTATCCCAAATTTATAATCTCCAAAGACTTGTGTCCAAAGCCACCCCAGCTGTTTTGTTATCACCCGAGGCCAGCATGCACCTGGCAACACATTCCCCAAAGACCTATGGCCCTCTTGGGGGTTCTGTTTTTACTTATTGCCTGCCTCTAAGAGTTATTTAACTTCCTCTGGCCACCCAGGATGCTGCCTATCCAAGCCCTCAAAGAAATGGCTCAGCTCCAAAGCTGTCTTTCAGAGCCAGAGTAGGCGAAGTTAGTTTGGGGACTGTCTGTACGGAAGAATGCTAGTCCCCCAGTTCTTAATTCCGCAAGCAAGACAACTTTGAGATGTGCCCCATACTCTCAGTAGAATTGAACCCAGCCACCACAACAGTAATCTGCTCATTAGTTCATCCTGAATTGGTTTTCTTTTCTGTCTCATTCATAGCCTCCTACTCACTTCTGTCTTACTTCAAGGCTGCCTTACTGTCTACTCTTCTTGTCCTTTCAATACTGGGATAGAACCTCAGCCTCTGTGCATATTAGGCAGATAGTCTACCACTGAATTATGGTAATATTTGCTACAGAGGATGGAATCCCAGCCATATGAGTTAAAACATAGAAGGTGTGAGGTTGTGGCTGGTCACACTAGTTTGGACCATGTTGTGGAGGCTGCTGTTGCTGTGTTGAGACTTTGTTCCCTGGTGACTGGGTTTAGTAGGGTATGGGGTAGAGGCATGACTTTGATCAGATTCCTATGCTACAGTATCACTCTAGAAACAGGGAAGAATAGATTAGAGCAGTGGTCTCAAAGTGGGACCACAAGCATGACAATCATTCGGGAACATATTTTTTTCCCAATACTTGGGATTAAACCTAGGGCTTTATACAGGCTACGTAGGCAGTCTGTTACTGAGCTATAGCTCTAGCCCTTCTTACTTTTAATGTTTGAGACAGGATTTCACAAAGTTTCCCAAGCTAGTCTTGAACTTACTCTAGCCCAAGGTGGCCTTGAACTTTCAATCCTCCTGCCTTGGCTTCCAGAGTAGCTGGTACTGCAGTCCTGTGCTTGGCTTCGGGAACTTCTTAGTAATGCAGATTCTTGCCTCTAACCAATACCTGATGAATGAGACAATTTTGGGGTAGGACCTGGAAACCTGTGTTTGGTTTTCTTTTTAAACTTTTTAATTAACTTTTTTTTTACATTTTTATATTTATTTAGTACTTGAGAGAGAGAGAGAAAGAGAGACATAATAAGTGCACAAGGGCTTATAACAACTGCAAATGAACTCTAGATGCGTGTGCTACCATGTGCATCTGGCTTACATGGGTTCTGGGGAGTTGAACCTGGGTCCTTAGGTTTCACAGGCAAGTGCCTTATACATGTACATATTGCATTTTCATCATAGTCCTCTGCCATTATTTTTGTTTCTGCTATCCCCCATCCACCTTCCAATGAACCCCTTCTTCCAACTAGTCATCTTGTTTTTTAAAGGTAGTATTCTTTTTTAAACATATATGTATTTAAATATTTTATTATTTATTTATTTGAGAGAGAGAGAGCGAGAAAGGGAGAGAGAGAGAGGGCGGGCATGCCAGGTCCTTTAGCCACTGCAAACAAATTCCAGATGCATGTGCAACCATGTGCATTTGGCTTACATGAATACTGGGGGGTCAAATATGTGTCTTTAGGCTTTACAAGCAAGTGCCTTAACCACTAAGCAATCTCTTTAGCCTAAACTAGTCATCATCTTTTTTGATGTTTTATTTACTGCCCTACTTCATCATCCATGATGGAATGTTGATGGGCCCAGCAAAGCCTCCAGGTAGTTCCAATGCCCCTGAAGTGTGAGAAGCACTGGCTTAGAAATGAGAGGGAACTGACAACCAGGAGACTCTTATCTGGCTGCAGTAAGAGCCCTGGTGAGACACTGTAAGGGCTTGAGCTATCAGTTTAAATTCTCTTCTCCCTTTCTTTTTGCCTTGCACTGTGTTCTGCATGCAACATATTTTATAAACATTGTGGCCTCAATGTGTCCATACTATTTTCAAGCCAAGTGAGAGAAGTAATGAGAGGGATCGAGATGAGGAATGATGGGATGAGGAAGAGGTGATTATTTATATGAGGTTCAACTAATACTGACCACATGACATTGAGAATATTGTCCCTTTCTCAGTTCCAGGGACAGAGTCTTCTAGAAATATTGGAACATTAGCCAAAGCTGATGTCTTTTGAATAAACAGCAGCTACTCCCTCTTCAAAAATCAAGATCCCATGGCTCATGTATATGGTGCTTGAGAAGTACTGTAAATCTGAGAATGAAACCTCCATAAAGAAGGCAATAAAAGATTTTTAACAGAAACTACTTCCTGAGTAAGGGAACACCGTGTGTATGGACAGGGAGGTGTAGAGTTTGGGAAGAAAGAGGGAGAAGATACTAAATGCCCTAAAATCCTAAATTAGTTAATGTTGAGCCTTAATCCATGCTATGTACTATTGGTTGACAGCTTTTCTTTTTTTGTGTTCAGAGTCAGCTTGACTAGAATCTAGTTTCTGTCATAAGTTTTAAAACTCCATAATTATTCCTTGCAACCTTGTCCAGTGGCATCCCAGACTCTCGGAGCCTGCCTGTGGATCTGTGGGAAATCAAAGTCCCCCTATAGTCCCTAGGGCTGGGGTGAGTGAGGGAGACATGGTTGGCAATGGCCTATCCCCTCAGGAGCACCAGCTCCGAGAACAACAAAGCCTTTGACTGAGGCCTGTGCAGAAACTGGACCACATTCCCTAGGCCAAAAGGAGCAATTGGGAAGGTAGTTTTGTGGGTTGGTTTCTGAGCCAAAGTTGAAACTAGGTTGTAGCAAGTCTGAAAGAAACCTGGCAGAGGAGGAAAAGGCTCTCCTTAAGCCAGGAACTGCATAAACCCATGACCAAACACAGGGTGTTAGAGCAGGGAGGGACTATTTTGGACTGGCAAAGATGGCTCCACTGTCTAGTGATTTACCATGAGGAGTGGCAGCCAGCCTTCTGCTTGGTGGAATGTGGCCTGTTGAAGGAGAGCCTGGCTGGAATGATTGCTGTATTATTTGTCTTTTACCAGGAAAAACAAAGTAGGTCTTTTTCAAGAAGAACTAAAAAGAGGAAACAGTTTTTTGATCACAAAAATCTTGAAAAAAAGGGCACTCTGTACCCTTCTTCCCCAGCTGGATTGAGTTACTGCTTGAGCTGTGTCATATAAAATTCATATGAAAATAAAGATGTACATGCACAAGAATTTACTAGGCATATGGATATTTTTCATAAACAAAGAAATCATTAGCTTAGTTTGAGGAACAGACTATGTATGGCTGGCTATACCAAGGGACTTTTCAAGTCACCCAGAGTTCCTTTGTAGATTAAATACTAAGCTGTCATAAAATGAGCAAGCACAAAACCTCACACCAGATAGAAAGGCTAACGGGGTCAGTGTTGGTCCTAGGTTAGAAAGCACAAATCCACAGGGACAATATGGTCCTATTAAAGCTCCCATAGCAGTGGGACCCCTGGTCCAGTCCATTTGTCTCCACTATATCCTTGGTTTCTGTAGCAGTGTTTCTGGTTGCCATAACAACCAGATGTGGAATGATTAAGGCATTTTTACTGAGCTGTTGACCAGTTTAGTCCTTAAACGTTCACAGAGGTTTTTGTCATTTCATGAGTTTTGTGAATGACAGGAACAAATCTGCTGGTGATTGGCTTGACTGCTCAGTTATCCTTCTGGAGGTGACAGCACCACAAAAAGGGTCTCAGAGATTGACTCCCGTGACTTCTTTCTTCAGATGTGTGGTTCAGAGAGAGAAAAGAACACCCAAATCACCTGGCTTGTATGTGGCAGAATGCAGATGAAATTCCCAGGCCTCTCTCTACCATCATCTGGTCAATGCACAGCACCTACTTTCTTAACAGAAATCAACCAAAGCTACTTTACAACATTCTGCTCTTTTCCAACAGAAGTTAATTCCCCAAAGACATGTCTTAATTAAGGCAGCATAAGAAAAATAGCAGCAATAACTATAAAAATGATGCAAGATAAATACGGGCATTCTTTACAGCTTAATTTATTATGACTTTAAAAGGGTTGCTACAGCTTGCCTTGATTCTGTGAAACATAGTGCATTTTTGCAATTCCCTTCAGTTATAAATTAATATAGGCCATTAGGGATGGGACTAATGGTGGATGAAGACTTTCTCATGGGGAATCACAGCACCTGAGAAAATGAACGGCTGTGGTGTACAGACTCCCAACCAGCCCTACAAATGATAAAACTTGTCACAAAAATAGTCCCTAAAGAGGCATATTAATTTCTAATAAACTGAGCCACTTTTTTCTTTTCCCAATAAGCATATTGGCCATAATGTTCTAGCCTGTGGATTTTTCAGATACTTTTGTGGTTTGGATGTGAAATGTTTCTCACAGGCTCATGTGGTTGAATAATTGGCACCCAGTTAATGCCACTATTTTGGGGAATGGGCCCTGGCTGGCAGGGGTGGGTTACTGGGGAATGGGCCTTGAGTGTTATAGCTCAGTCATGCTTCCAGTCTCATTCTTTACTTTCTGGTTTCTACAATGTGACCAATCTCCCAGTCCTGCTGCTACAGGTGGAGCCACAACCACTGCCATATCTTTCCCACTGTGATGGGGAGTCCAAATGAACCTTTCATTCATTAAGTTGTAGTCATGTATTTTTTATTTTTTTTTTCCTTTTTATTTTTTTTTTCAAGAGAGAGAGAGAGAGAGAGGGAGAGAGAATTGGCACACCAGGGCCTCAACCACTGAAAATGAACTCTAGATGCTTTTGCCACCTAGTGGGCATGTGTAATCTAGAGAGTAGAACATGGGTCCTTAGGCTTCGTAGGCAAGCACCTTAAACTCTAAGTCATCTCTCCAGCCCTGTAGTCAGGTATTTTGCTCACAGTGATGAGAAAAGTAAGTGTATTAGAGAGCAGAGAGATGGGTGTCAAGGTGCTGTGATATGCTCGTCTTAAACTAATATGCATGCATACTTTATACTGGAACTTAATTCTTCCTTCTAATTAAATTCATAGCTGAGATTATGTGCTAATAAGAAAAGCTAACATGGCTGTAGAAATGGCTAAGTGGTTAAGATACATGCCCGCAAGGCCTAACAACCTAGGTTCAATTCCTCAGTACCCACATAAGCCAGATGCACAAAATAACACATACATCTAGAGTTCATTTACAGTGGCTAGAGGTCCTGGCATACTCATGTTGTCTCCCTCCACCCCCCTGTTTCTTTCTGCTTGCAAATGAGTAACATATTAAAAGAAGAAAAGCTAACATATTTACAGGCTGGTTGGCTATTTTTAATATATCTAAAAGCTTCCCATCTAAAAATATATCAAAATCTCTAGATCTTTCTAATTCCCAGTGTAAAGAGGTTAAATTTAGGAAGGTTCAAGAAATCAAGATGAAACTGAGCTTCCTGATGACTAGCTGTCATAGTGCTATAAAACGCTATGCAGTCTGCTGGAGGTGATCACTCATCAATACTTTTAACCAGAAGTGGACCCTGAAAGCTATGCAACTGGCCAGCCAGGCAAGATGTGCCCACTACTGCCATAGTGAGATGTCTGTTAGTGGGGACAACCAACTACTCTCTGATTGGATTTGAGGCCTGTTCCACAGGAGGGAATTCATGGCCGACACTGAAATCCTAGTCAAAAGCCCATGATAGGAATATCATAAGCTACTACTTATGGCACAATACAGGCCTGGCCCTAGCCAGACTGCATGGCAGAGAAACCAGGAAGTGGCTTCTGTGAACATGGCGTTCTGCGCAGACCTAGCGTGACAACAGCTACAGTCCCATGCTCGTGAGAAACCTGCTACGAGATGATCTGTCTAGAGACAGGCTGTCATTGGTCACAAAAAGGGGACCACCCCATACAATGATTGGCCAGTCAAGCCCCTTAAAACTCCGTGTACTTCCTCAATAAACGAGTTTGCGGCATCTTGCCCTCTGCTGCTTCCACCCAACTCCTGGAGTCTGTGTCGTGACTCTGCGCCTCTCACCCCCAACTCGGCAGAGACCCTGCCGTCCCTCCTGGGCTGGCCCTAGGGGGGATCCCAACAACTACTATGTAGCTAAATGGATATATTATGACCACCAAATTGACCTCTAAATATTTCTGTTTATGTCCATATATTAATGCTACTTTCACGGTTAGAGAAGCTTCTTTTTTCAGGTGGTGGTGACCACTGGAGAGAGTCAAAACTTACCAAAATGTGGAGAAATGACTGTTAAGTGTTTAGCACTAAAAGAGACATCTCTATCACACCCTTTAAGGGTTAGGGACCATTGTGGAAGAGAGAATATAAGAGTGAATTGGATGGGGAGGAGAAATTTGGAATGCTGTCTTCCAGAAGCAAAGTGACTATTGCAGTCATGACCTCACAGCAGCTGTTGTTACCTGCACAATATTGTGTCCATCAACATGTTGTCATTGATGATGAAAGTACAAAAATAATCTAGGACACAATAGGGAAAAAACTTAGCATCAAAAGTTTTTTTTTTAACCTTAATAGGGTCACACAAGATTGCTGAGAGAAGCTTGAGTGAGCTTAGTAACTTATTGGGGAAGGCTAGAGATAAAAGACAATCCTTATACTCTGTAGATTACTGTGTAGAAATTGTAGCCACTTTGAAACTGAAAAAACTAAGTCCAAGTCTTTGACTTTAACAATGGCCTGGATCACATAAGTAAGATGATACATCTGGGAGCTGTAGACATGCTATTTTCCTACAGAGGCATCATCTCTAGGCAAAACATACCTCAGTGAGCTGCAAACTTTAAAGCCTCCAATCCCTCCTGCTCCACACACCCACTAGTGTGGGTGTCAGGGTCCTTCGGAGTTCTGTTCAAGAGGCTTAACTGTCCAGTCCAGCCTTTTCTCACCCAGAAAACATAAATATAGCCTATGCTTGGGTGAACAATAAAAAGCAAACTCCACAGTAAATGAACACAGAAGAATGAACATGGATCTGGCATTGGGAATTCTGATTTATGCCAGTAGCCTTGTCCTAGACACCCCTGCTATCTTCCACATGCTGAACAGCTGAAGAGAAGCAATAATGATGAGAAATGGAAGTCCCCTTGGAGAACAGCATTGTAACATCTAGGCGGCTGTGGGCAGCATATCACATAGAGTGATCATTGGGGATGCCCATCTCTGTGTGAGCATGAAGGGAACTGCATTAAATGGAAGGTTAGTTTTATTTTTCTTACTTTATTTTGGTAAAGGAACAGTGGGCTAGGAAGTAAGTTCATGATAAATCACATTAATGGCCCAGTGGACCCAAGCTTGATCCAGTCCACAGGTGATGTAGACAAAGCATAAAATTGATTTACTAGAAATTACTTTTTCTCTTAAAAATTATAGCCTATGTCTTCCTGAACAAATTTCTCTTTTTTTAATCATAATAACTATGTATTTCAGAAAATTAGATTGGGGCTTAAAAAACTGACAGGTTACCTATTTGGGGCCCCAAGAAACAAGCCTAGTGTCTTAAGGGGCAATTTAAAATGGAGTGTGGTTATCTTCAAGTGAGAAAAAGCAGGTAGAAAGGAGCTTGTTCCATTAAATTCATTACTGTTTTTGTATTTGGCCGTATAGGAAGTTGCCTATGATAGGAAGAATGGTTGGAACTTGAAACAACTTTGACTCATTGGTGATTTCCTCATATTAATTAAGTAGATATATAGAATTTAATATATTGATAGTCTACTCTGAAAATAATAACTCCTGAAGATCACTGTTTTCATCTGAAGTCACAGCATCTTTTCCTGTACCGAAGAGTCTTTGTTGCATGTTTTCTGAGCGACTGGGAATTTGAGTTGAAAAGAAGCTTGGAGATTACCCTACCTAAGCCCCTGCTTCCTTATTTCAGAGAGTAGACCAAAGTAAATATGTATTGGGAGTTGAGGAGGAGGTGGTTTATCAACTCTGTCAAAACCACCTGTATTTCTCAGCTTTTTTTGTCACAATAATGAAATACCTGCCAGACTACATACCAGGAAAATAGGTTTAAAAGCTCATAATTCTGGAGGCTCAAAGTTCAAATGATATACACAGGCTCTCTGGTCAGGGTGGGAGTGCATGTCAGCGTAAAGCAAGCCAAGATTCAGAAAGGAGTGGGTGGGACAAAGTGTGTCCCTTCATAACATAATGTGAACTATCTCATATCCTCAGTGACCTTAGCACCTTCATCTGAAAGGTAGCATTCCTTCAAATAGTGCCACCCTGAGTACCAGGCTTCTAAAACATGAAGTTTTGGGGGAGGACACATTAAATCGTATCCAAATGATATGAGCAACTAAGTGGTGAGGGGCAATATGACCAGAACCAGTTCCTCTGTCTACTCCATGATTTTCCATCACCTCATAACACCTCAGTCAGCAAGTTATGGAACTCCTTCTAAATATGCTTCCTCTCACTTTGTTAAAATTATTTGATTCTTTATTACTTTATCTAGCTTATATTTACTATTCCCAGGGTGCCTCAATTTCCATATTTTATAATTGTCATCATCTTAACTTTCTTAGGTGAAAGCTTTACCCCATCAAGAAGCATCTTCTGTTTTAGACATTCTTGGTGAAATAGTCCAGACATGCTAAGTATTCCTGCCTATGATGTGCTACCTGCAAACCAGGTACCACAACCATGTGTCTGTGATAGGCCACAATTCATACTTTGAGTTGGGAGATATTTCTGATAGTAATGAAGTATTTCTGGCCTGCCTTCACATGCTCCATGCAACAAACAGCAGCAAGAACATTAAGCCATGACCCTGTTGGAGCTCAGAAAAATGATACCCCAAAGCAAGATCCTCAGAAACCATTTCACAAGCTATATTTTTATAGTCTTCTCCCACCCTACTGTCTCCTGATATTTTCCCCAAGGAAAGCCATGGCAACTAGAATTCCTCTTTCTTTTGTGGGGCATCATAGAAACTAAAATTTCTTTTTTTTTTTTTTCCTCAAAGCCACCCATAAACCTAAAATATTTAAGAATTGTTCACAAAGAAATGCTATGGTTTTAGGTCACAAGGTTCCTTTCATTCAAGAAGGGTTACTCTCTCATTCCTAGAAGGAAGGGATGATACATGGAGATGCTAAAGAGAATCCTAACAGACAGGCCTTGGTGGGCTTCCCCTCAGCCTACACCATTGGCTCAAACCGTTTTTGGAAAATCACTTTTATACCCAGCTGTTCATGCTTTATTGAATCTAGGCTCCCAAATGGACTGTTCACCCTGGGATTTTCAGTCTTTTAAAGTTACTATGTCTGATAAAGCTGATTTATATGCTTTTTCTCTTATGAATGCACCTATTTCCTATTTATTTTAGCAGATTTAGGTATTGAAACTTTAGAGGAAAGTTTGAACTTCCAACAATACCTACCATTGAGAAGCTTTTCAGTAAAATCACAAGCTCAAACACACACACACACACACACACACACACACACACACACACACACACAAAAGCAAGGTTAAGCTGTGCAGCAGGAAAAGAGGAAGAGCAATGTCTATTGATTCCACAGGCTTTGCATGTATGCCTCATTTATCCCTCAGTACAATATAAATGAGGTGGTGGTATAGATGAGGAAATCAAGCCTCTGAGAGTTTATGCAGTTTCTCTAAGTACACCAAGCCAGTAAATGGTAGATCTGGAACTCTAATACAGCTTGTCTTCTGCTGGGATCTGGGCAAGCTTTCCCAAATCATGTGACATTCTGTAACTTGGTAGCAGAACACATGAGTCAGGGAACCACAGGAAGGGGAGGAGGATTCTTGAGACTTAGGATTCCCAGGAAAACGTTTCCAAGAACAAATAGGATCCAAGTTGGTTCACAATTTGGATGAGCAGAGGAGAGAATACCAGGTGAAGACAAAATGGGCAAAGAAAGGGTACATTGAAACTTCCTAATTCTATCTCTCACATACATGCTGAGCTGTTCTGTGCATCATTCTTACTCCGTTCTCTCACTTCCATAGGGGTCAGCCAAACATTGCTTCTCACTCTTCCTATGAATCTTTAGCCATATTTGATGGGGAGAGGGTATTACTCCCTCCCCTTCATGATACTCTTCCTGGCATCCAAGACACTTGGTGTAGATATCTTCTTCTTGCTGGAACAAAGCATCTGACCAAAAGCAGCCGATGGGAGGAAAGGTTTCATTTTGGCTCACAGTTGCAAGGAGAAGCTCCATGATGGCAAGGGAAAGCATAGCATGAGCAGAGGCTGGACATCATCTCTGCCACATCAGGTAGAAAACAGTAGCAGGAGAGGGAGCCAAGTTCTGGCAAGGGAGAGCTGGCTATAACATTCCAAAGCCTGTCTCCAACAACAAATCTTCTCCAACAAGGGTCCATATCCCAATGTGCCACCAGCTGGGGACCAAGCATTCATAACATGAGTTTATGGAGTATGTCTGATTCAAACCACCACACTTGGCTCTCTGAGTTTTCATTCTGTCTCTTGCTATCCCTTCTTATTCCTCTACAGGCCCTTGACTTGTAAACATATGAAGAAAATCCAGTTTTCTGGCTCAAGGAATTGGGAAAAGGGGACCTTGGGAGCTAAAGCATGTAGAAAAAAACCCACTGAAGAGGGAACTGGAAAATAGGATGTTCCTAATTCTATATTTCAACCAACCCAAGTCCTGGGCTCACTACAAGTCAGGTGTGCATGAACACCCTAAACCCAAAGGAATGCAGGCCTAGAAAACTGAACATATAGGGAACAATTTTTCCCTGAGTCCCATAAGAAAATCCTGAGTGTCACAAAGGCTGTGGTGACATAAAAAATGGTATTAAATCCTGAAATAACATTTGAACCACTGACCACAGAAAGTGAGATAAAATGTTTGATCTTAACCTTGCTGATTTCTTGGTAAAACAACAATCAAATCTACTGATATCCTCAAGAGAATTTTAATAGGACTGAATCTCACAGCATAGTGATCAATATGTCCAAAATGCATCCAAAATTATCACACACACAAGGAACAAGGAAAATGTGGCCAATTCTCAAGGGAAAGGGCAATGAACAGATGCTGATATGGTGATGATTCCAGATGTTAGAATTAGCATATACTTTAAAGCAGTTACTATATCATGTTCCATGAAATAAGGGTGAACAGGCTTAAGATGTGGAAAAAGATAGAATTTCTCACAAGACAAATAGAAACAAAGAAAAGAAGGTCAGATGGAAATTTTAGGGAGGAAAAAATGCAATATAAAAAAGCACACCAGGATGGAGTCCATGGCAAAAATGAATGATAGGAAAAATATGAGTGAAATTGGAAAGTGATAAGTAGAAATCATTCAATCTGAAGAACTAAGAAAAAGGATTTAGAAAAGGAAGAAAATAGAGACTTAATAAAAGAACAAAGATCTTTAGCAAGTGGTGGTTGAATAATTAGATACGTTATAGACTACATGTACCCTCTGCCTTAATTTGATATAATCAGACCTAACCCCCATAGTGATAAGTTTGAGAATATATGGTCTTTTAGAAAAGTGATTAGATCTCATGAGGAGCTATCCTAAAAGGGGTTATAAAAAAGGTCCCAGAGAGCTACCTTGTCCCTTCTTCCATGTTAGTGTGCAACGAGAAGTTGCCAACTTTGAGAACCAAGACCTCATCAGGCATCAACTCCACCAGTGCCTTGTTCTTAGACTTCCCAGCCTCCTGGAGCATGAGAAATGCATTGCTATTGGTTATAAGCCACTGGCTTACAGTGGTTGTTTTTTTATACTTGCCTAAGTACACAAAGTCAATACCATAAGCCAGATAATGTACTTTAAATATGCTTCATCTTAAACAAAACATTATTTATTTCAAGGGAATAAGGCAGAAAAGTTGTAGAGGAGGACAACCAACACTCTCCTCTGGCCTCTGCATGCCTGCACATAGGGTATACACACATGCACATATACCACATACCACACATACTACACAACACCTCTCTCCACACACACACACACACACACACACACACACACACACACACAATAGTTTATAGACCTAAATGTAAAACTTAAATCTATAAGACTTTCAAAAGAAAATAAGAGCGATCTTTGTGACCTTGAATTAAGCAATAAAGTTCTTGGCTACAATACCAAAAACATAATCTATTTAAAAAAACACACAAAAAGATAGAATGTGCCTCATCAAAATTTAAAACTTTCACTCTGCCAAAAACACTTTTAAAAGACAAGATACAGGCTTGGGAAATATATTTAAAATCATAGATCTGACAAAGGACTTTTAAGAAGACTGGGAAGATTTTTCCATCCTCACCATATAAAAGCAAAGAATCCAATTAAAAATGGACAAAGATGTGAACAGATATTGCACCAAGGAAGATCTTAGGAAGGAAAATAAACAGACACTGCATGTTGTTAGTCATTAGGGAAAGAAACACAAAAGCCATGAGATACCCATATATACCTATGAGAATAGTAAATAGGCTGTTGTTTAAAAAGCAAAATGGTGTAGCTACTTGGGAAAACAGCTTAAGAGTATCTTATCAAGTTAAATATACATTCACAATTTAACCAGCATTGCTACTCCTAGTTATATACCCAAGAAAATTGAAAACTTATTAATACAAAATGGCACATGCATTTTGATACCAGATTTATCATAATTGCTAGTCAGTAGAGACAACCAAGACATTCAGTAGATGATGGATGGATTCACAAATCTGGTCCCTTCACAGCATGAAATATTACTCAGTAAAAATGTACTGAAATGAATAATGATAAACAGAGCAACTTGATTAAATCTCAAATACATTGTGTGGAGTGAAAAGTTAGATTTGAAATACTATCTGATATCTGTATGTTTTTATGTCTAAGACATTTTGGTTTTCTCTTTTATTTTTATGTTGCAGAGTGACCCTATGGCCTTGTGCATGTTAACACATTATCACTGAGATATATCTCCCCTCATTTCTTGGACATTTTGAACAAGAGAATTGTAAGAATAGAGACTAGTTGCATGGTTGCTGAGAGCATGGGGCTGGAGGTGGGTTGAAGTCCTAAGGGACAGTGTGGGGGGGAAAAACTATTAGACAATGGGACAGTATTGATGCTTAATTGTTGGTAGTACTTCCATACTTCTCAAACATCATGAAACTATACAGCAAAAAGACGAGTCATCTCTGTCACATCTTCCAGGGCCCAGGAAACATTACAGAGGAAGTAGGAGTTAAGAATGAGTGTTGCTGGCTGGAGAGATAATTTAGTGGTTAAGGCACTTGCCTGAAAAGCCTAAGGACCCATGTTCTACTCTCCAGATCCTATGTAAGTCAGATGCACAAAGGTGAGGCAACCGCAAGGTCACACATGCTCACTAGGTAGTGCAAGTGTCTGGAGTTAAATTTCAGTGGCTGAGGTCCTGATGCACCAATCCCCCCACACACCTTCTCTCATTTGCTCTCTCTAAAATAAAAATAAAATGAGTGATTCTCTCACTTCTAGCCTGAGAACATCCTCCAGGGAAATGGCAGTAGATGCTGAGGCGACTCAAAACCCATCAAGGCAGAAAATCAGAGTTTTCTGAGAGCTCAACACTAAAGTAGACTTCTAACACACCCACAAAGACTCAGGGAACATTGTAGAAGAGGGGGCAGAAAGACTATA
Organism: Orientallactaga sibirica; assembly: GCA_036365145.1. Lineage (NCBI taxonomy): Eukaryota > Metazoa > Chordata > Mammalia > Rodentia > Dipodidae > Orientallactaga > Orientallactaga sibirica. The sequence continues at coordinate 8,037,498 of JAEOAD010000372.1, read as the reverse complement.
AGAGCTCAGGAAGGGAAGAAGTATCTTGAGGCATTATCTCTTCCAGAGACTGACTGGTTCATTTATACTCTCAGTGGAATGAAGGCAGGGGAGAGGGAACATAACAGTATAATTAGATGGGAATATAACCAATATGCAAAATATTAAAAATAAACAAATATTCCTTTGAATTTGTACCACCAGGTCAGACATTTCCCCTTCAGTCAGATATCAGACTGATAAGCTGGTATCTCCCTTTGGATGTTTGATGAGGATATTAAATCCAACCCACTAGAAATCAAACTCCTGAACTCCATCCCTCCCTGCAAAACCTGCCCATCTCCAGCCTTCTACATCTCAGTAGATGGCATTTACACTTGTTTCTTTTCTAGTTGGTCAATCCACAATGGCTGGAGGTATCCTTGACCTTCCTCTTTATCTTTTATCCCACATTCATTATACTGGGAAGCTAGCTGTCTTCTATACCTCAGAAACATAGTAAGCATGTCAATACTTCTACTCCTACCAACATGAAAATGTGTCCACCCCCCAGCAGGTGTTCTAGGACAGAATTGCTGCTGGCTATTTGAAATGCTTTCTGTAGGGTCTGTTTCAGCTACAAGGAAACCATCAGTCTCTCCACCCTAATCCCACAGGCCGCCTTGCTCGTTGCCAAGTAAGCTGGCAGGCAGGCAGGCAAAAGACATGTCTCAGGGCCTTTTCCTTAACTTAATTTTCCTTAAGTACCCTCTGTATTAATCTTCTAGAGCTGTCATGATAAATAGCCACAAACTTTGTGACTTAAAATAAGAAAAATAGCTGGATGTGGTAGTGTATACCTTTAATCACTACACTTGGGAGGCAGAGGTCTGAGGATTATCATTAATTCCAGGCTGGCCAAATGATGCTGAGTTCCAGTCAGCCTGAGCTGGAGTGAGACCCTACCTCAAAAAAAGACAAAATTAATTGTCTAACAGTTTTGGAAGCCTTAAGTCTGAAATTAAGTATTATAGGGTATAGGAAAAAAAAATCTGCCTGCTTCTTCCAGCCTTGGGTTGCTCCAAGTATCCCTGGCTTATGGCCCCATTACTTTGATGTCTGACTCCATCTTTAAAGTCTTCATATAACCTTCTCCTGATCCAGCTAAGTAATCCAGAACGAGATAATAATCTCAAGATCCTTAATCACCATCTGACAAGCTGTACATTTTATTGACTCATATTTATTGTGATAGGAAGCCCACCTCCCCCATTAGAACCATCAAGTTCTTTTGTCTGTTGCATTCACTTTTGTGTTCTCACTTCTAGAACAATGTCTGGCATGGCAGTATTGTCCAATGAGTGACCATCCCCATTTTACACAGGCCTGGAGAGGTTAAGTGTGATATTTAAAGCAAAGTCTCTCCCATCCAAAGACATGCTCCTACTATAACATGTCCTGCTGCCCAGAGAACAGCATATTTACTAGAACCAGACCTCTGGGGACATCTTTTACCCCAAGGTTGAAGAAATATGGAATGGACTTCTCACTTTTACACAGGACATGAGGCCCTGGCCTCATCTGAAAGTCTTCCTATCATTTTCAGTTTTCCTCCCTTTGCCATGCACCTAGGTCTTTCATGCTGCAGTGGACATTCCCCCTCCTTTGATCCTGTGTGGCAGGAGAGGAGAGATGGACCTTCTCCACATCCTTTTCATTTTGGAGATTATTATCAAGTCACCCTTGTGAGTATTGCTGGTCCAGACAAAACACTCCAAATAAGATCCTTTAGCATTTCCCAGAAGTCTCATTTTATTGTCTCCCCCTTCCTCCCTTCTCCCCTATCCTGCACTGGATTTCTGATAAAATGCAAGATGAGATTTTTGGCTTATAGCATGTACTGCCCTTAGGTGATATTCTATAAATAATGAATGGAACAGAACAACATTTTTTAAATGCATGTTTTGGCACAAATTCAGTAAGTAATATTGGCACTTGCAAACCTAGCAAATAAGTGCTTTTCCCTGGCAAGCAATATCCAGGTCTACCTCTAAATGCCTGCTTTCTGGGTGTGCCATTTGGGAATGGCCTTGAGTGCTCAGGAGATAAGAGGAGAGGCAGGCAAATCTTTACCCATTCCCAGACATGGAGACCGAGGCAAATAGGGATTGTACCCTTCAAGGATGGACAGGCAGCCAGGACCTTTCCATATTGGGTCACACTGATTCATAGGTGCCAGAGGCTAGAAGCATTTGCCAGATAAAATCCAAGCTGCTGTTTGGATGGACATTATTGTGTGCTCTGTGAAGCTCCATGGTGATGCATGTGGAGTTCCTCTCGTGCTAGTTGATGGGAATTTCTATAATAAGAGAAATTTAAGCCAAATTCTCAACCAATATAACTGTGAATTCCCATAGAATTACGTAAGTTGAGAATCTGTGTACATGCATGTATACAACTGGCAATATTTTATGAGGATAATCCAACTGTAGAGATGACCATAAAAGTCCCGTCATCACATTGCTATTCTTTCGAAGGGGTCATACTACAATTCTATAATGGACTGAAAGGGCAATTTTATGAGAATGTCTGTGTAAATGCATATGTGTATATATACTTCTATCTGATAGTCTGTATAAGAATAAGGAAATTCCATGTTATTCTCTTCCATTAGCTACAGTTATGATTTGCTTTTATTTCATTTTGTTCTGTCTTTCCATGCTGTTTTCACTTTTCTCGAGTTTTTAGTTTGATTGAAATATGGTGACCCCATTTTTGGATAGTTCTAATCAACCCTGGACAAATGAGCTCTTTAAATTGTTGGGAAAGCGCTGGAGAATTCCATTCAGGAAGTTAAAAATGCTGAACAATTTAAAGTTGGCTGTGGTACCTTCCTCCCTCCCTATGCAGGTGGCTTTTATCTTTATTATGGATTGTTCAATGAAACATTTTGGTCATTGGAGTTTATTTTCAGTGTAACTTTTAAACCTATAAAGAATAAATCCCACATGTGCAAATGGGAGTAACCACAGCAAAGGAGCTGTGGAAACTTTCACCTTCCCCCTCCAGCCATTGATTTGAAGCCAGCCTGGGTCTGCACTGGCAGAACATATCGGGCCTTTAAGTGAAGGCCATTTCTTAAGCTACGCTAAGAGAGGTTGGTGGTCTTGGTCTGGTGGGTCAGTAGGAGCAACTGCTTGCTTTTCTAGCTTGACCTCATCAGTTAACTCTGACACTGTGGTGCAACAGTGAAAGACAACCTAAATCAAAGGAAGAGTGGCTCCTGAAGCCTGGGATAGGTAGAAACATAGCCAGTCTTGATGATTCTTCTGTTCTTCATCTCCCCTGACTATGGGGATTGGTTTTCCTCCCAGAACCATGCAGATGGTGTCTTTTCTCTTGATTTCAAGCTTTTCATCATTTAAAGACAGTCTGGGCCGGGCGTGGTGGCGCACGCCTTTAATCCCAGCACTCGGGAGGCAGAGGTAGGAGGATCGCCAAGAGTTCGAGGCCACCCTGAGACTACATAGTGAATTCCAGGTCAGCCTGGACCAGAGTGAGACCCTACCTCGAAAAACAACAACAACAACAACAACAACAACAACAACAACAACAAAAAAGACAGTCTGGCCAGCTACTGAGCAAATCTATATCCTTTGGGCCCTGCATCTGCCTCCTAACTGAAACAGAGATTACAACACTTGTTCACACCCTAGGGGAGAAAGGAGAGGTTAAGGCCTTGGCTATTCCATGGTGTCCTGGGGCTGATAAAGCAAGGGAGATACAGGAAAGTCTAGCTTGAGGGGACTGGACAGGTATCTGGTAGAGAGGACATAGTGAGAAAAGTTAGGGTGCAGGCATGCAATAGGGAAGAATATCCTAAGACAGGCCATCTAATGAATCAAAGCCAGACATGAGCATACTCATATATTATCCTAGTACTTGGGAGGATGAGACAAGAGGATGGCAAGTTCAAAGCCAGTCTGGGCTATATAGCAATATATATATAAAGAGAGAGAGAGAGAGAGAGAGAGAAAATATAGAAATAAAATATGGAAAAAATAAAATATAGAAAGAAAAAAAATAGAAAAAATAGTGAAGCATTTGTATGGTTTTGGAAACCATATTGGGCTCACCTTAACAGTCATGATAAAGGGCAGATGTCTCAGCATGCCTACATAGCCCTTCATTTGGCTGGTGTGTCTCTTACCTTAAAATTCTGCTCTCACTATTTCCCTTCCTCTTGATCTAGACCACAAATATTCTTAATTATAAGGGCAGGGCCTTCTCACATTCCTGCATATTTACATTGGCTACTTGAATCACCTTTCTCCTGCGCCCTTTTCTGGCTCACTTTCCTTCATCCTTCACAACTTCAGTTAAAATTTTCTAGGAGTCCTTTCCTGACTCCTTCCTCCCCATGGGTGACTTGGGATATCTCTCATGGTACTTCCATGGCTTTTTTTTTTTTTTAGAGAGAAAGGGAAAGATAGATAGATAGATGGATAGATAGAGAATTGGCATGCTAGGGCCTCAGCCACTGCAATCGGACTCCAGATGCTTGTGTCACCTAGTGGGCATGTGCAACCTTGTGCTTGCCTCACCTTTGTGTGTGGCTTACATGGGATCTGGAGAAAGATTGAACACGGGTCCTTAGGCTTCTCAGGCAAGTGCCTTAACTGCTAAGCCATTTCTCCAGACCTCCATGGCTTCTTCAACCCAATTTATATGATACCTCCAAAACATCTGATAACATATGAAGAATACCAAACCTGCTCTTACTCTAGAGTTCTCCCACTTGAGCAAAAGCACCATCACTGGGGAATTTTGCAAGCTATTACTGTAGGAGTTAGCCTTTATTTCATTTTTATGCCACATCCAAATCCATTGACTGTTCAACTACAAGGGCTTCTTCCTACATCCCTCCAAACATCCATGCTTATTTCTTTGTAATCAATCACCAAAAGTCAGAGTAATCTTCCTTAATGGAAAATCTTATCATGTCTGCCTTAAACCTCAGGTTTCCCCAGAAAATGGAGTCTGGGTTAATACTCACTATCACACTGGAATGTAAAATCTCATGAAGCTGGAGTGAGGGACAAAGAAAGTGGGATAGAGCTGGATCTGCTGCCAGTGGAGGGCATGTTAGTGAGCTGGCTCCTCTTTAGCATCAAACTAAACTGGTTGCTCTAGCTGAAGGGCTGTTGTTATAGTTTGGATCTATAATGTCCTCTAGAGTTTGTGTACTGAGGACTTGGTTACTACCTGATGGGCTTTGGAGAACTTGTTGGACATGATGATTCTTACATCAATGCCTTGATGGCTTCAAAATTTGATACTATTATTTAATGGTAGTGAAAACCAGCAGGTGGGGGCAGATTTGGAGATTTGTCACTGGAGGTGCTCCTTCAAAGGGCTTCCTCACAATCATTCTCCCACCACCATGAGGTCTCACCTGAGGTCTACAGCATCAGGGCTAAGCAACAATGGACTGAAGCCTCTGAAACTAGGAACCAAAATTCCTCCTTCCTTGTTTAAGTTGATTATCTCACGTATTACTGAGAGGACACTAGTTAGATAGCTTTACTATTAGGTAGCAGTTAGAGCAAGGCTAGGCTCAAAGAATGAGGAAACCCAAAAACGATGTCACAGTACTTGTCTGCTATGGCAGAACTAGAATTCAGCATATGATCCAGTCTCAACCAATCATTTCTATCTCTTGCACTTCACCCATGTGAGCCCAAACAAATAGGGATTCACCCACAGGCAACTTCTATTTTCTTCTTGGCTGCTCATCTTATGCCTGAATTTTGGGGGTCCCAACTCCAGTAAGACCATGTCCTTCCTACTCTAGCCTAGCTGCCAGAGTGGGAAAGCACATTCTTTCTCTATTTTTTTATGGACTTTTTTTTTTTTTTTCTAACCTTTTTAAACCTCCCTGAGAAATCCCCTTTCATGTTTTTTCCCCAGGCTGATGCTCAGATCCTATATGGGTTCTCAGTCCTCCAGTCCCTTTCTTTGGTTTGCAGACTCTTCTGAATACCTATTACTCCTCTAAAAAAAAAAAAGTAATAGCTTATAACCAATCCTTCTCAGTCTGTTTATTTAAATTATTTGTTAAGAACAGATAAAAACTCAGGGTTTGGAGTTTAAGAACTTTTCTTGAACCCTCCCCCCAAACCCCATTACATTATGTTATAGTGACAGAAAGCTAACTAACATAGCCAGGGAGGGACTACATCTTGAGACTATCTCAAGGGAGGAACAGAGAAGAACCTACCAACTCACCTGCTTTAGACCAAAAGCCTAGCCTAGCTGGGCATGTTGATATGTGTCTATAATCCCAGCACTCAGGAGGTAGAAGCAGGAGGATAATGAATTTGAAGCCAGTCTCAGCTACATAATGAGATGCTATTTCATATGTATATATTTCTAGGCCATGAACAATTAACTCTCTGCTCTTCTGAGATCCATGTGTATAAATTTCATGAGGCACCTCAGTAGCAATCACCAGTGCTCTGCTCATTCTTGTGTGCCCGGATCCTTTTTCTTCCTATTCACTCTGCCTGGAAGGTATAGCTCATAATACCTGCCTAGTTAAATCAGTTCCCTCTTCCAGGAAGCCTTTCTCTGTTCTCTGAGCCCTCGCAGTATCCTGCTGTGTTGTGCTTATAGCACTCTCCCTGCTGTGCTGTGACTACACTGCATGGTCTCTGTTCTCTACTGTGATGATTCACATCTACACTGGCTGCCAGAAATGGTCTGTCCAATCAACTTAAAAACAAGGAAATTTCAACACATGCAACATTATGGACATTATGCTCAGTGGCATTAGCCAGTCACAAAATGACAAATATTGCCACTTATGTGGGAACTTGGAAAAGTCACACTCATAGATACAGAAAGTAGAATGGTAATTGCCAGAGGCTGAGGGTAGGAGGAATGGGGAAAATATTTAATGGGTAAAATCTCAGTTTTGCAAGCTGAAGAGTTCTTGCAATGTGAACATACTTAGTTCTACTGAACTGCACACTTAAAATGATTATAGTGGTAGATTTCATATCACAAACTTTCAACCCACAATTTTAAAATAAAAAAAACATTAAAATATAACTACAATCACATTTTGAGGCCCATAACTTCTTGTCAACCACCCCCTAAGTGATAATCTGTTTTATTTGCTTTGAACATGGGCAGACTATTGTGAATGCCTTCATACATCGATGTAAGATGTAAGAGAAGAATGCAACACAGCCTCTGCCTGGTTCTTGCTCTCTTGGGATTCTGCAACTCATGTAAGAAGTCTGACTACCCAAAGACCACCATGCTAGAGAGGTCACATGAGGGACTTGCCCAAGGAGCTCCAGCTGTCCAACACAGCTGCTCCAGCAGTCTGAGCTCCAGCTCCCAGGCCTCTTAGTGAGTGACTGAGTGTGTGGGCCCTGGCTGTTAGCCTTCCAGCAGGTGGAGGCCAGAGGTCAACCTCAAGTGTCTTCCTTAGTTACTCTCCATCTTATTTATTGAGGCAGGGTATCTCTCCAGCCCTCTGACCTGGCCAAAGTGGAGACCTCCAGCCACTGAAACCTGCAAGTCTTAGTGCTAGATGTGAACAAGCATCAGTTGGTTTATTTAATTTAATTTTTATTAATTATAAACTTTACTGTATGAAATAATCACATGTTGGTCCATATTTCCTGCAGCTTATCTTCTTATATCCCCTCTCCTTTGTCCCCAATTCCATGGAGGGCCCTCCTCAGAGAGTTTGTTGGTAGTCACTGTAGGGTCATAAATGCACCAGTCAGTCTCAGTGGGTTGGGGGAGCAATGCCTCAGGATACTCCCTCCCACCCCTGGTGATTCCTACATTCTTTCTGCCCCCTCTTCTTCTGCAATGTTTCCTGAGCCTTGCTGGGTACATTATAAGCCTCCTTCAGTGTTGAGCTCTCAGAAACCTCTGGATTTCGGCTTTGATGAGTTTTGAGTGTCCTCGGTGTCTGTTGCATCTCCTTGGAGCTGGTTACCAAGGTAGCATAGCAGTGAGAGCAGCACTCATGTTTAAATCACCACTTCCTCTGTGATATCTCCTGGGCCCTGGGAGATATGCTACAGGTGGGTGATCTGGCAGTGTCAGTCTTTACTGGTAAGCTTTACCCATAGTCACAAATGTAATACAAGTCACCTGCACATATCACATTCACTGATGAACAAGAGGTGAGAGAGCATTACCGCAAGTCAGTCTCAATAGCTGCAAGGAATGCAATCACTAGGGAAATGACCCTAGGAGATAGGGTCTCTCACTGAACCCAGGGCTCACTGATTCAGCCAGTCAAGCTATCCAACTTGCTCCAGGGATCTGCCTTTTCTTGAGAGCTGGGATTACAGGCATGTGCCACAGTGCCCATCATTTACATGGGTTCTTGGAATCTGAACTCAGGTCCTCACACTTGCACAGCAAGTATTTTACTGACTGAGCTATTTCTCCAGCCATGTTACAGAGCTGCAAGCAAAACATTGTTCATAGGGTGACCAATTTGTCCTGGTATACCTAGGTCTTTCCTTGTTTTCACACAAAGGCCCCAGGACAGTAATCTCTTCCATGCTAGGCAAACCAGAATGGGCTAAAGTTTGTTCCCACATTCACATATGTTAAAGTCCTCATTCACTCTCCCTCAAAATATGATATAGTTGTAGGTGAAGACTTTAAATAGATATAAATAAGCTAAAAATGAGGTTTGTTAGGGTGAGCCTAATTTAGTATCACTAGTGTCCTGATAAGAGATTATGGCACAAACTATATGAAGAAACAGCAAGAAAGTGTCCATCTTCAAGCTAAGGATAGAAATTCAGAAGAAATCAATCCTTAATTTTGAACCTCTTTTGTCTGTAGCCATGGGGAAATAAATTTGGTTTAAGCCACCCAGCCTGTGGTGTTTGTTATGGCAGCCCAATCTGACTCACAGAATTGGTCACTGTTATGGGCTGAATGCTGTGTCCCTTCAAAAGACATAATGAAGTCCTAATCCCCATCGTAATGATGTTTTGAGGTGAAGATTTTGGGAGGTGATTAGGTTCAGATGAGGTCATGAGGGTGGGAACCACATGATAGGATCAATGTCTTTATAAGGGAAAGAGAGAGACAGGCCATGTGAGGACTCGGTGAGAATGTGGCCATTTGCAAGCCAGAAAGAAAGAGCTCATCAGGACCTCATGTACTGACACTGTGGTCTTGGATATCTTAACTTCAGAATTTTTTTTTTTTTGAGATAGTCTCACTGAGTAGTTCAGGCTGGCCTCAAACTCATAGTCTGTTTGCTTCTTCTAATGCTGGGATGCAGGGATGGAACTCTGGTCTTTGGACATGTGAGACAAGTGTTCTACCACAGCCCAATGGTATTTCTCATAACATCTTGAACTTAGACACACTGCTTGTTCTTGTACTGAGACCATAAGCTGTGACGTCATTTCATTATGCAGCAATGAGAACCAGGCCAATTTGATGGTGGAACTGTGAGGGACGAGGTCATCTCTTTCCTATTCCATTCCTGGCACTTCACACACAAATATGTCTAAAATGTGAGAACCACTGGCTGAACAACTGAGTACTTTAAGGAGGGGGCAGTGACCATTCCAAACGGATAGCCCCTTAGGTGAACTGTGTAACTGGGCTTTAGGATGTCTCTGCGTGTGTAAAGCGATATGACAGAACAGATTGTCTTCAGCAGCTTAACCCCATTCCTTTCCTCTGGCAAGTGCAGGCTGTGTGATTGCTTTTACCTCTCTGCAATTGCTCAGTGGCCCACATGTGGTTACCAATCAGATCTTTTGCTTAATCTCCCATCCGGCAAGGGCTATCGAAACATATAAAAATCATCCTGCCTTACATCTGCTTCCCCAATCATCAAGGGCTGATATTTCAAACCATTATCTGTATGTAATAATGCCTCTCTTTTCTCCATCATGTACAGATTGATTGACTTTGAAAGTCTTGGATCCTTCTTGCTAAGGATGAACCTCCAGGGTTTACAACTCCTCACCCAGGTCTCAATTTGTAGTCATCAACAGCTGCTCAGTCTTTACTAGTTAGGCTGCAGGTGTACTCCACCACAAAATAAACACCCTGATTCACATTTGCGTGCGATCCACAATATTACCCAGATGTTGGGAGGAATACCATGGGATCAGTTGTGGGAAAAACACACGAGCTGCTGTGATGAGCAGAGATCCTTAACAGACATGATGTGCAGCCCACAGTGAGATGGGCCAGGGTGGTGGATGCCAAAAGTTGACACCAGTGGATTCCACCCTTGAACCATGGCTTGACTCTGTCATTGCTGCAAGATTGTTGATTTGGTGATAAACAATCTAGATTAAAAGAAAAAAAAATAACAGCTCTCTGCCCAGTTTTGAGTTTGACTCTGCAGTGTTGGGAGGTCAGTAGTTAGTGGGATTGTCTTAGTCCATGTCATTCCAAATCCTCTTGCTGTGGACTGCTCGCTTCTAGCCTGTGCACCTGAGCAGATGGCTACAGTAATGAGGACAAGGACAAGAGGGCCTTTCTGGGACTGGGTCTGATAGCAATGTCACATCAAGGCCCGCAAACTCCAACTTGGGAGGGAAGATTCAGCAAGTGGGAAAAAAAGGTCATTTTAAGTTTGAAATATAAGAGCCTCAGTGCCATAGGTAGCACATCAGTCTTGTAAGTTTGAAACTTTTTTTGCTATATAGTATGTAAATAGGAAGATACATGAATTATAGAGTTCAATCAATTTTCTCAAGCCAAACATTCACATAAGCAGTAACCAGATCAAGAAACACCATGACTGGCAGTACTCCAGAAGTCCTTTTTTGATCCCCATCTCCTTCCCCCAGGGCCACTTCTATCCTGACATCTAGCAGTATTGATAAGTTTTGCTGTCTGGAAACTTATATAAATTTCACTTTTTATCTGGTTTCTATTTGCTTGACATAGTATTTGCGAACTTTGCCAATGTGTTGTGGTATATAGATCATTCTCATGGCCAAAAAGAATTCCTTTGTGAGAATATATTACAATTTATTTATCCTTTCTGCTGTTGATGGACATTTGGATAATTCCTAGTTTTGCCTATTATGAGAAGTGCTGCTATGAACATTGTAGTACTTACCTTTTATAGTACAGATATTTCTGTAGGATGTAGAGCTACAGATAGATAGAATTATAAGGTCTGGACAGTAGATTTTGGTTGTAATTCATGCAGGGGGACAATTTGGTTAAAAGGTCTGGACCCAGTACAGATTTTGCCGTTGTAATTCCAGGTCAGCCTGGGCCAGAGTGAGACCCTACCTTGAAAAAAAAAAAAAAAAAAAAAAAAAAAAGTACCATAGATTTGTGCTATCTTGTGATTTTGTTATCCCAGGGGTAGTGCAGTAAAATTTCAAGAGGAAAAGAAGACCAGATGCAGGATTTTCTTCTTGTCTTCAGTTCTTAGTTCTTTCTCTTGAACACACACACACACACAGAGAGAGAGAGAGAGAGAGAGAGAGAGAGAGAGAGAAGCACACGTCATATGTATACCCGTTACTCTCACAAGAAGGAGTGGCTACACTTCTGCTGAATTGATGACCAGACTTCAACAACATCTGAACTCTTGGGAGGCAAATCACATTGAAACTACAGTAACTTCTTGAAGTGTTTTGAGGGACTTTCACAAAGACCCCCTGCCCTCAAATCTGCTCCCCACAGTATTTGAGGTATCTGAGTTTCCTTGGTAAGATATGATAGTGAAAAATAGTTACAGAATCTGTGAAATTCTGACTTGAATGGCTGAAGTAGAGTGACCTATGGTCAGGTGCTGGGTACATGGGCTGGTAGCCAGCTCCTAGCCAATTAAGGCAGGTAGGTAGATGCAGGCTGAGGTTGATGATCAAGTCACCATGGTATCAGTGATCAAACCTGAGTGGAGGTTTCTAGTAGACTCAGAATTAAGGGGCAAATCTCTGATCAACCCTTCAGAAATGTTTAAAGCCCTGAAGTCCAGGCCATACACAAACCAATCAAATCAGGCACACCTGAGATGAAGCCTAGGTCCCAGCACCTTTAATGGTTTCATTTATATTATTTATTTCAAGTGAGATCTTTTGTTGTGGACAACTTTTTAAAACTTATCATATATATATATATATATATATATATATATATATATATATACACAGATTATAGTCTTTTATCCTCCTTGCCCCTGCTAAAATACTTTATGTATTTATTTAGTTATTTATTTATTTATTCATTTATTCATTTATTTATAAGGAGAGAAAGAGAAGAGAGCGATAGACAGAGAGAATGGATGGGTATCAGTGCCTTTTAAGCTCTCCAGTTGGCTCCTATGTTCAGCTAATGGTGATTATACTCCCCAGGATAAATAATGACCCTCTCATCAGAGGACATTCAGCAATGGCTAGAGATGGTTTTAGTTGTCATAAGCATGGGTAAGTGCTATTGGTGTCAAGTGAATGGAAGCCAGGGATGTTGGTGCACATCCTACAGTGCAAAGGACAACCCTACCCCCCAACAAAGAACCAGGCAGCCCAATGGTGCCCATGCAAAGAAACTGCTCTAGACCAATTCCCAGTGAGAATGGGTAGAGGTAGGGGTTCCTTAAAATCCTGAGGCACAGTTTCAGCAGGCTCCTTTGGATTGGATGATGAGTTATAATTTGAGCAAGGCAATTTCTCCTCACTTCTACCTTCTGGAGACTAAAGTTGGCATCCTTTTTTTTTCCTTCTTCACCACTCAAAGAAGGTAATTTGCATGAAACATGCATGGAGAAATGAGATGGAAAATTTTGCTTCCCTACCTGAAGAAATATTTAGTCTGTGCCAAAAACTATGACATGCTGTTTTCCTCATCTTTCAGCTGGGGACAAGTCCCATGGTGTGGAGAATTAAATACAGTAACCTTGAGTCAAAAATCCCTTCTCATTTGACATTTTGCAAAGTTAAAAAACAATTTACACCAGGGCTTATTCATGGCTGGTTGCTGGGCTCATGTGTGATTCTATTCTAGATTGAGGGAATGTCAAAACCATTTTCAAAATGCCTTGAAAGTCCATGTAAAATGTCCTAGACAGCTTGATACTTTTGCCCCAGAATTTTACAGCACATACTTTCTGAATCACTCATTTGAGATGATGGCTTAGAATAAAATTTAAGTGTGGTGAATATTTGTATTTTATAGTCAAAGAGAATACTTCTTAAAAAGGATTCAACACACACACACACACACACACACACACACACACACACACCCTCTAGCATGTTGTGGGTGCTCAGAAAATGATTTTGATTTGGGGAGGAAAAACAAAGAAATGGTGGAAGGGAGAGAAGGAGAAAGACATGATATAGATCTTGATATATCTAAATGATACAATGACATTCTCCTGAGATCTGAACATTTATAAACATAGAATAAATTTATCACCAAGCAGTGTTAGCTACATTTTCAAATAATAAACTCAATGTATTTTTCCTCCTGCCCTTAGTAATTATAGTATTTGTGTCTGTAGAGTTTCTGGCTCATCTGGTATACATTTTCTATATTTTTATTTATAAAATAAGTATATTTTAATATATTTATGAATATATTTTTCCCTATATACAGTTATCATCACATTCTTTTTTATTTTTATTTATTTATTTGAGAAAGACACAGATAGAAAGAGGCGGGGAGGGGGGAGAATGGGCGCACCAGGGCCTTCAGCCACTGAAAATGAACTCCAGATGCATGCACCACCTTGTGCATCTTGTTTACATGGGTACTGGGGAATTGAGCTTTGAACTGGGGTCCTTAGGCTTCACAGGCAAGCACTTAACCACTAAGCCATCTCTCCAACCCTATCATCACATTCTTAACATATATGATCTTTTTACAGACTTTATAGACCCAAGGCTTAAATTTCAGAGTACTTTGTCTTAGAATGTTTCTAGAGTATGGAAATGTAATGAGAATAATATTTGAACTAGAATGAAGATATTGTTTAATGTATATTTATCCTGTAGTTCATGACTTTTTGGATATTCTGGGTTAAAGAGTTTGGGGAAAATCCATTTATTTGAATGATTGGCAGTGATGTTAAGGTTTGGTGGCTCTTGCTTTAAGGAGACCATCTGTTGAGACAGAATTTCTAAGGACCCCCACACTGGAGTAACCTGGGGAGGCTTATAAAAAGAACACATTTCTGGGCCCTACTCCAGACTAGCTAAAGCAGAACCTTAGAATTTACATTTTAATCAAGTTCCCCTGGTGATTCTCGGGCACCCAAGATTCATTGTGTTAAAAGTAACTTTGCTTTTACAAGTCCCCAATGCCACTGCATGATACATGTAGATGTGTAAAGAGTGGCAAATTCAACAAGTCCCTCTAGTCTCTAAGGCCAACAAATAAAACAGTCAAGTAGAGGCAACAGCTGGCACAGAACCAGGGACATCTTTTAGGGGCTACTTTTATGAGAAGGGGGTACTTGCAATTTGGTTCCTGGAGGCACTGTCTTGTAATAATTGCTGAGTAGTAACAGTCACTATGATAAAATAGCTGGAAGACACTGCATGATTAGTAAATGTTAAATGATGTCTTTCCTAAGTATATCATATGGACAGGTATCTAATGCTGCCAACAACTCTTACAAGTAGATACAATTATTATATGTAATTTATAAATGAGGAAACTAAAGCACAGAAAGGAAATTAGCTTACCTAAAATCATACAGACAGAAACAAGCAAAACTGGAGCTTCACATTTAGGCAAGCCAACCTCAAAGTCTTCAAGTACAACCACTGGGCCTTGTGCCAGAAAAATCTGTTCTTCTGAAATAATGAGTTGTGGATTCTGAACTTATCAAGAGAGTAAATGAGAGGCTTTGCTTTGAGTGTTTCATTTAATTTTTGCAGTGTGAGGATAAACCCCAGGGCTTGCACATGCTAGGCAATGTACTCTACAGCTGAGCTGCATCCAGTGTCCACAAAGTTCTTTTAATTAGAAGATCTCCCTCCTATCCCTCAAAAGAAACCGCTTGGTTTGGCCAAGTTTCACTATAAAGATGTTGAGTAATTGACAAGTGATGTCACTATGTACAGCATTTCCAATCAGCTTTGTTACCCTTCTCTGGTAAATATACGTACACAGCCAAAGATTGGATATTTGGAAAACACCACCACACAGGAGGCAGAAATCAAACACATAAACTCATATAACTCAGAAACCTGGAGGAAACCAGACATTTAGGGGAGAGGATAATGGTCATGGAAAGAACAAAAAAGTCCAAATAATGACTGCCTTTAAATATATGAGAAAACATTGAATTCATGAAGCATAAACATGACATAATATAGAGAAGGCAAAGTTACTGGAAATTAAAATAAGGTGCTTAAAATGTTAGTAGAGGGTGTAGCTCAGTGGTGGAGTTCTTGCCTAGCATGCGCAAGAACTTAGGTTCCATCCTCAACACCAAAATTAAATGAATAAATCAGCAGAGGCACAAGATAAAGTTGTAAATAATCTCCCAAGGCAATATAACAAAAAGACTAAAGAATGAAATGGGAGAAATATAAGGATATCAGATGAAAGGCACATTTTACCAAGAGATCAGCTAAACTAATCTGAGTTAAGTCAGCTCAAGAGAGTTTAGGTTTTGTTTTATTTCAGTCCCGCCACTTGCTACACACACATTCAAGACAACTGGAAAGAGAAACAGAGAGAAGGCAAAAGAGGGCTAAGTCATATTGAGCAAAAATGGCTGTGGAAGTTTGTCAGTGCAGGGGTGAATTAGTGCAAGGCAAAACTCTTTCTCTCCAGACTGTTGGTGATGAAGTCAGATGCATGCATACGACCCAATATAACTAGGTTTTTTTTTTCCTTCTTCTTCTTCTTTAGATGGGGGAAGGTGCTTCACTGTGTTGCTCAGGCTGGACTTATACTCCTGGATTCAAATGATCCTTCTGCCTTAGCCTCCTGAGTAGCTGGTGTTATGTTCAGTTACTGGGTTCATTTTTGGATATGTATGAATACCAAGGGAAGAACAGAGATACCTCATGTTGCACAGCAAGGAACTACAGGACAGGACTAATTGAAGAGAAGATAGAGCTTACACCAGCCACGATCAGGAAAAAAAAATTTACTGCTTCATCCCTGCCTTCTTACTACCTCAAGTCCCCAGAGTGGCTGGGAGGGTTTGAGATCATCTGCACACATAGGATGACATTTGGACAAATACTGTTTGAAACTCAAGGGCAGGGTTATTTTAGCTTATGTCATGGTTACATAAACACAGTTTCATTTAGATTCATGGCCAATCTGCAAGTTACTCATTACTATTATGATTTCCCAGAGGAGGAAACTTAAGAGTTTAAAATGGAGACTGAATAACTTACCCAAGGTGTTCCAGTTTTCAGTGGCTAAGTTGGAATTCACAGCCAGGCCTCATTGGTTCCAAAGCTCACACCTCTTCCATAATAGCAGGCCCCACATCAAGGAATAAGTGACCAAATTCAAGTCTTCCAACCCTTCACTGATGGAACTGCATTTCCTAGCTGCTAGATTTTTGACATGGCCGAGTACCTGTAGTGGGGAGGAACTTTCAGTGCATGGATAGATATTTATTTCCATCTTTAATCTTGCCTGATTACTTGAGGCTTTTTTCTTCTTTTCTTCTTCTTCCTCTCCTCCAACCATTCCTCATTCAACTCTTCTACACCCTCCACCTTTCCCCCACCTTCTCCTCTTCTTCCCCCTTCTAATATCTCTTCTCTTGCTTCTTCTCCATCCTACATCTATTCTGTATCCTTCCATAAGCAAGCAAGCATGAGACATAGACAGTCTCATTTATTTTAACTATAAAGGAAGAACCCTGGGAAGTTAATCAGACTACCAGGAATGTGGAATTTGCTGATGAATGGACATTTGGCCGAGCATAGTAAATTCTCAGCTAATTGAAAGCAGATAACGAGAGTAATGCATCCACCTTGAAAAACATCATACTTCTAATAAATAATTGGAAATGGCAGTTTTTTGACATATGAACTGAGGAGGAAAAGTCTTAAATAAATTCTGGACTAATTCCTGTCACATATATTATACTGTATTTAGTAGTTGTGTTATATGAGAAGATTAAAAGCTATAAATCTCCTCACAACATTATCTATGAGAGTGTTTTAAATCCAGAATAAACAGGAGTGAAGCTCTTAAAATGCTTCATAGAATGTTGATTTGTGTGGTTTTAATGCCAGAGGGCATTATTTCCCTCTCTCTATCTGTGTTTACAATCAAAGGAAACAGATATTTGAAGAGATCCAAAGGATCATCTCAGTCACCTGGATGTTGCCATAAAGTGATTCTTCTAGAAGTTTCTTGTTAACTCCAGTGTGATCCATGGACAATAAAACAACAAACATTTACTTAAGAGCTTGTTAGAGATGAACAATTTGGGGCTTCAATGAAGACTCCTGGATAAAAATCTGCTCCGTTACTCATACTCCCTATTTATTCTTTGGGTCCATAGTCCAGGCACATTTCCTCTGGAGTGGCAAGCTCTAGTCAGGCTTCCTTGACCTCTATTCCCTTCTCCAGGTGATCTCAATTCTGTTTACCAGTGAGTGGGTCCTTGCTTGCTACTAGCTTTCTTGGACAGTGCCCACTTGCCTGTTGGATGAGGCCAGGGGACAGCAGTGGTGAAAGCCTACAAGCAAACTGAAGGAGGGATTGGACAGTTTCTTACATCTGTTCCTATTCTGGAATCCTCTTGTATTTCTGGGTGATGCACACTTAGATCTCTGAAGTCAGCTCCTTTGGTTATTTTGAGTTGTACATTTTGCTTGTTGTCACTGGTAGAGGGTTTTGTCGTTGCTTGGACTGACTTGGTTTTCTGAGACAAGGTCTCTGAATTAGTGACTTTTCTTCTTGCAATGACAAAATACTTGACAGAAGCAACTTAATGAAAGGAAGATGTATTTTGGCTCATGATTTCAGAGAGGATATAGACTATCATGGTAGTCACTTTGAAGAAAGGTGTTTTAGTCATTACTTGTGTGTGTGTGTGTGTGTGTGTGTGTTTAGATTCTCTACCAAAAACTTCTCTCATCTCAATCGATCTTCACAACAACCTGCAGTACATTTTTGAAATTGTTAAGAAAAAAGAGATGAAAGTAGAAGGGGGACTCTTTGTGAACAGATCAGCAGGCGCTGAAGAGGGAAAAGAAAAGGTAGTTGGGGTGAGTTTGATAAAGTGAATTAAACAAATGTTTGAAAAATGTCATAATGGCCGGGCGTGGTAGTGCACGCCTTTAATCCCAGCACTCGGGAGGCAGAGGTAGGAGGATTTCCATGGGTTCAAGGCTACCCTGAGACTACATAGTGAATTCCAGGTCAGCCTGAGCTAGAATGAAACCCTATCTCAAAAACAAAACAAAACAAAATAAAACAAGAAAAATGTCATAATGAAATTCATTATTGTATATAATTGATATATACTAATAAAACTTCCAAAAGAAAAGGTAGAATGAATAGTAAAAGCATTAAAAATGAACACCAACCAGTAAAATGTATAGGTATTAAGGGTCCAGTTAGATGAATCTGATACATGTCCACCTGAGTAATCCAGAACACAGTTGGAATCCAGCTCATTGTCATCACTGCAGAGAGTTCTCATATGCCCCTTTCAGTCTAGTCCCCTAAGTCTAGAGGCTATTTTTTTCTGAATTTTCTCCTCCATAGATTCATAAATATGTATGGTATGTGTATTAAGTACTTTCCTTGTGACAAAACACCTGATAAGAAATGAGTTAAGAGGGAAAGTCTTCATTTTAGCTTACAGTTTGAGGGAATATGTGGTGGCGAAGCAGACAATGACGAATGCTGGTGCTTAGCTTGCTTCCCTGTTTTATTCAGTTAATGATTCTAATCATAGGATGGTGCTGCTTGCTCTTTGGGTGGGTCTTCCCACCTCAATCTAATCAAGGACCTTCCTCACAGACATGCCCTGAGATTTGTCTCCATGGTGACTATAAAGACCATCAATTTGACAATCAAGATTAACTATCAGGCTGGACAGATGGCTTAGCGATTAAGGCGTTTGCCTTCAATACCAAAGGACCCAGGTTCAATTCCTCAGGACGCATGTTAGCCAGATGCACTAGGGGGCGCATACGTCTGGAGTTTGTTTGCATTGGCTAGAGCCCCTGGTGTGCCCATTCTCTCTCTCTCTCTCTTTTTCTCTTTCTCTCTCCCTCTTTATCTGTCAAATAAATAAATAAATAAAATTAAGAAAAAGATTAACTATTACATGTGATACCCCTTTGTATTTGGAATTATATGGATGATGTAACACTCCTTTGCATTTGCCTTCTTGGCTTCTTTCACTCAACATAAGGACTGTGACAAGCATTCATGTTATTGTTGTGTGGGTCAGTAGTTTCGAGTGAGCTATTTATTTATTGGGGGCATATAGAGAGAACGGGTGTGCCAGGGCCTCTAGCCACTGCAAACTAACTCCAGATTCATATGCCACCTTTGCATCTGGCTTATGTGGGTACTCGGGAATTGAACTCGAGTCCTTAACTTTGCAGGCAAGCACCTTAACTGCTAAGCTATCTCTCCAGTCCTGGTAAATTGGGGATTGGAAAGTTGGCTAACTTGCCCTGGCTTCTGATTTACTCAAACTCCACAGATTCCCTTCAGTGTACATTATACAAAGTATTTGAGATTATATGTTTTCTTCATCCTATGCTATCATTTTCTGCACTTGGAGATTATTTTCCATTAGCACTGCTCTTTTCTGCCCGGGATTCTGGAGATGAGTTTGTTTCTCTTTTCACCTGGAATGGTTTGGGATGTTCAGTTGAATGGGATCTTCAAGAGTGATTATATCCAGACCACCTTTGGATGGTGTTTTTGGAGGTGACCAACTAAGTAAAGACAGCAAAAGAGCAAAAGTGGAGCTTGCTGTCTTCTGGAGTCCTTCAGGAATGAGAAATTCTGGGGATTCAATTGGGGAATATATGATGATTAATTTCTGGGGTCAACTTGATTGGATTATGTGGTGCCTAAATATTTGGCTAAGCACAATGTCTTGGTATATCAGTAAGTGTGTTTCTAGATGAGATTAAGATTTGAATTGGTAGACTAGGAAATGCAGATTGTTTTCACTAAGGTTTGTGGGATCCTCCAATATGTTGAGGGCCTGAATAAAAAAAAGGTAAAGAAATGGGAAATTTTCTCTCCATTTGGCAGCTTAGGGTAAGACATCAGTCTTCTCTTGTTCTTGAATTGGTTTTCAGATCTTTAGACGCAGACTGGAACTATACAACTGGCTTTACTGGGTGTCCTATCTGCAAATGTCAGATCATGGGACTCTCAGCCTCCATAAATTGCACAAGCCAGTCCACACTCCCCTACCCACCCTGTCTCACACTCTTTCCACACACACGCACACACGCACGCACACACGCGCGCACACACACACACACACACAATTGGTTTTGTTTCTCTGGAGAACTCTAACATGGAGAACATTTGAGTATCCTATTAATAGTAGGATTAATAATACCCTAGTCATTTCCAGAGAATTTCGTGAGAATAGAGAAATTTCATCTTCCAAAGAGAAGCAACACTGCCTTACCATGTCCCTTATTGAGTTCTCAGTCTGGTCAGATGAGAAAACAATACAACATGATTTTTAAGCTGTAAAGTGTTCTGGAAAACAGAACTGTAGTTCCAGTTCCTCACTCTTGGGTTCTGAGTTGTTTCAGCCAAAAGAGACAGTTCCAATCCCTCATGTAGAAAGAAATTTGATTACCATGCTGCTTCTATGTCATTTTTCTCTCTTGAGACTACCTTTTATGAGTATAAATGTACTTTATTTTGTTACTTTTAATTAATACTAGATTTTTAGTTTTTCCTCAAGATAGCCTGCCAGTTTGTTTTCAGTTTTACTTTGAACATTTACACGGACTGAAAATTATAATAATTAAAATTATCAAAGAATCAGTTATGCAAAAGAGTTGCTTTCTCATACCATTCCAGGAAGAGAAATAAATA
This sequence comes from Orientallactaga sibirica, assembly GCA_036365145.1. NCBI lineage: Eukaryota > Metazoa > Chordata > Mammalia > Rodentia > Dipodidae > Orientallactaga > Orientallactaga sibirica. The sequence goes on along the minus strand of JAEOAD010000372.1, from coordinate 8,016,480 downwards.
AGAAAAATCTGGAATTTGAGTTGAGTAGAAGAAAGATTTGTCTAACAGAGCTAATTATTTTATTAGAATGTATTAATATTTGAATGCCTGGAAATTATTTTCTATTCACAATAGTTGGTCATATTCAATAAGATGAAATTTGTAATTTCCTAAGAAACCACTAGTAAATTATTCCCATTTTTCTTTTCGCCCATTGTAAAAATACTAATTTCTTTCATTTCTTTTATAGATTTCATAGGCTATTCAATCATCTCTGTAGTTTTTCATGTGGCCTTTCTGAATTTTTAAATGGGAAACTTCAGAAGGGAATAATAGTCTATTAGGGAAGATTATATTAAATCTCATTGCAATATTCCTATTTATATGGTCTATCTTGGACCTTGATGAGATGACAGAGCTACTTAGCAAATTTGCTTAGAAGTTTAAGTCTGCAGGTGTTTTAGTCATATGAGGACATGGATGTCTTGTATTTTATTGTACTGAATATATTTTACTGTATTATAGCTAAGGAATTACTTGGATGATATCCTTTCCTCTGGTTTCTGGCTTTTCCTTTAGTTTTATTGGGAGATTTTGTTGCTATGCCCCTCAGGTTCTGTGGTAGCTTTTTATGGTAAATTCTGCCTCTTTGATTACTGATGGAATGGCTAAAACGTAATAGATTAAAAACTGACCTATAGGACCATCATGCTGACTGAGATTCATACTACTTGTTATTGGTGGTAAAGTAAAGCTGTTAGGAAAACTATATATATATTTGTGTGTGTGAGCTTTGGGCAAGCTATATTGTGGTTGCTTATGGGCATTTTAGATGAGATGCTCAATAAGTGTTCTGTTCCTGGGCTATTTCCAAAAGTGTCATAAGTAAAGTAATATTAATACTTAGATAGACATAGTTCTACCACATACTAGCTAAAGAAACTTGGGCAAGTTTGAGACTCAATTTTCTCATCAGCAGAATGGAGTCTATAATGGCAACTTCATGAAGTTGTCAGGATTAATGGAGTTTATAAAGGGCTGACATATACAAGATACCATTATTTGGTGACCATTCAGTTCCTCATGATTCTCTGGTTATGTGTCTTTTCCAAAGTCTATGTGATTTGGAGAACATATATTTTTTTCATTTAGCTAAAGAATCTCAAAATTTCAGTTTCTTTAAAAAGCAATTAAATATATATTGCCTATGTAGTGATTTTACACCAGAAATTCTATGGAGTTAATTCTTTACAAAGCCACCAAGGTTACTTTGCTATATCCATTTTCTTCTTAGAACTTAGCTTATCTTGTTCTAATTTCAGTCCTGTGTTTTCCAAAAACCAGAAATGCCACATGTGATTCTGTCATTTCTAAGGCCACCACTTTTCAGTTTTTCTTGTATAGTATTTATACATGTAGCTTTTCCAGTCCAAATCTTTTATCAAGAGGAATGCCAGTCCTATGTGTTCTAGAGAACAGTAAGAGGTAAGACCATTGTCACATTACCAGACCATTATACAGTTAGCTTGCCTGTAAAATCACAACACAATGTTAACATCCTCTTCATTTCAGGTGTGACTTGTCCTTATTTTTACTTTAGTGGCCACTCACCCATGCATAATTTATTCTACTATATGTTTTTAAGATATGAAATGAAGACATATAGTGAAGTTCCCATTCCACAACAGTACCTCTGTTAGAAAATTATTGAGTAGAGGAATAGGACATTATATGTTATTTGAGCAAATTATACCCTTTTCATGAATTATAGAAGTGGTGGTCCAGCAAATGTGGAACCTGTCACACACTTAATTTTTAGATTGATTTGTTCCAGAGCCTAAGGTATTATTTGTATGTGACAAGCTAAATTTGGGTTGAATTTAGGGTTGGTATATGTTCCAATGGATTCAAGAAGATTAAAAGGTCATGAACAAAGGGATGTTAGGATAAGGAAAAATGTCTTGTTTAAGCTTATCCTTCCATGGCTTTCCAACTTCTGAAAGATATCTAATAGAGTTTCTGGGTATCAATTCAGATAAACACTTATCTTTATGAATGTCCCAGAATAACAATGTGTATTAGGAAATAAACGGAGGGCTGGAGAGATGGCTTAGTGGTTAAGGCACTTGTCTGCAAAGCCTAAGGACCCAAATTTGATTCCCTAGTACCAATGTGAAGCCAGATACACAAGGTGGCACATGTGTCTGGAGTTTTTTTTCCAGTGGCTAGAGTCTCTAATATTCCTATTCTCTCTTTCTCTGACTCTTTCTGTCTATCTCTCTCTCATTCTCTCTACAAAATAAATAATGATTTTAAAAAGAAAAATAATTGATTATCAATGGCTGGCGTATGCTCTTCACACCACAACTTATCCAAAAAAAAGTCTAGGACTGGAAAGATGGCTTAGCAGTCAAGGCACATGCCTGCAAAGCCTAAGGACCCTGGCTTGATTCTCCAGGACCCATGCAAACCAGATGCATAAGGAAGCACACACTTCTGGAGTTCACTTGCAGTGGCTAGAGGTCCTGGCATGCCCATTCTCACTCTCCTTCTCTCTCTTTCCCTCTCTCTGTCTCTGATAAATAAATAAAAAATAAAATCATTTTTTAAAAGTCTACAAATCTGATTAAACCTTTAAATCCTGCTACCAATTTAAAGGAAATAAGAAGAAAACACCTTAAATGACACGATGGAGAAGCAATCGGCAAAATCCAGATAGCAAGTCATTTATAGAGTAAATGATCAGATTTGTTTACAAATTGAAATAAACAAATAATTATATATTTAAAACATGAAAAAGATACAAATAACCAGTTATTTAAGCACAGTATGTTGACTTTATTTAGATACTATTTAAAACAAATAAGTTTTTAACATATTTTTATTTATTTATTTGCAAGGAGACAGAGGGAGAAAGCCTAAGGACCCTGGCTTGATTCTCCAGGACCCATGCAAACCAGATGCATAAGGAAGCACACACTTCTGTAGTTCACTTGCAGTGGCTAGAGGTCCCGGCATGCCCATTCTCACTCTCCTTCTCTCTCTTTCCCTCTCTGTGTCTCTGATAAATAAATAAAAAATAAAATCATTTTTTAAAAGTCTACAAATCTGATTAAACCTTTAAATCCTGCTACCAATTTAAAGGAAATAAGAAGAAAACACTTTAAATGACACGATGGAGAAGCAATCGGCAAAATCCAGACAGCAAGTCATTTATAGAGTAAATGATCAGATTTGTTTATAAATTGAAATAAACAAATAATTATATATTTAAAACATGAAAAAGATACAAATAACCAGTTATTTAAGCACAGTATGTTGACTTTATTTAGATACTATTTAAAACAAATAAGTTTTTAACATATTTTTATTTATTTATTTGCAAGGAGACAGAGGGAGAGGAGAGAGAGAGAGAGAGAGAGAAAGAGAGAGAGAATGGATGCATCAGGGCTTCCAGCCACTGCAAACAAACTCCAGACATATGCACCATTTTGTGCATCTGGCTTTACATGGGTACTGGGGAATTGAATCCAGGTTGTCAGGCTCTGTAGGCAAGCACCTTAACCACTGAACCATCTCTCCAGCACATAAATAGTTGTTAAAAGATTGGTGTGTTGGGTTGGAGAGATGGCTTAGTGGTTAAGGCGTTTGCCTGCAAAGCCAAAGGACCAAGGTTCGATTCCCTAGGACCCACGTAAGCCAGATGCACAAGGTGGCCCATGCATCTGGAGTTCGTTTGCAGTGGCTAGAGGCCCTGGTGTGCCCATTCTCAATCTCTCTCTCTCTGCCTCTCTCTTTCTCTCTCTCAAATAACAACATAAAAATAAAATTTTTATTGTATTTTTATTTTTTGGAGAGAGACACAGAGAGAGACAGACAGAGAGAAAGGGAGAGGGAGACAGATAGAGAATGGGTGAGCCAGCAGTCTCTCAGCTGCTGTGAATGAAATCTAGATGGGTGTGCCCCCTTGTGGGCAAGTGTGGCATTGCACTTTTGCGTCACTGCATCTGGCTAAACGTGGGACCTGGAGATTGGAACTGTGTTCTTAGGCTTAGCAGGCAGGCGCCTTAACAGCTAAAACATCTCTCCAAGCCAAAAATAAAATATTTTTAAAAGATTAGTGTGTGGCCCTTTTTTTGGAGAGAGACAGAGAGAGAGGGGAGAATGGGCACACCAGCAGCCTCTCAGCTGCTGTGAATGAACTCCAGACGCATGTGCACCCCTTGTGGGCAAGTGCAGTATTGCGCCCTTGCATCACTTTGCACCCGGCTAAACGTGGGACCTGCAGAATCAAACGGGTGTTCTTAGGCTTAGCAGGCAGGTGCCTTAACCGCTAAGCCATCTCTCTAGCCCTGGTGTGTGGCCTTTTGACATTTTCATCTCCAAATAAGTTGGGCCACATCCACAGCTATGCTGAAATGCATGTAGCCCATAGACTACAGGTTGGACACACCTGAATAAGTGGAAAGTTGAGCACTGACTGGATATTTGATGATCTTAAATGATTATTTGCTTTTCAGTTTTTTAAGACACAGTCTCAAACTTAGGATCCTCCTATCTCAGCTTCCTGAGAGCTAGGTGTCCACCCACAACACCCATCTGAAATTATTAAAATTTAAGATGTGATAAAAGTATTGTATGTTTTAAAGCAGTTTTTACCATTTGGAGATGTAGACTGAAATATTTATGGAGAAGACAATCTGATGTTTGTGACTTCTAGCAAAATAATGAGAGGGAAAGTGGAAGAAGGTTGCTATTTGTTACATGTTGGATAATAAGGGGTCATTATACAATTGTTTTTAACTTTTATACCTTTTTAAGGTTTTCCATAATAAAAAGGTAAATCAAAGGTACTAAGAGATCACAAATCTCAGGAGAGAGCATAATCAAGAAATAAATGGACACTGTAAGTATGAAGTGCTCTGACAGGCACTGTATTTAAATAATGTTTAATATTCTATATATGATTAGACAAAGATGATAAATTCACTAGAGAGTTTAAGTAAGCCTGTAAGGCTCTCACTCAGAGTTCAGAGATCATAATCAGTGGAGCCTGTCTTTGAACTTGAATTCTTCTGCCTTCAAATTTATAATGTGTAAGCGTCACAAAGGCAAAGGATGAACAAAACAAAAAAATCCTTATTGGTTGATATCTTTGTACCAGCACTTATACACATATCTCATTTTAATCTTAATGTATGTTTGTTTGTTTATTTATTTATTTATTTGAGACAGGGTCTCGTGTAGCCCCAGCTGGCTTTGAACTTGCTATATAATCAAGGCTTTCCTTGCATTCCTGATCTTCCTGCGTCCACCACACAAGTGCTGAGATTACAGGCATGTGTCATCACACTCAGCTTTCATTTTAATCCTAACTTTAAACCATGAGATTTTCATTATTATCCCTAGTGTATAGATGTTGAACCAGACAAAGAAAAGTAAAATCACTTGTTCAGAACTATCATAAGAAAATGATTAGGATATTTGCCTAGTTCAGTTTGCTGTCAAAGCACCTGGGTGATACTCTTAGGAAAGGGAAACAAAATATGAATCAGTAGTACATATTAAAAAATAGTACATAGTAGGGTGATAATGTCATAATTGATGCTTACATGTATATATTTCATTTAAAGGATGGGAGAACAACATAGTTTCATTTATTCTACAAACATGGGATCTATAAACTTGTATTTTAATGGAGTCCTGGCAGCAAATATTTTTATTGTTCCATACCACATCATTTGGGGCAGACATTTTTCATATGTATTGACAGTCTCACCCCAAAGATTTGCAACTTCTATCTGCTTTCTGGAACTTATTACACAGGTCACATTGGAAGTTGGGGCACAGTTAACAGTTGGGGATTGGGAATCAACAGATAAATACTCCTGGTTCTTATTGTTTGGCTTGTACTATTATATTTTGTTTATTTTACTTTCCATCATATTTCCTAAGAAATCACATTATCTGTTCTGTTCCATCAGAAGGCATCTTATTTATTAACAGAACTATTGTGACCATATCTGTCAGTTAATGGGCCAGGTATGGTGGTTCATGCCTTTAATCCCAAAACTCAGGAGACAGAGTCAGGAAGATCACTGTGAGTTTGAGACCAGCCTGGGACTACAGAGTGAGTAAAAAGTCAGCCTAGGCTGGCATGAGACCCTATCTTGAAAAAAATATATATTGTTAATATTCTGATATCCAGCAGTGAGATGTTGTATGTCTGTCAGTTAATGAAACTATAGAAGTCTCATGAACATTTTAAGACCTTTCCTGAATATACTTCTAGATAACAAAGGTCTAACTCATTAATGTAGCTTTATATTTTCTAATGAATACTAATTTTTAGTATGTATGATGCATTATACAAGCTTGTTTTTGGAAACTATGAATGGAAAATTTTTCTTCTAAAGTGTTTAAAATTTTGAAGAAATATGTGGAAATAATAAAGTCAGGGTAGAAAGTCCATGGAAGAAATCTAGCAGGGCCATCTTCCTGTATGTCTTATTGGATGGCATACTTCTTTGATGAATGTGGGCTGCCAAAGGAATATGGGGATGGCTTGCAAATGGCTACCAGACTAGAGAATATGTTGCAATCCATGAAAGTAACATGTATGGAGTGGAGTCATAATAAAGTCTTGGCAGAAGTAGCAGTGCCTCTGCTAGTAAGACATGCAACTGAGGCTCATCTGTCCTCCTAGAAAGAACTTCCCCAACATAAGGGAGGGATTACAACAAGAAAAAGGCACTCAGGTAACATACTCCATGTTAGCCTTTGATATGTAAGTAAATTGGATAAAGGAGAGGATAAAATGGAGGTACTGGCTTGCCATACCTTATGATTGGGAGAAGTTTGGATAATGAAAAGATATTTAAAGCCTCTCCTGGGATCCAAAAGTTTAGAATCCATGAGTAGGACTGAGCATTAAAGAGGGAGAAAATGATGTATAAATTATAGTGAGGAAACTGGACATAAGGGAGGTGGTACGTGATGCCCAGTTCACTTGGTCAGGTAGAACTACACTCACTGGAGAGTTAAGAGGATGTTAATTCAGCAGGGACCTTTAGAATAATATGGAGCCTTTGTGGCTTTGCTGAGTCCCATGATGGGTTATGATCTTTATGAAGTTGGAAATGCTCTTGCATATCTGGGTGACTTAACCCACCATGTAAATTGGGTTCATAAAGTGCTAATACAATCAACAGGGGATCAGAAAAAGAAAAAAAAGCAGATGAAGAGGTCTGTACCATCATTTGCAAGTAAATGTAGCAAAATTTGTGTCAAGCTAGAATTCCTAGAGAAAAAATTAACAGAAAGCCTAATGCTGTGCTTATGAACCTCTGGAAGGCATTAAAGTCTAAAAAAATCAGTTCACCAAAGAGGTGCAGGTAATCCTGAAACCTGTCCACTACTGTGAAGAAAGGTGATCCCATAGGGTGGGAACCACCCTAGCTCTTTCTGCAATGTGTGACCAAGATTAATTGAAAGTGACTAGAGGCCTGACATTGAATTATAGATTTATTGGTCTCATAATGTGCAGAATATTTGGAGTGGATTCTGGGGCCAGGTATACTTTGGTTTCTGGTGGTCCCTGGGTGTTCTTCAAGAGCATCAAGGGTAATAGACATCATTTGGATGGATATGGAGATAGATGGATAGCATGGCAGATGAAAAGAATGAAGCATATCCTTGGGATAAATAGTTATCCCCCTATTATAGTATATAGACCAGAGATGGAAATTGTTCACCCAGCCTGCGGCCATTTAGCACTTAGGTGAAGCTAACTGATGTACAGTAGCCTGCTGCAGGGCTGAGCATCTTTCAGACCCAGGAAGCTGAAGCTAGTATGTCAGACAAGAGTCCCCCCACCCCAGGCCAGGTTGAACAATGCAAGTAAGGCCCTACCTACCTCCTGAATGGTGGAGAGATGTATGGTGACCCTGTAGCAGTTAAAGATGAGGAAGTTTCATGGCTTATGGAGGATGATTGTGGATAACAGAGCACTAAATAAGGTAGTATCTCCCATCTATATTGTGCCCAACATTGCTCTTTTGAGGATACAATAGAAACAATTAGATGTTTTAATGCTGTTTTGAACCTTGCTAACTTTTTCTCAGTAACTTCTTAGCTGATAAATCCCAAACCAATTGACACTTTCTAGGAACAGACAGTGGTGGGGCTTCAGCTATGCTCCCCTCTCTGTATAAAAATGTATCATATTAAAATATATCATATTATGCTAACCACTGTGTACTTTACACATTTAGAAAAGCATCTGAAAGCTGTGTAATCACACCTAAGGGACCAAGTATGGTAAATCAATCCATACAAGGTCTAAGTACTATTGGGAAATTCTTGAGAAGGCTGTGGCTGGGTAAGAGGTAGATGATACCAGACAAAGTGAGAAAAATCTTACACCAGCCTGTTTCTGTAAGCATTCATACAGTTGTCAAAGAGTTGTTAAAGAGAGATGGCTTAGCAGTTGAGCACTTGCTCATGAAGCCTAATGACCCCGGTTCAAGGCTTGGTTCCCCAGCACCCATGTAAGCCAGATGCACAATGCAATCTTGCATTTGTTAGCAGTGGCTGGAGGCCCTGGTGTGCCAATTCTCTCTCTCTGCCTCTTTCTGTCTCTTTCTCTCTCAAACAAATAGAAAGAAAAAGAAATTCTTTTTAAAAAGTTTTAATTAAGGTACCCTGTGCTAGTAGGAAAAGACACTACCAGAAGCTATAAGGTTATTGAACAAAAATCTCAGTGCCAGGGGTGAACTACCTCCCTGTAAGTTGTTGGGAAGGAAGGCCCAAAAAACAATATAAGCTACTGCCAGTGCTGTTGGTTGTATACCGGAATTATATGGTAAGACCCTATTGCTGAAGATATCACATGCTTTGGTTGCAGAACACCAACAAATTAAGTTGGGACTGAGTTGGAAGCTTCTTCCCTGCTAGCTAACATTTGTACTGTCAGAGGTGCCATGAAGGCTGCTGAGGGAATATTGTTACCAATAGTCTATATCAATTATGGATACTGAGTAGGTCCTAGCAACATACCAGCCAAGATGTGTATGGCACAATGCAGGTCTGGCCCTAGCCAGACTTCATGCTAAAAGAAACCAGGCCACACCCCTTGGGTTTTCTCACCAGGATGGCGGGTAGTCAATGACGGGTAAGACCCCATGAGATGGAGCAACCTAAGACAGGCACCATCACATGTGATGATCCCTTGGGGCCTGGGGTCAACAATGGCTTGGCAAAGAACCATGCCTCCCAGGGTTGCCAATAATAAAAACAAAAAGGAGGATATGTATGGCACAATGCAGTCTGGCCCTAGCCAGACCACATGCCAGAAGAAACCAGGAAGTGGCTTCTGTGAACATGGCATCCTGCACAGGCCTGGCATGACAACAGCTACAGTCCCATGCTCACGAGAAACCTGCTGCAAGATAATCTGCCTGGAGACAGGCTGTCATTGGTCTCAAGAAAGGGACCACCCCATACAATGATTGGCCAGCCAAACCCCTTAAAACCCCCTACACTGCCTTGAATAAATGAGTTTGCATCAGCTCACCCTCTGCCTGCTTCCACCCAACTCCCGGAGTCTGTGTCGTGACTCCGCACCTCTCACCCCCAACTCGGCAGAGACCCTGCCGTCCCTCCTGGACTGGCCCTAGGAGGGATCCCAACAAAGATGTACCCACTAGTGCAATAGTGACTGTTATAGGTGTAGTCAACTGCTTTCCAATTGGATTTAAGACCCATTTTACAGGAAGGAACCCATTTTTGGTATTGTAAAATCAGAACCAAAACCTGTGTTGAGGGTATTATAGGCCCTAGTGAGGAAGCTACTGCTGTTATTTTACTAAATGGACATAATATACTTATCAAATTTATGCTTATACCCATAAATTATTGCTACTGTTAGATTTGGTCAGGAACCATCTTTTTTTAATATAGTGGGTAGTATTTACTATAGAGATTTATATCTGGTCAAAGGGTTGATAAGTGACTGTGCTACAGCATAGTGGTCCAATAGTCCATGCAACATAGGAGAAAATATTCACACATTTATATCACTTCTTCAAGGCTCAGATAAAATTACAGAAAGGGTGGAAAATATATAAGAATGAGTGCAATGGTTGGGAAATTGTGGAACTCTGTTCTTCAAGCCTGATGTGGCAGTTGTCATCTTGAAATCAGAGTGGCTGTATTACTCACAGAAGCCCCTCACGAGACTAAGCCAACTACTATTCCCTGGTGGGGGGGTGGGATACATGAGTTGGTACCTCCCCTACTTGAGTCTATATAAGCTGTTAACAATTTCTGGAGGAGAAGAGTACTCTTCTTCAATGTTATAGCTATTCATAAACTTCTTATGGTCCTGTACATAACCCCAATGGCATTGATTGCTTCATTTAGCTACACTGTGTAGAACCATTCTTTTGTTCCGTCATTGGCACTCTATATGGGGTCCCACTGGTGTCATATCTGGGATGAATTTGTTCACATCTCAAGAGGAAAAGTCACAGTATCTTATGCAGAGAAGGAGTTTGTCATGTTAATGAAGTTCAGCTTTAAATTATTGACTTCAGGGGTTGTGCTTTTAATGTTGTGCCTAAAAAGTCACTTAGATTTCTCCTATGCTATGTTTGGGGAGTTCTATAGTTTTGCATTTTTATCTAAAAATCTATATAGCGTTTATACATATTTTGTTAGCTTTATATACAAGAATTTCATTTTTGAGATGCTAATGGAAACAATTTTGTGTTTTTAATTTCAAGTTCTACTTGTTCACTGTTTGTATAAAGGAAGGAGGCTGACTTTTGTATGTTAATCTTATATCCTGAAGCCCTAATAAAATAACAATTGTAGGAAGAATTTTTTGTTTGTGATTATTTTAATTTCTTTGGATTTTCTATATAGACAAATGTTATCTGTAACCAAAATTAGTTTCATTTGTTCCTTAAAAATCTGTACATCTTTTACTTATTTTCTTTGTCATATTTTATTAGCTAAGACTTCCAGTATGATTGAAAAGGAGTGATGAGGGGGCATATCTTTGCCTTGTTCATCATCTTAGCAAGAATGCTGTGAGGTTCTCACTGTTAACTATGTGCTTAACAGTGTATTTTTGTAGATTTTAAAAATCATATTGACATTTGTCCCCATCTCTAATGTGTTGGAAGTTTTAATCATAAATGTATATTGACGTTTGTCAGGTGCCTTTTCTACATCTGTTGATATTTTCATGTGATTTTTCTCTTTTAGCTTATTGACATAAAGAATTACATTGCTTTTCAAATGTTGCTGGTCTGGAATAAATCTCATTTGGTGAAAATAAAGTCATTATTACCTATAGGAACACTCCACTGCCCTTTAATTTTGTGAGGGTAATGTGATTGAATATACTTTGCACTTTTGGAAAATCATGATTTAACACTTTGTGAAAATGAACTTTAAAAGACTGGTTCCACTTTCAGTTAAGTTTGTTTAAGAACTTATTTTGAAAAGCTTAATGTAGCTGGTAATGATTGATAAAGATATATAGATTCAGAATAAATAAACTCACTGGCTACATTGATGAAAAAATATATTTTAACATCATATAGCAATTTTATTAATCAAGATTCTTCAGAGAAACAGACCAAAAATAGATAGATAGATGCATAGGTACATAAATAGATAAATGTCTATATTAGCTATTGCAAAGAAGTGGCTCACATGATTGTGGAGGATGGGAAGTCCCGTGTTCTGCAGTCTACAAGCTAGAGACCTAGAAAAGCCCATGGTGTACTTCTAGTGCAAGTTTGAAGACCTAAGAACCAGTGGAACAGATAATATAAATCCCAGTTCCAAGGTAGGAGAAAATTGATGTTCCAGCTTTATCAGCTAGGTAAAAGGAATGAATTCTCTTTCCTTCACTATTTTATTTATATCCTCAATTGATTGGATGATGCCTCTATACATTGGGGAAGGCAGATTACTGAGCTCCCAATTAAAATGTTTATCTATATATTCTTACCAATATACATCAGAAATAATAATTAACCTGGAAAATTTGCTACTATTTCTAAATTTGTTGGAAGTTTTAACCATAAATAGGTATTCAGTTTTTACAGGTGCCTTTTCTACATCTGTTGGTATTTTCATGTGATTGTTTTTCTTTTTTAGCTTAATGATATGATAAAATTAACTATCACATTGATTATACAAATATTTTATTGATATTGGCTAGTTGATTTCTTTTTAAATATTTTATGTTTATTTATTTATTTGAAAGACAGAGAGAGAGGGAGAGAGAGAGAGAATGGGTGTGCTGGGTGTGCCAGGGCCTCTAGCCACTGAAAACAAACTCCAGATGTGTGTGCCACTTTGTGCATCTGGCTTACGTGGGTCCTGGGGAACATAACCTGGGTCCTTAGGCTTCATAGGCAAGTGCTTTGACCAGTAACCAATCTCTCCAGCCCAGATTTTTATCTTTTAATCTCAAACTTTCTAAAAATATTCTAGTAGGATATGAAGAATTTTGAGGCTATGTTTACTTGAACAACATTGAAACAAAATTGAATTTTTTTTTTTTTGTGTGTGTGTGTGTATGGTGCTAAGGATAGAACTCAGGGCTAATCAAGGTTTTTACCACTAGTATACCTAGCCCTGAAAATTTCTTGTTCATGTTTTTATAAGCATGTAGACATGAATATTTTAAGTGCTGTCCATATGAATTGTTTTCTGCAACAAATATAGCCCACTGAAGCAAATCTCTAACATGATAAAGTTTCCACTACATAAGTTTCTTTCAAAAAGTATCTTTTCACCAGTCACTTAAAAAATATTAGCTTTTTTCCTCAGATATTTACATGTGATTTTACAAAAATCTTCCTGCTATATAACAAAAATTAGGATCTCACTTAATATTCTCAGAGATGGGCAGGGAATTTGGAACCATGATATAAGGTTCAAAACAATGTGCAGTCCTTTACAATGTACAAGTAGCAAATCAACAAGCCAGGATGCCTAGTGCATCCCATTATATTTTTTAAAATGTGTTTATTTTAAATGAGATAAAAATCAAGTAATGCAAAACCTACCATTTAACAATTAAAAATGTACAATGGTACAGTTTCTAGCATTTTTACAATGTTATATAATTATCACCACTGTCTAGTTCCAGAATATTTCCATCATCCACAACAAGAACGCCTGTACCTGTAAAATGATTGTCACTCCCATCCTACCCTGCTTTCAGCCTCTGGCAAACGTCAATCTGCTTTTTTGCTCCCACTGTGTTGAGAATTCCTTCCTCTATCCTTCCATGCTTACCTTTGCCTCTCCCCACTCCAGGGACACTTGGAGCACACCAATTTGACCCAGAAAGGAGCCTCTGTGACAGATGGAGACCTCTCTGGGGACATCTCATAGTTCTCATCAAAGGCTTGTTTGGGGGTCTCCCCAGAATGTAAGTCTTTTCTTTGCTCAGGGACCACAAAATGTGAGTCTTCACAGTTTCTCTGGTTTTGTCTCCACCAGGAACAATTCCCTTAGGACATGGAATTAGCCAATTCTTAATACTTATAAATTATTATTACTCAACAAAATATCTGAGGCAATTAACTGATAAAGAGAAAAAGTTTATTGCACTTATAGTTTGGAGGGTCCAACTGCAAGATCATGTGACCAATTGGTTTGGCCACTGATGATGGTGGTAGATTGCAATGCTGGAAGCACACCACACATCAAGGAGCAAGGAGAGGAAGACAAGGTATCACAGTTCTCTTTGGGGGCATATCTCCAGAAACCTATGGACCTCTCACTAGGCTCTAACCCGTATAGGCTAGCAAGTCCAGAGTCTGGGTTTCAGATGGAAACAGGAATATGAAAGAGGGAAAACATGTGGAGAGGACAGAAAATAAATGTCTATTATTATATGTTGCATTAAGCTGGAAATAACACAGACTGCCTAGAAGACACATACTTATTCAGGTATCTAATACTAAAATATGCTTTTTATTTTTTAAAGTAAAAAAAAAATCAGTCTATCAATGCCAGATTTCTCTGAGCATTATACATCTCAAGACCGAAGATTCTATTAAAGCTACCTTTGTTGGGGCTCAGTGATTGCCTGCCATTGTAACGAGATCTAGATGCATGTGCCACTTTGTGCATCTGGCTTTACATGAGTATTGGGGAATTGAACCCAGGGCATTAGGCTTTGCAGGAAAGGAACTAGGTTTGATTCTGTGAATCCATTATAGAGAGTCATAAATCTTATCCCGCCTTCAGGATGATAAGGAGAAAAAAGTTCTGGAGTGATTTTCAATAAATCTCTTTTCCCATACCATGTACCAATCAGGAAACTTTTGTTATTCTGAGCCAAAAAGAGATTCAGTTTGTCCAAAAGAGGCCTTACACCATCCTGTGGGTCCATAGTACACTCTTATGTGAGTAATTATGAAATAATCTAGAAGCCAACATTTTCAGACTGTTCTTGCATTGTTTTTATTGAAAATCTTTATTGGGGGTAAGTCTAAGTCTCGACCACCAGGTATTCCTCTATAAATTGCACAGCACTAGGTGCATAGGATGCACATAAACAGTCTTGAACAAGTACATGAAGAAAATGAATGGTCATATTAGAATGAAACAGCAAAAGTGTGTTAAAAATAACACAACAGACTTGGTAGAGTCTGTTTTAGGGGAGTGAAATTATTCTATACGATGCTAAACTGGTGGATATACATTTGTCAACTTCCATAGAGTATAGAACACAAGAGAGGGCCCTTGAGCAAGCTATGGACTTTTGATGATGAAGTGTCAGTGTATGAATGTTCATCGATAGTAAAAATGCCCTACCTTGGGCTGGAGGGATGGCTTAGCAGTTAAGGTGCTTGCCTGCAAAGCCAAAGGACCCAGGTTCAATTCCCCAGTACCCACATAAGCCAGATGAACAAGGGAGCACATGCATCTGGAGTTTGTTTGCAGTGGCTAGAGGCCCTGGAGCACCCAATCTCTCTCTATCCCCTCTCTCTGATTGCAAATAATAAAATAAAATAAAAATGTCCCACCCTGGTGCAAGATGTTGATGATGGAGAAGATTGTGCATGGGTGAGGACATGAGTTTTAAGGCAGCTCTGCTTTCTACTGAATTTTCCTGTGACCCAGTATTCTAAAAAAAATGAAGTTAGTCTAAACAAAAAGAACACAATAGTCAAGATGATCTCAATGACTGTGGGAATGATACTCATCACCAACAGCCACCCTCAACAGGAATAGAAGAATATGATTCATGACTTGCTGTCCAAACCTGAGCACAGGAAGGAAAAAAAAAAAAAAACAGGGTGTCCTCAGAGCAAGAAGAGCAGTGGCATCCTAGTAGGATCCCAGCTCTAAATCTCTGCCTCTTCCACATCCGGACAATCATGGGTGATTTATTCTCTTTTAGTTTTATGATCTGAGGCTTCCCACATTGCTAATACATTACTCATTTTAGTTATATAGACAGCAGGGTCAAGCAAGCGACCTTTTGGAGCTCAGAAGTGACTGATGGCCATATAGAACAGGCTTCACACACAGGGGTCATCTTGCTCTCGAGTAAATTTATGACTTTGAAAATGTTCATTTCCACCTCACTTCTTCCCTCTACCACCTCCCTGTGCCCCCACCACAGGGTTGAGGAAATTATATTACCTACTAATTGAGTATACTGCTCCTACAACTCAGTTATGACTCAGAGGGATTTGGCTGTGTCTGCTCTTCTGGCTTACCCATCTCATAAACATTCAGAGTGACAAACTTTTTCTTTGGCTTGGGGTCATAAAGAGGGGGAAAATCTCTTATTTTTTTCCAACTTAAGACTTCAGTGAAATATTTTCCATCATCCTCAGCAAGACATAATACTTCATGTCATGAATAAGTTAATGAGAAAAATATGGATGCACCCAGTCTCTAGGGGACCTACTAGGCATTTGGAATCTCCGAGGACCACTTATTCTGTCAGTTATTTGGGCACTCTGAGAAGACTCTGGTTTGATCTTTTCCTGAGATAAGCATGAACTTGTCTTTCTCTTCAGTGGTGTGCTGTTGTATTTACCTTGCACTTGGACAGTCCTCCCCACTGAACCACTCTGAGAATTGCCCGAGGAACTGTCAAGTGTGGGTGAATGACTCACAGCAAGCATCACCAAGTGCCAACTACCAATTACATCAAGGCAGCCATTTTCATATTTTATTTCATCTCTGGGTCAAAAATGTGCTTACCTAAAGAAAGGCATCCAGATGCTCAGCTAGGCATTCAGCTAATTCTCTACCATCTGGCCACAACCTGCCTTGGCAATCTTATTTTCCACAAACCCTTTCCAGCTCTAAGCAAACAGTACTATGCTCATTTACTGAACCCTCTTCCTACTTAAAATACTCTTTTCAACCAATTGAAACCTTTTCACTTTAGAGTGGATGAGTGGAGACCACAGGGTAACACTTTAGTATCTTTCACACCAATATTCGATAAATATCTACTCAATGTTTTTTAGAATGTGTGCTGGGGGGAATTTTAGTTTTCCTATTATAATATAAAGAAACATATCCACTTTTTAATTCATATCCAAGGGCTCAACAGAGTCACTGTTCTAAAAATTTCAGCAAAACATTTCTGTTTTTTAAGCAGTGTTTGTTCTCCCTTTGGTTTTCGTTTATAATTTTTCAAGTATCATAAATTTTTGGAAGTGTATTATGTATTTGGAGGTTTATGATGAAGCTGAAAATGGAGCATCTTAAGCTATCTTTCCTGGTAGACATTCTTCACCAAACATTATTTAGGTTCAGAAGTTCATTTAATTGTAACTAGCCTCAGTTAAGTAGTAAGGGCTGTGGTGATTGTACTTCTATTTCCGTCACAGAATATTCAATGCAAAATAAATGAGTAGAATACATATACATGCATATGAACATACATGCATATGTACACCCAATGCATTATATATATAATCTGTATATGACCACACATATCTTCAGATTTCCCTCTATGCATTCATTCAACCCACCAAAGATTAAAAATATTCATTAAAACATTTGGGGTAAGGAGCTGGGTGTGGTGGTGCACGTCTTTAATCCCAGCACTTGGGAGGCAGAGGTAGGAGGATCTCCCTGAGTTCGAGGCCACCCTGAGACTACAGAGTGAATTCCAGGTCAGCCTGAGATAGAGTGAGACCCTACCTTGAAAAAATAATTGGGGTAAGGATGTAATTCTTTGATCTGCAGAACTGAAAAGAAAAAACTGTTGTTACTTATACATACTATGTAGTGAAGGTTACTATAATTTCATCTTTACCAAGCATATACAAATCTTATTTTGTCATTATTCCTTTACAATGAATTATAACCATCACTTACATTGTATTTGCATTGTGTTAGGTATTATAAGTAGTCTAAAGATGATTTAAAGCATATAGGAGAAACACAACATATACTAGTGATGGTGAAGGGGAAAAGAGAACTCATTCTCTACTGTAGGAGTGCAAACTGGTACACTCATTATGGAAGTATCTCAAAAAATTAGGAATAGAACTTCCATATGACCTAGCTATAACTTCCTGGGCCTATACCCTAAGGACTACATTTTCTACTACAGAGACACTTTCACATCTATATTTATTGATACTTGAGTTACAATAGCTAAGAAATGGAATCAGACAAGAAGCCCACTGACAGATAAGTGGATAATGAAAATCTGGTACATATAGACAATGAAATTCTATTCAGCAATACAGAAAAATGAAAATTATGACATTTTCAGGAAAATGGATGGACCTGGAAGGAATTATATTAAGTCAAGTGACCCAAACTAAGAAAAACCAAAACCTCATGTTCTCTCTGATATGTAAGTCTTAGCTTATAATATCTATAAGTATGTATATATGTATGTATGTGTGTATGTACATATATACATACATATGTACATATAGGGAGATGAATGGGGATAAAACATATAAAGATAGAATGGTAATCAAAAGCAAGTACAAAGAGATGGGCATGGAGGGAGAGAGGGAAGGATAAAAGGACACATGTCATGTAAACAATGTGGGAGGTTATTAGGCAGAAAGAGGAGAGCTGAGGATAGAAGGGGGGATAAAAATCAACTAAAACAAATTGTATTTGAAAAGGATCAAATGACTAATATCTAAATCTACATATAAAAATTTTTAAAAATAAAATGAATGGGAATATATGCATAGTTCTATGCCACTGTTAAACCTCCCCATAAGGGACTTCCTCATCAGTAGATTATGGTGTTTGAGTAGGGAATCCCAGAACAAATCTCCTGTGTATACCAAGGGATGATTAGATTACCTACTATACCTACTATAATAAATACATATTAGGGCTTTGTCTAATTAAATGGGAATAGAATCAATGTACATTTCACCTATATATTCAGACTGTTCATGGGCAAGCAAAATAAGGAACACCATGCTTCTTTTCACTCTAGGCTCCTTGTTTGACCTTTGTAATGGAGAATCATTTGTTGAAGTTTGGCTCTGCTAGATAGATATTATTCTAGATCTCAATATCTTTTGACATGCTCACCATTATTCTTTTCATTATATTTTAAAAATTATATATATATATATATATATATATATATATATATATATGATTCTAGTATGTTCCCCATCTAGAACTTTCCTACTCAAAATGTGAGCTACACACAGACAGTGGCATTAGTATCACCTAGGAAGTTGTTGGATGTACACAATCTTGTGTCTTACCTCAGAACTCCTGACTCAGAAATGATTTGTATGTTCATTAAAGTTTAAGAAGCTGTGGACTGGGACACCGTGCAGTCTGGTGTTCTTTCTGTTGCTTCACATGTGTCACTGGGATTCTACAGAGTAGACATCAGGTTTCCTGCTTCTTTTGTCTCCTGAACAACATTGATCTGGACACAAGTAGTGTCAGAGGCACTTCTGTTGCAAGAGTTGTCCATTTTATTTTTTTTTCAGTTGAATTCATTTCAGTTTTTAAATACAAGAAGAGAAAATATTCCTTTTACAGTATTCCATGTGGCTCAACCTTTACAAGTTGAGTTTTGACTTTCTCACCTGTCAGGAAGTAACAGCTACTTTTTCCTTCAAGGCCTCTGATTTCTATAATTTTTAAATTGCACTCTAAATGCTGTTTTAAATTTGACCTCAAGCACAATTCATGAAGACAACTTTGATAATACTAGTTTCCCTTAGAGCAAAAATACTCCCAATGGAAATCCAGAAAGTATGCTATTGAGTAAATTCTTCTCAATTTACTGTAAAAAATGTATTTATAAAAGCAAAGTATGACAGAACATAGAAGTGCCGACTATTATGAAATCTAATGAAGATGAAAAACTAAACAAAGCCTTTCAAATATTTTCTTAATAACAAAGCCAACAAATCTCAACTTCCTTGGTGAATCTACTTAAAATATGTTGCAAATGTAGTTGTGCAAAGAACCAAATTTTTATTCACCTTCAGAAATCTGGGCTTTTAAGACAAGGCTTCAGTTATACTTTTCTTAATATATAATGTTTATTTATTTATATTATTTTGATTAAGCTCTTATAGCATCATGGGATAGTTTTTTCTCAAGGATCTAGACAGGACAGAAAGTTGTATAAACCTCTTTGGATAATGTGTGGAGGAGTTAGGAGCTGCTATCAGGAATTCATTCTGGGGAGGGTCAGAGCTGAAAAGTGTGTGGCTATCTGAAATTTGCTAGTCATCAAATAACTGCTCTCTGGACCTGCCCTCCAAGATCTTGCTAAAAGTTCCTTGATGAGAAGAATAAATTTTGAACAACTACAATGATTTTAGATAAGTTTAACTTAAATACAAGCTGACTGAAACCTATGACTATTTGAGAAGAAAATATTTCCCTTCTTTGTCAGTAAAACAAGATGAAGGCTTGACCTTAATGGTGGTGCTGAACCTAAGTGGGAAGGTAAATTTGGGCCTTGGAGTAAGAATAAAGCCCGAAAATGAAGAGTTCTATAAGCCACTTATGGAAGGAGGGGCTATCTGGGCCATGCATCCCTAATGGTGAGCTCATTTTGAGCTTTCAATGTTCCAGTTACCTGAAATTTTGACTTCCTAAGGGCTGATAAGAAATATCAACAAAGGATAATGAACTCATTCATTCAGGAGAACAGACATTCATTCATCAATAAAAAAAAAATTTGAAAAAAAAATCAAGCATTTGTTCACAAGCCCTCTACTATGGGACAGGTATTGTATTAGGCTCTAGGGACAGAGAGGAGCTTTCAGTCTATAGTCAGGCTTGGTGATGTAGGCCTGGAATCCAAGCTACTATGAAAATTAATGCAGGAGGATCAGAAGTTCAAGGCTAGCCTGGACAACTCAGTGAAAGCCTGTGTTAAAATAAAAAAGTAAAAGAAGGCTGAAAGTGTACCTCAGTGACACAGAGACCTAGGTTCAATATGTAGTACTACAAAAAAAGTAAAGGAAAGAAGGAAGGAAAGAAAAGGAAAGGAAGAGGAAAGACAACAATAAAACTCCTAATTTAGTTGGAGAGCTCAGAAAATAGATATCCAGAAGGTAGCATAACAAATGCTAGTGGAAAGGCATATCCAAGAGTAATATTGTGACGCTCTACGAATGGGATTTATTATCTTTGAGCACCACTAGGTGATTATTGGTCTTGATTCTTCCCCACATGTTGACTTTAGACAATCATGAGACACGTCTTGCCAGTGAGATGTTCACAAATATAACGCTAATTCACAAATTTCGCTGCACAGCTGGACTTGCGCTCATACTTCAGATATCACTATGAAAAGACTATGCTTTGATTAGTCAGGTCCCAGGGGAAAAAAAAGAGACAGAGTTGGAGCTCTTTTAAGCTGGCTGGATTTGTAGCTTGATGTGAAACTAAGCTCTTCAAACTGACCCCAGACATCCTCCATTCTCTACAACCTAATAGACATGTGATCAAGTCCATAAGAGGAAGAACTGAGCATGTGCAATTACTAAGGATTCACTCTTTAAGACAATTCTCAAGTTTCTAAATGTGAAAACAATAAAAACAAAATACTGGCTAGGAGTTTGACTGATTAATAATAGTACTGGCTGATGCTAGCTTTCTGTGACTGAGACAAAGTATCTGACATAAATAACTTATGAAGAGGAAAGATTTATTTTGGCTGGTGGTATCAGGGGTTTCCTTTCATAGATCCTTGGCTCTGCTGCTTTGCACCTGTGGCAGCACCGTACTTCATAGTGGGAGTGTGTGGTGGAGGAAGTCTATTCACCCATTAACAGATAGAGCAAGGGAGGAAGAGATCTGCATCCCATGAACCCCTTTACAGGCATACCCCCAGTGAGTTCATCTTCCCACTAGGATCTACCCACTAAATATTCCTCCACACCTGGGCCTTTGAGTTGCATTTAAATCTCTAGCTCCTCCTTTCAAGTGTTTCTAATGGGCTGGCTAATTCTGGTGCCAAAATTTTGCAATTTCCCATTTAAGCCTTCATAACAACTCTTCAATACAAACTACTATCAGGAGGGATCAGAGAATTTTGGATAATGGGAGTAACAAAAAATATAAGGGCACATATTTGAAACTGCCTCTTTCCCTCTGTTTCTTGTTGCTGTGACCAAATAATTGGCTAGGAGAAACTTAAGGAAGCAAAAGAGTCTTTTCAGTTTAAAGTTTCTAGGGAATACCTTCCATCATGGTGGGGAAGACATGGTGGCAGGAGTAGAAGGCTGTGCTGGTCATAATCAGGAAGCAGGGCATTAACTCCTAGGAAGGCTATAAAACCTCAAGGCCAGGGCTGGAGAGATGGCTTACTGGTTAAAGCACTTGCCTGTGAAGCCTAAGGACCTAGGTTTTACTCTTCAGATCCCACATAAACCAGATGCACAAATGTGTGGCAAGTGCAAGGTTGTACATGCCCACTAGGTGGAGTTTGATTGCAGTGGCTGAGGGCCTGGTGCGCCAATTCTATCTCTCTGTCTCTCTTTCTCACTTTCTCTAAAAATAAAATTAAAAACAAAACAACTCTTAAGGCCTAATCCCAGTGATCCACCCTCATCCCAAATAGCACCACCAGCTAGGGTCCAAGTGTTCAAACACATGAGCTTATGAAGGATGTTTCACATTCAAACCACAATATTGAGAAAAATCCTCAACTCTTACCTACTTGGCTACAAAGAGATGATGACTAATACCCAAGTACCTTCTGAGATAATTACAGCTATTATTGTACTCCTTAGTGTGCTCACTTTCTCAGCTGCATAGTCTTAATCATCCTGCTTATTCAACATATTGTTATTGTGCCCATAACACACAGCTAGGGAGTGTGGAAATCAGACAGATGAGGCTTATAGTCCCATTCCCCCAACCTATCCCTGTTGTCCCAGCTCATTTGTCTGTTGAAATAGATTCTACTAACCATGCTACTTGACAGCCTCATTACCTCTCTGCCCCATATTTGAACAGGTCTGTGCCTGTATCAGGCTTTTCATTGCTGAGACAAAAATACCTGAGCGGGGGGGAAACAATTTAAATGAAGAAGGATTTTATTTTGGCTCACAGTTTCAATCCATCATGGCAAAGAAATCATGGCAGAACAGATCAGTTTACCACATGGTGACTAGGAACCAGAAAGAAGGTGAAGGCCAGGACAAAATACAATTTGTAGTCAACCTACTTCAATTTAGAGATTTGCTCTGGCATACCCACCCTGACAGAGGCACATTTGCTGGCTCCAAGGGTTTTGCTTCCAGTGCCCTCTTCAGCCTTGCTTAGCTTTCTCTTTTATAAGGCGCTCCCAGCATATCTTGGGAGGGGGTAGACATTTTGTGACAATGGGAAGAACACAGATCATCTTACCGTAAGTCCTTTGAGAACAGTGTTATTGGGTGGGCCTTATTGGTAACTGGCCCCTTGGTACCTATGTGGGAGAAGTTTCTTTTACCAGCCATTTGAATGAAATGCATAGTACCTTGGTGTCCCAAAACCCACATCCAGGGAACTCACTGGGCTCCACCAAAATTCCATTTGACATGCAAGAAATTTGTACATGGAAGTGTTCTCACAGGAATTCGTCTAATGTGCTTTCTAGACAAAATCACCCTATAGTAGCTGAATTGTAAGGCCTTTGTCATGGTGTCCTTTTTGGAAATGGCAATCTGCCTCTGATTCACAAGATTTCCCAGAACTTGTACATGAGCGTGGGCTTTCTCAGAGTTCTTATGAGGCAGGGCTCCCAGGCATATTAACAGAAAAATGTGACTGGAGCCACAGACTGCTGAATCTAGCTCTTTTCATGGGGAATAATTTAATATTCAAATAATCAGTAATTAAAGAGCAGCTCTTCCTCTTGCTCTTCACCCCTTCCTCCCTGACCCATCTGCTGCTAGAGGCAGGCTAGGAACTATGAATTCTGCAATTGTGAGGTGAAGTGGCTGACCTCATGGTCAGTGCAGTTAAGCCAGACAGCAGAGAAGAAAGTACGGTACAACTCCTTGGGTCATAATACCTCATAAATCAAGTCAATTTTTCCCATAGTCAAATGTTCATGCTAAACTCTTGTTTCCAGTTAGATTTACAAGTGACTTCTTCACATAAGATACATGCAGTGATGGACTAATTGGCCCAGGATACAAAGAAACACAGAGCACTTAGGAACCAAAATATAAGGAACCTGTTGACCCTAGTCAGGCTCTCTTCTCTAACAAGTTAGTTATTTTGATTCCCATTTGGGGAAAGCCCAGGTCACTAATAGCTTTTCAGTGTCCTAATGAAATCAAGGGAAAGAGAAGGCACCAAAGTTGTTGGAGCTATCTTCCATGGGATTGTTCTTCTTGGAAAGGGATTTTGGCTTGCTCAATAAGACTTATCCTGGCCTTCATGGAATAGGTTGTGCCAATAAGAGCAGAGTTGATTATAAGACACAATAAGAACACAGAGAGGTATGCCTTACAGACAGGAACTCTGAAGTACTTGTGTGGAAATCTTTCAGGCTAGCCAACCTTTTGTTCCTTGAGGAAAGTCCAAGTTTTGCTTGCCACAGTGCTATAGAGGGCACCAGGGAAAAAATTCCCAGCTACCTGCAAGTCAGTCAGTCCTAATTTTCCTTCTACTCACAGTTCTTGGGAACTCGTGAAGCCAATAAGATGTAAAATGCTTTTGGAGGGAAGGTATAAATAATAGCTATACTTTGGAAATAGTGTGGGTTCAGTTGCAGATGAACTCAATAAAGCAAATTTCAGAAATCATGATGTTTGTGGGGTTTTTTTTTGGTTTCTCAGTGCATATGAATGTTTATATTATACTATAATTTATTGAGTTTTCAGTAGTATTAGGTCTAAAAAATAAAACAATATGCTAGTTGGCTGTGATGGCACATACCTGTAATCCCAACTATTTTTTGGGAGGCTCAAAAAAAAAAAATGGCAAGTCTGATATCCTCCTGGGTAAATTAGAAAGATGTTATTTCATACTAAAATAACAAGGGGTCTGGGATGTTCCTCAGACCCCTCAAAATTCCTGCTGACTATAACTATCTGAAAATGGCACTAAAAGAGCTCTATTCAATTTGTAAAATGGTAATATCTGCAAACAGAACACAATAAAGTTTGCCTATAATTTGGAGAGAATAGATGCTTTTCTTTTTGAGCACTGCATATATTTAATGCAATCACCAAAAAGTGGGGAATCTTTTTTTTTTTTTTTTTTGGTATTTCAAGGCAGGGTCTCACTCTAGCCCAGGCTGACCTGGAATTAACTATGTAGTCTCAGGGTGGCCTTGAACTCACAGCGATCCTCCCACCTCTGCCTCCCGAGGGCTGGGATTAAAGGCGTGCACCACCATGCCCGGCTCAGGGGGGGGGAATCTTTTTTAAAAGCAAGAAAGAAGGAAGTTGAGAGGCATTTCATGATTTTAAGTAGTTGTTCATTTGTTGTGATTCTAGAGATCAAATCCAGTGCCTAACACATGCTAGATAAATGATTTACAACTGAGCTACATTCCCAGCCACTACATTAGATGCATTTAGTGATACATCAATAATTGCTCAGGCTTTTATTATCCCACATATTACAGTATTTTCTCCTCTTTCTCTTCTCCCTCCTCTTTCTCTTCTCCCTCCTCTTTCTCTTTCTACTCCTCCTCATTCTCCTTATGCCTATTTCTCCCCCTCCAATTTTCTCCTCTCTCTCTTTCTCTTCTTAATATGTCGTCATGTAGCTAACACTGGCTTTGAATTCCTTTGCCCCCCTAAGTGCTAGCATTACAGATGTGTGCCACTATGCCCAGCAACAGCATCCTATATTTTTCACTGAAAGCCTAAGTATGAAAAGCCTTGTTTATCCCCAACTGTGAAGTAATAATGCATTGTAGAATTGTGGCAGATTCCAGACTTGTGACAAGACCACCATCATTCATATGGTTGTGCATTTTGCTAAATGCTTTCATACAGGGAGACATTCTAATTTAATAACTTATGACTCCAGATTTACTACTTTCTAGTCAGTCAGGTAACTACCTTTGAAAATTTTTCAAAGAGTAGGATTTGAAGCTCTTTGGATATGTTTCTAGTATGTGTTTCACAACATGGTTAAATATGACTTTAAAAGTAAGGACAATTCTGAAACAAGGTGCTTTGACACCGTGTGACAAAATAGATCCTTTCCCTCCCTTCATTATAATTGCAAAATTTTTATTAACAGAAAATGAGTTTAAAATAAGCCGCAGACATGCTTGAAGTGATTGCAACTACAAAACTAAGGTCTATAGCTCAAAGGATTATGCACCAAGAGTTGTGACATTACCACCAATCTGTCCGCCTTGGGGATGAATCATGGGAAGGTAGTATAGCTGTCTAGGTATCCAGCTATTTTGGTCCCTAGATGATGGGGGCACTTCCTCCTGATTCCCTTTTATGCCATGGATAAACCCTAGCATTGTCCACAATACTCTAGGACTAGCTCTGTCTGGGCTTCTTTCATAATCAGAGAAACTTGCTTTAAGCTCTACTTAAAACTAGGAAGCACCGGGTGTGGTGGTGCACGGCTTTAATCCCAGCACTTGGGAGGCAGAGGTAGGAGGATCGCTGAGAGTTCGAGGCCACCCTGAGACTGCATAGTTAATTCCAGGTCAGCCTGGGCCAGAGTGAGACCCTACCTCGAAAAACAAAAAAAAAAAAAAAAAAAAAAAAAAAAAAACAAACTAGGAAGCTATTCTATTGGAGTGTATGTATCATTTGTTGATATTATGGGTTTTTTTTTAATACTAGGGATGAACCCAGACCTTGTAATTGCCAGGCACGTGTTCTACCACTGAGCCACACCCCAAATCCTTTTCTGGGTGATTTATGCACTAGAAATATACTCATGTAACCCTTATTGAAATTAATCACTTGAAACATCCTCTTGTTTGCAAGAGTAGGGAATATACAAAGGAAGAAAATCTGGATGAGCCCATCTGTTTCCCTTCATATCAAACTTGTGCATAGCTACTCCAGGACAAGGTCTATCAGGCTTGTAACATTTACTGAGCCCACATGACTCCAAATGGGCTGAACATTTTCCAGAGACATACAATAGAAAGAACGATATGCTTCATTGAGAAGATTAACAGCTCTGTTTATGCAGCATTTCGTGAGAAAGGAGTGTATTTTCTTTCTTGCATCATGGTAAATTACCATCACATCACAGAAAATAAGCAAATGTTAATGAAGTTGGGCATAGAATTCTTGCCTTGTTGTTACATAATCTAGAAAATGTGAAACCCTGGAATATAAAGATGTTCCAGGCAAGTCAAAGACATTTTATAGACTCCCTTTGGGAGCTCTGTATGCGCCCTCAAACATCAGAGTGAAGACTGTTTTATTAGATCCAGGGTCTATGCTTATGGGCCCGGAGCTGTTTGGCTGCCTCACTGATCCATATCGCCACATTCACTTCTCCCAGACTGGAATGTGTCTGTCTATAAGCCAAAATGTGCCCACAACTTCTCACTAACTGGAGAAGGGGCTCTTCTCTGAAGACAGACAGACAGACAGACAGACAGACAGACACACACACACACACACACACACACACACACACTCTTCAACTGAGAAAGCAAGCATTCAGAAATCATTTTGCTGAGCTAAAGTTGAATTGCTTTCCTCTTTGTTTTTATAATAAGCCTCCAGAAAGTTAATCTTTCTTACTCCTCTCTCTGGAAGAGCCCCACTTGAGCTTTTCCCCACTGTCCAAGGTCAGACGCTTCCCATTCTCAGTAGTGCAAGCCCAGTGCCAAAAGCTGCTCATTCTCTTTAGCTGCATCTTGCCAACCTGATAGTGCCTCCCAGGGCAGCTTATGGAAGCCATAGCCCTCTTGAAATACACTGTGCTTCTCAGAACCAAGGGGCAAAGATTGGGCACCCAGGGGACACACACTTGGCTCTTCTTCTTGGCTTAGCTATCTCATCCTGGGATCTTCCTGGGCAGGCCATTTAAATCTTCTGCTTTTCATTCCCTCCACTGTCATAAAATGATAACCATTAGAGTTATGTGGGAGAGAAGTCTTTTGTGATCTTGAGATGAAATCAATCATTGTAAGTGCAAAGCCATATAAAGTCAAGAAGTCAATGACTTTATACGCAGTGAATAACAGTCTCAGTTAAAATACCCCCAAGGAAAGAAAACATGGATTGAGCTATGTCATTATGGGGACTTTCTCATCCTCTTCCCAGTTCAAAACACACAACTGTCATTGTGGTTATCAGAATACTTTCTTCTGCCCAGGTATCTTGTTTCTGTGGAAAACAGTGTAGTGATTTCTCAAAAAAAAATAAAATAAAATTAGAGATAGAGTTTTTGTATGATCTAGCAATTCCATGTCTAGGTATATAATCAAAAGAAATTAAAACAGGGCCCTAGATTCATGTCTTTCTATACACTCATGTTCATAAAAGCATTATACACAGTAGCCTAAATGTGGAAGCAACCCATATATCTGTCAATAGATGAAGGGATAAGCAAAATGTGGTAAATACATACAATACACTATTACCCAGCCTTAAAAAGGAAGAAGAATTTGACCCATTCCTTATCATGCATGAACCTTGAAGACAATGCTAAGTGAAATCATCTAGTCATAAAGGGATAATGATGCAGTTTTTTTTAATGACAAGGTTTTACAATATTTATTTGCTTGTTTGTGAGGAGAGAGAGAGAGCGCACGAGTGAGCCAGTGCATCCTGCCACTGCAAACGCACGTACCACTTTGTGCATCTGGCTTTATGTAGGCATTGGGAAATTGAACCCAGGCTATCGGGCTTTGAAAGCAAGTTCCTTAACCACTAAGCACCCCCTCACAAGGTTTTTAAGGGTAGTCAGGCTCAGAAGCTGAAAGTAGAATGGTGTTTGTGGGAGGAGTGGTGGATTAGGCAGTCGTTTATTGAGAATAGAGTTTCAGTTTTGCAAAGCTAAAGGGGTTCTGGAAATTGGTTACCTAATGATGTGGAAGTATGTAATTTCACTGAATTATACACTTAAGATAGCTAACATTGTAAAATTTGCATCACATGTAATTCACCAAAATGGAGTTTTCTGTAATTTTTAAAGGGGTAGAAAGATTGCTCAGTGGTTAAAGGTGCTTGCTTTCAAAGCCTGCTGGCCCAAGTTCAATTTTCGAGTATAAAGCTAGATGTACAACATGGCACATGTATCTGGAATTTGTTCACAGTGGCATTCACACTAGTACACCCATACTCTGACTCTTTCCCCCCCCTCTCTCCCACCCCTTCTATCTCTGATGCTTTCAAGTAAATAAATTAATAAAATATTTTTAAAAAATTAAAAAAAAACAGTATGTGGAAATTGATGGTACTGGAGGAGCTCTGGGATCTTACAGGTCACAGTGCATATTGAGCAGATGTGCTCTACGCAAAAGTACAGTGCAAAACTTTGTTCTTTCTCTGCTTTCAGAGCAACAGCCTGAAAGTTAAAGACAGTTTTGGCTGACTCCAGAGAATTTGTACCTTGGCCACGAAAGGTGTTTTTGACAAGGCAGGCATCCCAATTTCATCTCTGAAATTCCTCAACACCCTTACATACCATTCTCTGTGGAAACACAGTACTTACTTTTCCTTATGGTGAAGAAAAAAGGCAAGTCCTCCCTCTCAGGGATTGACAATTGCTTCTGCTTACTTGCTTACCAATTGCTTCTGCTTACTTGCTTACCAATTGCCCGAAGATTCTAGGCCCTGCTGGAAGCATCTACAGTTCTAGGAAGGTTTTTTTTGTTTTTTGTTTTTTGTTTTTTTTTTTTTTTTTTTCACAACTTCACAAGGGGAAGGTACCCGAACAGATGGCTCCTGACTCACATGGTTGATGCAATGAACTCCTGATTTTCCTTTTGAAAGGTGAGATGAAAGTTATCACATGATGAGATTTTTGAAAAATCTCAGAAAAAAGCTGAAAGTAGTATTTTTATTGCTTTTTTTCACAATTTCCTTTTTTCCTCTCAAAGAGAACCAGTTACAGAGTTAGTCAGTCCTCAAAAAGACGTGAAAAAATATATTAACTTCCAGGAACCAATGGATTCCCAACTAGTCTGAACTCTGGAAGTGGGTAGAGGTGAAACTGGATAGTTCTAATTTCTTCCATCATCATCTTTCTGGGCCTGGGAGGCAGATGACTGTTCTACCTAAACACCAAATAAAACATTTCCCATGGTTCTTTTAATCCTAATGAAGGCAGACTAAAACTTTTGGAAAAGCTTTGTATTATTATAAAGAAACAACAAAAGGAAATAAACACAGATAGTGGAACAAGGTTCACAATAGTTTTTTGACCCTGAGTTGGGCAGCATGTTTCCTGAGCTTTTAACACATATGCCTTTTCATGTATTTGTTGTGATATGTATCCTTAAGCCCATGTTGGCAAGCTATTCCCTGGACCTTTTATTTCTGTGATTCTGCTTAATCACAAAGCCTGCCACCTAGGATCTTAATTAACTTAAGGCACATTGAACTTGATGAAGATATCTTCTCAGGACCATGAACCTCCGCAGGTTCTTCTCTCAAGGAGCAGACAGCAGCCTGAATTTGAGCTTCTACTTCCTCTCTCAGCCATGAACTCTTAGCAGTGAATGGCCTGCACAATTGCATTTAACAGCTTTGCTCAGCAGCCAGAGTTTTTCTAGATAATGAACTTTCTAAACCATATTTCACATACCTGGTTCTTCTACCTATCTAAGACGTTCTACTTGAAAAGTCTTTCTTCTGATCTAAAGAAAAAACTTCTTTCCCAAGCAGCTACCATTAACAATGGCACCCCAGGATTTCATAGCATCTAAAGACTCTTTTTCTAGCCTACTAATATGTCTTTATTTAATATACTATGCCACTTATAGAATAACTACTTATTTGGAGTCACAGGTGCTATTCCAGCATTAGAAATTTTCAAAAATAAGTATAAAGTAGACTGGATAGGAAATACTTGAACTCAGTTTGGACTTTAAAACAAAAGTTCCTCGTCCACCAACCTGGTTGTTCAGTGAAGTGGCATTTATTTGACTTAGTATAGAGTCACTGTATTGATTGCCAGTCAAGTCTGCAAAAGTTTTGAAATGTGTGTGTTATTTTGAGCAATATAGATAAGCTTTGTGTCTAGTATTAACATGCTGAATTTTACTAAAAGACGCATCCTGCGATGCCCTGTTATATTTTCTCTCCACGTGTTTCAAATAGACCATCTTCAAAAGCAAATGGTTCTTTACTTGTGTGTGGAAAAACTCAGAAAAGCTGTACCCCAAGTAGGTATTGATTACTGTGTCGGTAGTGTTGAGCTATTCTCTCCTTGCCCAGACTCCTCTAGAGTTAAAAAGGATGCCAAGTGACAAATGAAGTCCATAATGTAAGATACTTGATCAATAAAATAGTTAAAGAGTTCTACATTTACAAGTAGGCTGAGCTGGAAATGATTCTTTGGGCTGCTATATTAGCTTTTTCATCAATATCAGAAGTACCTGAGAAAAATAAATGTTAAGTATGAAAGATTTATTTGATTTTATTTCTTTTCTTTGAGGCAAGCCCAGCAGACTGGCCTTTTTTCAATTTTAAAATTTTTTTAATTTATTTGAGAGAGAGAGAGGAGGGAGAAAGAGGCAGAGAAAGAGAGAGAGAGAGAGAGAGAGATAATGGGTGCTCCAGGGCCTTCAGCCACTGCAAATGAAATCCAGATGCATGTGCCACCTTGTGCATATGGCTTACATGGGTCCTTGGGAGTCAAACCTGGGTCCTTTGGCTTTGCAGGCAAGCACCTTAACCACTAAGCCATTCCTTCAGCCCCAGACTGAACTTTTTATGCAAGAGAGAAAGTGTGAATGAGAAAGAGAGAGAGAGAGAGAATTGGCAGGCCAAGGCCTCCAGCCATTGCAATTTAAATCCAGATGCTTGTGCCATCTTGTGCCCATGTGCGGTCTTATGTGCTTGTGTCACTTTGTGTATCTGGCTTATGTGGTGGGACCTGGAGAGTCAAACATGGGTCCTTAGGCTTTGTAGGCTAGAACCTCAACTGCTAAGCCATCTCTCCATGGAAGATTTATTTTGACTTATGGTTTTAGAGATTTCAGCCCGTAATTGGCTGGCTGCATTGCTTTAGGCATAAGACTGAATTAAACACCATAGAGGCAGGAGCATGTGGCAGAGGCTGCTTACCTCATGGTGGCCAGAAAATGGAGAACAGGCAGGGAACAAGGTATATCTTCCAAGGGCACACCCTTATTGATCTCCTTTTTCCAACTAGGCTTTACTTGTCACTTTTTACCACTTCTCAATAATACAATCTATTACAGTCAGCTCTATCCTGCTGCAATAAACATCCAAGCAGACAGAGCTTATGGGAGGGAAAGGTTTATTTCAGGCTTTCAGAGCCTAGGGGAAGTTCCATCAATGGCGGAATCAGCTGTCTTCCTTTCACTTATCCAAGAAGAGAGAAAGAACTGCAGAAAGTAAAGACCAATATCAGAAAGCACAAACCACAGAGCTCAAACTGCTATGATCACACAGTAGTAGGGCTGGACTAAAGATCATCTCCCAAACACACCTTAGGGCTGGACTCTAGGACCCACTATAGTGACAACCCCCTTGTAGCTGGGATCTGCCTGCTAGGGCCTCAAGTAGGAAGTTTTAATCAAAAATGATTGAGGACTGGAGAGATGGTTTAGCAGTTAAGATGCATGCCTGTGAAGCCTAAAGACCCCGGTTCGATTCTCCAGGTCCCACATAAGCCAGATGCACATGGTGGTGCATGCATCTGGAGTTCGTTTGCAATGGCTAGAGGCCCTGGCGTGCCCATTGTCACTCTCTCTCTCTTTCCCTCTCTCTATCTCTAATAAATAAGTAAAAATAAAAAAATTAAAAGCTGCTTCATTGTTTAAAAACAAATGATTGAGGGGGCGGGAGAGATGGCTTAGCTGTTATGGCACTTGCCTGCAAAGCCAAAGGATCCCGGTTCGATTCTCCAGGACCTACATAAGCCAGATGCACAAGGGGGTGCAAGCATCTGGAGTTCGTTTGCAATGGTTGGAAGCCCTGGCGTACCTATTCTTTCCCTCTCCCTCTGCCTCTTTCCCTCTCTCAAGTAAATAAATAAATAAAAAGAAATTATTTAAAAAAAACAAATGATTGAGTCTATGGGGCCCTACATTCATACTATCACATTCAAACTACCACACCATCATGTTATAAATTCATCAAGTGATTAATTCATTGATTAGGTCAGAGCCTTTAGGATACAAAA
Organism: Orientallactaga sibirica; assembly: GCA_036365145.1. Classification (NCBI taxonomy): domain Eukaryota; kingdom Metazoa; phylum Chordata; class Mammalia; order Rodentia; family Dipodidae; genus Orientallactaga; species Orientallactaga sibirica. The sequence continues at coordinate 7,983,705 of JAEOAD010000372.1, read as the reverse complement.
AGTCCATTAGCTGTCCATTAGCTGTCCATTAGCTGTATCAGTTCCTTCTATTGCTGGAAGAAGACACATAGAGGAAAAGGTTTATTTCAGGCTTAGTTTCAAGAGGAAGTTTTATCATGGTGGCAAAATTCATGGCAGCTGGCTCATAACAACATACATTTGCAGCAGAGAGAGAATAGCAAACACAAGCTAGTTCTGAACATGCAGTAGGGCTGGACTAATAATCCTCTAGGGCTGAATCTAGTGACATGCCTCCTCCAACAAGGCTCTACCTCCCAATGCTTCCGCCAGCTGGGGACCAAGTAGGCTAGTTAATCACAAACACTTAAGCCTATTGGAGACATTTTGCATTCAAACCATCACAAAGCCTGCAAGGAACTTTTCATGTTCGAACCATAATAGGTAGTCAGGTTTCTAGGTTGTTCCACATCCCCCACCTCTATTCCCTATCCTAATAATATATATTTTAGTTGGAATTATATTGGAATATTGTAGTAGGGATATTATTAGCAAAAACAATATACATTTATTTGGAAACAAAGATTTTGCAAAGTAAATCATTAAGGAAAACATTTTAATTTACATATTTTGTTCTTAATGATTTAGAATACTGGGGCTGGGGGAAAAGCACACGTTAAAGCATTTTGAAAAGGTAAAGGGCGATTGGAGGTCTTCCAAGTTTGTTTAAAGGACTCTGGAGGTTAATTAGAATGATTTTCTGTTTTGCTTTTCTTCACCTTCTATCTCCCTCGGGTCAATGTGTAACTGCGGTGAAGAGGGTATTTGGAACTTACAAATGGGAGGTAGAGAAAAACAGGATGGGAAAGAAACCAAGATTATGTGAAGTCCCAGAAAGAGACAAGGTAAAGAGGAGGTGCAAGATGGTCAGGAGTGAAATATATTGAATATCCACAGAAATCTCTGACTCAAGAGTTCCCCCAACATCTCCTTCATTCACTGTGGTTATTAAGCAGAGCAGCTGCAGGGCTGGCAGGCAAAGGGGCAGGTAAGAAATAACTAACACATTGTTCATGTGTACATGGCATTCTTCAAATGAGGTATTTATGGATTGGGCAATCTTACAAATCAGTTGATAAAAATATGGTAAAGCACTTTATCAGCACTAGTGGACATTTGTTAAACTGTAATAGTTAAACACTCAAAAAAAACAATAGAAGATTCATTGTTTTCTATTCTTACAGCAAATCTGTGAGCTACATACTGATATCCCCTCTCTTGTGCAAAAAAGCAAATAAAATGACCTATAAACACAGTGATAAAATAAATTAACACATTTCAAACTGAAACAGTATTTTTGTTACATCAACTGCTTAGCTCTGTTTCTCAGTGAAGGCAGGTGAAGGATGATGATTCAAGACACATCAATGACTCTTCCTGTCCCTCCCTTCCTGCTTCAATCAATGCCTAGCACTTATTAGCCCTTGTTTTGTACTACACACTGTGGGAAACATAAGAGATAAAGTGGTGGCAAGGATCTTTACCTTTCCCTCTCCAAGTCTCTAGAATTGCCAACAGACTTAAAGCAGAACGTTGGTTTGGGCAGCATGTTAATCCTAATTTCTGTTGCCAATAACAGTATCACAGACTAGGTGAGTTGAAAAGAAAAGATCTCTATTTCGTCCATGTTTGTGGAAGTTCAAGCTTAAGGGGCCACATCTCTTCATGGCCTTCTTACTGGAAGTTCCAGGATGGCACAGGGCACTGCATGGTGAGAAACAGGTAATGCTCTTCTATGTATATGCACACATAAAGGTGTGTGTGTGTTCTGTAATTTCTCTATTCTCATAAAACCACCAGAATTAAATCAAGAAGTTCTACCCTGATTATCTTATTTAATCTAGGATCACTACCCAAATGCCCCACCCACAAACATCACAGTTGCATTAAGTTTTTACGCTCTTAATACCTTATGAGAGGGATTAAATTTCAACAATTGGTCCTTGGAAAATACACTGAGGCCACATCCAAGCGTTAGAAAACAGGAAAATTAGTTATAAGAATGAAACCTTACTAGTTTCAGATTAGGGGCTAAGGACACCTTAGACATTGACCTAAATGATGAGTAGTGTGGACATGGATGAAGTAAAATTGTTTGAAGCAGTGAAGTGGTCAGTGTCAGCAAATCCCCAAAGCCTGATCTGTCATTTGCTCTGGGGACCGAAACTGACCAGTTTCTTATCATTCAGAAATGTCTCCTATTGAATGGAGCCCTTGCTCTGTGTTGTGCTAAAGCCACTTTTCCATTTATTCCTAACCATGCATCCAATAAGGTGCTGTTGGCAGCTTGCAATTGGCCACAGTGGGAGGAGTATTTACACCTCAGAAATTGGCACCTGCCCTAGCTCAGGGTTTTTATTTCATGGAGAGCTGGCTGGACACTGATCTCAGAATCCACAGTACAACTACAGATCTTTGATGTGGCTTTAATTTCTTGTCTAGATCTGAGCCCATTTCTCCTGATCTTCTGCATTACCCTCAGGCAGGTGATCTTAAACTAAACATGGGATAGAATTAAACAACAAGGCTCTGCCCCCAGAGTTTCATTTCCTTGTCTTCTTTGATTGTAAATCCTGCCATCTTCACACATGACAATATTCTGTGAGTTTTCTCACATTGACAATTTTTAAAGTTCATGATATGTTAAAAAATAAACTGGCACTGTTTCCCTCAGATATTAATACTCATTAACACATACCTAGACTATCATAGCTTCATTTTCACACCTGTAATTTGATTTACATGAATAATGAAATATTTGCTTATATTTACTTCGGGTGATTTGAAGAAACTAGCATTTTGCTTTCAGAAAGCTGATTCCTCCTGTACAGATCTCAGCAATCTTCTCAAAATATTATCAGAGATGGGCCGGGGTTGTCACTTAATGGTAGAATTTGCTGAGCATGCTGGAGGTCCTAGGTTCCATACCTAGTACTTCAAATAGAATTATCAAAGAGCACAATACATTCAAAATTCGCCTTATTGTGGTGACCCAGTTTCCATAGCAAAGGTCATGGGAGGTGATCAAATGGGAAATAAATACACCAAAGGTCAACTAGATTTAGCATATGACACCTTGTCATTTTAAGTCATTTGACTACCCTTTTATCCTTATCTGCTTATTGATCTCACACAGATTCATGCTCTGAGCAGATTGTACCAATTCTTGTGTCTTATGCATGGTGTCTGTCAGTGACCCTAGAAGGAAAGGAAGACAAGACAGAGCAAGTTCTATGCACATGGTGGGTGGAGTAGGTTGGAACAGTTCTGGCCTCATCTGAGAAGTACAGGAGAAAATACAACTTAGCTCATAACATGATGAGGATTTATTTTTCACATTCAATGCAGATTAGCATCTTCAAATTTTATCCATATGCTTTTTCAGCAAAAGAGGTTTTTTGCTCTGAAATTCTTACCAAATGGTTTGGAGGACTTCATGAATACATGAACCATTTTTTATGTTAATTCTTTATTGTACAAGCACTGAAATCACTTCTCAAAACTAATAAAAATAAAGCAAAGTTATGCTCATCTAAGAGCCATCAAGGAATGACAAGAGGAAAGAGAAAAGAAACAAGATTCTACAAACACAATTAATCACATAGAAACTGTTCTGTGAGTCACAAGCCAATCTAGCCTAGGAGGGTATAAATTCTAAACTCATTTGCATTACCCAACTAATCTAGTAGAATAAGACTCCTTCTCCCAAATCTACTCTTTTTGCTCTTAATTTTTTTTAAATTTTGTGTTTATTTATTTAACAGAAAAAAGGGAGAATTGGAGAGAGAGAGAGAGAGAGTGAGCATGCCAGGGCCTCCAGCCACTGCAAATGAACTCCAGACACATGCACCCCCTTGTGTATCTGGATAACATGGGTCCTGGGGAATCAACCCTGGGTCCTTTGGCTTTGCAGGCAAATGCCTTAACTGCTAAGCCATCCCTCCAGCCCTGCTCCTAGTTAATTTTGTAAAGGGTGGGGTGTGGCTCAATGACAGACTTCATACTTAGCATGTGTGAGACACTGAGTTTCAGTCTCAACACTGAAAAAATAAAGTTGTCTGTAGTCAACAAGCCACTATTAAAACTCACAGATTTGATGCTAATATCAGTAAACAAGATAATATGAATTTTTTCAAAATAACATTTTAAAGCTTACATAAATCAACTTTCTAAAAATGCCAAGTACTCATTTCCCTCACCATTATTCCAATGCAGTTTTTTCCTCACTATGTCTCAGATCCCTTCCTTGTATTACTGAGTAAATAATAGCTATCACTTGGGATCACTTTGACAATTCAGGAAGATACATATAGGAACTGATCTATGGCAATATCTACTACTACAGATTTAATGTTTTGTTTCTTGTGTCAAAGCTGGAAGCTCTAATTTACAATATGGAAATATGACAGCTGGTGATGAGTCTTCATAACAGATACTCAAATTCATACTCTTTTACCATAATGCATATTGGGAATATGTGGTCATGTTTCTCTAGGCACAATTTTTAAAACTCTCAGTTGAATATATTTTGTATTTTTCAATAGATTATTTCTTCCTTCTCTCCCTTTCCTTTCCTTACTTTATTTGTAACAAGTGAGAAAGAATATATTAGATATATTACTCTCTCCACTATCACATTATTTAATCATACCCTTTCAAATTTTTTTATCCCATGACTCCATGTGTTACAAATGAAAAAGTATAGTGAAAAAATAACCTCTAGGAATTGAACTTCTCTTTTTTCCATCAACCACTTATGGTTGGACTTGACTATATCACTGATCTCAAATGAGCTTATAATTTATACCCTCCTAGGCTAGATTGGCTTGTGACTTCCAGAAGAGGTTCTAGGTGATTCACTATGTTTTTGGAATCTTGCTTCATATGCAAGAAATTTTAAATAACACCATAAGCATTTACATAATGGGAAACATGATCTGTAAAAAGTAGCTCTCTGAAGTCCACTATGTAACCTTGAGGGACCCAGTCTTACATCTTTTTTGTCAGAATAATATTTAAACTGACTTGAAAGCCAGATTGGCAAGGATCCCAGCATGTTCTATTTGTGTCAGCTGTCCTCCACACTCTATCAGTTCCTGATATCTGTCTTCTCAGACACCTGGACCTCCATAGTGTTAGTCATATGGTTGCTGTGTGGCTACCATCCCTCCTGAACTTCTTAGAGACCCCAAGGACCCAGTCCCTGCATCTGCCTGCTGTTGCTGGCTCAGCTAGGGTGAAATCTTGCTGTTCCAAGGCCACAGTGGCCCTTTGGGAAAGCACAATCCTCCAGACATATGGGGTTCAGGCATCTGTACTCTGTAAATCTATAAATGTCACACAATTTCCTACTTCTGGGGACTCCATCTCAGAGAAGTAGGCACATCCATTTTACCACTTTGAAACACAAAGAAGTGGCCATTTTATTCTTTCTACCTCCTTATGTTCCTTTACTTTGGGCTAGAATGATCCAGACTCAGCAAGGGGCTTTGGCTTTGTGAGAGGACAGTATGAACAGTTATGAAAAGAATAAAACACTAGGCTGGAGAGATGGCGTGGAGGTTAAGGCATTTGCTTGCAAAGCCAAAGGACCTCCGTTCGACTCCCCAGGACCCACGTAAGCCAGATGCATAAGGTAGCACATTCATCTGGAGTTAATTTACAATGGATGGAGGCCCTGGCATGCCCATTCTCTATCTCTCTCTCTCAGTGTCTCTAATAAATTAATTAACAAACAAAATAGAACACCCTTTCTAGAATCATAGACAGAGATAATGGGACCAGAAAGGTTGGTGATGCACCACAGAGGACAAATGACAATAGGGAGCCATTACTCATCTCATGACTGAATGGGGTGGGGGCGTGGCTCTGGTACTGAAATCTAGAGAGAGCTATAGCCTGGGTCTAGGGGCTACCTGTGGTTTGCAGGGAGATAGCATGGGTGAGCTAGTTGGGAAAATGTTTCCTGATCGCCCTCCTATGACCCTTTGATCTCTTGTCAGGGTTTCACGTTGCCCAACCCAACCAGAAACCAGAGGTATGGTGAGTTCAAGTGCTGAGTACCATACTTCAACCTTGGGGAACAGAGAAGGAATTAAAAAAAATGGGAATGCGGAATAGAAAAACTGAAAGTATCTTCACCTTAGAATGTACTAAATGGAGCTAAGAACATAGCTCAATAGGAGAGGTTCTTGATTCAGTTCCTAGTACCATGATAAATGATAAATTGATTAATAGGTAGAAAGAAGATAATAAATGAAAATAATAAGAATGAATATTAAGATAAGTAAAGGATGCTTCAAGTAAGGAATTAACTGGGGTAGTAGAGACCCTCTTATTCAGACTGCTTCCCAAAGAAAAATCATAAGAGTTACACTTAAATGAACCCTTCTTTTTATTATTCTTCAACAAGAAGAAATCTTTCTTTGTGCAAATGAGCTCACTTTGATTCCACAGTTTTATCATTTGAAATGAGGGATCAATTACTGCCTGAAATGGTACACTGGTAAGGCCGCCATACCACTTGCAACCAGGCAGTCAATTTTCAAATGTAAAGCCTGCTGTCTATCTCCTACTTCCATGCTTTGCTGCTGAAAAAGTAAAGGATAAGTGTTTCAGTTATTTTCTACCACATAATAAGTCATTACAGGGCATGGAGGATATGGCTCAGTGGTAGAGCACTTGCAAGTATGAGACCCAAGGTTCCATCCTCTGCACCCACCCTATAAAGAAAACAAGTCATTCCAACTTAGTATAAAAACAATACATTTCTCCTGATTTTCTTTCAGCTAGACTACTTTCCCCCTATTTCATTACACATATGGCTGCATTTGGCTGGAAGCTTAGTTAGACCAGGAACATCTAGCTGGTTCTCTCTTCCTCTAGATTACAACTTCTTAAACTGTAGGTTGTGACCACCATAGCACAACTGAGTGTGGAAGTTGTGAAAAACTTGGCAACAGTATAAGATTTATGAACATGCACGAACCAAAAATTAATACAAGTCAAAAATGTAATGAATCTGAGCTGTTTCCTTCGTACTTGCCTATGTTGCATTGAGAGACTTTATTGCAGCTTTGGTTCTGAATACACGACAGGAACACTTGGCACTGAGCATACCACCATAACACACCATGCCAGTGAATACTTTCTGAAGCATCTTGGCTCAGATTTGAGACTTTGGTATGTTATGAATTGCAGTGTTTTTACTGTACACACACAGTTTTCTGCTCTGATAGTAAACAATGATTTTTAACATTTTTCCTCCGAATCTAAATATTAAATTAATGTATCTTTGGCCTGTATTGTGTTAGAATATTTGATTGTAAAATCATTCTAAGTGAGGTCATGTAGGCACAATAAGACAAACAGTGCATGTACTCTCTTATCTGTGGTTCCTAACTGGGATCAATAGTTGATAAGTGTAAATGGTAGTAAGTACCAGGACAGAGCCGGGCGTGGTGGCGCACGCCTTTAATCCCAGCACTCGGGAGGCAGAGGTAGGAGGATCGCCGGGAGTTCGAGGCCACCCTGAGACTACATAGTGAATTCCAGGTCAGCCTGGACCAGAGTGAGACCCTACCTTGAAAAACCAAAAAACAAAACAAACAAACCAGGACAGAGAAGAACTAGGGAGGGAGGAGTTGAGGAATTACTTGACAGGCTAGGGTAAGGCCAGATTATCTGGAGTGGGAGAGGCTTAGAGGGGTAGATGGTAGGAAGGGAATTACACAGAATTTATGACAACATGAATCAATTTCATAGAAACCCTTATTCTGGCTAGAATTCTACAAGAAATAATGACTAATAAAGGGAGAGAGTTGACAGTCTGGACAGAAGGGGGAAAACGCTTGACCTTAAATGCATAGACTTGGGCTGGTAAATCCCAGGCACAGAATTGTGTTGCCCCTACACAAGCTGTTGTCCAGGGAGACCCATAAGGTTCCAAAAACAATGTAGGCCATTTCCAAAACACTTGATTACCTTCCAGAGCTAAAAGGAGAGACCATATTACTGAAGACACCACATGTTACAGGATATCAGAATATCATGCTGGAACCCAAAGAGAAACTAGCTCCCTCCTGGGTAGCCCTAATAGTGCTAGAAAGCCTTATGGGAGATGCTGGAGGACAGTTGCCACCAACAGCATGAATAAGCAGGGGACCCTTCAGACTATAAAGTCAACCAGCCAGAGAAAAAGTACATACTTGTGTAATAGTGGCACACAGCCTCTGCAGGTAACCAACTGTGGGAGAGATCTCATATTTGGTACTGGATACCAAGTCAGAATCCCATGGTCAGTAAATTCACACACTTCAGAGAGAAGCTCCCACTGCTCTTTGGAAAATAATGGGCTCCCAAATCACTTTTGATATGCTCTTTAACCCAAGCTGGTCTCACTTTTGGTTGGAGAATCTTCTTTATTTTATAGATGACAGAGAAAATGGAGAACTAAATCCACAGATAAGACAAGAAGATAGCCAACTGCCCAATACAAAGTGTTCAACCTCTACCACATCTGCCAGGGCCAAGGAGAAATTGCAGAGGAAGTGGCACCATGAACACTACTCTTACTGCTAGCCTGACAACCAGCTCCAGGATAATGATGACAGACACAGTGATCAATCAAAACCTATCAAAGCATGAATCCAGAAGCTACAGAGAGCTCAATGCTAAATCAGACTGCCAACAGGCCTGCCATGGCTCAGGGAACATTGTGGAAGAGGGGGTGCAAATATTGTTAAGAGCCACAGAGTGGGTAGAAATACCCTGAGGCATGGTCCCCCTGCTACCCCATAAGGACTGATGGAGGCCTTCAAGACCCCATTGAGGAGAGCACCAGGGCAAAGGGAGCAAGGGTGAGGGAATAAAAGTGTATAACCAGATAAAAGTGTATAACCAGTTATAATTTATATATATATATATGGAGAGAGAGAGAAGAAAATAAAAACAACACAGTGTGGTGGTGCACACCTTTAATCCCAGCACTTGGGAGGCAGAGGTAGGAGGATCACCGTGAGGTAGCAGCCACCCTGAGACTACACAGTGAATTCCAGGTCAGCCTGTGCTAGAGTGAGACTCTACCTCGAAAAAAAAAAAAGAAAAACAAATAAAAAAAACTTCATGTGAAGCAGTATTAGCATTGATCATTATAAAATCACAATATTGATCAATTCTGAAAAACATTGAAGATGTTATAGATCCTGTAGCATCAAATATTCAGCAAAGATTTAATTATGTATATAAAAATAAACTAACATGTATCCATATTTCATTTTAATCCATGGTAAAATTATATTTGCACCAAATAATTGTTTCATTTTTTTAATTTTTAAAAATATTTTATGAGTGTTCTAACACATGAACATAAATGTAATTTGATCATACTCCTGTTCTATTACCTTCTTTTAAAAAATTATTTGAGAGAGCCACAGAGAGAGAGAGAGAATGGGTGTGCCAGCAGCCTCTCAGCCGCTGTGAATGAATTCTGGAGGCATGTGCCCCCTTGTGGGCAAGCACGGCATTGTGCCCTTGCATCACTTTATGTCTGGCTAGACGTGGAACTTGGAGATCGAATGGGTGTTCCTAGGCTTGGCAGGCAGGTGCCTTAACCACTAAGCCATCTCTCCAGCCCTATCACCCTCTTTTGTCCCTCCTCCTCCCTCCTCAATCCCCATTCCCCCGAGTACTCTCTTCTTTCTAGGTAGTCCTTCCTCTGCTTTGTTGTCTCATTCCTTTTGACCTCCTCCATCCTCCATGTCAAGGTGTTGATGAACTCAGAACAATGCAGGTCTTGTGGGGTATCAGTATCCTCTCTGGGGTTATGAATATACCAGTTTGTTCCAGGAAGACAGCACCCCAAAGCACTCCTTCTCACTGTATGGTGGTTACATTTCCTTTCTTACCCCACTCCCTCACAGTGTTCCCCGAGCCTTGCAGGCTGTGACAAAGATGTCTTATTTAGTGATGAGCTCTCAACAGCCTTTTATTGTCTGCTTTGGTAAGTTGTGTGTCTCCTCAGGGTCTACCACAGTCTCCATAGAGAAGCTTATCTATCAGTGAGTGCAGCACTCATATTCTGTCACCCCTTCAACAATGTTCTCTGATCCCTGGTGAGTATGACAAAGATGACTCACCCAGTACTAAGCACTGGGATTTCTCTTCTCCTCCCGTTGAAGAGTCTTGGTTCTCCCCAGTATTCTGACATCTTTAACCAAAAGCAAGAGTGCATTTATCAAAGGGTAGAAACATACACTTTTAAGAGGCAATTTTCTGTGTTCAACAAATTTGTTTAACCAAAGAACAGTGGTGTCTCTGCCTTTTCCAACCTTAAGCTTTTGACTCAGTTTTTACTACCAGTCATGAGTTCCTTCCCACTGAGTGGGCCTCAAAGCCATTCCAGAGCAGTTGGTTATCCCCATAACTTATGTGCCACTATTGCTCCCACAGGTACATCTTGCCTGCTGGTTGTGTGGCTTTCAGGATCTACTGTGTTTTAAACCATTTGATGTTTCTTTTTTTTTTTTTGAGATAGGGTCTCCCTCTAGCCAAGGCTGACCTGGAATTCACTGTGTAGTCACAGGGTGGCCTTGAACTCATGGAAATCCTCCTACCTCTGTCTCCCAAGTGCTGGGACAAAAAACACGCATCACGACACCCAATTCATTCGATTCCTTTTATCCACCAAGAGCCTGCATTTCCAGCACTATGGCAGCTAGCTAGTGGGGTGGTGGCTTTGAGTTCAGCTTGATTTCTCAGTGTCCTGTTACCACAACATGTGGTCTCTTTAGCAATAGGATCTTACCATTTAGTTCTGGTGGGTGTCCAAGAGCATTGTATTGTACTGGGGGCATCATGGGCCTCCTTGAAGAACAACTTCCTGGGGGAGTACACCCCTGGCACGGGGGCTTACCTATGGCAACCTATGGCTTAAGGTTAAAGTTTTCTCTGCCCCAGCAGGGTACTTCTGCCCAATCTCCCCCTCCTGTGTCCCTCTCTCAATATATTTTTAATTAACTGATGAAGAAGTAGGTTCTATATGACTTATTTGTAGTGTCTTTTGTTTATCCCTCTTTCCCTCCTCTTCTCCCTCCCTTTCCCCAACCCTCACTTGGACCTTTCTACCCCCTGTATTCTGTCTCTCTACTTATCTGTGTACTGTTCTTTAATCCCTTCCTACTTCTCCTATCTTCTGGCCATATTTTAGCTTCCTGACTGCTGCTACTATCTCTTATTCCATGTTACATACAGATCTATATATTTCATGCTAGGAACCACATATGAGAGAACATGTGGTATTTGTCTTTATGAGCCTGAGTTACCTCACTTAATATAGTATAATTTTTCCAGATTCACCCATTTTCCTGTGAATTGCATTATTTAATTTTTCTTTACAGTGGAACAAAACTCCATTGTATAAACCACATCTTCATAATCCATTCATCACTTGATGGGCTTCTAGGCTAATTCCATTTCTTATGTTTTTTTTTTTTTTTGGTTTTTTGAGGTAGGGTCTCACTCTGGCCCAGGCTGACCTGGAATTCACTATGTAGTCTCAGGGTGGCCTCGAACTCACAGCGATCCTCTTACCTCTGCCTCCCAAGTGCTGGGATTAAAGGCGTGTGCTACCACGCCCGGCTTCATTTCTTAGGTTTTGTGAGTAGAGCACTGTGATATGGCTGAGCCAGTGTCTCCACAGCAAAATGTAGAATCTTTAAGGTTCTCAGGAGTGGCATATCTAGATCACATGGTAGATCTGTTATTAGTTTTGAGAAAACTCTATACTGATTTCCATAGTGAGTATATCAGCTTCCACCAATTGTGAATAAGAATTCCTCTTTCTTCATACCCTTGCCAGAACTTGTCATTTGATTTATTTTATTTTTTTTCTGGAGGCATATGTGACAGAATACTAATATAAAATCATATAAGGATGCCCTTTATAAGATGCCCTAATACTGGCTGATCCTTGCATAAGGGGCAATATTGGGTTTTATGTTTTTTATATTAAAATAAAAATACTTTATTAAAAATTTTACATAGCTGGGCATGGTGGTACATACCTTTAATCCCAGGACTCAAGAGGTTAAGGTAAGAGGTTCACTGTGAGTTCAAGGCCAGCCTGAGACTACATAGTGAATTCTAGGTCAGCCTGGGCTAGAGCAAGACCCTGTCTCAAACAAAACAAAACAAAACAAAACAACAAATTTACATAATTGCCTCCTACCTTACTAACATTCCTTCTGCCACCTCTTCTACTATAGTCCTTAAGTCATTGGAGGGTAAGATAGAGATGTCCTAAGTGCTGAACTTTCAACTGTCATTTCTTCTCAGCACTTTGATGAGTTTTGAGTCTCTCCAGCAATCAGTTCCATCTGGAAAGAGAGACTTCTCTAACCAAATGTAAGAGCAGCATTAATATATATGCATAAAAGTAAGTATTTACTGGGCCTTTTGGTGGGCATAATATATCCATGTAGTCAAACAACAAAAGTACCTCTAGGGTCTGTTACCCTCCAAGCCATAAGCTTTTTACTAGGTTTTCAGTATCAGGCAGGAATTCCCTCCCATGGAGCAGGCCTCAAATCAAACTAGAGAGCAGTCAGTTATCCCTATAACAGACATGTCACTATTGTATTAGTAGGTACATCTTGCCTGGTTGACCAGTCGTGTACCTTGAAGGGTACACTGCTGGTTAAGGCCACTGAAGACTTCCCCTCTAGTTGGCTGTATAGTGCTTTCTAGGACTATGACTACTAGTCAGCAGGGAAGGGCCTTCCAGCCCAGTTCTAGCTTGATTTCCCAGTGTCCTATAACCAAAGCATGCAATATCTTCAACAATAAGTCCTTACCATCTAGTTCTGATGAACAACCAAGAGCCTTGGCAATAGCCTGCATTATTTGGGAGACACCAGGGTTCTCCCTGACCAAAAAGTCACTGAGAGGTATCTCAACCCTGCCAGTGAAATTTTTCTTTAACAACCTATGGCTTCCAGGTGCATCAATCACACCCCCACAGGTTACTTTCTAACACACACACATTTTTTAATTAGTTAACAAAGAAGTAGGTTTCCATATGGCTTATTCATAACTTTTGTGTTGATTAACCTTCTTACTTCCCCCTTCTCCTCCACCCACCCTCCATGGCCTAATTTAAACTACTCTAACCCCAATACTCCTCCTCTCTATTTAATTTTGTACTATCCCCTTTGCTTAAGACCTCACCTCACCTACCTCCCCCATGGCCCCTTTCTAGCTTCCTGGCATCTACTACTAACTCTTATTCCAATTTAAACACAACCATTAAAGTTTGAATCTAGGATCCACATAGGAGAGGGAACATGTGGCATTTGACCTTCTGGGTTACCTCAGTTAGTATAAACTTTTCCAGATCCATTCACTTTCTTACAAATTTCATAATTCCATTTTTATTCACAGCTGAATAAAACTCAACTGTGTATATGTATCATGTTTTCATTAACTATTCATAAGTTGATGGCCACCTAGGCAGATTCCATTCCCTAGCTATTGTAAATAGAGCAGCAATAAGCATTGATAAGCATGCATATCTGTAATAAAATATAGTCTTTAGGGCATATGCTCAGGAGTGGCACAACTTAGTCATATGGTAGACCTATTTTTAGCTGTCTCCTCCACAGTGATTTCCGTTAATGGCTGTTCCAGTTTACATTTCCACCACCAGTGGAGATGGGTTCCTTTTTCCTCACATCCTTGACAGCCTTTGTTGTCATTAGATTTCTTTTTTTAAAATTTTTATTTTTTTATTTTTTGGAGAGAGACACAGAGAGAGAGAGGGAGAGGAAGACAGAGATGGGCGCGCCAGCAGTGTCTCAGCTGCTGAGAACGAAATCCAGATGCGTGCGCCCCCTTGTGGTCAAGTGCAGCATTGCACCCTTGCATCACTTTTGCATCTGGCTAAACGTGGGACCTGGAGATTGGAACCGCTGGAGATTGGAACCAGCGTTCTTAGGCTTAGGAGGCAGGGGCCTTAACCCCTAAGTCATCTCTCCAGCCCTTATTAGATTTCTTGATGGTAGCCATTGTGACCAGACTGAGATAGAATCGCAAAGTAGCTTTAATTTGCATTTCTCTGATGGCTAAGGATGTTGAACTTTAAAAAAATAAAATACTTATTGGCCATTTGTATTTCTTCTTTTAAGGACTCTATTCAGCTGATTTCTGATTGGATTGACTTCTTATTAGTTTTATGCATTATTTGTATGGTGTAGTTTTTTTCCCCATTTTGTAGATTATTTCTTTCCTTTGCTGTACAAAAGCACACGTACGTACACACACACACACACACACGCACGCACATTAATTGTTAGAGAGAGAGAAAGAAAGAGGCAGATGTATAGAGAGAATGGACACGCCAAGGCCTCTAGCCACTGCAAATGAACTCTAGACACATGTGTCACCTTGTGCATCTGGCTTATGTGGATACTGGGGAACCCAACCTGGGTCCTTAGGCTTCATAGGTAAATGCCTTAACCATTAAGATATCTCTCCAGCCCTACAAAAGCTTTTTTAATTTTACAAAGTCCCATTTGTTGAGTGTTTGTCTTACTCCCTTGGTTACTAGAGCTCTACTCAGAAACTCCTTGTTTATGTGTAATTGTTGAAGTGTTTCACTTACTTTTTTCTCTTGCAGCCTCAAAGTTTAAGGTCTAATATTAAGTTCTTTGATCCATTTGGAGTTGATTGTTGTGGTCAAAGAGAAATAAGAATGTTGTTTCATTCTTCTACCTATAGATATCCAATATTGCCAGCACCATTTGTTAAAGAGGTTAACTTCTCTTCAGCAAATATTTTTGGCATTTTTTTCTCAGAAATAAAGTGGTTGTAGCTGCCTGGGTTTATATCTTTATCCTCTATTCTGTTCCATTGATCTACATGTCTGTTTTTATGCCAGTAACATGCTGTTTTTGTTATTATGGATCTGTAATATGTCTTAAAATCAGCTATGGTGATACTACCAGCTTTATTTTTGTTGCTCAGTATTGCTTTGGCTATCTGGGGTATTTTGTGCTTCCAAATGAACTTTGGGATTGTATATTTTTTATTTTACTAAAAATGGCATTGGAATTTTGATAGGGATTGTATTAAATCTGTGAATCATTTTTATAAGATAGCCATTTCACAATATTGATTCTTCCAATCCATGAATATGGACTGTCTTTCCATGTCCTAAAGTTTCACTATAGAGGTATGTTACTTCCTTATATTTATTCCCATGTGATTTTTTTTTAGGCAATTGTAAATGGGAGTGTTTCTCTGATTTCATTATTAGCCTGGTTGTTATTGGTATAAAGGAAGGCATGGGTTTCTCTGGGCCAGATGTCAGTTCAAGTCATGCAATAGTGGCAGTTGAGGTGGCAGGACTTTTCGGGGGGGGGAATGGCTACTAGAATTTCAAGTAATTGTTTTCAAAATAAATTTCTTTATGACTTATTATCAGTAAATGTTTAATTTACATACCTATTTTATACACCCAAGGTAGTGTAAAATTTTTGTGGTAAAAAGATGCCCAGAGTAAAAAAAAAAGTTTAAGAAGACCTGCTCTAGGGTTTCAGTACATGTGGTTTTTCAACCTTTATTAGTGAATGTAGGTCTCCTTACAGCATGGCCATGGATTTCCCAGGAGTTCTAAAAGGACGTGTTCCAGTGGGTCTTTACTTGTATTATGCTCCCATTGTATCTCATTGGTCAAAGCAAGTCACATGGCACAAGTCCAAACTCTGACTTACTGTGAATAGGAACTAAACAAGAGCAAAATTACAGTGAGATATAGCTCATGAGATATCACCATTTTGAAACTAAAAAGTGAGACTTTGGTCCATGAAGCACAAAGAGGCCAAAGCAAAATGGTATAAAAAGGGGTCTAGAAAGGAAAACTTGCTCAGGAAGGTCATCTTGTTGCATTCCTTTTCTGAAGACAAAAACACACTCTATGCAGAAATTTGTTGCCTTGAGCATGGGCAGTACTGCTTCTATGCTTAAAGAGGATTTTTTTTTTAACATCGTGATAATGCCATTCTCCGTCTAGGAGAGACATGAGTAGAGCTAACAAGGTAGCAGTCTTGCTATTTAAGCTTGATGAAAGGGAAAGAGGTATGAGGTTGGGGATGAGTAGCCAAGGGTATGGAAAGATGGGGTCAAGGTTGTTTAGCATAGACTGAGTGGTCAGCACAGAATTAGTGCTAAACCTTGTCCCTCTGGTCCTGGAACTAAGAGAGTGGAAATTACTAGTAAACAGAGTTCTAGGAAAGATGCTTTACCACTGAGCTATATCTCCTGAGTGCTTTCTTAGAATAAACAAAACAAAAATAAACAATCAAAAACTGAAAATACTCAGTTACAGCTGGGCATGAAGATGCATGCCTGTAATTCCCTCACTCAGAAGGTGACTGATTTAGGAGGATTGCCATGAGTTCAAAGCTCTCCAGCTACATAGCAAAACCCTGTCTCAAACACACCCACCCATACACCTACACCCCCCACACCCCCACACACCCATACACACAGAAGAAAGAACTCAGAGTTCTATAGTTTGTCAAGATCAGAAACTACAGCCATTTATTTAACAAGTAGGAAGCATTCTCAGAAATAACATCTCTTCATTTGGTATGTCATGTTTCTCTGCCTTTCTCTTCCCAACCTGGATAATGTTAATTGCTGTGAGTGTTCTCAGATTTCTCTCTGCCATGAAGGACTCTCAGGACAGTGTGGCCTGCCAGCCTCATACTGAATCAACTGCAGGCGCAAAGCAGAGCTTAGAGGCACGCAAAGATAATCCCAGTATTGCTGCCATAAAAGTATCCTTTTGGATCATGAGTGGGAGTATACTAGGGAGCCCACTTTTGACAGGTTCTAGGTATCTCCTCAGTGTTCCATTCTGGCTTGACATGGCCTACATTTGTATTTGCCCTGAAATATTAGATGGACAGGAAAGAGTGTTAACATATAAGTCATTGCAATGAAGGATACAGGCTGAAAATATTCAGATAAGTGTCAGATTTTAAACATCTAAAATAATTCTTTTCAGGGACTGCCTTCTAGTCCAGTTTGTGAGCCATATAAAGAAATTAGTCATTTTATTTCATGTTTGCAAAAGCTAAGATTAAAAGCAGTATTACCAACCTTGATCACTAATCTCACTTATCTGAATTATTGTCTTTCTATTATTCAAATTGACCATCAACAGAAAAAAAATGCCATAGTTTGGGGCAGGGATGAAGGTGGAGGAGTGCAAAGAATGTGCTCCAGGCATAAAAAGCAACTCTGCAAAAGAATTTTAAAAAATGATTTGGAAAATAGTTTGAGTGAGGGCAGAATTGTTGGAATAGTTTTAGCTTTAAAGTTGTGTGATTCAGTTCGATAGGGACAGCATACATTGTGTTCCAAGTTCTAGTATGTTTGCCTAAATTGCTATTTTCTTTACCTCAAGCTGTATTTTATTAAATGACTAAAACGTCTGTGTTAGCCAAATCTAAGATGTCTCACAATTGCCCCTGGCTTGTAATACTGACTTCCTTGAATGGGACAAGGATCAGTGATTGGACTCTAATAATCAGAATACAGCAAAGGTTTTAGGACTTCATGTCTGAGATTGGTAACAAAAAGACTTCATCTCTTATATATTCTTTCTTTTGAAGTCTTCATTGTGGGAAAGCAAGTTGCCATGCTACAAGCTGACCTCTGGAAAAGGCCTATTTGTCAAAGAACTAAAAAAGTTCTCCAGCTAACAGTCAACAGTTACTGGGAAACCTTCTATCCAATAACCTGCAAGGACCTAAATTCTTTTTTGGGGGGTGGGGGGTTGAGATAGGGTCTCACTCTAGTCCAGGCTGACCTGGAATTCACTATGTAGTCTCAGGGTGGCCTTGAACTCATGGTGATCCTCCTACCTCTTCCTCCCGAGTGCTGGGATTAAAGGTGTGTGCCACCACGCCTGTCTTAAGGACCTAAATTGTGTCAACAGTTATAGAAAAGAGTTTGGAAGCAGATTGTGTTCAGTCAAGCTTTCAGATGAAACCATAGCCCTGGCCAACACCTTGAGTGCAACCCTGTCAGACTCAAGTCAGAGAATTCGGCAAAACCATGTTCAGATGCCTGATCCCTAGAAACTTGAATAACAGCTGTTGCTTAAGCCCCTAAGTCTTGGGGTAACTTATTTTACAGTAGTAAATAATTAATATAGACTCATTAGAATTATATGATCAAGGAAGAAAAAATTTCTGTTTCTTGTCTATGAAGAATATTAGTCTGCTATATCTCTATGAACTTTAAAATAAGATTTATATACAGCCAGTGATTCTAAGTGGGGATAGATCAAAGGGAGTAACTAATCAGAAGGAATAATTCTTTCAGGACAGTTTGGGTAGATAGTATGAGTATGATGGTCATGGTATCATAGAATGTTACAGTGCATCTCTATTTCCTCTTGAAAGAGAAAGTTGTTTTTCACTTACTTCATCTTCTAACATTAAAAAAAAAACAGTTTTGATCAACAGAATATACTGGAATAGCTTCCAGAGAGGATATTAATTAGAACAATCACAGAAACAGAATTACATCTCTGTACAAGTCATATTTCATGCTTGAATTCATTTCATATCCTTTGGAGACAGCAGTTTTTCTAGGAGTAGCTCGAAGCCTGCCTTGTGCTTGAGAGATGACCAGGTTGGCCCCTGGCCAGTAGCTTGTTTTGTGGGAGCCATTCTCTGTCTCTCTTGCCAGCAAGTTCATCCGCTCAAAGCTGTCTGGCCTGAAAGTGAGGCAGCCAGATGAAGTCCTAGCTGCCATTCCTCCTGAAAACAGCCCATGATGGTTTCTTACAGTATAGTGAGTGACTGTCCAGGGAAGGGAGGTCTTGCCATCTGAAGGAGGTGTCTTTCTTGGGCTGAAGCTTGGAAGAAAGGTACAGGTTGAGTTGCTTCTTCCCTCCCACCCTCGCTTTCACTAATGGCTCATTAAATAAACAGAGTTGTTAGTGACAGAGTGATTTCCCTCCAGGTCTCAGAGTTGCCAAAAACACTCAATTTATAAACCTAAATCAAGTAAGTTTACATTCTGGGTATATGTGTTGGCAGATTACATGTTAAAAGTAAAAAGTACAGACATGAGGCCCCTTGGTAAAGTCCACAGCTAGATTTCAGATGGTGCCAGCATTTCCATTACAACCCATAATTCTAAGGTTCAAGATGAGAACAAGGAAGCAAATGCCCCACAGGGATCTGGACATCTCTGAGGATAGTTTGGTACTTTTCCTGACTCAGACTTGGATATGCATCATCATACAAGTGAGAATGAAAATCAAGTTTCAAGATGATTCAATGGATTTTTAGTGACATGAAACTCCCGATTTTTGTTGATGTAAGCCTGGTGGTTTTCATTCCTTGCAGTTAAAAAAAACAATCAAACAAAAAAAAAAAAACACTGCCAGCTCTTCTGGACCTGCCACTGTGGGAAACTTCCAGTTTTTCATTGGATCTCTTATATGAGAAGTTTTGAGAAGACCCGAGAAGTCTTTCACTGGGGAACCTAATTACTGTCTCAATTCAATTGGGGCTACATCACAGTAAATTAAGACCTGAAGACAACTCTCTTGCTATCCTGAATGTTGATGACTAGGGGCTCTCCAAAAATACCCAACTAGCTCAGACCACTGATGCCAACTAAGCTTTGTCTTAGGGTGGCAGACAATAGCAGGGTGCTCTCCCAGAGAACATCTAGCCTTTCAAAGAGCTAGAATGGTGATTGGCTGGTACAGTTCACTGATGATATGTAGGTTTACTGTCATGGGTAAGAAGAGCTAGAAGGTTAAGTCATCATAAGCTGTGTCCAGTGGCCAATGAGAAGAGTAGATTGGACTTGTGGTCTTCCTTCTTCAACCCATTATGGTAATAGAAGTATATATCCATGTGCCTTTGCAATGCTTCTTAGCAGAGTAAGCAGGTTGTGGACTACTGACCTATTGTGTTGGATATGTGCTTAAGAGAATGTAGCTAAAAATTTAAAAAAAGATGTCCATGTCCAAGCAAGGCTTTACAGTGTCCTGTGTATTCCCACTTACTCGTTCTTTTGAATTTCTACTGTTTGTCAGGAGAAGAACATGTCTGAGAAGCAGCTGGTCCCAAAATGAAGAGAAATGTGGAGTAAACGTGAACCCAAGTGGAAGCTTAGAACTGATACCAACTGGCCCAATTGAGCCACAGCAAATTCTAAGATTCCCTGAGCTAGAAAGAAATACTAATTGTCTGTATTATTTATTTTTCTCATCACTGGCACAACTATGAGAGAATGACTTATTTTAGGATATAGATTCATGGTAGCATAGGCATGGAAGCTGAGACTCCAGCTGTGATATTCAGAGAGCTTGTGACTAGTCACACTGCTACTGCACATGGGGAGTAAAGAGAGACTCTGAATGGAATGGGGTGGGATCCCGCACCTAGTGACCTACTTCCTTGAGCTAGGCCTCATCTCATAAAGATTTCACAACCCCCCAAAACAGTGCCACTCGCTAGGGACTGAGTGTCTAACATATGAAACATTTCATATTCAAACAATAAACCATCAAGTTTTGGAGTTGTTTATGACATAAAATCTTCTCTCTCTTTCTCCTTTTGCAGTGCTAGGGTTCAAGCCCAGGGCTTCATGCATACCAGACAAATACTCTACCACAGAATACATACATAGTTTCTATTATGATGACTAAAAAATTATGCAGTTATGCATAATTTTGCATGTCTTTATTTTAGCCAAATCCCAACTAGTATCTTGTAAACTACTCAAGCATAATTCATACCCAAGTAGTAAGGCTTTTCACTCTTCCATGACTAATGCTACTGCAAGTCATGTGGATAATTTCATACTTCTCTGGAAAATATTTGTTTGCAAATCTCTCCATTCCTCTCCAGATATTTTACAGTTGAGGGTGAATGAAGATTATGTATGCTAAGAGGTCAAATGTGGCCATCTCTGCCAGGATCTCCTTGGTAGGGATGTGCGTCCAGTGAAACCATGTCAGTTTCCTAGATGAACTGAGATGTCCACAGACACTGCTAAGGATGTGTGTCGTGTGGCTAAGCACAGTTGTAGCCATACAGAAATTTGCAGAAGACTTTTTAAATTTTAGATATTTCCTTCTGTACTTAGAAGCCAATATCCCCTCTAAATCTCAGCACAAAAGCATTTAATTGTCACTGATTGCTGTCAATAAATGTCAAATATATGTGGAAGAAGAAACCTTCATGTATCCTTTAAAAATATCAAGGAAACAAGTTTGCATTCTTTTCTGAGACAAAGATGAAAAATGCAGACATTTAAATCTGTTGCCTTTTCACCTCCTGAACTATAATAATTCTATAATGTCCATGAATTATTCTCCAGAAAGCCCAACTGGCTAATAGGTAAACACTGTTGAGGTCTTTGTCTAAGGTTATAAATATGCTACCCCCCTGGGGGTTGACATTTCTCTCCCTTATGCAAAGGTTCAATGTTGTTAGGTGATGACATCAGAAAAAGGAATGAAATATTATATTCAAAATTGAAGTTGGGATACAATTCAGCTAAACAAAGACCAAAATGTGATAAAGTCACATTGCACAAAACAGTCCTAAGCTTCCACTGTCAGGTGTCATCTAGAAAGTGACACTTACAGTTGTTGGATACTCAAATTCAGAATTTTGATGACAAATGTGTGATGTGTTCATTGTCATTTGTTCTTTTAGCATGTATTGCATACATTTACCCCCAGCACCATGCTATCTGAAAATGGGACATATCAAAGGAGACTCCAAGTTTGCCCTATGGAGAAAGGGAAAAAGTTAGTGGCTAAGAAATCTGATCTCAAAATAGACAGACTGAAGGCAGCAATGCATTGGGAATGTGGTCATTTGCTTCAGAAATACAGTCAGTTTGAATGAACTAAACCAAGCATAGGTACTGAAGAACAGTATTTATTGGTGAAAATGATATTCAAATATGGAAACAGTGCTGAGAAAATGTAAGATTTTGTATTCATAATATAAAGGATAGTAACTAATCAACAGTCCTGAGAGCCACAATTTTTCTTCATTATTTTCTTACTGTTTTTTCAAATAGGAAGCATCAGTTCCACACTTCTCACACAAATGGAAATCAAGTGTAAAAGGAAGATTAGGGGCATTTTTAAAAAAGGTTCCAAATATCCATATTCTTTCTTTCATACGAGCCAAAGGAACATTTCTCAACACCACCCCTATGCAGCCACAAAGTCTTGAATCTGCTTTTCTTTTGAGTACAATTTTTAAAGAAGAGCATATGCAAATGTTACTCATAGAATCACCAGGGTGCCAGGACAGTGAAAGCTGCTTCACAGACCTTTTTAGCTTTTCATGATCTTTAATCCCTCATGATTAGGCCCTGAAACAAGTATGAACATAGCTTTATAATTTGACAAACAAATGCAGATGACAATACTACTGCATAGTTAGGAAGCTGAAAATGGGTGACTAATATGCATATGTGTTGCTTTAATAGAGATTACATTTTAAATAAAAAAGAACAGTTAAAAATAAAAACAGGGGCTGGAGAGATGGTATAGCTGTTAAGGCCCTTGCCTGCAAAGCCAAAGGACCTAGGTTTGATTCCCCAAGACCCATGTAAGCCAGATGCACAAGGTGGCACAAGTTTCTGGAGTTCATTTTCAGCAGCTAGAGGCCCTGGCACATCCATTCTCTATCTGACTCTCTTACTTTCTCTCTGTACTTCTGTCTTTCTCTCAAATAAATAAATGAAAAAATAAAAATAAAAACAAAAACTTTAAAAAAACAAAAAAATGAACATTTTAAAAAACTTATCTGGAGAAGGTATGATGACGTATGATGAAGACTAACTTCGATCTTCTGTTTCTCTCTGTATCACTCCCTCTTCTCTCTCTCTTCTCTTTCTCTTTCATATTACCTATACTTTTTCTTCCTTCTTTTCCCTTGGCACTGACCTGTAACTCCCAATACCAGCATGTGGTTAACATTTACAATGAGCTGTTGATCAGTGATACCTACAATGTTTCCCAAAAGAAGACAGATTTCTGTCAGAGTACTCGATGACTCACCAAAGTTTAATGGTAAGACCCTACTGCTGAAGACACCATATGCTGTTCAGATGGTACATGGAGAGACCTGGCTGGAATCTGGAAGAGAGTCAGTCCCCAGACAGTTAGCTTGTCTTAGAGCCAGAAGGCACTAAATAAATGACTGGGGGAAAATGACCAACATCTGTCTAAGCAGCTCGTGGTCTAAGCTACTCAGCAGCAAACAACCTGATGTGATGCTCACACAAGTGCAATAGTGGCACACAGCCATGGTGAGTTACCAACTGCTCCAGATTTGGCTGACAGATCCATTCAGTGGAACAGAACCTATACCTGGAATCGGGAAACAAGTCAGAACCATACCCCAAAATGAGCCCACTATCCAATATCAAGCTCCCACCAATAGTGGGATACAAGAGGGCCTATACCTATTAAATTCTCTCTAAAATAATATTGGTTATCCATGTTTCTTGCACTGACCTTACTCTCCATTGGAGAATCTGCTTCTCTCTTTAAGATGGAGCAGATTCTGAGGATAGAATCAGCCCATCACACCTCAACAGGGCACCCAGATATAGCCATTGAGTTATAGGGGAAATGAGCAAGAGTGCTGCTTTATTGGTGAACCTGGTACCAGCACAAGGGCAAAGGAGATAGACAAAAAGAACTTTCAACCCGTACCAAATCAGATATCCAGAGACACAGAGACTCACAAAACCTCATCACTGAAATTGACCTAAAATGAACCCAACATGGCTCAGGGAAATTTGTGGAAGAGGGGGCAGAAAGATTGTTAGAGCCATGAGTTGGGTCATTATATACAGAGTCATTGCCTCTCCCACATAACTGAGGGCTACCCATATATGGCAAGACCCACATTACGCATGGGGAAAGGACAGGGCTAGCGATGGTACCATCATGGCTGTATATATACTATATATATAACTAATAAAAATATAAAAAAGCAACTGATACAAACTCCAAAAATCTCAACTGCATAATCAATAAAAACAGTTTATATAATGTGAAAAAAATTATGTGGGCTGGAGAGATGGCTTAGCAGTTAAGGAGCTAGCCTGCAAAGCCAAAGGACCTTGGTTTGATTCCCCAGTACCCAGGTAATCCAGATGTGCAAGGTGGCACATGCATCTGGAGTTTGTTTACAGTGGCTGGAAGCCCTGGCATGCCCATTCTCATTCTCTCTCCTTCTCTTTCTTTCTATCTCTTTCCCTCTCTCAAATACATAAATAAAAATAAAGTAAATTTAAAAATTATGTTAGCTGGGCATGACAATATATGACTTTAATGCTGGAACTGGGGGGGCAGAGATAGGAGGATTTCCATGAGTTTGAGGCCAGCCTAGACCTAGTGAATTCCAGGTCAGTCTGAGCTAGAGAGAGCTGGTACCTCAAAGTATAAAAAATGTGTTTTATATAAGATGTTAATGAATTTTAGCACTTTTAAAACCTGAGTTAGCCAATCCACAAATGTAAAATGATCTTTGGCAAATAAACAGTATAACTAAACTCATGTGCAGTTTTCCCATTCGTGGGCATCTTTCTGTTGTTAAGGATCACTCTTCTCTGTAGTAGATCTTTCAAGAACACTGAACATCCTGATTGGCAACCAGAGAGGAAAAGCACTCTGTCTCCCAGAAAAGTGTCAGACATAGAAATTATGAAGAAACAAAATGGCAGGTATATACTTGTGCATTATTTGGAACGTTTGTTACTATAATCCATTAATAGTCATAAATGGGCATTTTTAGGTGGCATCTTGGTCCACTTAGTCTGTTATAACAAAGTTCTGTAGACTAGGTGGCTTATACAACAGGCATTTATTGTTTTTCTCATAGTTCCAGAGATTTGGATGTCTAGTCTTAGTGAGAGCCTTTTTCCTTTTTTTACAGCCCTCTTTTTGTTTCCTTACATGATGAAAAGACAAGAAAGAACTCTCTCAGGCCTCTTTTATAAAAGTATGAATCCTGTTCATGAGGATCTCACTATCATGACCTTATCACCTCCTAAAGGCCCGATTTGTAGTATCATTGCACTGAAAATGTGAATTTGAGGGAGAAGACACATTTGATCCACAACAGATGGGGGAATTAGTGGAAAGAAACACAAACTAAATTACCCTGTTTAACAACACCTTATGTATTACACAAATAATCTCTAGAAACTTGATGGATTTTACTGATTAGGCTTTCTTAAATTCTTAGGACAGAGTTTGTAAAGTTAAGACAACAAATAAATCCCGTGGGTGATCTTGAATTGACATGTGGACACGGTTAGAGGTAGGTATGCGTTTATAAACCCAATCAGATAGGAGACAGATAACATATTTTCTTCATTCAGAGGAGCACATTCCTAGGAGGAACTAGGGCAACACATCCTATCTGCACTGAACCTAGCTGAAATGCTTTCTCCAAGAAATCAGTCCCCAGCAACTTATGGATCTTAGATGGGTGGTAGAGACCATCATTATTCCAACACATTTTGGTTGTTCCTTGTTCACAAAATATGTGGTTAGCCAGGAATGGTGGCTCCCCTTAGGAATCCCAGGACTCAGAAGGCAGGAGAATTGCCATGTGTTCCAGACTGGACTGGGATACAGAGTGAGACCACATTTCACAAACCAGAAAAGAAAAAGAAATGTAGAAGATTTCAAATACTGACATTCTTCTCAGCTTTAGATTTTGCCAGTTTGGTCCTGTTCTCTATTTATTCTAAAAAAAAAAAAAAAATCAGTCTCCCCCCCCCAAATGAGTTGATGAGATTCAAAAATCAGCCAGATGTTTTGATAAGGGGAGAAAAGATGAATACATTTGTACTAAAAACCATGGGATAACACTATCTAGATCGTTTATGGATTCTTTTGGTGTTTCACATGATTATGTGGGCTTCTGTGAGTTTTTTCCTCATAGATTTAAAACTCTTGGTAGATATTTTGAAAACTCGATTCTTGGGCTGGGAATGTAACTCAATGGTACTGTGGTTGTTTAACATGTGTGAGGACCTGGATCTGGGTTCAGTTTCTGGTAACACACACGTGCACACACACACACACACACACACACACACACACACACACACACTCAAAACCACTTAAATCTGAAAACTTGATTCTACCAGTTTATCAAGAGATGTACTGTGGGTAATTTTGAAAATTACCTCTGGCTATGGTATTAGTCCTCAGACTCCATATTTTCCAACTACATGTTTTTCAGAAAAGTAGATGAGGCTTGAGCTGTGGTAACCAGAAGGTGGCCTTCCTATGCACAGGTCCCTTGCCATTATCTCCTAGAGTTAGGGCTTGTGCTGTACAGGAGAAACCTCCGCCTATTCAGTCCTTAGAGAATTTTGAAATTATTTGTAACTAAGTAACATGCTTTTATGGATAAAGGATCACATAATTGCTTATTTTCCTTGGTGCTTTGCAAAGCCGACTAATGTTGACTCAGGTAGAATATTATAAAGTTATATATGCTGTGGGTGATAATTACTTGCAAATGCATTTATAGTTAGAGTGAAGCTTCAATAAGTTTATACAATTCAATTATCCAGCCTTGGGATAATGGTTTCTTTCTCTTCTTTTACAAAATGTTATTAATTGCTCTTGGTTTATTGTTAATGAGGATGGTTTCCTGAATCTTACCTCTTTAGCTCATTACACAGATTATTGGTGTGTAATGCAGAGACAAGAGGAATTTATATTTGTTTTTGAATCTTGTCTCCACAATAATTCATATGAAGAATAAATTGAACAACACCAGGTTTTGTAATAAGGTAATTCAGGATGAGAATTATTATTTTACCAAGCTTAGTCACCATTTGCTGCTTACTTTAGATATTTCCATATACATTTTTTAATCTACTGCTTCTTTATTTACAAAAATCCATAAAATTTCTAGAAGGAGAAAATAGTCTACAATTGGTAAATGAATTTATTATGAACTTTTACTGGTACATGATAGCTACAGTTGAGTGTTACAAGCTACCTTTAATAATGATACAAACTTTGATCAGATATTCTAAAATGTTAGAACTAAGTAACTAATGGACTTTTCTTGGGTAATAGCAAATTATATTTCCCCACCCAAGATTTTGGTTTAGTATTTCAGCTTTGCCACGAGTCACAGTTTCCACAGGAAACTACCTCTGTGGTAAAATAACTTACAACACATATTTTTCATATAGCACTCCCCATCAATATTGATTTTCATTTAGCCGTGTTCTCCCCCTCTCCCCAACAGAGAACTCAAAATACTATTTCCTTGGGAAAATTACTTGGGAATGCATGTGAACAATCAATGCTGTGGTATTTTAAAGTTTAACAAAACAGGAATTTGCATGAATTAGACAGAAATTTTAAGGTATTTAAAGCTGGTGTTTTTCCTTCAATGCAAAACAAAAAGAAAAATACAACTAAAATAAAAAGAATTCTGTATTATGTGGTTTGTAGGTGTGGGGCAGGTAGCATCATAGGGAAATAATTTCGGTGGGAAGGGAAAAGACCCTATAGTTCTTAGTTCCCTTCCTAGCTAGAATCAACCATATATTTCCCAAAGTTAGCTAAAATGTTATATCCCAACTCATATATGGTCTCTGTGTATTGGTGCTGGAGATTAGACCCAGAACTTTGCATATGTTAAGCAAGTTTCTTTCTACTAAGCTATATTCCCAGTCCTACAATGGGGGTTTGACTATCGTTCAATCATGAGGTGGGGAATGTTCAAAAATGATACCCATAAATATGATACTCTTGCTCATGCTCTTGTGTTTTGAACTCACTAATATTCCACTGTCCCCATATCTCTAGTTTGTCTTTTCTCTCTGGAAGTACAGGAAAGGCCTTTCTCTGAAGTTTCTCTATGTATTCAAAGATTACTTACCTCTAGAGGATTCACTTGCAGGAAATAAGACTAAAATTGTCCCCACGCTTGGGGCCCAGAAGAACTTTGTCCTGGGCTATTGGCTGTTCTGAAAACCCAGTCATCTCTCCTACAAATTATTTACACACTCTCTAAATGGCCTATATCTCATTTCCCTCTCCTCAATAAAGTGGGTATATATTAAGTTTCTATGTCCTGATATCCTCCAGTATGTACATGTCTGACTGTCCATCTGTTATCAGTTTTTAAAAATATTTTTATTTATTATTTATTTATTTATTTATTTCAGAGAGACAGAGAGAGAACAAGGCAGAGAGAGACAGAGACTGAGAATGGGCACACCAGGACCTCCAGCTATTTCAAACAAACTCCAGATGCATGCACCACCTTGTTCATCTGGCTTATGTGGGTACTGGGGAATCGAACCTGGGTCCTTAAGCTTTGCAGGCAAGGGCCTTAACTGCTCAGCCATCTCTCTAGCCATGTAATCAGTTTTTTTTTCAACAGGTACAATAACTGAACTTTCAGAAGACTGAAGGAAATTTCTTTCACCCGTAGAACTATGCCCCCTTCCTTTGAAACTGGGTAAGTTCCTAGAAGCATCCACGAAGTAAAGTATGGCTGAAGTGGCCATTCAGTGCAGAGAATCATAACTGGTCAAGTGCTGAAAGTAAGTGTTTTAAGAGTGCTTGGCCCTACACTGGACAAACACATCATCCCCTCCGGGGCTCAGGGAACATTACAGAAGTTAGGATGGAAAGAACGTAAGAGCTTGAGGATGGGAAAGAGGCCATTGCACTCATGAACTTGTACCAGATGTAGTTACTGGCACAAGACTTGAACATGGTAGGGCCAGGCAACATTCTGTTATAGACAGGAGAGGGTTTGGGGAAGCCACCCCTTTCCCTAATGTGCTAATGACAGTGAAAGATTTCTGGAAGAGAGAAGTCATTCACTTCTGGGGAAAAGCTACTAGTAGGAGATTAGAAGAAGAAGGAATACAGTAAGACTTAGGGGATATGGGAAGGTAATATAGGATACACATGATTAAAATGTGATGTATATGTATGAAAATGTCAAAATACAAATAAAAAAGGCCACAGCTGCCATCTTCCTCACTATAGCACTAATGCTTCCCTGTGAGCCACCTAGTCGTGGAGTCCTGAAGTGTCGATGCCCAAGTTAGCCAATACTAAAGGATTGCATGATCTCTGACCAGCTACTGGATGTTCCTGCTCACCTTTCCCCTTGTCTGCTACAATTCTAGTCATTGCTTTACAAAAACTTCTCTAGAGATTTCACAACAAAATTGTCCAGCAGGAACTTAGGAAAGATTTTTTTAAATGATAGCTATATCTCAATAAAGAGTTTTAGGATAATTTTCTATGTAGCAATAGTAACTAGTGCAAGAATCAGGATGGGGCACCCAAACTGAAAAGGGGTGGAGGTGGGGGAGAGGACTATTCACCTTTCCATCTTCACTATTTTCACTAAGGCTTTTTATAGCTACTATAGCTGTTTATCAAGAAGTTTATTTCCCAGTTGTGACCTGCTTAATGATAAAGGCCCTATCCTTCACTTGCTGGGTCCTCTGCCCCCAGGTACAAGCCCAAAATAATCATACTTTTGTGTGGAGGGAGTGGGGGTTTTCAGATAGGGTCTCACTGTATTCCACACTGACTTGGAATTCACTATGTACTCTCAGGATGGCCTCCAACTCACAGCAATCTTCCCATCTCTGTCTTCTGAGTGCTGAAATTAAAGGTGTGCATCACCACACCTAGCTAAAATGATTAATAACTTTCTTCATTCGTGTGACAAAATACTGAACACAAACAACCTAAAGAAGGAAGGGATTATTTGAGTTCATGGTTTCACTAGTATTAATCCATCATGGCAGAGCAGAGTAGTTCACATCATGTTGGCTAGGAAGCAGAGAAAGTGAATAAAGGAAGAGACCAGGACAAAATATAGTCCCTAAAATGCATTGCCAATGACTCCTATTTTTCTAAAACAATAATGCTACCATATTATTAATCCATCAGAAATTAATCTAAGCTGGGTGTGGTGGTGCCAGCTTTTAATCCCAGCACTTAGGAGGCACTGGTAGGAGGATCGCTGTAAGTTCAAGGTCACCCTGAGACTACATAATGAATTCCAGGTCAGCCTGGGTTATAGCAAGACTCTACTTATAAACACCCTCCCCAAAAAAAAAAAATTAATTTATTCATTAGGTAAGAGCATTCTTGACTCAGTCCTCTCTGGAAATTCCCTCACAGGCACACACACATGCTGGAGACAGGAAGCGTAAAATCCTAGTCAGAGGAATAAATCAATAGTTGTCTTAAGAAGAATCTGGACTAGGATATGTGCAAAGGATTTCTGTTAGGGACACAGAAGAGTCAGATGTAAAATATTTGACTCCACTTCATCCTAGCTCAGCCAAGTGGCCAAAATTATCCCTCATTCTCTTTCTCCCTCTCTTCTACCCTTCTTCCTTTCCTTCTTCTCCTTTTCCTCCTTTGTCAACCACTAATTAGATTACTTGCTCCCAAATAGAAAGATCACCTTTTCCAATAAATTTCTGAAATCTAATATAGAGTTTATGTCTACTGTTCAGACAATTTGGAACAAGTTGAGGATCAAAACATATTTTGTGCAACAAACAGTCATTCCTCAGCTGAGATCAAGTCATTTCTAAAAACCTTTTTTCCTCCTCCCTCCCAAGAGGCAGTCATATTTCCTTGCACAGGCAACAATAAATGGCTTTTGATCTGAATAAAAATGAGGTATAACTAGTACAGAGAGTTCCATGAATATGATATGGAAATAAAATTAGTGATATCACAGCTTAGCTTATATGAGAGGAAAGGCAGCATACATGGCAAATAATACTTGGGACAATGGGAGAAAATTGATTTTGAAAATTAAAATGTATTCTAAATTTTGGGGTAAGAAAGTTAGATACAAATCAAGTCTTTGGTGCTAAACTTTGTTTGTACTGGGGAAAGTGCAACATCCTGTTTTGAAGAAAAAGGTTTAGAAGGTTCAAAAGGTCTCCTGGGGACTCACTCACTCATCTCCTACCAACATAACATTTGAACCATTATAAATGTAAATTAGGGGAAATATGGGTTGGATTTCATTGCAACACAACTTAAATAAGACAAAAAAAAACATTTGGAAATTATTGCAACCATTTGAGGGCTCAGATTCATGTCCTTTTCCACATCTATTACCAACAGGTCTGCCAGGCCCAACAACTGAGCATCACTCCTGTGTCAGGGCAATGGACATCAGTCTGGCATTTTAACATCACTGTAAACACTCAGTTTTGGCTCACCTCCTTTAATTCAGAGGGCTCTATGAATGGTGAAAGAATTCAAGAACACAATACTCATAAAGAAAATTTGATTGCTTTTGAGTATTGTTAAGAACACTCACACATCTAACAAACAACTGTTTTCTTGCACAGCTTTTTTACACTTAAGCATTCATCAGAACCCCTTGGAGAGCTTATTAAAACACAGACAGCTGGCTCCCACCCCAAGAGTGATTAACTCAGTAGAACTGAGATGGGGCCCAAGAATTAGCATCTCCAATGTGTTCCCAGGTGATGTGGATGCTATTGGTCTGAGGCTCAAAGTGAGAACCATCACCCTCATGGGCATATGTACTCTGGGGCCTTCTTTGAGAAGTCAAAAAACTGCATGCTTTGTGCTTATGAATTCACTGAGGTATTCACCAAATTGAGCATGTAGCTCCTTTGTACCTGCATAATGGTTTGGATATGTTTGGTTTATAACAAATGAGCTAAGGTTTATTTCTTTCTTCTTTTTTTTTTTTTTTTTTCAAGGAAGGGTCTCACTCTGGCCCAGGCTGACCTGGAATTAACTATGTATTTTCAAGGCGGCCTTGAACTCATGGTGATCCTCCTACCTCTGCCTCCAGAGTGCTGGGATTAAAGGTGTGCACCACCATGCCCGGCTGACCTAAGGTTTCTTAGTGCAATTATTCTTGTATATGCAAGATGGGAATGTTTTCACCTATTCTATTCTCACTTACACAGTAGTATACTCTTTAGCTCATTCTGTCTTCACAGAAAGTGCAGAAGTAACCATCAGCTTGACCTAGATTAAATCATGAAGAATGAATGAACTCCATGTCAGTCAGACCTTACTGTATTCAATGCAGTTGTTTTATTCATTTTGCATTTAACTATCTGGCATGAGAGCACTTTACTAGTGGTAAAGTCTACTTGTTAAATAGTTCTCTCCAATCTCTGTCATCTCTCTCCCTCTCTCTCTCTCACTTGCTCTTTCTCTTGTTCATTTCTTTTGTTGTCATTAGTTCATTTGCTGGTTGGTCACTTTATATTTAGGTATGCCTACATTTATTACTTTTTTGGTTATGATGGTTTCTTATATGTGAGAGCATCAGTTTTCATTCCCTTTTTTCTGTAACATTTTGTATATAAATTAATATATGTATATTAGTGTATAAATGTAAATATGTATACTCTTCCTAGTCTGCTATTCTTTACAATGACTTGCAATTTTGTATATTGTTAACCCCCTAGGTTTTAAACTACACACCAACAAATTATAACCTTATGACAGTCCCTCATTTTTCTAAACCTACAAAGTTTCTAGAAAAACAAGATGCCAATTCCAAACCCAGTAGGTGACACAAAATAATAAAGATTAGGACATAAATCAATAAAGACTAAAAGAACAATACGCAGAATCAAACAAAAGAATGGTTCTTTATAAAAGTTAACAAGATTAACAAACCTCTAGCCTAACTAACCAAAAGAAAGAGAAGACCCAAATAAATCAAATCAGAGACAAAAAGAGAGTGTTACAACAGATTCTGGTAAAATCCAGAAGATCATTAGGGAATACTGTGAAAATTTTATTTCACAAAGCTGGAAAACCTAGATGAAATGGATAAATTTCTGAAAATACATAACCACAATTAAAGCCTGAAGACAGCAACAATTTTTTTTTTGTTGTTTTTTTTTTTTGTTTTGCGAGGTAGGGTCTCACTCTGGTCCAGGCTGACCTGGAATTAACTATGTAGTCTCAGGGTGGCCTCGAACTCTCGGCGATCCTCCTACCTCTGCCTCCCGAGTGCTGGGATTAAAGGCGTGCGCCACCACGCCCGGCTCAGCAACAATTTTTTAAATGCCTTTTTATTTTCTCAAGTCAAGGTCTCAGTCTTGCCCAAGTTGACCTGGAACGTACTCTGCAGTTCCAGGCTGGCTTCAAACTCACAGTGATTCTCCTGACTCTGCTTCCCAAGTGCTGGAATCAAAGGCATGTGCCACTACACCTTGTGACAGCAGCAATTTAAACAGACCTACAATGACCAGTGGGATTGAAGTACTCATTAAAAGTCTCCTGCTGGGTGTGGTGGTGCACAACTTTAAAAATCCCAGCACTTGGGAGGCAGAGGTAGGAGGATTGCCATGAGTTCGAGCCCCCCGCCCCCGAGACTACATAGTGAATTCCAGGTCAGTCTGGGCTAGAGTGAGACCCTACCTTGGAAAACCAAAAAACAAAACAAAAAAAGGTCTCCTCACAAAGAAAAGCTCAGGTCCAGATGGATTCACTGCTGAATTCTATTGAACTTTTAAGAAAGATCTAATACCAACACTTCACAAACGGTTCCACAAAACAGAAAGGGAAAGAACAGGAACAATATCATTTTATGAAGTCAGTATTATGTTGATACCAAAACCATATAAAGATAAAACAAAAAAGAAAACTATAGGAAAACTTCTCTGGTGAGCAAAATGCTTATAAACTGAATTCAAGAACACATTAAAAAGTTACACATTCTGACCAAGTTCATTTTGTCTTGAGGATGTAAGGTCAATTCAACATATGCAAAGTAATGACAACATATGCAAAGTAATAAATGTAATTCACCATATAAATAAATGTAAGGGTAGAAGTCACATGATCATTTTAATAGATGCAAAAAAGTGTGTGTGCCATCACGCCTGGCATTTTGTTTGTTTTTCAAGGTAGGGTCTCGTGGTCAGGATTTTTATTATTTCAGTGTTATAAATGAGGTGTCTAAGACTTACAAAGGTTAAATAATAACATACAGTTAACAAGTGTTTCAAGGGCATGAGTCATCAGCATCATTATTAGCACTAGTTGCATCTATAGCCCTTTGAAGAGAGTTCCTCAATAGTTTCTAGAGGTGGAGCTGGCTCCAGGAAGTTCAATTCCAGCAGGACCATGGTTCACATTCTTTCAGTGTGTACACTTCATTGTCATCCAGTATTGATGGGCTTTTTCCATGTATTGGAAGCCTGGTCATAACACTTTTAGGCTTATACTCTCATAGTCGTTAGGGCCAGAGAAGGGAAGAAAGCCTTTCCTTTCAGATCTATTCAGAAAAATCCAAGGGAACACCTTACTGATCTGGTTGGGAGCATGTACTCATCTCTTTAGTCATCAATGTGTCTATGGGAAAACAGATGCCCAGGCCTCAGCTTCATACTCTTCTCTGACCAGTTGGCTGGTGTATCATTCATGAATGAATAGCAGCATCACAAAATTCACATGGATGAGGTCATGGAGGAGCAAGCTCCCAAGGAAGAATGATGCTATTACCAGAGAAATAAGAAAGGAGTGTGGAACCCACAAATACATCAAAGATCCACTATAGAAATGACCTTAACTACTAGAGACAATCCTTTCTGCCTTGGAAATAAGAGCACTTGGGAGTTTGGTGGCCTTCAAGAATTTGTTCCCAGAATTAAATTCCAAATTGACCCTGGATTCTAAAGTTCCATAATTGTTGATTTTCATACCCAGCCAAAATTGAGCCCTACTTATTAACTTTTTCTCCAATTATCAGTTACATATATTCCTCAACTTAGGATGATAGAGTTATATCATGAAAAACTGATCATAAGTTGAAAATACATTGAATACATCTAACCTACATCATAGTTTAGCAATACAGAAAACTATAGTTGTCCCTTGTAGTGTGTTCTGCCATGTAACTGTGGGGATCACTGAGAACTGTAGTAATTACCACTTCCAAGCATCACCAGAGAGGACTGGACTGCATATCACCAGTTTAGGAGGTCTAAATTCTAAATGTGCACTGCAGTTTCTACTGGATGTATGTGACTTTCATATCACCCTAAAGTTGAAAAATCACAAGGCAAACCAGCACAGATCCATATACATATTTGTACATAGAACATCTTTGTTCTATGATTTCTGTAAACACACCAATAATCAATACTAATCAGCACAAGTGATGGGTATGGATGCACTTATTTTGTCCTTGGGCATATTCTTTAGTCTCTTGGGGGTGCAGTGTTGTACATGCCTATTGAACCTCACCTCTACAACTGATGTAGTTGTGGGGATTTTGCAATGAGATCCTAGGCATTGCCATCCTTTGGAAAAGAAACTAGAGGGTTGAGAAAAGGCCCCAGTGTGGGAAGCTCTGCCTGTCTTCATTTTCCATCTCCACTTTCCAAACCATTTTAGATCTTCACATTACCTCTATAAAGTCCTCTTCACCCCTGTTACCCTGTGTTAGGTCCTTTCCAAAGTGTGTGTATTCCACAGTATTCATGGTGATTCTAAAAAAGGGGATTGGCGAGAAACTGCTAGATCTTTCACCTTTAGCTTTGATTTTTATCTTGTGATTTGTCATCTGTCTTTAGCCAAGATGCTTTTATTCAGTTTCTAAGAATATAAAATTAACTGAATAATAAGTCTATTCTAAGTATATGTGAAATAATATTTGTGAATCCATATGGTGTCCGACTATATGCATAAGAAGAAAGGCTCAGCAAATGCTCTCTAGAATAACACAGAATAACCACTGAGTGATGAGTTGTCATGTGTCAGCATTGTACTAAGTAAGTCCTTTATATTTGTGACCTCAGTTGCCCCCACAGTAAATCTAAATAGTATACATTCTTATTTCCATTTTACAGACAAGGTAATTGAATACCCCCCATCACTGTATTACTCAGATTGTTTGTTGTTGTGACCAACTACCTGACAGAAAGAAGATATTTTGATCAAGGTTGCAGTGATTTCAGTCCATAGTTCTTAAACCCCATCTTTTTGGCATGAGGTGAGGCAGGGCATCATAGTGGCAGTAATATGTGGTAGAGTGTTTACATAGAGTGGTTGACAGGAAGCAGCAAATGTGGAAGGGACCAGGTACACCCTTCAAAGACATGCTCCCAATCATCTATTTCTTCAAATTAGGTCTCACCGTCTAAAATTTCCAGAACCTACCAAAATAGTGCCACCAACTAGGGACCAAACATTCATAACATGAACCTGTGGGGGACATTTCAGATTCTGCCTGTAACAATCACCCAGCTGGTGAGTTGGCAAAACCATTATGTAAACTTCTTTTATTCTGAAAGCTTAGAACATAGAAGACTATTAATAATTCTACATAAATTCCTGTAAGCCTCTTCCCTGCATGTGTATTTAGTTATACTTGGGATCTATTTGAACAAGCTTTCTCTTCTGTGTATTTTGTAACATTTGGAGATTTTTTTTCCCACTATAACCCAGAAAGTCTATTATATAAGTCTTCTCCCTCAATAGCATTAAAACCACAGTCTATTGTTGCATTATTTAGTATCCCATCTTTTCTACTGGAAGTCTCCCAAACACACTCTTGGATGTGTGAGAAAATTAATTAAGTCCAGACAGACCAAACTAGCTTTAAAATATCTTTCAGATGGTTATATTGGATTAGAGGCTGGATACATAGGCACAATATGCCATATGTGGTACTACCAACAATTGTTTTTTTTTTAATGAGAAAAGGCTGGATGTGCTCTGCTCTCTTATGTTCTCTTATACCCCTTCCTAGCTGGATCACTGTCTACCCTTAAGGAAGGTCTGAGAGTTGTATCTTGTGTCTTAAAGTTTCTGGGCTAATGATGACTCAGCATTCTTTGTTCCATTCCTAGATTTCCAAAGGAAAAGGGCAGAAATATTTTGCCTTCTTATCTTTTTCTTTGTTAATTGAAACAATGGTCTCACCTTGTAGTCCAGGCTGGCCTGGAACTCACTAGGTTGCTCAGACTAGCCTCCAACTCATGGCAATCCTCTTGCCTCACCCTCAAGTACTGGATTTATGTATATGAGATACCACCACAACAAGCTTGTTTCTTTTTAAAGCTATTGATGAGGCACTTGCAGTGGAGTGGAAATTTTCATTACTGAGGAAAGTAGTGAACAATTGAGATGACATAATTTCAATCCTGCTTGTGTATTTCATTCACAAGATACTCTTTGCCTTAATCAAAAGGCTTGAGTCATTCCCCCATCCTGTTGTCATGGTGTTCAAGTTTGGGCTTTCAAGGATTGCAGACAAAACACACAGACAGGGTGGCATATTGTATGGCAAAATGAGCCACAGGTCATATAAGCCTGGAGTCTGGAAAGAAAAAAAGAAATCAAATGAAAACAAATGTGTTGGGCCAAATAAAAAGAAATAAACAGAACTGAAGTAAAGTCACAAACCAAGCCA
Source organism: Orientallactaga sibirica (assembly GCA_036365145.1). Taxonomy (NCBI): domain Eukaryota; kingdom Metazoa; phylum Chordata; class Mammalia; order Rodentia; family Dipodidae; genus Orientallactaga; species Orientallactaga sibirica. The sequence goes on along the minus strand of JAEOAD010000372.1, from coordinate 7,946,152 downwards.
GAAAAGAAAAAGAAACTCCATAAGAAAACACACTTAAGGAAATCAACAAAATGTGTAGCCAAAGGAACATCAGGAAGGTTGTTCCCAGATGGTCATCTCTCCTGGGCAGTCGTCCCTTGGGAATGGAAACTCTGGAGCAGACAGCCAGACTCCATGCCTTGGGTCCAGAGTGAGGCACTGCTGTGCAAGAGCCAGACCTTGACCTTAGGTGGCTGTTATTGAACAGAATCTAAGGGATTCTTTCCTCAAATTTCAGTCCTTCCTCAAGAAGGAGCTCCGAGTCTTGGAGCTCCGAGTACAGGATTAAGGAAATAGGGTCTGAAGTAGAGGAATAAAGAGTCCCCCATTTTCCTAAGAAATTAAGTTGTTTTAGAGACAACACAAATTATGGAAAAGACCAGGAACTTTGTAGTTACAGAAGATTGAGTCTTAGTCCTACCCCTCCACTCAGTGGCCTAGCATGATTCATTTCCTCTCTATATATTTTACTTTCCTCATCTGTCAAATAGAGGAAGATGATAATAGCACTTATCTCAAAAGGTTATAGTAAAAATAAATTAGATCCTGAATGGAAAATGCTGGAAATGGCATCTGCTGTGATGCTAGTAAGTGGTGGGGGAGCAGGAAAGGCACAAAGGGTTAATTGGGAAATAGAAGGTGTTCTATAAGGCAACAAAGGAATAGTATCTGTAATAGTTAATCTTAATTTTCTACCTGATTGAGTTAAGAAATATTGAGGAAATTAGTGAAACTCGCCTTTAAGTATTCTTGTGAGGGCCTTTCTAGAAAGGATTAGAATAGTTTATAATGAACAGATTAATCCCTCGATGGATTCATAGTATGGCATTATTGGGAAAGAAGTAGGCTACTAGAGGCATGTTCTTGGGGGCTAGAACTTGCCTAGCCTCCTCTGGTATGCCTTATTTCTCAGTTTCCAGGCCACCATGATGTAAACTTCTCTGCTATATCGTGCACATTTCAATCCCACCATTAGGACTGTATCTTATGAAACTGTGAGCTCAAGCTATCTTTGATGGTTCATGCTTATGATCCCAGAATTTGGGATACTGAGGCAAGAGTATTGCCATGAATATGAGGCCATCTTTGGCTACATAGTAAGTTTCAGGGCAGCCTAGGCTACAAAGTGAGACCCTCTCTTTCAAAATAACAACAACAAAAAATTAAAACAAAGTCAGGCATGCTGGCACACAGCTTTAATCCTAGCACTCAGGAAGCAGATGTAGGAGTATTGCCAATAGCTTGAGGCCACCCTGAGACTACATAGTGAAGTCTAGGTCAGCCTGGGATAGAGTGACACCCTACCTTGAAAAACCAAAAAAGGAAAAGAAAAATATAAAATAAACAAAATAAAACAACAAAAACTCAGCAAAAAACTATGATTCCAAATAAATCCTTCCTCTCTTAATCTATTTCCATCTGGTATTTTGTCACAATGATGAAGAAAGTAATTAACATGGTGTGCTTATGAACATTTTAGTCACGGTTACATTTTTAAAATAGGATCTTACTGTGTAGCTCAGGTTAGACAAAATCTGGGCCTTCCTGCCTCTACCTCCAGAGTGCCAGCATGTACCAACACAGTTGTAGCAGTCTTATTTGATGATTCTTGAGCTTTAGATTTTCCTGACTATTAAGCCCTGTGGGGGTCTTGTCCAAAATCAATTTGCCATTCTCATGTCCTCAGACTTACCTAGAGCAAATTCTTCACACAAACATCAGATGCAATATGGATTTCTCTGTGACTGAACACAAAGATTCTGGAATCTCTGGAAATCCCAGGGCCTGTGGACTTGGGGCCAGGGAACCAACCACATAGCATAGCAGGCTACACAACACACAAGCACCAAGTAGAGAATGGAAAATAGCCACCAGTGCTGTTGACATTCCCTGAGCTTATCTGAATCCTCATGGTCCCTAATGGCTAAATCAATATGTGGCACATGGATATAGGAAAAATACAGATAAGGTAACAAAAACAAATACTCATTCTGACCTCATCTCAGCCAATTCCCAAAGGGTCTATTTGAATATACATTTGTCTCAATTGTCTAGTCACTCACTCTTAGTAGAATATCAGACACTTTTTCATCATACTTTTTCTTCCCTTCCTTTTGTAAGAGCATGGATGCTATCTTAGCCAAGTTCAGGTTTTCATTAGCATTAACAGTTGTGTTCGGGCTCAGAAAAGGATATCCCAAGGTGTGGGGCTTTGACATGCTGAGCAGAAAAATATAATCTCAGAATCAAAGTCTGTGGGACTTTCCCTTGTTTCTCTCTGAAGTACAGGGAGGGGTTCTCTCAGAAGTTCCCTTATCTTATTGAGAAAACTTCTTCCAAAAGAAATGCAATTGTCTTAATCTTTCCTTGTTATTTGATGAAATTTCCTGGGGAAAGAGTTTAACTGCCACAGAAGACAGGAGACTAAAAGTACCACCCCACTCTGACAGGTTTTTATCTGTCCTCCTCTGGGCAGGTCTCAGAGATTCCCTGGAGACTTCGATTAATAAGACTTTCTTTGTTTACAGGGATGTTCCACCTCTTACTTTTTTCTAACTTGTCACTACCCTCCTATCTCACTGTCCCCTATGAAGAAGATAATTAAGCTTTAGTCCTCTTTTTGCGCTTTTAGATTTTTTATGACTCCTGTGTACATGTGCACAAGTATAGATTTATTATTCTTACCTCTGTATATATGTGTATGTTTGTGCCAGTACATGTGTGTGAACGGAGGGGTGCATGTGTATTTGTCTGCATGTGAAGGCCAGAGGACAACGTTGGGTGTTGTTCTTCAGTCATTGTCCACCTATTTGGAGACAGGTCTCTCACTGGCCTGGAACTTATCTGATTATGCAAGACTGGCTAGCCAGCAAGCCCCAGGGATCTGCCTCTCTCCATCTCTCTAGCACTGGGATTACAAGCACATGCCATCACATCAGCCTTTTTATTTTAAATATTTTATTTTAAATTTATTTATTTGAGAGAGAGAGAAAGAGAGATTGGGGGATGGGCATCCCAGGGCTTCTAGCAACTGTAAACAAACTCCGGACAGATGTGCCACCGTGTGCATCTGGCTGACGTGGGTCCTAGGGACTTGAACCTGGATCCTTTGGCTTTGCAGGCAAGCGCCTTAACCACTAAGCCATCTCTCCAGCCCCAGCCTTTTTATTTTAAACATGGGTTATAGAGCTTAAACTGAGATTCTCGTGCTTACATGAGATGAATTTAACCAACCAAACCATTTCCACATCCTTATACTTGTCTCTTGTTAACTGGTCATCTTTGGATGCCAGCTGTGACCTTCTGTGATGAACAGGAGAAGGAACACCCCCTTCTTGTCTCCACAGCAGGGACAGTTTGGTGTCTGGTTTTTAAAGCTCTACCATGTAGATCCATTTGTTTTTTGTCTCAGAACTTATTGGATAATCAAAAATTATTTAATAGGCTGGGGAGATGGCTCAGCAGTTAAAGGTTCTTGTTTGTAAAGCCTACTGGCATAGATTTGATGCCCCAGTACCCACATAAAACGACTCACAAAGTATCACATGTGTCTGGAGTTCATTTGCAATGGCAAGATTCATTGGCAGTGGCAAGAGGGCCTTCCCACTCCCCCCAAACTCTCTCTCAAATAAATTTTAAAAATTTAAACATTATTTTCCAACACACAAAGTATGTGTCATTTATACATTCATTTTTCAAATATAGAATTCTTAGCAACCCGTTATGATAAACTTATTAGGAGAGTGGATTTTTCCTTCACTGTTCTTTCAATGTTCGGTGTTTTATGTTTAATACTTTCCTCCTTTTCCAGCCATACAAACAGAACCCCCACAACATATGCACACCCAGTTAAATCTTTCTATCCCCAAGCTCTCTGTACTCAACAAAAACAACTGGGTCCCAAGTTATAGCATTTTGGGCATTTTCCCCAAAGACTCATATCCTACAGTAGAGATATTTGCACATATATGTTCATTGCTGTTCTGTTTGCAAAAGCAAGCAAATAAAATCAGCTTAGATGTCCATCAACTGATGTCTGGATAATGAAGATGTGGTACATATACACAATGGGATTTTATTCAGCCACAAGGAAAACTAAAATTTGCAAGAAAATGAATGGAACTAGAAAATATTATATTTAGTGAGGTAACCCAGGCTCAGAAAGACAAACACAGCATGCATATGCAGAGCCTAGCTTCCTAGCCTAGTTTCTTTATATATGTGTATTTTTATAGGAATAAGTGTGGGGAGAGGCCAGGAAAATCAAAAGGTGACATAGGGGAGGAAAAAGGATATAAGGGATGGGGGTGGGAAGCATAAGAGAACATGTGATATGAGAATGGAAGGGGTTCTGGATATAGAGGACTATAGCAGGGACAGGGTTGGGGGCAGGGAGACAGGAAAGAGGATCAAATAAAACCAAAGATGTACAAAAATGCCATAAGGAATACTGTTCTTTTATGTGGTCATGTGAAAAAATGAGGACCTGGAAAGATGGCTTAGCAGTTAAGGCTGTAAAGTTTAAGGACCTGGGTTTGATTCCCCAGTATCCATGTACAAGATGTACAAGGTGACACACGCATATGGAGTTTGTTTGTAGTGGCTAGGGAAGCTGGCATGTCCATTCTCTCTCTCTCTCTCTAATATATATAAATAAATAAAATATAAAAAATAAATAAATGAAAAAATCAGGGCCCTAAGTCCCAGTCCGTCAATGCCTAGAGTTAACATGTTTGGCAAGGCAACAAATGAATTTCTGATGCTATGTTGGTGTCCACAATTGATTCATGTATAACCCTTTTTGAGTATATATTTTCATTTTTACAAGAGTTTTCTAAATTAACCCAGAGGAGAGGAGAGATACTAGTATATCCCTTTGGGGCCCCAACTGCATTCATGCTACTGATTGGAACCATCCAACGTCTTAATGTGTCTTGAAAAAACATCTGTTAAATCCTTGGATTAGGACAGTGCATTTGGACAGCATCAATAATAGCCTGGCTATGCTACAGAAAATGTTCCAGAAGCTCATGTATTTTTCAGACTGGAACTATTTTATTTATACTGTCAGATAATCATCAGTTTGCCTCTAGGAGGGTGGCCTTGAGGATATTAACAGATTCACAATTAGGATTGGGAAATTTAGTCCTACCACCACCAACTTCTTTTGTGGTTTTAGGAGAGTCCTTTAATCTCTCCAGGGCTTTGATCTTTTCCAGTTTTGTTTAAGAGAGCTGGATTAAATAATTTATAACATCCTAATTGGTTTGGATGTCCTGTAATTGGAAGACTCATTGGTAAAACTTGCTAGGGTATACTAAGTGTTGAATGCTGCAGTATTATCTCTGGGGTTACTTTAGGGTAGTCTAGTACTATCTCACCAGAGACATGGCTCTTGTCTGGAGATTGCTATCTTGCCACCAAGGGTTCTTTGCATTGCTCCAAGTGCTGAATTACAAACCCAAAAACAATATCTTGAAAGTTTTATCTTACAAGAATAACTGGATGGTCAGTATTTTGTCTTGATGTCCTCCGTATGATTATGTTAATATCATTTGGCTCCATTCCAACATTTTTGGTTAGCATATTAGTCTTGAGGTCAACAGGTTGGTCTTTCCAGTTTGCATGTGATACAATTACACTTTTTCAAAGTTGGTATTTCCACATTTTCTTCTTTTACCCCTGCAGCACCTGAGATTTGTTCCTTTCCATTATGTTCTCCAGCAACACTGTCTGGTTATGTGTACAAAAGAATTAAAAGCAAGGTCTCAAAAGGTATTTGTACCTCCAGACTCATAGCAGCAGTATCCACAATAGCCCAGAGGTGAAGAAACATTTGACTATTAACAGTAGCAGATGAATGGCTAAACAAAATGCAGCATGTGCATATGATAGAATACGATTTTGCCTTTAAACGGAAGGAAATTTTGAAAGATTCGACAATCAGAATGAACCTTGAGGACATTATGTTCAGTTAAATGAGCAAATCTCAAAACAATGAATATTGTGTGATTTCTCTTATATAAGGGATCTAAAGTAGTCAGGCTCACAGAAAACACAGTAGAGTCTTGCTTACCAAGAGCGTGGGAAAGGGAAAAACAGACAGTTCTTTAATTACTATAAAGTTTTAGTCTTGTAAGAGTAAAATGTTTTGGAGACTAACTGCATAACAATGGGAATATACTTACCATTACTGAACTGTACATTGACAAATGATTAGAATGATAAATTTTATGTTATGTGGGTTCTTAAAAGCACAATTAAAAGTAAAATTAAATCCTCTCACGTCATTCTAGTTCCCTGTTAATGCTTACTGCCACTTACACCTAACCCAAGCTGTTCCAACTTAGGAACCACATATGAGGGAAAAAATGTGGAGTCTGCTTGTGTGAGTTAGCTTAGCATGATTTTTTCCAAGTCTATCTATTTTCCAGAAAATTCCATTATTTCATTTTTCCTTACCACTGAATAGAATTCCATTGTGTATACTTATCACATCTTGATTAACCATCATCCATTGATGGTCATCTGGGTTGATGCAAATTCCTAGATATTGTGAATAGAGCAGTGATAAACATGGTTGAACAGGTATCTTTGTAGTTTAGTAGTCTTCAAGGTATATGCCCGGGAATGGTATAGCTGGATCAAATGGTATGTCTATTTTCAGCTTTTTGAGGAGTCTCAATATTGATTTCCACAGCAGTTGTACAAGTTTGCACTCATACCAACAGTGGATAAGGATTTCTCTTTCCCCAAAGCCCCATCAGCATTTCTGGTCATTTGATTTTTTGATGATGGCCATTTTTACTGGAGTAAGGTGGAATCTCAGAGTTATCACCAGGGCAGAAGAGCCCCAGAGAGGGTGGAGAAAGCCTAATCCTAAAACCATGGGTGCTGGCTTATTATTCCCAGAGTCAGAATTGGGTTATACCCCACAGTGTGCTATTGGTTGGGGAGACCTATGAGGTCCCCAAAACAGTAGAGGCTATTGCTAAAGCACTTGGTTATCTGGCAGAGCTAAACTGTAAGACTACCAATAGTGTGAAGAAGTAGGGGGTCCTGCAAGTTATGAATCAATGTGCTGGACTAGATGTACATATCTGTGCAATAGTGGCACACAGTCTATGCAGGTAGTCAATGGCTCTCTGATTGGATAACAGGCTCACTCAGTGGGAGAGAACTCATATCTGATACTGAGAAATAGATCAGAATCCTATGGATATGATGGTCATAGGCTCCAGAGAGAAGTTCCTGCTGGTCTTTGGCCAAGAAAAGTGGGTATACCCATCAAAAAGTCTCTCAATTGACTATGTTTATCCATCTAATCCACACTGTTCTCACTCTCACTCTTGGTTGGAGAATTTTTTTATAGGTGGCAGAGAAAACCAAGGAGAATCAAGATCCATCAATACATCAAGAAAAGATAGCCAACTGACTAGCATGAGTTTAACCACCTGTAGCAAATTTGCCAGGGTCTAGGAGACATCACAGAGGAAGTGGCAATTTAAACATGAATGCTGCTCTCTCTGCTAGCCTGATAACCAGCTCCAGGGAGATGGCAATAGGTTAAAATTCATCAAAGCAGAAACCCAGTGGTTGCAAAGACCTCAACCCTAAGGTAGACTTGTAACACCACACCCGCCAAGGCTCAGGGAATATTGCTGAAGAGGAGGCAGAAATATTATAAGAGCCACAGGGTGGGAAGGAGTATCCTGAGGCATTGTCCCAGCCTCCTGCCCACAAAGACTGACTGAAGCATTCATAACCCCATGGTGAATACTCTACTGAAGAAGACCTTCAGTGGAATGGGGGCATGGAAGAGTGGATACGAGGATAACATGAGGGGAATGTGACCAACACATGATTTGCTCATACAAAGCTCATAATTAATAAAAATAAAATACTTAAATCATTGTTTTCTGCCACCATAAGTTCAGTAATTCTACCACCAGAGCTCACTAGTTGGCTGTTTAGACAAGCTGCTAGCAGCAGTGTCTGCTCACCTTGCTCTTTCTGCAGTGTGTTAACAATAACAGGGTAATATATTCTGAATGTCTAATTGAGCTCCTAAGTTTGGCATTAAGTCTCAGCTGTACAAATCTTATGTTTCAAAGGATTGCAACTTACAGTATTAAGTACTATATATTTTCTTGCAACTGTAGATGTTATTTTGGTGACTAAGCAAGTAGTATTTGCATTGGAAATATGGCTATAACAAGAACTCATTATCCCCTAAAAGACACAGTTCTCATCCTCTATCTCATTTATCTTTTCTTCACATGTATTTGATACTCAATGAATGCTGAACTATGAAAAGGAATGCCCCCAGGCTAGCTACAATCTGTGTAGCCTCATAGAGGCTCATCCTCAGAAGGGCACTATACTTTGATTCAGCAGACAGTTTTCATTTTCTTGAAATTTATAAAATTTTAACTTTTGACCATGTTGCTATGATTTGGTATGAAGTGCCTCCCGCAAAGACTCCTGTATTGAAGGCTTTACCCCCATCTCAGCTGGTTTTTCTATTTTGGAAGGTTCTGGAAACTTAAGGAAGCAGAGTATAGCTGAACAAAGTAGTTCTCTGGAAGCATATTCTTGGTCTGTAGCTTGTTCGAAGTACCTCTCCCCATCTCTGATGCTTGGTCACCATGGTGTGAGTTGCCCCACTCTGCTATGCCTTCTTTACTATGATGAACTGAAACCTCTGAAATTACTGGCTGAAATTAATTCTTTCTTCTTATGAAGTTGGTTTTCCAGACATTTGAACACAGTAATGATAAAACAGATTAATACACTTGTGTCTTCTTAGTAAGGACTGATGGGATTAGTGGAGTATATGTGTGAGTAGAAGAAATGTGGCCCTCATGCATATCTGCTGGTCCTTGCTGTCCCATGCACATTTACCATTCATATCTCCACCCCCTCAACATAGAAACCCAGTGGGCCTACGACAGTGGGAATTCAGCAAAAATCCTTCAAAAAGTGTGTCAAATCCACACCTGAGTAAGTGACAGAGCAGAGAGATCACATTTTCTATTTTAATCAGAATTTACTTTGATTTCAAAAACTTAACTCAACGACCTTTTAAGAAATATGTAGGACTAAGGGGTCCTCTTGAATTGTTTCTTACTGTTAAGACTTCTATGGGTGAGGCACCTATACTAAACATGGTAAGACAGAAGGAAAAAGAAATATAGGGCAATTTATAATTTCTTTGCCTTTCATTCCTTCCTCATGAGGAAGCCACAGGTGGAGATTGTTGATAGAATGTGTATATGAAGAAGAGCTAAAAAGAGTTAAGTTAGTTTTGTGCAGCATTTCTATTCTTCTGGTAAGGGCAAAATATGCATAAATGTATGAGAAATAAATTATGTAATTTTGATGTTTAAATATATGGGTCAAAATATTCTTATATTTATAAGTGATGTCATGCAATATGAATGGTAAATTCATGCTAGTAATTTAAATTTTTAAGCTTTCTTTATTTAGAATTACATTAAATAGCAAATGAGAAATACCATGACAAGAGAGAAACTGCAGTTAAAAAGGAAGCAGTCTTATATTTTAGTACCTCTAATGCTATCCTTTTTACTGCTTTTTGAACAAGGAGTCCTGCATTTTCCTTTTGCATGGAACCCCATGAATGATGTAGCTGACCCCTACATTTGCCTAGCATGCTTTTCAAGGGGATAGTGAGAATTGTAAGAGGATCTCCCTATTCAGGAGGCCTTGAAATTAAATTCAAGTATGAAAGACCATGAGGCAAACATTGTAAGTTTGTTTTTTGTTTCTGTGCCTCACCCATGCTAGATATGTGGTCACTCCAAAGGGATTTGAATGAGCCACTTATATCCAAAAGCTTATAGAACAATGATTTTGCTTCTATGATATTAACCAATGATACCTGTGCTAATAGTTACATGTGAAACAAAGTCAGGAACAGATGGAATGCTAAGGGGAATTGCTGGCAGTCATGGAAATCTGCCCTCCTTAAATAGCCTCTGGTGTAATTGTCTGCCCACGCCCTGCCCACTTTTCAGGTTTAAATACAAGAAGACATTTGGTATGCATTTCCTGTAATAAAGAAGCATGTGATGATTATTCCCAAGATGTTATTTTTAAGACTATTGTTAACTGTGGTCTGTCTTTGGTTTCTTAGTTAAGTAAAAGCAACTTGACTCATAACATCACTTGATTCAAGTTGGGCAACCACAGCTATTGTGACCAATTCCATAAAGGAAAAATGAGTTGGGACAAATTTACCCCATACTTTGTAGACACAAAGGTATGGCATGATTGAGTGACCCCTGGGATAGATCAAATCTTACAGTGCTGTTAAAAATCCTGAGACTGCAACCAACAACAGGAGGCTATCTGTTTTTATAGCAGTTGTTAATGCTTATTTATTTAAATGTGTGACCTTGGCAGTAGGCAACTAAACCGTGATTTTTCTTCCTTTTTTGGTTTCTTATATTTATGATTAAATAGAACCTGAAAACTAATCATGTTGAGAGATAATTACTTCTTTTTCTATTCAACATGAACAAAGGAAATGGAATGTAGGTTTAATTAAAACAGCAAGGCATGCATGCATTGAAATTGGGAAGTCACTTGTGATGGAAAACAAGTCAGAGAGAAAAGTTTATACAGTCAAGACATGGTAGAATCAGATTTTGTGCTCAGATCTTCTGCCCTGTGCTCCATGCTCCTCTTAAGAGATTGGGGGCAAGTAAGGGGTAGAAATAGGTCAAATAGAGGCAGATACAACTTGAGGAATGCTAATGAATGCCCTAAAGTATCATTCCCAAAGCATTCCTAGTAAAGTGTTCCTTAAGGGTGAATAAAGACTCGGGTGCACTTGAATTTCCTGGAAAGCTTTAGACCCACAAAAGTAGCTAAGATCCATTAACTTGGTCCTAGAGTGGATATTCCAAGATAAGTATGTTTGAAATGATGTGAGGTTTATTTAAGAAGGTATCTGGCCCAGGTTAAGAGTGAAGCAGGGCCTCTTTAAATCTATATTGTATCTATAAAATCTATAAAATGCAGCCAATGCTCATAATTAGTGTTAGGTTGAGCCATGTGAAAATGTTCATGGGACTTTCATATGGTTCAGCTTAATATGTAAATATTTATACTTATTATTTTCATTAAAAGATAGCTTTCTTTATATTGAAAAAAGAAAATGTATTGACATAGTATTCCCCTCCTGGTCTCTCTGCTTTAATTGTATATGCTGTAAAATGAGCCAGTAGTCTACAATCTTATATAGGGCTCATATTGAGATAGAGAAGTAGGGCAGAGAGTGAAGTCTGGAAGGCCCTGTGCAAAACCTTATAAAATTAGCATATGAAAAAAAAGTTGGCAAAGAGAAAAGCTGGAAATAACCCCATCCCATCTAAGACCTAGGAAAACTGTAAACCTCCTCCCTGCAGCCACTGGCCCAGAACAGAGACAGAGCAGAGTTTCTGAAGGAGACCCGTGGTATAATTTAATACTAAAATTCACACTCTTGGATGGATATTTAAGAGGCTAATGAGACACAAGACACATGAAGTTGCATGTAGAACTATATTTAACAGAGCATGTGTGGAAAAGCACTATGCATGCATGCATGCTAAAATGTCCTCCCCAAGGTCCTTATACAGCCAGACCTTTGGGATGCAAAACTTTCTCCTTGCTCTGGCCCACATCTTCTTTTTGCACTGTATCTTTTCTTAATAAACTATTTCTGTTTCTACTGCAATTGTGTCTTTGTTTAATTCTTTGTTCCAGGACACAAGAACCAAGAACCTCTTGAAAGGTGCCATCAACTGTTATTAATATGGTTCTGTTCTGCCCCTTTGGGCCATTCTAGTGTATAGTGGGAAAGTAGTAATAGGACAGATTAAAAACTACTGTAGCATTAATAACAGATAAAGTCTTGACTTTGGATTTTTTTTATTTTACAGAGAGAGAGAGAGAGAGAGAAAAACACAGAGAGAAAAAGAAAGAGAGAGAGAATGAATGAATTGGCATGGCAGGACCTCAGCCACTGCAATCAAACTCCAGAAGCTTGTGCCACCTAGTGAGCATGCATGACCTTGTGCTTGCCTCACATTTGTGCATCCAGCTTATGTGGGAGCTGGAGAGTATAACATGGGTTCTTAGGCTTCACATGCAAGTGTCTTAACCGCTAAGCCATCTCTCCAGTCTAACTTTGGATTTTTTTAACTTATTAAAAAGAAACCCATGCAGAATCATGGTTATGACTGTAACAATGATACACTAAGCCAATTGTACAATAGGAAAGTGATGCCTGAGGGAGAAGGCCACAAATGTGACCCTCATATGACAAATGTCATGCAGAAAAATGATGAAAAAAATACTCTAAAAGAGCAGTATTCACTTCATAAAAGCTCTCTAGATTGGGCATAATACTTACAAAGTTGGTTCTCACATTTTTTGGATTTCAAAAGAAAATTAGGGAATCGATATCAGATTGTTATTTTTAAAGGCTTTTTAAAAAGTATGGTAATTAGGAGTATAAATTCCTTGTATTATCACTACCATTTAAGAAAAGAGCTGGCATTCTGACACCAAAAACAGAGTGATTTTTTGCTGTGGCGAAAACACATTGCCCTGTCTTCAGTTTTCTCATGTTGACACCAATTGGGAAAATATATTAAGGTCTACTTTAGGTCCATGGGCATAATCGGCCTTCACAGAACCCTGCCAACTATGGGATACTTATTCATTCTAAGAACTATGGTAAGATCTTATTTTGTATCCTCAAGTTGATTATGATTACTTTCACTTTATAGGTAAGAAAAATCAACAAAGAGATTAGGTAACACGTCAATACTCAGACCTGTAGAATACAGCAAAGTCTTCCAAATAAAGGATATTTTCAATTATATAATTGATAGCAGGTCCAAAGGATTTGAATTTAACTTGTGAAACCTAACTTTTTCTTTTATTCTGGCTGCCCCAGAGATGAAACCCAAGGCCTTGTGCATGCTAGGAAAAAGCTCTGTCACTGGGCTACTCTTTGTCCCAAATTGTAGAATTTTAAGTATTTTTAGTTTGTATTTTGTAGGTCCACCCTTCTCTATGAGACTTTACAGAATCCTAGATAAAACTTTAGAGTTGGGTATAAGTTGAGGGAGTCCAAGTCCTGAAGGGATTCCCATTGGACGTGTTCTCTCTTACATTGAGGTCTCTGGAAATAGATCCTGACATAAGGCTTTGTGGACAACTGAATTTTTCAGGAAAAATTCTCATAAAAGGCCAGTAAGGAAGTAGAAGAAATAGGTTAGGGAAGGAGATGAAACAAAGTTAGCTCCTTCAGGGGAGTTCTGGTGGCCAAGTTATAGCTCAGAGAATGTCCCAACTCAGTACCAGAGAGCCAGGCTTTCACATTCTGGATCTGTCAGTCATCAACCAAGGGCTGGTCACACTGGGCAAAGGATGAGGTGGGAGTGATGTAAAGTTTTAGGCATATCCTGCTGTCTATTTGTTTGGAACACAATCTTGTGACAGTGTTCCAAGTGCAAGCCATTGGTGACAAAAGCCCAACTCAGCCAGATTTGCTCATGGACAGATTAAAATCAAATTGAAGGGCTCAGAGCAGATCACTAACAGTGCCTACTTCAGGTCTGAATTTAGAAATACAGCACAGAGAAAAGGGGAAAGGCCATAGTTCAGAGGAGTATTTGACAATACCCAGGAGGTCACAGAAGTGGGAACTATGCCAATAATGTCTTCACCAAAAGATAAATATCTGAAATCAAGCCATCTCTCACTGCTTGCATTGCTACTTCATCAATCCAGGCCACTATTGTCTCTCATATGTGCCACTGCAGCAAACCTTCTAAGTAGCTGACAGACATCTGCTATGCCTCATCTATGCCCATTGTCTACACAATAGTCATGGTGATTTTATACACACACAATAAGGATGAGAGTGAGGTGAGTAGGAGACACTGAACATCTGCTAATGACTGTTAACTCCTTTCCCCATGTTTTGGAAAACACAATGTGCATTTTCTCAATTTGATGCAAAGTGCTATGCACCTTGACTCTGCCTATCATAGCCTCTTGCTCACCAGCACTGTCCCCCAACTCTTCCAAAACAAGAACCTTTCTAAGCACCAGATCTCTTTCAAGATCCTTCCGTATAGTCATTTTGGAACCATCAAAGTAGAAATCTGATTGTGTCATTCACTGTCTTACTTAAGTCCTTTCAAGACCTCTCATCACACTTGGAATAGAGACAAGACTCCTACACATGACCCATGAACTCCATTTCACATGGCTACTCTTTCCCCAGATGGCCTTTTATTCTTTTTGACTAATGTGCCTGTTAAGGTTTGAATCTGAAACATCCCCGAATGATCCCCAACTGGAAGTTGTTTTCAGGGGTGGATCCTAGTGGGAGGAAATAGGTCACTGAAGGAATGACTGTGAAGGGTGTATCTTGCTCTAGTCTGCCTGTCTCTCACTCTCTTCCCTCCTTCCTTACTAGCTGCCATACACTTTATTCCATCAGCTACTCCCTGCTAGGATGTTCTACCACACCATGCCCAAGCCCAGAAGCAATGGAACCATTTGACCATGAACTGCAACCTGTGAAGCTGTGATCCAAAATAAATCTTTCCTCCCTTAGGTTGTTTATTTCAGGTAGCTTATCACATGATTCAAAGCTGAATAATACATTACCCAACTCCCTCCCTTCTAATAATCTCTGCCCCCAGTGCTCATTCTTCTTTTACAGTTTGGTTTTACCTCAAATTTCCCTGCCCCAGAGAGGTAGCTCTTCATAATCCTCTGACCATCACTCCTGCCAAGTTCCTTCCAGCATATTGCTATCTTTGACTTGCTTCACAGACCCTACTGCTAATATGTTCATTGGTTTATTACCTCATTGTCTCCCCCGTAATATGCCAACACTGTGCATTACTATAACAGCACCAATACTAGCTGCTCAGTAAATACTTGCTAACCCAGTGAGGCAATTTATTCACATGCCTTAGTAAAGAACTTTATAAGTGTTGTAATAGTATTTGTGAGAAATCATTTTTGTCATAAGATTTTAGAAGCTGGTAGATGAATCTTACTGTCTGTTGCAGTCATGTTTGCATTGCCAGCAGAGAACACCAGCCAAGAGAAGTTTATGGGGAAAAAAGGTTGATTTTCACTTACAGACTGGAGGGGAAGCTCCATGATGGCAGGGGAAATGATGGCATGAGTAGAAGGTGAACAATACCTCCTGGACAACATCAGGTGGCCAAGAGCAACAGGAGATTGTGCGAAACACTGGTAAGGGGAAACTGGCTATAATACCCATAAGCCTGCCCCCATTAATATACTGCCTCCAAGAGGCTTTAATTCCAAACTGCCACCAGCTGGGGACCTAGCATTTAGAACAACTAAGTTTATGGGGGACACCTGAATCAAACCACCACACTGTCCCAGAAGTGACATGTTCAGAATCTCTTTTATACACCCTACTGGTCTTAGTTTACCTAGACAATGGAGTTTCTTTCTAGTTGTCACATTTTGTACTAGAAAAGGAGTCCATGTGGCTGAGTATGGCTAGCCAATAGGCTGAGGTTACTTCACCTTTGGGATCCATTACAAAAATGCATTTTGGCCTAACATGATATTTCTCTTAAGGGTAATTTTTCTTTTAGTGTTTCCTTCTCCTAACACTTTCTCAGGTTGACACTATAATTCAAAGATCATTCTTTCCCTCCCTGATATAAGAAAGTATAAAATCTGAATTTTAGCCTAAAGTTTCTTCCCACCTCCTTTCATTCTCCTATCTTCATAAACATTTCCCTCAATTCATCTCTTGCATATCTAATCCAACCTTGGCATCTGCTTCCTAGAGAACTCAAAAGGATGCAGAAACTGTACATTTTATATGAAGAACGTGAATACAGAAATGGAGTTTAAACTATCCATTCACTTTTCTTTTCTAGACAAATGAACATATACTTAAAATTGATATCCTTGCAAAACACAAGCCCTTCCTAGAGCAGATTGTTTCTTACTATCCTGAAATTCTGATACAACACCATTTTTCTGAATTAATTCAATGGGGATTGATGCTGGCTCATAGAAAAAGTTGGTTTAATCTATGTAGAATAAAAATGATTCACACATTTATTATGCTTTTAATGTTAATTCAGAATGTGTAAATTTGGCTAGCCACAGTGGACTATACTTGTAATCATAGCACTTGAGAGACTGAGGCAGAAGAATTACTGTGAGTTCGTGGTCAGCCTGGGCTATATAGTGTACTCCAGGCCAGACTGGGCTACAGAGTGATACTATATCAAAAACAAACACACAGTTGTACATGGTGGCACACACCTTTAATCCCAGCACTTGGGAGGCAGAGGTAGGAGGATCACAGTGAGTTCAAGGCCACCCTGAGACTACATAGTGAATTCCAGGTCAGCCTGGGCTAGAGCAAGACACTTCCTCGAAAAACCAACCAACCAACCAACCACATACCAACTAACCAACCCAAAACAAATGCAACTTCTACAGCTGGATGGCTCACTCAACAGCTTCTTTTTGGTGTATACAAATACCATCTAAGCCAGGTATGGTGGCACACACCTTTAAGCCTAGCACTCAGGAGGCAGAGGTAGGAGGATCAGCATGAATCCGAGGCCACCCTGAGACTACAAAGTAGATTCCAGGTCAGCCATGGCCAGAGCGAGACCCTACCTCAAAAATCCTGCAAAGAATGCAACATGGTAGCTTTCTTTTTTAAGGCTTTTACTCAAACCACATAAATATAATATCCTAGCATGAATAGAAGAGGTAGCAACTACTGCTGAATCTTCCTGTAGGTCAATTCAATGATGAGGGGACCACATATAGGAGAGAAAGCAGCATTCAAACCACTGATGAATGTATTGGTGCGATGGCACAGAACACGGCTAATCTGGTGTCTGTTAAGGAGAGATTGACCAAAAGAAGTATTACTGCATGATGTTGAGTTATTAATGCTGTTCAAGCTGCCTTCACAAGTGGATAGCAATAGCTGGTGTTGACTCTCCAAAAGTGGGACATTGCTCCATGGTAGTTGGTCTTTTTCTTTTTGTTTTCTTTTTGTTTGTTTGTTTGTTGTTGTTTAAGGTAGGGTCTCTCGCTCTAGCCCAGGCTGACCTGGAATTCACTACGTAGTCTCAGAGTGACCTTAAACTCACCGTGATCCTCCTACCTCTGCTTCCTAAGTGCTAGGATTAAAGGCATGTGCCACCACACCTGGCTGTTGATCTTTTTCTTCTGTGGTTCCCGAATTCTGTTGAAAATCTGATAAGCTTTATAGATAAAATGTACATTCACATGTACATATGTAAAATTATAGGCAGGCTATTTTCCCCCTGAATCTCATTTGTAGATTCCATTCATAAACTCCATGTTATATTAATAAAACAGAGTAAAATGGAAATAGACAATATACTGGTTTGTCATTTTCTAAACAAGAAAGTAAAGCCTGGTGAATTGAGTGGTCCTCGATGCCACTGTCCAGTTCTTGGGAGAAACTTCCAAAGAGGCACACTCACACTCTTACTCACATTTGCTTAGTCCCCTTCAGAGAGTAGCAAGAATGGTGTCAGTGTGATTCATCTTTCAGGAAGGAAGAAGAAAGCACAGCATAAAGCCACAACCCAAGACATAAAGAGGACTTGGTCCCAGAGTGCAGCAGAGGTCAGGGCTGTTCAAAGGCAGAGCAGTAGCTGTAAGCTGAGACTGTATCACTGACCTTCAGATGTGCGCAGTTGAATGGAGCCTTGGCAGTTATCCAGACCAACTTATTCCACTACTCAGTCACATCAGACATAAGTATTACAAGTTACAAACAAGAACCACTCTCTCCCTTTCTCTCTCTCTTTCTATCTGTCTTGTTCTCATATACTTTCCTGGCCTTGATAGTATACAGATGCCAAATGCCTTCCTCCTTGTTTTGCAGATAGTAATACTTGAACTCATCATAGGTGATGCCTACAAGTTGGTGATAAAAACTGGGCAAGCCTTTCCATTGCCCTTTCCATGTTTTTGTTACCAAATCCCACTTTTCTAAGCCTTCATAATATTTTTGCAGCATGGCTAATTCTATTCAAATAATTTAAAATTAAACTATTTCAACTATTTTTTTTCATCCTGTCCCCACTTTGTTACTTGCTTATCTGTTCAGAAACAGCAGAAGAGGCCTCAGACCTAACGTCTAACCTCACCAATGACATTAATACTTTCCTTTCCCAGGCATGGATAATCATTCTGAGTTAGTTTTTTTTTTTCCATTTTTAAGAGCTACTGCTAACTTTACTACATGCGTCAAACCCAGAGTCAAGTGGTTAGAACTTGCAATCAAGTATAGGCAGATTAATAAGATTGCTTTCTCATTTTCTTATTTGAACAATGACTCATTTATTTTAGAATAACTAGACAGATGATTTTGTGCCATGTAAGGTGATAATTGGTAGACAGTTAATCTAGTAAGTACCTTGAGTTGAATAATAATCTGACTTGGTAGTAGGGTGGGAGGAAAGCCCAGGAGGACAGGGGAAGGAGATGCATGTGTGCTTCTGGTTACAGTGAAAGGAAAACAAAAATGAGAGTTGTGGACAGTAGAATTATGTGTTTACTCATGTAAGATGTTCATGTCATAATCCCTAATCCTGAAAAACTGTTATGTCATGGCAAATTGGAATTAAAGGCACAGATGAAATCAGGGTTGATCAGCTGATCTCAAAGTAGGGAGATTATCCTGAGTTATCTGGTCAGCCCAAGGTGTTACATTACTTTTAGTGGGCAAGGCAGGAACAAATATCTATTTGCTCTAGATAGGGCACCAATGACAGACTGAAGAAACAATTCCATACAAATTCAACCTGATGAACAGTTTACTGGAGGAGCATGGGTAAGGTCTTACTTAAATAGGAGCATGAGCAACTCAAAACAGCTATATCACTGAAAAACTCCACCTGGTCATGGGTGAAAATTTCACAGTAACTTTATCATGGAGTCCTCACTTCAGTTAACCTAATATCTTCTATATACTCTATCACTGACTGCCCCTCTAAGGCCACCTACAGCTAGGAGGTAGGAAGGAGTGATGGGTGGAATCCCAAGTTAAGGTCTGGCAGCTGTCCCTTCTTTCCTTCTACCAAGGAATTGTAATAACCCCATTACCATTACTATAGACCTACCTATTGTTCTATATTGTCATATTTATATAATTAGCATGATTATGAGGCCAAGGTTATTTCTTCTCCATGATGGCCACGTGATGGACCCATAGGTTTATTTCATATCTGGCTAGTATAAATAGGGCTTCAATAAACACGGGCAGGCAGGCAGGCAGGCATCTCTAGAGAGGCTGCCTTTGGTTATTCAGGTCTATACACAGAAGTGACATAGCTATCAAATGATAATTCTACTTCTAGATTTTTGCAGACCCTGCATATTGTTTTCCATAAAGGCCATACTAGGTTATAATATACTAGGGTTCCTTTTCCTCCAGGTCATTGCCAACCCATATTTCATCTTTTTTATACTAGCCATTCTATCATGTTTCTAATGATTAGTGATGTTGATCATTTTTTTTCATGAACCTGTAGGCCATTTGTATGACTTCTTTTGAAAAAAAAATCTATTTAGATACTTTGTCTTATATTAGTGAGCGGAAATTCTCATATATTTGGATATTAACCATTTATCAGATGTGGATATGTTCTTCTAATCTGTTGATTTTTATCTTTACTCTGTTGATTGTTTCCTTTGCTCTACAGAAGCATTTTAGATTGATTCAATCCCATTTACTTGTTTTTTTTTTTCTTTTGTTTCCTGCTGATGTGAACTCATATCAGGAAAGTCAGTGCATAGACAATGTCACAAAGCTTTCCACCTATGTTATTTTTTTCTAGTAGATTGATAGTTTCAAGCTATATGTTGAAAGGGTTTCTTTTGTTTGTTTGTTTGTTTTGAGCTGATTTTTGTGTGCAGTGTGAGATTAAGGTCCAATTTCCCCTTTTGTAAGAATATCCAGTTTTCCATCATTATTTACTGAAGACTGCCCTTTATCACGTGTTCTTAATACCTGTTTTGAAAATCAATTGACTATAGATGCATGGGTTTATTTCTGGGCATTTTATCTGGTTTCATTGGTTGATATAGATGTTATTATACCAGTAACATACTGGGTTATTTGTTTAGATATTAAGTATGCTACATATATACATTTTGATAGAATTCTTTTTTTAAGTAAATACTATTATGTATCCTAAAATATACAACATATAGATAACAGAAAATGTTGACCCTTTACATCCTCTGGGGATTGATTCCAGGATCTCCAAGGATACAAGAATTTAATGGCATGGTATTTGTATATAACTTAACCAAATCCTCCAGTATACTTTAAATCACCTCTAGATTATTGCTGATAATATCTAATACAATGTAAATGGTGCTTATATATTTATTATATGGTATCATTTAGGGAATAATGGCAATGCAAAAGTCTGTAAATGTTCCAAACACACACTCTTTTCACATTATTTTCAATTCTTGATTGGTTGAATCCTTGAATGTATGGGTCTGCCAACATGGAGGACCAACTGACCTATAGCAAAGCAAATTAACATATTAATCACATTACAATTACCCATTCTTTGTTTTAGTGGCAAGAACAAATTCAGCCTAGATGCCCCTCAACAGATGAATGGATAATGAAAATGTGGTACATAGACACAATGGAATTCTATTCAGCAGTATGGAAAAATGAAATTATGAAATTTGCAGGGCAATGGATGGAAAGAATTATATTATATGAAGTATCTCAAACTTCAAAAAGACCAAAACCACATGTTCTCTCTGATATGTGGAACACACACATACGTATGTACGTATGTATGTATATGCAAATATGGACAAAACCTATAAAAATATAACCATAACCTAATGCACACATAAAGAACAGAAGCCTGGAGGATACTTGGGGAGAGTGAATTAGGAGGAAGAGAAAGGTTGGAGATATGAGAGGGTATGGGATTCATCAAACCCAATTATACTTGAAGATGTCAGAATGAATGGTACCTAAATCTCTACAAGTCATCAAAAAATAAATAATTTTTTAAAGTTTAAATTAAATCTACTCATTTAGCATGAATTGTATAGATGGTACAATTTTATTTACTATATTTTGCATGGACATTATTCACTCTACATACCTGCTACTTTGTATGCTCCGACCTACATCTCTTCCCCTCCTCTTAGCCCTAGTAATTACTATTTTGCTCTCCACCTCTGCATATTTAAATTTTTGTTCTTAGATTCCATGTATAAATGAGATCATGTAATATTTTTCTTTATATGTCTGGACTTCTTCAATTGGCATAATGTCCTCCATACCCATCCATATCATTTTGCATTATTCAGCCATTAAAAGAATGTGACCTTGCCAGTATTTTGTTATTTTGATTGGAGATTTGTAATATATTTTTTATATATTTGAGAGAAAGAGAAAGAGGCAGATACAGATAAGACAAAGATAGTTAGACAGATGATAGATAGCTAGATAGATGATAGATTGATAATAGATAGAATGCTCCAGAGCCTCTAGCCACTGCAAACAAACTCCAGACTCATGCACCACCTTATGCATCTGGCTTATGTGAGTACTAGGGAATCAAACCTGAGTCCTTGGGCTTGGCAGGCAAGCACCTTAACCACTGAGCCATTGTTCTAGCCCTGTCACATATTTTGAAATCAGTTTTGTTATTTGTGTTCAGGATTGTTTTGGTTATCTGGTTATTTGTATTATACCTTTTTAAAAAAAATCACTTCCTTAAGAGCTGTTTTTCCTGTTCCTGTGAAAAAAATGACATTGGAATTTTGATAGAAGCAACACTAAATCTGCAGATCATTTTTGAGTTGTATGGAAATTATAACAATATTGTTCTTTCTGTCTATTAGTATGTGAGATTTTTCCATTTGTGTTTTCTTCAATTTACTTGTCAGGGTTGTATAGATATAATTTTACAGCTCTTTCACTTTCTTGGTTAAATATAGGCATATTCCACTTGTTTTGGATTGCTATTTAAGGAAGATTGTTTTCTCAGTTTCCTATCTGTAAAGGTCAATTATTTGTGTGCAGAAACACAACTGAATTTTTTGAGACAGAATCTCTCTATGAGACCCAGGCTGGCCTTGAACTTGCAATCCTCCTGAATTGGTTCTTGGGTCATATGATTTCAGGTACCCCAGGAAATACTGATTTTTGTATACTGACTTTGTATTCTGTAGATTTACTGAGTTTATTTACCAATTCTAGAAGCTCCTTCGTATAGACTTTACCATTTTTTTGTATATATAAGGCCATGTCATCAACATAAATGATATGAATCCAAAAATATTTTGTAATTTTGGACAATTAAAGATGGTAGAACCTACTAGGAAGAACATTCTAATTGTGAATGGGATAAAAGTTCTGATAGTGGACTTCCGGGTAAGATGGTGGCATAGGAGCCATGCCAAACCAGATCAGGGAGGGATTTAAGCAAAACTACACTCTTCTTCAGAAAAGAGCAGAATATTTTTTCTCTGGGAAACAGCAGAAAAGCAGGAGACAGCCAGCTGCCGCCCCAAACCACTGAGCTGCTGCCAGCGCCACTGCCACTGCAAGCCACCGTGACCCCAACCCACCAGGTGTGCCTTGCAGCAGCAATAGAGACCAAAAAAGGGACTTCCCAACCTCATCAGTCTCCTCACAGAGCCCAGAAATAAAAAAAAAAGTCTGGTGAGATACTGAAAGAGACACAGGGGAACAGTGTGAGCAACTGCAGGCTTCCTGAACTTGCCCATCCCCCAACCATCAGAACCTCGGTGAACTGCAAGCATTCAGCTCCCAGTAGCAGCATATCCACCACCATGGAGGTAAGCTCAAACTCTTAGCACATCACTAGCACCACATCCAGCACAGCTGAGGCAAGCTTCACAGCTCAGGAAATGAGGTAGGCACTCAGCATTGGTGAGTTTGGAAACCATACCAAAAGGTAATAAGGCCGGCTGACAAAAAAAAAAGGTACATAGGCATGCATTGGAAGTGATAATCTCTCTTTCCAGGTCAGGGCAGGTTATGGGTTACATATGTGTGGTTGGCCTTACCATTTTCAAATAAGCTGAATATGGGGTGTTGAAGATTGCTGAGTGTAATACTTTTAGATTTAGAGGGCCTTTATCTTTTGCTTTTTCATTATTGAGGGGCAGGGTCTGATCCAGTTCCAAGCTGACCTGGAACCCAAGTCAGAACAAAATCTTCTATCTCCCAGCTGACAGGATTAAGGGTATAGAGTAACACACACCCTTAGGGATTTTGACCTTATAAGACTGTTTTAATTCCCACACTTGTATACTCTGTGCTCATTTTAATTGAATGTGTATTTTGCTCAAAGTTTAGAACTTGCCAGTAAATTGTTCCACCAGTCCACTACAATATTTGCTTAACAAGCAAATTCAACAGCTAGGATTACTTCTGAGGTTGGACTTGGGTACAAGTGCTACACTTGGCACCTTAAACTCATATCCTGAAAGTATATAAAGGTAGATCACCACACCTAAGAACACTGCAGATAAATAGAAAACCTAAGCATCAAATCAATCCATGATGCAAAAGTCACTACATTATAATACAAGAAACACAAAGAATCAAGACAATGCAATCCCACCAAAAATTACAAATCCATCAGAATTGTTCATCAATGAGACTATTTTAGATGAAATTCCTGACAAAGATTTCAAAAGAATGATGTTATCTATAATTAAAGAAATGAAAGAAGATATAAAAGAAGAAATGAAAGGAATCAGAGAAGAAAACAAAGGTATTAAAGAAGAAAACAAACCCTTGAAAGAGAATACAGAAAAACAGCTTAATGAAATAAAAAGGTCATTACAGGACATGAATTAGGAAATAGAACTACTGAAGAAAAACCAGGCTGAAATCCTAGCTCTGAAGAACACAGTCAGTGAAATAAACTCTGTGGAAAGTCTCACCAGTAGAATGGATGAAGGAGAGGACAGAATATCTAAACTAGAAGACCAGGTGGCAGACCTAATACAGTCCAACAAAGAGAAAGACAAGCTAATAGAAAGGTATGAATGGGAATTCCAAGACATCCGGGACACTATGAAATGATCAAACATAAGAATTCAGGGTATCACAGAAGGGGAAGAATTTCAAACCAGAGGCTTAGTAGGTGTTTTCCAAAAAATCATAGAAGAAAATTTTCCCCAAATTGGGAAAAAAATGCCAATGCAGATACAAAAAGCTGTTAGAACAACAGACAAAATCTAGAAAGATCCTCTTCTTGCCATGTTATAATTAAACTACTAAACACACAAACCAAAGAAAATATATTGAAAGCAATTAGAAAAAGCAAGTGACCTTCAAAGGGAAACCCATCAGGATCACAGCAGATTACTCAACATAAACTTTAAAAGCCAGAAGGGCCTGGAGTGATGTATTCTAAGTTCTGAAAGACAAAAACTGTCAACCAAGATTACTTTATCCTGCAAAGCTATCTATACAAATTAATGGAGAAATAAGGACATTCCACAACAAAGACAGGCTAAAGGAATTTATGCCAACTAAACCAGCTCTACAGAAAATACTCGCAAGAATCATTCATGCTGTAGAGAAAGCAAAACACACACAGCAGGAAATGGGAAAAAATAAACCATACTCAAATAACAGTTAAAACAAGTAAGTAAAGTGAAAACAAGAAGAACTACAAAACAAGAAAAATGGTGAGAATAAATACATGTCTTTCAATAATAACTCTTAATATCAATGGCCTCATTGCCCCAACAAAAAGACACAGACTTGCAGACTGGATTAAAATGCAGGATCCTACCAACTGTTGCCTCCAGGAAACTCACCTCTCAATAAAAGATAGCAACCTTCTTAGGGTGAAAGGTTGGAAAAAGGTATTTCAAGCAAATGGGCCTAGGAAACAAGCAGGGGTGGCTAACCTAATTTCTGACAGGATAGACTTCAAACCAACATTAGTGAGGAAAGATAAAGAAGGTCACTTTATACTGATTAAAGGAACACTCCAACAGGAGGACATTACAATCCTAAACATATATGCTCCTAACACGGGGGCTCCCAATTTCATCAAACACTATTAGACTTAAGGTCAGAGATAACTCCTAACACAATAGTAATGGGTGACTTCAATACCCCACTCTCATCACTTGACAGGTCTACCCAGCAAAAAATAAACAGAGAGACATCTGCATTAAATGATATCATGGAACAAATGGACCTAACAGATATATACAGAACATTCCATCCAAATGCTGCAGAATAAACATTTTTCTCAGCAGCACAGGGGACAGTCTCTAAAATAGACCATATAATAGGACACAAATCAAATCTTAACAAATACAGGAAAATTGAAATAATCCCTTGTATGCTATCTGACCACAATGGGATTAAACTGAAAATCAGCAACAAGAAAAACTACAGAGCATACAGAAATTCATGGAGTCTAAACAGTACATTATTGAATGATGTATGGGTCATTGAAGAAATAAAAAAGGAAATCAAGAAATTCATAGAATCAAATGATGATGAGAATACAACATATCAAAACCTTTGGGACACGATGAAGGCAGTCCTATGAGGGAAATTTATAGCTCTAAGTGCCTACATTAAGAAATTAGAGGGAAAAAAAAGAAATTAGAGAGTTCACAATTAAACAATTTAATGCTTCACTTTAAGGCCTTGGAAAGAAAAGAAAAAGGCAAACCAAAAATCAGTACATGGCAAGAAATAATAATGGTTAGGGCGGAAATTAATGAAATGGAACCCAAAAAAACAATCAAAAAAATCAATGACACAAAGAGTTGGTTCGTTGAAAGGATAAACAAGATTGACAAACCCTTAGCAAATCTGACCAAAAGAAAGAGAGAAGAGAGAGAAATTGATAAAATTAGAGATGAAAAAGGCAACATCACAACAGATACCAAAGAAATTCAGAAAATATTTTATACATACTTTAAGAATATATATGCCTCTAAATTTGAAAACCTGAAAGAAATGGATTATTTCCTTAATTCATATGACATACCAAATTTAAATCAAGATGAGATAAACCATTTAAATAGACATATAACAACTACAGAAATCCAAGTAGTTATAAAAAGTCTCCCAACTAAAAAAAGCCCAGGCCCAGATGGATTCACTGCTGAATTTTACCAGACATTCCTGGAAGAACTAACACCAATGCTTCTCAAACTTTTCCATAAAATGGAAAAGGAAGGAATTCTACCAAAATCCTTCTATCAAGCCAGCATCACCCTGATACCCAAACAGGACAAAGACAGATCAAAAAAAGAAAATTACAGACCAATCTCCCTCATGAACATAGATGTAAAAATTCTCAAGAAAATACTGGCAAACAGAATACAAGAATATATCAGAAAGATTATTCACCCTGACCAAGTAGGCTTTATCCCAGAGATGCAGGGATGGCTCAACATATGCAAATCCATAAATGTAATTCACCATATAAATGGTCTGAAGGACAAAAATCACATGGTCATCTCAATAGATGCAGAAAAGGCATTTGACACAATCCAGCACCTCTTCATGGTGAAAGTATTGCAGAAACTGGGAATAGAAAGAACATATCTCAACATAATAAAAGCTATTTTTGACAAACCTACAGCCAACATAATACTAAATGGGGAAAAACTTGAAGCTTTTCCTCTAAATTCAGGAACAAGACAAGGGTGTCCACTTTCCCCACTTCTATTTAATATAGTACTGGAAGTCTTAGCCATAGCAATAAGTCAAGAGACACTCAAAAGGTATACAAATCAGAAGGGAAGAGATCAAATTATCATTATTTGCAGACGATATGATTCTATACATAACAGACCCCAAAGACTCTACCAGCCAAACACTTTTAGCAATGTAGCAGGATACAAAATAAACACACAGAAATCAGTAGCTTTTCTATACACTAACATGAAGAGGATGAAATCAGGGAATCTCTCCCATTCACAATTGCCTCAAAAAAAAATACTTTGGAATAAACTTAACCAAGGAAGTGAAGGATCTCTACAATGAGAACTTTGAAAAAACCTTGAGTGGGTTGGAGAGATGGCTTAGAGGTTAAGGCGCTTGCCGGCAAAGTCAAAGGATCCCAGTTCGACTCTCCAGGCCCCATGTAGTAAGCCAGATGCACGAGGGGGCACATGCCATCTGGAGTTCATTTGCAGTGGCTGGATGCCCTGGTATGCCCATTCTCTCTTTCTCTGCCTCTTTCTCTCATATAATTAAAATAAATAAAAATATTAAAAAAAAAAAACCTCAAGTGACAAATTGCAGAAGACACAAGGAAATGAAAGACATCCCATGCTCCTGGACTGGAAGAATCAATATTGTGAAAATGTCAATCTTACCAAAAGCAATCTATACATTTAATGCAATCCCCATTAAAATCCCAATAGAATTCTTCACAGAAATAGAAAAAACAATCCTAAAATTCATCTGGAAACACAAAAAAAAACTCAAATATCCAAAACAATTTTGTGCAACAAAAATCAGGCTGGTGGTATTACCATACTCGATTTTAAGTTATATTACAAAGCCATAGTAACAAAAACAGCATGGTACTGGCACAAGGACAGACAGGTAGATCAATGGAACAGAATAGAAGACCCAAATATTAATACAAGCCGCTACAGCCACCTGATTTTTCACAAAAACATCAAAAATATTCACTGGAGAAAAGATAGCCTCTTTAACAAGTGGTGCTGGGAAGACTGGACATCTGTATGTAAAAGGATAAAAATAGATCCTTGTCTCTCTCCATGCACAAGAGTCAAGTCCAAATGGATCAGGGACCTTAATATCAGACCTGAAACTACTAGAGGAAAAGGTAGGGGAAACCCTTCAACATATTGGCATAGGCAAGGACTTTCTGAATATAAATCCAATTGCTCAGGGAAGAAAACCACTAATCAACCACTGGGACCTCATGAAATTACAAAGCTTTTGTATGGCAAAGGACACTGTGAATAGAGCAAAAAGACAACCTACAGAATGGGAGAAAATCTTTGCCAGCTATACATCTGACAGAGGATTAATATCCAGAATATACAAAGATCTCAAAAAACAGAATAATGAGAAATCAAACAACCCAGTTAAAAAATGGGCTATGGAACTAAATAGAGAGTTCTCAGAAGATGAAATACAGATGGCATATTAGCATCTAAAACAGTGTTCCACATCCTTAGCCATCAGGGAAATGCAAATTAAAACCACTTTGAGATTCCATTTCACTCCTGCCAGAATAGCTACCATCAAGAAAACAAATGACAATAAGTGTTGGCGTGGATGAGGAAAAAGAGGAACACTTCTACACTGTTGGTGGGAATGTAATCTGGTCCAGCCATTGTGGAAATCAGTGTGGAGGTTCTTGAGATAGCTAAAAATAGATTTACCATATGATCCAGCTATAGCACTCCTAGGCATATATCCAAAGGACTCTTCTCACTACCTTAGAGATACTTGCACAACCATGTTTATTGCTGCTCTATTCCCAATAGCTAGGAAATGGAAGCAGCCTAGATGTCCCTCCACAGATGAATGGGTAATAAAGATGTGGTACATTTACACAATGGAGTTCGATTCAGCAGTAAAGAAAAATGAAATTATGAAATTTGCAGGGAAATGGATGGATCTGGAAAGGATTATACTAAGTGAGGTAACCCAGGCTCGGAAAGTGAAACGTCACATGTTCTCTCACATGTGTGGATCCTAACTACCAATGTATAGACTTGTGTGTGAACTGGAACCAAAAATAGGTACCAGAAACCAGTAAGCTGGTAAAAGGCTATAAGGGAGGCAAGAGAGGGAAGGACTTAAGTGTATGGTACTGCACATATGTAAGTAGAACAGATTACAGGGAGGGGAATGGCATAAGTGAGGCCATGGGAAGAGAATGCACAAATGAAGGGCAGGAGGAGGGTCAATAAAAATTCAAGATAGTGTGAATAAGATTTATGTAAACTACTTTTTTGAATAATGGCACAATAACAGAAGCTGTAGACTGTTACTAGAAAATATTCAGTGCCTGGGATGGGATACTTTCCAGTGAGTTGTTGGCCAAGGAGGTCCCGGTAGCCTCCAAAACATTAAAGGCTATTTCCAAAGCCCTTGGTTTCCCTTGAGAAATAGATAGTAAGACCCTATTTCTGAAGACATCTCTTGCCTGAGAGGCAAGGTCACTGAGAAAGCAAGCTGGTGCTGAGCAGAAAACCTTCTCCATGTAGACCAGCCAACTGAAAGCTGGAAAAAGCTACACTGCATGTAGCCATATGGGAGACATAAGTCATCAGCAATGAAAACAGTGGACACTGAATATTCAAGTTTGGCCAGACAGGCCCAATGACTGAATGGGTGCAATAGTGGCATGTCTGTTCTTGGGGTAAACAACTGCTCCATAATTGTACTGAAGGCCCTCTCTATGGGAGGGAATACATACCTGGTACTGAAGAACCTAAGTAAAAGTCTATGGCAGGGGAGGTCATGAGCCTTAGGGGCATAAAGCATGCTGTTGTCTGGTTTAATGTATATATCATTCCCACAAAGCTACCCTGAAAACACTACACTTAATGTTCATATTCACATATTAATGCTACTCTCACTTCTGGTTAGAGAAGCTTCTCTTTTCAGATGGCCATTGTGGTAGTTTGAATATATGTCCCCCAATATATTCACTGTTTATTAGTTATAGTTTGCATCTGCAATCACCTTGCTAGAGGCAATGTCACTGGGGGCCAGTCTTAAGGTGTGGTGGATTTGAGATTCCATTGTAAAGATATGCAAAGTGTGCCTAATAGGAGTTCCTGAAGCTTGCTGTGGCTGGGCTGTAGTTTTGCTCAGTGTGCTGTGTGGCTGGTTAGTTTTCTCTCTCTCTGCTTGGCCCTATGAAGGCAGGCTGCTTCTCCTGCCATTACTGAAACTTCCCCTGGATCTGTACGCTTCAATAAATAATATCCCTTCCTCCATAACTGTGCCTGGTCTGGAAGTTCATCTCAGCGAACCTGAAGCTGTCTGCTACAGTAAAGTGGTACCTAGGAGTGTGGGGTGAGATGAACCAGATCGTATGGATGTTCATCTTTTGGAACCTTTGTTTTGGAGGAATGGGCATGGACTTGGTGCTTGCAACTGAAGATGCCTTCTGGAGTGGTAAGCCAAGTTTTATGGACTATTCTGATGAGAGTTTGAGAATGCTAAGTGCAGACAGTATTGAACTTCGAGGCCTGGCTTATGAGCTTTCTAAGGGGAAGGAAAGAATGCAGAGGACTTTGTTGGAACTGGGCTACTGGCATAAGGGATGGCTACGTTCTGCTAGCCTGGCCCAGAAAGTTTGATCAAGGTTAAATTTGTAATGGACTGATGCGCTTGGCTAAAGATAACGGACTGAGATTTTAAGATTTTAAGTTGGAAAACCTCAAGCAAGTTAAAAGTAGAGACGCTGAGACTGATTTTAGGTTAATGGAGTTGCTATTGTCAGCACATTAGCAATCTTAAGGAAGATGGAAGGAAGGTGGCCTGACTGCTTTACATTAAAACAATGGAGAGGATGCCTGAGGAAAGACTGTTAGAAATGCAAACTCTTGGAAAGAGTTGACTGGAGAAGGAACCTGCTTTTCAAGGCTATGATTTATTTTGTCCCTGGATTAAGAATATGGCTGTGTCCTGCACACGTGGTATTGGTTTTGGAAGTATGAAAAATGCACGGAGTGGTCATGAATTGCACACAGTCTCAGGAGCTGCTGCTGAGATGTGGCATGAGGCAGGGCATGAAGACCCTCAGGAATAGGCTGAAAGAGCCTTTGGAAGATGGACCACGGTTTGCAAGGAGACCTGAAAATGTTTTGGATATACCAGGACTGTGCAAAAGGGCTACCATGGAGTGCAGTGTTGGCATGGGATGAAAGTTTTCCCTGGCGATTCTACCCAGCTGGAGGGACGGAATTGGAAAACCTGGAGACTGTCAGTCTCTGGTTATATTGAACTTGAACTGCAGAAGTTTGATGACAGCTGATGGTGGTTGAGTTTCCATTGTTCTAGTCTCTCCTTGCTATTCCTTATACAATTAAAAATGTTTACTCTGCGCCTTTACATGTTGAAAGTATTTAACTTGTTTGATCTTACAGGACTCCCTATCTTAAGTTGATCAAGACTGTGAGAACCTTTGAAATTGGACTGAATACAATTTACAATGTGTGATAGTTATAAATCTATTCCGCCAGGGGCGGAATGTGGTACTTTGAATATATGTCCCCCAATATATTCACTGTTTATTAGTTATAGTTTGCATCTGCAATCACCTTGCTAGAGGCAATGTCACTGGGGGCCAGTCTTAAGGTGTGGTGGATTTGAGATTCCATTGTAAAGATATGCAAAGTGTGCCTAATAGGAGTTCCTGAAGCTTGCTGTGGCTGGGCTGTAGTTTTGCTCAGTATGCTGTGTGGCTGGTTGGTTTTCTCTCTCTCTGCTTGGCCCTGTGAAGGCAGGCTGCTTCTCCTGCCATTATTGAAACTTCCCCTGGATCTGTAAGCTTCAATAAATAATATCCCTTTCTCCATAACTGTGCCTGATCTGGAAGTTCATCTCAGTGAACCTGAAGCTGTCTGCTACAGCGATGACCACTGGGATGACCCAAAAGGCAACATAGTGCTGAGAAAAAGGGATGGAGAAGTGCCCAGCACTGAAACACCTCTGTCACATGCTCTAAGTCTCAGGGACTATTGCGAAAGAGGGGGTGGATAGAATGGAAGAGCCAAAGGAAGGGTACAACTCCTTATAATTCAACTGCCCAGACAGAAATTAGCCTCAATATCCATGACCTTGCAGTGTCTAGCAATACCTTCACAAGACCCTCATAATAGAAGAAAAAGATGATGCCATCAAATTAAAAGAGAGACTAATGGAGAGAGGTAGGGGACACAATGGAGATTGGAGTTATAAAGGGGAATAGTGGGAGGGGAGAGAATTATCATGTGTTTTTTGTATGTAAGTATAGAAGTTGTCAATAAAAAAATAAATAAAAATAAAAATAAAAAACATATGTTCAGTTTCTAGTACAATTTGAAATTTTAAAAAAGAAAGTTCTGATAGTGGTCCTAAATGGAGCCTACTACCTTGTATTCTTGTTCTGTGTAGTCTTTCCACAGTGACCCTAGACTACATCATTTGACTTACTTTAGATGATGGGACATTGCTAAGCACAACACAGGCAAAGTCTTGATAGGAATTTGCACACTGAGGTTTTTCAGGTTGGAGTGCTCTAAAAATCCAACCAACTCCTATGGAAGCCTTGTTATTGCAACGTCACCCTATTGTCATGGAACTGAAGCTCGCCTTGTAGAGCAGCAACATGGGGAGGATGTGGGTCTTGTTCCATTCCCGTTCCCCAGGGTCGTTTGTCACTGAATTCCCAGGCAAGGGAGAGAGGAGTTGGGAGGGAAGCAGCAGGGTCCTTGCTGGAGTAGCGGCTGAGTGTGACATGTGAACACATGATGGGGCAATGAGCACCCGGGAGGCCATCTGATGGACAGCACTCGTTTATTCAGAAGTGGAGTAGGTTTATAAACACTTAGGAAAGGTTGAGATGGTACATACAGACTATATGGCAATCGGATGCCTAGTTTATGGGCTGTTATCTAGATTTCAGAAGGACTAGTAACTTCAAAGCTATCGGGAAAGGATAAGGGAAGGTAGGGGAAGGGTGGAAGAAGAGATTAACAGGAGGCTGTGACTTCAAAACTGTGGGGGGTGGGAAGGCTATATGACTTTAGCCACATGAAGGTCTCTTGGGCAGCTAGCCACAAGGTCAGGAACTGTGGGGGGCAAAGTCTGACTTATGGAATGGTCAGAGACTTTTGGGGTCTGGGGGGAGGGCCTCGCCAGTTCTTCCCACTCTGGGCGATGACAGCTCACTACAACCTACAACATAGGGAAGGCCATTACTGTCGCCAGGGACTTCCTGACAGAGGGCCAGCTGCAATCCCACAGCTCAGGGTCCCTGGTCATGTCCAATAGTTCAGGCCAGCCTCTTCAGAGGTCCAGCCTGTTACTAGCAAGGCCCAACAGGGAGGACTACATTTTTTTTGCTATGTTAAACATACTAATGGCCTGCATAGGGAGTCCATATCCTATTTCCTGAAATCTGTGAATATATATTACATGTAGCATTATAGCTTATGTTACATGTTAATTTTGTGTTGTATTTTCACTATTCTAATAGGCATGAAAGTATTTGTACATGTAACAAATTATAAAACATGAATTACATATTATTTGTGATTTTTCCCATGATTACTCATATGTATTTATTTAAAACTAGTATGTAATATAGATATAAATTGTAACATTCATAGTAATAATTTAAAATTATGGTTAGAGATATAGCTCAGTTGTATAGCATTTGTCTTGCATTTGCAAGGCTCTGCATTCAATCCATAATACTGCAAGGATAAATGAGTAAAAATGAAATTATAATTTCCTCTAAAAAGAGAGACCATATAAAAAAAAAGAAAAAGTGGTCAGGCATGGTGATATATGCCTTGGGAGGCTGAGGTAGGAGGATTTCTATGGTCCAAGGCCACCCTGAGATTAAAAAGTGAATTCCAGGTCAGCCTGGGCTAGAGCAAGACCCTACCTCAAAAAAGAAAGAAAGAAAGAAAGAAAGAAAGAAAGAAAGAAAGAAAGAAAGAAAGAAAGGGCATTATATTTTAGTACCTTTAATAGTATCACCCTTTCCTATTCTAACTTTTGAATATTCTCACATTGTTATTTTGCACCAGACCTTTTGAATTATGGAGCATATCCAGGAATGCCTCAATGGAAGAATACTTTGAAAGAGGCCCTGGTTTCCATTCTCCACACATCAAAAGAACAAGCAAATAGTAAATGTATAAGTGAATGGATGAAGGAATAAATAATTAAATTGTACAGCAAGGCTTCTCTGTCCCTCTAGGGCCAGGTGCTGTCTTAAACCTGATATATTCTCTCCTCTTCCCCTCACTCTTCTTTTCCCCTTCTCTTTCCCCCTTCTTTGTCTTTTGCTGGCTTTTATGGTTTCATGGCCAAACAATATATTCCCAGTCCAATCTTTCTCTAGTTTACAATCTCAGCTCATCATATGTACATTGACCAATACCCGAATCTCAAGTCTAAATTCCTTGCAGAAACAAAGTACTTCAAGCCCAGTGTGGTAGAACAGGCCTATATAATCCAGCCTCTTGGGAGACTAAATTGAGAGCATCATGAGTTTGAGGCCATCCTGCACTGCAGAGTGTGATATTATCAGAAAGAAGAGAAAAATGAAGGAAGGAAGGAAGTCAGCCCAAGTGAATCAGTAATGCTGATCCATTAAAAATAGCTAAGATAGCATGTCACCTAGTATAAACATAAGCAGTGGGACCCATGTGACCATAAATGTATGTGCAAGCATTGGGTATATGTTAGCATTTTGAGACTGGTTATTGTAGATAGCAGTAATATTTGATCTTAATATAATAACTTTGAGGAAAGTCAGAAGACCAGGGCAAGTTGTTCCAGATGTCAAAGCCTCAAATTCTGGGGGTACTGAGCTCCTCTGAGGTAAGTCTGAGTCCTTGCATCGCTTCCTGAGATGCTGTTCCCTGGCATTCTCCCAATTTAGTCACTTGGATCCAGAGCCCAGACTGTAAGGACACTCGTGGCCTAGGAATTCAGGAAACTGGGGTGTGGTGTGGATGATGCAGAAATAGA
The DNA here is from genome assembly GCA_036365145.1 of Orientallactaga sibirica. Taxonomy (NCBI): domain Eukaryota; kingdom Metazoa; phylum Chordata; class Mammalia; order Rodentia; family Dipodidae; genus Orientallactaga; species Orientallactaga sibirica. The sequence goes on along the minus strand of JAEOAD010000372.1, from coordinate 7,911,288 downwards.
CAACCCATTAGGCTTAATCTGCCTCTAGACAAAATACATTCCCTTTATGCTTTTTCACCTTTCCTGATGTATGCCTCCATTTGAAGGATCTAAAGTCCTATCAATTGTAATCTTCAAAATATAGTATCATGACTTCAATCAAATCAAAAAAGAATTGATAATTAATTTTGAAATAAAAATTTCTCTGGGAGATTCTGATCCATCCCTCTATAAGCAAGAAAAACCCCTCTCCTCTACACCTATTTTATATCACCTCTGGTTGAGAATCACTGATTTCAATCATAAAACTGTCAATTCTGTGTGTATTCATATTGATGTTAATTATTATTAAATCAACATTTTTAGAACCTAAGAAATGACCTTCCAGAGATAGTCTTGGGCCATTTTATTTTATTAAATTGTCTTTGTGTTAGACAATATATTTGCTGTTAAAATGTCAGTGGTTTTATATGTGCCCACATACTGCATCATACTTTCTGGAGTATATCGAAAATTCAATTTGCACAGATGAATACAATCTCAAACTCTGTGGTTAGCTGATCTATATATTCATAACTGGGATGATAAGTTTTCCTATTGTGACACTCTTGCCTACAAACCGAGTGGAATTCAAAAACCACATTATGTCTTTACGACTCTCACATCTCATCATTCATTCAGAATTGGTTTTACTAAGGCCATGTATTTTCCTGAGCATTGTCAAAGAATCTCTTCAGAAATCTCATTTCTCCTCTTAGGAAAAGTTATTTTCAACAAATATCCAGAAAAGGTTGCCATATAAGAAACATTTTTCTTGCAATAGTTAAAATAAGAATGGATTAAGGGTTTTATTTTCTTAGAAATATCTAGAAAAGAATTTTCTGAAATACCTCCAATATGATGTTATGAGCTATGAGGGTATGTGATGAAGAACCTTGTTCAAACAAATATAAATAGCTTTACAGCAAGATTATTGCATTAGATGTCAATATGAACTATATGAAGAGAGGAAGAACTTGTGAAATTATAGACTCCTATGATCTGCTGTCTGCAAGCTGGATACCCACTAGAGCTAATGCTGTGGTCACAGTCTGAGTCAAATGATATGAGACCAGGGGAGCCAAAGATGTATATCCCAGTCTGAGAGCAAAGAAGATGAGATGAGATGCTTTAGCTCATGCAGGGAGACAAAATGGGGTAAATTCTTCCTTTAGTCTTTTCTTCTATCTAGGTCTTCTGGAGATTGAATGATGTCCACCTGCATTTTACTGAATTCATGCATGCAAATGCTAACCAGATCATGAAATGCCATCACAGATACACCAGAAACAATAATTAACTTGGACGCTCCACAGCCCAGTCCAAAAATATGTAAAACTTACCACGATAGCCACTCAGAGCTGTTACTATAATAAACCACAGGTGCACACAAGAAAAAGGTATGTGGACACTGCTTCGAAATCAATAGCAGGGCTGGCTATGGAGGCACATTCCTATAATTTTAGCACTCATAAGGCTGAGAAAGAAAGGTCTTGAGGTCAAGGCCAATCTGTGCTACATAGAAACATCCTGTTTCAAAAAACCAAAGCAAAACAAAATGTATCACAAAAGTCCTTTATTGATGATCACATTGAGAGGCTATAGTTCCTTGCAATGTGTTTTTGAAGTTCACCTATTGTGTGGTGTTTTCTTTAAACACTAAGATGAAATTCACATCACATAAATTTAACTGTTTTCATGTTAGTGATTCAGAAATATTTAGTACATTCACAACATTGTATAATTGCCACCTATATCTTGGCCTAAATATTTTCAGCATCCCAAAATAAAATACTGTCTCCATTAAGCAGTTCTTCTTTACTCTGCCTCCTCCAAGCCCCTGGCAACCACCAATCTCCTTTCTGTCTTTATGGATTTCATATGTTGTTTACAAAAAAAAACCAACATTTTATTTTTTAGAGCAGTTTTTGGTTCACAGAAAAATCGAGTAGAAAGTACAGCGTGTTCTCATCTATCCCACACACATACAACCTCCCCCACTATCAACATCCAGCATCAGAGTCATACATTTGTTACAATCCTGTGTTGGCTTTTTAATGGGACATTTTTAAGGCCTCTTCAAAGCCTTGTTTTCATAACTGAGACAGTTTATGTAGGCAGAGAATGCATGGCAAATGTCTACAGAATGGTTCTGTAATTCAACTTTTAATACTCTTGTCCTCTATCTCTGAAATGATGCTGCATGAACTTTTCCTTCTTACTCCTTACTTCACAGAATTCTGCTTGTAACTGTCATGATGGAGTGAATAGCTATTTCTTTTTCAGTGTTCGGAGAACCATGTATAGTTGGCCCATCACCTCTGTATGGCTGACATTACGCCTTCTATAAACATAGAAGGAATTACTGAGTATATATTACATCTCCTACCTCACTCAAGCACAAGTCTAATTTTTGGACCAAATAATATGTTATGAGAAGAAGGACAGACATATAATATTGAAACATAGCTGTCTGTGTTAATTAGGTTTTCATTACTTACAGAAAATACTAGAGACAATACCTTAAAAGGAAGGATCTTTTGTTTGGGGTCACAGTTTCAGAGGCTTCAGTTCATGGCAGAGGTCTGTTCATCTCATAGTGGACAGGAAGCAAAAAGAGAGAGTCCCACAATTCCCTTTAAGGGCATACTTCTCAATTACTGAATTTCCTCCTACTAGCCTGCCCTCCTAAAGCCTTTATCACTTTCCAGGATCAGTGTAAGCTGGCAACTAAGACTTGATTGTTGTGGGACACACCAGGTCTAAACCATAACACCCCTCTCTGTAGAGTATAAAACTTCAGGTCATTGCTATTTGAACTTTTTTAGGCACTAATTTTAGATTTTAAATTAATTAATTGATTAATCATTAGGTCCCTCAATGATTATTAAGCATAATCAAGATTTCTAAACACTTTAGAGGAAAACCAAAATGTAAAATAATACAAAACAAGATAGTTGTTTTAGTGAGTGATGATATAAGCAAAATACATCAATTATTACTAAAATGTTGGTAAAATTCCTTGAGTTTAAGCTCTAGAACTCAAATCATGCAACTTACATTGATTTTCTACTATATTTTCCAAATCTTTTTTCCACAACTGCTTATCTCTGGTGATTATATTGCATGGTAAAGGGCTTAAATCTAGTTAATTTTAGTGACTTTAGCCTATTCAAAGTTTTCTTGGTTACTTGAAAACTTTCTATTGTCGTTGCCTTCTTATTGCTGGGACCAAAACCTGACCAGAAACAGTTTATTGGAAGAAAGGGTTTGTTTTAGGCTTATAGTGTCTAGGGGAAGCTTCATCGTGGTGGAAGAAGCTGGCTCACTTCATCATACATCCCTAGCAGAGAGAGAGAACAACAAACATGAGCTGCCTCTGAACACACAGAGCTGGACTCAGCCCCCAGGGGCTTACCTCCTCCAGCAGGGCTCAATATGCTGGAGACTTATGTAGGAAACCTTATCTTAATCAAAAATATCTGAGGCTATGAGGTCATTTACATGCAAATACCACAATTTTCCTTCCCATCTTTTCTCTGTGATGGTAACCAAGTTCCAAAGGTGTCTGTATGAGACAAGTTTCGATAAAATACTTTAGCATGCAGGCTGGAGAGACAGCTCAGTGGTTAAGGCCTGTGAAATCTAACAACCTTAGTTGGATTCCCCAGTACTCACATGAAGTGCACAATGTGGCTCATGCATCTGGAGTTTGTTTGCAGTGATTAAAGGTCCTGGTGCTCCTATCCCCTCTCTCCCTCTCTCTCTCTCTCTCTCTCTCTCTCTCTCTCTCTCTCTCTCTCTCTCCATCTGCTTGTAAATAAATAAAAAATTAATTTTTTTTAAAGCTTCAGTACAAAAGCCAGTGTGGACCTGCTCCCACTGACCCCTGTGTACCATTGGGACTTGTGCTTTGTTACATGCCCAATATTTCCATATGATCTCTCCTCCAGGGCCTTTGCAGATCACTCTGATGTATCATCTTTGTCTGCATTGAGAATACATAAGTTGTACTTAATGAAGTTCACTTAGTAAAGTAGCACCTGTACTTGGAAAGACCTAGAGTTGCTTCTGTTTTCATGTGGAAGTGCATTGGAGGTTCCCAAGATCTGTCTTAGGTCCTTCTGCCTGGGTGTCCCCAACTGCCATGAGCCATTTTCACTGGAGTTTGCTGTAACTACAAAGGAAAGACAAGTTCTCCTCATCTCCCACTCCCTGAAGAAGCCATTTCCCTGATCTCACATCTTTTCCTCTGCTCAGCCCAGATCATTTTCACCCCCTTAAGCCCATTATATACTCTTCTAGGCCTTTGCTTCAGCATACACTTTGTGCCTGGAAGCTTCCTTGGCTTTTAAACCTGAAAAAGACCTCCAGAACTCAAGGCCTTGTGCTCTTAAACTACTGTCTCTGCTATAAGTTTTAAAAGCTTATTTTGAGGGCTGGAGAGATAGCTTAGTGGTTAAGGTGCTTTCTTGAAAAGCCAAAGGACCCAGGTTCGATTCTCCAGGACCCATGTAAGGAGAGAAAAAGGAGATCAGCCTCTAGTCATTCTACAAATATGGTTGATCTCCCTCCCTCCTTTGCTGTTCTCCACCCCCCTCTCTGTATATGTGTGTTTGTATGTGTGTCTGAAGAAGAGCATAGGAATTAGCTAAAGTATAAGCTTTCATTATGATATGTCAGAGAGCAGTACTTAGCTATTGACCAAAATGGTGTTAATATTGTGGGTGATGAGAGCAATATGGAATGGTTTCAGAAGTTTTCAGAGGAAAGAACATTAAGTGATTTATAGTATGTAAATTGGTAGAAAGAAACATCTAGTGGATTCTCTGATAAACCTGGTGGTGGTATACAAGTTGGGGCCATGGAGAAGTGGTCATAAATATAAAAGGATGTCAGTAGCAGTATGGTGTTACAGAAGCAGGAGAGGAAGGGTTTAAGAAGAACATGTTCAAAACTATATGGAAATAAAATAAATACCAACTGAGGAAAATCTGTTGTATTACTTGGAAAACTGTACATGTTGTTGGAAGGATTAACAGTTTAAATCTGGAATATTCCCCAAAGGCTCATGTGTTAAAGGGTCCAATGCAGGGGTCAGGGGCAATTAGATCATGAGGGCTTTAATTTCATCAATGAACTCATCCATTAATGGATTCATGTCAGGATGCACTATTGGGAAGTAGTACCTAGCAGGAGGAAATAGGCCATTGGGGATGCCTTTGACTGGTATATTTTTGCCTCCAGTCATCCTCTTTCCCTTTTCTTTTTCTGGCCACCAAGAGCTGAACATCTTGTCAGTGCTACATTCTCTTCACTATAATGTCTTTCCCTTGCCATGGAACGACAGCAATGGGGCCAATCAACCATGGACTGAAATATCTAATACTAAGCCAAAATAAATATTTCTAAGCCAAAATAATTTTACATCCATAGTATTGGGAGGACAGGGAGGAGGACAATGGATCCAATACTTCTTCTTTTTAATTTGTTTCTCTCAGATATTTTGTCACAGTGAAAGTATAGTAACTAATAACAAAAAGCATCCACAACATTCCTGCGTGTTTCAAGGCTTATACACCTCTCAGCAAAGCAGGAATGGACATTGAAAGGTAAGACATGCTGGAATGATGGAAACTGCTCACTGACCTAAAAATCTTCCAGAAAAACAACTTTTACTTCCCATGGCTGCTAGTCCCTCAAACTCTATACAATGACCTGAAGATAGGAGACTATTTCATTTTTTTTTCTATTTCATTCTTAGTAGGCATTTAAATTAAGAGTAAGTCACAATAATAGCAGCATCCTACTATAAACTGTTAAGGTGATATGTTAAAAATTAATCTTCCTTTAGTCTCTGCATGTAACTGGGATTTATTTTTAAATTTATTTTGACAATTTCATACATGTATGCATTTTGTTTCCCCCCTACTGATCTCTCCCCATTTCCTCTCCCACTAAAACCCTTCTTGTTCCCCTTTCCCCTCCTCCTAAGACCCTTCTTCTCATTATATCCCCACTCTTATTCCATGCCTTATTTATTTTTTAACCCATTGATTTAAATTGGGGTCATTTGCATAATCATGGGTGGAAGGTTATTTAATGGAGAATGGACAATCCTCCAATGAGTACCTCCCTAAAATATTTGACTTCCTCTCTCCTAGCAAGCATCAGTTTTTCTTATTTACTCTGGGAGATGTGGGGGGTCTCATGGACGCCTCCCTCGTCTATAATGAGATATTGACAGGCTCAGTCACATACAGGAAACCCCATCTACTGTGAGTCTATGGGTATAGTGGAGGATAGCATTCCACAGCCCCATTCTCCTGCTTTTACATTCTTTTCACCTTCTCTTCCACAAAGTTTCCCTGAGCCTTGGAGGACATGTTTTAGATGTTACATTTAGGGCTAATGACACACTAGCCAGTCATTTTTGGTAACTTTTTCATCTGTGAATCTTTTAAATCACCTCTACACTTTCATGAAGAAAGTCCTTTGTTGGCAATAGTATCAACCTATGGGAGCAAACATAGATACTTAGAAGGCAGTTTGACATGTTATTCAATTAGTATGGCCACATTATTGGGTTTGTCCCTAGGGTCCCAGTTCCTAACCATAGGTTTGCAGCCAGATTTACAGTACCAGGCCTGATTTTCCTCATATAGAGTGGGCCTCAAATCCAATTAGAGAACAATTTGGTACTCCCATAACAGTTCAGCTAATATTGCACCAGTGGAAACATGTTGCCTTGCAGATCAGTTGTGAAGTACATAGGGTCTACAACTGGGTAATATTGTTAATACAGTTTCTCTCCCAGCACCTTCTGGCATGAAGAAACCTAGCTGATAAAGAGTAAGCTTCCAGCCGGGCGTGGTGGCGCACGCCTTTAATCCCAGCACTTGGGAGGCAGAGGTAGGAGGATCGCCGAGAGTTCAAGGCCACCCTGAGACTACATAGTTAATTCCAGGTCAGCCTGGACCAGAGTGAGACTCTACCTCGCAAAAAAAAAAAAAAAAAAAAGAGTAAGCTTCCAATTTTTCTTCTTTACTTCCTACAATGGAAGCATAACTGGGGTTTCTATCAGCTATGCCCAGCCATTATTTATTTATTGGTTGTTGCAGTGAGGTTCACATTACTGGCAGAAATCACCTGACCAAGAACAGCTTGTGAGAAAAAAGGGGGATTTATTTTGGCTTACAGACTCGAGGGAAAGCTCCATGATGTCAGGAGAAAACGATGGCACTAGCAGAGGGTGGAGATCACCTCCTGGCAACATAAGGTGGACAACAGCAACAGAAGAGTGTGCCAAACACTGGCAAGCGGACACTGGCTATAACACCGATAAGCCTGCCCTGAACAATACACTGCCTCCAGGAGACAGTAATTTCCGAATTGCCATCAGCTGGGAACCTAGCATTCAGTACACCTAAGTTTATGGGGGACACCTGAATCAAACCACAACATTCTGCCCCTGGCCTCCATAAACTGATAAAAAATTCAGTCCAACTTTAAAAGTCCCCATAGTTTTTATCAATTCTAATAATGTTCAAACATCCCCCTAATCCAAGGTCTTTTAACTGAGCCACAATACCAAAAAGTCCACCGCGAAAACAATGTCACAGAATAAACATTCATACTGCAAAAGATGGCATTGGACACAACAACAACAACAACAAAACACTATTCAGCCAATACAACATTTAAACAGGGCAAACATCAAACTCTGTAGCTCTAAGTCCAACAACTCTAGCCAGTTACAAGTCTCCAAGAATCCTAACCAGTAACAAGTCTGGAGTTCCAATTTCGCCCCTCCAGCTGGGCTACTCACAGTACTGGAAAACTTCATCGGGGCTGGCAGCTCTCCTTGGCAGCCATCTCCTGGTCCTGGCATCTCCAGTGTGTCTCCACTGCAACTCATGGTTCATCCTCATGGCTCCATCTGGTTTCCATGCAGGCATACAGCAGACCTGCTTCACACTGCCCATGGCCATTTCCAAAACACAAGACCGTGTTGCAAACTCAATGACCCTCTCTTTCCTGCATTCCTTATACTCCACAATGCCAGGTAGGGTGCCAATTTGTTAATCCAGGGGGGAATAAAGCAGACTTTGACACTCATTGAGCACTCAGGCCCCTTCAAAAGAGTCTGCATTCTTCCTGTTGCCCCAGTGCAGGTCAGCTGGCCCAATTTCAAAGGTTGTACTCTCTCACATAATTGCAGCTAAACAGGCAGAAGTTTCAGCCCAATGATTTCATCTTTGTGCCATATCCCTCTACTCAAACCAGTCCATTTGTACACAAATAACCCTGCACAGATTCTCAGGACAGGGGCATAACAGCAAGCTTCTGGCACAAACTGCTAGCCCAGTCCAAGTAAAGCTCTTTTCTCACCCTCATAAGCCAAACCTCACAGTCCATAGTTCTTACTGCATTCAGGTCTTTCAGCTCTGACCAGAATAGTCCATCAAGCTGTACTTACAGCACTGCAAGGTGTCTTTTAGGCAAAGGTTTCAAATCCTTCCACATTCCTCTTGAAAATCAGCCCCAAAAGGTCAAAGCCACACAGTCAGGTGTCTAGCAGCAAATGACACCACTCCTCAGTACCAATTTTACTGTTGCAGTCAGGTTTGCATTGCTGGCAGAAATTACTCGACCAAGAGCAGCTTGTGCAGGAAAAGGGGTTTATTTTGGCTTACAGACTCAGGGGAAGCTCCATGATGGCAGGGGAGAACGATGGCATGAGCAGAGGGTGGACATCACCCCCTGGCCAACATACAGTGGACGACAGCAACGGGAGAGTGTGCCAAACACTGACAAGGGGAAACTGGCTGTAATACCTATAAACCCACCTCCCAGAATACACTGCCTCCAGGAAGCATTAATTCTCAAATCTTCATCAGCTGGGAACCTAGCATGCAGAACACCTAAGTTTATGGAGGACACCTGAATCAAACCACCACACTGTTATTCTAGATAGGCTGTGAAAGTAAGATGTCTATACTGGACATTCACAAAAGCCTTGGCAGAGAAATAAAATACAGAATTACATTTTAAATTGAACAACACATCCATAATATTCGAAGATCAGTTTTTCTGTTTAAAGAATTCCTTTCTTGCTTATTGAAAATGAAAAGGGACTTATACTAAGTTATTTTTAAAAATAGTTTTTGGGAGCTGGGGAGATGGATCTTGCTTGCAAAGCTTGTTGCTTAGGTTCAGTTCCTCAGCACCCACATAAAGCCAAGTGCAAAAAGTGATGCAAGCATCTGAAGTGTATATCTGCAGCATTTGCAACAGCAAGAGACCCTGGTGCACCCACACATGAATGTATGCACACACAGGGACTCACACACACATGCAAATAAAGAATATTTAAAATGTTAATGGTCTTTAGTTTGACTAAACTTTAGATCAATCTTGAAGCCATTTAAGACTCATTTATGTACTGTATATAAAGTGAGCATAGAAATCTGCTCAAAATCTCACTAGTTATGCAGAACTAGAGCTTTAAGGATGATGTTATATTTTACGTTACTTGCTGAATGATCAGTTTGGTATGTGAGAGAATCTTAAATGACATCTGTTCTGAAGTAACTGCATAATGGACATTTCCTGCTCACAAATTAAGCATTTGGTGGTTTCGGTGATATGAACAAAACTATACTCTCAGTCAGATGACACTGTCATTGTCTGCCGGTCCCAGAGTTTTAGAAACCAGGTCTGTGGGGTAATGGAGAGATACAATCCAGAAAACAGGGGTGGCGGGTGAACCCTTAGTGAAAAATGTGGGGACATGAACAATTAAATATTTGAAGCCCATTGAATAGTGGATTTATTTGTTTGTTTTTCTTTGTGCTTAGATGCAAACTAAGAGCCTCGAACATGACTGGCAAACAGATCTACCTCTGAGCTATATGCCTAGCATCAAAGGATGACCCCTGTTTGTTTGTTTGTATTCTTTGTCTTTTGAGAAGCTCCCAGGTGCAAGCCTCCATCCACATACAACCACAGGTCCCAGTCTTTCATTACTTTCCTTACACTGAAAGCTGATTTGATGGCTACCACACCTGTACAAATTCACCAGAATCAGTGAGAGAAGTTTTAGCAGTTCGGGGAAAGCAAGAGATTTTTAGCAAGGGGAAGAGTGGTGGGAAAGTATAGAGAATGAGTTCTACAAAGCATATCCTTACTAAAATTACAGAATGAGTTCGTGTGTGTGTATGTGTTTTTCTTATTGCTGGTTTTTTTTGTTTGTTTGTTTGTTTTGGTTTTTCGAGGTAGGGTCTCACTGTGGTCCAGGCTGACCTGGAATTAACTATGTAGTCTCAGGGTGGCCTTGAACTCTCAGCGATCCTCCTACCTCTGCCTCCCAAGTGATGGGATTAAAGGCATGCGCCACCACGCCCGGCTGCTGTTGTTTTGTGATTGAACACAGGGCCTTACACATACCAGGCTCTACCAGTGAGCTACAAAGAACAGATTCTAAAAGGAGGTTTTGCCTATTCTCATTACCAGATTGTGGATTCCTATGCCTATGACTCAAGAGGCTTTTATTTATAGTAGGGGGTTTATCAAGAAATAAAGTTGATAATGAATGACAGAGCCTACATTCCATACTGAAGACTCAGGACCTTTCACAGCATCTACTCCGCTGCAAGTGACAGAAGACTTGGAGTGGGTTCTAAAGTGCATCACCAGTATGACAACTTCAGAAGGCACCAGTATGCCTTCATTTAGTCTCACTTGTTTCTTGGTTTCTAGAACTATTCTTTCCCACTCTGGACCTATAAGCCTGTTGCTCCTCTCCTGGGGCTTCTTTCTACTCTTTGAAGGCTAGTTTCTTCTTATCCATCAGGTTACAGCTTCAAGTGCTTCCCCAAGGCAGTTTTGCCCAGGTTCCTAATCTGGACAGCTCACAGTTTATAATTATATGTTTATTTGCTCTTCATTCCCTTAGTGACATCCTTCATAGAAGGCACATTAATGTACTCTGGCTGCTGTAACAAAATACCACAGACATTCATTTTCCCACAATTTTAAAAACAAGAAGCCCAAGATGAAGCTATGGGGATTGTTTCCTCCCCAAATCTCTCTCCTTGTCTTCTTTCTGTATCTTCATGCTGTCTTCTGAGTGTTTCTGGCTCCCAATTTCCCCTTTAAATAAGGACACCAGTCACACTGGATTAGGCCATGACCTCGATTTTCTCATTTTTTTATAATTTAATTACCTTTGGAAAGTCCCCATGTTCAAATACAGACATAATCTAAGGTTTTGGGGATTAGGATATCCACATACAAACTTGAAAAGTGGACATTATTTAGACCATAACAAAAGGAATTGTGTAATTTTCTCATTATACAGCTCAGTACCTACAACTGCATCTGGTCTATAATAGACCCTTAATAAATGTTAATTAGCAGGGGAAAAAACCTATTCTTCCAGTTATTTATGGGGTAAGTTCTCCTGATCTAGCATAGACTCTCCTCTGTGGATCTCACCTGATGGGAAATTGGCTTTTTTCAGGGTCCTGGATAGGTGTACATATGGCTTTATACTGATTTTACATTCTTCCTTAAGCTCACATATAAATTTGTAAATTATAAATACAAAATGATCAAATTTAAAAATGGAACAGGGCTAAGGATGTGTGTTAGTGGTGGAATGTGCTATGATTAACATGTGTGAAGTCCTAGGGCTCATCACCAGTGCAGAGAAAGAGAGAAAAGAAGGGGGAAAGGAGGGGAAGAGAAAGGAACAACTGCACAGCACATAACTTCATACCTTTGTTCAGAGAAGTAGGCTTAGTTTATTTCTAAACTTTCTAGTTCATATGGTCTAAAGAATCTGTCACATAAAAAAAAAAAAAACAGGTCAACTGGTCAGAAAAAGAGCCACTCTCATTGGCTATTGTAGTCAAGAATGGAGAAGAGTTTCTGGAGAGATGGCTCAGTAGTTAAAGTTGCTAGCTTGCAAAGCCTGATAGCCTGGGTTCGATTTCCCAGTACCTACTTAAAGCCAGATATCCAAAGTGGCACATTTGTCTGGAATTCATTTGCAGAGGCAAGAGAACCTGGCATGCTCATACTCTATCTATCTCTCTCCTTCATAATTAATTATTTAATTAATTAATTTCAAAAACGTTAGTGCTGAGCCTTGAGCATAGTAAGGGACATACTCTACACTAAGCTACACCCCAGGCCTTCTAATGCTTTAAAATAACATCACATATTATTTATATTTTCCAATGTCATTACATATTCTTTAAAATGTTTTAATATATTACATCTATTTATCATATAAAGAGATTTATTAATTGATCCAATATTTTATCATGAGATACTTAAGTGTGGTGAATACCATAAAATAATGCAATGAGCAAACTTATAGGTAAATCTTAGAAAACATTTATAACTATTTCCTGTGGACAAATACTCAGAAGACCAAAGGTCAAAATTTGAAGATTTTTATATCCATTACAACTTATTCATAAAATATTGTTAGCCTTGTTAAACATATACTCTGACTACCTGTATGTGATGTCTGTTGCTTGCACACATTTGGTATATCATAATGCTACTTACTTCTTCCCACTATCATAAAAGGTGATATATATTTCATCTTTATCTTAGTATGTGTTTAGAAGCTAAACTGCATTAAAATAAATTATTGACTTTGCAGTTTTGTGAAATAACTTTCCATGGCCTTTGCTAGTTTTATATTTTGTTATGTATTTTGATGTAGCTTTTTATTCAATATTCATTTTTTACTAAGAATCAAAAATGTTATAATGATATTGTCCTAATTGTGTATGTACTCTTCCAATAGAATAGTATAGTATGTATGGATATATATATATATATATGTATGTGTATATATGTGTGTGTGTGTATGTATATATATATCTTGCATTCATATTCATTTGGAATTTTTTTTTCCAGGTTTGGTCTCACTCTAACTTGGGGCTGACAGACTGACTTGGAATTCATTATGTAGTTCCAGGTTTACCTCCAACTCACAATGATCCTCCTGCCTGTGCTTCCCAAGTGCTGGGATTAAAGGTGTGCACCATCAGCCCAGCTCACTTGGAATTTTAAAAAATGTATACTCAAATACATTTTTCATGATTAGAAAAGGATAGCTTCTGACTGCATAAATGTCTATCTATATTCTTTTCTGGAATGTTCTTGATTCTTTCTTAAACATTTTGATTTCTAGCCCAGATCAAATTTTATTCTATTATATAATGGTATCAGATTAACTTTTCCATAAAGAGTCACATTACATATCACATATGATTTTAAATGTCATCGCTATCATACACTACATTCTTAAGTGGTCTTATCACTAGAAAGTTTATTCTGACATTTTATTTTTGTTACTTTGACTCATTCATCTAGTTCTGAACCAGTACCACATTGCTCACATTATTGTGGCTTTATAATATATTTCAGTATTTGTTTTCAAATGCCTTCTCATTTTTCTTCTAAAACTTTTTTAATTCTTATTGTATGTTTATTCTTTTAGATAAACTTTAAAAACATTTTTGCAAGTTGAAAAAATATTCACTTGTCATTAGATTAGATTAGATTAAAAAATGTGCTCCATTTGTAAGGGAAAGAATTAGGAAAAACTGAATTTAATGATAATGTGTTCTCCAATCTAGAAATATATCTTTCTTAAAAGCTTTTTTACTTTTAGTATTTTTTTTTTCTTTGCACAATGTGGCCTATTTCTGTCTTTTATGTTGCATGTGTATGTGTATGTGGTGTGCATGCATGGATGTGTGTGAATGTGGGGGTGGTTGAGTGTGCACATGGAAGCTGGAGGTTGACATTGATTTTCTTCCTCAGTCACTTTTCATCCTATTTTTAAAATTTTTATTTTATATATAATATAACAGGTTATACTCTTTTCTCCCCTTGCCCTAGCCCCCACCACCCTGAGGGCCCATCCATATGGTATCATGGTATCTACTGTGGGGCATGAAGGCCTCAGTTAGTCCCTGTGGTCATCTTATTTTTTTTATTTAATTTATTTTTTATTGACAACTTCCATAATTGCAGACAATAACCGATGGTAATTCCTCCCTCCCCTCCCACACTTTCCCCTTTGAAATGCCACTCTCCATCATACCCTTTCCCCCTCTCAATCAGTCTCTCTTTCATTTTTTAATTAATTTATTTTTATTAGTTATTTACATAATGTGAATACATTCATGTTGGTGCCATCGTTAGCTTCCTCCCTGTCCTCCCTCCTCCAAAGGGACTCTCCTCATTGGGAAATGTTTTGATGTCATCATCTTTTCCTTCTATTATGATGGTCTTGTGTAGGTAGTGTCAGGCACTGTGAGGTCATAGATATCCAGGCCATTTTGTGTCTGGAGGAGCACATTGTAAGGAGTCCTGCCCTTCATTTGGCTCTTACATTCTTTCCGCCCCCTCTTCCACAATGGATCCTGAGCCTTGGAAGGTTTCATAGAGATGTTTCAGTGCTGAGCAGTCCTCTGTCACTTCTTCTCAGTACTATGGTGCTTTGTGAGTCATCCCAAGGTCACCAACATCTGAAAAGAGAAGCTTCTCTAACCAAAAGTGAGAGTAGCATTAATATATGGGTATGATTAAAATATGGGTATTGGTGAGCATACTATATATATTTAGCCAAACACCCACAGACATTACACCCCACAGACATTACACCCCTAGGGCTCATGACTACCCCTGTTGTATGTTTTCATTATCAGGGATGTATTCCCTCCCATGGAGCAGACCTCCAGTCCAATTAGAGAGTGGTTGGTTTCCCCCATAACAGACATGCCACTATTGGACCTGTTGGCTCATTTGACCTGGTTGGCCAAATTTAAGGCTTGCAGTGTCCACTGTTGAGTATCTCCACTGATGATTTCTCTCTCTCCCATTGAACTGCTTGAAGTGTAGCTTTTTCCAGCTTGCTGTCAGCTGGTCAGCTCCAGCAGGATTTCTCAGTGACCTTGCAGCCCAAGTATGTGGAGTCTTCAGCAATAGTGTCTTACCATCTATTCCTGGTGGAAAACCAAGAACCTCAGCAGTGGCCTGTAATGTTTTGGGGGCATCAGTGACCTCTCTGGCCAACAACTCACTGGAAGGTATCCCATCTCTGGCACTGAAAGTTTTCTAGTAATTTTCTATGGCTTCTGAGTGTTCCATTGTTCAAAATGTAGATTTTCATATGACTTATTTATATCCTTGTAGATTTTGATTAGCCCTTCCTCCACCTTTCCTTTACTCAATATCTTCCCCTGACCTCACTTAGGCCTTTTTACCTCCATTAATCTGTTCTTCTGCTTATATATACACACACAAAATACCATCCTATTAAGTCCCTCCTCCCTCCCTTTCTATTCCTTTTATATCCCCTTTCTAGCTTGCTGGCCTCTGCTATTGAGTTTCATTCCTACTCACATAGAATAGAATCTCTTCCTGAATCTAGAACTCATTGATTCAGCTTGACTGGTCAACCTTGACCAGCAAGTCTCAGAGGATTCTTCTGTCTCTGCCTCCCCAGGACTGGGATTACAGCCACTTACCACCAATCGCAGCTGTCACATGGGTATTGGAGATTGGTATTTATGTTCTCATGGTTGTCAAGGAAGCATTTTAATGCCTGGGCCACCACTCCAGCCCCATGATCATTTCTTAAGACCATTTGTAAAAAACAAGTCCATTTTGTGAAGGGCAAATTTATTTTATTATTGGTATATATCAATAGTAAAAGAAATGGGCTTCATTGTGATACTCTAATGCATACATATAAATTACTTTCACCATTATCTTTCTATATTCCACATGTCCCTTCCCCTTCTTCTTTCCTAACAGTTTTCCTTCTACTTTGATGTTTCTATTTTTCTAGATTCCATGTATGAAAAAAAGTATGTGATACATGTCTTTCTGAATCTGCCTTATTTTATCTACTATGATGATCTCCAGGTCTATCCATTTTCCTAAAAAAATTTATTCTACTAAATAAAACTCCACTGCCAATATTCACCCCATTTTTGTTATCTATGCCTCTATTGCTAGACCCCTAGGTTGATTCCATAACTTAGCTATTGTGAATGGTGCTTCAAGAAACATAGATATGTATGCACTCAGTGGTATGTTTACTTATATTTCTTTAGGCATATGGTATTTCTATTGTTAGGTTTTTTTGGGAACCTCCATACTGATTTCAAAAGTGACTATATTGTTGGACTCTGTGGTTGTTTGATTCAAGTGTCCCCCATAAACTTAGGTGTTCTGAATACCAGGTTCCCAGCTAATGGAGATTTGGGAATTAACACCTCCAGAGGCAGTGTATTGATGGGTGAAGGCTTATGGGTTTTATAGCCAGTTTCCCTTTGTCAGTGTTTGGCACATTCTCCTCTTCCTGTTGTCCACCTGATGTTGGCCAGGTGGTTATGTCCATCCTCTGCTCATGCTGTTGTTTTCCCCTGACATTGTGGAGCTTCCCCTTGAGACTGTAAGCCAAAATAAACCTCCCCCCCAAAATAAACTACTCTTGGTCGGGTGATTTCTGCTAGCAATGTGAATCTGACTAGCAGTGTGTGTCATCTTATGACCAGTACTTGATATTTATTTTCTTTTTAAAATTAATGAATTTTTAATGGATTATACCCTTTTATTCCCTCTCTCCTGTTCCCATTTCCCTGGGGCCCTTCTCTGTGGGGTTATGGGATTTACTGTGGGGTATCATGAAGGCCTCAGTAAGTCCAAATGGAATAGTGGGGGTCCTTGACTCAGATTATTCCCACCCACTCTGACTCTTACAATCCTTCTGTCCCTTCTTCCTCAATGTTCCCTGACCCATGGGAGGTCTGTTGGCAGTATGTTGGGCCCTAAAAGGCCCGGATGTGAGGCCCAGTGGAACTTCCTGAGCCTGGCTAGAGTTTGGCGACCTGTCTTTGGCCTATTACTCCCGCTTAGGAGTGACTCAGCAAGGCCTAAGCCAAAACTGCCTCTGCCCAGCTACTGCTGACGTGGTGAAATACTATTGGCCCCTACACCTTTATCCCATCCTGAGACCCCACCCTCTTTCTCAATGCTATATAAACATCTTCCTACTACAATAAAACGAGATCTTGCTTTGACAAGACTCCCGACCCAGTGTGTTTTTCTCTCCAGTGCCTTGGAGGAGGGGGTTCTGGGTCGTCGACACTCACCATCTGGCTCAGCCCCAAGAAGGGACTGGCTGGACCATCTCCTTCTTCAGCCCTACCTGCCAGAGGACCCAGCAGTATAATTTAGTATTGACTTGTTTTTGTAGCCTATGGATTTCTGCTATGTTAGGTATTGCTTGATCACTGTGTCTGCCTCCATCACCATGGAGCTGGTTATCAGGTTAGCAGTAAGATCAGTGCTCTTGGTGCCACTTGAACTGCAAGTTTTCCTGGGCCTTGGCAGATGTTGAAGGGATGGCCAGTCTCATGGTGGGCAGTCAGCTCTCTTCTTGTCTTATTGATGGATCTTGACTCTCCTCCATTTTCTCTGCCATTTGTAAAATAAAGCAGATCCTCCAACCAAGAGTGAGAGCAGCTTGTGGTTAAAGGGGATGTGCGAAGTTATTGGAAAGATTTTTGGTGTGCAAGTCCATTCTTCTTTCCAGAGAGCAGTTGTGTTTTCTCTCTGAAGTATGAGTTTCCTGACTATGAGAATCTGTCTTTGTTTCCAGTACCAGGTATGAATTATCTCCCATTGAGTGGGCCTCATGTCCAATCAGAGAATAGTTGGTTACCTGCAGAGGCTTCCTGCCACTATTGCACAGGTGTGTACTACTTGTCCAACTGGTTGGTTTCATAGTCTGCAGGGTCCCCTGTTTATTCATGGTGCTGATGACCATTTTCTTCTAACAGCTCCTATAGTGCTTTCCAGCACTATCAGGGATAGCAGGAGCAACTAGTTTCCCTTTTGTTTCCAGCATGGTAATTTGATGTCCTGTGACCATGGCCTGTGGTGTCTTCAGCAATAAGGTTTTACCTTTTAGCTCTAGCAGGCAATCAAATGTTTTGACAATGATCTACATTGTTTTGGGGACCTCATGGGTCTTTTTGGCCAACAACTCACTGTAGGGGGCAACCCATCTCTGGGTCTAGGAATTACTTGCCAGAGTCCATAGAATATTTATTTTCTAAATGATAGCCATTCTAACTGGGTGAGATGGAATGTTGATGTAGCTTTAATTTGCACTTCCTGATGGCTAAATGTGTTGCACATTTTTTCTTGTGTTTATTGGCCTTATAAACTCCAGATTTTGAAAAGTCCTTTTCACTTCATTTGCTCACTTACTGATGGCTTTATTCATTCCATTGGTATTTCATTTTGTGGCTTCTTCATGTATTCTGGCTAATAACCCTGTGTCAGATGAATAGCTGGGAAAGATTTTCTTTCATCCTATAGTAGGCTGCCTCTTCCCTTTGTTAATTGTTTCTTTTGCTGGGCAGAAGCTTTTTACTCTCATATAATCCCATTCACCAGTTCTTGCTATTATTTCCTCTCCTATTGGAGTCCTATTCAGAAAGTCTGTTCCTATGCCTATATCTTTGTTGCATTTTGAGTTAATTTTGCTATAAGGTGAAAGATAGGTATCTACTTTTAGCTTTCTACATGCAGATATCAGTTTTTCCACCACTTTGTTGAAGAGGCTGTTTTTTTTTTTCAATGTATGTTTTCAACACCTTTGTTGAAAAAAAATCAAGTGACTATGACTGTATGAGTTCATTTTTGGACCTTTTATTCTATTGGTCTACACATCTGCTTTTGTGTTGGTACCATGTGATTTTCTTACTATGACTCTGTAGTATAATTGGCAATTTATTTTAATATAAGATAGCTATTGATACTTGTGTATTTATGTTATTATCTGCTATGTCCTAATAGCTATAAAACTTTAATGGATATTTTTGTGAGGTTTTTAGATAGGTATGAAAGACTGTATATAGGGCCATTATGGTGGAACATGCCTGTAATGCTAGCTCTTGAGAATGCTGAGGCAGAAGGCCAACCTGGACATCATAGTGAGGCTTTGCTTCAAAAAGTAAAAAAAAAAAAAAAAAAATAGTTCTGTTGCCTTTACAAAATATAGGCCTTCTGTTCTTTTTTATATTGTTCAGAAGTCACAAAAATTGAAAAAATTCTTGCTATTTCTGACTTTAAGAGAAATGCCTTGTCAAAATGATGTTGATCATTTGTTTGCAATATAAACCAACAATACAATATACATTTATTATACAATTTTCCACTTAATGTATTAAGAAAATATCTTTCTCATCCAAGTTTATCATATATACTTACAATGAACAGCTCTTTAATTCTGTCATCTATCAATTGAGAGCATCTGCTGATATTCTGACTTTTCTCCTTTGATGCGAGAAATTGTGCTAGAGTTTTAAAACATTATAAAATGCATTCCTGGAATACGTTTTTACTTGGTGTACTAATATTACTTTTCATTTTGCATACTAATTTTATTTTCATAATGTATTCATTTTTCCAATGCTATTGTGAAGGTTTTGTGCTAAAAACCTTGATAAGGACTGTCTCTGAGTATATAAGCTTTACCAAATTTTGATAATATGGTCTTACTAGCTTCATAAAATGATTAGGAAGAAATTAATCTTTACTTTGGAATTATTTAAATAGTAATTGAATAATATAAACTTTAAATTAACTTAATATTTCCTCTTTGATATATTTTGCAATTTTTAGTCTATTCAAATATCATAATTTTTATTGAGCCAGCCCATATGGCTTTTTCTCAGAAAAGTACTTCTGGAATGCTGATCTTATATTGGTACTTGCTTTATCACTATGACCGAATACCTGAAAGAAGAAACTTAAGGAGAAAAGATTCATTTTGATTAATGGTTCCAGAAAGATTTTGGTTCATGGTGGCAGGGAAGGCATGGTGGCATCTATGTGGAAGTGTATAATGGAGGCTTGTTCACAGTGTAACATACACCAAGTAGAGGTCATGGCAGGAACCAGAGACAAGTGTAACTTTCAAATACCCACATCTCTAAGGCTCTGTGACAATGTTAGGTTGCCAATTTGACATGTTGTATAATTACATGGAAACAACTGTTTCCTGAGAATGCCCCTGAGAGATTTCCTAGATTTGGTTAACTATGGGTGGTATCATTCTATAGGCTGGGAGGTTGGGAGAAATGAAATGAAAAGGACAAAGCTAGCTGAGCACAATTACTGGTCTTTCTCTGCTTACTCAGTGTGGACTGAATGCACCCAGCTGCCTCAAGCTCCTGCTGCCACTGCCTTTCCTGTCATGATGAACTGTTATCTCAGTATGTGAGCAAAATAAACATTTCTTTCCTTAAGTTGCTTTTGCCAGATACTGGGTTGCAGCAACCAGAAAAGTAACCAATACAGGTTCCATAGGTTTCAAAATAGTACTTCAAGCTGGGGACAAGTGTTTAAAACATGAGCCTGTGGTGGATATTTCAGATTCAACACGTAACAAATATTCATGTGGAACACATCAAGTTCTCTTTAAGATGCAGATTCTGATTTATCATTTAGTAAAGTAGCTCATTCCCTGGTGATCTACTTAATAGAATATGGCCTGGAGGGATGGCTTACCCATTAAGGCATTTGCCTGTAAAGCCAAAGGACCCAGGTTCGATTCCCAAGACCCACATTAGCCAGATGCACAAGGGGGGGGCGCATGCATCTGAAGTTTGTTTGCAGTGGCTGGAGGCCCTGGCATGTCCATTCTCTCTCTCTCTCTCTTTTCTCTCTCTCTCTCTCTCTCTCTCTCTCCCTGCCTATTTCTGTATCTCTCTCTCTCAAAGAAATAAAAATAAAATATTTTTAAAGATACTAGAATATGTAAGGTGGTGAATGTATCTTGGGTCATATTACCTGAATGTTGACTCTAATTTGAAGGTTCATGTTCATGTGATTTACTTTAAAAACTGCTCCCAGGAGGAGCTAGGAAGTGGGTGAGGAAAGCAAGGCAGAAGGGAAGAACCTATGCATAGTGGTTTGAGTATAAAATGTTCCCCATAGGCTCATGTGTTTAAAAACTTAATACCCAGGTATAGGTGCTGTTCAGGAAAGTTGTGCAACTTTCAGGGGATGGAGCCTTGCTGGAGGAAGTGTGTCACTAAGGGCAGGCAGTCCTTGAGGTGTTACAGCCATCTCCAAGTCCTGTTTTCTCTCTCTTCTTCTTGTGTGGAGATGTGACATGATCTTCCCACACTTGCCTGCCATTCTTTTCCCATTATGATGATCCTCTCCCCCTGGAACTGTAAGCCAAATGTGGTAGTTTGAATATATGGCCCCCAATATATTCAGTGTTTTATTAGTTTATATTTTGCATCTGCATCATCTTGCTGGAGGCAATGTCACTGGGGGCGGTTCTTAAGGTGTGGTGATGGTTTGAGATTCCATTGTAAAGATATGCAAAGTGTGCCTAGCGGGAGTTCCTGAAGTGTGCTGTGGCTTTTGGCTGTAGCTTTGCTCTGTGTGGTGTGTGGCTGGGGGCTTTTGCTCTCTCTGCTTGGTCCTGTGAAGGCAGGCCAGCTTCTTCGGCCATTATTGGAACTTCCCCTGGATCTGTAAGCTTCAATAAATAATATCCCTTCCTCCATAACTGTGCCTGGTCTGGAAGTTCATCTCAACATACCTGAAGCTGTCTGCTACACCAAACTAAACACATTTCATTCTATAAATTGCTTCTGGTTAGGTAGTTTGTCTCAGTAATGCAAAAGTCACTGATACATCAAGCAAGAGTGGTGTCCAGGTGACATCCTAGCCTTAGCTGGATCTTTTAGGGAAATCTGGAGCATGTTGCATAAAACCTATAGGACGCCATTTTTTGGGACTGAGATACTACACTAGATCCAGCCAAAATGGAGGTAGTTATATTGTCCAATCAGCAATGAGGTGGCTGAATAATGTGAAAGAGCATTGAAAGTGAAAGGATATTGAGTGAAAAGCAATGCTTTGTGCCAATCATTACATTATTCAGTATCTTCTATAAATTCCATAGAGAGTTTCATCTGGCTATGACATTTCATCATTTTACTGGTTATGCCAAGTTTTAAGGTTTAATATTTTATATTTTAATTATTTTTAATTTTAAACATAAGTTTTATCTGGACATGGTGGCACATGCCTGTAATCTTATCACTTGGGAGGTAGAAGTAAGAGGATCAGCAGTTCAGGGTTATCCTTTGTTGAAAAACAGGTTTAAGGCCAACCTGGGATATATGAGACCCTATCTACGAGTTTTCTTGTGAAGAGGGACAGGAAGGCTGGAGAGATGCCTCAGTAGTTAAGGTATTTTCCCACAAAGCCTAAGGACCCAGGTTCAATTCCCTAGTACCCAAGTAAAGCCAGATGCACAAGGTGGCACATGCGTCTGGACTTTGCAGTGGCTAGAGGCCCTGGCATGCCCATTCTCTTCCAGCGCCTTTATCTCTCCCTCAAATAAATAAATTTTTAAAAAATAGAAGCAGGAAATGAACTTAAATAAGTAAGAACTTGAGTCACCTACGATTTAATTAATTAATTTATCTATTTATTTTCATGCTTAGGGTTAAACTTAAGGCCTTACATGTGTTAAAATGAACTCTACAACAGTGCTATACTCCCAGAACCCAAATTTCTATTTTATACTGTGATACTTTTTTTAACTTCATTCACATCAAGTATGATTTTAGTTTCTGAATAAGTATTATCACTCATGAGTCAATACCTAGTTCATTTAGCTTTGGCCATAACCAATTCCTAGACTTAGACCCAAAAGCTAATGGTATTTTCCAATTCCCTTGATGATTTCCCCTTAAAGTCATAGAGACTATTCCAGGCATCTGTAGTGGGATAACCATATCTGAAACATCAGAGTTCCCTGACTGAAACACTGGTCTTAGAAACTTAGTGTTGAAGCAGAAAATGGGCATATCATGTGATAGGAAGTTCTAGTAATTTAAGACCCCTGCAATTTTAGAAGAGTAAATATTGTTCTATTAAAGATGAGATAAAATACTGCATTGAGGGGCTGGAAAGATGGTTCAGCAATTAAAGGTAGTTGCTTGCAAAACCTGCCAGCTAGTGTTCAATTCTCTAGCTATGCAAGTAAAGCCAAACTTGCATTCATTTGTAGTGACAAGATACCCTGGTGTGTGCATGTGCATGCATACACACACACACACACACACACACACACACACACACAGAGAGAGAGAGAGAGAGAGAGAGAGAGAGAGAAATAAAGCATTTTAAAATATTGCATTGAATAAGGAATTCTAGTTAAAAAGCCTTGGACAAACTACATAAATTGAAATCTCTAAAACAGTAAGCAATATGAACTTCTATCAATTTCTTATTGAGCTGGCAGACAATTTCCTTATTGGAAGGGGAGACCCTCATACTTTTAATTTCTATGCCTTTGTCTTCATTTATATCTCTGTGCATACAAATACTCCCCCATTGCATTAGACTTTCTCAGATCTCCTCATGCAGTAAATCACAGGTATTAGTCTGAGGTTATATTATGCTTTCATGTTCCTTCTTAGTGCAAGCAACCAAGATTCTTCTAGAGTGGGAATAGACTGTAGATTTGCTGTAGACTTAAAAATATTCATTTACACCTCATGGGCAATGGTCCTTTTCTCTTTTATACTTATTCCTAAGAGGATTCAGTTGCATGATTTCCAATGACAACAACATGCTTATAACCTCAAAATTTTCTGCCTACTTGTCCTCTTGGATATGTGTTAGACATTTCCCAATCAGAACCCTTTATTTCTGCTTGAGATAGGCCCTCACTATGTAGTCAAGACTGGTCTTAAACTTGCTACCTATGCTATATAGCTCAGGTTGACCTTGAATTTATAATGGTCCTGCCTCAGCCTCCCAAGTCCTGAAATTACAGGTATGCACCACTATATTCACCTCACCACAACTCTTGATTCCACCCACACCCATGCAATTACACTCCTTTCCTCTTCCTAATTTCTGTTAATGACAACATCATTCAATCATTTGTTCAGGATCAAAGTCCTATATATCCAACTTCCCCCTTTCCTGATCAAACATCATAAAGTTAACCTATCAGCAAGTTTTTTCATTCAGACTATTTCCAGAATGCAACAACATTTAACTACTCTACTACTAACTACTGATATAATCCAAGTTTTCACTAAGTGGTAAGTGTTCATTTGTCCATGAATTATCCCATGCAGAGAGAGAATTGGCCTCCCGCTACTCTCCACAGAAACTGACCCAGGCCAAAACTTATGGCAATTAATCTTGATCAACCATGAGCCTTGGATCTCAGCCCTCTATTCATGGGGTGGGGGATAGTGGTTGGTGCTTCTCAAATCAAAACTAACATGGATGTGGTAAATCCTGCTGTTAGATTTTTTAATCACACAGCTGCAATATGAGGTTGGCTCCTCCCCTCATTTCCATAGCACAGGAAGGAGTGCAGTGAAACAAGGTTCTGCTATATCATAGCGTTTGTATTAGTCAGGGTTCTCTAGAGGAACAGAAAGGATAGAATGAATTGTATTAAAAGGGAATTTATTGGATTAGCTTACACAGTCCGGCAATAGCAGGTTGCAGGTCAGAGAGTCAAGAAACCCGGTAGCTGCTCAGTCCACCAGGCTGGAGGCCTCAGCAGTCCCAATCTGGCACTGAAGGCCTGGAGGCGTCCTGGAGAGACGCTGCTCTTCAGTCCACCCTGGTCTTCAGTCCACACTGGAAAGCAGCAACACCAAGCAGCAAGTACCAAGCGGAAAGCACCAAGAAGCAAGCACCCAGTGGCAAGCAGCGAGCAGCACTGGCAGCAAGGTGGGAGAGAGAGAGAGCCTTTCTTCCCAGAGCTGCTTTTTATCAACCAGCCCCCTCCTCCAAGAGGGGCCGCCCACTCTGGGCCACCCATTCTGGGGGAAGGGCTCACCCCTGGGGGAAGGATTCTTCCTTTAGTTAATCCTTCCTAGAGGCAGCCTCAGAGACACTTATGAGGAATGTCTGTGGATTCCTAAACAAATCAAGTTGACACAAACTTAACCATCACAGTGTTATTATATCCTGGTCCCTGATTATACCAGAGAAGAGACTCACAGGATAGAATGGAACATGGTGTCACTGAAACATATTCTCTGTGTGTGTTTGTGTTGCTAGAATGGAACCCAGGGTCTTAGGACATGTTATGCAAGTATTGTACCACCAAGTTATACTTCACAATCATATTCCTATTGCAACTTGACTATTATATCATGAAATATCTTGGGTCTTCCCTAGTGATGCAAAACAAAAGCCCCAAATTCCTGTGGTTTTCCACATCTCACATCTGGCATAAAGCTTCCTCAGAGTGTGTGTAAAGAGCAACTCATATGGCTGCCATGAACACTGTTGCAATAGAAGTGGTCTATTAACCATCACACAATAGCTATCTGGTTTCTCAAGGCAGGGTCTCACTCTAGCCTAGGCTGACCTGGAATTCACTATTTATCCCAGGTTAGCATCAATCTCATGACAATCCTCCTACCTCAGCCTCCCAAGTCCTAGGATCAAAGGTGTGCAGCATCATCCCCAGCTCACAATGTCAGTCGTTATTACACAATATATGTTCTATTACATCCAAATCAGAGGTTTTTGTTCTGCCTCCTACATCCACTGTACTTATGTTCTAATCTTTCCTATTTCAACTAAATGGAAATACCAGTCATTCATACCAAAAAACTAATTGCCATCAGCAAATGCTCTTCTTCTGTCAAATTATAAATTCAATCCATCAGCAACTTTTATAAGGATTCCACTTTGAATATATAGTCAGAATTCCACCATGTTTTACTTCATTGGTCTCCAAACCATACTGACTATTTCCACAAAGGGCATAGGGTGTTCTTTTATAAATATAAACCAGCTCATGACATTCATTAGTTTGCTTTTTGCAAAGGGCTTCTCATCACATTAGAATACACTTGAAGGCCTCAGCATGGTCATAGGATTATCTGGCCCTTGACAAATTTTCTGCTCTTGCTCTTTTTCACTGTGCTTCTTTCATTTTCTCCATCTTGAACCTGCCAAGCTTACTCCCATCCCAACGTTACCCTATCTGCCTAGAATGGTCTCTTGTGCCTTAACCTCTAAGAAGTCAGTCCTATCTGTCCAATCCTATTGCCTTCTGGTCCATTAATCCATCCGAAATAACATTCCACTTTGCTCTGTATACCCTTAGCCATTTTGATTTTTGTTTGTTGGGCCCTGCCTGGTGTGAGGCCTAGTGGTTCTGAGCCCAGCCAGAGTTTACCTGTACTTGGCTCCTGGTGAGGCCTAGTCGAGCTTCGGAGCCTGAGTAGAGTTTTACGACCTGTCCTTGGAGTGACTCAGCACCTAAGCTGAAACTGCCTCCGCCCAGCTGCTGCTGACATGGTGAAATAATATTGGCCCTTATACCTTTCTCTCATCCTCTCTCCCCACCCTCTTCCTCAAAATATATAAATACCTCCCCATGACAATAAACGGAGAGATTTCTGCCAGACGGACTCCCGGCTCAATGTGGTTTTCTTTTCTCCGGTGGCTTGGGGAGGTTTTTTGAGTCGCCGACACCCGCCTTCCCACTCAGCCCCGAGAGAGAAGCGGCTGGCCCGGCTCTCTCTCTCTTCCGCTCTACCTGCCGGTGGCGGAGGAAAAGCACCGGCATTTGTTGTTATTGCATTCATTGTCATGTGAAAGTTCAGTGTATTTGTGTATTTGTGGTTTGCCCCTTTAGTGGAATGTGAGCTTGATGAAACAGGGATCTTGTCTGTCTTATTTGTTATTCTATCTTTAAGGCTCAAAACAAGGCTTAGAGCCAGGCATGGTGATGCCTTCCTTTAATCCCAGTACTTAGGAGGCAGAGATAGGAGGAGTGCCTTGAGTTTGAGACCACCCTGAGACTATATAGTGAATTCCAGGTCAGCCTGGGCTAGAGCAAAACCCTACATCAAAAAAACCAAAAAAGAAAAAAAAAACAAGGCTTGGCACTACTCAAAAATAATTTCATAAATAAATGAATAAAAGGAGTTTAATGAGCTGGAAAGATTGCTAAGTGTTTAAAGAGTACTTTCTGTGCAAGCATGAGGGCCGGAGGAGGCCTGAGAGACTATATAAGTTAGATCCCCAGGGCCCACATAAATAGCAGGGCATGGCCCCACATGTCTGTAACCCCAGTCCTGTTTAGGAGCAGAGGCCAGTAAGCTAGAAAGTGGATACAAAGGGGATATAAAAGAAAAGTTTTAAAAGACTAGTAAGCCATTTCTTAGATATCAAACAAATTCAGGAGCTGTTTAGAATATATTCATTAATTCAATAAGCCAAAATGGTCTTTCTGTGCTTAATAGGTACTTAATCAATAGAGACTGAATAAACAAAAGCACACAAAAAGAAGCTGTTCCCATAGAACAACTATGGAATATTTCTGGCTGATTATTTTTCCTTGTTAAAACTAGCAAATATGGTTTTAAAGATTAAATTTTAATTGAACAAGTCAGGGCTGGAGAGATGGCTCAATGGTTAATGATGCTTTCTTAAAAAGGTCAGACATTTAGGGCAGAGAAACTGTTCAATATTTGAAAATTTTCTTTTGGGAAAAATAAATGTCAAATATGATGTTTGCTAACTTTTTGCTATTCATCATTTCAAATGTGTGTATTAATTATAAACTGTCATTACAAACTCTAAGGATAATTTTTATTTGAGACTGACCATAATTAAGACTAAAAACTTACATAAATTTGTTGAGCTACTAGTGAAACAGTGATTAAGTAGTCCAAAGTTAATTAAAAATATATTTCTAAGTGAATGTCATGCTTTACTAAAAGAAGTTAATGTTTCTTAATGCTGTGAAAGGTATGATTTTGAGAAAACCAAATTTGATAGTGGACTCTATCATTTTGCATCAAAAATATAAGCAATGGGCTGGGCATAGTGGCACATACTTGGAATTCTAGTATTTAGGAGTTGGATATAGAATTATTGGAGTTCAAGGCTAGTTTCAGCTACACAGCAAGTTCAAGGTCAGCCTGTGCTATATAAACCTTTGTCTCAAATAAAAGAGAATATAATGTAAGCTCAAATGTGACCATAACTGATCTGCTTCATTCTATGGAGAAAGTCAGTCCTTCCCAGACTTTTAATAGTTTTAAAAACATAAGCATCATGATATGAGGTCAAATACCATGAGTTTCTTTATAGCCAGGACTTAACTTAGTTCTTAGATGCTCTACAGCAATGGACTTCTTAAATAATTCAAAACAAATACGGTTAGATTTTAAAGCAGAGGCAGTTCAATGTGTCAGGTTACCTTCACAACAAGCTTTGTTTTATAAAAATAATATATATATATATATATGTTTATATATATAATATCTCTCCTCTCTCTCTCTCCCTCTCTATATATATAGAAAGAGAGGGAGAGAGAGAAAGAGAGAGAGAGAGAAAGAGAAATGGGTGCACCAGGGCCTCTAGCCTCTGCAAATGAACTCCAGACACATGTGGCACCATGTGTATCTGGTTTACATGGGTTTTGGGGAATTGAACCTGAGTTCGTAGGCCTGGGTCCTTTATTCCCTCCCCCATAAACATACGAAGTAGCTGAGACTATAAGAAATTAACTTTCTCAAAAATGTAGAACCCAGTAAGAGTTTACTATGGGCCAATTTGGATAGAACTGAGTTAAACATGCAAAAACTGGAGCCTCATGATACAAGCAGATTATACATTTGGCTTGCTATTCCAGTTAGAGGTGCCAATGGGATATTTAAATGGGGATTTCTTAAGAGTAAAGGGAAATTATTGTTTTGGAGTTCAGAAAGCAGGCTAAGAAGAAAAATTGACATTGAGCTAACATTTGATCTATATAAATGACTTATGTAAATCACTCAGGTTAGTGGAGATGAAAACTGAGGTGTTAAAGAGATTCTAAGGGGTTAAAATGGATCCTATAACAGAGGAAGGAAATTTCTGGAAGAGTTACTTGGGTATGTTAGATACTATTGAGAAATCTTTTAGAATGTGAACAAGACCTTTGATATAAAATGGAAACTGGAGTCTTTACTGTCAGCATGGAGGCCCCCAAGCAGTTCAGCAGAATACCAAGTGATGACTTAATTTCTCACCTAAATAAAACAGGAAAACTATTAGAATCACAGGGAATCAAAATGACATACTTTGTTAGAAAACATGTTTCTTCTTAAATACAAGTCCTGCTTTCTCACATGTTCTTTGGACTGCCCTAAATCCTTGCATTTTAATCTTGTCCATAAAATAATTTTTATTATCCTTATTGAGTTATTCACAGATAATTTATTTTAAAATAAAAGGAGTAGATAAAAATCTTGATTTTTTCCTATTACACCAACAATGCTGCTCTTAAAGTGATTTCTACAAAGTTCAAAAGGTGCTTAAATTTAGAGCTGAGAGTCTTTTTCCTTTCAGTATCTTTTTATAAACCAAAGATTGTCCCTGATTTATGCCTTTGATGAGATATGCAGTATGTTGAAAGAAAAAATGTCTTCTCAGAGCTTTGAAGGAGCTCATAAAGTGGGAGGAAAGATGCCAAAAGCGATTACTCATTAAAATTAACACATACCTAGTGGTTTCTCAGCTTGATATTACCTATGAATTTGTTTATTGAATGCATAGACTGTATACATTTTAAATGGAAAATGCCTGCGTTTTAGAACCCCCTGGGGAGTTGTTTTGTTTTCTTGAGACTCTGTCCTCATTCTAGAGAGAAAGAGGGATGTGGAACAATTTGTGTCAGGTTTTTTAAATAGAGTTTTTTTGTTGTTTTTTAAGAGCAGTTTTCAGTTTACAGCCAAATTGAGTGGAAAGTGAGCACTTCTCATGCTATTCACAGTGATACACCTGATAGAAATGATGACAAACATTGACACACAATTATCTATAATCTTCAGTTTACATTAGACTTCAGTCTTGGCCTTGTACATTCTATGGGTCTTGATAGACACCCACCAATATATTAAGATGTATAGCTACATGTATGTACCACTGTAGTGTCACATAGAGTTGTTTCACTGCCCCAAAACTCTTTTGTGCTTCATGTATTAATCCCTCCCGCCCCCCGCCTCCCCCCAATGCCTGGAAACCACAGATCTTTTTCATGTCTCCATAGTTTAGCCTTTTCCATAATATGTATCTGGAAGCACACCTTCTCAGACGTACATCTTTCACCTAGTAATTTGCATTAAAGGTTCACATGTCATTTCATGGTTTGGTAGCTGTCATGCTAAACTGCCAAGGGTTGTGTCATTCCTGATATCTGTTAATAATTTTTACCTCAAGAATTATAATTCCTTTAGGAGAGACAGGATCTTTATTCTCTAACCAAAAAGCGAAACAGTTCCTAAATTAATTGGCTTATTATACTGCATGCAAAAGAAGAACAAACATTTTGATAGGTTTTGGGTATCCCCAGTATTCACAGCCATCTATAAAAATCAGGTTATTCAACCAAAAGTGAGAACATTAATCAAATGGCATAAACCTATACATTTAGAAGGCCTTTGTGATTGGCATAAGAGCTCCATTTAGCTAAGGAAATGAGAGGGGCCTCATAACTGATGGGAAGTCACTGGCTGTAAGGGCCTCCACCTCACAGAGTATAGCATAGCATAAAGTAGGCAACAAAGGTACATGGCCCCTGTGGGAGGCATGGTCCACAGCCTGCACCCAGAACTTGTGTCCTGTTGAGAGGGGCCACAGGTGTAGCACCTGTCATCAGAGCATGAGGAGGACACCTGTGCAAGAGCCAGGCTCTGTGTATGGTGGCCGCAGTGGCCAGATAAATGGTCCAGAGCAACCAGAGCAGTACAGGTGTTGTGGTAGCCTGCCTTGACCTGGATATATGGCAGTTGTGGAGTTGTAGGAAGTGAAATCCTTCTGTGGGGTTCACATGGAGAAGGATCCATGAAGGCAGGCTTTGGGGAATGCCCTTGATGAGCTACAGCTTCCACCACTAAGCCAGATGAAGAGAAAAGCTCCTTGACAAAAGAGACCAATGAAAAGATGAGGAACTGCATCCTTCATGAGCATAAGAGGAGGGTAGAAGGAGAGGGAGGTGACCCTATAAACCTCCATCCTCGAGTCCATTCAGATTGCCAGCTCTGGGACCCCTTCCACCCTGAGCTTAAAATAAACCAGTTACTTTTGTTTTCTACAAATTTCTGAGGTTCAGATTGTTTTAACATGCCCCATCCTTTATTTTCCTTAAGAAACAAACCCGAGCCCTTAGATGGCACCAGTGAGGCTTCCACATCAGAACAGTAGCAGCTTTCCTCTAGGGCCTATGGCCTTCCAAGCCATAGGCTTTTGACTTGGTTCTTAGTACCAGATATTTTTCAAATGTTGATCTGTTCTTAATAATACTTACAAAATAATTGGTTTAGAGAACAAAGATTTATGTTGTAAGTCTGTTGATTTGGCAATTTGAAACCTGATGAGTACATTTTATCCAAATGCCTCTAACATAAGGATATAAATATGTCCTAATGTCCAATTTTGATGTTTTCCCATTATGTTAAAGTCTTTCATTGTCAGAAAACTACCACCATAGCAATAGGAAAAATCCTTACTGGAAAGAATTATTCATTTTTGATGCATTCCTACTCAATTATATAGAGATTATGGAATTCACATTAGTGGTCAAATAACTAGATGTATTTTTAAATTTTGGCCTATTGTACAGAATTTCACTGGGCCTACTGTCTTCAATTCTCTGTGTTGATGGGTAAATAAACAAATTACACTACAAAACCCAATTGTTAAAATTGATTAAAGCCTTTGCCTTTTGTAGCCAAAGACAGTCTCACAAGTTCTAAATGTAAAATGTATCCCATTTGCAAGCATCAGTTATCTTCTTATAAATTAGTTACTGAGCATCCTATACAAAAGAAAGACTACTATAGAGGATCTAAAAAATGATATTTAAGGACTCTGAATTGGTTATAAAGTCATTCCATAGTGAGCTCCCAGGAGAAAAACTAAATAAATAATAGCTAAAACAAAGTAATTTTTGTCATCTGAAAAAAAGCACCATTATCAAAGACTTTCTTCAGCCAGGATTTAAAGGACTCTATCAGGTATTTCTAAGTTTTTCCTGTACTACAAAATTTCAGGATATTAAACTCTTAGATTCATATTTCTCACGTCAAACTTTTACCAACTTCTGAGCATAATGTGGACTTCAGAAAATGTGGATGAAACACATCTAAAACTACATCCATAACTGTGTACCCCAAGAAGAACTTAACTCAAAACCCTATGAAAACATTTCTACTTTATCTGTTTAAATTTCTTAAATATTTATATTTATTCACTTTGAAAATTATCTAAGATATTTATAATTTTGCTTGGTCCTAAATGATAGGAATAATGCTCATCTTGGTTTTAGTAAAACTGCAATGAAGATGATGCTGTTATGTTGTCTTATAAATCATATTATTTTTAAGGCTATATGTGCTTAACCAAACCTCCTACTTTACTTGAATCAAGTCTTCATACTTCAGGAGATTCAAAATTTTCACTATTTTCATAAAATAATTCTCTCATTATTCAGCATAATTTGGGGGAAATCCAGTTTTTAGATTAGCCAAGACCTATTTTAAATCTTTGAAAAGGAACTCCATTTGGGGGGGTACCTCTATTTTAAATATGAACCCCTAGAGCCAAAACAATAGAACTTCAAATCAAGAAAAAGAAAGAAATGTTAACTTCACCCAACCAATTAGATTACTATATCATTATTGATATTAAAAATGTTAAGATACAAAAAAGCAAACACTCTGGGAAGCCCCTTGACATAATCAGACTTCTTACCTTAAAGTAACTTTGACTTTATTGATTTTTGTTAGGGATATTCATAGATTTTGGGTTGACTCTTTTATCCAAATTATATAAAACAATCTCCAAACAACATTCATATTTTTAAATAAAAATTGACCATATGCTAGAGCCAAAAGGGAACTCAATGGAACCATAGATACTAAAGTAGAAACTTAATACAACTTTGCCAAAAGTAATTACAAAAGACTCAAATTCAAAATTAGAATTTATAGGAAAAATGGTATTTCAAAATATAAGAAACTAGCTGGGCGTGGTGGCGCACGCCTTTAATCCCAGCACTCGGGAGGCAGAGGTAGGAGGATCGCCTTGAGTTCAAGGTCACCCTGAGATTACATAGTTAATTCCAGGTCAGCCTGGGCCAGAGTGAGACCCTACCTAGAAAAACCAAAAAAAAAAAAATACAAGAAACTTATAAGAGACAATACCTTAAAAGCCCACATTTCCTGATTGAGACCTCACAGTGTACAGTTAGCCAGGATTAAAAAATACTGAATACTTATACCTGTCAATGAATAGTAGATGAATATATGATAAAATGATAAGTATTGAAGTCCCATTTCAATTTCTGATTGGAATATTTTACAAAGGGCTGGGAAGATGGCCAGCTATTAAAGTCGTTTGCTTACAAACCCTGCTGGGCTGGGTTTGATTCCCCAGTAAAACCAGATGGACAAAGTGGTGCATTCATCTGACATTCATTTACAGTGACAAGAGGCCCTTACATGTTCAAATTCATTCTTGTGTTCTCTCTCTCTCTCCCTCTCTCTCTCTCTTTCTTTCTCTCTATCCTTGTAAATAAATAAATAAAAATATTTATTTAAAAAGTGAAAATAAAAAAAAAAAACTTGGCTTACCCAACACATCTCTCTGGTGATCTCAAGCTTGCCCCCTCCAAACCCAGATGTGTGTAGGCTGACCAGGAGCCAGGAAGACCAGGCACACACAGCACAAGACTCTGCCCCTGATGGCAGTGAATACTGGAGAGACCCAAGACTTATCAAAATGACAAGAAGAGAAAGCCCAGTGCTTAGCACTGGATGAATCATCTCTATCACATCCATCAGAACCCACTGAACATTGCAGAGGAAGTGGAAGAATGAATCTGAGTGCTGCTCTCGCTGCTAGCCAGAGAAGCTGCTCTATGGTAATGGCATAGATACTGAAGAGACTCAAACTTGTCAAAGTAGAAAACAAGAGGCTGTGAGAGTTCAGCACTCAACAAGATTTCTATCATGCCCTTCAAGGCTCAGGGAACATTAGGGAAGATGAAGAGGAAAGAATGTAAGAGCCACAGGGTAGCAAGGAGTACTGTGGCCACTGTACTCCTGAAATGAACAGACCGATGCATTCACGACCCCAAAGAGGTTACTGATATCACTGTTCTGAGCCAATCAACATTTTGACATGGAGAGCAGAGGGGATAAACGAAAGGAGACATCAAAACAGAGGAAGGACTACCTTCAAAGAGGAAGGTACTCATGGATGGAGATGGTGGAGAGAGTGGGAAAGAAGGAACAAAAGAATAATAAGATGGGAACATGATCAAATTACAGTATGCTCATGCATTAAAGTTCTCAATGAAAAACATGATAAAATTTTAAAGGAAAAAAGAAGAATAAGCACAAATAAAAAGAATGTTAAACTTCGTAAAAAAAAAAAAAGTCACACAGAGTATCAGTAATTGGTCAAGTGGTCCAGCAGACAAGTCCCTTCAATGTGATGCTCTCATGGATCCTGACTGCCATCAAGTTGTCAGGGGCAAAGTAAAGTAAAGGATTTTTTCATTCCAAGGAACCAATAGTCAAAGAGTGGAGTCATGTATTTCAAAAGGAACTAGTATTTATAATCCCAGGCATATTATCTCAGCTTCTGAATGTCAGTTTGGAAGGGAAAACTTTTAGGCATCAGCAATCTCATATTTACCACACAATTGTCAATAGGCTGCCAGACAGTTGTCAAGGTGACCATCAGCAGCCATTTGACTCAATTACAAATAACTTGTTTCATAAGACAAAGATCAAAATGGAGTAAGTGCTGTCAAAAAATAGCCATCTTATAAATAAAACACTGATTTATTCATATTCACAAGAATCATAACATGGCAAAACCGGCATCACAACAATTGATCAGTCACTGCTTTATGTGCTGGATACATTTAATCATATGAATATACCATAGTTTATCCATTAAATCAGTGAAGGACTTATTTGCTTCAAAATTTGGATAATTATGAATATAGCTATTATGAACATTGCATCAAATCATTTGGATAAACATCAAGGAGCATGACTGTTGGATCATATGGTAAGACTATTTACTTTTGTAAGAAATGGCCAGACTTTTTTCCAGAGTAGCTGTAACTGTTTTGCCCCACCATCAACAAATGAGCATTCCCAGTGTTCCTTTTCTGTTTTAGTATTTGGTGTCTGTTGTTGTCAATAATTTGTACTTGGCTATTATAATAATATGTATAGTAGTATCTCATTACTGGTCTGCCTTTCATTTTATTTTTCTTTATTCTTGTGAAGCCTTCTCCCAGGCCAGCACTCTACAACTGAGCTACATTCCCCAGCCCTTTTGCTACAATTTTAATTGGCAATTTTCTAATAACATATGATATAGAGCATCTTTTTATATGCTTATTTTCCATCTCTATATATCATTTAGTCTGATTTCTTTTCAGGTACTTTTTTTTTTCAAATCACATTATTGATTTTCTTAATTTAAGGGCTCCTTATGTTGGATAAAACTCTTTTATCAGGTATGTCCTGCAAATGTTTTTCCCTAATCTGTGGCTTTTCTTCTCAACTCTCTTGACAGTGTCTTTCATGAAACACAGCTTTTTAGTTGCAATGAAAATTGTATCAATTATGTCTTTTAAAAATATTTATTTATTTATTTGCAAGCAGAGGGAGAAATAGAAGAGAGGCAGACAGAGAAAGAATGGGCACGCCAGGGCCTCTAGCCACTGCAAACAAACTCCAGATGCATGTGCCCCTTATGCATCTGGCTTACGTGGGTCCTGGAGAATCGAACCGGGATCCTTTGGCTTCACAGGCAAATGCCTTAACCGCTAAGCCATTTCTCCAGCCTCAATTATGTTTTATGTGGGTCATGCTATTGGTATTGTGAAGGGAACATTTAAAAATATCAGATACTGCTAAGAATGGGGACATATGCCTATAATCCCTGCACTTGGAAGGCTTAGACTGGAGGATTACCACAAGTTTGAGACAAGCTTTGGCTACATAGTGAGACCCTGTCTTAACAAAAACAAACAAAAAAAATACCCAGACTCTACCCTAAATAAAAATCCATTTTAATTAGTGTCGGTGAGACATAAGTATCAACATTTTCACAGCTTTTCATTCAACTCTGAAGTTAAGAAGTATAGTTTAAACCCACAGAATCATTTGGACAGTTTCAGGTAGCAGTTTTCTAATATTGGAAACAAAGACAAAGCTTGTACTTGCTTTTCTGGTGATAACCCACTTACTTCACTTTCTTTTTATCTCTCTTTTTTAATTTTTAAAATATTTTAATATATTTGACATTTTCACACATGTATGTAATGTATTTTGATCTTATTCCTCCCGATTTTCCTCTCTTATCCATTTCTCCCTCCTACTAACCCTCTTTCCCCTCCATTAATCCCCATCTTACTTGCTTGCCTGTTTTTTAACCCACTGAGTTAAATTAGGATTGCTTGCATGATCATGGGTAGAAGATTATTTACTGATAATGTGCAATTTACCAGTTTCCATTCCCACTAACAATGGAGAAGGGTCCCTCTTACCTACATCATTGCCAGCATTTATTGTCATTTAATTTCTTAATAATAGCCATTCTGACTGGAGTGAGATGGAATCTCAGAGTACTTTCAATTTGCATTTTCCTGATGGCTAAGAATGTTGAACATGTTTTTAGATACTAGCCATTACTTTCGAGAACTTTGTTCAGTTTCATCACCCCCCCCTTTTCTTTGTTTTTCAAGGTAGAGTTTCACTCTAGTGCAGGCTGATCTGGAATTCACTATGTAGCTTCAGGGTGGCCTCGAACTCATGATGATTCTCCAACATGTGCCTCCCAAGTGCTAAGATTAAAGGCATGCACCACTATGCCTGGCAGTCACTCATTTTTTTGATTGGGTTTTTTCTTGAGGTCTAGTTTTTGGTATTCTTTGAATATTCTAAAAATTAACACTCTGTCAGATGTGTAGCTTGCAAAGGTTTTCTCCCATTATTTAGGCTTCTCCTTCACTCAGTTGTCTACTGGTTATGCTGTATAAAAGCCTTTTAATTTCATGTGGTCCCATTTGTCAATTGTTGATCTTATTTCCCAAGTGACTATAGTTCTATTCAGAAAATCTTTACCTATGCCTATATCATGTAGTATACTCCCTAATATTTCCTTTAGGATTTTCAGGCTTTGGTCTGACATTGAGGTCGTTGATGCATTTTGAGTTGATTTTTGTGCAGGGGGAGAGATAAGGGTCTAGATTAATTCTTTTATACCTGATGTTGAGCCAGCATCATTTATTGAAGACGCTGATACAGGATTTTAGTGTTCAAGATGGGTCTTGGGGGAACCCCTATTGGGTCTTGTTCTATTTTTGACAAAAAAATTGATAAAAATGAACATAAGAAGGATAAATTATGAATTATTAAGCTTATTTAGGGATAAATCACAAATTATGGGGTTTATTTAAGGGAAATTAGGATCTAGGAAGAAGGCTAGATCAGAGTCATAAGCACATGGAAAGTGGGAATCATGCACTCAGGTGGAAAACACTGCATAATTCAAATGTTTTTTTTTTGAGAAATTGAGGTTTTAAAGACTGGAGTAGAACCATAGGCATATGGAGGATAGTTCCTAAAGCTCATTTAATAGAAATTGAGGCTTTCAAGGAAAGACTGAAGTAGAGCCACCAGCACATGGAAGGTAAAACTTAGGTGCATATATAGGGAGATTTACAAGAAACACACATAGCATCTGCCTTGTGCTTCCCTGTGGAAGGAAGTTAAGAGGACAAACCGTGGGAGCTTAAGGAGGAATAGCAGAGGGAAAATATCAAAGCAGAGCCAAAGAAATGCAGATAAGAAATGAGTAGTACTGAGAGTTGTACTCATGGCTACCTCAAGTTTAGAGAAATCACACATGTAACAAACCTAGAGTTAGTGAAAGCATCCACTTGGTAGATCTGGAGTGTAAGGGAAATACACATGTGGCAGATTCAAAGACCAGAGGAAAATCATACATGTATTTTAGTGAGAAATTCTCCTAACCTATAAAGCAGAGGCAAGCAGTAAATTCCCCCAACTGAAGAAATAGTGTTATGCTTTCCCCTCCACCCAGTCAGGATGGGTTGGGGGAGAGGTCAGACTCAAGTGTATCCCTATGGCTAGAGTGAAGACAGGCAGGCAGAGAGAAGTAGGGGGTGCAGAGAAAAAAAGGGGGTCTGGAAACAGCATGAACAGGCCTTTATAGTCAATTAAAATATATTCTTTCATCAAATTCAGGTATGTAAGGGGAAGAACTGATTGACTTGTAGATTTGGAGGGTGGACACCAGAGCGAATCTACCTAGGTAGTATGTTATACTGTAGGCAGCAGGGGTCATTGTAGCTGGTTATAGATTAGTCTTGTAGATGAGTATCAATCAGGCATGAGTTCCATTCCTACCAAGTGTTCCATTCATGCCAAGGAGGGTTGGCCTGTGGGATGGCATTTCCTGGTTCTCTGGGCTTCAATTTCTATCTTTTCCTATCTGTAGCTCTTTCATTTCCTTGTCTGGTCATATTGATCTATTAAGACTTCAAGTTCTGTGTTCAATGGGATTGGAGATAGTGAAATACCAATGTTTTGCTCTTGATCTTAGTGGGAATGCTTTGAGTTTTTCATCATTTCAAGATGTTGGCTATAGGTTTGTCATATATAGTCTTCATTATGCTAAGATATGTTCCTTCCATGTCTGCCTCTCCAGTACTTTTATCATGAAGTCATGTAGGATTTTGTTAAAGACCCTTTCTTCATCAATTTAAATAACTAAATAATTTATGTCCTTGAGTCTATTTATGTGATAAATTACATTGATGTATGATGAACCATCCCTACATCTGTACAATAAACCCCACTTGATTGTGGTGTATGATCTTTTTGATGTGTTCTTGAATTCAATTTCCAAGTATTTTATTGAGGTGTTTTTTTTTATATCTATGTTCGTCAGGGAGATTGTCTTATAATTTTCTTTGTTCTTTCTTTATCTGGTTTTGGTATCAGAGTATTACTGGCTTATTAGAATAAATTTGGAAGTATTCTTCCCTTTATATTTTATGGAATAGTTGGAGAAATATAGGCTTTAGTTCTTCCTGAAAGGTCAGGTAGAATTCTGCAATGGATCCATCTGGACCAGAGCTTTTTGTGTTGGGAGGTTTTCATTACCGTTTCAATCTCATTGCTTGCTATACATCTGTTTAAATTGTTGATCTCATCCTAGTTTAACTTTAGAAGGTCATGTACATCTAGAAATTATCCATTTATTTTAGATTATCTAATTTGGTGGGACATAGATTTTTAAAGCATGCCCTTATGATTTTCTAAATTTTGTTCATATCTGTTGTAATGCTCCCATTTCATGCCTATTTTTATTTATTTGGATCTTCTCCCTCTTCCTTTTGGTTCCATTGGATAAGTGTTTGCCAATCTTGCTTATTTTTTTTAAGTTTTTTTAAATTTTTTTTAATTTTTGGAGAGAGAAACAGAGAGAGACAGACAGAGAGAGAAGGAGAGAGAGAGAGAGATAGAAAATGGGTGAGCCAGCAGTCTCTCAGCTGCTGTGAATGAAATCCAGATGTGTGCGCCCCCTTGTGGGCAAGTGCGGCATTGCACCCTGTGTCACTGCATCTGGCTAAACGTGGGACCTGGAGATTGGAACCGCTGGAGATTGGAACCAGCGTTCTTAGGCTTAGGAGGCAGGCTCCTTAACTGCTAAGCCATCTTTCCAGCCTTTGCTTATTTTTTTAAAGGACCAACTCCTTGTTTCAATGATTCTTTGTATTTTTTCTATTTCATTAATTTCAGACTTGACTTTATTTATTCTCATCTACTGTTTTGAGGTTTGGTTTGTTCTATTTTTTCAAGGACTTAAGGTATATCATTAAGGTATGTATTTGAGATTTTTCTGATTTTTCAATGTAGGCACTAAGTGCTATAAACTTTACTCTTAGAACTGCCTTTGTAATGTCCCATAGGTTTTGGTATGTTGTGTTTTCATTTTTATTCAGTTATATGAATTTTTAGAATTTCCTTTTTGCTTATTCAATGACCTATTCATCATCAAAAAGTGTATTGCTTAATCTTTGTGAGCTTATGTATTTTCTGTGCTTTCTCTTGCTTTTGGCTTCTAGCTTTATTCTACTGTAGTCAGATAGAATACAAAAAATAATTTTCTTGTATTTGTGGTTTTCCTTCTCCATCAACTATGACTGATAGTTTTTAGTAAGTCTGGCTTGACATTTTTGGTCTGTCAGGAGTTGAAATACATCATTCCAAGCCCTTTTGACTTTTGAAGTTTCCCTTGAAAAGTCAGCTTATTCTAATGGACTTGCCTTTATAGGTGACATGTCATTTCTCTCCTGCAGCTCTCAATGTCTTTTTTTGTTGTTGTTGTTCCTTTGACATTCCTATTTCATTCAGCTTATTATTTATTTTCGTTTAGAATTCTTTCATTTCTTTGAACATATTTATCATCATTTCTTTGAATTATTTGTCTAGAATTACATCTAAACCTCTGTCATCATGTCATTAGGTTCATTACTCTGGAATTGATAGGCTGTGGAGGACATATAACTTGTCTTTTTATATTACTTGGGTCTTTGGGGGCTGGTAGTTTCATATCATACGTTACATTGCTCACTGATTTTTTTAAAATTTAGGTTACCTTTCTTCTTTCAGTGTAGATGTTTGCTATATTCAGGAATGACTGGCTTGTAGTTGGGATGAGGTGTCACCTTTTTCTGTCAGCCTGATGTTTAGAGCATCAGGCTCTCTCCATTCCTCCACTTTGAGTAGAGTAATGCTTGTAACAACAGTCACTATTTGTGGATAGACCCACTAAAAATAATGATAGTCAATACTAAAATAATCACTTCTTAAATGCTAATAATTTTAGAGAGTGGTGGAACACTGACAGCATTGTATGCATTAATGTATTAGCTATTGTGAGTTTGTGGGGAAAGAAAAAATTAATGAAGGAACAATCTTCACAGAACAAGTAGTTAATATTGTTTTGATATAAAGAAAGTAAAGGATGGGAACATAAGTAGTAGGAACAAAAGAGAAAAATGGGGGAGGATGGGAGAATTTATCTAATGACAGACTGAAGAGAGAGAGGTGAAGATTTATGCAGTTAATGTAGAATAGTTTTATCTCTCAGGAAGCTAAGTATCAGAGTCCCTGGAAAGAGAGGAACATGTAGAGGGAACATGTAAGGAGAAAAAGAAGAATGAAAACTAAATGACACCCACAAAACAAAAACAAAGTACAAATACCTCTTACTTATACACTTTCACATTCAACCACAAAGAAAACAATAGAAGGTAAGGTGAGTGAGGGCCAAGCTGGCTTGTTAGGTTGACAAT
Source organism: Orientallactaga sibirica (assembly GCA_036365145.1). Taxonomy (NCBI): domain Eukaryota; kingdom Metazoa; phylum Chordata; class Mammalia; order Rodentia; family Dipodidae; genus Orientallactaga; species Orientallactaga sibirica. The sequence goes on along the minus strand of JAEOAD010000372.1, from coordinate 7,869,725 downwards.
AGATGTTAGAAACAAGGTAAGTATAGGGAAAGAAAGCACTGGGTAGAGATATAGGATTTGCAAACTGAGTGGCCTAATATTTTGCTCTTGTCTGGATGTGCTCACCTCCTAAAATGGATAATGGATATTCTTCTGTTGGGACTTCGTCTCTTACCTGGGATGGGCTGTTCCATTTGTTAGGGGTTTAATTTCTAAGGTCAGGCCACTACACCCAGTTACAAACTTCCCTTTCTTTGGATCAGACTCCATGGGTATGAATAGTTCCTATTCCTTTCTGGAAAGTTCTCTTGTTGCAGCTTGAGCCATTTCTGCAAAGTCTGGAAACATTTGGAATCTGGCAGCCTCCTCTGGTGTATGGAAGTGGTCTCTTTCTCCTCTGGTCTGTGGTAGGATGGGGGCGGGGGGAAGAGGGTTATGTGGGTTGGAAGTCCTTGATTTCAAATTTCCAAAGTGTTCTTCTGGTGCTTGCCTGTGTTCTCTGGTGGACCTTTCAACTTCAGATTTTCACTTTTAGTAGTACAGGGCACTGGAGTCCCCAGGCAGTTTCTTCTGTGGCTGGCAGCTTGGAGATATGCTTAATACCCATTGTTGATCTGCTAGGCTTGCCTGTGGGTCACAGATACCAACCTCTATATTCCTGGTGTCTTTTTTTTTGGGGGGGGGTTACTTCTTCATGGTTTCTGATGTTCTTCAGTTTCCCTCTTTGGGACAGAGGCTTTTAGTTCTAATTTTTATTTTCTTTCACTAGCTTGCAGTGAGGCTGTTTCTAGTCGGCTATGTTACTTGGAAGTCCTTTTCATCTCTTAGACTGCTTGAGTCTTACTCAATGATGCTCCAGGGCTTTTTCATAGACCCCCTCTCTGGGTGTTCTTAATCAGGCACATTATTTTAAATGCTCTGCCTAGGTTGATAAGTCCCCTAGCTCTGAAGTTGCCCTGAAATTCAGACTTACATATCAAACCATGTTCTCTACATTATAATTTTTCCCTTTGGTTTTTCAAGATAGGGTCTCACTCTGGTCCAGGCTGACCTGGAATTAGCTATGTAGTCTCAGGGTGGCCCCAAACTCAAGGCAGTCCTCCTACCTCTGCCTCCCAAGTGCTGGGATTAAAGGCATGTGCCACCATGCCCAGCTGTATTACAACTTGGTATGTCTTAGAAGAATGCCACACTGAACCAGTTCCAAACTGAACAATCATTCTACCTCACCAAACCTGCCCTTCTTTTACTCCACCATGGGGCAAGAGTCACCCTTGGAGCTTCTTTTTTCATCAGCTCCCACATTCATAATCATAAATTTTACTCAAAAGACATCTGAAATCTGTCCGTTTCATTCCATCTCTAATACTTCATCTTTGGTGCAAACCACTTCCTTATGTTGCCTGAGAGACATTGACCTCTCTGTTGCCACTTCTTATTCCTACTCACCATCACATCTGCTCATGATTCTTCTCTACCTATGAGCCAGAGTAAACTTCTAGAGATGCAAATCAGTGATTTCAACTCACAAATGAATTCCTTTTCAATTGCAAACAAAAAATGGATTTCTTTCCTAGGGCTGGTATATCAAAGTACCAAGAACTGGATGGTTTAAAACAGAAATGTATTGTCTAGTAGTTCTGGAGGCCGGAAGTCTGAAGTTACTGTGCCAGCACAGCCATATTGACTTTGGCAGCTCTAGGGGAGAATCCTTTCTGGCCTCTTCCAGCTTCTGGTGGTTGCTGGCAATCTTTGTCATTCCTTGGCTTATAAATGCATTACTCCAGTCACAAGGCTGTCCTGTCCCTGTGCTGATGTGTGTTCACAATATCTTCTCTCTGTGAATATTTGTCTCTTGACCTAAAATTTCATTTTTATAAGGACATCAGTCATAATGGATTAAGGACTGAGCTAATGATTTTATTTTAACTTTATTATTGCAAACTCTTCAAATAAGGTTACATTGTGAGGTATAGTGGACTTCAGAATATTTTTGTAGGGGAACATAGTCGATGACAACCCCCAAATTTTCTGTTTTGCCTCTTACAAAGCTTCACATTGGCCCTCCATATCCATGGGTTCTACATTCCTTTACTCAAGCAAATATGGATAGAAAATATTTGAAAAAAGATTGTTATTTGTACTAAATATGTATAAAGTGTTCTATCTTAGCTTTATTTGTAAATACTAGAATATAACATCTGTTTACATATCATTGCATTGTATTGGGTATTATAAATAATGTAGAAATTATTTAAATTAATTAAGACTATATGCATGAGGCTGGGCGTGGTGGTGCACGCCTTTAATCCCAGCACTTGGGAGGCAGAGGTAGGAGGATCGCAGAGAGTTCAAGGCCACCCTGAGGCTACATAGTTAATTCCAGGTCAGCCTGGACCAGAGTGAGATCCTACCTCGAAAAACTAAAAAAAAAAAAAAAAAAAAAATGACTATATGCATGGCTTCAATGCCTATTGTTGGAGTCAGGTTCACATTGCTGGCAGAAATCACAAGACCAAGAGCAGCTTTTGGGAAAAAAGAACTTATTTTAGCTTACAGACGCAAGGGGAAGCTCCACAATGGCAGGGAAAATGATGACATGAGCAGAGGGTGGACATCACCCCTGGCCCACATAAAGTGGTCAACAGGAACAGGAGAGTGTGCCAAACACTGGCAAGGGGGCACTGGCTATAATACCCATAAGACTGCCCCCAACAATACACTGCCTCTAAGAGGTGTTAAATCTCAAATCTCTATCAGCTGGGAACCTAGCATTCAGAACATCTAAGGTTATGGGGACACCTGAATTAAACCACCACACCAATATTAGATCATTTTATTTAAGGGGCTTGACCATAATTTTTTGAAAACTTAGAGGTCCTAGAAACAATCCCTTACAGGACTACTGTATATGGCCCTGCCTTTATCTCTGATCACACGTCCTGCTATTTACCTTCCTCATTGTGTTCAGCTAACTAGGTATTTCTGCTAACCAGGATTTCTCTTTATATTCAAGTATAGGTGTTTCTTCCACATAGATATTCACTCTATGTGAACCTATTAGCTCATCTGCTAGCTATTCTCTATCTCACAACTATTTCACTTCTCTCATTGTTTGCCACAATCTGAAGTTAGGTTGTGTACATGTTATCACTCTTATTGTGGAACATGCTACTAGTTATCTATCAAACGGTCATTCATATTATCTCATGGCTAAATATTTTACTGTGCACACAGCAACCAGGCATAGGCTGTGATTGGGCCAGGCTAGTGATGGCAACTATGTCTACCTTAACAGAGATTGTTGCTGGGCTAGGTCAGATTCATGGCAATGGGATGTAAAAGGAAGATTGGGGTTTCTTGAAATTTCTCCTTGCTGATTAAAGAAGCAGTCAAAGAGCAAACTTTCCTTGGTTTTCCTCTGGACTCCTGAATTTCAATGTGATTTTCAGAGTTCCACCAACCATCTTGTGCCCATGAATTGAACTTTCAAAGGAGAACAGAAGCCACCAATACTGAACACAATGAGAGAGCAAGGACTTGCATTTTGAGGAGTCTCTTCTGTACTTCCTCTTGACCTCCCCACCTCCTGATCAAGGTCATAAATGTCCATATGTTTTAATTGACTAATATCCAAGGTGCTTGTTATTTGCTTTTAATGCCTTTAAGTGGCACAACATACTGTTTAACCAAAACCATGGGAACTTTCTCTTATCTAACACTGGAACTCTGTGATGCAAACAGCTTCAGGCAGCCAGGAGATACTCAAGGAATTGTTTCTCCGGATTTCAAAGTTTGTTTCTAGTTACTTAGGATGCCTTTGTGACAATGACTTTTAAATGGTCATGCTTTTTTTTGAAAATCAGTTTTCCTTATTGTAGAGAGTCCCAGACCAAAAAGGAACAGATGACCTCCCAAATTAAAATTAAAAAGGAGTGTCTTTATTAAGCCAGCCAGCGTCTCTCCCCTCACAGCAATGAGGAGGGCAGCCCTGTCCTACTTTTACAGTGAGTTTTTAAAGGCAAAAAATCCGCATATCTTTACAATGATCTGAAAACCCCCCAGCCACCCCCTCCATACTCAATTGTCTTTAGCAAGAGCAAGCAAGCAAATATGATTACAAAAGCAAAATTTTTGCAGTTAGCACCAGGTACAAAGCAGATACCAAATATCAGGACACCTTGACCTCAGGGTGAGAGCAAAAAAGACCAGATACCTTACTGGGACCCATCCATATTCTTGTAATTGATGCTCTGTGCTAATCTTTAATCTCTTATGGCTCCTTGAGAATGTCAAGCTGGATGAGTGGCCTAAGATGGCTTCCCTTACGTCTGTTTATCAGAGGTTGTTTCATTATAAAAGAGTAGTTGAGTTGGGACTGTTGGAGCAGGCCTATATGCCTAAATTAGTCAGCAAGCTGAGGCAAGATGATTGAAAATTCATGGTTAGCCTAGGCTCTGTCTGAAAAATAAAAAAGTAAGCAAAGGACTGGGTATATAGCTCAGTGGTAGAGCGCTTGCCTAGCATGCACAAGGCCCTAGGTTTAATCTCCTATATCAAAAGAAACAAACAAACCATTGTTGAATGATAGTGTTGAATGTATGAATGTCAACACCTGTCTGTACCCCGTATCAGCTACTTAAGTTTCTTTGTGCTTTGCTTCAGTCTCCTTTGTCTCAGAGGGACTCTTCATTCTACCTTCTCCTTTTGCTTTTTTTTTTTTCTGTCTTTAGTTTTGTAGTGTTGGAGATTGGCCTTGGGACCTTGCATGTGCAAGACAGAACTCTGCTACTGAGCTTACCCTCAGCCCCCATCCTCTCCTTTTGAATCTCATTTGATCCCAGCTTCCCAGCCTAGCTAAACTATGCTTATCATATCCTCTGGCTCCCTGTAGCATAAATTTGTGCCCAGTCAAAATATCTTTATGGCACTCCACAAACATACCTTCACCCTTTGCATACCTCTTTGTATCTTCCAAACTCATGCTCAATGGAGGCAGCACATCTGGATGTATCACTTCTTCTCATTGGCCTTGTTCATCCTCCACCAGGCAGTATCTTCATAATGGAAAATGTTTCTATTCTTACCATAAACCTTAAAAACTGAATGTGTGCTCTACTTTTATTTTTCTTATCCACTAATAAGCATTGCCTAGGAACTTGTTGTGCATAGGGTAATGTGGTGCAGTGTTTAAGCTAGGATCTTGGGAGACAGGACAGCCAAAGTTTATATCTGCCATTTGCTTGCTATGTCAACCCAAAGCAAATTGCCTAACCTCTCAAGGCTTCAGTTTCTCCATTGCAAAATGCAGACAATAATAGCAACTACTCTATAGAGCTGTGCATCACTCTCCAAAAGAGATAATAATGCATGTGGAACATTTGGTATAGAGCCCAGCTGAGAATAAGCACTGATTAGGCAGTTGCTATTACTATTATCAGGTAATTTTGAATGGATGGATATTGTATTCTGGATAGATAGTATATAGGTTAGTATTCTCAAAGATATAAATGATCCCTATTAGATTATGCTGGTGGATTGGGATTACAAACACACACACACACACACACACACACATACACACACAGAACACCTAACACTATGCACATCATTAGATACCAACATAAGAATTTTCTCTACTCACAATGTCTAGTGAAGATTATAGCAGACTTGGCAATGAACCTGAAGCCACTTAGCTGTTTGGGAAAGTCACTATGAAGAAGTGAAGGCTGTACTTCTATTTGCAAGTTAATGATGTTAGTTTGCCTAAATTTGGGGGCAAAAGTATCATTGGAGACAGGACTTCTGGGTGCCAACCTCAAAAACCTAACTCTAGCTAATTAAAAAAAAAAAATTCATTGAGAAGATCCTAACAAGGTTGGGGATGATGTGCAGTTCACAGATTTACCAGCAAACTGGAGGTTCAAGTTCACAAATCGCGGAAGACCTGGATTCAGTGAAAAAAAACACACAATGCACAAACAAAAAACACCATACTGTTAAGGTTGCCCTCCTGTGGGGCTCTGTGTCCACAAGGACAGTGACTGTCACATTTCTGGGATTTATTGCTTTGGAGCTGGTTTGCTGCAGCTCCTGGTATCTCAATTGTAATGCAGCCACAAGGAATGATATCTGAATATATGCATCTTTCTCACTCTTCCTCAATGGCTTGTCAGATGAATTAGCATTGGTCTCATCCAATTCCTTTAGCTACCCTGAGGAAGGAAGAGGAATCACCTGCTCCTTCAGGTTCTGCAGTGAGGAGGCAAATATAGCCTCCCACCTGCCTTAGAATGCAGAGCGACTCCTCTGAGTGATGCAACTTAAAAACAGGACCAGAAACCAAAAGCTCAGAAGTGGTCCCTTTGGTGTTGGGAGTTTGGCTCAATGGCAGTACTCTTTGTTAATATGTCTGGGTCCCTGGGTTACATCTCCAAACCTGTGTGTATGTGGGGTGGGAGTGGGGGCTTGAAGACTTTCTCATCCAGCTGAAAGCCACCTCCTGCAGCTCTTCCCATTCTGCATGCATATTAAATAGCATCAGGAGAATCTTTATCCCCCTTTACAATTTGGAGGCTGGGGAGATGATTAAATTATTTTCCATGCAAACCCGAGGCCCTGAAGCGGGATCTACACCTATATAAAAGTCGAGTGCAGTAGAAAAAGGGAAACCTTTGAAACTTGATGGCCAGCTCTTTAACTTAATCAGTGAGCTTCTGGTTCAGGGAGAGATTCTGTGTCCAAAACTAAGGTAGAGAGCAGTTAAGGATGATATCCAATGTCAAACTCTGGCCCCACACTCATGTGCACCCACACATATAGAAACATTTATACACACATGCGTATACCGCACACCTATGCAGAAAAAAATTAAAGGGAATCCTTCTTTCTCAATAACGTTAATCATGGCTAGTAAAGTAACCTCATAGCATAGTGACATTTCTAAAAGGCACCGTGATGTGCTGAAAACAGTTGCTGTTGCCAGATTACTATTGGCAGGAGTAGAAACAGGTCCCCTGGAGCCCTCTGGGCAAAGGCAATGCCACCCTCTTGAAAGGGTCAGCAGATGGTAGTGTTTGCCACCCCTGACAGGGTAACAGGGGAGGAAGCTGTGGGCTCCATCTGGGAGAGAGCCTGTCTTCTAAGGCCAAGTAGGCAATGTGTTTGTAATCTGTACACTTTTGGTGATGCTCTCTCAGAAGGGCAGATTGTAGAATGCTGGAAAATTCCTCCCAGGAAGAACTGTACCTTTTTATGTTGCTTCACAGCAGATGGAATAACTCTAGAAACCTCAAGGAGAAAGACGGGCAGGATGGAGCAATAGCATCTCCTGAGAAAGCCACTAATTATTTCTTAGGAGAAACAAGATAGGTAGACGTCAAACTCTGATATTTGAAAATGTTGGTGGCCAAAGTCTTTATTCTCTCTTCCAGTCTGACCCACCCAATTGAGCCAGAAAATGCATTCATGACTTTCCATGGCTCTTAGTCAGTGGCAAGTCATTTCCTTTTTCAGATTATTTCCATTTTTAAGATTTCCCATTAGCTTTTTGATCTTCTGCTTTTAAGACATTCAGCCTGCTCTATCACCAGCCAAATGCCAGGATTTCTTTCTTCAAGGTTTTGAACTTGTCATTTATCCTTAACACTCCCAGGTGAATTTTGTGACTGGTCCAAGGTAGACAAGTTTTCTAGATAAAGCAAAAGGAAGGAGCTTCTTATTAAAAGGTGGAGGCAAAGATGAAAAAAAAAAAAAAAAAAAAAAAAGGTAAGTCTTCTTGTAAACACCAGTCACTGGTGTTTGAAGTAAAGTTTCTGTGGAAAAGTAATGTGGTTATCAATTTATTGGTAAATAATAAATAACCAGATACAGTGTAAAATAGTTTGAGCATTAGTAGTTCAATGGAGGTCCCAAGAGAAATTTCTTCTTAAATTTTGTGCTGTGTATTTACTCTTCTGTGAAATTTTGTGAAGGTTTTTTTTTTCCTCTTGATTTAATTTTTCATCAGTATTAATAAAACAAATTATTCTGGGACTGTATCTACCCAACATTAAGACAGTTATAAGCGGTTCTTTGTATTTTCCTCAATGTTCAAAAATTGCTGATGGTTTTCTGTTTTAATTTTAAGGTTTTTAAGATCAAGATTTATGAAATGTTTCCCTCTGTGGTCCCACAGCTCATAACCCAGCTCTATTTAGCTGCAGGTACTCAACCCACACACGTAGTTACTTTTGTCACTTTTCTGTTCACTGTGATATGGTAGGCTGGCCTTACCTGTTAGTCACACCCTCACATGTCACAAAGAGTCACAGGACCACACAGTCTCATTGTTTCTAAATCCATTATAAAGTTTTATTCTAAATGGTGCAGATGAAGGCGCTGATTAAAGTGCCACTGTGAGTTTAATCATGTATATGCTGCTGAAAATCATTTAATGGATGAATAACTTGGAAAAAAAGAGCTCTCACCACCCACGCACATTAAGATAAAATAGGGCAGCGTTTTGCACTTGTTTCCCCAGCACAGCCTGAGAAAGATTTCTGATGTTCATCTTTCCCCTCTCTTAGCATTTCAACTTCATCCCGGTCAGCTGCTGAATCGTTAAACAGAATGCCACCCTGTCTTTGTATTTCCAAAACTATGTGCCTCTATTGCCAACTGCACATCTTTATGACAGCCACATGCTTGCAAAAGAATTAAACTCAGAATATTCATTTGGCCTCTTATTATTGGCAGAGTACCTCCCTCAACAAATAGAAGGGGGTGAGAGAAAACTTCCGTGTTCTTGTTCTACTCTTCCAAGCTGTGCCCATCCTAAGATGCTCTGTAGAAGGGAGCCCAGAGGTGGGCAGAGGCTGTGAGTCCCCGATAAGGAGCTCCTCGCATTTCCGTGGCATTCCCATTTGCTAGTGCGCTGCTGCGGCCATATGCCTGATTGATATATGCCTGCAATGGCACTTTTCCATTTGACATTCTCGTTCTCTCTCTCTCTCTCCCTCTCCCTCTCCGTCTCCCTCCCTCTCCCTCTCTCTCTCCCTCTCTCCCTGTGTCGCTTAAACAACAGTCCTAACTTTTGTGTGTTGCAAATATAAAAGGCAAGCCATGTGACAGAGGGACAGAAGAACAAAAGCATTTGGAAGTAACAGGACCTCTTTCTAGCTCTCAGAAAAGTCTGAGAAGAAAGGAGCCCTGCGTTTCCCCAAAGGTAAGCAGGAAAACAAGCGCTGACGGCTAGCCTAGGAAATTAACTTCTTTCCAAACCGAGCGTTTCATCCTCCTTGCAGACAAAGAGACAACCTTTAAATACCACTTAAATTTGCATTACTTTAATTTGCATTAATCTGTAGCATGCCAGCCTTGTGTTTTTTAAATGAACGGGTCTTTGAAGTCTGTGACCGGGTTGGGATCGTCCCAGAGAAACTGGAAAATATTTTTTTGGGTTCACTTCTATTTTCTTTTCAAACTCTCTGCGTAGTTAGATGTAACTTTGTAATGGTTCTTATATTTGACTCTGTGAAAGAGGACAGAGAAGCAGCAAGCTTGTCGATTTGGATTCTGAAGCCCCGTATCTTCCCCACCGCCTTCAACCCACTTACAATGGGGGCACTATTAACGCAGGCGAGCCTGTGAGGTTAAACGCGCACTGTTTACTTTTATTACTACTTATGTATGCGGCTGATCTCCTGCCAGGACTGTGCTGGAGAGCTCAGAATGACTTCAAACAATAGGCAACATTTATGCCTAGCTTTCCGTGCCTAGCTGTTTTGCACTCTTCTCCCATCGCGTTGCTGGACCTCGCTTCCATAGATGCATTCGGGAGCGCCTTGATGAGGATGGGTATGCTGTAGGATTTTGATTGGGCAAAAAGTCTGAGGAAATGCATGTTGTTTGCTTTGGCCTTAGTTGCAGGATCTATTTTTAGAAGTCGACTTGTCCATGCAGCAAGACCAATGCTCCACTGTCCAAAGAGTGACAGGGAAAGGATGCTCCCAACAGCAGAAGGACCCAGACCTGGAGGGAATGACTCCTACAGACACCTGAGGAATATTCAGCCGGTTTATTCAAAATCCAAAATCTAAGTTCTCTCATTAAATGAACAATTGAGCTGTAGGAGGCCTGGGCATAATGTTCTTGAGGGACAGGGAATTTGGTTGTGTACAGAATGTTAATGACTCAGAAAGCACAGTGACTGAGGCTCATTGTAATGGACAAGCCCAGATAAGCCTCTATGAAAGAGCCCTCCCCCATCTTTGCTGAGATTCAGGTGCTGCAAAGGAGTCTGTTTGGCAAAATGGAAATCCCAGGAACTTTCTTTGAAACTGTCATTACTAGCAGATATGGCTGCTGCAGAGCCTGTTTCTTTCCAGATCTGATATTTATGTATTTTAACACAAGGACTAGCATAGCAAATTGCTTCAACACAATATTAACTACTAGGTGCATTTGAAAGCACAGTGTTGCCTCAAGTGCAGTGTTAGCAGAGGATATCAACTAAATATAAGTGAGACCAGCAGAATGCCTCTCAAGTGAGTATGTAGACTTCCTGCACGCATCTGCTCATTTTCTTCTCACTGGTCTTGCTTCTGGACGTGAACTTTAGAGTTCTATTGACCAGTTTTCATTGTGGAGCTGGGACATGATTTATGGAGAACCTTTTGGATTTTCTCAAATAACTAGCCTAGCAAACAATGTTGAATGAAAATCAGACTTAAAGGAGCTAATTCACATCTTTGGGATGTTCACTCATCAAGAAGGGCTATTTAAAAAAAAACATGGATTGTATTGTTATAAAATTTTATGGTGATTTAAAAAAAAAAAAAAAACTCCTGCTGCTAACAAAGCATTTAAATAACTTGGAACAATTTTCTTAAACTATTATTCAGACCATTACATGAGAGTGTTTGAACACAAAATGCAATGTATTGCATCATTTGTTTTAAAACACGTTTGGTTCAGGTAATGGGAGAACTGGCTGAGGCCTTACTATGACTGTGTGTCAAGCAGCTGACACCCACAGATGGAAACATGCCTGTGGAGTTTTCAATCTTAATTTGAGTTCCAATGACATTGTCGAGGGAAAAATAAATCATTTTTCAATACATTCAACAATTTCCAACTCATTTATTTTCCTGGGTCCTTGAAAAATGTGGTGACTTTCTCAGAATTATAGCCACAAATGGTGGATGGTGATTTTTACTCTATTTTAAGAACACACAATTCCAGCACTGTTACTCTTACTGGTTAATTATTCATCCCATCATTCTTTTAATAAATATTTATTAAGTATTTGCAATATGCCTGGCTAGTCCTGATGGATACAAAGGTGAATAGGACATTGCCCCACACCCTTATTTTCAGTCAGTATGCTTTCTCCATGTGAATTTTAGTACTAGAATGGGCTTTGCCAGTGGGTAACTAGGCAAGAATTTTCTGGTTATTAAGGACCATTCTAAATAGCTGCTGGTGTCTAGATTTATTTGGAATGCTTCTCGTTTATCAGTGGATTTTCTCTCCATTTACAATGGAGGTGACTCTCCCCTTTGACCTTTAGCAAGAGATTATGAATATATTGCACTTTCATAGCTATCATGGCCTGGATCTTGCCAGCTTGGGTAGAAGAAGCATAGAAAAAGAGCAGCTTATCCTTTTTCTGTTCTCTTGAGCACTTTCTGGAAGGGACCTTGTGTTGCCTCTATGGGGATGGGTGTGAGTCACCTCCTGAGCAGCTGACATCAGGACTACTTGATGAATCATTGAATTAGAAACATGCACAGAGGAAGATGCCATCACCATCTCCCACTACTTACTTGTCCCATTCCCTAGATTGAGGAAACCAATGACCTCTAGGCCTGGCCTAAATTCAAGAGGCCCCTGGGGTAACTTGCAGGAAGTTGTTCCCCAAACCCAGGTCTGTCTGAGCCACACACAGTGTTGCTTGCTTCCAGCCTGGTGTTTTATCACACACTTAGGCTACTGGGAAAGAGTCCTGATGACAGCATCATCAGGGACCTAGATTTGTATTTATCAGCAGAAAATCTCCATGATGGGATTAAAATGTCTCCGACTCCCTGGGGTGCATGACTCACCCTAGCTAGCTTTTAGCTTCTTGACCATCCTCCTTTAAACCCATGCTCACCTCTTCACATGACAGTCACTTTGTTCTGCCAGGCCAGCAGTAGTAGAGGGGATGAGGAGGCAGGTGGAAGGACTGAAAAGTGTGAACATCAAACAAACACTGAGAGGGGAAGCAGGGCCATGGGAGGGTGGGTGAGCCTAGGGCCCAAATTTCTGTGGCCTGTCCTAGCTGTGATCAGCTGTCATTTCCTCTTCGTGTATGACACTGGGGAACATATTAAAATTTCTCTGGGATGGTATGTTTGGAATTCCTCTGATGCCCCACCTCACCAACTTACCCGGACAATAAAAGCAAGGTTGTAAGCCTTTGAACAGCTGGCTGGCTATATATTTCCCCTCTTTCTTTCACATAATCTAATTCAAAAAAGAATCCAGCTAGACTGGCAGTGCCATGTCTGGGTACTTGTTTCCTGCAAGTTCTTCCTCCACCACCTCCTCCTGCATGCACTGAAATCTTCCTGGGTGGCATGTGGCTTCTCATTTCTTTGCTCACCACTGCTCTCAGCCCGCCCCTTTTCCCTTTGCCTGAGCTCCTTCCATTGTGAGCTGCTTTTGCTCCGTCTGTATTCCAGACAGCTTGGGTCCTGTACCATTGGGAAAGAACAGCCCATGAGGTCTCCTCATCTCCATAGTATTCCCAGGATGTCATTCTTGGCATCAGTTCTGCAGGGCTGATAGGATATGGGGGCTTTTTGTAGCGCTGAGCCTGAACCCACTCACAGAGAGGAGCAGCCACGTGGCTCTCCAAGAGCAGAGCTAGAGTGACCCGGGTTGGCAGGGACAAGCATACCATCACAGTGACCCGGACATCTCCGTCAAAGGCCTGGGGGTGGGAGTGCTATGGGAATGCCTGGATGCACTTCAGCCCACATTAAGAGAAATGTGGTTATTTTGTTTCAGGGGGAGAGACAAGTGACTTGGAACAAAGATCCCCGGATCCTGGGGCTGTTCCCTGCCCCTTTTCCACATCCTTCCCACGTCCAGTAACCCCGCCCCCATCGGAAAGAAAGAGAGACAGGACTTTCAATTTGGCCAGTTTAGGGGTGAATGTCTTTATGAAACTCACTTGGTAAAAGGAAGAGCTGAGAAATCAAGCCTGGATTGAGCCACTGAAAATGCCTGGGGCTTTGGAGACAGACAGCTTCCTTCCCTTCCCTTCCCTTCCCTTCCCTTCCTCCTTCCTTCCCTCCCTCTCTTCTTCCTTTCCTCTCCACACAGTAGTTTGGCTCATGAGTTTCAAGTGGAATGTACTGGATAGAGATTCCCATTCAAGACCCTCCTAAAAAGATGCTACTAATGTCCTTGGGGGCAAAAAAGTATTAAAGAGCAATCTACAAGGCAGCTTTCTATTCTTTTTCTTTTCCTGTGAACTTTGGTTTTGCAAAGTAGCTAAACTTCATTAAAAGACCCAAAGGGGAAAAAAATTAAAACAGTGAATTAAAATGAGTCTTTTCCTGTTAGCTTGACAATGAGAGAGAGAGAGAGAGAGAGAGAGAGAGAGAGAAACAGCACCTCAACTCCACTACCACGTCTTGGGTTTTAATATGAATTATTCTGTACAAGTCCCTAGGCTAGAAGATCTATTTAAAGACACCTGGCAGCGTGAAGAGAGAGGGTAAAAATACAACTATTCTTTTGTCCATCAAAGGTTTTCTTTGGGAGGACATGAAGAGCATTCCTGTTTTCCTGAATGCCCTTGCCAGTGGCAGCATTCCAGTTGTTGGTACCCACTCCTCACCCATGAGGTCAGCAACCATGAACTTTGCTGATTCTAGGAGAAAACAAAGGATGCTGAATTCTTCAGAAACCCTCATGTGCCAACAGCAGGCAGAGGGAGCTGCGGGTGCAAAGAGCACATGGCTGCACACTTGGCTGTGCAGGTTTCAAGGTGCAGATTTATATATCCACACATTTTAAAGGTTGTTCTGATGCTGTTTCTGATGCCAGCTGCCCTCACATCTGCAAGGCTTCCTTGTACCTCTGGTGGCAGCTTCTCTGTGCCATTCATGCTTACTGTCCCATTCCTCAGAGGGTCTCCAAGACTGGTGGGTGGGTATATATTACTAAGTGTCACACTCCCTAAACCCATTTTCAACTGTCAGAATCTAACAGCCTAGATGACGTTTACAGTCTGGAACAATTACTTTTTTGTTAGAAAGAGTGCTGACCCAGAAGATTCAGAGACTGGGTAAGTTCAGTTGGCAAGACGTCCTGAGTGCTTATAATCAGGATTTCATCCAATTGGGGTCCATTTCATCCTTGTGTCAAAATCTGGAAATGAACATTGGCTGGTAGCAGGGTATAAGGTTTTCTTTTTTTCCACAAAAGCTAAGACTTATTCAGACAATTTGCTCTCTTCTAAGGCCTGGCTCTGTCCCAACTTTTTTTTTCAGCTATGATCTAACCAATTGCAGTATCCTTTACAAATGAAAGAGCACCAGGCTAGGACATTCAAAGAAGTGGGTGAGCTGTTAGACAATGCTCAGGGGTGACTTTTCACCAGTGGCACAAAGCAACAATAGTCCTAAATCCAGAGTACCTTTCCCTCCTTCCATCCATATGAAAATAAAAGTAAATAAAAATAGAAGAAGCAATTACAGAGAAGTAGGAAAATTGCTATTTTTAAAAAACTATTTCATTTATTTATTTATTTGAGAGAGAAAAAGAGGGAGGGAAAGAGAGAGAGAGAAAGAGAGAGAATGGGCATGCCAGGGCTTCTAGCTACTGCTAGTAAACTTCATATGCATGCTCTCCCATGTACATCTGGCTTACGTGGATACTGGGGAATCGAGCTGGGGTCCTTAGGTTTTGCAGGCAAGCACCTTAACTGCTAAGCCATCTCTCCAGCCAGGAAAAAATTATTCTTGATGCTAAACTCTGTAACTGCCTTTTCAAATAGTTCAATTTCAGAAAGGGAAGGATTCCTTCACTTCGTTCATTCCCTACTGTGAAGCGGTATGGAATTGCCTTTTTTTTTTTTTAACCTGAAAAGAGGTCAATTCCTCAAGTGAAAAACACCCTTCAAACTCAACTCTAGTTAAAATGCTGGTACATGCATTTCCAACGCAGATGCGAATAATCAAAGAAAACCAATTCTTAATCAAGTTCAATCTGTTCTTTAAAACTTAAAGGGACACTTTTGGGTTTAATACATTTCTGTGATCCCCTTCCCCTCCTCAATTATGGAAAATGACACCCTTTCAGATTTAAACTTTTCTTTTGAGGTTTGGAATCCCAAGGAGCTGGCAATCCAAAGATATAACTGTCATCTGTGAAGTTGAAAATACAATCATAAAAGCAACAGCCCAATAAGTTCAGAGTGATTAACAACATGATTAGCTAAGCATGGCATTAATACTAGCTTTGCCCCTATCACATAGGCATGAATTCAGGAGTGTTCTGATTTGGTTTTAGTATTCGACTCTCACCACGTGCACAGAAATGGAAAATTGAATGGGGACTGGAAAGATAGAGCAGCTCACGTTGTTAAAGCCCCATTCCTACCTAAGGGCCCTACAGCTGTTAGGTGAGATCACACTACCCACTATTCCAGAACGTGTTTTCATGTGAGGAGATTCAAATGCAGCTTTGGAAATAATTTACCGTACACTTTGAAGAAAAGCCAGAACACTCATTTGGCTCCAGGGTTAAAGGGAGCCGGACCCTGAGCTAACATTGAGCATCTCACTTCTAAGCCAAGCCACATCTACCAGTTAGTAGAAGAGCACATGCAGAGTTATTTTAGCACAAAGGTCCCCAGAACACCTGACTTTCTTTTTTTTTTTCCCCATGGTGGGATGTGTGTGTATGGCATGGCACGTCTTCATGTGCTTGGGAAGGACTGTATCCTCTAGGTTGAGAATCTCTGAACTCTCCTGCTTTGTTTTCCAAAGAATTTTAGCAAGGTACTTTGTGTCTCACTCCACATGAGACCATCCTCTTCCTGGAAGGAAGTGAGTAAAAGAAAAGGAAGTTTCCCTTTGAAAAAAATCGAAAAAAGCAGTGGTCAGTTGAAGACATCCAGAACTATCCAGAACTATACTTTTTTTTTTTTTTTTGCTTTGGTTACTTTTGTGGCTTCCACTCTGCTTGCTTTTATATCCTATGGAAGAAAAGATGGGCAGGAACTCCATGTTTACATAGAGCTACTAGTGATTTATTTATATTTATATTTTCTGACAACTCTTCACTATATCAGTCATAACTTATAGTCAGGTGGCTAGGTTTACAGAAATATTCCAAACCCCCAAGGGGAGGGAAACAAAAGATAAAAACAGAACAAACAAAACTTCACCAAAAGTGCTTCCTGACAATCCGGTAATCAGACGTGGTCATTTCCAGTTTATCACTTCGATCAGATCCAGTTTGAGGATCTATATTCTAAAAGTCAACTGTTATGAACTCAGACTGAGTCTTTCCATGAAAACTACAGACACCCAGTATAGGATCTAAATGCCATTATCTGTGGTCAACAATTTTAGACTCAATTCTAGCCCAGGACTTCAGATTTGCTCCCCCCTTAGCACAGAAGACTTGAAAATATTTTACCAAGCAGAGGGCCTTACTCTTGACCCCAGAGACTTCTACATCTGCAAAGACTACTCTACTGATGAAATCTCCTCTCCTCTCCTGGACCAGAGCATCACGGATGACCTACAGAGCATCACATATGACCTACAAGGGCCTGAGTAGCTGTGGCTGAAGCTCAGTGTGCAACTAGGTCTCAGTCTGTATTGCCACTATTGTCAAATGGAAGAAGCCTAATTCTAGCATGTTTGTTACCATTGATCTTGTTCTTCCCCCAAGACTCAGACGAAACAGCCCACATTTAAAGACAGCTCTAAGAGAACTAGAAACCAGTTATCTCACTGTACTTAGTGCTTTTTATTATTATTAACAGGATATGAGCCAGGGCGATGGTGCATACCAGGAACCCCAGAATTTAAGAGGCAGAAACAGGAGGATCACCCATAAGCTTGAGGCCAAGCTGGTTTATATAGGAAGCTCAAAGTCATCTGAGGCTACATAGGAAGACCTTGTCTAAAACAAAAACAAAAACAAACAAACAAACAAAAAAAAACACCAAACAAAATCAACCAACCACCACCACCAAAACCTCAGGATATTTTTAATCTGTGAACTACATTTAGTACATTGCAAACATATCTATTGGTTATTAGTGGCTATTTTTATTCCAGGCCACCCATATTCATGGAGGAGGAAGTCCTTATAGCTTGGCCTTCAGTGTTGGCTCAGGCAGCTCATTAAAATGTGCTTGGACTCGTCAGTGATTATTAACTCCTTGAAGAAGAAGAAAAGTCTTACTGTAAGATTTCTTTGGCAACTATGTAGCTTCAAAATGATTGCTGTAGCCTGAGTAGCTAGAGAAGAGTTAGAGACGATTAGAAATGGACAGGGCTGTGGGTAGTACCTGGACCAATTTATTCATGTTGTAGTTAAGGAACTGAATCCCAGGAAAGATAGGTGACTTGATAAATCTTACACAGGCACTGAAGGGTGGACAGGACTCAGCTGGAGAACCATCAGATCAGCCTTCCTTTTACTGGATCATAGACACCAGAATGCTTCTGTGGGCTTCTGTGGGCTTCAGAATGCAGAAGGATAGTTATCCAATGCTTCTAACAAACAGATGCATAACTCTGGGACATTGGACATTAATGACATAGGCTAGCAATGGCTCTGCAGAGAGAAACATGATTGTGTCGGTAAGTGGGAGATTGAATAACAATGAGAGGTTTCTCTGGACTCCAATATCTGAAAGTCAGGATTTCAAGTTTCTGTCAGACTCAAGGTCAGGTCCACCCACTGCAGGCCCTCTCCAGACAGTAAAACTGTTGACGCCAAGGACACACGCACAGGTGGAGCTACTCGATAATTGACTCACATCCCCTTCAAGTTATTTCTATTCCTAGGACTGCATTTGAGCACCGTTATCTACCCCAAATGTTGTGATTTATTGCCTCTTTCCTTGGCTATGTTCCTCCTCTCCTTTATATTTCTCCCTTCCTTTTCTTCCTCCATCATTCCTTGCAGTGAAGCTCTGCCACAGTTGGCTAGTGGTGCAGTTGGGGGAACACGACATCCTATTGCAGATTGAGGACCATTGTTTAAATGCAAGGATGGCATCTTTTCTCTCATAAGGCAACACTATGAGGCATCATGAGATATAGGATACCGGAACTGCATTCTCCCTGCTGACCTTGTGGCTGTCCATCCTTGGTGACCTCTGGGGTTCATAGGCTTGGAGCCTGGCACCTTTTCCATTAGATACCACTGTTTCTGGCTCAGCCTAAATTGTCTCTTTGGGCTACTGCTCATGTGCTTTCAGATAGGAATAATTTTTTTTAAAGAATTCATTGAGTGTAAGGTATTCTTTATACAATGCAAAATACTGTTTACAGCTTATAAATTAAGTGCCTTGGGAAGAAGCATCTGACTCATTCTCTGAGGTATCTTGTTGACTACATCTCATTGGAATTCTCTGGGTTCCTGAGAAGGGGCTACTTAGCACTTTGCACTCTCTGAATAAGACCTAGAGGTTCTTGTTTTTCCTACCTTTGTGTGAAGTGCTATCTAGTAGCAAGCTTTCTTCCATGCTTATACAGTTTTGATTTATTGATTTTGCAATTCCTTTGGCTCTGTGTTCTACCATCTTTACTTTAGTTTTGGTTCATGAAGTGATTTTGACAAATTACAGTAAGAGACTTGGGAGATGGGTCAGTGGATAAATCCCTTGTAATTCAAGCATGAGGACCAGAGTTCATATCCCCAGCACTCACATAAATGTCTGCTAGATATGGTGGCACACCTACAGTCCCAGAGTTTGGGAGGCAGACACAGTGTATCCCCACAGCAAGCAAGCTGGCTAGCTAGATTAACCAAATAGGCAAGGTCTAAGTTCAAGTGAGATATCCTTCATCAGCAAATAAAGTGGAGAGCAATCAGGGAGATGCTCAATGTTACCTCTGGCTCTACAAACACACATGTATACAGACATATACACACAAGCATACTTACACATGTACTCGTATATATGCAAACACACATACATATACAAAAATTTATAATATATATCAAAAATTATCTGATACACTGTTCCTTCCAGAGTCAATATTTTATTTTTATTTATGTATTTGAGAGAGAGAAAGAAAAAGAGGCAGAGAGAGAGAAAGAGAGAGAGAGAGAGGGTTCCAGGGCCTCCAGCCATTGCAAATGAACTCCAGACGCATGTGCCACCTTGTGCTTCTGGCTTGCATGGGTCCTGGGGAACCAAACCAGGGTCCTTTGGCTTTGTAGGCAACTACCTTAACTGCTAAGCCATCTCTCCAGCCCCAAAGTCAATATATTTTATCTGCTTCACTTGATCTTAGGAATGATGCAGTACATGTTGGGTATGGATTGAATATTAAGGGAGCAGCTATCAGTGGTTGCCCCCCCAAAAAAATTACACAAGAAAACAACAGACTCTGCCTATAGATGCAGTAAACTAGAAGAAGGATCTAGAATAAGAACTATTCCCTCCAGCACTTATTTTTTTAAATGTTTTTGATGCTGGTGATTTAATCCAGGGCTTTGGTCCCTGGTTAGCTATGGCCCTAAAGCCCCTTATTCTTCCAGTAGAGGTGTAGTGAATGAATATGTGTCAAACAGATATTTGTTGAAAGAAGCCATGGAAGGGAGCACCTGGCTACTTTAGTACTAAAAACAACCCAAGGAGAAATGTGGATGCTGAAGCACTGCCTTTTTTTTTTTTTTTTTTTGGCCTGGCAAGTAGGACAAGAATAAGACTGTTCTTGGCACATATCACTTGTCTTAGCCTGTTGCTACAATCACTTGTACGAAAACAGTACTTTACTCTCCGCCAGGCACAAGGTCAGCCCAAGAGTGAGTTGATCTGTGGGCACAATACCATCTCTCACCCAGGAGGCTACTATATTATTTCGATGAGGATGACAGGTGGGGAAATCTGGGCACCAGTTGTTCTTTTCCACTGGTAGTATTTGGAGGGTAGCTCCAAAGTCGGGCACACTGGCCTACGTGCTTCTGCCGCAGAGGCTCTGCACCAGAGCCATGAGAACGTGGGCTCTGTACTGTGGCCAAGTTCAGAGCTCAGAGACTATACTGGAGCGCAGAGAGGCCATAGGCTTACTAAGTTCAGCAAGGGAGTGGTTGTCATTCAGTTCACCATTGGCTGGCTGAGGTCCTAATTCTTGACAGACAGAAATTGTTTTTTTTTAATTATTTTTTAAAAAGGCAAAGTGGAATTAATTAAGTTTTGAGAAAATGTTAGAAGCTCCCATACAGCAGAAATAGACCTATACTACCAGAAAGCCAGGATTCCAGTGGTGTGAATTTCCTTAGTTACTGATTACCTGCTTGGTAAGACCCTCCCTACTCTGCATATTCTCATCTGTGCACAAAGTCACCACAATTTGACTCAACAGTGTTCACTTCTTGAGCCTTTTTTATTTATTATCCAATACAACAGTGTTGACTCATTCATTTTGAACACTTAATGAATGCAAAACAAATCACCAGTCACAGTGTTGCCAGGTGTGGTGGCACAGGCCTGTAACCCAGTACATCTCAGGTTAAGACAGGAGGATTTCCAGTGGTCTACATAGTGAGACCGTATCAGAAAAACCTAATCCCAAAGTTATGTTGTAAATATATTTTTATTTTTGCATTTTAACAATTAGATGAGTTCTGTGGTATATTCATATAGTTCACATTCTTCTTATTTTAGAATTTAATAGAAAAACTGAACAAAATCTTGCTTTTCAAATATACTAAAAGTAAAATCCTTAGAACTAGGAGTGAAACAACATTTTCTCTGTCAGTGTTTTATTCTTTTGTTAGCATATGCATGTGTTTGTGTGCATGTGAGCTCATATGCATGTGAACATACGTGTGGAGTTGAATGTGCACGGGTGTGTATGCATGTGAAGACTATAAGTGAACTTCTGAATCTTCTATAATCTCTGACCTCATTATTTATTAAGGTAGAGTCTCACTAGAGACCAGAACTCTCTGACTCAGTTAGTCTAGCTAGCCAGCTTGCCTCAGGGATTCCCTATTTCTATTTTCTGAGCTCTAGGATTACAGTTCAGCTACCCACCCACTAGACATTTATGTGGGTGCTGGGGATCTGAACTCCAGTCCTCACAGTTGTATGACAAACATTTTACTCACTGAACCATCTCCCTAGTCATTTTATTCCTTTTGATTTTTTAAATAAAAAAAACTATTTACTCATTTATTTGCAAGCAGAGAAAGAGAGAAAGAGAGCAAGAGAGAGAAGAGAGAGAGAGAGAGAAGGTAACACAAGGTCCTCTAGTCTCTGCAAAGAAACTCCAGATGCATGTGCCACTTTGTTCACCTGCATTTACATGTGTTCTAGGGAATCAAACTTGGATCATTAGGCTCTGAAGGGAAGTACCTTAACTGCTGAGCCATCTCTCCAGCTCCTTTTTTTTAAATTTTAAAAATATGTTTTATTTATCTATTAGAGACCGAAAGGGAGAGAGAGAGAGAGAGAGAGAGAGAGAGAGAGAGAGAGAGAGAGAGAGAATGGGCCTGCTAGGGCCTCCTGCCACTGCCAAGGAACTCTAGATGCATGTGCCACTGTGTGCGTCTGGCTTTACCTGGATACTGGAGATCTGCCTGGGCAGGCAAACTTAGCAAGCAAGCACCTTTCACCCCTGAGCCATCTCCCAGCCTTTATTACTTATTACTACTTCTGAGTACACTTTTCACCTCAAAAGAAAACCTGTTCACAAAGTTACATTGTATGTGATATTAACTATTTTTTATTACTATAAAATCATAGTATTTGCTTGAAAAAGTATTTTATTCACTTCTCAGGAAAAAAGGTTTTTTTTTAATTTTTTTTTATTATTTTATTTATTTTTGGAGAGAGACACAGAGAGAGACAGACAGAGAGGGAGAGGGAGACAGAGATGGGCGCGCCAGCAGTCTCTCAGCTGCTGTGTACAAAATCTAGATGTGTGCACCCCCTTGTGGTCAAGTGTGGCATTGCGCCCTTGCGTCACTGCATCTGGCTAAACGTGGGACGTGGAGATTGGAACCGGGTTCTTAGGCTTAGGAGGCAGGCGCCTTAACCACTAAGCCATCTCTCCAGCCCAGGAAAAAAAGTTTTAACTGTGCTTATAATTCAGGATAACAGTACCAGGTGAAAATAGTGTACAAGAACAAAATGGCCCACCCAGAAGAGTATTTTGAGCAAGAAAAGAGAGCAGGCAATCTTTCTATGTTTATAAGGAATAAAAATATTATATTATTAATGTACCCTGGCACAATTGAGTAATTATAAACTTAGTTATCCGTTTTAAGCTGAGCTTTTAAGGGAGAAAGCATTTTTAATGGGATTTTGTATAAGTACTATCTTTAAAAGTTCAAAACTCTCAAAATACAAAAATGTATATAGTTTTTCCTTTTTTGGTGCATTGTTTTGTTTTTGTTTTGGAGACAGGTCTTACTATGTAGCCCAAGATAGCTTCAGATTCATGATCTTTCTGCCTAAGCTTCTTTCATGGTAGGATTACAGATGTATGCCTGGCTCTTGTTAATTTCTTGAAACAAACAAGGAATTACTTGAAACAAGTAGCTTCTAGAAATCTCTTCCAAAACTTCTCTATGCAAGTACAAATCATATATATATATATATCACTCCCTTTTTAAAACACAGATTAGAATAGAATTTCTATATCTTTCATCAGTTTCCTAGCTGTCCATCGCTTGAAAGCTGTATACTATAAATTAACTAGTCACCTATAGGTGGATATTTTCTATTTGCAATATTATGCTACTGTAGTGATGTGCTTGTATGATTTCATATGGAGTGTATTTCCAATAAGCAAAACTGTTGGATATAAATTATATGCAATTTTTGTTTTTAAAACATATTGTTAGGCTGGAGAGATGGCTTAACAGTTAAGGTGCTTGCCTGCAAAGTCTAAGGACCCAGGTTCAATTCCCCAGTACCCAGGTAAGCCAGACGCACAAGATGGTGCATTTGTGTGTGGTTCATTTGCAGTGGCTTGAGGACCTGGAATAACTATTCTATCTCTCTCTCTATATCTCTCTCTCTATATCTATCTCTCTATATCTCTATATCTCTATATCTCTATATCTCTATATCTCTATATCTCTATATCTCTATATCTCTCTCTCTATATCTCTCTATATGTCTCTCTCTCAAATAAATAAAATAAAATAAAATAAATTGTCAAATTTGCCTGTAGAGTTCGTATCAATTTATACTCTATTCTTTCCATAGTGAGACTGTCTTCACACAGTCTTGCCCAGAGGGCACATGATCAGACTTTGGAATCTTTGCACATTTGATTGTTTGAACAAAATATCTTAAAAACCTTCCTTTCCATTTCCCATAAATAAGTGGCAGTGTGCACTTACATTATAATGTGTTTTATATTACGTTTACTGTGGAGGCAATGTGAACTATACACACACATCTTTAGAGACTTGTTATTAATGTTGCTTGGTTTTCGCGTCATGCCACACCTGGTTTTCTCTATTTGTTTTGTGCATCTAACTGCTTCTTCTCGCCATGGCTCTAAAAGGAAGTTGCTGGCATTGGGGAGGGAAGGCCAGGACTGCAAAGTCTGCTTTTTCCTTCATTCTTTTGCCATTAACTCCTGAGGGAAATATCTGTAGACTGGAGTGGTAAAGGGAGAAATCGAATCAATTCTCTTTCGGAGGCTAATTAAAGCTTCAAAGAGACAGATAACCACTTGGGATAATTGAGTCAACTGAAATTCGGGAAATGGTTGGTAAAAAATGCAATCCCTGATCGTGGGTCCCAAGAAAGTTCTGGCGCTTTGAGCTCAAGTCTGGGTGAATTTCAAGGTTAGGAATATGTATATTTATATATGTGTGTATATATAGAGAAAGACTATGTAGTTGTAAAGAAAACAAAATAAACCACTCTAGCTTCAATTTGTTCTTTATTAACACATATTAATTGCATGTATTAGTGGGTTTCAGTGTGATATTTTTAAACAGTATACAGCATGCACTGGTAAAATACAATCACCTTTCACAAAGTGCTTTTCTACAGCGTTTGCCCATTTTGGACTTTGGGCACAGGGTTGATCCATTTAATGAGATGTTGCCATGTAGCATGCACTTAAAGGAAAGTGGTGCAAAGATGTATAAAAACAGGGTCTCCTCAACTTTAGGGTTACCTTCTGCACACATATATAGTGGTAACCGAACCCATAGCCATAAAATGCTGACATTTTAGAGCAGGAGGGGATAGCAGATGCTCTCTCTGTCAATTCCTCTACCCTACAGGTGAGGAAATGGGCTGGAAGAATTTAAATAAGCTGTGCAAGGTGCCCTATCTGATTAACGGCAGTGCCAGGTGGGTTGTCTCACTACTAGTATTGACCTCCCTGCAAGTTATAGGACTTCCAGAAATATAGGCTATCAGCCTTTGACACATGCCAGTGATGCTTTTTTTTTTTTTTTCAGAATAGGCTCTATCACACACCCCATTTTCCACATAGGATCCCTTGCCCCACACTTGTAAGACAGCTAATTGTAGCTAAGTGGGTCTGAGGCCACTCTATAATAGCAAAACAAATTGACTTATATATACCATCTGTAACTCTTTGTCTTGATCATGTCAACACTTTGCCCTGTTTATTCAGGCTGTCCATGACTAGGAAGTAAAATACTAGTACTATGAACAAAACAACCAAACTTTGATATGAAAGACCTTTGAAAGTTTTTTTCTGAAGCTTTAATTATGCCATTCCTTTGGCTTGGGATATAAGGTCAGGTCCCCCTAATTGTCTACATTTAAGAAAAAAAATGATACTGTCTGTCTTGTGGTATAATAAAAACACCAGTGAGGTGATTTGAGTAGATCTCTGGACACTGGTCCTTTGACCAAGAGGTATGGTTAAAAGTACAAAGCAAAATCAGTCCAACATAAGCCTACTTTAATGGTAAGTCTCTGTTCCAATGACCACTTTCTTGTGTATTTCAGATGTGGTTTGCCATTGATGCTGGGTGGCATAGGGCTTTAAACAAAAACAGAATGAGCCCAGAGCATAGAAGTAGAAAATTAGGTGGGTGGGTGAGTATGGACTTGGAAATGGAAAATGTGCTCTCTTGGGTCATGGCCTGTATTCATTAGTGCTGACCTGTCTCCAGTCTAGCCCTGTAAGTTGATGTTGATACCAAACTTCCTGAGAATCTGATTAAACCCTCCTTCTCCTACTAACCAAGGACAGAGATGAGACCCTTTTCCCAATTTAGCTATACTGTGGCCAGACCACTTGTTGAATCTTGACTATGGGCTCAAACTATTCTTGCCCCAAGGACATGGACTCAAGCCAACATATGCTTCCATGAAACCATTGTGTCCATCTCCAAATGATCATAAATACGTAGCTCAAGCACTGAGGTCGAGGGGAGAGAGGGTATTGGATGACGGTTTATGCTAACAACACTATAAAAACCAATATTCTCCACTCAAAATGACGTGGAAAAATTCGACTTAATATCTCTTGTGTTCCCCTATTATTTCTGTGTAAACATTTCTGGGGAAAATAATTTCTGTTTCCATTCCAGCTGTGCAGCAGATAAAGTGAGGATGGATCGCAAGTACAAAGAGTAAAACAAAACTCTGGCATACAAAGGACAATGACAATCAGAAAGCTTCAGCCAGATCCTGCCCTTGCCTTAAAAGAAACTGGATCCTAGGAGGTGAAGGCATTTCTAATTTTTGTCCTCGGTCTCCCTCTGCTGTTCTTCTGGAGAAGTTTTCCCTCACAACAATGAAAAATCATGTACTAGCTGCATCTTTTTCTATGCTCTCCCTGCTGGCCATAATGGGAGATACTGACAGCAAAACAGACAGCCCGTTCCTGATGGACTCAGACCCTCGACGCTGCATGAGGCACCATTATGTCGATTCTATCAGCCACCCACTGTACAAATGTAGCTCAAAGGTAAGACCCAGGGCTCTCCATGGTGTCTGGGAGGGTACTCCACCCCATGAGCAGATGAGCAGCCACATTTCTTTGTCAGGGAATGGAGAGCTATGTTTATATCCCAAATGGAGCCAGGGTTAGTGGGAGAATCCTCCTTTCAGGGTTTCCTACCATGCTTTACACTTCTGTCAGCCTAATATAACAAAAACACACTTGTCCTGTTGGAAGACTATTTTCTCTTCCTGGCTATGGAGTTTCTGGCCAGTAATGTCCCTTTACAAGAAAGAACAATGCAGCCCCCAAGTTACTGTGATTCCTCCAACCTCCACTGGAATAAAGAGAAAGAGAATGTGAGGAATATGATGGAACAGTAGAACATACTTCTTTTAGGGGCCTTTCGGCAATTTTCTGGTGAAAAACTCAGGAATAGGCTGTGTGGTCTGAGCCTTTCTCCATGTACCATATTCATCTTGTAATTATTTCAAAAGCTAAGGATGGTTATTTGATCATTTATCATTTTACATTGGTTATCAGTTCATTCTTTCTGGAAGTAGGTGGCATACTTCTTGCAAAGGTTACCTATTTCTCAGTATGGAGACAAGGGGTGCAAAGTAATATGTTTTTTCAAAGACCACCAAGAATGGCCAGCCACATAGACCACCCAGAAGGGAGACACAATGTAGGGTGAAATAGATTCCACATGAAAATTCTCAAGACTGTCATTGCCCCAAATAATCACATGCATGAAATTTGTCCACACTTGGTAAATACGAATTTGTTTAGCTCAACCTCAGAGATTGAAAAACACTTTTACATTCTCATATGGCAAGTATTTTTAAATTACCATTATAATTAAGAATTTAAAAAACACAAGCCACTAGAATTAAAGCCATAGAAATCAACCTCCCTGCCCTCCATTTAAAAACATCACAATTTAAGTCCACTTCAAAATTTACCATCTCTTCTATGATTACAGCCCAAAGAAGATGATTGGTTTTAGTTTGGGAGAATCAAATTTGAGTCAAATAACTTTAACCATTATATTAATAAGACCTATGGCTATGGGGAAATAAATAGAGATTATTCCACTTTGGAGAAATATTCTGGATCTTATTTATACTTGAAGAGCAAAAACAAAAAGGAATAATTAGATGAACATACAGTTTTGCACGGGTAAATTCTTTCTTTGGGGATAGGAAACAAGGGATACTCACCTTGCATGTGCCAAGACCCTGGGTTCCATCTCAGCACCACAAAAACACAAACAACTAAAGCAATTAAAACTAATTGAGAAAAACATATGAGAAGCATTTTAATGATCACAATTTCTTAAATCATGTAGTCCTGAGTAAGGTACTAGAAGTAATTATGAGTATCTCCTCCCCTCCTGATTCAGCAGACAGCACGAATATGTAGTGTTTGTTAGTCAACAAATAATTTCTCCTTTTGTTGAGCTGTTCTCTATAATTATGACTCTTTAAAAATCACAAAGGAATTCAAATTTAAAGAAAGGAGCTGGGTGTGGCTTAGTTGGTACAGTGCTGCCCCAGCATGCACAAAGCACTAGGTTCCATCATGAGAATCGCATAAAATGGAGCATGGTGGCATATGCCTGTATTCCTAGCACTCAGGAAGTGGAGGAAGGTCATCTTCATTACATAACATCTTTCAGGTCAGCCTGGCTATGAGTATTAATTAATTTTTAAAAAATGTCATTGTGATGAAGGACGTACTATAGAAAATAGGTGAATCTATAAATACTTGGAAATGATAAAGAGTTGTAGCTCAGTAGTGGAGCACTTCGCTAGCATGTGTGAAGTCCTGGGTCCCATTCCCAGCACCACAACAAAAATGAAAGAAATCAAAAACAATCTGGAGGCCGGGCGTGGTGGCGCACGCCTTTAATCCCAGCACTCGGGAGGCAGAGGTAGGAGGATCGCCGAGAGTTCGAGGCCACCCTGAGACTACATAGTTAATTCCAGGCAGCCTGGACCAGAGTGAGACCCTACCTCACAAAACCAAAAAAAAAAAAAAAAAAAAAAAAAAAAAAAAAGCAATCTGGAAAGATTGGGCAAAATGATAGAAGGCCTCAGCTTCTATCAGAATACCACAGTAAATACAGTGGAAGATTATAATACTAAAAGAAATATTTGTAATTTCATGGGAACAATCTGTTCTCAAACATCCCAAACAATCTCAAATATACCAATGGTTCATATAGTTCTAAACCTTCCTTCTTTGGCCATAAAATCTGTCTGGCAGAATTTCAACTACACAGACATTTTCTGGATTAAATTTTCTTTATGTATCCAGGAAGAAAACTGTTTTCATTTGGAAATATTCTAGAGTTCTTAACTTTCACAGACTCAGGCTGACCAGATCTCTAATGAGTCTCAGTTAATGAACTCACTTGCCTGTATCTGAAGATACTTGGGATAAAATGTTTACCTTATGTCTAGAGAGAAAGGTATATATTTTTTTCTCTCTACAAACATTTTTCCTTGACATCATGGTCAAGGCCATTATTTACTAAATACATGCCCACTATTTGTCTGACAGTTAATGCTTACATGTATCCATTGCCTGGCTTTGTGAAGACAGATGAAAAGTACATGTGACTTAGGCTTAAGGAAGCTGCGGGCACTGGCTTGAACACCTAATTTGTGTCAGACATCTCACAACATATGTGCTAATCACAAACTTGCTGTGCTGGCATTATCATTCCCCTTTTATGGGTAAAATTATCCAAAACCTAGAAGAAGGATTAAGTAGGTTACTTGGTACTATACAGCCCCAGAATAGCAATGTTTGCTGGGAGCAGTCATTTTTCTACTACTGGGCTCTACATTTTGGGGGGATGCAAGTAAAATATAGAAGCTATATACTTTTTTTATTCCAGGCCCAACTTTTGCGGCTACCTGCAGTAATGATTTATACCTTGCCATTTTTCTTTCATTGTTTTTGGTGTGTGTGTTGTGTATGTGTGTGATGTCTGTGTGTTCAGGTGTGAGTGCATGTGTGGAGGTCAGAGGACAACTTTTGGAGTATTAATCTTTGTCTTCCAGTTCCTTTGAGGCAGAGTCAAGCATTGTTCAACACTGTGTTTGTGTCTCCACCTCTTTTAGCTATGGCTGGGATTGCTAATGTTCACCACAGCTTTTGTCATTTTACATGGGAGATGGGGTTCTGAACTCTGTACTCATGGTTGCACGGCAAGCACTTTGTCCCCTGAGTGCCAGCTCCTATACACCACATTTTTTCTAGAAAAACAAAACAATAGAGGAAACTGTTCTAGATATCTTCAATGAGACTCCCTATCTACCTTGGCCCTGAATTTACACTTGGCCAGTTTCAGGTTCCTGTCTCCCATCTCCTAGCAGTTCAGCAAAGGACTTCATGTCAGACAGAAAAGATTGAACTGCTAAGGACAGAGTATCTCCCATTTACATTGTACTTGGTAACTTTGTTAGTGGTGACACCTCATGGGATTGGGTTCATAAGGTCCAGGGAGTGACCGAATTGTGCACAAACTTCTCAGGGCCTATGTTTTCCTGAAATCCTAAATAAAATTACCCAGGCTGAAGGTCAGTAGTTCATGTAATGGGCTGTCTGAAAAATATTGAAGGGACCTCAGGCATCTTAGGCTTTGAGGTAAAAGACACCTACTATCCAATTTGAGCTCCACAGCTTACCAAATAAATGGGTGACTTTAGATAAACCAAATCATTCTTTGCTGCCTTGGTTTCTTCCCATGAGAATGGAGCTGTCTGTGTGAGGGCATGGACTTGCCTGGTTGTCAGTGATAATATTTGTGAGTCAGCCAGCACAGTGTCTGGCATACAACAGACATTTAATAAATGCTATTGTGATCCTGATGATGAAGTTATAAGCTAGACAGGTGTTTTGACTCACTCTTCTATTTCAGTCACCGCTGAGACTTCAATAACTGTTGGGATCCCCACAGCCTTAAAGGATTAAGAAAGTGAACTTCTCTATGGCTCTGTTGGACACAGAGGTGAGGGAGGGGCAGAAGAGCAAAGTAAAAGTAAGTCACTGTGCTGAGTCCTAAGAGGGAGGATAAAAGAGGAACAGGCACTGCTGGCTGGCTTCCCTCACCAGTAGGTACATGAGGTGCATTCTAGTCCTTGGCCAGGTTAGGGTTTTTAGGAACCCAAGATGGGAATTAAACTGGCAGGACTGGCCTGTGGAGCTTGAGTTGGGTGTAAAGTGGGAGATAACGGCACAGGAGCTATGAGAAGTGCCTGAGGGCAGAAACAGAAGAATGAAGGGAGTTTAGGGACAAAAATCCCTTTAAAAGTACTTGGCATGTCAAGGACTGAGCCTTAGAATTGGTAGTGCACCATCAGAACCCTCAAGCCATCTCCTACTGCTGCCAAAGGAATTCATAGCATAAAAGGAAAAAATGATAAGTATCAGGCATATTGAATTTACAATATTGAGAAATATGACTTGATTTTAAAAATAAAGCAAATTTACACTGAATGCAAGCACAATAGAAGGCACCGGGAACACAAAATGTAGCATGAAAAGAAAATACAATGTTTTTGCTTGCAGATAAACAGGGAAGGGAAGTGTTCTGTGTGCCAATGTTTCTCCATGTTAGTTCTATTTGTGGGCCAAGTGACAGTACCAGACTATAGTTAGAGTGAGATGAGTTTCCACACAACCCTTTAAATCTCCTACCACCCCCTGCCATTTTATTCCCGTGGCTGTTATTTTCTTAGTACCTTTACTTGACTCAGATACTTTGAAGGTTGATATAGGTCCGTTGAGATGAGCTGAGCAGTCATATATTCGGGTTGCTGGTGAGGAAAGGAATGTAAGAAACAGTATGGATGAATCTTGCTCCCAACCTTTATACTGAGATCTTTAAGGTCATAGTTCAAGAAGGAAAGATAGTGGACACATTTGTGGGCATGGTCATCTCAGAAGCATATGTTCAGATGGTTAAAAGGGTGGAAAGGAATGCTTCTGAGCATGTTCAGTTCACACTATAAATATGGCACACGCTCTCTCTCTCTCTCTCTCTCTCTCTCTCTCTCTCTCTCTGAGTTTGTATTTCGGTCTCTTCTTTGAGGAGGAGGCCACAGGGAATAGGTAGATGAGATTTCATTAAGCAACACCAGGTGAAAAGGGCATTCCTGGGAGAGGGAAGGTGGACAAAGACGAGAAGCAGGAGAATTAAGGGCAGTTCCATGGTCTCCTAAGTAGTTAAGTTTGATTGGAACACGGAGTGGGTGATGAGAATAGCTATAAGATTCACAAAATACTTCACATTTGCGTCCTGGAGGGCTTGACTCCTGCTCAGGAGTTTGGGGTTTATTTTGAAAGCTAGGAACAACCACAGGATATGGTCACTGCACTTAACTATGCATTCTTCTTGTAGAGAAAGTCCAGTTATTAAAGAAGAGGGTGAGACTTGCTGGAGGTGGACCCAGGTCCTTCAGTGCTAGAGTTCTTGTCCTTCCCAGTGGGCTGGACATAGAACTTAAATTCTGAAAGCTTTTATTGAAATCACAGTCAGGTTTTCTTGTCTGTAAATAGACCTATATTATTGATGTGATCATTTTATGGGCAGCTAATAGCCTGTTCAGTTAAAGCTAAGGTTGGCTCACCTGTGCTGGGGTATGATTTTCCATATTGTCTTTGGCTTTTCTTAATTCTGTTTGAACAGGTTTGGTCTATCTGCTCAGACCAAAGCTGGATCTCGAAAACTAGGCATGGTGGCACATGCCTTTAATCTCAGAACTCAGGAGGTAGAAGTAGGAGGATCACTGTGAGTTCAATGCCTTCCTGAGACTATATAGTAAATCCCAGGTCAGCCTGTCCTGGAGTGAGACCCTACCTTAAAAACAAAAAACAAAACAAAACAAAAAAAACTAGATCTTTAAAGACTCCATTTTGGAAAGCGACTGAATAATTTCTTAATTCTCCAATAGATGATTTCAATTACAGAGCAACAAATTTAACACTGTCCAAGGGGAAATGTCAAGCTGCCCTTCCTGTGTGCAAGCACATGCAGGGAGAAGGATCTGTGGGAGATCTTGGACTCTCTCATTAGGCAGATGGAGGCGGACACCAGCAACTGACCCATGTGTTACTGACCTCTGGCATAATCCCCCCAAATCTATCAATTTAAAGAGTGGGCAGAATTAAGAAAAAACTTTAACAAAAATCAAAGGAGCTTATAGCTGCCACTTTTCTCTGCCTTTGTGATCTTGCAGAGAAATTCAATCATTTGGTCTCGTCAAACTTATTCTTCCCTTAGCCCTGCTGAGTTTTTACCTCTAGTATCTCATATTGCCATGGTGGTTGCTAATTAATTGTTGTATTTACCTCCAACATCTTCTGGTATAATGTTGCTAGTAATCTAGTTACTAGAAGTCATCTCTTCTTTCTTTTGGGAAGATGTGCTGGTCATTTGCTTCTTTTATCCTTGGATGTTTGATTTTGCTGTATAGGATGATGTCAGATATAACAACCAGTGAGTGTTTAGCTTTTTAAAAAATTTTACTTATCTATTTCAGGGAGGGGGGGATGGGTGTGCGAGGGCCTCCAGCCACTGCAAATGAAGTCCAGACACATGTGCCACCTTGTGCATCTGGCTTATGTGGGTCCTAGGGAAATGAACGTGGGTCCTTTGCCTTTGAAGGCAAGCACCTTAACTGCTAAGCCAACTCTCCAACCTCATAAACAATGAATCTTAAATACTAACTGCTAGTTCCCAAAATATAATCCAGCATCGTTTTTTTTTTTTTTTTTTTTGCTAAAACTTTTTGGAAAAGCAGAGCAAGTATTCCTTACCATCACCCTCATAACACAAATTAAGCATTCCTAGAAATGTTTTCTTCCAATTATTTTAACCCTTTGAACATGTGCTCCCTACCTTTGTACTAAGTGTGCCCTGAAACCTGTTTACCATCTTTGTCTATTGAACTATAACCTTAAGCTGAGTGTGCTCAGGAATATACTCTTTAAACTCAGCATGTTCAGGGATGTCCCC
Source organism: Orientallactaga sibirica (assembly GCA_036365145.1). Taxonomy (NCBI): domain Eukaryota; kingdom Metazoa; phylum Chordata; class Mammalia; order Rodentia; family Dipodidae; genus Orientallactaga; species Orientallactaga sibirica. The sequence continues at coordinate 7,836,581 of JAEOAD010000372.1, read as the reverse complement.
ACCCCAAGAGTGCTTTCCAATATGAATATATTATAGGTTAACTGAACCCCATGTTTCCTTTGTATGGGAAAGGCATTATTATGGAAATATATTATGTACTCTCCTTGAACCTGCTGTAGGTGATAAATCTTTTTCTACTCTTTAAAAAACAACGTATGTTTATCAGTTGATCCCTATGTGTAAACAGGGAAAGGAGCCACCCGTAGAATGCAGGAGGAATTGGCGAGGAGTGTAAAGGCTTTTCAGTGGATGCTTTGGTAACGTGGCTGAGATTTTGGAATCCGCACAGGGTTAACTGCTTCCTCTTCTTTTCCCAGATGGTACTCCTGGCCAGGTGCGAGGGGCACTGCAGCCAGGCATCACGCTCTGAGCCCTTGGTGTCCTTCAGCACTGTTCTCAAGCAACCTTTCCGTTCCTCCTGTCACTGCTGTCGACCTCAGACCTCCAAGCTGAAGGCTCTACGCCTGCGCTGTTCCGGGGGCATGCGACTCACTGCCACCTACCGGTACATCCTCTCCTGTCATTGCGAGGAATGTAGCTCCTGAGGCTTGCTGCATAGTGGCTGCTGGCTGAGACCACCACAGAAGCAGTTCAACCAGCCAGGAGAGGACTGACAAGGAAAGGGTTAAGGCAAATAAAGATGCAGCGATTCCCACTGGATTCTGTGTATTCTAGTAATAAAGACTCTATGCACTTTTTGACAGAGAGCTACTCTGGGAACTTGGTTGCAGTTCCTATCTCCTTTCCCTGGTACATTTTCTTTTGGTTACTTTTCAGATCTAGGCATTTCCCCTGTCAGCTCTGAATGCAGTTTGGGTTTCTGACCATTCTGAATTTGTGGGAAAATGTGGGCCCCTATGCAAGCGTGTGTCAGGCTATTCCTATGTGGTGCATATTAGGGAAGAATATGCCTAATTCTTCCTAGGACATCTTCTATTGTTTTCATCTTGTTAGTTTGGTCTGAGGTTGCCACTGCCTCTAAAGGTTACCAAGTTCAAATTCTGGACACCAAGCATGTAGATATGTTTAATAAGGTTTACTCACTAACAGCTAACTGGCATTAAAACAACTAACAAGTGGATTCTTTTATGTGATTGTGAGACTCTTGATGGCTATAATTATTGCTCAGAAATGGCTTTGGGGAACTAAAGGTGGCATAAGGAAATTATCATCTAAATGTTCTTGCGGTTACATTATGGTAAAATTTTGTAAGGAAGCAAGCTTTCAAAGACTGGCACACATATGGATCCTGTACTAACTCTGGAAATGGCATCTATGTGCTAATGACATGGAGAATGCACCATACTCATGCATGCAAATTAGAAAACAAGGTATAAGTCTATGTGTGGGTGTGCTATAGCTTTAGCCATTCACCTGTCCATGTGAGGCTTGTTGTCAAAATGGTGGCCTGGGTCATCTTCTGAGCAGTTGTTTCCAATATATTTTGGCACCTGAGGCTCAAATTTTGAGTTATTCCCATGTTTTGGAATTAAAAGACAGTATCTTCAAAATTTTGGTTGTGTAAGTATTTTTTTTTTTTCTTTTCCTCCTGATTCTTCAATAGCCTGTTGTGATGTGGATAGTAAGATCCATGTAGCAACTACCTGTACATCTCCTATGATATGTAAGAAGGGTTAAAAAATAAATGACAGGCACCTTTTTTGAAATCAATGTACTAAGATGGTGGTGGCTTATAAAATTTGGCTGTTGGTCTTAAATTTTAGCTTGCTGAATTAGCACAAAATCTGATGTATTCTGACTTTATTGGATATTATGAAGTAGAGATGTCACCTCTCTTTTAATTTCTTTATTTTTCTTGAAAGAGAATAAGTATACATAATGAAGTGTCTAGAAGCAGCAGAAGGACAGAGTTTGCAGAGAACAATTTCTATGTAATTGACGGTCCTGCCTTCATACCTAATGATACTCCCAGGATACTTACAAGCATTTCAGGAATAATCATGGCACTGGAAGAGTACTATGTCTACTCCAGACATCTCAATGCCAAGCCAACTTGGAAACTCAGTTTCCAGGAGTGCAACCTTCACATCATGCTGTCCTGACTAACCAGAGATGATAATGCTCCCATTGTTAGCACAGCCAACTTGTGAATTACTTTTCCTGTAGAAATGAAAATTTTCCACACTCTTTGGCCCAAATCACATATATTTTTAAGAAAGCCAGAAGAGTTAAACTTTTATTTGTGGCTTTGAAACAGAATGAAGCCTTGAACTTGATTTTAATCTTCCTGGTGATGGAGACAGGAAGCCACTAACTTGAAGGTTCTTTTCCTTCTGATAGGAAACTTAAAATGGAAATTTGGACTATTATATGAAGAAAATATTGTCATAAAAGAGCTAAGTTGAATGTGGAAAGTTAAATAATATATATTTAAATTATTATACTTTTGAGGTGGAATTTCATTGTGATGTTCAGGCTGGCCTTGAATTCTGAACCTTCCTGTCTCAGCCTCCAGAGCACTAATTTTATAGGTGTGCATCACCTCAGCCAGTTAAATGGCTATAATTCATACCACGTAACAACACATTAATTGCTGGCCACATTTATAGCTGTTGTATTATGTTGTCAGTCAAAAAAGGGAAAATAGGGCTGAGGAAATGGCTTAGTGTTTAAGGCATTTACCTGCGAAGCCTAAGGACCCTGGTTCGATTTCCTAGGACCCATGTAAGCCAGATATACAAGGGGGCACATGCGTATGGAGTTCATTTGCAGTGGCTGGAGGCCCTGGCGTGCCCATTCTCTCTTTCTCTTTTCCTCTTCCTCTCTCTCTTTCTCTCAAATAAATAAATAAATAAAATATTTTTTAAAAAATGGAAATAATATTTCCGGCCTTAAAATGTCTCTTCTTAACTTTGAAATCGCATTTATCTTTGAAATTCTGTAATATATACCACAAAACACCAGTGTTTATTTCCTTCCTAAGAATTTGGAACTGAAAGGAGGAGTTATATGACTAATATCTTCCAACAATATTTGGAAGCCATAGAAAATGCCTCCTTCAAGTCTCATTACATGGTCTACCATCAACTCCTCCCCGATGGAAATGAGCAGAAAGTGCTTGGAACATTAGAGGACATAGGACAGTGGCACTGGGTGGGCTACTAAATAGTCCCCAGCCTCTTCTCTTCCTAAATATATGAACAGACACCTGCAACTCCAGGAACTTGCTCACAGTCACTCACTTAGCCTTGGAATTGGAGCTAGAATCCCAGCTTCCTGCTCCCCACAGCCATTAATGCTTCCTTTCCCTCCCCCTTTTAGGATCCTGGATGCTGAGTAGAATGAATGTGCTGGAAAAGAGTGGGGAAATAGGATAAAGCTGAGAAAGAGAAAAAAGAGTTATATTTTCCCTTAAAGGCCCCCAAACACCCCTGGGAATCCAGAGACTTGAGAATTATTGGATATTAGATTACTATGGAATTTGTATTATATCTCTTAAAATTAAACATATTTAGCCTTATTTCAGTGTTTATCCCTAAGGATGGAGAAAGAGCCAAATGTAAACACTGATCAGTTACAAGCACTATTCCTGGAATGCCCAAGGAATGTTCACTTGCCTTCCCAATTTACTATGCATAAATGAGTGTAATAATTTTTTTGCAACTTACGTTTTTAAAATCCGTATGATAATTCATAATGGTGGAGGAAAAGCCCCCTGTGAACTGATCTGACTCTCATTATTTATAAACACTGTAGTAGTCAGCCTCAAGTCAATGAGATGAACTTCCAAATCAGGCACAGTTATGGAGGAAGAGATATTTGTTGAAACTTACAGATCCAGAGGAAGTTCCATAAGGGCAGAAGAAGCTGGCCCGCATTTATAATAGGTGCAAGCAGAGAGAGAAAAAGCCACCTCAAAAAAAGCAAGCAAGGGCTGGAGGGATGGCTTAGCGGTTAAGGCATTTGCCTGCAAAGCCAAAGGACCCCGGTTCAACTCTCCAGGACACACATAAGCCAGATGCACAAGGGGGCACATGCATCTGGAGTTCGTTTGCAGTGGCTGGAGGCCTTGGTGTGCCCATTCTCTTTCTCTCTACCTGCCTATTTCTGTATCTCCCTCTCTCTCTCTCTCAAAATAAATAAAAATAAAATATAAAAAGAAAGCAAGCAAGCACACTTTAGGAAGGCCAAACAAAGCTCAAGCACTTTGCATATCTTTAGACTGGAATTACAAATCCACCCCCACATCTTAAGGCTGAACCCTAGGATCCACACACAGTTACACCTCCTCCAGCCAGATAGCTGGAGATCTAAATTACAAACTTTAATAAAATCCTAAATATATTTGGGGCCATCCATTCAAACGACCACAAACACTTACAAATAATGAATTGTTATTGCACAGGAAGATAGGGGACTTTATAAACTTAACTGGTTTTCTTAACATGCTCGCTCCCCAGACCTATCCTCTTAAGTATTATACACATAGTAAGTTCTTGAACATTCTCCAGGAGCTTAGAATGAAGGACAAATCAACCCTCTTGGTCCTGAGGAATTAGTGGCTCAATTTTCTCTAAACTCAAATGTTTTCTAACCTCCTCAATACAATATCTGTTGTTAGGTTAGGTAGGCTATGTGTGCATTTGGGTTAGAAGACTAAGTATCAATATTTCTTCATTGTGACCCTGGAAAAAATAAAATATGGATTTGTTGTCAGTTGTATCTTGAAGCCCTATTGAAATATACACTGTGTAAGCAAGTGATATGCCCAAGACAAAAGGTGAAATGTGTCGGGGCCAGAAGAGGTGTGATGGTGGTGTCCTGAAGGCTTGGGTGAGAAAGGGAAGACATATTTTGCTGACCTCTCTTCATGGCACACCTTAGGAGTTAGGACAGCAGACAGACCAGGTTAGTAAGATTTTTGCCCATAGCTATATGGTAACATCTCAGGAAGAGCTCTTTACTTAACAATGCCTCCTCCTATGCATAAGCATGCTGAAGGACAGCATTTCATGAGAAAATGACATCACATCTATGTTACAGCCTTCTGCCTTCCTCTCACATATGTCCAACCAGCACCCTGAGGGCCTCATGTGTCCCAAAATAGCTATGAATGCATGCAGCTTAACATGTTTGTACATGACAAAGATTTCAATGTCACACACAATGGAACACTGGGCTGGGAGTGCTTAAATGTGGATCTGCAGAACCTGTATAAAAGCCAAATGTTGGGGCAGGCATCTGTAATTGCAGGATGCCTATGGTGAGAAGGGCGAGAATGTCCAAGAAGTTTATTGGACTGCTATGCTGGTGGTGAACAAAACTGAGAGACTTGGCCTCAAACAAGATGGAAAGTGAGGAGTGGCTTTCAAAGTTGTCCTTTGGATCTCTACACATGTCTGCAGATATATAAATTAAATGTTTTAGTCTATTCTACCATAAGTCTATGGGAGCATAGGCCTTTTCTTTTATCCCGTGAATGTAGTTCAAAAAAGTTTCACAAAATAAGATATTCTGTACCACTAAATATTAATGTTATCTTCCTATGTACTAAAAGCTTGAAATTGGATGACTATGGCGAACATGGAAATGCAACAAGCAGGTTCTCCTTCAAGGAAATGTTTGCTGCTTCTATTTGTCCACTCCGCATGGGCTGCCTCAGCTTCAGAGTCACTTCCCCAAGGATAAGGCCTTGGGGCAGCTCATATCCAGTGTCTAATAGAGACCTGGTTCAACTGGCCCAGTAAAGGATAACACTCCTGGCTCCAGACCTATCCATGGTGTTCACTTTCCACCTACATGTCCTTTCCTTAGAAGAGTGCTGATGCCTAATGAAGACACAGCACCACAAACCCCATCAGTGCCTTGTGGATCTAAGCTATCTAGGCTCATTAGGAAACCCATAATATTTAACAATTCAAGTCAATATTTTGAGCTGGATACACCTGTAATGCCAGCATTTGAAGGGTCAGGTAGGAGGATTTTGAATTCCTGGACAATTTGTACCACATAACAAGCTCAAGGCTAGCCTGAGCTATATAGCAAAACCTTATCTCAAAAAGGAAGGAAGGAAGGAAGGAAGAACGGAAAGAGAGAGAAAGAAAGAAAGAAAGAAAGAAAGAAAGAAAGAAAGAAAGAAAGAAAGGAAGGAAGGAAGGAAGGAAGGAAGGAAGAAAGAAAGAAAGAAAGAGAAAGAAAGAAAGAAAGAAAATCAGGGGCCGGAAAGATAGCTCAGCAGTTAAGGCGTTTTTCTGCAAAGCTTAATGACATGGATTTGATACCCCCAGTACCCACATAAAACCATATGCACTAAGTGGCACATGCATATGGAGTTCATTTGCAGTGGCTGGAGGCCTTGACACACCTATTCTCTCTGCCTTCCATCTCTTTTTCTCCTTATAGATAAATAAAATATTTTTAAAATTATTTTTTGGATTTTTTTAACATCAAGGTCTAACTTAAGCATATCCCTACATGATAGCAAGAATCCTAAATGCTGGGATCAGGGAAATGGCTCATTCAGTAAATTTCTTGCCATATAAGCATGAAGACCTGAGTTTGGATTCCTATCGCCTATGTAAAGGCCAGACATGATGATGCATGCCTATGATCCCAGAACTGGGGAGACAGAGACAAGAGCCATTGATGCTTGCTGGTCAGGTGGTCTATCAGAATTTGTCAATTCCAGGTTCAGTGGGAGTCTTGCATACTCTCCACACATGTGCATCCACATGCATATGAACATGCATACACATACATAATCTTATATACCAAAATACAAAAATCTTTAATGCTGAAGATACTTAAATGAAATTAATGGCTTTGCTGTTAATATGTGCCCAGGCTATAAAGGGTGAGTGATGACCTAAGTGTGCCAGTGACATGCAGACATAAACCACATAGAATAATCTGGCATGCTTGGATTTACTTTTAAAATTATTTATTTGTATGGGTGATTGATTATTTTTTTATTTTATGCTTGATATCAAACCAAATACCTTTACTTGCTACTAAAACACTGGACTCATAAGCTACATCCCTAGCCTAGAGTGCTTGGATTGAATGCATCCATTTTAATGTAAAGAAATATAATATTTAATAGAGCTGGTGCAGATAAAATCTTATTTGGTTCTCAAAATATCCATGTGGAATAGATTAGCTACAACAAAAGTTTTGCTGATATGAACCTGGAATACATGTACTTTTCTCAAAGTCTACACTTTCTTTTCATCACTTCTTTTTAAAATATTTATTTGCAAGAAGAGAGAGAGGGCACTTCAGATCTTCTTTCCTGTCATTGCAAATAAACTCCAGATGCATGTACCTCTCTGTGCATCTGGTGTTATGTGGGTACTGAGGAATTAAACATGGGCCATCAGGATTTGTAAACTCACTGAGCTATCTCTCCAGCCCTACACTTTCTTTTCTAGACCTTAAAACTAACCAACTTTCTTTCATTTTCTTTTTCTTTTTAGTCTTACTTTTACAGTACTGTATTTGAGTTTCATTTAACTGATATATTGTAATTGTACATATTTATTGGTAACTATTTGATGTTTCAATACAATCCATGTATACATTATATGATGATCCAATCAGGATCCACTTATTTCTTTGTGGTAAAGATATTCAAAACTTTCTCTTTTACATGGTTTTGTAAATGCAGGTAAAACTTGATAATTGCCCTTGGAGATAATATAAGACATCTGGAAATGATTTTATTAGTAATATAACTAGTTAAGATTACCTGTTCATATTGTTAAATCATTAAAATTCTAATTTGCTATAAAAATACCAAAATGAGTTGTACACATTTTTAGATGTGCGTGTATTCACACATATGAACATACACTAATTACACACATGTATCTGTACAAAAAACTGTATAAATAACTTACTTCCTAAGCCAGTTCAAGTCCCCTGAAGTGCTGCAAAAGTGAAGGGCTTGTGGCTTCTCTCTCTCTGCTTGCACCTGTGAAAGCAAGCCAGCTTCTTCTGCCATTATGAAACTTCCCCTGGATCTGTAAGCTTTAATAAATCCCTTCAGCCATGTGAAAAAAAAAAAACTTTCTCTTTTAGCTATTGTGAAATATATAACACTTTCTTGTTAAATGTACTCTTCTCACTATGCAATAGAACACCGCTTTATTCCTGCTGTTTGTAATTTATCAACCAACCTCTGGCTATCCCCCCACTAACTGCTGTTTTATTCTCTATGTCTATAAGAATAACTTTTATTCTTTTTGTAGTTTATTGAAACAGTGTCTTGCCTTGTACCCCAGGCTGGCCTTGAACTTGTGATATTCCTGCCTCAGCCACCTGAGTGCTAGGATTACAGGCATGTTTCACTATGCCTGAGTCTGAACAACTTTGTTTTAGAGTTCATCTATGATACTTTTGATTTTTCTGTTAAACATGTGTGCAGGAGGAAAGGCCCACCAAACCATCTTGTATTGGTGCCTGTCATCTCTCATTAGCAAACCATGATTCCAGAACACTTGGATCTTGTTGAGCAAACAGGACCTTGAGCCAACAGAACTTTGTAGAATATAAACTCTAATTCTACCATGAATTTCTGGGGGATATGAACCCACTCAAAATTATAAATGAAACCAAACCTATGCTTGTGAGCTTCAGACACATAGTTGGCTGTAATATTTTGAATGGCTTCAGTGTCCTAGCATTATGTATAATGTGCCAGACATGCTGTTAAGAAGCCAGCAGTGCACACATCATAACTTACATATGGATTTTTCATTATGTATATGAATATTTTGTGTTAGAAATTTGCCTTGATGGGACTCCACAACTATACAGAGAATATATATTTTTATTTTATAAATAGCAATGGAAGCTGAGAATATATCAGAGGTAGGCTATGTTTTCTTTTAATTAATTAATTAATTAATTAATTAGAGAGAGAGGGAAAGAGAGAGAGCAAGAGAGAATGGGCACATCAGGGCCTCTATCCACTGCAAACGAACTCCAGATGCATGTGCAACCATGTGCATCTGGCTTACGTGGGATCTGGAGAATTGAAGCTGGGTCCTTAGACTTCACTAGCAAGCTCCTTAACCACTAAGTCAACTCTCCAGCCCTAGGCTATGTTTTGCATGCATGAAGCACCAGTCTTGATTCCCAGATTCAGCCAAATAAATAAATCATATGCATAATATGAATGCTTTAGATAAACTTGTTGAGAGTGAGTTACATATGTGTCCCAAGAAGGAGTTTAATTGGTGTTGTGTGTCATTGTTAACATTGATTCACAGTACAGAATGAAACAGATATGATGTTAGAATCTTTCCTGTCTTTTTTCATTTAATCCTTCCCGACAGCTCTTGAGGTTACCATCACCCCCACTTTTCTGAGAATATGAGGGTTCTTAATCATGTTGACTTTTAAACTTTGTTTTTGATCCTAGAGTTCAATATCTTCAAAAAACTAGCAAACAAATATTGTCATCATTACCTCAAAGTGTAGATGGAGTATCTGTGCATGCATATCATTCTGGAAACAGTACTCATTTCAAAAGAACAGTTCTGTCTTTCTTTGTACAAAAGCTCACATTCTAAAGCCTGATTGTGGTTTCAAAGCACCACATGTCTAGCCATGTGTTTTCTTCAACCTTTGATGTACTCTCACATTGTGTGTTTTTCTAATTATTTCTCTTTTCCTTTAGGGGCAGTTTCCTTCTCTTCCCCTTATTAGGTTCCACATCTCCATTTTCACTTCATGTCTTTAGGTAGTCATTGTTGGAGAAGCTATGAGAAAGAAAAACAGTAACTGAGGTCCTGATTTGAGTGAAGCATGGAAGACATGTAGTTCAACTCTCTCAGTTTCTGTAAGTTTTGAGATCCTCTGTCTTTTAACCTTCCAACCTGGGCTCACCCTATTGGTCAATGCTATATGCTTGATCCTTCTTGCAAAGCGGTTTCCTATGGACAATGAAATGATTGTTTCCTGCTGTTGAAACCAACCTAATACTGTGAATTTCCCTGGCTATTTGTTCATTCTTACCTGTCGGTTTGCAGTATACCACATTGTATGTTAAGAACATGAACTCTGGGGCTAGATTGCTACTATTCTGGTAGTTTTAGTCACATGACTTTGAACAATTCACTTGACTTCTATGTACCTTGGATTCCACATTTATGAGGCCAGGTGAGGATAATATGAATATGATTCCTGGTGCTGTTTTGAGGATTAAAGAAGCTAATACATGATGTGTAGAGGCTAGAACAATACCAGACATCTGACAAGCGCTCCTGACTATGTATTAATAATTATTCTAATTTATGTATTCACTGTAGAGAGCTGCGAGGTGCCGCGCCTTAAAGATGGCGCTGGCTTCCACCTTCCGCCTTCCCGATGGCGAGTGCTCTCCTGGATAAACAAGTCCTTATTTGGCTTGGGCCGTGATCTAGGCTTGCTTCCGCATATGTGGACCTATCTGCATTCACCACGTGGCACACCAGGGTTGGCTGTTCAAAGGCTTCTTAAGCTTTGGGCGGGCTTGTCCTGGGGCAGTCAGTGGGTTGAGTGAGTGAGAGAGTGAGGCAGTCAGTCAGTGAGTGAGTGAGTGAGTGAGTGAGTGAGTGAGTGAGTGAGTGAGTCAGTGAGTGAGTCAGTCAGTCAGTGAGTGAGTGAGTGAGTCAGTGAGTGAGTGAGTGAGTGAGTGAGTCAGGCAGTCAGTCAGTGAGTGAGGCAGTGAGTGAGGCAGGGAGTGAGTCAGTGAGTGAGTCAGTGAGTGAGTCAGTGAGTGAGTCAGTGAGTGAGTCAGTCAGTCAGTCAGTCAGTCAGTCAGAAGATTGTTTAAGGGGTCAGAAGATTGTTCAAGGTTCCTGAATAAACTGCTGAAAGAAGAGTCCGAGTGTTGCGTCTTCCTTGCTGGTCGAGGCAGTCGCGACAAATGGTGGCCCGTACGGGGAACTCAGAACTTGCAGGGCAGCTAGCTGGTAAGTTCCAGATAAGTGGACAAAAAGGGTAAAGGCAAGTTCTCTGGTAGAGAGACGATAAGGTCCCATAGCAAAATGGGCAATACATCTTCCAGTATTAGGGTTAAAAGGCGCCACAATAAGGTTTCCTTAGAGGAAACGCAGTGAGAAGATTTCTTAAGAATGATAGCTGGCCAATTAATGTATATTTGTTCGTGTGTCTTATTAGTGTATAAAAGTTGGTTAACCTCATGTGGTGTATTTGTGTTGTAGTGTGTCTAGTCATATTACATAGGGCAAACGAGAATGATTCAGAAGCAGTTAAAAATTTTTTAGAGGAGGTGAGAGAAGAGCGCTGAGTAAAACATCTAAAAGAAAAAGTAAGGTTCCTGAATAAACTGTTGAAAGAAGAGTCCAAGAGGGACTCAGAACTTTCTGCAGTCAGGGCAGTAGTAAGGTTCCTGAATAAACTGTTGAAAGAAGAGTCCAAGAGGGACTCAGAACTTTCTGCAGTCAGGGCAGTGCACTGGTAAGTTCCCAGGTAAGGTGGGAATCCAGCGACAAAAGCGGGGATTTTGCTCTTCTCGGTAGAAAAAGAGGGAGCAGGAAAGTTCCCAGGTAAGGTGGGAATCCACACAAAAGCGGGAATTTTGCTCCTCTCGGTAGAAAAAGAGGGAGCAGGAAGGGTTCATGTGTAGCAACCAAAAGTAAAAGTTTTAAAAGAATTTTTTGCAAAATTAGCCATGGGCGCTTCTCACTGCACTCCAATTTTTTGGCTCTGAATGAGCTGCTTCGTTCAAAAAACTTAAAGATAAAGGGGAGTACCCTGGAGAGGTTCCTGGAGGAATGTGATGCCATAGCCCCTTGGTTTGCGTGCTCTGGAAGTCTTACAATCCCTTCATGGGAAAAATTGGGCGAAAATCTTGATTTTGCAGCAGACCAAGGCACGCTTAAGGGCGGGGTAAGATCGATCTGGAGGTTAGTGAGGAACTGCCTCGAGGAAGAAAGGTCGGAACAGGCAAACAATGAAAAAGAGGCAAAAAAAAGAACAACAGAACACTTTGTTGGATTCAGAGTCTACGGATTCTAAAGAAGGGCTGCAGGCTCTCATAAAACAAATGAAAAGATCAAAAAAAATTAAAAAAAAAAAGTTTGACTCCCGGGAAAAAAGCCGGGTGTGGTGGCTGAGGCCATCCCAGCACATGGGAGGCAGAGGTGGACTGAGATTTTCAAGCCAGCCTGGTTTACATTGTGAGTTCCAGGGCAGCCAGGAAAAGCAGAGGCACTGAGACTGGTTTTAGGTTACTGAAGCTGCTATTGTCAACGCATTAGCAATCTTAAGGAAGGTGGAAGGAAGGTGTCCTGACTTGATTTACATTAAAACAATGGAGAGGATGCCTGAGGAAAGACTGTAAAAATGCAAATTCTTGGAAAGAGCTGACTGGAGAAGGAACCTGCTTTTCAAGGCTATATTGAACTTGAACTGCAGAAGTTTGATGACTGCTGATGGTGGTTGAGTTTGCATTGTTTTAGTTTCTCCTTGCTAATGTTGTTAAAAGACCTTGGATTATGGGGACGTATGAACATCATTGGAATTGATAAAAACTATGGGGACCTTTAAATTTGCATGAATGCATTACATTTTACATCATATACGGTTATCAGTTTACGGGGCTAGGGACAGAATGTGGTGGTTTGATTCAGGTGTCCCCATAAACTTCAAGTGTTCTGAATGCTAGGTTCCCAGCTGATGGCAATTTGGGAATTAACACCTCCTGGAGGCAGAGTATGGCAATTTGGGAATTAAATTACACTCCTGGAGGCAGAGTATTGTTGGGGGGGGGCTTATGGGTATAATAACCAGCTTCCCCTTGCCAGTGTTTTGACCAATGCTAGCCTCAATAGCCAATTGGCTCAGTTAACTCAAAATATATAAATTATACTAGGGCTGCAAATTTATCCAGATTTTTGTTTAGTTTTCTATTACAGAATTGGTCGCTTGAATTTGAAGATACCTTAAGAGAACTGAGACTGGCAGTAGTTAATGTGAATTCTACCTGCATGGACCTCTCCTTTGCCTCTGGATTGTCATCTTGGCTGATCTCCGCTATGAATCATCTGAAGGAATGGGCGGGTTTGGGTGCTCTTTAGCAGGCCTTCTGTTACTGGTCTCTCTGGTTTGCTTGTGGTGTCTATGTAAGATCAGAGTAACACAAAAACGGAATGCAGTCATGATCGTCCAGGCCTTCTCGGCTATTGAGGCAGGTCAATCTCCCCAGGCATGGTTAGCCACCATAAAAATGTAAACACCAGGCACAGGCTGTGAGGCAAAAGCACTGCAGGGAGAGTTAGCTGTGAAAGACTCTCTGAAGGGCAAGTCTGATTGCATGTGGGTTGGCATCCATGGTCCCACCTCCAGGGAAAAGATGCAAGACGGTTCTACGCCTATTTTAAGAGTTACTGGAGATCAGACCTCTACCCTTGCCTGTTGCTTTGCGTGTTTTAAACAAAAAAGGGGGAACTGTAGAGAGCTGCGAGGTGCCGCGCCTTAAAGATGGCGCTGGCTTCCGCCTTCCGCCTTCCCGATGGCGAGTGCTCTCCTGGATAAACAAGTCCTTATTTGGCTTGGGCCGTGATCTAGGCTTGCTTCCGCATATGTGGACCTATCTGCATTCACCACGTGGCACACCAGGGTTGGCTGTTCAAAGGCTTCTTAAGCTTTGGGCGGGCTTGTCCTGGGGTGTTCAGTCAGTGGGTCAGTGAGTGAGTAAGAGAGTGAAGCAGTCAGTGAGTGAGTGAGTGAGTGAGTCAGTGAGTGAGTGAGTGAGTCAGGCAGTCAGGCAGTGAGTGAGAGAGTCAGGCAGTCAGGCAGTCAGAGAGTGAGTGAGAGAGTCAGGCAGTCAGGCAGTCAGAGAGTGAGTGAGTTGGGCAGTCAGTCAGTGAGTGAGTCAGTGAGTGAGTCAGTGAGTGAGTGAGTGAGTGAGAGAGTCAGGCAGTCAGAAGATTGTTTAAGGGGTCAGAAGATTGTTCAAGGTTCCTGAATAAACGGCTTCAAGAAGAGTCCGAGTGTTGCGTCTTCCTTGCTGGTCGAGGCAGTCGCGACAATTCACCTTTAGAATAAGCTATCCCTTCTCAAATACAGTTTTTGCTGAGCTCAATGTTATTCTTAGCACATTTTTTCAGCAAATATTTCTTTCTATATTCCTTGTTAAATTTCTTGTTATAGTACTCTATAACAATAAGAAGTTTCCATTTTAAAGAAAGTAGCACTAAACTAATAGGAAAATTGCAGTTCACTGATCTTTTGTAGCTTATTTTTTTATTATTTTGGTTTTTCAAGGTAGGGTTTCACTCTAGCTCTGGCTGACCAAGAATTCACTATGTAGTTTCAGGCTGGCCTCCAGCTCATGGCAGTTCTCCTACCTCTACCTCCTGGGTGCTGGGAATAAGGGCATGTGCCACCCTGCCAAGCTTTTGTAGTGTAATTTTTTTTTGAGGCAAGCCCAACAGACTGGCCTTTTTAATGAGAGAAACCAAGAGTGAGAGTGGGATAGAGAGAATTGGTGCACCAGGTCCTCCAGCCGCTGCTATTGTACTCCAGACACATGTGCCACCTTGTACATGTGTGACCTTATATGCTTGTGTCACCTTGTGTACCTAGCTTACATGGGATCTAAAGAGTCAAACATGGGTCCTTAGGCTTCACAGGCAAGCACCTTAATTGCTAAGCCATCTCTCTAGCCCTGTAGCTTAATTTTTATCTTGTATGCTCTGCTTTCAAATTATAATTCTATAAATGATAAAAAAGATGCCTGTAAAGCTGGGTGTGGTGGCGCATGCCTTTAATCCCAGCACTTGGGAGGCATAGGTAGAAGGATTGTTGTGAGTTCAAGGCCACCCTGAGACTATATAGTGGATTCCAGGTCAGCCTGAGCTAGAGTGACACACTACCTCAAAAAACAAAACAAACAAACAAAAAATGCCCATGAGATCACTTTATGTGTCCATCTACATTCTGGAACAAGACTTAGATTGAAATGATGAAAGCAATAAATGAAATATGCAAATTTCTCAATACTTTTTCTGGGAAATTAGCTTAATCATAAGTACATATGTGGCCTTTTCCTCTTATTATCCAACTGTTCTCAAAAGCACTGCCCCTACCCTTCATAAACCCGTTTATTGATATGAGTTACTGAGACTATTCAGAAGTATATTTTGGTAGTGATCTCAGGAAGAGCCTAATGAAAGTACATTTTTTTCTTTTTCTTTTTTCCCCTTTTCTTTTTTACAGTGCTGGGGATGGAATTTGAAGTCTTGCACATTCTAGGCAGGTGTTCTAGCACTGAACCACATTGTGAGCTTCAATTTTAGATTTAAGAGTCCAGAAAGTCAGTAAAGATTGCAGTAAGGAGTACAAATTTATACATGTTAATCCTTATATTTGTTTGTTTTTTCCAAAATAGTGTAACTACTGACTGGTATAAATTATTTTCTGAAAACAGTACAGTTATATATTAGCATAGTTTACTAAGACTTGGTTATATGCCTCTCAAATAAACCACATTTTCTCAAAATTTGTCCAGAGCCAGAAAACTTTATAGCAAACCTTAGACTTGAAAAGTTAGAATATCAAATTAAAAATGGAAACTGGGCTGGAGAGATGTCTTAGTGGTTAAAGCACTTGCCTGCAAAGCCAAAGAACCCAGGTTCAATTCCCCCGAACCCATGTAAAAGCCAGATGCATAAGGTGGCACATGCATCTGGAGTTCATTTGTAGGGCTGGAGGCCCTGGTATGCCCATTCTCTATCTACCTCTTTTTCTCTCTCTCTCAAATAATTAAATAAACATAAAATATTAAAAAGAGAAAGAAACCCAGTTTAATATTACAGAAATATAACATCTATTTTTTTTTAATTTTCTGGTTACCATATTTTAAAAAATAAAAACAAGGCCAGGTGTGGAGGTATAAGATCTGCAATCCCAGCATTTAGGTTGTTGAATTTAAGGCAAGCCTGGGATAAATGGTAAGCTATAGGCCAGCCTATACTACAAAAAGATCCTATCTCAAAAAACTGAAACAGTGCTGGAGAGATGGCTTAGTAGTTAAGGTGCTTGCCTGCAAAGCCAAAGGACCCAGGTTCAATTTCCCAGTACCTACATAAAGCCAGATGCACAAGGTGGTGCATGCATTTGGAGTGGCTAGAGGCCCTGGCATGCCCATTCTCTCTATCTACCTCTTCCATCTCTTAAATAAATAAATAAATAAATAAATAAATAAATAAATAAGTTTATTTAAACTGAAACAAAAAGTAAACAAAAATGTAGAGAAAATTAATGTTATCTGCATATTTCATTTCAACTAACATTCCTCAAATATTATTTCAACATGTAATCAATATGAAAAGATGTTAATGAAACATTACATATTTTATCCCATTATCTTTGAAGTCTGGAGTATATTTTAGGCTCACAGGGCATATCAGTTGGAGATAGACATTCTTTTTGAAATTTCATGGATGTATTAAAATCACTGGGGAAAGAGGGGGAATAGGGTAGAAAAGTAGAACATCAAGAGAAGAGAGCATGGGACTGCAAATTATGGATGAGCCATCTTTGCCCTTGGCAAGCACTACCTACTTGGAATTTCAAAGACTATTGCCAGTGCATAGAAATCCTTTCAAAGTCAGGGCCTCACAAAGCCTTACCACTGACCTAAGCAAATGTGATCCTAAGCAAATCTTTTAGACTTTCTAGTTGTTTCTTATACCAGATTGTGACAATGTCTTTCTGTGTCATGAGTATTTTTCTACACTCATGAGCATGTGCAAGTGTTCGTACACATGGGTATGTCTCCTTTAACACTTAATAGGCTTCAGAAAAGAATCTGTTGCTGTTTTATTTTCACCACTAAAAACCTCATTTTTTTCCTTTTGCTTATTGTATGTCTATACTTTTCCTTTTTTGTTTCTATGTGTTGTGCATGGGGCCAGATCTGTAGCTCAATGGAAGAGCAAGGAACAGGATTAGCATATGTGAGGGCCTGCATTGCCTCTTCAGCATCATAATCAAAACAACAACAGCAATAAAACAAGGTAAAGGGTTGCATAAATGTATTATATGCATGATTAAAAATTAGAGGAATCTAGCAATCACATTAAAATAATGTGAAGCATAACCTGATGGCTCAGGCCCGTAATACCAGGTATTTGATAGGCTAAGGCAGAAGGATCTTAAGTATAAGGCCTATCTGGATAACTTAGTGAGATCCTGTCTCAAAATAATAAGTAAAAAGAGGGCTGAGGATACAGCTCAGTACTCAGCTCAAAGCAATATATATTTTGTTTGACTAATATCAGAATATACTTAGCTTTATTATATTTATATAAGGTAGAATTGCTGGTAAAAATGTATCATTCATTCTGAGAAAAAAAAGTTCAGTGCTAGGGATGGGATCCAGGACATTGATCATGCTAGATAAACACTCTACCACTAGCGATATCCCTAGCCCCTTGAGAATTTATTTAAAAAGTTGACTATGATATATTTCATAGAAAATGAGCTACATGTATCTTTTTCTCTTAGTGTTAAAGTCCTAGAAATATGCTAGGGGTACTTGAGGGGGAAAATGTGATACATAACTTTTTGATCAAGTGTTCATCCATAATTGAGTCGCTCAGTTACAGGGTCATCAAAGGGAAATTTTAAATACCCTGATAACAAAAAGCCCTGTTGTTGCAAGTGGAGGCAGGATCTTGCAGGGCCCATGGCAGATTCCCAGGAAGAAGTAGGTAGAGGGGACTTTTGAAAAGATAGACAACATGTCAGAGGAACCTGGCCAGTATGTTGCTTGTGTCTGAAACTTGGAATTTATAGCCAACGCCTGTGCCTATGAGCAGGATCCTTTTAGCCTTTCTTTGTGTCCTATGTGACCTTAAGCAATAGAATCTGATTTCAAGATAAGAAGGCCATGTGCTCACCCATGGCATCTTACTCTGTGTCATTAGTTGCTACATACAATGGGTATATTGAATTTAATCTTCTCAATAACTCTGTGGCTAGCCACATTTTACAGACATGGAATGCAGAGCTTAGAGAGGTGACATACTTTGCCCCAAGGCCCACGGCCTCATAAGGAACAGGAGTAAACTTTGTCTCCTAAACCGAAGATTTTTTTGTGCTTTCTACTCCATCCACCTTCCCTTTCTGTACCTATCTCGATTTGATCCTATTGCAGTTACCTTCTCCTTGCTGGGATAAAATGTCCAACTAGAAGTGGCCCATGGAAGGAAAAGGTTTATTTCAGTTTATAGTTTTGAGGGGAAGTTTCATCATGACAGGGAAAGCGTGGCTGGGTATCACATTTTGTTACATCATCTTAGAAAAACAAGAGTAAACTAGTCAGCACTGTCAAGGTGGCTGGACTATAAAATCCCAAGGCCTGCACCCAGTTGACTACTTCCTCCAGCAAGGTGCCTACTCCCACAGGCTCCACAACTTTCTCAAATTGGTACCAAGCAGAGAACAAATATTCAAAACATATGAGCCTATGGAGGGCATTTAATTCAAACCACCAAAGACCCTTAGACAGGGCACTTTCCCATTGGAGGTCTACATCAGAAGACCTAGGTCAAGATCATGGTCAATCTGTTCTAATTAAAAAACCCACCCTATGATCATTCAAGTCTTTCATAAGACTAGCTCATATTTCTAAAAAGGTTCTTGACCATACTTTATCATCTAGGAACTCTGGGAACCCCAGAAAATTAATGTGCCACCTGTAAACTTACCAGGGAAATTTTGTCAGACTTTCCTTGGCCTTGATGCTGAAGGATTTGGGTGAAACTTGGCTGGGCTTAGGACTTTCATAATAGAGACCTATCTGTTATATCTCACACCATACTCTCTGAATGATGTAAAAAGAGACTAGGCCATCTCTATCACCTTCCCAGACCCTAGCACTACAGTGATGTCAGAACAATTGGGGGCCCTAGAGATATTCCATTTGAATGACCTTTGCTATGAATGAGAAGGTCATAAAGATTAAAGTCATAAACTTAGCACACAGCAAAGCAGAACTGGAGCCCCAATCACTTAGGCCCAGATTACGCTGTTAGACCTGCTGTACCATTCCTACCACTCCCCTTAACTCAATTTTATGGTTGAGGCTAGGCCCACTGACAGAGTGACTTTCCCTGGCTAAAATATGACAGGGCTTCTGTAAAAAAAAAAATCAATATAGCTTGTGTTATGCACAACTTACTGTTTGACTTCTTTCAAACAGGCAAGCATTCTAGACAAGATGTATTTCCTGAGGAACAGAGCCATTATAGGCGCATAGCATTCCACAGTGGCCTACAGCTTCATTCTAGGCAGGCGCAGTTTTTAGTGTTGTTCCTCAAAGAATCATATCATGAGAGCAAAAAGCATTTTTAACAGCATGCACACTGGCAAGACATTTGGTATGCAGCCTTTAGATGGTGCTAATGGTCTACTATACTGCAGTCTGCAAGTGCCCAGTGCTCAGAATCAAGGAGGTAGATGAAACCTGTGTTTCAATCCTTATTCTAGGCTTGAGCCACAAACAGACTTGGAGGCATCTTAGTACAAATGCTTTTCTGGAGCTTTGGTCAACATAGAAAGGTTGTGATAAGGTGCCAGACTATTATAGGCAGGTCTCATGCAATCCATAATATTGGCCAATTATTTAACATTAATATACATCAGATTTACAGTGTGTCTTTGTGCATTGAGTGGAACATGTGTAGATCATGGTTCAGAATACCTGACTGTGTCATCTGATTGTGTGATGGAGCTATTCACTGTGTGAGATAGTTTTTTCAGGAAAGACTCATTCATTCACTTAATAATGGGTGAAACCAAGCATCATTCATTTTTTCCCTGGCTCTGAAAAGGAGGGCGGGAAAGAACACATTACACCATAGCAACCTTTCTGCAGCAGGCTTTTATGTTTGATTTCTTTTCTTTTCCATACATGTCAGCGACTTCCTGATGCTTCATCAGTCTCAGTCCTGCTGAAAGACAATGCTTTCTATCTAGTTTTTCTTTGCCAGTGAGTGAGTGACAGGCTGTATCACAGTGGCATTGAGAAGCTCTGGACATTGTTAAGATTTTCTATACTGGAAAGAAAATAAGGCTGTGTCCTTTCCCATGGATGGTTTTGTATATGTGGGAGCTGGAAAGTATTTCCCAAACTAAGTTGTTCCCACCTCTTTGCCATTATGAATAATGCTGGAATGGACAAGGGTGCACCGCTGTCTCTTTATTTTATTCCCTTTAGATATATACCTAGAAGTAGGATTACTATATCATATGCTTTTTTTGTAATTTTTGAGAAACTTTATTCTGTTTTCCATAATGGCTGTACTAATTTATATTCCAACCAACAGTGAATATGGGTTCCTTTATCTCTCCATCCTCACCAACGCTTGTACATTGTGTCTTTTTGATAACAGTCATGATAACGAATGGAAAAGATTATCTCATTGTGGCTTTGATTTTCAGTTTCCCAATGATTAATGATTTGAGTTCCTTTTCTTGTGTACACATCCTTTGGGAAAATGTCTCATCAGTTCCTTCAATCATTTTTAATTTTTTTTGCTACTGTGTTGAATGATGCCCTAATATATTTTATATATTAATGCCTCTTAGATATATAGTTTGCATGTATTTTTCTCCTTTTCTGTAGGTTAACATTTGTGATTTTACTTTTAAAGGAAGAATATAAGGATGTGTTTTAATTTTTTTAAAAAAATTAGTTAATTATGCTCTCACAGAATTTTTAAAATTAATTTATTTTATTAAAACACAAATAATCTAATTTCATAATATTGTATTTTAAACAAATTTTGTTTTTTATTCCACCCCTGTTTTCCCATGTCTCTCCTTCCTTATGCCTTTCCCCCAATAAATATGTGTCTTCTTAAGTTTTGGGGTTCATTTCATGGGTTATTAACAGTGCTTTCATCTAATAAAAATAATTTTAGTTGGTAATTTAATAAATTTTCTATTAATTTGTAAATTTGGCTGAGCATGTGCTACTAAATATTTAACACCAATTTCATATTATATGAATTACTTTGGCTATCAAACTACATTCACAAATATCTCATTGTCTTGTTTTTACAAAGGCAGATTCACAAATATAACAAGAAAACCCTTCCTACTTCTGAAAAATATTATTCTTATTGCTCTGTGTGTGTGTTACTGGGAATAGAACCCAGAGTCCAGTGCATGCTGGCCAAGTGCTTTATCACTAAGCTACATCCTCAGCCTTCTAATAAATTTCATTGACCAAATTATCTTAAGAATTTCAAGAATCTTAAAAAAGAAAACATAAGCCTACTTAGAGTAGTGCAAAACTTCAAAACTTGTCAGTACACTTGTCTAAAACAATGTATGCAAATTATTCTTATTTTGTACCTTCCTTGTATTACTTAAGTAAGAAAATTGCCTTCTCTATTTAGCTGAGGTTTCTCAGTGAAAATTTCTAAGCTGTAGCAATCTGACCCAAATATTTATGGACACTGTGGATGAAAATGTACCTGGGATGTATTTGAATCAGGTATTTTAAGACCCATAGACATGGAAATGATGGCCCCAGTGGAAGATATTGTACTCACAGATTACTAGAATTAGAGTCACAGGACACCACCATGCAGGGCCACATCAAAAGTGCCAGTGTCAGTCAGGACGCAGAAAGAGCCATGGGGAAAGCTGAGCTGCTGATCTTTGTTGTAGTTTTCATGGGAAGGAGTGGGCCAGGCAGGGAAGGCAAGCATAAGCGGATAGTTAAAATCCTTTTAGTAGGCTCTGGGTTTTAGGGTTGCCTAGTACCTGGTCATGGCATGATTATGCTAAAGGACACAGTGCTGCTGTAAGCAGCAGGAGCCTGATTATAACAGGAGCTGAATAAAGTACAGACATGGGATTGGTTGGTTTAAAGCACATACTTTGCTCTAGCTAGGAATTAGCATTTTCAAGGGCTCACGGTGTCGAAGTGCCATAAAATATAGAAAATAACAAAACCCTGATTAGTACACCATGGCAGCTCCACCCATATGAAGTAGGCCACTCTTAGGAAAGATTCCCTTTTGTGCAACTTTTGCTTACAATCTCTCTTTTCATCTTGGACTTAAGCAGGCATACCTATTTCTGGTTCTAGTATATGAAATAGGATATAATTAATCTAATATAGTCCTTCTGATCTGAAGTAATCCATGGATTACATTAGATAGGACTCTTTCCAGGCCAGGTAATGCCCTACATTTAGGCCTTTTATATAGATGGAATTCTGCATACCATATTTGGCTAAATTGTGTATGTTGTCTCTGTCTTCTTCCTCATTTTCATATGCCTCATGGATCATTGGTTATTTCTTCATCCACTTATTCATGCGATAAATAACTCCCCAATAGTGGCCTGGATGGTAGAAGATACACTATTATAGTGATGCTTTGGGGCCTTTAGGTCCTTTTTATTCTCAAGTTCCCCTGCTTGATCATTTAACTACACATAAGGACCTTATCTTATTCACCTTATCTTAAGAAGAAGAACCTCTTGAAAACCAGCCTTGTGTCTTACAATCTGTAATCTCAACACTCAGGTGGCTGTGGAAGAAGGATTGCTTAGAATCAAGGCCAGCTTGAGCTACATAGTAAGTGCCATGTCAGCTTGGGCTACAGAGGTAGAGTAAGACCACAACTCAAAAAAAAAAAAAAAAAAAAAAAGAAAAGATCACCCACACCACCAAAAAGTCAAACCAAACTAAACCAAAACAGCAACAAAACAAAAACAGAAAGGAGAACTACTTGAGCTTTTGTGACTTCCAGTTCTGGTGAGCAATGTGGGCATGCAGGCTCAGCACAGGAAGCCTACATGAATATACCTTGCCCCGTGCCCTTTAGTTTTGCATTATCTGGCCCTTGTGCCCTCTAGCTTTGCATTATGTCTTACTATATATTGCTGAAGACTATACAGTAAAATGAATATTGTTGGTTGAAAGTAAAGTGTTACAAAAGACTCCAAATTCTTTCTCATTTGTCAAAATGTCTAGTCTATTTCTGCTTCCCTTGAATTTGGCTTGCAGCTCATATTGCTAACAAGATGTGAAGAGAAGCTTGCAAAGGGTATGCCATTTCACTGGAGGATATCCAGACTAGCTAGCCCAATAACTGGCAGGCTTTGGGTCCTAGTCTAGGGGTTGATGTAGAGTTCTCTGGACAGCTACCTGTTTCTGTAAGTAAAGTTGGAATGAAGAACAAACAAGGTCATTTATTTACTACCTTCTATGCCTCCTTTAGTGCTACCTTGGTGCCACAGAGTGGATGTGACAGATACTGCATGGCCAACAAAGCCTGCACTATTTTCTATTTGGCCCTTTACAAATGTTTGCTGATCCTTACGCTAAATACACAACTACCCAGCCAAGACTAGCATAAGACCATCTCTAGCTGGTCCCAGCCCAACACAATTGTTTTCAGCTACTCAAGGTTGGAGTCATATTTTGCATAGCAAAAGCTAACTGATGTGGTCTCACAAAGGCTTCTTAGAGCAGTTTGAAAATTCTGTTTCTGAGGGAGGCTACATGGAATTCTTGCAGAAATCAGATGATGGTAGCATAAACAGCAAGCACAAGATTTTTTTTTACTTTAGCTTTCTACAATGCTTTGGAAGAAAGGAATAATTTATTTTCATACTATCTCTGCATACATATATGAACTGAATAAAGAGGAATTTGTCACAAGAGACATATATAACTCCACAGCTATCAATGTGTCAGCATCTATCAATCCATCTCTATCGTCTACATTGGAGGAGATTGTGGATATATTCAATAACCGGATGGTACATACCTAAGAGATAGCAGAGAAATCTCAAATAAAGATCTTTGGATATTAAATCTTGAAAAATTCTATTAAAACCCGTGAAACTCTGTTTCTCTTGATAACAAAGAATATTGCCATAGTGCCGTTAAGCTGTCTCACTAGCCAAGTATCAGATTCTGCTCAGCCCATAATGAAATGAAGTTTTGTTTTTTTTTCCCCTCTTGGTGTTGAGAATTAAACTCAGGACCTTCCACATGATAGGTA
This sequence comes from Orientallactaga sibirica, assembly GCA_036365145.1. Classification (NCBI taxonomy): domain Eukaryota; kingdom Metazoa; phylum Chordata; class Mammalia; order Rodentia; family Dipodidae; genus Orientallactaga; species Orientallactaga sibirica. The sequence goes on along the minus strand of JAEOAD010000372.1, from coordinate 7,812,570 downwards.
AATACTGAGTTACATACCAGCCCTATTTTGTGGGTTTTAGTCTGTGGTAAGAAAAAAAAATTATTTATTTATTTTTTACCTCTAATTCCTAAAAAGCAAATGCATTATTCTGTTATAGCAATTAGAACTATTCTTTCTCAGTCCTACATTGCTAGGCCTTCAAATTCTGAAAGATAGAATTGTTTTGAGAAGATAACTTCATCATATGCATAAAATATGCATAAAAGTTGCTGCTTATTTTTAATCATTGTGTCTGTTTTGAACAAGTTCATGTAATCATGCAAAGAAAGCTGGGCTGGGAGTGTAAGGCCCTAGGTTAAATCCCCCAAATAAAGCTCAAAATAACTAAATATTTGTGATTGGTTAATTGATTTCTTAAAACAATTTAGCAAGGTTTAGGTGAGAAACAGATTTGTGATAGTCTCCGCTTTGTAAAGAAACTAAAACAATGTTATAAAAAGTCATCCAAAACAATGCCATTATATTTAAATTTGGGGCACAGAATATTTTGACACCCAATAGTTCTCCAATGATATCTCCTTACTCTCTAATAAAAGTTCCAAAAGTTAAATTTACAAATATTATACTACCAGGGATTATGCCCTAGATTTCTATGGACTCTTTTCCCATGAAAACATATGATTCATATGATCATCACAACCTTTTGCTCCTTAATTCAACTGAAGATTAAATTTGCTTTCTTCATCTACTAGATACTACTTTTTTTTTACTTCCTGATAAATTATCAGCCAATGTTTTGCTGTTATAATGAACTCAGGGTATTTGAAGCCACTAGACAGGGTTTCATACACTTATTTTTCACCTGGAATTTTAACTTAAATGATTTTCAAGAAAAAGCCAGAAATAAAATATTTTCACATTAAGAGGTTTATTGTAGAGCCCTTTCCCTACCAGAAAAAGAGAAAAAAAAAACTTCATAATGGTAAATTTGCCATCAGGGTTTATACAAACAGTCACTGAAGAGTTTCCAGGAGATATGCATTGTGCTCAAGTTAGGAAAAAAAATTTGATGACAAAATGAATATGCTAATTTAAAACTTTAACACAATCATCTACCACAGCTTATAAATCCACCTGGCTTATGTAGATCTCTGGCATTACTTTTTAGAATATTAGTAAGTAGTCAATAGCAAAGATTAGTTATAGAGATTTTTTAAATTTTAATTTTTTTTTTTTTTTTTTCGAGGTAGGGTCTCAGTCTAGCTCAGGCTGACCTGGAATTCACTATGTAGTCTCAGGGTGGCTTTGAATTCATGACAATCCTCCTACCTCTGCCTCCCAAGTGTTGGGATTGAAGGCATGCACCACCATGCCTGCCTTAAAGACATTTTTACAAAGCCTTAGATATGTTGGGATCAAGATAGATCTTTTTAAAAAGAACACTCTATTTGTAAATGATTTTCAAGCCAAAGCAAATATAATTTGAACACATAGCTATTTGTATTTTTTCAGTTCACCATTATCTCTGTGAGAAAAATCAAAGAATAAAATATAAGTTAAAATGTACATAAATGTCTTCAAAAAAATGTATACCTTGATTTGATTCCGAGATACAAATCTTCTCCAGGAAGATTCTTACTACTGCAAATTCACTCCCTACCTCATCCATTGCACTAGTAAATTATGGTATTAGAAATTCATTCTTAGCCCTAGTAGCTGAGAAAGCCAAGTTAGAAGGCTCCCTTGAACCCAAACTCAAGAGTTCTAGACTAGCTCAGCAACATAGGAGAGAGAGAGACAGAGAGAGAGAGAGAGTGGGAAGAATAATAAATAATAATAATAAAGGAAGTGCCTTTGGTGGGAGATGAGTGCACATTCTTCCTGTGGTCATCTTGTGAAAAATATTTGGGAAGAACAAATATATAAATAATAATGTCCAAAAATATATCTCAGAATTTCTTTGCTATTTTTTCCAAAAGAATTTTACTTTCATAATTCCTACTAGCTATGACTTATTCAACCCTTACTAAATGATTTATAATCCATAACAATTCTGAGCAGTAGAATTTATTATCTCCACTCTGTAGATAAAAGTCCTGAGACTCAATGTTTATTACCCCTTCCACATGTATATATGTAGCTAATAAATTTAAGTTGCAGTCTACTTGGTGGCAATTCCATACCTAAAGCTGCATTATTTCAGTACAGATTCTGAAAAAGCTTATAGTGGTAGGGTTCTGGAAGGCTAGTAAATAAAGTAAAAAAAAAAAAAAAAAGAAGCAAAGTAGACCATGAGGAGGACTGAAAGGAACAAACTCTACTCCCTTCATAATATATTACTTCTGGGGCACTTGATCACAAATGAGATTTTTTTCATTACCTCCAGAAAATGCTGAAAATATTAGCAACAATGCTGATTCCTAGACCAGAGAAGTTGGAGGTCTTCATCCTTTACCTGTAAGACTTTCCAGGGGATCCTAAGCATGAGATTGATCTAAAAATAGAATAGGGCTGTAGAGGGGGCTTATTAGTTAATGCACTTGCCTGTAAAGCTTAAGGATCCAAGTTCAATTCCCCAGAACCCACATAAATCAGAAGTACAAGGTGATGCATGCATATATGGTGACACATGTGTACAAGGTGATGCATTCAGACAAGGTGGCACACGAGTCTGGAGTTCCATTCCAGTGACTAGAGGTCCAGGTGTGCCAATTCTCTCTTTCTCTCTCATAAAAAATAAAATGAAATGAAATAAAAACAGAATTGGGCTGGACAGATGGCTTAGCAGTTAAGGCACATGCCTGTGAAGCCTAAGGATGCCGGTTCGATTCTCTAGGTTCCACATTAGCCAGATGCACATGGTGGCACATGTGTCTGGAGTTCGTTTTCAGTGGCTAGAGGCTCTGGCGTGCCCATTCTCACTCTCTCTCCCTTTCTCTGCTCTAATAAATAAATAAATAAATAAATAAATAAATAAATGAAATATTTAAAAAACATAATGGACCTTAGTGGTAAGGTGGTATATACCGATAATCCCAGGACTTGGGAGGCTGAAGTATTGCTATGAATTCAAGGTCACCATAAGCTACATGGCAAGGTCTTATGTCAAAAAAATGTTCTTCTTGATTAGTATGCACAAAGCCTTTGGTTCAATCCCAGCACCTCGTAAACTAGGCATATAATCTTAACACTTAGGAGGTAGAGGCAGGGTCAAAAGTTCAAGGTCATCCTCTGCTACATACTGAGTTTGAGGCCAGCCTGGGATACATGAGGTCTTACCTGAAAATAATTTTTTGGATCTAATAAGAGAGCCTTTAAAACTTTTTGTTTGTCTAATCTCTCAAAGATTTTAGCATTCAGTTTTCACAAATATGATTGGTTTTTTTTTTACAGAAAAATATGCTGATTTAAACTTGTACATTTATATATATATATATATATATATATATATATATATATATATATATATATTCTTAATTGCATTATTTTTTTCTGGTAATTAAACCCAGGATTCTGTGCATGCTAACGAATCACTCTACTAATGAGCTATATTCCCAACCCCTATCTCTCAATTTTCTCCAACATTTTTGCTTATTAAAAAAAACCCTGAGCACTATACTTTTTAACATAAGTAATGTTATAGTTTAACTGAATATTTTAGGAATAAATTACACACCAAATAGTTTAGTAACTCATGATGTATCTAGAAAATGAAAAAGTTCTATCAAAATATACTTTTTTACATTTTATTTTTATTTATTTATTAGAGAGCGAGAGGCAGATAGAGAATGAGTGTGCCAGGCTTCCAGTGACTGCAGATGAACTCCAGACACATGGGGCACTTGTGCATTTGGCTTATGTGGGTACTCAGGATCGAACCTGGGTCTTTAGGCTTCGCAGGCAAGCACCTTAACTGCTTAACCATCTCTCCAGCACCCAAAATATACTTTTGCTAGGAAAAATAAAGCAGGCAAGTAGATATACACACAGTGAACAGTAACATTGGTAGATTGCTCATGACGAGTATATCTGCCCTAAATTGCTTGGATCTGCTCAGTTTTCAAGTTAATAGTTTTTTCTATCAAGCACATTCATTAAAAATCTAGCATTAGGGGGCTCGAGAGATGGCTTAGTGGTTAAAGGGCTTGCCTGCAAAGCCTAGGGACCCAGGTTTGATTCCCCAGTACCCACGTAAGCCAGATGCACAAGGTAGTACATGCATCTTGAGTTCATTTGCACTGGCTTGAGGCCCTGGTGTACCCATTCTCTTTCTCTCGCTCTCTTTCCCTATCTGTTTTCTCTCTGTGTAATAAATAAATAAATAAAATATTTTAAAAATCTAGTGTTAGTGTGTAGTACTCTGAATTATTATTAATATTTTTTTAAAACTTTTAAAACTGAGATTTGATTACATTGACATTTTTTTCTCATTCTATACCATCTGTAGCCAAATTTTAAGGCTTAGAATTGTTGGTCTCATTATCAGAACTTAGAAGCATCTGGAACACTGGTGGTGGAAGCATTTGCTGTGCTTCTTGCAGTAAATGGATCTCTCATACAGTGCCTCTGGAAGGTAAGACAGTATAGTTACTCTGGAGAAATGTGGCATGCAAGTACCATGCCATCCAACAATTGCATCCTGGGCACTTATCCCAGAAAAAAGAAAATGTGCGTTTATATAAAAACCTACACACAATTGTTCCTAATGGCTTTATTTGTAATAACCTGAAAATTAAAACAACCCATATCTTTCAACTGGTAAATGATTATATTAGTTGTGTTACATTTATATAACATTCTTAGAATAATAGAACAGTGGTATTGGAGGAGAAGAATGAATGACTGTCATGGTTTAGGGGTAGGGAAAGAAAGTGAGTGTGATTATACAGAAATATCAAGAGGAAGCTTTGTGGTAGTGAGACTGTGGTGGTAGTTACAGCAGTGCATACATGACAAATATGCACATGCACACTGCACATGCACACATATACACACATTTGTTTAAAACTGGAGAAATCTTTTTGTGAAGGGAAAAGTGGGGGAGGGGAAGGAATTATTGAGGGTTATTGTCTATAATTAAGGAAGTTGTCAATAAAAATGAGAAAAGAAAACAAACTGGAGAAATTTTGGCTGGAATAGAAGCTCAGTGGTAGAGAACTCACCATATGTGAGGCCCTGGAAGGTTTTATCGCTAACACTGCCAAACAAAAATACAAAAAAAAGCAAAGCTGCTAAAATCTGAATAAAAGCTATACATTGTACCAAAGTAATTTAGTGCATGTGTGTATATGATGCTGTGGACAGAATCTAAGGTCTCATGCATGTGAAGCAAGTGCTCTACCACTGAGATATACCCCCAACCTGATATTGTACTCCATTTATGCAAAATGTCATCACCAGGGAACACACAGTTTTCTTGCCTGTATATATATTTGTTAAATTTATTTATTTGCAAGGAGACGGGGAGGGAAGAGAGAGAATGGGCATGCCAGGACCTCCAGCCACTGCAAAGGGACTCCAGATACATGCACCGTTTTGTGTATCTGAATGCTGGGGAATCGAACCTGGGTCATTAGTCTTTGCAGGTAAATGCCTTAACAACTCGGCAATCTCTCCAGTCCTCTGTGTATACATTTTATCACTCTTATTATTATTGTTATCAAGATATTTTTATTGATACATCATGTGTTGGTATCCTCTTTTCCCTTGTCAGTGCCTCCATTCTGCTAGGGACTCTCCTCAATGGGGTTGCAGGTATTCCCTATGGGGTTGTGGGTTATGCACTGAGTGAGCAGCCATCAGTTATTTTGGGGGGAAGGGAATGCCTCTGGGCACGATGTCTCAACCCGAGGCTCTTACAATCTCTCCGCCCCCTCTTCCACAAAATTGCCTGAGCTATGGTGGGTGAGTTTTAAGTTTACTTCAGTGATGAGCTCTTAGGAGCCTCTAGATCTCTGCTTTGGTAGGTGTTGAGTATCCTCAGGGTCTGTCTTCTTCACCCTGGTGCTGATTATCAGGAGCAGCATGAAAGCAGCACTCTTGTTCATCTCCCCAACTCCTCTGTGGTTTCAGCTGTGCCTTGGCTGAAATGTGAGGGGTAGTTTATCTTCTTGGGTCTCGCTACCTTCTGATAAAGAAGAACAGATTCTCCAATGGAGAGTGGAATCAGCATAGTTTAAATAGGATAAGCGTTATTAATTTAGGGAGAATTTAATATATGTAACCCCTCTTTTAACTAAAGACTAGTGATTGACTGGCTGGAGAACATAATCTTTGTCTCCATAGGATTCTGATCTGGTTCCCAATTCCAGATATGGGTTCCTTTATACTGAGCAGATCTCTTAGCCAATCAGAAAGCTATTGGTTACCCACCAAGGCTGTATGCCACTATTGCATTGGCATGTACATCCAGTCAGGGTGTTTGCTTCTGAATAGCTTAGACCTTGTATATGCATTTTTTAAATTTCCTGTGAAACTATAATTATCTTGAGACTTAAAAGAGTTTTTAAAGTCATATAAGCTCCTACATAGGTAATATGGCAGAGCTGTTCAATGGAAGTGATCCACATGATTAAAATGTTTGTTTTCTTTTGTTCCCATTACAAAGCAAGTATAATTCATAATATATTTGGTTTAATACTATATGCTTAAAATTTCATCATTTCAAGCTATGATCAATTTGAATAGTTGTTTGTAAAAAATTTTACATTTTTATCAGATCTTTAAAATCTAGCGTGTATTTTACACTTATAGCATATCTTGGCTAAGACTCGTCATGTTTTAAGTGTTCCATTGCTACATGTGACTAGTGGCTACTGTATTCAATAGAGAAGATCTAAGAAATGAAAGGCATTGTTAACCAAATTATAAAACTCATAAATCATAGAACACTATATAAAATTTTGAGTGTATTTTGAAGAAAATGTTATTATAAACAATGTTTAACAACATGAAATTTGAAGTCAATGCATATATGAAGTATAGTGGCAAATAGAATATTAATTACAAAGAGATCCTATTGTTTGAAAAAATAGTCAAAGGCAGTAAATAAATAATTGATAGAAGATCAAATAAATATACCAACAAAACATAGAGATGATAATTGAACCACAATAAAATTTAATAACAAACTATCAAAAGTTATAAAAAACAGTATTTCTGCCAAAAACCCAAGGCATAAGATTTTATCATGCATGTGTGTTTAAATATTAAAGTTAAACCATTTTGGAACACAACCTGACTTTTTCATTTAAATTAAATTAAAAAGTGCATTTGCTTTTTTATATTTTAATATTTATTTATTTTAAGTTTTTATTTATATTATTCTAATTTTACATTCATAATGGTGACTCCATTATCCTCCTCCCTGTCCTCCCTCTTCCAAAGGGACCCTCATCAATGGGGAATGTGGGTCATGCATTGTGGGGGTAGTCAAGAGTTATGGGAGATAGGCCAAGTCTCTGTGCATAACGCCCCAACTTGTGGCTCTAACATTCTTTCCACCCCCTCTTTCACAAATTTCCCTGAACCACATTGGGGTCATTTTAGTTCTACTTCAGTGATGAGGTTTTGTGTGCCTCTGTGTCTCTGGATATCTGGCTTAGTAGGAGTTGGATGTTCTCTGTGTTTATCTCCTTCAGCCTTTTTCTGGTGTCCTGATCCCCAAGTGCGGTGTGCTCTTGCCCTTCCCCTGCATTACTCTATGGTTTCAGCTGAGGCCCTGGTGAGGTGTGATTGGCTGATCCTCCCTTCAGGTTCGTTTACCATCTGAAAAAGATAAGCAGATTCTCCAAAGGAGAGAGAAGTTAGTACTAGATAGATGGGATGGCCATAGATATCTTGGACGGAATTTTATATGCATAGGCACTCTTCTAGCCCACATTTGGTGGTATCTTGATTGGAGACTGTGTTCATTTTTTGTACTTGGTTTTGACTTATTTCCCAGTTCCAGCAATGAGTTCCATTCCACTGAGTGGATCTTTTAGCCAAATCAAGAGCAGTTGGTTGCCCACCATGGCTGTGTGCCACTACTGCACTTGTTTGAGCATTACATCAGGTTGTTTCCTGCTGGGTATCTTAGACTGTAAGTTGTCTGGACAGATGTTGGCCATTTTCCCCCAGTTGCTCATGTAGCATCCTCTGGCACTAGAGTATGTAACTGTCTGGGGACTGACCCTCTTCCAGATTCTGGCCAGGTCTCTCCATGCTTGGTCTCATACGTGTATGCTGTCTTTGACAATATGGTCTTACCATTAACCTTTGGTGGGTCATCAAGAATGCTGACAGAAATCTGTCTTTTTTGGGAAACCTTGTAGGTGTCTTGGATCTACAGCTCATTGTGAAAGTTAACCCCATGCTGGTACTGGGAGCTATAAGTCAGTGCCTAGGAAGGTGAGGGGAGAAAAAGATAGATAATATAAAAGAGAAAGTGAGTATAGAGAGGAGATGGGGAGAAAGAGAGAGAGAGAGGGAGAAAGAAGAGAGAGAAAAGCAGGGAAAAATTAAGGTTGGTCTTCATGATGTTCTCTCCAGGTTCCTGTGGTTCAGGTGTTTCCTCTGTGGGCCTGCTGAAGGATCAGTGTTTTAGCCTGTTGTTCAGAATAAGGGGTTTTGTAGTATCATTTCCTTTTGGGTCCCTATTTGTATCCCTCCACCCTTGTCCTCCCTAACCTCGCTTCACTTCACAGGAAGTAAAGGCAAGAACTTTAAGATTAAAGGGACTTTTATAAAGGGTATGCATTTGCTTTTTGTCTAGCCATTCCAGTATTAGAAATCTTTTCCTTGGAAATAAATTCCTACAATATATTGATGTTTGTGTAAGGATATCTATTGTTGTATGGTTTGTAGAGGTAAAACACTGGCCATGTAACCAGAAGGTGAATGGTTGAATACATTATGTTCACAAATTGCAACCTATTAAAAAGAAAGCATTATTCTGGGAATGCAGTTTAGTGGTAGAGCACCTGCTTAGCATGCCCAAAGCCCATTCCCATTATTTCCCAAAAAGGGAATTGTCACTTCATTTGTAGGTAATTTCCTTCCTTCCTTCCTTCCTTCCTTCCTTCCTTCCTTCCTTCCTCCCTCCCTCCCTCCCTCCCTCCCTCCCTCCCTCCTTCCTTTCTTTCTTTCTTTCTTTCTTTCTTTCTTTCTTTCTTTCTTTCTTTCTTTCTTTCTTTCTTTCTTACATAAGATCTCACTCTAGCTCAGGTTTATCTGGAACTCACTTTGTAGTCCCAGGCTGGCTTCTAACTCATGCCTCCTGAGTGCGAGTGTGGGATTAAAGGAATGTATCACCATGCCCAGATGTAGGTAATTTTATAGGAATTCTAATGAATAGTACATGAAAAATTGAATGTGTAATATTGTCCACCTTTATGAAGTAAACTATGACTTAGATGTGTGCATGCATGTATATAACCCTATAATCTCATAAGAAATATGGAAAGATATAGAATAAGTAGTCAATGTCATCTCATGTAAGTGTGTGTGTGTGTGTGTGTGTGTGCGTGCATGCATGTTACAGGTGTGATTGTGGATGGGAGGGGGATGAAATAGATAGAAAAGCCAATTAAAATATGAAAAGTAAAATATAGTGTTTGCATTATTAAAAATAGTTGATCCTGGGGCTGGAGAGATGGCTTAGCTGTTAAGGTGTTTGCCTGTGAAGCCTAAGGGCTCTGGTTAGATTCTCCAGGTCCCACATAAGCCAGATGCATATGTTGGGACACCCATCTGGAAATCGTTTGCAGTGGCTGGAGGCCCTGGGGCATCCATTCTCACTCTCTCCCCATCTGTCTCAAATAAATAAATAAATAATAAAATCTTTTAAAAAATATTTGATCCTGGCTTGGTGACTTATGACTATAAACCCAGTACTTGAGAGGCTGAGGTAGGATTTAACTGAGGTGAAGGCCAGCCTGGGCTACATAGTGAGTTCCAACCCTTTCTCAAATAACAAAATTAATAATACAAGCTGGGCATGGTGGCGAATACCTCAATCCCAGCACTTGGGAGGCAGAAGTAGGAGGATCACCATGAGTTCGAGGCCACCCTGAGACTACATAGTGAATCCTAGGTCAGCCTGGGCTAAAGTGAGACCTTACTGGAAAAAAACAAAAAAAAAAGTTAATAATATATAATTACAATGGTAAGGAAATATGCATACATGTGGACATCTATGAATTTATATGAAAGTTTTAAAATATACATTGAAATAATTTTATAAAGTTTTATAAGTTTCATAGTCATAATTGTAGCATTTTTGGAATTTGAAGTTGAAGCTTACAGATGGTCTTGTTTTGAGAGACAAATAAGGAAGGATTTCAGGATCATGTAGTTCATAAATTCTCATCTTATTTCCAAGAAAATGTCTGAACCCCAATCTATGAAATGCAACCTTTGTTTTTTACACACACACACATCTTCTCTGTTTCCCAGATAACTGGGCAACTTAGAAAATGTTATGATCAGAATTAGATATTCTACATTATTACTGAAGCAAGTAGAAAATAATGAAATTTGTCTTAGAAAACATTTTTCATTGCTTCAGATGGGCTGAGTCTGGGCAATTACCTTGAAAAATCAAATAAACAAATTCTGTTTGTTTCCTTTTAGAATTGAAAGAATACCTGCTTTTTCTAAAGATAGTTGATCAAGCCCTGCTATATGCTGTTTACTATAAAGAGGCTGCACATACTAAGTGCTTTGGACATTGACAACATGCAGAATGACTTAAAGGGCATAGACCTCACCAAATAAAAGACAAGGTCTTGAATCAACAGACTGGCTAAATAGCACAAAAAAAAAAAAAAAAAAACTCACCCAGAGGCAGGGTGCATAGACATGGCTCTTAACTCACAAAGCACAAGTGAATGAACAAATAGAATCAGAAGACTTTAGGGGAACCATGATTCATCAGAGTGCTTAAAGAAATAGAGGGACCATTTGCTATTATTTTCATATGGAAATTATGATAGTATGTGGCCAGGAGAGGTACTACTATAATTCATGAACAATTAAAAAAATCTAAGAATGCTGTAAACTTGTTGCCATTTGAACCTATCATGTATAGGGTTTAAATGTCAGCAACTTGAGTTTCATGTACCACTGTGATCATTTAGGTATTTTAATAACAAAGAGTGCCTGCATAAAAAGGAGTGTGGTGGAAATCTCTGTATCTTTTGCTCAGTTTTTCTAGGAACCCACAATGTCTCCAAAAGAAATTTAAGTCTTTCAAAGAAAATACCTATTTCTTGTAGGTAGCTAATGGTATGAGTATGACTGCCTTGGTTCAGATCCCCTTCACTTCTCTTTTGGAAAACTGGAATCCACTGTCTTTTCACAGTCAAAAGCTCCTCAGATTATTTGTCAATATAACTATTTTGAAAAACAAATTGTCCTCCAGCTTAACATTATTCAATCTAATTATTATCAAATATATATAATAGTCTCTTGATCTAATACTTGTCATTATATTTATTTAATATTAAAATTATTACCTAATGTTCTTTACCCTCAATGTGCAGTGCTCAACATGATTATGTCTCCCCTATATTGTTCTCTGTCACATTCCTCAGGCTCCCTTTTGAGGTATCCTGGATTTTGGGCTGTGTTGAGGCACTGTACTCATGGGATGCTGAGTCCTCTACAAATGTTCTTTTTGATCTGGTAAACCACTACAGCTTTGAAATGAAGATATCTCTGTAACAGCTCCTAGAAAGCTCTCCTAATTGTGACTTATTTTTTTATTTTCAGTGATTAAGATTGCATGTTAGGTAAACAATCTATGAATGAACTATACCTTTTGCTATTTATTTAGTTATATTTATTTTAAGAATTAGTATTGATTGGCATGGAGATGCACACATGTATTCCCATGTGGGATGTGGAGGGAAGAACAGGAGTTCAAGCCATCATGGCAAGGGCAAATCTAGCCTAAATTACATAAGACCTGCCTAAAAAAGAGAAAATTAAAAAATACAGTCTTGTTATGTTGCCTAGGCTGATGTTAAACTTTAGAGCTCAAAGAATCCTCCTGCCTAAGTCTCTTGAGTAGCTGAAATGACACGAGCAACTGTAATGACAGATGTATGCCACTCTGCACAGGTCTTATGGTTTGACTTTTAAATAACAGATATCATTTGGAGATAGCTTAAAGCAACTTTAAAAAATGTATCCCTTAAGAAATTGAAAATAGGTATTAACAACCTACTGAAGCCTCTAGGAATCTAGACAGCTTCTTGCTTCTCATTCTGTACTTTCCAGTCTTATTGCCAATTACTCTTTCTGATTTTTGGTCATCACAAAATATAAAATATATGGAATCTCTAAATCCCAATTTCTCATGAATAATGAGATAAGAATTGTAAGTAACTCAAAGTAATCTTGTAAAACTTAAAGAAAATGAAGCTTGTAAAGGGCCTAGCACAATCCTTGACATATAATACATATTAGTTATTACATTATTAGGCAAATGGATCATTTGAATGCTAAGGTTCTGATACATTCTAATCAACTCCAAAAGCACTAGAATTCCATGCCAGAATAAACAACCTACAAAAGTCAATTGAGCAATAAATTTCTATCAGATACTATGGGAACAAACTATAAAACTAAATGAACTTAGTTTGGCATTGGAAAAAAAAACTCCTTACTTTCCAAAAGGAATGAAAGATGGTTTCTGACAACCAGGGAAGAAAGTGCTTGATGGAATTCCTCAGGCAAACTCTAAAACATATAGAATAATGGTGGTTCAAGATGAATGAGTTCACCAACAAACTAAGCTAACATTGTTTCCTTAGTGCTAATTAACATTTTAAGCAAGATATTTGATATAGAATTTCATGTCATCTTTGAGTAAAAAATTAGTTGGACTAATAGAAAAGGTTCTCTTTTTTGCTATGGTCTAAATTTTCTTATTTTAAAACTCTTTTTTTAATGAAATTTTAATTGGCATATAAAATAGTAGGGTTTCATTATGATATTTTCATAGATATATGTCATTGCACTTTGTTCATTGGGAAAGGTGCATATCTCAGAGTATAAACATGACACTGCCAAGTTCTACTACCAGCTCATGATGAAGCCTGGCTTTGGACTATACTGTAGCAGGTCTGTATACTGACCTTAGGGAGAAAAGACCTCTCTCTCTCTACTCCTTCTTACTAATATGATGATGTGATGTCATCTTCCTGCTCCTGCCAGAATGGACTTCCCCTTGGAACTTTAAGCTGGAAATGAACACATTCATTCCTAATGCTGCTTCTGCATGGGTATTTTTGTCTTAGCAATGAGAAAGTAACTAATACAGAAAATTGATACCAAGAGTGGGATTATTTCTGTGATAAACCTTATTATGTTGTTCTTAGTCTTTTAGAGCTGGTTTGTAGGAGGAATGTGGGAGGATTTGGAACATTGGACTAGAGAAGCCTTCTTACAATGCTATAAGCATAACACAGTAGACCATTCTAGTGGAAGTTTGGAAGACCAGAAGGCCAAGAGATATGTGGACTGTGGAGTTCAGGCTTATGATGTTTCAAACAAAAAGAAGGACTTTACTGATAACTGGGCTAGAGGCAGTTCCTGTTACATTATGGCAAAGAAATTATTCTGCTCATGACATGAGAACATGACAAAGTTGGATTTGAAATTAATGAATCTGTGGCCACTTTGGCTGCAATTGTTGAAGATATTACCACCATTAAGGATAAGCCAACTCTCATGCACTGGAACAATAGGAAGTATGCCCTGAGGGCAAGACCTAACCCATTGAAGGAGCAAGCTAGTAAGAATGCAAGCTATTTTGAAGGAAAAAACACTGAAAGAAAAATATTTAAGGAGGTCTCTGCTCCCCAAAGACAGTAGACAGAACTGGCTACAGCTATAGTCCAAGGCCAGGCGTCATTGTAAGTTGGCAGTAGAACTTGGCAGTGTAATCCACATGATTCTAATTTTGGAAGCATGAAAGATGCAAGATGATTATTACACCATAGTTTCAGAAAGCTGTTGAGACTAAATAAAGTGAGGCAGGGTCAGAATTCCTTCAAGGAGGTCCTGCGAGATTACCATGTAAAGCTGTGAAGGTGAACTGTAAATTGTAAAGGAGACCTCAGAATATTGGATATCCCAAGGCTATAGATGTCTAACAAGGGAAGCTGCAGGCTCCTGGAAGATCTGGCCCATGAGAGGCTACAGGCAGCATAGCTGGAGAAGTAGGGTACCCAATAATTTTGGAGCCCAGATATTTTATCAAAAGTCCCAGAAGCTGAACATAGAGCTACAGGTTTTGATGTTTTCCATGCTGATATTTGTTCTTGCTTTGGTCCAATCTTTCTTTCTTTGCTATGCCCCTACTCCTCCTTTTTGGAATAGGAAGTTTACTCTGTATCATTATATGTTGGGAGGATGTAATTTGTTTTTTGATTATCCAGGGCTCATAGTGAAGAGACTACAATAAGGGCTGGAGATATGGCTTAGCAGTTAAGGCACTTGTCTGCAAAGGCAAAGGACCCAGGTTCAATTACCCAGGACCCATGTAAAACCAGATGCACTAGGTGAAGCATGCATCTGAAGTTCATTTGAAGTAGCTAGAAACTATAGCACACTAATTCTCTCGCTCTCTCTATCTGCCTCTTTCTCTCTCAAATAAATGATTTTTTAAAAAGGTATAAAATTAAACAAAAGAGACTACCATAAGTCTCAGATGAGACTTTGGACTTTGGATTTTTTTTTAACAGTGCTGGAATTGAATTTTTAAAAATATATTTTATTCATTTATTTGAGATACAGAAAATGAGAGAGAGGTAGAGAGAATGAGAGAGAGAGAGAGAGAGAGAGAGAGCACTCCAGGGCCTCCAGCCCTGCAAACAAAGTCCAGAAGCATGCACCACCTTGTGCATCTAGCTTATATGGGTAGTGAGGATTTGAACCTGGATCCCTAGGCTTTGCAGGCAAGTGCCTTCACTGGTAAGCCATCTCTCCAGCCCTGGGATTGAATTTTTTTAAATATTTTTTGGAGAGACACAGAGAGAGAGAGAGAGAGAGAGGGAGGCGAAGACAGAGATGGGCTCACAGGCAGTGTCTCAGCTGCTGAGAATGAAATCCAGATGCATGTGCCCCCTTGTGGTCATGCATCTGGCTAAACGTGGGACCTGGAGATTGGAACCAGTGTTCTTTGGTTTAGGAGGCAGGCGCCTTAACCCCTAAGCCATCTCTCCAGCCCTGAGTTTTTGTTTTTAAAGAAAAGAACTATGGGGATTTTTTAAAGTCATACCAAATGTATTTTGCAGATAGACATGAAACCTTGGGGTTCAGAGGTGCAATATGATGGTTTGAAAAATGTTCCCTATATACCCATGTGTTGTAATACTTAATCCCTATACTAATGGTGCTGTTCTGAAAGGTTGTGAAACCTTTAGGAGGTAGAGCCTTGCTGGAAGAAGTATGCCAATGGGGATGGGCCTTGAGGTTTTATAACCCAGCAACTTCCTGATATCTCTTTCATCTTTATCCATGGTGATGGGATGCTGTGATACTAGCTCCCTTCTCCTTAAATGCTTTCCTTCCCATGATGGACTCCTCCTCAAAACTATAAGCAAAAAAAGAGCTTTTTCTTCCTTAAGCTGCTTCTGGTCAGGTATTTTGTTTGAGTAATAACAAAGTGACTACAGATCCCCTTTAAGTTAAAATGCAGGCACTGTGTACCTTTAAAATTAGTAAGTAAACTTATAAGGAAGTTTCTCTAAGCATATAAGCTTGTGATAATGCAGGGCAATTAGAGTCTTTGTAGATTAAAAAATAAGGATTATACCTACTATATAGCTGAGGAGATTAAGTAAGGTGGACACTGGAAACTGAGTAAGAATTGGCCAAGAATGAACTCTAGACTTAAATCCATTGGTATTTGATATGCTTTACCCTGGGTAGGATTTATGCCCTGCATGCTTATAGATTTGAAATCTTAGGAAAATACATCTTGGGCCAGAGCACAATTAGAGCAAAGAGCATGTATAATCTTTGGCACAGAAAGCTCTCTGAGGAGTAGGGTACATGAGACACCAATTTCTGTTTCCATGACAAAGGTCATAGGATTGCACTGAAAGTTGTAAAGCTACCATAATTTGAAGTGAGCAGCATGATTGTGATTGGGCATATACAAGCTATTTTCTACAGGTTTTTTTTTTATATTTAAAAGACATGTAGTTATAGGATGTGAAGGGCATATGAATATGTGTGGTAAAAGTAGAAATTACTTTATTTCTAAACTAAGTAGGTCTATATTAAAATAGCATATCTTGGTTAAGATGCTTGCCTGCAAAACCTAATGACTTGAGTTCAATTCCCCAGTGCTTATGCAAAGGCAGATGCACAAAGTGGTGCATGTATCTGAAATTCGTTTGCAGTGGCTGGAAGCCCTGGTGCACCCATTCTCCCTCTCTCTGTCTCTCTCTTGCCATCTTCTTTTTTACCTCTTTCAAGTATATGAACAAAAATATTTTTTAAAAATAGCATATCTTTTCTCTGTAATATAGATAGGAGCTGAAGACATAGGGAGTAGTTTAAAAGATATATATACATACACACACACATATATATACATATATATGTGCATATATATCTAGGAGAATAAACTCTACAACAATTATTTATTTTTATTTTCATCTGAGAATGACAAGATTCAAGGGTCACTTAATACTGCCCTTCCTACCAGTTATAGGTTGATGAGGCAAGGATTATTTTAATCCTTCACATTGAAAGAAGACTATAACAGAATGAAGAACATAGATAAGATAGAAAGAAAGAGGGATTGCTTTTAAATAACAATAATAATACTTTTCTGATAAACATTTCAGTAGATTCCCCAGGGATGTTGGAGTCTTTCAACATAGTTTTCTGTAAACGATTGTAAGCCTCTAGGCTGATAATCAGAAGATCTTTAGACCTTGGTTAATAATCAGTTCCATGACCTTGGGAGCATTACTTAGCTTCTCTTGGTCCAAATTTCTTTCTCTGTGAAGTGGTAGCTTTGGACTAATAGAGAACACCTTTGATTCTTGTCTGCACTCATGTTTGTTAAATAAAAGTCAAGAAAATGGGTTAAATATCCTTGCTAGGCCATTTAATGGATTGCAATAATTGTTTTCCTCATAAGCACTAAATGTGTCACCTTTTCTTATTGTTTCCACTGCACTCTGATATAAACAATGTGAAATATCTCTTAAAGTCACATAGCAAACATATTTCTACTTAAAGGTCAAACTTTGTCCTTTCGAACTTTGGTGTTTTGTGGGTTCACTATCTGATTTCTTAAAGCTCTTCACAACAGCCTTATATGACTCAGCATTAGGTGTAGGGTCAACTCTTAGAAAGTCTTGCTTTTCTTTTTTTCACCATCTGGGAAAAAGAAAGGGCAGATGCAAACTTTTTGCCTGAGCTGGGAGATGTGGCATTTATTTGTTAGGCTACAAATATATTTACCCTTCAGTATCCATTGGAAACTGGTTCCAAGACTCCATTTGACAGCAAAATCCCCAAGTACATGTTCCTTAAATAAGATGGCACAGTATTATATATAACTAGTACATCATGTATAGATTACTTATAATACCTAATGCAATGTTAATCCTACACAAATTATTATTATACTGTATTTTTAATGAGTAATGGCAGAAATGTATCTGCTTAGTTCAAACACTTTTTTCACATTGTGTGTGTGTGTGTGTGTGTGTGTGTGTAGAGTATTGTGTGGTGTGGTATATGTGATGTGCAGAGTACCCATGTGTGTGTGTGTGTGTGTGTGTAGATGTGTACACCCCATATATGTGCATATCGAGGCCAGAGGAGAACTGTGAATGTCCTTCTTGTATCACTCATTCACATATTTCCTTGAGACAGGATGGCTCTCTTAACCCAGAGCTGCTGTCTCTCAGCAAGTCCCAGTGATTCTCCAGTCTTCACTGTCTTCCCCTTGGACTGGGGTTGCAGATGTGCATGGCCAGACCCAGCTTTTTAAGTGGGTTCTGGGGAGTTGAACTTGGCACTCTCCCACCTGAGAAGTCCTCATGTTTAAGCAGCAAGTGTTCTTAACTGTGAGTCACGTTCCCTGTCTCTTCTATTTTTAATCCACAGATGTTTGTATGTATAGATGTAGAACTCACAGATAGCAAGGGCTGACTGTATACTGCTACAGATATTTACTAAGGTCAATCAACATTTATTGAGCAGCATTTGTGCTAGAAATACAAAGTTCATGCCTCTTCAGGTTGTGGAAAAATGTAGAGGCTAATGGAGGTAAATGATGCCTCCACTTCACAGTAATCTACCCTATGTGAGGACAGGATGTTATCTCAGACTGTTTTCTGTTGCTATACAAAATATCTGAATCAATGTTAATTTATAAAGAATAGGAGTGTGTTTGGTCCACAGTTCTGGAGGCTGGAGAGCCACTGAGCATGAGTTCCACATTTGCTCAGCCTCAGGTGAGGGTCTTCTGGCTATATCATAAAATAGTAGAGGTATCATCTGCTGATCCAGACAAAGCATGTTCATTTGGGCTTCTTTTTCTCCTCTTATCAAGTCACCAGTCCCATTATGGGACTTCTGTAATAAAGACTTTTTCTAATTCTAGTCATGGCTCAAAGGGTCCACCTCTAATCAACAGATGGATTTGGAGATTAAGTTTCCAACACATGAAATTTGGAAGACACATTCATTCCATATCATATGGTCATGTGTAAAACATAACATAGGGAAATTTGAAATTCACTTAAGCAGTGAATAAATTTTATTATAAATATGTCCCAGATATTTTGTGAGATATATTTACATGTAAAATTTTTCATTGTTTACCCTAAATTCTAATTTAATTGGACACCCTATATTTTTATTTGCTAAATAATCTGGCAACCCTATTCTAGATAAAGGAACTACTTTAACCAATGACACATACTTAAGAGCAGCCAGCAGTATGGAATTACAAGAGGGTCAGATATGAGTCAGAAGGGTGGAAGATGAAGCCATAGCTAGGCAGGCAACAAAGCAAGGAGTGGGTATTCACTGCTAAGGAATATGTATGTCATTCATTCTTCTCTCCAGTAAATCTTGGAAGCATGGAAGGTAGGAGGAAAATGATTTACTCTGATGACCCATAATGTATGAATTTTGCATAATGGCCCTTTGTTTTCTGAAATCTCCCATGTCCATAACTTCTACCCATGTCTGTGAAGCCTTATCTACCTCCTGTGTGTCCAAATTTATTTTTCTTGCAGCAACTCCACAATACTGTATTTACGAATCCATTAAGATGTGGCTAAGATCTCAGTGAACCTTGTGCTAGGTGTGAATTGGGTGTAGCTCAAGTTCTTCCTTGGGGACCAATTAACCTATCTGTGGACCAGTTGTTCGAATGGACAACATATCCTTCTTTCCTCTAGGGCATGAACTTGGTCATCAAGTTCATTCACTCCTGATGGACTTGGGGGTAGGGGAAGTTCAGTGATAAAGCACCTAGCATCCAAGAGAACTGGTATACAAGAGGCCCTGTATAAGAGAGAGAAGAGATAATGAAGGAGGAGGAGGAAAAAGGGGGAGAAGAGGAGCGAGAAGAGGGGAGGAGTGAGAAGGCCTCCAGCCATAGACATTGCTCCAACCATCCACATGGATGGGGTCCTCTCTCTGGAACTGACACAGAACTAGACTTCCTGCTCTAGATAGAACTATCCCTGCTTGGCATCAGTGGCCCTTAACACACACTTGGGTTCTCTGCCCCCTTAGGAGATTTTTGGCCCTTTTGTGGGATTTGTCAATCTACAGGTGCCAGCCCATCTCTCTTCCAGCTTGAACCAAGTATTCTATTTGTAATGCCAGTGCTCCTAATGCCTGCAGGTCAAAGGTCATGCTTAGCATGGCCAAGAAGCCTTTTCTGATCTGGCCTCCACTTTTCTCCCAGCCTGTCGGACTTCCTGCCCCTCGTGTACTATATTACTGAGCATTGCCTCAGGCAGGCACTATGTAGCTTACCCCACCGCCGCGTAGTCCCAGGATGGCTATCTCTGAATCATGTATTCCACCTCCATTAAAGTGATGTGTTCTTTACTTTTCCCCAACATTCCCTTTAGCATTCATCTCTCTATAAAGGTGTGCCTAACTTGATTGCATTTACTTAGTGTTGATATTCCCTATTAGAAAAAAAATCATATCTTATTCATCTTAGGAGATTTTTAAATATTTATTTATTTGCAGCCTCAGGTTGCTGGGATGAACTTCCAAACCACGTACAGTTATGGGAAGAAAGGACTGATTGAAGCTGACAGATAGAGGGGAAATTCCATAATGGCAGAAGAAGCTGGCCCATTTTCACAGGTCCATATAGAGAGAAAAGCCACCACCAACACAAGCAAGCACACTTCAGCAACTTCAGACAAAGCTCCAGCACTTTGCATAACTTTTGCTTTGGAGTCCAGAACTATCCCCCCCCACACACACCTTAGAGCTGTGCCCTAGGATCCACCCACAGTGACACCTCCTCCAGCCAAGTGGCTAGAGATATAACTTATAAGCTTTAATAACCTCCCGAATGTATTGGGGGACATCCATTCAAACTACCACACAAGGGGAGAAAGAGAGAGAAAAAGAGAGAGAACAGGCACACTAGGGCTTCTTGCTACTGCAAACAAACTCCATATGTATGCACCACTCTGTGCATCTGGATTTATGTGGGTAATAAGGAACCAAACCTGGGTTGTCAGGCTTTGCAAGCAAATGCCTTTAACTGCTGAGCTCTCTCTCCAGCCCTCCATCTTAGGATCATTAGAATGCATGGAAGCAGTTGCCATCTTAGTGTACATTTGTTGCCTAATAAAACATATCAGTAGATACCTGAATAGTCTGTGTAGCACTAGTTTTCATACTAATCAGGGGATGGATAGGAATGACACATGGAACCGGGCCAATTATATAGACATTTTCCTATTTGGTTCCACAAATTGAACTCATTAGACATTAATCAACCACACAGTGGACTTTCTGTTTCGACTGCCCTTGATATAAAAACCCATTTCTTACATTTGGGCAATCTGTGATGGAACTTACATGACATTGTTGGACAAAAGATGTGGTCTGGACAATCAATAAATATGGACTTTGTATTCATGATTTTGAGTCCAAAATGAGCAATAAGGATACTTCTCAGACTTCATTCTGGCAATGCTAGTGGTGAACAACAGTACCCAGAGGTAACACCTTAATCAGGAAATTTTCCTTCTGCATGCTGTGGCTCCTTTGTTTTGCCTTGCTTTTTTTTTTATAATATTTTATTTTATTTATTTATTTGAGAGAGAGAGAGATACAGAAATAGGCAGGTAGAGAGAGAGAGAGAGAGAGAGAGATGGGTGGGTGCCAGGGCCTCCAGCCACTGCAAACGAACTCCAGATGCATGCACCCCCTTGTGCATCTGGCTTATGTGGGTCCTGGAGAATCAAGCCTCGAACCGGGTCCTTAGACTCCATAGGCAAGCGTTTAACCGCTAAGCCATCTCTCCAGCCCTTTGTCTTGCTTTTATTTTATTTTAATTTATTTGACAAAATGCTCACTCTGTGGCTCCAGATGCATGCACCCCCTTGTGCATCTGGCTTATGCTGGACTTGCACTCACTATCTCTCCAGCCCTTGTCTTGCTTTTGTAAGCAAATGCCAGGATTGCCTTGCCTCACATTCATGGCAATAAATAGTTAGTCAGTCTCCTAAGTGTTAAGATTATAAGCAGTTGTACCATGCTCAGATTTATTGAATGCTGTGTTTAACTCTTTGCAGTTCAATCCTTCCTCTGGGTACATGGTATAATTTTATTTCCTGGCTGTCCTGTATTTGAGTGGATTCACAATAACCAGTTATGGTCAATGAGGCTATATTGGAGGTGTTGCATGTTACTTCAGAAACTAAAAGCTAATTGCTTTTGGAGACTTCCCACCAGTTTTCTTTTCCTTCTGGCAATGTTTGAGACAATGGCTGTTTATTAGTCTAGGGCCTGCAGGACTACATTGAGCAGAGTCCTTTACCACTGCAAAGTAGAGACATGTCTGTTGAGCAAGACATAATCCTTTATTGACTTAAACAGCTTAAAGATAACCAATCAATACTGTTACTTTGGTTCTTGTTTGTTTACTAGACTAGTTCTTTAGCCTTCTTCCTGACTCAGTGAAATAACTCATGTCTTTGTCACATGATCATTTATTCTAAAGATAGGTAGAAATCACTTTAGTCCTTAAGACCTGCCATGATTATGAAATACCCTACTGGACATATACTGACAACTATGACAGAAGCTAGTCAAAATGAGATGACCCAGCTTTAACTTGTAGGAGGAAAATTACTTTGGCCTCAGAGCTATTTTCACATTATTATGAACAAGAAGCAGACTGTTCGTGAGGAAAGTAAATGCTCAGGAAAGCTAATAACCTATGGCTAGATCATTATGGGATATAGCTGTCACTTTCACTTGAAACCTACTCTTCCAAAGTTGGTGTGAGGGTCAAATGAGTAATGTCATAGGGAAATGTTTTGTAACTTTAGTAAAGCTATACAAATATGGCACTTCAGACCTGTCCTAGGCTGAGACTAAGCCAGTCCAGATCATGGAATATTGAAGGAGTTTCATTAAAGTAACACTTGAGACTGACTTATGAAGTAATTATGCAGAGAGTAGGCCACTGCAGCTATCAAATAAATGTGAGAGGCCATTAGGGACCTTCGGAAGTAAGATACACTGACTTCAGCTACAGTGTCAGTGGTGCTTAGGCACATGGCATGTTAGAAGAATGCCTGACTGTCTAGCCTGTCACTTCCATGAACCCACAATCTCTAAAGGCTCATGGAAAGAGCATCACATCTCACATCCAACTGATGCTTCTCACCATAACTTGGGTTTCATGAGGTAGCTGCTTCTGGATTTTTTTTGACCAATAAAAGCATCGTAGCAGACACTTCAGGTGATCTGCCTCACATCCTTATAGCTCTTTTTTTTCTACGAACCATTGAAGTGACAACCCATAACCTCATGGCATGTCATTTGTACTGCATCTGAATTTCTCACTTTCTGTACCAGAGTTTCCCTGACACTGCTATTTGGGACCCTCTCAGAAACCCTCTTGCCATTCATAGATGTGTCAGCTGGAAATGTGGGATAGTGAGTGTTTATGGAGACAGTTGGGGTAGTCAATCCATGGCTGAATGCTTCCCCACTTTGTACCACTTGCAGACAATTGTGAGATGTGTTTTGTATAGCTTCCCATAAGGCCCCAAAGAAATTGAGTCATGTTAAGCCCCTGTTTCCTCTTTCCCTTTCCTAGTCTCCATCACACTTTTCTGAAATTACTTCCACAAGTCTGCATGAAAATCTTTGTCCCCAGCTTTACTTTTCAGGGCAACCTAAGCAAAAGAAGTGCCAGGTTTATACAAAGCTGAGAGATAAGGCTCAGATGATCTCCATTCACTCTATCCTACTCTGCCTCCTTATTCTCAGAATACCCTTTAATACTCCTATATTCTGTACTGGCCTTCCCTGTTTCTTTTTTCCTTCTTATGTGTTCTTTGATGTCTCTATCATGCACGTGCATGCGCATGCACACACACACACACACACACACACACACACACACACACAAGCACACACACTATGGTGTCTGACACTTTCTTGTTAAGGCTTGCTATCTATCTCACAAATGTAGAATATTCACACATACTTTGCCATTTCACAATCTGATACGATTTCCCTAAATGTAGCAATAATAACCAATTCATTAATTCATTGATTGACTTAAGATTGTCAAATTTTACTTTTCTCGCAGATATTAGAGACCACCTACTTTTGCCAACATATTATAAAATAAAGGATATAGTTAGAAAAAAACAAGGTTTTAATCTTAGCCCTAGTGTTGGTCTCCAAACTAGTATTATCCAAGCTCCCACATTAACAACACTGTTCTGTCCTTGTACTCTTTGACCCCTGTCCCCCTCCCCATTCCTCTGAGATATGTCACCCAGCCCTGTTCCTTTCAGTTCCAGCAAAGGTGTTTGCACCTGTCCTGTCCCCTTTTATACTCTAACAAGATAATACATTTCTGATCTTCCAAAGAAAAAAGAAAATAAATGACCTTCCTGATTGATTTCTTAAAGATGATGGAAGAAATGATAGAATCACTATTGCTGGCTCCACAAGAGCAGAGGTGAAGTAACAGCTCTGCCATTTGGCAGTCAAGAGGGTGGGTGTGGGAGAAACCTTCAGCCCTGTATTAGTGTCTCTACCTGTGTTTGTTTGGACTTGGGGTGGGGGTGTGTTGGGTTTCAGGTAATCTAGTAAATAGCCAAAGGGTAGGGCTTTCACCTCTGGAATTTGGACTCTGTCACCCAGGTTTCCAAAGACACAGACACAATCTGTCACTCTTAAGAATGCTCACTCTGCTATTAATTGTGTGGGCATTATATTTCTTTCTTTAGGTATAAATAAAAATTATTTGTAGCCTGATATTCTGTGTTGGTTATGTATACTTTTAGCCACTTAATTTGTTTTATTTTTCTATGAATTTGTACCCTGTATTCATTATTTTCATTATTTAACTTTATTTTTGATTGACACATATAAATTGTGCATATTGATAGGGTTCAGGTGATGTTTCCAAATATGCATACAATGTACAATGATCCAGTCCAGGCTTTCATCTTCTTTTCTATTTTTAAAGCTCTGCCCTTTGATTATTTATTCTTTGATATTGACTTTTTGCTTTTAAAAATAATGTCTATAGATTTTAGTCCTTTCTCTTTTTACTTGCAAAGTACAAACTCCTTAATTTCAATTTATTCTGTTTTTACCATTTTGCCTGATTTTATTTAATGGTGTGTGTGTGTGTGTGTGTGTGTGTGTTAGAGTCTCACTCCAGGCCATGGTGACTTGGAACTCATTCTGTAGCCCTAGGCTGGTCTAGAACTCATGGTGATTCTCCTACTTCTGTCTTTCTGTCTTCCAAGTACTTTGATTAAAGGTGTGAGCCACTACACCCAGCTTATTTGATAGTTCATTATGAGAAACATTTATCCTTTATCACTATAAATGTGTAGCTATTATCTTTCTTCCTTATTCCTATTATTCATTGCAACCTGGTATTTCAGGGAAGAATTAATTTTTTTGTTTTGTTTTTCAACTTCAAATTCTAGGTTAAGATATGTTGTTTTGCTTCTACCTCCAGGATGGGGGTAACTTGTATCCAGTGAGCACTGTCATTGACCAGGCCCTTCAGAGTTTGGACTTCATTTGGAGGCCTCATTTCCAGCACTTCATGCCACATAGGTAAAAGCTTTGGCCCCTGTCCTGGGGCTGGCTCTTAATATCTGACTCCTTGGGTTAGGAAAATCACTAAAGATCCAGGATAACTATAGTTTTAGATGATCACTTGGATTTTTTAAATTTATTTTTATTTATTTATTAGAGACAGAGAGAGGGAGCAAGTGAGAATGGGCACACCAGGGCTTCCAGCCACTGCAAACGAACTCCAGATGCATGCGCCACCATGTGCATCTGGCTTACGTGGGACCTGGAGAATCAAACCTGGGTCCTTAGGCTTCTCAGGCAAGCGCCTTAACCATTAAGCCATATCTCCAGCCCAACTTGGATTTTTATTTGTTCCTACCTACAATGGTTTCTGAATTCTATCACTTTTTTTTTATTAACTTGGCTTGGGTCTGTTTCTTTTTTGACAGTACTGGGGATTGAACCCAGGACCTCAGACATGCTAGGCAAGTGCTCTACCAATGGGTTATATCACCAATGCTCATGTGACTTTTTATTTGGAGACAAAGTCTTTACCAAGTTGCCCAGGTGGGCCCTAAACTCAAGCTGTAGCCCAAGTAGGTCTTGAAGTTGCTATCTTCCTGTCTCAGCCTACCAAATAGCTGAGAATATAGGCCTTATACTACCAAGGCTGTATATTTTCAAAAATATTTTATGTTTGAAGTGATATTCATATAAGATAAAAAATTGAAATGTACAACTTGGTGCCATTTGTACATTACAATGTTGGAAGCTACCATTTCATTTTCTTTTTAAAACATTTACATCATCTTAAAGGGAACCTCCCTATCCATCAAGCACTTATCTTCTATTTTTTTCCAAAGCTTTCTGAAAAACCTTATTCAGCTCTTTGCTTTTATGGATTCACTTATTTTGGGTATTTACAGAACAAAAAGCATACACTTTAGCTTTTGTGCCTGGCTGCTCTCACTTAAAATAATGTGATGTTTCCTGTATTTTTCTAGATTCTGGAACAATTTTGTGTTGGAAGAAGTTTCAAGACATTTCATGCAACATATCATTTTCCTGAAAATAGAAGTCTTGTATCTGCTTATTAGTTAATGGCACTTTGGGTAGGAAATTCTGGGACTTTACTAAAAATCTCTTTTCACTGATAACCATCATATAGAATTGCGAAATGTTCATTCAATGCTTTGCTTCTTTTTTAGGCAAGGATAAAAGTTTTTATCTAATATTTGGTCAATGATTTGTATAAAAACAGAGAATATTCAAAATATAAAGTTATGTATTTTATCTGAGAGCATTGTTAGAATATTTGCATAGCATGCTTAAGGCCCTGAATTCAATCTCTAGCACCACAAAATAAATAAATAAATACATGAACAAATAAAATAGAAAAGACAGAAAAAGAGAAATATATATATTACTCGTAGTTTAAAAAATTATTTATTTATTTGCCAGCAGAGAGAGGTAGAGAGACACAAACAGAGAGAATGGGCATACCAGGGTCTCCAGTTGCTACAATTGAACTGCAGATACATGCATCACTTGGTGTATCTGGATTTATGTGGGTACTGGGGAATCAAACCCTGATGGTTAGGCTTTGCAAGCAAGCACCTTGACTGCTAAGCCATCTCTAAAACCCCGCAGTTTTAATTCTACTGCAAATTTCAGCTAATAAATGTTCAGAAAAGAGAGATTTTATGGGAAGACTCTAGCTTCACCATAGGAAAAAAAAACAGTTTTTTGAGTTTGGGAATGTGTAGGGTGATTATTACATGGGCATTGAACCCAGGACCTCACATCTTATCTTTCTCATACTGATCAATTCTTGTTTTCTTTTTTTTGGGGGGGTGTAGAAGAATCTTCCAGTTTAATTTTTCTCACATATCCACACCCCTGGTTGAATATAACTCAGTGGCATACCTCTGAGCAGTAGCTCCCCCACTTGTCTCCACCATTCCCAGCATCACAGAGGAGTGGGGCAGGTTTGCTCTGTGAATGTGACCCCTGCCCGGGTCCTATGGAGCAGCGACATACATCTAGAATCTTGATTTCATCACAAAAGTCTGGCCCTCCTATATATGGCATTCTCTCCCAGGGGGAGGAAACATAAAACTTGATCCACGTTTCCACTTGTTCTTTTCTTCAAAGGGATTTTATCTACCTACCTAATTGGCCACACCCTGACAGTAGTCTTCTGTCAGTGTTTAGTGTTAGAGCTTCACAGCATAGATAGTACTCACTCGTTGGTTCTATAAGAATTAATTCTTACTAGCCCCTGAATATTAGTTGGAATTAGCAATTGTTTTTCAAAATGATGAAATGAAGTCTCTCCTATAGAATAACCAGGCAAACAACATGGGACCTTCCTGTTTGGGAATAACAGTACTGAGTTTTCAAAATCTACAGAGGACTTTTGAGCTGTTAGAACGTAATGCTTATCTGTTGAGAGGAAGGGCTCCCAGACTTCTAAAAATCTTTCCCCTTTTCCTTTATCATGTGCAATTTTTCTTTGGAGAAATTTTTGTAGATGCGAAGCAGCCATTAAAAGTGAGCATCCCTGCAGTTAGCCAGTCATTGTAAAGTGCATTTATTTCATTAAATGAACCTATTTGAGCTTGACACAAGATCACTGAAGTTTGGACCTTTTAAGTTAATGTATGCAAGTTTAGTGGACGCAGATCATAGTTTGGCTTTTCCTCATCTAATGTTCATGCCTGGCAACACTTTCATTCATCTTTGAGACAAGTTTTTCAAATGCATAGGTTTTATTTGCACAAATTGTCCCTTATTTACCTCAGTTAGATAGAAAAACAATTACAGTAGACACTTCTTATGCATATAATTCAACCCTTATTATATACTTTCATCTAGAACAGTGATTTGAAACAAGGGGGAATTTCACCTCATGAGATCATTGCCCAATGTTTAGAAACAGTTTTATTTTTCACAGAGAAGGCTTCTAGTAGTGCCTTAGTTCATTTGTACTACTATAATTAAACATCACAAGCGTGTTATTATTGATTGGTTTTTTATTTATTTATTGAGTGCTGAGGATCAATCCTAAACCTTGTGCATACTTAGACAAACACTTCCAATGAGTTACACTCCCAAACCTGATAGATGAGTAATAAATGAAGAACAGAAATTAGTTTCTTGTGGTTTTGGAGGCTAGAAAGTCCAAGAGCAAGGTACTGTCTGGTTGATGGTCTGGTGAGGGTTTCCCTGCTACATCCTCAAGGTCCAGGAGAGGGGATATCTGTGTCCTCACATGGTGAAAGGCAGGACAAAAGAAGCAGCTAAGTCCATGGTGAAGTTTCTTTTACAAGGCCTTAATCATATTCATGTGGAAAAGGTAGCAATTGCTACACTATTGTATTGGAAATTATGTCACAATATGAATTTGAGGAATATCACAGTAAAGGTAAGATGCCCAGAATGCCCCACAACAAAGAGTCACCCTTTCTAGATGTCAATTGTTCCTAGGCTAAGAAATTCTGATGTGGCCTGTACCATTTCTAGAATTTAAGTCTTGTTCTTTCTTAGTCCCAGATGGTTTAAAATGGTTTTTAAAACTCCCTTTAAAGTCTTCCAGGTAAGAGTTTTGCTCTTGGTATCAATATTTTCACACAAAAATGTTAAGGACCTAAAGTTTGGGCTCTTGCTTCTTTTTCCAGCTCAGGAAACTTAACCTGTATTCTAGTTGAATAATTCTCAAAACATAGTTCTATTAGGCTATCAGTCTGAGTAGCTCTTTTCAGAGATATCTACTCAGGTGAAGCCAGAATTCTTTACGTTACAATAGAAAAGAATTTCAGAGCCAATCAATATGAAGGAGAGCTGGAGTTCATTAATAGAAAATTTTTATTTATTTATTTATTTATTTATTTATTTATTTATTTATTTATTTTTATTTCAGAGCGACAGACAGAGAGAAAGAGGAAGAGGGGGAGAGAGAGAGATAGAGAGAGAGAGAGAGAATGGGTGCACCAGGGCCTCCAGCCACTGCAACTGACTCCGCCACCATGCGATCTGGCTTCTGTGGGTACTGGGGAATTGAGCCTTGAACCTGGGTCCTTAGGCTTCACAGGCAAGCGTTTAACTGCTAAGCCTTCTCTCCAGGCCAAGAGAGAATTTTAATATTGATTATACATGGGTGTCAAGAGGAAGAGAGGAAAAGAGGGAAAGGGGAGTACATACTCACATGTGGGTATGAGCTTTTCAAGAAAGAGTTATGTTTAAGTGTCATTATAATACTGTACGTATGGTTTGGTGGCTTCTGAAGAGACATCTGAAAGGGTTGCTAAGGAATTTGATGATAATAGAGATGATATATTGATTCCTAAAGTAATGATAAAGAAACCCCTAGGTTATAACAGTTTCACAAAGGAGTTGAAATGCGTTTTTACTGTAAACAACATTTATGGAATCATTTGTGAGATTCCCAGAAAATTGCAGGTTCAGATCTTGGAAAGGAGTAAGATCATGCTTGGTCATACACATTTAGGCCTTAAGTATAGTTCATTACTATTTTACGATTCTTATGTGAAATTCCTCTATATAAGAAGAATATTGTCTCTATGTAGGCAGTCTTCACAGTAAATATTAATTGTGCTGGAATTCATGACTTTCAGCTGGCAAAAGACTTCAACCAGGTTCCCAAGTGTGGGGTCCCTCTTATGTACCCTGAATTTCCCCTAAGTTTCTATCCTCCCTCAAGGCTATTGATGGTATTAATGTATCTCCTGAAAAAAAAACTAGAAATTGATCTAAAAATGTAAATCTTTCATTAGTCTTTTGAGGAGCATCACATAAAATCCCATATATACTTACTTGGTTTTATGTAACTAATTCTGTGAAGTTTTATGAAGAAGCCACATCTGTGTTCAAGACTGTGCAGATTGATTGACTAGAACTCTGTCATTATTGAGGGTTGGAATGTTGCAGATCAAGGCCAAAAATTATTTTGGAATAGCTTTTGTTCCTTTGATAGTCATTTATTATCCACTTCCATATTTGACCTAACATTTTTTAGACTATTAGCTAATATATTAACTTAGCAGATTTCTGGCATCCATCAACTTAAAAGGTCATAGTGTCATCATATAGTATCTAAAACCTATAGTAAAGGTTGTTGTAACACAATGGGGGAGGGGAGGGAAATTTCATGTGTTTTTTGTATGTAAGTATAGAAGTTGTCAATAAAAAATAAAAATTAAAAAAATAAAAAAAACAATAAAAAATTGTTGTAACACATCTAACCTGATATCCTTACCAATGTATTTGGTAAATGTATTCATTTATGACTGTCCTTGGTTCTGTAACTATAAAAGTTCATGTGAACACTTACACAATGTTAACATATCCAGAGCAACCTGAATCCTTTTCCTAGGTCATGTCCACCCATATTTGGCTAAGAATAAACTATCTCTTATTTGAGTTGGAGCAAAAGCTGTATTTTGCATTGAAATTTTTTTTTTTCCAATTGGAAAGCAGCTGCAGAATGTGTGCTCTGCCCTGCCCTGCCATTCTCAATTAGAAGAAACTGTTTTTTATAGTGACATCTGCTGTCTGAAGCTGCCCCCTTCAGCATGCTCATTGTTCTCTTTGCTGCTCTTGGCCTACACAAAGCTTAAACTTCCTTCCAGACCCACTTTGAGTTCTCTCATACTGACCGATGTATTAAACACATTAAGAAACTACTAAACACCCCTGACACTACACCTAAACATTGAGGCATAGAATCTCACTGCTCCACTGACAGAGCTATTTGAGAGCTCATTGGTGGAGGAATTCTGATTCTGTGAACCTGTCTTTCCTGTACCTATAATGCAATACTTAGTCATATTCTGCTACCTCAATTTGACTTCTATGTGTTGATTTCCCTTATTGAACCAGAACAATTTTTTTTCAGGCTAGAGTTGTCAGACTAAACATAGAACTTCTAGTTAAACTTGCATTTGAGAACAGCAACAAAATGTTTCTGTATATGTATACTGGAAATGTTACATAACATGAGACACATTTACATTATTTTTTCATTGTTCATCTGAAATTCAAATTTAACTGAAATATATATGTATATATAGATAAAATTTGTTTTTTCAAGGCTGGATCTCAGGATGGCCTTAAACTCACAGTGATCCTCCTATTTCAACTTCTCAAATGCTAGTAATCAAGGAATATGCCACCATGCCATATATATATATATTTAAATTATTTTATTTATTTTGGAGGAGACAGAGAGAGAGGGAGGAGACAAAGAATGGGCGCACCAGCAGTCTCAGCTGCTGTGAACGAAATCCAGATGTGTGCGCCCTCTTGTGGGCAAGTGCGGCATTGGGCCCTTGCGTCACTTTGCATCTGGCTAAACGTGGGACCTGGAGATTGGAACCGGGTTCTTAGGCTTAGCAGGCAGGCGCCTTAACTGCTAAGCCATCTCTCCAGCCCCTAGATATATTTTTAATGAGAAATTTGGCAACCCTATTTAGGGCAAAGACTTCCTAATATTTCTCCCTACATCTTCAAGGATGTATGGCACAAAGCTGAATGTGCAGTCACTATTCAAATGTCCCTGAGTTGTCTTATTCCTTTGAGCTAGGCAGGCAGTGGGCATATTCTGCATGTGAAGTCAGTGATCATGAGTATTTGTTTCAAGTTCATGCTTATGCTATAGTTACATCAGTTATAAATTAGAGTAAGGAAGAGGCTTTTAGGAAATGTCATTTCTAATATGATTTCTATGCTATTTAATAAGAGAACAACCAAGCCCTAGGAATTTTTATTCCTGAGGATAAGGTCGATCAAAATTTCTCTTTCAATCTTTTATATGCAAAACCTGAGTTTTATATAGGGTTGTTATTATGTATTGGTGATGTAGGGAAATAGCTTATTCTAACCTCAATTATTTGGATAATTATCATGGAAATTTTACTTCATAGTATTTTTTCTTCTAGAATTTCATAATTAATGAACATTATTCTATTTGTGTAGTGAGCACTATGACTGAAAACTTTAGGAGTTATCCTGAAATCTCAGCTCTGAAGAAACTACTTAAACTGAATACCAAGAAAGCACAGTCATTGGCAAATAATACCCGTGCTAAGCCAAGCAGATCAGTTTTGCTTTGCAATGCCAACTACAATTATTATTATTATTATCATTGGCACTTGAGAATGCTCTACTACCTGGAATTGTCTAGTAAGTGTCCCACACCCAGGAGAGTACACATGGGAGCTTCACAAAGAGGGGATATGATGGAGAGTGGAGTTCTAAAAGGGAATGGGGGGAGGGGAGGGAAATACCATGCACTTTTTGTATGTAAGTATAGAAGTTGTCAATAAAAAATAATTATTAATAAAAAATAAAAATAAATTAAAAATGCTGTGGTAGCTGCACAGTTTTTGAACATTTTAATACTTGATTTTCATATAGGGGCCCTGTGTCATGTGTAGGAAGAAAGGGTATCAGAGATGAGATTATTGCCTCTACTTTAAACAGGCTGCTGTAGGGTGGGAGGGTAGACCAGATGGCTCAAATGGGTTGTTTCCAGCTATTCAAATGGTTCATGTCAATAGTCTTTGTAAGATTGAAAGGCATTTGCTTATCTGTCTTGAAGGAAGTGGAAAGCCTTTCTTTTATATGTTCTGGTTATGTCCAGGTGAAGAATACATATACCGAATGATTTACTAGAGCATGGATGATGGCAAAAAGTTCATTTTCTTTAGAATATAGCAAATCTTGGGTAAGAATGTAGTTCAGTAGCAGAACACTTGCCAAACAAGTGCAAAGCCCCAGATTCCATTCCTAATACGACAAAAATAAAGAATACAACAAAACTCTAATACTTAATCCAGATACACAAATTTATCAACTGATAACCAATTTTCAAAGCACTTGTGCATGGTAAAATACCCTCAATAAATTTATAGTCAGAATATTTTTAAACATTTTATATTGGTAAGTTTCTTAAGTGCATACAAGCAGAAAGACCAGTATCATGAGCCCTCCATGCACCTGCTACCCAGCTCCAGAATCTATCACTATTTACCCAGTTTTGTTTCACTTATGAATACCACTGCTTTTCCTATGGCATTTAAAAACAAATTTCAAGCACTGTAATATTTCACCCTCAAATACTTAAGCATGCATCCCTCAGACATTTTTATATAACCATCATGCTCTCATGACATATGAAAATCAAACATATGTTTGATATCAGCTGGTAGATAGTTGGTGTTCAAATGGCTCCAGTCGTTCCCATGCACACGCACATACACACACAAATATGGTAACTTTGTGTTAAAAAGTGTGGTAAATTGTTTATGTTAATTATTTCACAATATGTCCACATCAAATTACCTCATTGCCATCTTTGAATGCATACATTTTTATTTGTCAATTATACTTCAATAAAGATGGAAAATGTTAAAAATATATGTTTTATGTCTGATAAGGCCAATTCTCATTTTTATTCTTTATTTTCACATTCTGTCTGGGTATTTTAAGGTAAAACCATGTCTATGTTCAAATCTTTTGTGTAAAACAAAATAAATCTGTGGAAAAACTGATGCATGTCACAAGAGATTTTAATAAAGTAATAGATTATAAAGCAAATACACTGAAATCAAGATAGCTCTTATAAACAAACATGGCATGGTGGTTCATATTTTTAATTCTAGTACTTGGCTAAGCTGAGGTAGGAAGATTACCAGGCATTCAATGCCAATCTGTATTACAGAGTGATTTCCACTATAATATTGGTAGATATAATTAAATGAATGGTCTTACAGTAAAATAAATAAAGTTAACACACTACATTCAAAACTGTCTTCATGGATTTAATTACCACAAGTTAATGACTCAGTCTCATAAGACTGTCCTTACTTCATATGCCAATTACAAGTCCTAGGCCATGGTTACTTCAGATAAACTTCAGATAAAACTTCCTGGAATGGCTCATAGAGCTCAGGAAATCACTTTACATACATTTGTGATTTGTTATAAAAAATAGAAATAAACACAAAAGAGGTACATGGAAGGTTTAGGAAGATCCTTAGCATAGGAACTTATGCTGTCATGGAGTTTGGGTGCACCACCTTCCTGGTACATAGATGTGGTTGCCAACTCAGAAGCTCTCTGATGCCATTGTTTAGGGACTTTGTGGAGCTTTCCTAAAATTCTCTTCTAAAAATTTATTTATTTATTTATTTGAGAGAGAGAGAGGAAGAGAGAGGCATACAGAGAGAGAATGGGCATGCCAGGGACTTCAGCCACTGCAAATGAACTCCAGATGCATGTGCCACCTTGTGCACTTGGCTTACATGGGTCCTGGGGAATCAAACCTGGGTACTTTGGCTTTGCAGGAAAGTGCCTTATCCTCTTAAGCCACCTCTCCAGCCCCATGGAACTTTCTTTACACAGTCTTGATTGATTACATTATCAACCATTGTTAATAAGTCAGTCTTCAGTCTTTCCTTTCCCTGGAAGCTGGAGGACTGGGCTAAATTTTCTAGCTTCTATCTGAGCTTTGTTCTTGCTTGGTAGCTGTTCTTCCTAGACAGGAATACATGCTATAGGAAGAGCTGCCTTTACTATCTGATTATTGTTATCACCGGACTGAATTGCAATCATCATCCAGTATCTACATAACAAAATATCTCTTTATAATAAAATATGAAGAAATTATCTAGCCCAAGTTTACATAAATGCAACCAAAGTATTGAATATGCATCACTAAACTCATACTATAAAGCTAGAATTCTATAAAGCATTAAAATTCATTGAAGGCAAATATTCAAAAATCAATGATTACCATACAGTAGGGGCTCTAATATTATTTTTAAATTTCCTCTTTATGGAAAGAACTGTTGGAAGCCCTTAATCTGATGTTCATGTAATATCTATTGCAACATTCTCTTCTTCCTGAGGTGTTTTTTTCTTCTTTTTTCACAGTACTTGTGATGAAAGCCTGGGTCTCTTGAATGCTAGGCAAGTGCTCACCCACTAAGCTTCCAGCTGTGATTATTTTGCTAATTACCCTTTTCCTCTTTGTCCCATAATGCCCGTGTTCTTATATGTCACTGCTTGTTTAGGACCCTATTTCTGACCTATGGAGACATTCTTAGTCTCAATAGCAGTCATTTTAAGTGCACACTCCCTTTGGGTGTAACTCATTTGGGACTTGCAATGCAAATAAGATCTTGGTTTGCTTTTCTGTTTGCTGCAACATGTTTTGGGCCGCCTCTGTCTTCCTGAAGCCTTGCAAGTTGGTGTCTCTGCTTCACTTCATATATTCTGGGGCAGGCCTTTCCTTGTGCCTGTGTTCACCTGTCCTGCCAGTGCTGTCACAATGAGGTCATAGAGGAAAAAGCTATACTTGTGCTGTTTGCATAGAAAAAAAGTTATTTTTTGTCCACTTCCACTTTGTCTCAGTAAACCAACTCATGACATCCGCAAAGTGCCAGGTGTGGTGCAGGGAGACAAAGATGGCAAGCCTGGGACTACAGAGTGAGTTCCATGTCAGCCTGGCCTAGAATGACACTCTACCTCAAAAAAGAAAGACACCCACAAAGCTTTCAGAAGAAGGTTCAAGAAACTCACAAATACCTTTCTGGCTTGTTTCTTGTTGATTCTATTTTGACCCCATTCTTGTCAAGTTCTCTCACCAAATCTTTCCTTTGGCATCTTGTTTGTTGAGACAAGGTTTTATATAACCCAGGTTGGCCCTGCACTTGCTGTATAGGTGAAGATGATCTTGAACTACTACCTCTCCTTTCCAAGTGCTGAGATTACAAGTGTGTCCCACTATGTCGTTCCTGCTTCCTTTATCATCTTAAACCAGCCTATGGACTTTTGAGTAGTATATAGATTCTATAGCCCAACTTTCAATGGAGGGTCTCAACTTGGCAGTGGGCTCCTCCCAATTCATGGACTGCTTGAAGATGCAATTTTACTGCCCCTAAGCAACTCATGGGAGGGTGATAGCAACACTCTTAGATTAGGATCCAAACTGATGATGGATACTCTACTGCATAACACCAGGGATCTTATAACACTTCCAATCAAACATTATTAAAGTGCTTTCCTGGCTGCAAGGGCTGGGTCTTTTCATCATTCTATCCTTCAAAGTATGTTAAAAAGAAAAAAAAAAGATTAACAGAATACTTGGGGAAAAGAAATTGGCAAGCTCCAAAGAATCTAATTTTAAAACAAATTTTGTCTCCTGTCAAGCTTCCAGCGTTAAAAAAAAAAAAAAAAAGACAAAATGTACAACTTAGATTGTATCTGGTGAACTGTGTTCTACACAGCCTGCCTCTTTATTGAAACCTCCTGAGGCATCATAAGAGACTCACTGAAATATCCGTTCATGAAAAGCTAGCCAACAAGAAAAAGTAATAAGGACATTTTATCTTTCTGGCAGTCTTCTAATGAAAAAGAAATGAAAGCAAGCATGTTCATTTTAATTGATGAAAGAAACATGGGTTTCATGAATTTGAAAAGGCAAACCAATCCTTCTGGGGACAAACAGCATTCTTTAGCACGTCTTTGTCAGAGGTGTTCAGCCTTGTTCAGATGGAACATAAACTAGTCTTCTAGTAGTTATCTGTTTTTGTATTTAGCCTTTCTAGGAGTAGTATCTTTTTTATTTATAATGACATATTTCAAATAATGGACACAAGGTTGGTGCTCAATAAATTAATCTAGAATCGATGAATAAAAGAAAGCACACTCTCTTCCTGTAGTAATTTATTATCTAGCTAGTGATAGAAGACAGAAATACAAACAAAACAAATGATGCTTCTTATCATTTTATTCAGTGTTCATCACTAATAATAATAATGAGAAGTCCTTAAGGTGGTCAAGATGTTTTCTGCACCAGCTTGGGTCTGTTTCTTCCAGGGTCCAGCTGCAGGCTTGCTTCCCAATTTAGCACTTGCAGTTCACTCTGCCTGGCATCCTTATATTCCTCAGTTGTTAATTATCTCTTACTGATCCCAGCAGTAATGTCATTTCCTTATGGAAGTTTTCCATTATTCTCTGGGCACGGTTATCTGGCCCTGCTGTATGTCCCAGAACAAGATTAGGAATTACACTTGTGATCAGTCTTTCTGGATGTCTTTCTTGATTGAATGTGAGCCCCATGAAGATAAAGGAAGCCTTTCACCTTGCCTTGTTCTCTTCCACAAGGATCAGTTGCAGCAGGTGTTCAATAAATTATTGTATAATAAGTAGATACTCTATTAGTCCATTTTATTGCCATAAGGAAATACTTGAGGTTAGTAATTTATAAGGGAAAGATATTTTGCTCTCTAAGTCCAAGAACATGGCATTGGTTATATACCTTGCTTTTGGTGAGGGCCACATACTGTTTCATGCATGGCAGAAAAACAGAAAGGGAAGCAGGTATGTATGCAAATGAGACTGAGAAAACATGCCATGCTCACTTTATAAGAACCTGCTGCCGGGCGTGGTGGCGCACGCCTTTAATCCCAGCACTCGGGAGGCAGAGGTAGGAGGATCCCCGAGAGTTCGAGGCCACCCTGAGACTACATAGTTAATTCCAGGTCAGCCTGGACCAGAGTGAGACCCTACCTGGCAAAAACCAAAAAAAAAAAAAAAAAAAAAAAAGAACCTGCTGCTTTGAAAATTCACTCTTATTTTTGCATGTGTGTGTATGTGGGGTATGTGTATGCATGTTCATATGTGTTAGGGCAAA
This sequence comes from Orientallactaga sibirica, assembly GCA_036365145.1. Taxonomy (NCBI): domain Eukaryota; kingdom Metazoa; phylum Chordata; class Mammalia; order Rodentia; family Dipodidae; genus Orientallactaga; species Orientallactaga sibirica. The sequence continues at coordinate 7,774,592 of JAEOAD010000372.1, read as the reverse complement.
TGTGTGTGTGCATGTGCCCATGTGTGTGCCTATATGTGGGCGTCAGAGTTTGATACTATGTTCTTCCTCAGTCTCCATCTTATTCCTGGAGGTGGGATCTCTTTTTGAACCTAGAGCTCACTGATTTGTCTAGACTAGCTAGTCAGTGAGCACCAGGGAGTTCCTGTCTCTGCCTCCCCAGCGGTTACAGGTTCATACCACCACATCTTGAATTTTTACATGGGTTCTGAGATCTGAACAAATGTCCTCATGCTTTTGAAGGAGCACGTTAGTCACTGAGCCACCTCACAACTCAACTAATGTACTCTTCAGAGAACTACACGAGGCTGGAGAAATTGCTCAGTGGTTAAGGCACTTACCTGTAAAGCCTGACGACCCAGGCAGGATCCATTCCCCAGTACCCATATAAAACCGGATGCACAAAGTAGCACAAGTGTCTGGAGTTTGGTTGCAGTGGCTAGAGGCTCGGGTGTACCCATTCTCTCTCTCTGATTGAAAATAAAGAAATTAATTAATTAATAAAACTACACGAATTCCTGTATAAAAGTGGAACTTCTATGACCTAAGGTCTTAAAAGTTAAACCATTTCTCAGTGCTATCATTTTGAATAACTAAAGGTCAACATGAAGTTTGGAGGGAACAAACCATGTTTAAACAACACTAGCCACCTTGTAGGGGCTCATGGACATAGGTAAGGGGCTATGAGCTGAGTCTGGAACTCATGGGGAAGCAGGGGCCTGGAGTAGTGTTCAGTATGTGGACAATAGAATAACAGCATAGGTGTCATTTGGCACTTGTTAGAAAAGTACTTTCTATTTTCATCTGGTCACATGACATTGAGAGAGAAGACAAACTGAAGGAGTCATCCCAGGTAGGAGACTGAGGATCTTGAATAAACCTGGGTGATTATCCCTATGGGGATAAAAAGTAGTCTTAGAGACCCTTTGAAGACTCCTGGTTGCTTGCTACCAAGACCTGAGTTCTAATTCAATCTGCTTTTTTTGTTTGTTTGTTTGTTTGTTTTTAGAGGTAGGGTCTCACTCTAGCGTAGGCTGACCTGGCATTCACTGTGTAATTTCAGGGTGGCCCCAAACTCTTGGTGATCCTCCTACTTCTGCCTCCCAAGTGCTGGGATTAAAGTCATGAGCCACCATACCTGGCTGTCAATCTACTTCTTCCCTCATAGAAGAAAACTACTTTTGGGGAAAAACTGCCACCTGCCACAAAGTTGTTGATTCCTCCCCCCCCAAACACCATGGAAGTCTGGCTCCTTTCTTGGCCTCGTTAGGTGGACATAAGGAAGGGACTGCCTTCCTTGGAATCAAAACCTTAGTTGCTCAGGACCCTAACTGACTTTGCACCAACTGGACCAATGCAAAGTATATTTTCAACAGATGGTACAAGGTTCTATCCCACTCCATCTAACATGTGATTCACTTGTAGGCTAGGTGAAGGGACAGGGCAACGACAGCTTATGGAACCTGTGGACAAAGATGGATCCAGTGAGGCATGGTGAGGAAAAGGTCAGCATAGACTGTCTCCAGGGTGAGGCCTGCAACTGTTTTCACACCCTGCAGCAGAATCATGGGATGGATCTCAGGGTTCAAGCATCTGGATGTCTTGCAGAAATTGCTGCGACAATATACCTGACAAGAAGCAATTTGGGGGAGGGTTTATGTTGACTTACAGTCCTTCGTGGTGAGGAAGGCAGGAGCAGGAACATAAGGGAGAAATACTGGTGTCCATCAGGCTTTCACCTTTTACCCTTTTCCTTCAGACTGAGCACCCAGCCCATGGGATGATGTTACTCACATTCAGGGTGGGTACTTAACTCCCTACTTAATTCCCTCTGGAAATGTTCTCATGGTCACACCTAGAGTGATCCTAAACCTCCTTAAGTTAACAGTGAAGGCTAATCATCACATTGTCACAACTACTCAATCACAGGTATGTATTTTTTTTCTAGTCTGAAAGCAACAACAGTGCAGGAAACCTTAGTGCCAGGTGGATACAGAGAGTGAGATGGGATGATGTGGAATTTGCTTTAGGTTCTTATCAATTTAGGATGCCTGGAGCCAGCCCATCTGGGGCTCACTGCTCTGTTATCCTGAACAGAAGCTCATCACCCAATTATTTCCTGGAAAGCCACTCTGCACTGTTTCTTCCCACATTCAGTTCTCAGAAGCAGCTATCCCATTGCTCAGGGAAAAAAAAAATGTCTATTTTACCTATAGTTACCTCAGCTTCAGCATCCATAATCCTGTTGAATCACCCCTACATCTGGCAATGCCAAAGTCCCTAGGTGTACATTCCAGGATTACATAAACAACTGAGTATGTTGCACTGGGGTATGAGGAAGCTGCAAACCCAATCTATCTATCCAAAGCCTCTCCCAGACCATCTTCAGCCTCCTGGCTGCCAGTCACAATGGCTTCCACTGCTAACACCCTGGGTTGCTCAATGTATCTCAACTGTTTTTCTTTTGATACTGGGGATGGAATTCAGGGTTTAGCTCATGGTAGGCAAAGGCGCTACCACTGAGTCATACCCCCCATAGTTGGTTGTTTTCATCACTTAACAGCAGTGGGGAAAACTAAGCATTTTTAGGTATTGAATTTGCAATGCCATAGAGGAGCCTTTAGAAACTAGCTACACAAGGGCGTGGGAAAAGAAACAAGTGTTTAGGAGGGTAAGGTGAGCTAGGAATAGTAATTCTGTGTAGTGGATGTGAGCCTCAGATCCCTTCTAGCTTCATCATCATCATCATCATCATATTGTTATTTATTAGGTACTGTAAATGGCAGTATTTATACATGCATATTTATAGGATACAGCGTGACAATGGTTTTTAGGCAGGGTCTCATTCTAGCCCAGGCTGACGTGGAACTCACTCTCAACCCCTGCTGGCCTTGAATTACATGGGATCCTCTTATCTGAGCTGCGTGTTGGGTTCCTAGGCATGAGCCACCACATGAGCTCAGCTCAGTGTGACATTTTGATTATTGGTTTTCTTTTGCGTCCTGGCTTTTTTTTTTACTTACTACTTTGGGTGCTTTCCTCATCTCTAAAATGGGTTGTTGTGAGGTTGGAGAGGCATCATGTACAATGCTCAGAACAGCGCCTGGCACCTGCGAGGCGCTCCATATTTGTTACTATTTATTCCACACGGAGGCGAGAGGAGCTGGGGGAACACACCGGATTCGTCAACCATCCAGGCCCCCAGCTCCATAGAACAATTGGGAGGCTGATTGGAAAATACCATGCGAATGACCATGGGTGGTGGTCTGGGGAAGGAACTTTGAGGTCCCCCGTTCCCTCTTAGCCTGGACGCTAGTCCACCTCAGGCCTAAGCTCCGCATTGCGGGAGGGGCGGTATCGGGGGCTGAGCGCTCCACCCCGCAGGCTGGCGTGGCGAGCGGGCGGGCGGGCGAGCGGGCGGGCGGGCGGACAGGCGGGCGGGGCCTCGAGTCCCCAGCCTGGCTGGAGTCTAGCGGCTCGGCCGAGGTTAGTGCGCAGCGCGCAGGCCAGGGCAAAGACTCAGAGACCAGAACAGCAAACACCCAGGCGGCCTGGAGCGCGAGGGGCACTATGAGCCGCAAATGCGACGTGATCGTGGTGGGGGGCGGCATCTCAGGTCAGTCGCGGGTGCAAGCTCTCTCCCTTCCAGCGCGCTCAGACAGGTGGCAGCCCAGGGGAGGCCCACTTCAGCCGCCAGACTCCCCGTGCATTTGTAGCACAGCTTAGGCTACTGTCTAGCTGAGCTGTCTGCGGGGAAAGGATTTGAGGTGTCCCTGGGCTCAAGTCGGAGATTGGAAGTTTATTGAAGGTCTGGAGCAAGACTTTGAGCTTTTCCCTGAGAAGGCTGCCAGGCTTGCTGAAATTTTCCAATCAAGGGGAAAGTGGCCTGGGAGGTGGGAGGCACCTGTTGCGGATTTGGGGAGACAGGCTTCTGCAAAGGTCAGTAATGCCAAGTTTGTCTTGGGCACTTCCCTTCAAAGCAGGCCAGCAACACATTGCTATCTTGGTTTTGGGCAAAAGGCCTTGAATAGGAAGAAGGGTTGGACTCTGACCAATTGATTTCCAAGAACCTTTCAAGACTGCCCTTATTCTCTGTGGTCCCGATTTTCAGGGTCCAACTGAGCCTCCAGAACCTCCTTGGTAAATGCATGTTCTTTTAGCTTCCCCCTCCCCTGCCATTTTCTCCACTCAGAGCTCAAGGTGGCCAAGCTGTAACTAGACTCCCAGGGCCCAGCATATTTGGCAAGAATGGGAACAGATACTACCCCTTTAGCCACAGAGGTCTTTGGGCACAGCAGGGGCCACGAAAAACAGAAGCCAGAGAGAGGATGGGGTCAGTGGGACCCTGTAAAGAGTCAAACCTTCTAAAGACAGACAGGCAGACCCCTTGGAGTGGTGCTAGTTGGAAGTAAGCAATGCTTCCAGCAAAGCCCATTTAACAAGGCATGCTTTGGCTGAATTCCCAGTGCCTTCTGGTATTTGAGCAGTAATAGAGACACTTCCAAAATCTGGAGATATGTTGCCTAAGATTTACCCTCACCTGATCGTAAGTCACCTTCTGAAGCAAGAACTGGTCTTACTGTGTATCAGAGGTGCAAGGGAAAAAAGAGACCTGACTCTTGGGCCCAGACAGGAACCCCAGGTATTAGATATTGGATACTGCATTGGTTCTGTGCCTCCCTGGTGTTCTTCATCTTTGAGTCAGAGCCTGGGCTACTATTTATGTGTAGATAGCCTTGGCGAGCTCATCTTTCTAAGGCCAGTGGCCTGGTGCTGCTAGTTCCTAGATGCATGAGCACAGCATGCTGAGGTGGCAAGTCAGAGCATGAACTCAGTTTTCTTGGACTACGTTTTACCATTTTCTCTACCAAAGGAACCTGGGCTTAAAATCATCCCAATGTAGCTATTGTACAAAACATTACTAAGTGCGTCTTGATGCTGTCTTTCTCAGCTTTCATCTTATGAGAAACCGAAATTTCTCTTTCCAAGTCCCTTGAAGTCCTTTTCTTCCCCAAAGTAAGCTTTTTACTTTCCCCAAATTATTTTACCCTTTCTTATTTGTGCTCCCAGTCTTTAGCAATGTGTTTATTTATTTGATATTTATGTGTTTTCAGTGCAAGGAATGGAACCCAGAGCCTCATATCTGCCACTGAGCTACATTCTTGGCCCCAACACTTCACATCTTCAAACATACTCAAATTATTGATGTTAGACTCACAGGGAAGGGGTAGATAAGGATCTAGTTGTTTCCGTAAGCAGTGAGGAACCTCTGCATTCACCCTCATACTCTGATTAAAATAAGGGGCTGATTAATAGACCCTCTTTTCTCTGGAGTTTTATATGGAAAAAGCATTGTCTAAGAATCAAGAAAACAGGGTCCCAAAGCTCACCCTCAATCAGTTGCCCCATCTCCTACCTGAGGGTAACACCAGTTAGTCATAGCTACATTATAAGGTCATTGTGAAGGGCAAGTGAAATAATCTGGGCACACTAGCTTTGAAAAATCTAAAATATAGCCTCCAGAAGCCTGGTGGAATACCAGCTTGCTCAAGTCTCTGACTTCCATCCCCAGACCTGCATAGGAAAAATGAAAACACCAAGATATATGTGTAAATTCTATTTGCATTGGTGATGTAGTTCTGTGGTAACACACTGGATTTGATACCCAACACTACAAAATGAATGAATGAATGAATGAATGAATGAAATAAAGCCCAAAAGAGTTTTACTTATTTGTTCAAACAGTAAGCAGCAGAAAAGGCTGTGGTAGGGAATTAAAAATGCATCATGTTAAAATAGAATCTAGCTTGACATAATAGCCCATGACTGGAGTCCCATTCTCAGCACTCAGCAAGGCAGGGGGAATCACAAGTTCAAAGCCAGCCTCCTGGTCAATAACAAGGCTCTCTCTCTTTTTTTTTTTTTTAAATGAAGACCCATCAATTGAACAATGCCAGAAGGCAGCTGATAGATATCTATATGAGGACAGTAGACGGAGAAATGATTACAGAGGCATAATTATGAATACCTAAAACATACTGCATATTTTAGAAAACCAGAAAAATGATTCTGAATGTTTTCATCACAACTAAATTATAAATTCATAAGCAGATAGGAATGCTCACCCTCATATGTGCCTATATTAAAGCATTAAATGGTATCCTAGAAATATTTTTTGTTGTACTGAAGATGGAACCCAGGGCCTCACATAATGTTAGTCAAGTGATCTACCACTGAGCTACATTCCCAGCTTGGTGCCATTATTATGTACTAGTGAAAAACAATTTTAAAAAGACAATTAGAAGTTGTTTGGGGCCTTTATTTATGGAAAGTGATATGTGTCACAAGAGGGGTCTATGTATCTATCCATTAGTCATTCATTTAATGAAGATTTCCTACCCTCCCCACAATCTGACTCAAAGGGAATTAAATATGAATTGTACAGGGCCATTGACCCTGGAGTTATAATTATCAAATGTGGAGGACTGAGTCATGAACGGTTAGTATCTGTGATACTTTAGCAACACATGCCAAAAGTTTTAGGGGAGGTGATTGGAGAAAATTGCAAAAATCTGAGAACATCTTGGAGAACTTCACAAATAAGATGTGTGAACTGTCTTTGAAAAACATTAATTTTTTTTTTTTTTTGGTTTTGCAAGGTAGGGTCTCACTCTGGTCCAAGATGACCTGGAATTAACTATGTAATCTCAGGGTGGTCTCGAACTCTCAGCGATCCTCCTACCTCTGCCTCCCGAATGCTGGGATTAAAGGCGTGTGCCACCACGCCCGGCTTTTAAAAAACATTAATTTTTGTGTTTGTGTGTGTGTCCATGCCAGGACATCTTGCCTTTGCAAAAACAACAACAACAAAAAAAAAAAACCCAAACAACAACAACAACAAATACTAGACACTTGTGTCACTTTTTTTTTTTTTTTGCTTCCTTATTTGATTGGCTTGGGAATTGAACTTGTGCTGGCAGGCTTTGAAAGTCAGCCCCTTTAATAGCCTAGCCTTCTCCCCAGCCACAATGAACTGAGTCTTAAAGAATGAAAATGCATTTATCAGAAGACTGGATAACATGAAGCATTTCAAGCTAAGGACTAATTTATGTACAGTAGCATGTCTAGGAAACCTCAAGAAAGTGAGTGTGAAGAGTTGGGCGATCTGGTGGAGACAAAACAAAACTAAAAAGGTCACTTGAGAGCTAAGCATGGTGGCACATGCCTGTATTTGCAGCATTTGGGACAGCTGAGGCAGCCTGGGCTATATAGCAAAACCCTGTCTCAACAAATCCAAAAATGAAAGGCTAGTTGGGATGAATTGTGAACAGCCTGTTATTCTTTTATGACAAACCCAAAAGGTCTGGCTACTTTTGTAGTCCATGAACAGTGATGGTAATTTTTCTCATTCACAAAAGATGTGTTTGAAATGACCGAGAATATGGAAATAGTGTTGGCAAAAAGAAAGAAGCAGAGGGGCTGGAGTGATGGCTTAGTGGTGAAGGTGCTTGCATGTGAAGACTAAGGACCTAGGTTCAATTCCCAAGGACCCACGAAAGCCAGATGGACATGCTGGTGCATGTGTCTGGAGTTCATTTGCAGCAGCCAGAGGCCCTCCTGGAGTGCACATTCTCTGTCTCTCTCATAAATAAATAAATAGAAATATAGTTTTTAAAAGAAGGAAGCAGAGTAGTGAGAGGAAGAGTGGACAGGTTTGTGGGGAAAAACAAGACATGTGGAATTGAAGTGCTAACTGAAGACACGTTGGAAGAGGCATATGCAGTTTGATATGTGGGGAAGCAGTTGGTGTCACAGATATACACAGCAGAGAAATTTCAGTTGAAGCCACTGCATTGGAAAAAATTGTTCAAGACAAGTGTAGAGTGTACAATTTAGAATCAAGGTGATTAACACAATGGTTTATGTTTAAAAGTTTCCAAATCCTACTCTGGCTTTTAGACTTTGTTAATTGTTAAAGTTGAGACATCCTGATAATTCCCTGATAATTTTTAAAGCTGTCAGCAAATCTTAATCATTTCTCTAGGGATAAACAGAGAGATATACTAGAAGTAAAGTTGGTTAATATATAACTTTGCTTTTCATGTTTAAAAACATTCAAAGCGTTTTAGAAATGTGTCTGGTGTATACGTGTATCCAGACCATCTAAGGGGCAGGTCATCGCCTGCGTTTGGCAAAAATAATCTCCCAAATGGAGCTGGCCTACGGGGTGCTCTAGCATTACCTCTGTCCTAAGTCCTAACATAACTGTTTTGGTAACTGAAACCATGGAAACTATCTTTTGCAACTCTGGAGATCTTGCTCAAATATCAAAATAAAAGCAGAAAAGGGGTGTAGCAGACAGCTTCAGGTTCGCTGAGATGAACTTCCAGACCAGACACAGTTATGGAGGAAGGGATATTATTTATTGAAGCTTACAGATCCAGGGGAAGTTCCATAAAGGCAGGAGAAGCGACCTGCTCTCCACAGGGCCAAGCAGAGAGAGAAAAACAACCAGCCACACAGCACACAGAGCAAAAACTACTGCCAAAAGGTCACACAGCACACTTCAGAAACTCCTGCTAGGCACATTTGCATATCTTTACAATGGAATCTCAAACCCACACCATTAACACCTTAAGACCGGCCCCCAGTGACATTGCCTCTAGCAAGGTGATTGCAGATGCAAACTATAACTAATAAAACACTGAATATATGGGGGGACATATATTCAAACTACCACAAGGGGTAAGTAGAAAGAGAAAGTCTTTTCTTGAAGAGAGTCAGCAGGCACTTAGGATCCTCAGAGAAGCCTGAAGAGCATTCCATGTTCAACACATGCCAGGTGATCTGTATGGCCAGCAGAAGAAACTGGATATGGACTGGCCTGGCCAGGGAACATCAGTAACAGTCACAAAATATCCTAAGTTCAGGGACACTATGAACAGATGTAGCTCTAGGATTAGTTGCTAAAGCCTCCTCCTCATCTTTGGTGGAGAAAACTTGAGAACTTCTATGGGCTCCTTTAACTCACTTGAATGTTAAAAACACACATAATTTGTAAATTTTCTGGAATTTTGTATGTCCCAACCAAGGAGGAACAGAGAAGTAATGGAAATGTTCAGTTAGCAACAGTCTTTACTGTCTCCCGGACTGCTCATGAGTCCCATTTCCTTGCTCCTCTGAGTGACTTACATAACCTGTTCTTCACTCGCCTCGTCTCTTTTTGTTTTCACTAGAAGACTTACTAGTTAACAAAAATGTACAAAAATATTCAAATTAGAAATGCTTTAGAAATAAGCTCTCAATAAGCAGGGAACCGTTAAAAGACCTCCTCAAACACAAAGATTGGCTTTTGAAAAATCAACTGAAAAGAGGCTGGAGAGATGTCTCAGCAATTAAAGGTGCTTGACTGCTTGCAGAACCTGCTGTTTCAAGTTCAATTCCCCAGTACATACATAAAGCCAGATGCACAAAGTGGTGCATGCATCTGGAGTTTGTTTGTGGAGGAAAGAGGCCCTGGTGCATCCACATACATTCTCTCTCTGTCTATCCCTCTCTCCATACCTATCTCTATATCTCAAAAGAAATAAATATATTTATAAATAAATAATCAACTGAATAAAGAAAGGAAGACCATTAGGCAAGAGGAGGGGCACCAGGGAGACATAGGAGGGAGTAAGAGAGGGTAATGGGGGAATGCCACCAAAGTATATTTTCTGAATGTATGAAAATATCACAATGGAACCTATTACTTTGTACAATTAATATAAAGTGATAAAAATTTAAAAATAATGATAGCTTTTTAATTAAGAAAATACTTTAAGTGAACATTCCTTCCATCCATGTGTGTGCATGCATGTGTGCACATGTGCTGAGCACAAAACTCAGCCTCAGGCATATGAGATAAGCATGGTACCACTGAGTTACAGCCTTAGCCTTTACGGATGGAACCTTACAGATGGAACCCACAATGCCTTCCTGGATGAATGTAGGACTGGAAATGGTAGTCCCTACAGCTTTGTATTGGATTTGTTTCACTCTACCTTTGGAAAGTAGATCCTGATCCTTGTTTTTTTTTTTTTAATAAAATTAATTCAACACATAATTATTACAAGACAGATTCCTCATTATTGCAATATAAAAGTCATTACTATTATATAATGATTACACTGACATTAAAACCACTTTTCACATATATTTATTTTTTAATAATTTATTTATTAGACAGAAAGAGGCAGATAGAGAACGAATGTGCCAGGGCCTCTAGCCACTGTAAACCAACTTCAGACACATATGCCACCTGCATCTGGCTTTATGTGGGTACTCAGGAATTGAACCTGGGTCCTTTGGCTTTACCAGAAAGCACCTTGCTTGCTCAGCCATCTCTCCAGCTTCTTAATTTTTATTGTGATGTTAATTGTCAAAATGTATGGGGTATTATGTGATAATTCTATATGTGCATGCAGTGTGCAATGATCAAATCAAGGTAGTTAATATTTTTATCTTCTTCTTAAACACTTAATATTTTTCATTCACTATATTTATGAGCATATGTGGTATTTAAGTATATGTAGGCAATGTTTTCTAATCAATTCAGAATAATATATTTCTATCTATCTATAATTACTTTGTTTGGAGACTTCTAGCTCATCCTGTGACAAAAATCCATAAAAGGTTATAAAACAATTAGTGAGAACCCACTAATCTGCTGATCTGATATCAATCAGATAAGTTTTTATTTTTAATTGACACATAAGAATTGTGGATATTTATGTAGTTCAATGTGCAATTTCATACCTATAAATAATCTATAATCAAATCAGCATAATTACTACTTCTGTACTCTTAAACACATATCATTTGTTTGTGTTAAGAGCCTTCAAGACTTTTCTTCTATCCATAATAAATTGTTGTGTGGGATTGAGTAGCTAAGCTTACCTCTTGACTTCTATTTAAACCCAAACTGCATATCACGACTCCAAAAATAGACTAGAGGGGAGGGAGTGGTTACTATATGTCCTTGTCCCTCTTCTCAATGTGGCCACTTTGAATATATCTCTCTTTTCTGCTTTTTAAAGAAAAATATGTGGCAGGTGATGTAGTTCAGTGGTAGAGTGTTTGCTTAATATGCAGAAGGCCCTTGGTTCAGTCTCTAGCACTGCAAATGAATAAATAAATTACATTTAGGTAATATTTCATCACCCTACAGTGTTATAGAATATTACAATTTATTCCTCTGGCCAGATTGTATTCGAGTACATGTTGTCTGCCTTTCCTCTATCCCCTTGTCCCTGTCCTTCCCAGTGCCTAGGGAGCACTATTTTATTCTCTTCTATGGGCTCAATGCTTTTAGCTTCCACATAAGAGTGAGACTATGCACTATTTATCTTTCTGTGCCTGGCTAATTTCTCTTTACACAATGTCCAACAATGAAATATTTGAAAGCAGAAACAGGCATTTCTGTATACTCACTTCTTTCTGTTTATTTATTTATTTATTTCAAAGTGACAGAGAGAGAAAGAGGCAGATAGATAGAGAATGGGCATGCCAGGACCTCCAGCCACTGCAAACAAACTCCAGATGCATGTGCCACCTTGTGCATCTGGCTTAACGTGGGTCCTGGGCAATCGAGCCTTGAACTGTGGTCCTTAGGCTTCACAGGCAAGCACTTAACTGCTAAGCCATCTCTCCAGGCCTGTACTCACAGCTTTTTGTTCACGAGTCAATAATTTTCCAGAAGTGAGATGCGTAGGCGATGGCCACAAAATAAGGGGTAGACATGCAAATGTCAACAGGGTCATGCCCACTTTTCACCTCATGCTGGCCTAGCCCACACTGTAATCCCCCATGAAGTGATCTGAGGAGACAGACATTGAATGGATCCAATAGCATCACTTGATGAGGATAATGGTTCTTCTCAACTCTGGACAAAGAGAAGGTAAGCTTGATAGTTAAAAACCTGTTGAAGAATGGAGTTTTCCTTATACCTTGTAGAGGAGGAGAGTCAGCACATATATTAAACACAAGGAGCAAAGGAGCCTGATACTTGAATTCAAATCCCAGCTGTTTGCTTAAATGTGCTACTACTTGTTTAGCCTTAAGATCTTTCCTTATAAGTGTGGGGGATAGTCATGGGGCAAACTCCAAAACTGGTGAGGAAATGTTAACTCTGTTGTCTTTATAAGTCACTAATAATTCATTGAAAGTACTCTAGAAACATGAAGGATTAAATATGCTTCCAAATCTTAAATATGAGTAAAAATGAGAGGCTATTTCCACAAATATTATGTGTCTAAAGAACTGCTGGTTTTTTTTTTTCCTGCAACAGAATGTTTTGAGGATTTTTTGTGGTTATATGTGTAGTATTACCATTTTTCAAGAGCTTCAAGTTTGTTAAGCATAACATATTACTAGTATGTCTGTGTAAAATTTATTTCCCCACAGTAAGAAGAATAAGGGGGTTAAATGCCTTCCTGATTTTGAACATCTAAGTAATACATTTATTCTGAGCTATGTTTTGGTTTTAATAGAACCATTGGTATATGAAAGTAGAAAGATCTTGAGATTATTTACTTTCTAGATAGTCTATCTGTTTTTGATTTATTTGTTTGTTCATTTTTAAATATTTCATTCTATATTGTGTCAGAGTTAGAGCCAACGACTTTGTGAATGCTAGGTAAGTGTTTTACCATTGAGCTACATACCCAGCCCAAGAATACTAGTTTATATACAAGGAAAAATGGACATAGAGAGGCCAAAGGAAAACCCTAGACCTCACAGATACAACTTCAGAATAAAATTACTGCACTAGCAGATGACCCATCAGGCCTTTGCAGCAATGCAATCTGCCCAAGTGGTGCTGGCTAGGAGATTATTATCATGAACATGTTGAGTGTACTGTTTCTGCTTCCTACTTTCATGTTTAGAAAATGAATCCATCAAGCCTGGTGTGGTGGCACATGCTTTTAATCCCAGCACTTGGGCAGCACAGGTAGGAATTTACATTGTAAATTCAAAGGCAGTCGGAGACTACATAGTGAATTCCAGGTTATCCTAGGCTAGAATAAGACAGCAACCTGGAAAAAATAGTTTCATCAGCAGCTAACTCAATAAAAATATAAAGCAAAGCCCCAGGTAGCAATGCTTACAATGTCAGTGTTCATGGAGGGAAGTATAGAAAAAGAGGAAGACCAAGTTCTTGCCCTTGCAGCTAGAGATGTAAGATTAACACATAAAAGCCATAGAAACTGTGAAGATAACACATGATTGAGTTGTTAATTGGAGGCCCCAAGGGCTAAGTTAGAAGAACTCATTGACAATCCCCAGCAATGAAGGAGATCTGGTTGAGTAAGTGGAATTTAATCGGGTCTGACAAGCATTTCAGTGGTTAGAAATTTTCAAAAGAGAGATGGACTAGAGAGGTTGTTCAGTAGTAGAGTATACTAGGCTTTTGGGTTTTTGTGTGTTTTTTTTTTTTTTTGTGTGTTTTTTTTTTTTTTTTTTTTTTTTTTTTTTTTTTTTTTTGCAAGGTAGGGTCTCACTCTGGTCCAGGCTGACCTGGAATTCACTATGTAGTCTCAGGGTGGCCTTGAACTCTCAGTGATCCTCCTACCTCTGCCTCCCGAGTGCTGGGATTAAAGGCGTGCGCCACTACGCCCGGCTGGCTTTTGGCTTTTTGAAAACAAGTATCACAAACAATAATTTGTTTTTCCCTATGGAGTTTTAAAATGGGAATTTTAAATTTTTCTTTCTTTTTATTTTGAATTAGTGACTTTCTTCAGAAGGCAGTACGAAAATAACTAAACAATAAACACAAATTTGTGCAATCTCAATCACAGTGAATATTTAATTTGAGTCGTTGTATAAAAACAGTCACTAAAATCTTTTTGTTTTGTAATACACGGGGTCCTGTCAAAAACCTTTAGGTAGGTCTGACCTTTCAAATGTTAGGATCCTACCACATAGTTTCTGTTTAATGATATCTGACATGTCATGCTCTAGCTAATTTCCCCTTCATTCTGAAGTTTAAGTTCTTGACCTTGTGTTAGTCATCTCTCACTTAGGCCATTTTTCACCCTGGCCTTTTTGTCATCAGCATTTATCAAAATTTCACAATGGTGACAATATCCAAGCAGTTCCTTAGTTTTATTTGTTTTCCTCCTGGCTATATGATTCTTCTCTTTGGATAACCTAACCAACATTTCTAACTATTCTTTTTATATATATTTCATTTGTAAAATTGGCCTCATTTTGGGGAGATTAAGACTGCTTTCACTCTTATGATCTCAGTTGTGTTTTTATCCTAAATTGCATTTTAATTTGATTGCATTTCTTTGTGGGATTTACCAGTTTTCTACACTTTTAGAAGAACCTTTGTTATATAATGGTCATTTTTCCCCAGAAAGATCAGATAAAAATCAATAACAAAATTAATTAATAGCCAAAATAGCCTCAAACGTTTTAGAAGCTGTAGGGATGACTCAGTGGTTAAAGGTGCTTGCTTGCAAAGCCTGAAGGCCTGGGTTCAAGTCCCAGTGCCCACATAAAGTCAGTTGTACAAAGCAGCATATGAATCCGGAGTTAGTTTGCAGTGACAGGCGGACCTGGCATGCCCATTCTCTCCCCTCCTTTCTCTCTTACACATACACACACACACACTCCAAATAAATAAAATATTTTTTAAAGTTTTGACTAAGCAACCACATATAAATGAAAGATACAAACTATTTCACTTTTTGTGACTTACAGTTTAAGGACCTTTTTATTAAAGAGGTGAAACTACTTTTTTATTAACAGAAGTTGCAGAAATAGGGCTGGAAAGATGACTTAGCAGTTAAGGCACTTGCCTGCAAAGCCAAAGGACCCAGGTTCAATTCCCTAGTACCCACGTAAACCAAGATGTATAAGGTGGTTCATGCATGTGGAAATTGTTTGCAGTGGCTAGAGGCCCTAGTGTACCCATTCTCTCTCTTTCTCTTTATCTGCCTCTCTCTCTCATAAATAAATAAGTAAATAAAATATTAAAAAGTAATTACAGGGCTGGAGGGATGGCTTAGCAGTTAAGGTATCTGCCTGCAAAGCCAAAGGACCCAGGTTTGATTCCCCAGGACCCACGTTAGCCAGATGCACAAGGGGGCACATATGTCTGGAGTTCGTTTGCAGTGGCTGGAGGCCCTGGTGTGCCCATTCTCTCTCTCTCTCCCCCTCTTTCTCTGTCAAATAAATAAATAAATAAAAATAAAATATTTAAAAAGTAATTGCAGAAATAATGCATTTATTGTGAAATTTTATAAATTAGAGACAATGACAAGAAGAAAATGAAAATCATCCATAATTGAATGCTATAAAACTACTCTTACTGAATTTTCCTTATGTAAATTTATTTGCCATACTCATATTCTTTTGAAATAAATAACATTTTGAATGTTTATTCACTTCTTAAATGCTTTTCTCTCATATGATATTCTGTATGTATGTATATGTGTACATATGTACATATGTATGGACGTATGTATGTTTTGAAATCTTACCACAGATTACCTGGAACACACTATGTAGCCCCAGCTGGCCTCAGATTTGAGATCCTCTTTCCATCCCTGCTATGGCATGAATCCTACATGATCTTGATAACTTCCTGATACTGTCTCACATGATTGTATCATACCATATTTAATCAGTCTCCTGTCAATGAACACTTGTGTTATTTTCAATTTCTGTTATTCTAAACAAAGCTATTGTGAACCTAAATTGTTGTGCACAATTTTGGCTATTTCTTGAGAAAATTCCTTAAGAATTTTATAAAGCCATTTAACAATTATTTTAAAATTTTCACCCCAATAAAATTTTACCAATTTGCTTTTCAACAGAAAACTAAAATTTCCTCCACTTTTGGCACAGCACAAAGAAAATTATAATTCTTCCCCAGTTCATACTTGTAATTCATTGAAGTTGTAGATGTTAAAAATCACAACTGTCTTCACGTTTTTTAAAATTTTAATGTTGGCTTATAAATTTTGCCTTCTACAATCTGTGAGCATCCTGGTTTGTGTAATTACTACTTTATGCATACAACTATTTACTAGGAACGTATATTTTTGTAGCATGTTTTAATTTGTTGGATAACATTTTTTTCTGAGCGTCTAGAAGTTTGCCATAATTAATTAGATGACTGTTGTGTTTTGATGCAGAAAATAGCTTTGTAACCATCCATTTTCTATGATTAATTATTTTCACCCATCTAGATAAGACATAAATATAGTCTTTGTCCCCAGCCTATTGTAACAGCTGATCAAACAGCTGTTTGATGTCCTACATTTTAATTTCCTCTCTCGTTTGCATTCAAATCCTATGATAGATTTTTAGTTATTTAGGACAGCCGTAAGATAGAGCAGTTGCAGAATCACCACATAAAGGTGATTCCAGTTAATGGAAATCAAACAGTCCTTGTTTAAGCATAAATGATTAGCACACATAAAGGTGTGTACTAAACTGAGTTGTCCTCATTTCACCAAATGTGTTTTCCTTTGTTGTTATTTCTGCAGAGGAGAAACTGTTCACTTGTTTATTCATTTATTTATTCATTCAATTCATTTATTCATATACTAATATTGGGCTAATATGAGGCTATACAGATGGGTAATACCTTAGAGTTACACCAAGGGAGGCAGACATGAGCAGGTGAGTCGGGGCCTGCCAGTGTCAAGCATTTGGAGACAAAGACAGACATTTTCCAGCAGCTCATTCCCTTGAAAGTGATTAGCATAGCACAGAAAAGGCAAGGACTGCATACATCAGCATTAAAGTCCAGTAGAAACAGTGCTTTGTTTTATTTCAGGGCAATGTGTGTGTGTGTGTGTGTGTGTGTGTGTGTGTGTGTGTGTGTGAGAGAGAGAGAGAGAGAGAGAGAGAGAGAGAGACACAGAGACAGAGATCCTATCTTTCCCATGCCCTGCCAAACTTAACCTTATGATACTAGGCTATTAGGACTACACTGTCTGTCACTCTGAAGATGATATTCTTTGAGGAAAAAAAATGCATAATGCTTATGGATATGTCTATAAAAGGAAATTGTGAGATTGTTTGTAATATTGTGATTCAAACTTATACTTATTCTGCACCAGAGTCTAGGCTCAGAGTCTAGCTGTTCTATCTGCTGCTACTCTTTCATGTAGAAAACATTAGCTGAATGTCTTTGTGTTAGGGTCTAGGCACAAACAATCAGGAAACAGTTCTAGCTTACCCCTCCCCACACACACACTGAAATGAAATTACATTTCTTCTACCTACTAATAATTGGTTTGTGTACTAAAATGTCCTTTTCAAATGAAAGAAGCTTCTTGGTACTATGAAAGAACTTACCTTTGGACAAAGTCAGAAAGGGTTTTGGTATACTGTATCCAAGTATACCATCCTCTGCTAGCTTTTTAAATGTTTATTCATAGTGTAATATTTCTGGCCTTAGGAGAAGTAAGCAGACTACCACAAGAGTGGCTTTTGTGTAGTCAGAAAGCAGCTGCATGCAGGAGTGGTCAGTGGCTGAGGAAATCACAAGGTCCTAATTAATAAAAACAGATTATCCAAACTGCATTACCTGTGTTCTACTTTCTTCTCGTCTTTTTTTCTCTCTGGTTTCACCTAGAAACCTAACCCGAGACAAGGATTTGAGTGCAAGCCATTTATTTGAGAGGTGAGCCCAAATGCATCAATAGAATGTAGAGAAGAGAGGCAGAGTGAAGGGGAAAGAACAGGTGTGCAGCCTACAGCTCAGTCCTATTGGGAAGCTGAGACTATATTGTAGATTCTCTTCATTTATCCCCACTGAAGTGTGGGGAAACTGGAAGATTTAATGAGCCCAATGGCACCTACAGACAGCAAAAATACCTCTTGACCCATCAGTTAAACAGGGACTACAGGAAACAATGGTTGCCTGTAAAAGTGGATGAGGAGGGACTACAGATGAGTCATCAACCACACATACTAGCACATTTCACTAGAACCTACAAATAACCAGAAACCAGGTGTGGTTCATCTTGTAATCCCAGCAGTCAAGAGGATGAGGCAAGTGGGATCTGGATTTCAAGATCAGCTTGTTCTTCTAGTGGGACCTTGTCCCAATAAAGCAAAGAACTAATGATAATAATTATCAGCCTTATTGGACCCTAAAATTTCATCTTTATAAGATATTTTAAATAAGTTTTTTTTTTTAGATATCATTCACATGCCATACAATTCACTTATTTGAAGCAACCAATTAAATTGTTTTTGCCGCATTTTATAATACTGGGTGATCATTGGAATATTTTTCTTTTAAATTTATTTTATTTATTTTTGGAGAGAGAGACCGAGAGAGGCAGACAGAGAGAGGGAGAGGGAGAGGGAGACAGATAGAGATGGGTGCACCAGCAGTCTCTCAGCTGCTGTGAATGAAATCCAGATGTGTGCGCCCCCTTGTGGTCAAGTGCGGCATTGCACCCTTGCGTCACTTCATCTGGCTAAACATGGGACCTGGAGATTGGAACCGCTTGAGATTGGAACCGGGTTCTTAAGCTTAGGAGGCAGGCGCCTTAACCGCTAAGCCATCTCTCCAGCCCCATTGGAATATTTTAATATCTTTGTCCCCATATAAGAAAATCCTGCACCAATTAACCATCATTCCCCAATCCTTCACTCCTTTCCCACCATTGCTATTCCCATAGCTACTTTCTGTTTCTATTGACTTTCCCATGCCACATGTTTCATATTAATGGAATCATATACTTGTCTTTTGTGCCTAGCTTATTTAACCTTAACAAAGTGTTTGAAGGTTCAGTCATGTTATAGTTCATATCAATACTTTGTCTTTTAGTAATTTTTTAATTTTAATTTTATTTATTTATTTGAGAGAGGGAAAGTGTGTGTGTGTGAGAGAGAGAGAGAGAGAGAGAGAGACAGAGAGAGAATGGGCATGCCAGGGCTTCCAGTCACTGCAAACAAACTCCAGATTCATGCACCCCCTTGGGCATCTGGCTTAAGTGGGTCCTGGAGAATTGATTGGGGATCCTTTGGCTTTGCAGGAAAGCACCTTAACTGCTAAGCCATCTTTCCAGCCCAATACTTTGGTTTTTAAGAATGAATAATAACCTATTTTGAAAACATAAATTTTTTAAATCAATAAGTTGATGGACATCAGAGGTGTTTTCACTTGTTAGCTTTTATAAACAGTGCTGCCATAAACCTTTATATAGAGGTTTTCATATGGACATGTTTTCATTAATCTTGGGTATAGATGCCTGAGTTGGAACTACAGGATCATTTGCTAACTTTGTGTTTAAATGTTGGAAGGTCATCATCTTAAGAGTAAAGCTATGGTGTGCTGTGATTTACTGGATACCTCACAGTACAGGTGCTAGATAATCATGTTTATATTTTGCCTTCTGGTAAATGGGTAGAGGTGCTGATTGGGTTTTCTTCTTTTCACATTTGCTTTGCTCAGACAGTTGGGGCTGAAAGAGATCCACTGGAGAAAATGCTTCAGCTGCTCAGCTTCCTCAGGCAAGATGTAACCCTAAAGTTGACCCAGTTCTTACCTTACTTAGCTTTCCAATGACTAGAGGCATGACACCCATGAACCATGCCAAACCACACCACTCCCACCCTTTAAAAACTGACTCTGGGACATCTTGAGTATTGACCTAATAATCAAACCTAAGCCTCTTCTGTGTAGTTAAGCCCAAAGTCCAAATATGTTCTCATGTTGGCAGGGATAAACCCATTCATCAAAGCAATGTTTGTCCATCTATTGTTTGAGGTGCTTACTTGCTGGATCATGCCCTGGGAAATAATGTGAAATAAGGTATGCTTCCAGGAATGAAATACAAACTACATGCAAAAATGGACACAATTCAGTTTTTATTCATAAATGACAGTCATGAGACCAATGAATGCAAAACATATTAATCACTAAAACGATTATTCTGAACAATGGATGTATAGTGAGTGATTATATATATATGCATTCATATTTAGAGAAAAATACCCAAACATTCATATGAAAACCTAGATTAAAGAAAATTCATGCAGCATACAAAACAATACAAAATGTATATCCACAATGAATATATACTTAGGTGTTATATTTAACATGTAATAACTATTTTTGTTAGTTACAGTTTTCATGTAAATGCTGAGGTGTTTTATAGGCGTTAAGCCTGGAATTATATAGAATGATACCAAGTTCAATCCCTTCCTTGGTGAAAAATACATTGCATTCATCAACTTTAGAAAACACAATATAAACAGAGTTATTAAATTCTGAAGTTTACAGTATAATCTAATAAAGCACATTGATGGTGTTGAAGAAAAAAGCAATTAAGGGAAACAGCTCCCTTGCCTTGAAAAACTAATATTAATCCTTCTTTCCATTCCCCACTCTGATAATTAGATTGTAGTTGAGGTAAATTTCATAAAATATCAAATAGTTGAATGTATTTTTATTTAATTTGATATACAGTTGACCTTTAGGAAAGCATTTCTATCAATATATTTGCATCCATTTTTCTGAAATATAATTACTGGCAATATAAAGAAAAATGGACTGTGATTTATAAAGAATTTTGCAATTATGTGACTCTGAGTGATTAATTTAGATCAGAAATATTTACATATATAAAGAAAAGTGAAGTATTTATATAGAGTCTTGCAAACAGTATAGTAACCAAAGTTGTTTGTATGGTACCATGACAAAATAAAAATTGGGAGACTAATTCCATGTAACTTATTTATTTATTTATTTTATTTTATTTTTTGGAGAGAGACACAGAGAGAAACAGACAGAGAGGGAGAGGGAGACAGATAGAGATGGGCGTGCCAGCAGTCTCTCAACTGCTATGAACGAAATCCAGATGTGTGCGCCCCCTTGTGGGCAAGTGTGGCATTGCACCCTTGCATCACTGCATCTGGCTAAACGTGAGACCTGGAGATTGGAACCAGCATTCTTAGGCTTAGGAGGCAGGCACCTTAACCGCTAAACCGTCTCTCCAGCCTTATTTATTTATTTTTTTGCAAGTGGTGCTGGAGATAGAACCCAGGACCTTATTCGTGCTATGTATGTGCTCTGTCTACTACTGAGCTTCAGCCCTAGCCCTGAATGTTATTCTTATGTACTTATTTTAAACTCCTACCAATCAAGACAACCACGCTTGACATTTGGGTAGATTTTCCTCTATTTAGCTTGCCTGAAAATATATAGAAATCTAGGAATCACCTTAATCTAGGTGAGATTTCATTTTGTTCTTGTTTTCTTTGGCAATGCTAAGCATGGAAGCCAGGGTCTCATACATGTTTGTTTGGTTCTATGTGTGAACATGTGCCGTATATTTGTAGTCTCAATATAGACAAATTTTCCTAGTTTTTATCTGACACTACAAAATAAAAATCTTCCACATTACTAAAGTCTTTACAGACATCATATAAATACCATCAAGTAAGGCATATTATAGCTTACTTAACTAATACCAAGCTATAGGACATTATGAGTATTTGTGGCTATTTCTGTTATAAATGACTACACTGAAGGTATTTAGTAGTAATTACTTTTTTCTATATTTTGGACTTTCCTTAAAATTGAATCATAAAGTAATAATTTCTGATTTTAAAATATGAAGAGTTGAATGTTTTTGACAGATACTGCCAAATTGTTTTTCTAAGTGCTTTCCTAATTACCCTCCAGCTAGTTGTGTTCCATTACACGGTTGGGAGTATTTAATGTCACTTTTTTTCCCTTTTTCTCAAATTGAGAATGAAAGTGATATTCTCAAATGAAGAGGTGAAAATGATTGTTTTTTTTTTCATTTTTAATTATTAGAAAAGTGAAATTTTCTCGTATGTATAAATAATTCAATTATGTTTTCTGAGATGATTTTCACTTCATCTTTTTCGTGACTTGCAATTGAAGCATAGGGTAGAATCCATCTTTCATTTAGGATAAAGTGGTGCTTATTTATTTTTTATGTTTCTGAATTAATAGACAGCTAGTGCTAAAAACATTTTAGCCCAATTGTTCAATTTTTTTTCCTGTTCTTGAGAGCTCTTCCTTCCTTCCAGTGCATATACTGTCTTCTATGAGTTCTTGACCACTTCCCATGTACAAATTTCACACCCAGGTGTATGGACAATAGCCACGAGGTAATGCCTGATACTGCAATTAAAATGTCTTAATCCAATAAGTAGGATTCCTTGAACATATCTATTGTGTAGTATTATTCTATTTGCAATCTGCGTTGTGATTCTACTATTTTAAAAAAAGTGCAGGGTAACTCAACAGTTTTAAACTTCACCTTTTAGGCTGTGGACGTGGCTCAGTGTTTGTCTAGTATGTATGATGCCATGAGTTCTAGCCTCAGCACTGCAAAATGAAGTAGAACAAAATGCAGTTTCACTTTGATTTCTGCATATTTTCAGCAAAACCAACAAATATGAAAAATGAAATATGTTTATTGGATTTGCCTTTAGGTCAGATAAGAGAGGCAAAAGAACTGGGGAAGCATGGGCTTCAGATAGATACTGCAAGACCCAGAACACAAAATGGAAACCCCCACAATGATACAACAGAGAAGGAAGTTCCAGAAAGGAACACTCCTGGACTTAAACATAAATCCAGGGGGAGAAGAAAAATGCCATCACAGCATAATGTTCCAAATTTACAGTTTTGCCACTAAAGGCATTTAAAATGTGTTTTTTGTAGCTTTGGGTGTGAGTAGTTAACACTACCATTTTCACTTGGCAAAAACTTTCTTCTTTATCTAGGAGGAATTTTTCAAAGACTGAAGTTTCCCGAGATGTTGATTAAGCCAACCTTCAAAAGATGGGATCGACCTCTCCCATTAGAGATGACATCAAATTTCAGTTTGGCACTATGTTCAGTGCTTTGGAGTTCACTGAGTTTGTTTAAAGTACTTAATCCCCACCCCCCCCACACACACACATATACCCATGCATTCATTTCTGTTCCTTGAACATGCAAAGGTTGGTCCCATTCGGGGACTTTGCAATAATTATTCGAATATGCCATAATGCTCTTCTTTCTGCTACTATGATGCTATGTGTTGAGCATTATAAACCCAAGCTCACGTCTTATTAGAAGGAGAAAACATCTCTAACTCAGCTCTTGCGTAACATACTATTTTATCCTTCATGGATCACTTATCACTAGCAGTGCTTTGCAGGTAGAGTGTTTGGTTGGTTTATTGGTTATTCAATGTGTGTGTGACCTTCACCCCTCACTAGATCAAAGCTCTGTGGTGGCCTGGGATCTTGCTTATGTGGTTTTCTACTTTATCCCAGGCTCTTAGAATATCTGATTTATAGAAAGACTCACTAAATATTTCCTGTTGGCACAAAAATTTTTGGAAAAGCATGCAAAATGATTATATAAAATTATATAAAATACAGATTTTTAGATATGAAGCAAAAAAAAAGTTGTAGGGGTAACATTAGATAATCATTATTTGGGGTAGTGTTTTGAATCTTAGTCCAGTTGAGAGATTACATTTCTGATATGAGCTATCTATTTTTATAGGTGAAGAGGGTGGTTTTAGATTGAGTTATTAGGATGCATGTGTGATATAGGTTAAAAAATATTAAACCATAGGAGGTAATGCAAATTATTGTAAGACTTGATCTGTAGATAAATCATCTATATTGAGTCAAAGCATGATGACAGATTCTATGTAAGAAGCCCTAAATTGTCAATAAGCATCTGTAGGGAGATGAAAGTGAAGTAGAGGAATTAGTAATTCTCATGCCCTATCTGTTTATCAATGGATAGCAACAGCAGACCTCATACCTAAAAAATAATTTTGTATACATAATCCATCCAATCCATACATCAGTCCTACCTGGAAGGTATCATTTCTCTCTGTGTGTGTCTTTACATTGATGGGGATTGAACCCGAAGCCCTACACATGCTGTACAAGCACTCCACAATTGGACTACACCCTCAGACCTTGGATTTTGAGACAGAGTCTCCCTAGGTAACGGAGGCTGATCTTGAGCTCTCTATGTATCCTCAAGATGGCCTGGAATACTTAACCCTCCTGCCTCAGCCTCCCAAATTCTGGGATTATAGGTGTATTCCACCATACCTAGCTGTGGTAGTTTGAATATATGTCCCCCAATATATTCAGTGTTTTATTATTTTATAGTTTGCATCTGCAATCACCTTGCTAGAGGCAAGGTCACTGGGGGCCCGGTCTTAAGGTGTGGTGATGGTTTGAGATTCCATTGTAAAGATATGCAAATGTGTCTAGCAGGAGTTCCTGAAGTGTGCTGTGTGACCTTTTGGCTGTAGTTTTGCTCTGTGTGCTGTGGTGGCTGGCTGGCTTTTTCTCTCTCTGCTTGGCCCTGTTGAAAGCAGGCCACTTCTCTTGCCATTATGGAACTTCCCCTGGATCTGTAAGCTTCAATAAATAATATCCCTTCCTCCATAACTGTGCCTGGTCTGGAAGTTCATCTCAGCGAACCTGAAGCTGTCTGCTACAGTAAAGTGGTACCGAGGAGTGTGGGGTGAGATGAACCTGACCGTGTGGATATTCGTCTTTTGGAACCTTTGTTTTGGAGGAATGGGCATGGACTTGGTGCTTGCAACTGAAGATGCCTTCTGGAGTGGTAAGCCAAGTTTTATGGACTATTCTGATGAGAGTTTGAGAATGCTAAGTGCAGACAGTATTGAACTTCAAGGCTTGGCTTATGAGCTTTCTAAGGGGAAGGAAAGACTGCAGAGGACTTTGTTGGAACTGGGCTACTGGCATAAGGGATGGCTACGTTCAGATATCCAGGCCCAGAGTGTTTGATCAAACTTAAATTTGTAATGGACTGATGTGCTTGGCTAAAGATATCGGACTGAGATTTTAAGATTTTAAGTTAAAAAACCTAAAGCAAGTTAAAAGTAGAGGCATTGAGACTGGTTGAGCTTCTATTGTCAATGCATTAGCAATCTTAAGGAAGGTGGAAGGAAGATGGCCAGACTTGATTTACATTAAAACAATGGAGAGGATGCCTGAGGAAAGACTGTTAAAAATGCAAACTCTTGGAAAGAGTTGACTGGAGAAGAAACTTGCTTTTCAAGGTTATGATTTATTTCGTTCCTGGATTAAGAATATGGCTGTGTCCTGCACACCTGGTATTAGTTTTGGAAGCATGAAAAATGCATGGAGTGGTCATGAATTGCACACGGTTCCAGGAGCTGCTGCTGAGATGCAGCATGAAGGCAGGGCATGAAGTCCCTGAGGAATAGGCTGGAAGAGCCTTTTGGAAGATGGACCGTGGTTTGCATGGAGACCTGAAGATGTTTTGGATATACCAGGACTGTGCAAAAGGGCTACCATGGAGTGCAGTGTTGGCATGGGATGAAAGTTTTCCTTGGCGACTTTGCCCAGCTGGAGGGGCGGAATTGGAAAACCTGGAGACTCAGTCTATGGTTATATTGAACTTGAACTGCAGAAGTTTGATGATGGCTGATGGTGATTGAGTTTGCATTGTTTTAGTCTCTCCTCTCCTTGCTATGCCTTATACCAGTTAAAAATGTTTACTCTGTGCCTTTACATGTTGAAAGTATTTAACTTGTTTGATTTTATAGGACTCACTATCTTAAGTTGATCAAGACTGTGAGAACCTTTGAAATTGGACTGAGTACAATTTACAATGTGTGATAGTTATAAATCTATTGGGGGCCAGGAGCTAAATATATTGGGGGCCAGGGGCGGAATGTGGTAGTTTGAATATATGTCCCCCAATATATTCAGTGTTTTATTATTTTATAGTTTGCATCTGCAATCACCTTGCTAGAGGCAAGGTCACTGGGGGCCCGGTCTTAAGGTGTGGTGATGGTTTGAGATTCCATTGTAAAGATATGCAAATGTGTCTAGCAGGAGTTCCTGAAGTGTGCTGTGTGACCTTTTGGCTGTAGTTTTGCTCTGTGTGCTGTGGTGGCTGGCTGGCTTTTTCTCTCTCTGCTTGGCCCTGTTGAAAGCAGGCCACTTCTCTTGCCATTATGGAACTTCCCCTGGATCTGTAAGCTTCAATAAATAATATCCCTTCCTCCATAACTGTGCCTGGTCTGGAAGTTCATCTCAGCGAACCTGAAGCTGTCTGCTACACTAGCCATGGTACCAATTTTGTAAATTGGATTTAGAAATAAGAAATTACTTGCCCAAGATTGCATAGTGCCACATACATGGTAGGTTTGGGCCTTAATTCATACAATTTCATATAGAAGTGCTTTCTAAGGCATTGAATTCATTCATTAATTAACCAGATAGCTGACAGCAACTATGCTGTCACAACTATTTAAACAGGTTATAGATCTGCATGTTGAAATTTAAAGAAGAGAATGAATTTGAATATCTAACGTTCTCAGAATATGAAAGGTGTCTAATCTTAAAAATACATTAATTTCCTTTTTGAATTGATGCAATGCCAATTTAATATAATTAATTAAAACAATTGAAATGGCAAGAATTAAGGCCCACTACTCAGTATGGTGTCTAGACACTCTGACTAACAGCACATAGATTTGTTTTTCATTTGAAATGACTAAGTAGACACCCTACAGTGAAGGGGGAAAGTGGGTCTCAGCTAGATACCATCGCAATAATTTGCCCAGTCAGTAACAGATATTTTTTTTTCTCTCTTTGTAGTATTGTGAATTTTTGTACCCCCTCTCATGCTGTTTCTGACAACTGAGTCCAGGACCAATTCCTGAGTTCTAAAATTATCATTTTATCATTCTTTAAAAAGAATTCAACCTCATAGAAGCATTAGTAATTTCATCT
Source organism: Orientallactaga sibirica (assembly GCA_036365145.1). Classification (NCBI taxonomy): domain Eukaryota; kingdom Metazoa; phylum Chordata; class Mammalia; order Rodentia; family Dipodidae; genus Orientallactaga; species Orientallactaga sibirica. Next base: position 7,747,766 of record JAEOAD010000372.1, on the reverse strand, counting down.
GAGTTGTATCTGAGGCCTTGTCTTCACAAACATTGCCAGCTTCTTTTGGCTTTCTGCTAAGTCTTTTATCAAACTACCATCTGCGTTTTGACCACACATGGAAAGGTTTCAACCTATCTTCTTCAATCTGTTGGTACGAAATAACAGGAAATGCCTCCTTCCAAAAATAATTTAAGTGAAATGTTTAAAAGTATGCAACTTTTTGTGGATTTAGATGCAAACTACCTCAGTTTGCCTTCTCTTGGTCCCCTGGTTTCCTCCTTCTTATTGTGGGTGGGTGATTCCATAAAGGGTGAAGTATTCACTGCTGTGGAACCTCCTACTTGGGGATCTTGTAACTGCTGGTAAATTCTTAGGGGAAATTGTCTAGAGGGGATGAAACTTGAGGGTGATTTTTAGAAGGGAGGGAATACAGTGAAATTAGCTGAAATCTCTGCGCGCAACAAATCTTAAAAATACCAAACAGTGTGGGGCATTGAAAGAACCATAGGGGAAGTGGTTTTGTGTTGCCAAAGAGTAGAGTAGATTTTAGAAGTAGAAAAGGAGAAAGGACTGGGGATGTAGCTCAGTTGATAGAGCACCACTTGCCTAGCATGTGTGAGATCTTGTATTTCATCTAAGCACTGCATCAAAAGAAGAGGCTAGAGAAATTGGAAGAGGGTAAGTCATGTACTATGGATGCAATGGTTTAAGGGCCTGGAGGACTCAAAGATGAAGACTAGATTTTAAGCTTTAACTCCGGGAAAGATGAGTATGTCCAAGTAAGAAGCCAGAAAACTAGACATAGTAAAATGGCATCCTCTGCTGAAGCTACCTCTCTGATTCTAAGACAAGGCCCAGATGGTAGATTAGAGGAAAAATTCTAAGCCAGTAGCCAGCAGCCAGCAGCCAGCAGCCTAAGACACTTACAAGTTGATCTGAGTGCATTTGTTACAGGCATGAATTCTACAGCTCTATACAGCCTATGGTCATGGATATGGAGAGCTTTTGTTTTGTTCCTGCCTGCTTCATACTCTGCCCATCTCCCCAGGGCTTTTGTATATTCAACCCTGACTTGGAATGAAAACTGAAGGAGTGGCCTTGTCAAATTTTCAAATCTTTGAGGCAAACCCAGACAATGGAATTTCCAGGTACTAGCTGGCGGAAGTAAGGGGTTTCCCAAGAATTAACCAAGAATGGGTAATGTAATATGGCTAGAGGAGCTTTCTAGTCAGAGTTGACAACAGGATGCTGGTGGCAGGAAAGGTCCTGAATCCACTGCTTTCTATTTTAAAAGAAGAAGAGGGTAGAAAGTATAACTGAAATTGTAGTAAAATAGAAAAAAATGAGTGAAAGTAGTTACGAGCATGATATAAAAGCTTCTACAATTGCATTAAGACACTAGTTTTAGGACATATATGTTGCTGGCAGCTTCAGTGTATGCATGGATTTGTTTTCTACCCTCCCTTTCAGTGTGCTACTTATCAAGAATGAAGTTCTGATTCTTAAGCTTTGTTACTATGAGTCTTACTTGCCTGCTTATGTAATACCTGTTTGGAACAACACACCGTTCTTCAAATTCAGTAAGCCACCTAAAATAATACTTCTGCTGGCAATTCCCTCCCTGTACTCTCATCACCCCATTCAACACTCCAGAACTCCTGAGAACACAGGAAATGCCTGGCCAACCTGGCCAACTAGAACTTTCATCATTGTGTTGTTCCCAAGTAAGTACAATTAATAGTGAAGTTAACTCAGTAGCCATCTGTTTGAAGTTCATTGGCAGTAGCTAGAAGCCTTGGTGTGCCCATTCTTTCTCTATCTGCTTCTCTCTCTCTCTCAAATAAATAAATAAAATATATATTTTTTAAAGTAAAATAAATACAAATGAGATGGCTTAATGTCAAAACACGTCAAGATCAAGGTGTTCGCAAGGGGACTCTGTTCCCTGTCTCTTCCTTACCTTCTGGACGTTTAGTAGCCATCTCTAGTATTCCTTCACTTGTCAGGGCACTACTATGATGTTTGCCTTCATCTTTACATGGATTTCTCCCTGTGTGCTAATCTCTGTGTCTAAATTTCTTGTTTTTTTTTTTTGAAAGATTTTTAAAAATTTATTTATTAGAGACAGAGAGAGGGAGAGAGAGAGAGAAAGATAGAGAGAGTGAGAACGGGTGCCCCAAAGCCTCTAGCCACTGCAAACGAACTCCAGACGCATGCACCACCTTGTGCATCTGTCTTACATGGGACCTGGAGAATCAATCCTAGGTCATTAGGCTTCACAGACAAGCGCCTTAACTGCTAAGCCATCTCTCTAGCCCCTAAATTTCTTGTTTTAATGAGACCAGAACATTTGAGTTAGGGTCTATCTTAATGAGTTCATTTGAATTTGATAATTTTTCTAAAAGACTGCCTCCAAATGAGGTCACCTTTTGAGGGTCTAGGGGATTTGGACTTTAATATATGAATTCAGGGGGTGCACATAATTCAACCCATAATACTATACTACTCAAGCTTACTCATTTTCTTGTCTGTCAGATAATACCTGGATCCTCAGGGATAATAGTATACTTTTCACCCTTTGGGGAGGGATATTTTCAGCATAGAGTATTTATTGCTTCTAGACTTTTCAGAGCCCTGGGCTCGCTCCTATCTGTTACCTATCTTTATTGAGTTATTCTACTGTACTACTGTGTTTTTTTCTTTATTTGAGAGAGAAATAGGCAGAGAGAGAGAGAGAGAATGTGTGTGACAGGGCCTACAGCCACTGAAAACAAACTCCAGATACATGCGCTCCCTTGTTCATCTGGCTTACGTGGGTCCTGGAGAGTTGAACCCAGGTCCTTTGGCTTCGCTGGTAAGCGCCTTAAACACTAAGCCATTTCTACAGCCCACTACTGTATTTTTTATTCTTGTGTCATCATTTCTTACTTTTTATGACTCATCTGAGTCAAGAATGCTTCTGACCTCCCAAAGAGCCTGTTCCAAATACAGACACGTGTCACTTAAGATGGGAACACATTCTAAGAAGTGTCATTAGGGTAATTTGTCACTGTGTTACTGAATTCAGGTTCAGAAGTTCTCCACACAGACATCCAATGCTCTATAGAAGAGTACTGAGGACAAAGTTGTCTTTATTTATGAGGCTAGCAACCTGGAAGGAGGCAGAATAATATCTAATTTACCATCTTCCACTCCTTTAGGAGAAGTGGGGAATATTTGTGTGAGGCTTAAGTTAGGGAATATGTGAAGAGCTAACTTTTATTTTTTCCAGAAGTTTGTTCCGTACAATATGGCCTAGACCAAAGGGAATGAACTCCTTATGTTGGCATTGTTTTATTTTGAGGCCAGAGTGCTCCAGTTTCAGGTCAGTTTTATGGTTTAGAACCAGCTAAGTAAAACAAGTAAGATCACAGAAATGCAAAGTGAAAGCTGATGTCAGAGAAGGAGAAAGGGAATGGAAATAAAGGACGATGACGTTACTGATGGCAACAGCCTTCTATAGTCGGATCAGCATTATAGTGCACTTGTAATGGTTAATTTTCATTGATGCACCCTGAAGGCACCCACCCATTTTCTGGGTAACTTAGACAAATAAATCGACTGTTGGCATTCCTTTTTCTTTGCTCCTTGGTTGACCATGAAGTTAACAGCTCTCCTCTGCCATGGGTTCCCAGTGCCATGACATCCTGCCCAAGCACATGGGGCCAAACAACCTTGGGCTACCATGAGCCAAAATAAAGGTTTTCCTGTTTATGTTATTTCTGCTGAGTATTTTGGTCATAGTGACACAAAAGTGCCCCTAACATAGTCTAAGCCAGCTACAACACCAGTAGAAAATGTATTCTTAGGGGAGTGCCATTATATGATGCATTGTATTGGTGACAGAAACAACACTATGCATATTGTGAACATGGCTTGGAGTTACCCTTTGTCATTCTCTTGTGCTCCTCCTATTAGACTTTGTTTTTCTCTAGGGGCAAACCATGTTTTGTACCTGAACTATTGGATGGGGCATACTCTAAGTACAGTGGTGTTGTTAACAGTGTTTGAGTTGTTGGGAGACAGGAGAATTTTGTTGTTGTAGCAGGGCTAGCATTTGAACACATGTTCTCACAGATGCTAGGCAGTTACTCTACCATTTAGATGCAATTACCAGCCAAGGAGGAAGACTACTGTCTTGAGAGGAAGGCTCATCAACAAACCCACTGCCAGTCTTAGCCACACTAACCAAATTGAGCAGTTACATACCTTAAGTATGTTTTCCAAAACATGTAAGGTGAAAGGTGAAATTTCTTCCTTTGAGAAAAATCACTTCCATCCCCTTGATCCCTGATAAGACTAAGAAAGTATAAAAATGACACACACACACACACACACACACACACACACAGTATCACCTGGTAGAGTTGTGCTATATATTAAGTCTCTGAAAATTACAGCAGAATAGAAGTTAGCTTAACTCTTCTTTCCAAATTTATTTATGGGAATATTAAATAACTGTTCAGTGCATGCTCATATGCCTACCAACTAGATTCTGCAACTAGGTTCTTAATGCATTTGCATTATTCTACTATATCAATCTGTCCATACCTCTCTTCATCTACCAACTTCTTTTACAAAGTAAATCACAGATGCCATATTTAACCCCTAATCATCTTAACATACTAATACCTAGCATATTTGTTTAAATTGGAATTTCCTTGTCTTTAATGAGCACAAATTACATACTTTATTCACGCCCACTGATGTCACCCAAAATTCAAGCTCTGTACAACTGATATCTTGCAGTCATGAATATACCATCTTATGTAATGAAGTCTCCTCTTCTGTCTTATCACCACCTGTCCTGTTTAATTTAATCACAGATTGGAAAAGGATTAATTTAATCACATTATCCTATGGATAAGCCCAGCAAGGTTCTGAAATGTGAGGATTTGTCTGAGATTATACAGCCAGAAAGTGGTTCATGTGGCCAGTAGTTTCCTACAGAAGGACAATGGTCTTGAACCAGGGAGTGTTTTCCTTGTGCTCTAGTCTTATATAGGAATATCTGCCTTAGTCTTTATTGAATAGGTCTGCTTTTGGGACTGGCAGAATAAAGCTGCTGGCTCATGTCCCATAGGCTCCCTGGGCTCAGAGACATTAGAGAGATGGCCACATGTCCCAATTGTAACTTCATTTCTTTCACTCACTCATTACATCACACTCATATTTTTTCCATGACAATGTCTATAGTGGATCTGTTTCTTCTAGAATTCCTAATCTATCATCTCATGTTTGATGAAAGGGGAGAAGTAGTCCTCTTATCTTTTCATGCCATTTGTAGCAGCAATCACTTTCAGACTGAGCAGCTATGGTGGTTTGATTCAGATGTCCCCCAGGTGTTCTGAATGCTAGGTTTACAGCTGATGGAGATTTGGGAATTAATGCCTCTTGGAGGCAGTGTATTATTGGGGACAGGCTTATAGGTATTATAGCCAGTGATTCCTTGCCAGTGTTTGGGCACACTCTCCTGTTGCCATTGTCCACCTGATGTTGGCAAGGAGGTGATGTCCACTCTCTGCTCATGCCATCATGGATCATCCCCTCGAGCCTATATGCCAAGATAAACAAGCTGCTCTTGGTTGGGTGATTTCTGCCAGCAATGCCAACCTGACTGCAACAGCAGGTGTCAGAGAATATCGCAGCTCTCCAGTTTCAGTTTATGCTTTAAAGATTCTCATTCTCAATTGTGTTGACAGTTCACAGGAGGGCTACTATGATACCCCAGATATTTCATTCTCAGGTAATCATTAAGGAAACTTCTATACTTAAAAAAAAAAAAGCAGTTTGTGGGCTAGGCATGTATCTCAGTAGTAGATAACTTGTCTATCATGCATGAGACCCTGGGTTTGAGACCCTCTGTTCCACCTCCAACACTATTACCACCACCATAATAATAATAAAGGAAAAAGACTTACTGTTAGTTGTTTGTCTTTTAAATAGGGTCTTGCTATAGCCCAAGGTGGCCTCAAACTTCTGATCCTCCTGACTTAGTGTCCCAAATGGTGGGATTTCAGGTGTGTGCCACCACACCCAGACTAAAAAACTAGTTTTCTGACAAAAAGTGTAACTTAGTCCTATATATTCCACCCAATTTCCAAGAGGATTTATATACCAATTCAAGAAAAATGGTGTAGCACATATGCTTGAGAAAGAGAAACCTATAATTTCTGAGTCTGCTCCCTTTATTCTTGAGAGAACACATAGAAGTAAAGCAATAAAACATTTGGTCTAACATGATTGAGATGCACAAAAGATATTCAACACCTTTCAGACAACAAAGGGCAAAGATCAAAGCCTAGATATGAAACAAAACTCATTATGCTGGCTAACATTTTAGAAAAATGCAGTAATTTGCATATAAAACATGATGAAGAAAGATTTTTTTATAGTTATAGACATATTCTGAAAGGCATTGGAATGCAATCTCATTCTAGTATCACAAAGCAGCTGCATCTGGAGAAAGGTTTCTATGGCAACTTACAGAAGCTTGATTTTTTTTTTTTTATCCTTTTCATGAGCATAAATCATCCTATGGCCTGAGGCTTCGGTAAATGTCTCCTTTATTTTACAAGCCACTGCCATTTGTTTTTGCCTTGTACATTTTGATTGTCTTAGAGAAAACAGAGCAAAGGTTATCACGTGCTCAAGAAGGTTCAGAGTCTATCTTTTCAAATGGGAGGGTGGGCTAAAATGTGAATAACAAAATTATAGGCTTAGTTCCTCAATGACAAAAATCACTGTGTGTGGTCTAGGCCATGTGTGGTTACATTTCCCCCCAAGTGTTATGGGTATGTTCTCAGGGAAGAGTCGTTTGAATGAAGGATGAGGAAATATGATCAAAGCCTAGAGCATACTGCTTGCTCCAAATGTATTCACATTTCTGTCAGATGAGAGTATCCCAGGCCTTTGGACACTCACTGGCTCTGGCCATTTTTTTTTTTAATCAAGATATTCTTTCCAAGAAATATAACAAAGAAAAACAACTGATTTTTAATTAAAATTCTTTCGGTTCCAAGAATATGTTGTTAACAAAGTAAGCCTTTGTATGCAGAGGCAGGAATATGGCTGGAGAGGAACCCCAGTCACACAGAATGAGAGCAAGTTTCCAGAGCTAGCTCTGCCATCACATGCTGCTTAGCTTTGAGCAAGCCTTCTTTTCCTAGCTGAGGAATGAATGGGCAGAGCTATGCAGAACCCCCAGGATTCTTATTAAAGACTGAGTGTGTGGGAGTGTTGGAAGCTATGTAGTACTGTACAAACGTGAATGGTTGTTATTATGGGTTGGCTGTTTCAGTGTATCCAGATAATTTAGAGTATTAGACTATATTAAAATACTTAGTCCTGAAGCCACATTTGCTTACCAAAAAGAAGTGAACATTTTTTGTTGAAGAGTATTAAATACAGCCATTCAACAAACATTTAAGTGCAAAGAATGTTCTAGTGTGAAGGAGAGAAAGGATAGTTCAAATCTTATCATCCAGGAAATAAACCTTCTGAGCTCCAAGGCACCCAGCTGATACGGGGAAAGGAGGTTGCCACCCAGCCCCCACCCTGCCAACCAAGCCATTTGCACCCCTGCCGGCTACATTTCCATCAAGGAAGGGACTCCTGTTGGAAATTTTCTTGCCAGGAACATGTGCTTTCTTGTAATTTACACAAAGGCCCTGGTGCGTATATGCTGTGTGAAGTTTCACTGTTAATCAGTGAAATTGTTCACTCGTTCATGCCTCAATGGTGTACTTGGTACATGGAATCAGACTGCCTGGGTTTAATACTGGCTCCTGTGTGCCACTTGCTAGCTGCCTGACCTTGAGCACATTACTTGGCTTCTCTGTACTTTCTACCTCCACCTGCCTCCTAGAGTTGTTGGAAGGGTATTGAGTCCTTATATGTGAAACACTTATTACACAGACTAGAAACAGAAATATTGTTCCAAATGTTAGCTATTTCAATGGTGGTTTCACCTGCACAGGGACTTCTCCATTTAAACTCTGCAAAGTTCAATAGTTCCCATCTGACCTCTTCCAACAAATACCACTTTCCTATAATGAGTTTGACCCCCAATTAGGAATGTTTTTCTTCTTACTCCATGCCTTTTTATTGTATTTATGTTAAAAAACTAAAGAAGCATTCTCTTTGGAGACAACAAAGAATTCCAGTTCTTTGATCAGAAGGGCACTTGGTTGTTTCTAGAATTTCCTCATAAAACCATCGCTTTGTCAGAAGTGACAGAGGTGATGAAGGCTACTTGCATATGCATGACTTTTATATGTCCTGAGGGAATTCCTATATCATTTTCCAGGGTTACAAGATTAGAGATGCTTTTCAGCTCTGTGAATTTTCTTGTCAGTTTTGGTTTCAATGGTTCTCCCACCCCTGGGAAACCTGGAAAATATACTTATGTACTATTAAAGTGCTGATTTCAAAACAATTTCATGTTGTTTGTTCAAAAGTTTTATTTTATTTATTTGAGAGACAGAGAGAGGAAGAGAAAGATAGAGAGAGAGAGAGAGAGAAAATGGGCATGTCAGGGCCTTCGGCAGCTGCAAACTAACTCCAGATGAATGGGCCACCATATGCTTCCATGGGTCATTTGGCTCTGCAGTCAAAGGCCTTAACTGCTAAGTCATCTCTCCAGCCCTAATTTTATTTTTTAAATGTAAAATTAAATGTTATACACACACACACACACACACACACACACACACACACACACATATATATTTGGTTTTTGCGAGGTAGGGTCTCACTCTGGTCCAGGCTGACCTGGAATTAACTATGTAGTCTCAGGGTGGCCTCGAACTCTCGGTGATCCTCCTACCTCTGCCGCCGAGTGCTGGGATTAAAAGCGTGCGCCACCACGCCTGGCTTAAATGTAATATTTTTATATGAAGGGCATGCAACAGATTTATGAAGCAAAGAATGAGGCGGTGAGAATTCAGATTTTATGGGTCACACTGCTCTAAAGTCACTTTGAAGAAGCTCCTTTTGTGTCTCCACTACTATATGTTTTACAGTCTCCTCTAGCATCTCACTTAAGCCATCTTCTACATCTCAAAATGGGAAGCACAAAATGCTGATGGTTCTGCATTGCCCCTGATTCCTAGGTCACTAAAACAATTTCATTGCCTAATCATAATCAATATGGTAATCAGTTTAAGAAGACCTTTCCTTATAAAACACTTAGGAAGAGAAGTGCAATATTTTGTCCATTTTACTCTTTGAGAAGATCTTATTGTGAAGCCTAGACTGACCTTGAACTCATGATCCCCCGTCTCAGCTCCCTGAGTACGGGATTACAGTGTGCAACATCAAGCCTGCATGATGCAAGCCTCCTATAATTTCATGACATTAATGTGAGAATTCTATTATTTGTTAAAGCCGTGCTGTGATTGTTCATCCAAGGACCTGGTAGTGGCACTGTAGGGACTTCTTCTGAAAGTGAACTAATAATAATGCTTTGCAAATGATTTTGGAACTCTTAATTGATCATGCTTATTCAAGTCAAGTTGTCTAGCTTTGTCCAAACACAAAGTGATGATGAGCTTGCTATGATTTTTATTTTGTTTTTTGCAACAAATCTATTGAATAGAAAGAGGATTTTTTTTTGAAATTTTTGATATTTAGATATTGGACCGAATGTTTTAAGGTTGTTAGAGCCATAAGTTGGGACATTTTGCACAGAGACATTGCCTCTCCCCCATAACTGACAGCTGCCCCCACAATACATGACTCACAATCCCCATGGGGTTGACCTGCATCCCCAACATGGAAGGCCTCTTCAGAAAAGGGGTATGGAAGAGGGAAATGATGGTACCAACACGTGTTGTTTACATACTAAATATGTCCATATCTAATAAAAACAAATTTTAAAAAAGAAAAAAGAAAAAAATGCTTTGCAAAGATAAGTATATAGAATTGTTTTATTTTCAATTTTTCGTTTTTGGTCCAAGAGTAGTGGCCAGGAGTTGAAGTGTTTTAAAAAACATTTTATTTATTTATTTATTTATTTATTTATTTGAGAGGAAGAGAGAAAGAGGCAGAGAGAGAGAGAGAGAGAATGGGTGCACCTGGGCCTCTAGCCACTTCAAATGAACTCCAGATGCACATGCCACTTTGTGCATCTGGCTTTACCAGGATACTGGGGAATTGAACCTGGGTCCTTAGGCTTTTCAGGCAAGTGCCTTAATTGCTACGCCATCTCTCTTGCCCCAAGTTGAAGTTTTATTTTGAACTCTGGCTCTGCCATTTTACTAGTTATGTAACCTATAGCAAGTCCCTGGCTGTCTCTGACCTTTTCTTTTGAAACTGCAGATGAAAATGCTTTTCAGTCTTGTACTGAGGATCACACGGGCTTTGTGCGTAAAGTGCTGCACACAGACCCAAGGAAGTACTCTATGTTCTATTGTGCAAGCTGATGATGTAATGGATGTTTTCATCTTTAAAATAGCTGTGATTTAAAAAACTGTTGGGAAGCTACTCTATTTTATCAGTGTTCATTACATTCTCTAGTGTTTTTAAGACAAATGCTTCTGCTACTTTATGATTTTCACAATGGTATTTATTGTGCTTGTAAACTCCTAGCCTACTCTGAGAATGTACATTTCTCATATTTTTGCTTTTATGGCAAAATGTGTTCAAAGTTCCAAATAACCAACATAGAAAGGAACATTTGGGGAAAGCCTTTTGTGAGCCAGGAAGCTCTGGAGAGTTACTATTTGCTTATTCTTTCAGCAGTCAAACCCTTAATCCCTTTATCTGTCATCACTGAGGGATCCCTTGATGGTTACCTCTTCTTGGCTGTCTTAATCGCTTCCTGACCAGACTACAGCTGCTCAATTTCTGACATACTCCAAATTCTCTCATCTAACAATTCTGTGATTTCCCTTGGCCACTAATATTTGGTCCAGTAGTTTTTCAAGTCAATTTCAGTCAGTTAATACCTAACAAACATTTTGGCTAATCCCCCACCCACTAAACACTAGCAATAAAAATCGTGTTTGTTTTGGTGGTGGTTGTTGTTGTTTTAAAGTAGGGTCTCACTCTAGCCCACACTCACTTAGAATTCATTCTGTAGCTCCAGGCTAGCCTTGAATTTATAATGATCTGCCTATCCCAGCCTCCTGGAGTGCTGGTACCAAAGGTATGTACCACCATGCCTGGCTGCAAGACATTTCCAACAATATATTTGCATTTTGCATTACTTAGGGTTTTTTTTTTAATTTTCTACCTGTAATTTTTAAGGTAACACAGATAGAAGAAGCTCCAATGGCTTGATAAACCCCTGATTTGTTTTAATAAATGTTTAGGATTTACATTAGACACTATTGGATAATTGTGTATTCACTAAAAGACAGTATCTTTTATGGAATCTAATATGTCAATGTTCAATGTTCATGAGTTATGTTGTATTTCCTTCCCCATCCCTTTGTTTAAACCTCAGCATGCTCCTGGGGTTTAGGTGAACTTGCTGATAATAGCTGTTGCTATGGCTCCATGTTATTTCATTTGTTGAACTGATGCTTGATAAAGAGAAATGTCAGTAAATTTTCTGCAATTCTGAATTTAAACAGATTTATTTCTCCTGTGAGGAGGTAATGTTAGGAAATTGGAATTCAAATCCAAGCCCTGTGTTCCTAAATCTGGATTGTGCAAGGCTTGTGTGCTATGACTGTGTACACTACATGCAGATGTGGACTTTAGGACCATTATTCCACCACCAACTGGAAGCCTTGACTGTGCCCCCTTAGGGACAGGGATGAAATGACACATTAATTCAAATAATGAAATGTCAATTCAACTCTCTGGAAAATGGTTTTCCTCTTATAAAATCACAACCAGCTGGAACGGAAGCTTTGTCTCATGGTGCTTTTGTATGCAGGCTCATATCTATAGTCAATACCTTCTTATCAGTCCAAAGATTCAAGACTTGAAAAACTCCAAAACTATTGCTACAAAAATGTAAAATATATTTTGAAATTTAATTCCTCTCTGCAGCAAAAATTGAGAGATGCCACCAGAGACGAGGATGGCCATGAGGCCCTGCAGAAGGCTCAGCAGTATAGCAGTGCATAGATTCTACAGTGCAAATAGCTTTTGCCATCTGTTCTCTATGTGGCCCTGGATACTTTCTGCTTTAGTTTTCTTGGCCATAAAATGGGGCTATCAACAGTACCTTAATTCATTGAAATGTTGTAATGAACTCATTGATTTAACAAACTATAAAGTTCTCTCTCTCTCTCTCTTTTTTTTTTTTTGGTGGTGCTAGGGGTAGAATCCAGGGCTTCACAGAAGCTAGGCAAGAGCTCTATTATTGAACTACACCTCTGATCCCAATATATATATATATGAAAACACAGCAGCAGTTTAAATGTAGTGAACATTAGGTATTTTGCAGTAGTAGGCTCTAAAAGAATTCATATTTTTAAAAATATAGTTATTTATTTGAGAGACAGAAAGTGAGAGAGAGGGAGAGAGAGAGAGAAAGCAAGGACACACCAGGGCCTCTGCATCTGCCTACCACTGCAGGCAAACTCCAAACGTCTGCACCACTTTGTGCACCTGGCTTTACATGAATACTAGACAATCGATCCAAGGCCTTCAGGCTTTGCAAGCAAGTGCCTTTAAGCACTGAGCCATCTCTTCAGTCCCAGAATTCATATTTTTAAATATATTTTTAAATTTTTTTATTTATTTGAGAGAGAAAGAGGCAGATAGAGAGAGAGCATGGGTATGCCAGGGCCTTTGTCCACTGCAAACGAACTCCAGATGCATGTGCCACCTTGTGCATCTGGCTTATGTAGGTCCTGGGGAATCAAACCTGGGTCCTTAGGCTTTGCAAGCAAGCACCTTAACCACTAGCCATCTCTCCATCCCCAGAATTCTTATTTTGAAAGACAACATAGAAGCTGTTGTATTTATCTGTAATGCAAAACAGCATCTTGCCATTTCCTTAATTTTGTTTGGTTTCATAAGCAAGAGAGTAAGGACACTAGAACTGAGAAAAGTTAATTTACCACAAGAGAAAAAGACATATTCTCCAGAGGCAGCTCTTGCTAAAATCTGCAAGTTGTTTTATTTTATTTTTCTATATTTTGCAGTGTTGGTGAGCAAACTTGGGGTCTCTCACATGCCAGACAAGTGCTCTACCCTTAAAGCCACATCTTCAGCACAAGAATGGTTTTTAAAGATGCTGAGGTTTAAGTGTTTAAATACCCAGTACAGTGTCTAGGATGTATTATTACTGGAGACTATATACACATACTCCACACTAAGCCCTTTACTTTGTGAAAACTTTCTGAATTATGCATTAAAATGGCCATAATTTATCTGGATTTTTCAATCAAGGTAGTGACAATGTTATAGTATTCAATAAAATTTTTTGACTAAACAAATAATTTAAAATGATGTATGAATGGAGCTTTCATCAATGATTAGGTTCATCAGGAAATCAGATGCATAAGGAGCCAATTTTTATGACCTTGGCTTTGAAATTCTATATCAACTCCAAAAATCCAGTTTTTTTCCAGTAAACCCCAGGTCTTCACACATGCTTTGAAGCACTTTTTGCCAGTGTTTCAGAATCACAGTAAGAATGAAGTACATGGTTATCCTTGAGTGTTCTTTGATACAACATGTACACTTTCTAATTGTGGCCTTGTGTTTTCATTTATGTTGTCATGTCTGTAATTTAGTTGTTAAGGTAGATCTTTTGATATAGTAGCTGAGAATACTTTCAAGATGAGGGATTTGCCAAAAATGAAATTCTTTTTATTCTTTCTAAAAATATCAGTTGGTTTCCTAGAATTGGCCTATTGATAAACCCTATCCACTTGAGAGATGTATGGAACAATAGACCAATGTAAGCCAATGTGGGTTTTTCTCATTGGCCATTAGCATAAGGAACATGTTTATAGTTGTGTTATACATTTGACCTTGGTGTCTCACTGTACTTTCTCACAGGAATGGCAGCAGCCAAACTTCTGCATGACTCTGGTCTGAATGTGGTGGTCCTGGAAGCCCGGGATCGTGTGGGAGGCAGGACTTACACAATTAGGGTAAGACACTAAGTATGGGAATTAAAAGCTGGGAGTGATGCTGAATTGTGTTCTTAGACTTTTCCCCCCTGAAAGTCTTCAATTGTATTAGTAACATTCTGGGCGGGTAAAAATGATGCCAACAATTTCTTTGTAAACTATCTTTTGTTTTATTTTTTTGGTGCTGAGGACGGAACCTCTGGTCTTGTGCATGCTAAGCATGTGCTCTTCCACTGAGCTATAAACACCTCTAATTCCAGCTTCTTTCTTCCCTTCCTTCCTTCCTTCCTTCCTTCCTTCCTTCCTTCCTTCCTTCCTTCCTTCCTTCTTCTTTTCTTTTCTTTCTTTCTTTCTTTCTTTCTTTCTTTCTTTCTTTCTTTCTTTCTTTCTTTCTTTCTTTGTTTCCTTCTCTCTCTCTCTCTCTCTCTCTCTCTCTCTCTCTCTCTCTTTCTTTCTTTCATTTATTTATTTGATTTTTCAAGGTTGGGTCTTGCTCTAGCCCGGGCTGACCTGGAATTCACTCTGTAGTCTAACAGTGGCCTTGAATGCACAGTGCTCCTCTTACCTCTGCCTCCCAAGTGCTGGGATTAAAGGCGTGCCACACATATGGATTTCGTTCTCAGCAGCTGAGAGACTGCTGGCATGCCCATTCTCTATCTGTCCCCCTCTCCCTCTCTCTCTGTCTGTCTCTCTCTAAAAAAAAAAAAAAAAAGTATTAAAGGTGTGCACCACCACGCCCAGCTTCAGTTTCTTTTTCAAGTTACCTCCATGTCAACACTTCCCATCTTCTCTCCTTTTTGCCCTTCATGTCATAATATTTGGCATTATAGAGTTAATATTAGGAAGGAGGGATATGGGAAGGGTGTGTGGAGTAGTAGTAGTAAGAAAAATATCAGAAGTTGTACTTTCCTCCTCTAATTTTGAGGCCTCTCTAATAACGCAATCATTTCATTCTCACAAGCTTAGGGGAAGAAGAGTCTTATTTTCATTTATTTTTAATATAAATTACTTTTAAACATCAATAATTACATTTATGGAGTACAATGTGACACAGGTACAGTGTAAGTCATTAAATCAAGCTAATTAACATTCATATTACTTCAATTAGTTGGAATTTTTTTGGTAATACACTTAAAATCTACTCTGAATTACTTTTAAATGAACAACACTGTATTATTGCCTAGGGCCACCTTGCTATGCAATAGATCTAAAACATCTTGGACTTGGGGAGATGGCTACGTTGATAAAGTACTTGCTGTGAATGTATGAGGACCTAAGTTTGGAATCCCAAGAACTCACATGAAGTAGTAAATGTGGTGGAACACATCTGCAGTCCCAGCACTGGTGAGGCAAAGATAGGAAAGTCCCAGGGGTTTGTGCTGGTTAGCTTGTTCAGCCTAGTCAATGAGGTGAGGGTTCAGTGAGAGAACCTGTCTCGGAGAAATCAAGGTTGACCTCTGGTCTCCACATATATGTTCACACACATGCACTTTCACTTGCACACACAAGTGAACCTATATGCATGGGAAAAGACATCCACATGCACACACACCACATACAAATGCAAAAAAGAAACTCTTTCTGCCTAGCTGAAAGTTTGCATAATTTGGTTAGCAACTCCACATTTCCTCTGTCCTAATCCCTTCACCCATGTAAACCCTGATAACTATCATTGTAGTCTCTACTTTTACGAGTTTAACTTGATTTGGATTCCATATGTGACATTATGTGGCATTTGTCTTACTATGTGTGGCTTATTTTGCTTCATATGTCCTCCAGGTTCATCCATGTTGTTCCAAATGCCAAAATTTACTTCTTTTAAAGGTTGAATAGTATTCCATTGTATGTATATACAGTATATTTTCTTTGTTCATGCAGTCATTTTAGGGTAGAGAGTGATGCTTTTTTGAATGGGGGATATAGACAACAAACAAATAAATAAACACAGAAAAGGATGGTTATTTATAGTGTCCATGACTAAGAAGTACCTGGTTCAGCTTGGAAGTGGTCAGAGAAAACGGAGCTTTTCTACTCATTCACTATTTAAAGATTGTCTTTAGAAATGATGCTGATTCAAAATTACATGGAACAAAAATACTACACATATACAGAAAAATAATTTCAAATATTTGAATTGTGACTAACTACTTCTTGGTACTATTTTTGAAATGTGGAAGTTAGTAAGTCACATAAGAAGTGATATTTCCTTTCTGGTTTTGTCTCTAGCATCAGATCCTTCTAAGTTAGCCTGAAGTAATAAGCAAGGAGATTCTTCCTCAACAAGTCACAGATTACAAATTCAAGACACTAAAAACCAAACCATTTTGTAATATTGTATGAGTGGTGGAATTTGGAAGTCTCTTCCCTTTCAGTGAATTTTATTTTAAAGGTTGATTCTATTGCATGATGTAGTAACTACTGTTATGTGAATAAAATACAGAAGATTTGAGAATAAAATCCAGTTTCTTATGGACAGAGCTCAAATGTACCTGTGAAACCATCTAACTGTTCAAAATTTTTTTAATTTTAGCAATACCTTCAAAAATATTTATTTTCATTTTTTCCACACAGAACCCAAAAGTTAAATATGTGGACCTTGGAGGATCTTACGTTGGACCAACCCAGAATCGTATCTTAAGATTGGCCAAGGAGCTAGGATTGGAAACCTATAAAGTAAATGAAGTGGAGCGTTTGATCCATCATGTAAAAGTAAGCTGGAATACAATACAGAAAGTTTTCAGTCACTTTAAAGATGTATTCATTTCAATGAAAGGAAAATTATATGGCAATTCCAAATCCATTTAGGAAAATTACTGAAAGAATAGTACTGTCCATTTGGTAAAATATCTTACAAATTCCTTAGAGGGTCTGAGAATGTAGCTCAATTGGTAGAGTATTTACCTAGTTTGCAAGAGTCTGGGTTCAACCCCCAATACTGTGTAAAACAGGTGTGGTAGAACATGCCTGTAATCCAAACACTTCAGGTGTGGAGGTGAGGCAGGGGAGGACCCTATGGTGGTTTGAATATATAGACTCATGTGTTCGAATACTTGGTTCTCAGCTACTGGCACTATTTGGAAAGATTGTGGAACCTTTAACAGGTGGGGCCTTTCTAGAGGAAGTTGCTTCTGGTCATGCATTTGTTCATAACAATGAGAAAGTAATTGATATAGAACCCATGTTAAAAAATAGTAGAGAAGAATGGTTGTGATTTACTTATTAAAAATCTCTTTTTAAATACCTTCACACTTTCATGTTATATAAAACTCTATCTTACAAATGCTGTTCTAGACTATATTATGAAAGTATTTGTCATATGATTCATGAAATTTTGAAATTTTATCTTTATGTCCTATATATTAGTTAAAGTTATTCTTCTTTGACAATTGGTGGAAAAGTGTGTCAAGTCATAAATACCATCTTTCTTCAGGAAACTCCATTGATCCCACATGACTTCTGTAAATGTATTGAGTCTCTCATTACTAGGATCATTTGTGGCTGGTGGTTCTTGCCTCTGAACCTATGTCCACTCATACTTCATAGTCTGTATCTTTTCTTTCTTTTTCTCAATGCTAAGTTGAGCTCAAACTCACCTCTTCATCTTAATTTTCTTCATACCACTCAAGCATCTGTGTGCAGCAGACATTCCTGAAGTTTTGAGGAATGGAGGGCTTTTGAACTGCTGAAACTCGACAAGCTTCAAATTGAATATCAGACATCCTAAGCTTAGAGAAATGGCCCTTGAGTGTTTTTTACCATCACATTTTCCTGAGGATTCCAGTCTCTCACCCCATTGGTGGTCCTCATACTCTCGTCACATCTTACATCTCCCTTACCTCTGTTTTCCCAAAATTCTCTCTTTAGTCCAAAAAAAGCATTAATGTTATCTAATTAAAAGAGTCACCTATTACAGGCACCACTATGGAATCCCACAGAGCAAGAAGAGGCTTTTCCTGTTGAGGAGTGGTGAGGACTTTTGTTGTTGTTGTTGTTTAGACAGGATCTTCAGGTAGCCTCAGACTCAAGATCCTTCTATTCCGCCTTTGTGGTGCTCAGATCACAAACACACCTACCATGCCTGACTCTGGCACATATTTTGAGTTTATATCTTCACTCTTTTCTTTACTTGCTCCAATAGTTGTAAGTGGATAATACAGAAATATATTCCTCATGAGCAGAAATCATTCCATTTAAAAGGTGGATTAAGAGAATTTTGGAGAGAGACACAGAGAAATGCAGAGAACAGAGAGAGAGGGATAGGAAGACAGATAGAGATGGGTGCGCCAGCAGCCTCTCGGCTGCTATGAATGAAAGCCATATGTGTGTGCCCCCTGTGGTCAAGTGAAGCATTGTGCCCTTGCATCACTTTGCATCTGGCTAAACGTGGGACCTGGAGATTGGAACTGCTGGAGAGTGGAACCTGCGTACTTAGGCTTAGGAGGCAGGAGCCTTAACTGCTAAGCCATCTCTCCAGCCCCCCATTTAGAAGGTGAACAGAGACTGAGGGTGTGGCTGAGCAGTACAGAGAAGAATGTTTTGAATGATGAAGCCCTGGAATCAGTTCCCAGCACCACCCGAAACCAAACCAAATCAACAACAACAAAAAGAGCAGAAACCAGTAACAGTTTTGTTATGCATAACAATTTGATGGTCTTTTATTTATTTGATAATATTGACTAGGACAAACAACAGGTAATACATTATGAATAATTTAATAATATAGAAAAGAAGCAGTTATTTAATTCTGCATAATGTAGGCAAAAGATCTCCTTAAGTCATATATAAATTCTTTGATTGATGTTCAAGTTTTGTTTTATGAGCCTTTTCTTGCTTCTAGCCAAAAAGGAGACACATGAATTAGAAATTACAAGGCAACATGGTGAACAGCTATAGAAAGGAGGATAACTTGGGGAGGGCACAAGGGAGAGAGAAGAAGGGGTAAGAAAAGCAAAAAAAATTGTTTGAAATACAAGGAAATGAAACCCAATCTTTTGTATGCTATGAAAAATTGTTCTCATTTCTCATTACTCAAAAGAAAAACACAAAATAAATCTTGTTAAGGAATCCTGATATATTTGTTGGGTTCTTTGCCTTTTAAAATGTAGGCCAAGATGATCATTTTTTAAAATGTTTGCCTTATTCTACATGTATGACTTGCAGAAATTGACTTCTTGGCAAACTAGGATCTCTTAGATTTCTCCAGACAAAGGAGGTGACCAAGGCTTATATTTGCTATCTTTGCATGTACAGTGGCTCTTGATGATACAGAGTTCAGGACTTTGGGGGAAGCTTTGTTTTATTCTGGTAATTTTACAGCTGCATTAAGTCCCTTATATGAGAGAGATTGCTCACACTTATTATTTGTGGAAACTATGTTGTACTAAAGTGATTTTTTACAGTGTAAGTCAAATATGTTGTTCTATTTAAGTATTTCCAATAATTTGTGTGCACCTAAGAAAATATAAGTAATTAAGTAGAACCACTGACTCAGTAAAGGGAAAATACATATTCCAACAGTGCTCTTGATAAAATTTAAATGATATTTTATTGCTTTATAATTATACAAAAGTAAAGCATGCATATTGTAAAATTATGATTATAAAATCTTGGTAAAAAAATTCTTTAAAAAAACCTCAGTAATCCTATCTTGAGAAAAATCACTCAAAATATTATTGGTTCTTTGATCTGCATATTCCATGATTGTTATTGAATGACCTCTACTGGAGGAAATAGGAAATATCAGGGTCTTTAAAATATTCATGTGCATATGCGTATGTGTTTGGTATCCTTACTTTCTAATGAAATCTCACCAATGAAAGAAATTAAAACACTGATGAAACAAAGATTCCTGCTGTGTTGACAAAGGTACCAACTTCATCTCTATGCCATCACATCTGGTGAAGAAATATCTGATGAACAAATAATTAAGGGGATAGAGAGATGCTTAGTGGTTAAGCGCTTGCCTATGAAGCCTAAGGACCCCAGTTCGAGGCTCGATTACCCAGGACCCATGTAAGCCAGAAGCACAAAGGGGCACATGCATCTGGAGTTTGTTTGCAGTGGCTGGAGGCCCTGGCATGCCCATTCTCTATCTATCCACCTCATTCTCTCTCGGTCTGTCACTCTCAAATAAATAAATTAATTAAATAAAAAATTAAGTAGCCTTCCCCAAGCTAAGTACCTGTTCTGTGCCATTGCTACTTCCATGTCCTGGGCCATATGCCATTTTTCATATTTTTAGCTTGTAAAAGCATCTCAGACTGCTACATCTATTTCCAGAATTACAGATATGAACTGATATTCTATTTCCTACTTCATGCCAGAGAAAGGAGTTGAGAATTTTTTCTTCTCTCTTGGGGAAAGCATTACTTTGGGACTTACATACAGTTATTAAAAATATTTTATTTATTTATTTGAGAGAGTGAAAGAGAAATGGGCGCACCAGGCCCTGCAGTCACTGCATGTGCCACCTTGTGCATCTGGCTTTACATGGGTACTGGGGATTTGAATCTGTGTCCTTTGTCTTTGCCAGAAAGCATCTTAACCACTAAACCATTTCTCCAGTCCTCAGCATATAGTTTCTTGGGGAAGTTTCATCATTGTGGGAAAAACATGACAGAGTAGGCAACTGATTGTCACATCTTGCCACATCAGCTGGGAGGAATAACCAAGAATGAGCTAGCACTGAACATCCAGTGGCCTGGGCTAATAAACCTTCAGATCCACTCCAGTGACATACCTCCCTCAGCAAGGCTCCACTTCCCAAAGGCTCCACAAACTTCCCAAAGCACCACCAGCTGAGGACCAACTACTCAAAACACATGAGCATATGAGGGGCATTCCCCATTCAAACAATCACACCCTCCATTATCTATTTTAGTAACTACTGTTTCCAATTGCAAACTACAGTTTATGTAAATATATTATTTATATCAACTGATGACTGGATAATGAAGATGTGGTACACGTACACAATGGAATTTTATTCAGCTACAAAGAAAAATGAAGCTATGACATTTGCAGGAAACCATCTTAGACTGAAGATTGATTTCTTAAGAGATTAGTTCATAAAGATGCAATGCAACTTAAAAGTAAGAGCCCAAGTTCATATTGATAATCATTTCTAAATTTCAATTCAGTGGAGAAACTGAGCAAAAGACACTCTGATCTTAGCTTGCTTACTAGTGCACACAAGCCAAGTTCATTTTCATAGTCACTGTTCTATTGTATATGGTCAACCTCAATGCTAAAAGGTCATGTGATTCAGAAGACCTCTCGCAATCCACTGCTGTTATAATTGCTGCTGCTCAGAAAAAAATCCCACAGATGAGGGAACATTTGGTACAACCTGTCAATCTTATTGACAACTCTGGAATTCATTTTAAAACATGGTGTGTGCAAATCACGTAGAGGCAGATAGGGGAAACTGTAGGCATCTATTAGAAATTTCATTTTAGAGAACTCTCTAAACTAAACTGTTTCTTAGCATTGAGGTATAGCAGCTGTATTATAGCAAAAATACTGAGAAGTAAAGTACTCTAATGACAGTTGCATTTAGCATATGGAACTCACTATTATGTAGGAACTTCATATCTCTTGGGGAACAGCAAGCCAGAAGTGTTCATTGTTCTTTAAGCCATTAATGATCTCTTTTCCACACCCATATCCCCAATCTCATTAATCTAGCAAAGTCTGGATGAAAGTCCAAAGTGTACTTACTTTTTCCTGATGACATAAAATTTTAAGAACAGGTTAGGTGATCTCTTATATTTCACTCAAGAACAACTGCCCATTTCAAAAGAACTTCACACATGCTGGGTCAAATCTACTGGTTCTGGTAGTCTGCCTTCTTTGAAGTAAGCTCAATGTACCTTCTCTTCTATACATACCCAGACTCCATTTCATTGCTTATTCATTGAAAACAAGTAACAAGTATATCTTATCATCATGGAATGTTTTTTCCAAGCACAAATGAGAAAAATAGTAATTTCTTCTTCAGTAAGTAGAGCCCATTTTAATATTGATTATTCTGGAGTTTATGTTCATTTTAGAAACCAAAATGCTCATTTGTGTTCAAGAGAATATACCAGAGCTTCAGCATGTAATAATTTGCTGACATATTATGCCTTCTATGGTGGGATTTGGAACAACATTGTGGGATATGAGATAAATTTACTCAAGGACTTCTAGGGTTCCATTTGGAACTTAATACATGATCATGTAAGTAAAGATATTCTCTATGTTCACACATGCATGTGAATAATGTTAATATGCGACTAGAGTTATGGAAAACATAGATTGAGTTTTAAATTATGCTAGTAGCACAGTGTAGAGAACATATAGAATTCAGTGATGATGGTACCATTCATTAAAGGAAACAAGGCTGTGAATTTAAATTTGTACAAAATTTTACTCCATCTGTACCTTGTCCAAAGGAGACAAATGGTCCAAAGGAAAAGCAGAGCTCTCCAACAGATGGTGATTAATAAGGAGACAATGTAGTAAGTCCAAGAGCCTTGACAACCTATAGTATCAAGGGATTGACAGGAAGTACAGATGGCCTCAAGTGTGCTAGCCTGTCTTGCCACACCCTCTTCAGCAGCAAACAGCAGAAAGGCCTAAGTATGGATTCCCAGACTGCCCATCGCTTTATCTGTGCCTTTGGTGGCTTCTGCCGCCACCACATGAGGGCATAAAATTTAAAGATGTTGATCACACCTGACAGGAAGAAATGGGATCAGAGCACAAGTTCTTTAGTGCCAAAAACATACTATGAAGAACTTACTGTCTGCTGGATGGAAGGAAGGGTTTTCTGATAGTTCCTTCTGAGCAACAACACCCAGAGGCCTACTACTCTTTCCTGCCAAACTTGTAGTCTCACATATTCAAAAAAAAAGCAAGCTCACAAACAAGTGCTTTCCACAAAAGTTTCCACAATTGACTATGGCTATTCTGGGGATAACTTCTTAGGCCCTGCATTGTCCTCATGTTCCTCATTACACCTTGTAAAACAATATTTAGAGGTAGAATGCATAATTATTATTTATCTATATATTGAAGATATTAATTTGGGGGGTCTTTAAATTTTTTATTTCTTTCATTTTTTTAACATTAACATACAAGTATGTAATATAAATATTGATACTATTTTAATATATAGTTGATATATATTTTGATAAATTATTTTCTTTTTGATTTATTTTGTTTTGCAGTTGATATATAGGCTTTTGGATTATTGTTCTCAGGGTGGCCTTGAACTCTCAGCGATCCTCCTAATTATACTTTCTTTATCCTCCTTATACCTCCCCTCCTCCCCTCTCATTAACTGCCCAATTAATCCCCACCTTACTTGCATGTTTATTTTAACCCGTTGTGTTAAGGCCAGGCTGCTTGCATGATCAAGGTTAAAAAGTTATTTACTCTGGAATAGACAACTTAGCAGTGGATACACCAATGATGAACCTGACACTCCTTCTCCTAGCAACCATTAGCTACTCTGGGAAGAGTGGGATCTCATGTGTCCTTACCCCATAGATAGTGAGGTATTTACAGGCTCAGTCCTGTGCTGCTGGTAATCCGTGAATGTAACAGCCATACATTCAGATGGCAGTGATTAGAAGCCCTCCTCCCCATCTTCCTGCTCATATATTCTTTCTGCTCTCCTCTTCCACAAGGTTCCCTAAGCCTTGGAGCAGGTGGTTTAGATGTCCTGAGCAAAATTAGTGACTTATTTTCTGCAATTTTGCCAGCTATGAATCTCTGCATTTACAACTGCCATTGGAATAAGAACCCTTTCATTTTTTTTTTTTGAGATAGGGTCCTGCTCTAGCCCAGGCTGACCTAGAGTTCACACTGTAGTCTCAGGCTGCCCTTAAACTCAGAGTGATCCTCTTACCTCTGCCTCCTGAGTGCTGGTATTAAAGGCATGTACCATGCTAGCTAGAATAAGAACCTTTTGTGATCAAAGCTTCAAACAGTAATAATTTTTTTTTTTTTTGGTTTTTTCAAGGTAGGATCTCACTCTGGTCTAGAATAACCTGAAAACTTTTGGTGATCAAACTCTCGCTCCTCCTACAGTGCTGGGATTAATTTATGGGAAAAAATAATTTATGGGAAAAATATAGATATATAGAAAGTAGGGGTTTTGTGGTTTTTTGAGGTAGGGTCTCACTCTAGCTCAGGCTGACCTGGAATTCACTCTGCAGTCTCAGGGTGGCCTTGAACTCGTGGCGGTCCTCCTACCTCTGCCTCCCGAGTGCTAGGATTAAAGGCGTGAGGACATGCTGTCCTTTTAGCATAAACATAATATTAGGTTCTCCTCTTGTACCTATATCCTTAGCTATAGGCTCTTGGCCAGGTTTACATTTTACCAGGCATTAAACCCCTTGTGGTGGTTTGATTCAAGTGTCTGCCACAAACTTAGGTGTTCTGAATGCTAGGTTCCCAGTTGATGGAGATTTGGGAATTAATACCTCCTGGAGGCAGTATATTGTTGGTGGCGGGCTTTTGGGTATTATAGCCAGTTTCCCCTTTCCAGTTGTTGCAGTCAGGTTTGCATTGCTGACAGAAATCACCAGACCAAGAGCAGCTTGTGGGGAAAAAATGTTGTTTTTTTGGCTTATAGACTCGAGGGGAAACTCCATGATGGCAGGGGAAAATGACAGCATGAGCAGAAATTGGATATCACCTCCTGGTCAACATCAGGTGGCCAACTCCAACAGGAAAATCTGCTAAACACTGGCAAGGGGAAACTAGCTATAATACCCATAAGCCCGCTCAACAATATACTGCATCCAGGAGGCATTAATTCCCAAATTGCCATCAGCTGGGAACCTAGCATTCAGAACACCTAAGTTTATGGGGGACACCTGAATCAAACCACCACACTAGTGTTTGGCACACTCTCCTATGGCTGTTGTCCATCTGATGTTGGCCAGGAGGTGATGTCCACCCTCTGCTCATGCCATCATTTTCCCCTGCCATCATGGAGCTTCCTCTCTAGTCTATAAGCCAAAATAAACCATTGTTTACCAGAAGCTCTTCTTGGTTGGGTGTATTCTGCCAGCAATGTGAATATGACTGCAATGCTCCTCTTATGAAGTGGGCCTCCAATCTAATAAAAAAAGTGGTTGGTTATTTTCATAACATTCATCCCCCTATTTCACCAGTGGGCATATCTTGCCTGGCAGGTTGGTTGTGGAATACACAAGGAAGGATTGTTCATGAATTTTCTCCCCCAGCAGCTTTCATAGCACCTTCTGGGATGGGAAAGTGATCTGGCAGGGAGGAAGCTTTCAGCTCAATTCCAGCTTAGGTACTCTAGGTCCCGCAATTGAAATGTATGTGTCTTTAGCAATAAGAACTAGTTTTGGTGAGCAACCAAAAGCAATGGCAAGAATCTATATTATTTTAGGGACCTCTGTAGTGTCCCTGACCAACAATTTATTGGCAGGTATCTCTCATCTCTGGCACTGGAATTTATGATTAATAACCTATGGCTTCTGGGAGTAGCTTTATCTACTCATGTAAGACCTTCATTCAAACACTTTCTAAAAATTTTTATTTTAATTGGTTTACCAAGTAGCAGATTTCCATATAGTTTATTCACATATCCTTAGTTTTATTAACCCTCTCACCACCTGTCTCTCCTTTGTCCAATCCCATCCCATACCTGCTTAAATTTTCCCTCCCATTACTACCCCACATACTTTCATGTCTCTTGTGTTCTGCTACCCCCCTCCACAGAACCTCCCACCAATGGCTCCTTTCTAGTTTCTTGGCCTTTACAAGCATTCCAACTTATAGCCACTAATACAGAAATTCAAAGCTAGGATCCACATAGGAGAAAAAGCATGCAGTGATTGTGTTTCTGGGCCTGTGTTGCTTCAATCAGGATGGCCTTTTCCAGTTCCACCCATTTTCCTGCAAATTTCATAATTTCATTTTTTCTTTATAGTTTCATAAAATCCCATCATGTATATTCTTCATTACCCATTCAGCAGTAGATGGGCATGTAGGCTCATTCCACTTCTTAGCTACTGTGAATAGAGCAGTAATAAACCTGGCTGAGCAAATAGCTCTGAAGTAGAGTATATAGCTTTTAGGGCATATACCCAGGAATGATATAGCTGGGTCATAAGGTAGTTCTATTTTCAGCTTTTTGAACAACCTCCACACTACTTTCTTTTATGTTCTCTTACGTTGGTGGCAACAGTGAATACAGATCCCCACCCCCACATACATATCCTCACCAGCATGTGCTGTATTTTTTTTTTTTTTGGATAGCCATTTTGACCAGAGTAAGCTAGAATAAAGTAATTTTAATTTGCATATCCCTGATGGCTAAGGATGTTGAACACTTTTAAAAATATTTATTAGTCATTTTTATTACTTATTTTGTTAAAGATTTTTTGATTGTGTTGTGTGCTTTGTTGATATTTTTGAGTTATTTGTATATTCTAGATATTACTTCTCCATCATATATGTAGCTGGCAAAGATTTTCTCCCATTCTTTAGGCTGCCGCTTCACTCAATTGATGTTTACTCTGCTAAACAGAGGTTTTAAATTTCATGTTGTCCTATTTTCAACTGTTGATCTTAATTTCTGACTGACTGGAGTCCTTGGCAGAAAATCCTTGCCTATGCCTACATCTTGTAGTGTACGCCCTAATTTTCACTTTAGCAGATTCTGATTTGTAGGACTTAAGTTGTGATCTTTTGTCCATTTGGAGTTGATTTTTGTGGAGGGTGAGAGATAAGGATCTAGATTCATTCTTCTGTGCATGGATATCCACTTCTCCCAGCACCATTCATTGAAAGTACTGTCTTTTCTTCAATGTGTATTTTTGGTATCTTTGTCAAAAATCAGGAGGCTGTAGTTGCATGGACTGATATTTGGGTTCTATGTTATTCCATTGATCTACACATCTGTTTTGTACCAGTGCTGTGCTGCTTTTCTTGTTATGTCTCCGTAGTATATCTTGAAATCAGGAATGTTGATACCTCTAGCAGTATTCCCTCTGCTCAGGATTATTTTGGCTATCAGTGGTATTTTGTGTTTCCAGATGAATCTTAGGATTTTTGTTTAGATTTCTGTCAGGAGTAGTGCTATAATTTTTATTGGAATTGAATTGACTTTCTTAATTTCTTTTGGTAAGATGGCCATTTTTTTATATCAGTGCTTCCAATCCATGACCATCTTTCTATCTACTATCATCCTCCAATTTTTCTTCAATGTTTTAAAGTTTTTATTATAGAGGTATTTCATTTCCTTGTTGAGGCTTCTTCCAAGGTCTTTTTGAGGCTACTGTAAATGGATTGTGTGCCTGAGTTTTTCTCCATATATTTGTCATTTGGTATACAAGAAAGCTACTACTTAATTTTTAATGTCAATTTTGTATCCTGACAGTTTGCTAAAAATGTTAAGCAACTCTGTGAATTTTCTGGTGGTGGAATCTTTAGGGTCCATTAAGTATATAATCATATCATCTGTGAATGAGGGTACTTTAATTTTATCCTTTCCTACCTGTATCTCTTTTATTTCCTTCTCTTGTCTTATTACTCTCTAGTTAATACTACCAGCACTATGTTGATTAGAAGTGGAGAGAGTGGACATCCTTGTCTTCTTCCTTATCTTAGTGGGTATGTTTCAAGTTTTTCAACCTTAAACATGATGTTGGTAATAAGCTTGTAATATACAGACTTTATTATCTTGAAATGTTTCTTTTATCCCTACTCTCTGCAGAACTTTTATCATGAAAGGATGCTGAATATGATCAAAGGTCTTTTTTGTGCATCAATTGAGATGATAATGTGATTTCTGTCCTTTAATCCATTTATGTGATGAATTATATTTATTGATTGATGCACTTGATAATTGTGTATTATCTTTTTATTTGTACTTGAATTTGGTTTGCAGGTATTTAATTGAGAATTTTTGCATCTATATTTATCAGGGAGGTTGATTCATAATTTTCTTTTTGGTTGTGTCTTTATATGATTTTGGTATTAGAGTAATATTGGATTCATACAAAGAATTCAAAAGTATTCCTTCCCTTTTTATTTTATGGAATACTTGAAGCAATATGGGTCTTAGTACTTCTTTAAAGGTTTGTGAGAATCCTCATGTGACTCCATCTGGACCTGGGATTTTTTTAGATGAGATATTTCTTTTATTATTATTGCTTCAATCTCATTACTTGCTATAGATCGGTTTAAAATATTGATTTAATGTTGGTTTAATTTTGGTAGGTCATATACATCTAGATTTCATTTAGATTAACCAAGTTGATGGAATGTAAACTTTTAAAGTATGTTCCTGTGATTTTTTGAATGTTGTTGGTATCTGTTGTAATGTCTTCTTTTTCACCTCTAGTTTTATTAATTCTGTTCTCTCTCTCTTTTGGCTAAATTGGCTAAGGATTTGTCAGTCTTGTGTTTTTTCCCCAAAGAACCAAATTCTGGTGTCATTGATTCTTTGCATGGGTTTTTCATTTCTATTTCATTAATTTCTGTCCTAATCTAAATTATTTCTTCTATTCTATTGTGTTGGATTTATTTTGTTCTTGTTTTTCCAAGGTTTTAAGGTACATCTTTTGGTATTTTGCTTAGTTGTTATTATTATTATTATTATTATTATTATTATTATTGTATTTTTTGGTTTTTCAAGGTAGGGTCTCACTCTGGCTCAGGCTGACCTGGAATCCACTATGTAGTTTCAGGGTGGCCTCGAACTCATGGTGATCCTCCTACCTCTGACTCCTGAGTGCTGGGATTAAAGGTGTGCACCACCACGCCTGGCATTTTTCTTAGTTTTTAAATTTAGGCATTTAGAGTTATAAACTTCCCTCTCAGGACTGCCTTCATTTTATTCCATAGGTTTTTGTATGTTGTGTTCTCATTTTCACTCAATTCTAGGAATTTTTTAGTTTTCTTCTTTATTTCTTAAATGATTTCAACATTCAAATGTATATTTTTAATTTCCATGAGCTTAGGCACTCTCTATAATTTTTCTTGCTATTGATTTTAGGCTTTATTCAATTTTGGTCAGATGGAATACAAATGTAATTTCAGTTTTCCTATATTTCTTAAGACTTGCCTTGCATCTTAATATGTGTTCTATTTAAGAGAAACTTCCATAGGCTACTGATAAGAATGTATATTCTATAGTGTTTGGGTACAATGTTCTGTAAATATCTATTTGTTAACTCCAATATTTCTCTGTTTATTTTGTTGAAATGATCTGTCTACTCGTGAGAGTTTGCTATTGAATCCACCTGCTGTTACTGTGCTGGTGTTAATCTCTGAGTGCATATCTACCAGCATTTGTATTACGAAATTAGGTGCACCTGTGTTTAGTGCATATATGTTTTCAACTATAATGTACTTTTGATAAATTATTCTATTAATCAGTATGAAATGACATTTTTTATCTGTTCTAATTAATTTCCATTTGAACTGTATTTTGTCAGGGATTAGAATGGTGACAACCTATTTGTTTCCTGGTTCCATTTGCTTGGAATAATTTTTTTCCATTATTTTACCCTAAAGTAGTATCTGTCCTTCATGGTGAGATGAATTATGTTTTTTCTTCCAATCTGCTAGAATGTGTCCTTTGATTGGGGAATTGAGACTATTAATACTTTGAATTATTATTGAAATGTGTGTATTTATTCCTGTAATTTAGTATTTGGTGGCTTTTTTTAGTCCTTAATTGCTTAACAAATATCATTCCCCTCCTTCCCTCTGGAATATTCTTACCAGTATCCTTTGTAGAGCTGGCTTGGTGGCTACAAATTCCTTTAGTCTACATTTTAATCTAGAAAAGTCTTCATTCTCCTTCAATTATGACTGATAGTATTATCAGATATAATAGTCTGAGTTAAAAAGTGTGGTCATTGAGGACTTGAAATTCATCATTACAAGCCAGCTGGTTATGGAGGACCTTCAAGCTCTTAAAGATTCCATTGAAAAGTCAGCTATTGCCTTTAGGTGGCCTGGAGTTTCTGTCTTGCAGCTCTCAATAGACTTTCTTTGTTCTGTACATTTAGTGTTTGTTTTAACTATGTTGTGACATAGGGAGGTTCTTTCCTGCTCCTGTCTATGATGTTCAATGTGCCTCTTTTACCTGGATTGACATCTCTTTCCTTAGATTTGGGACATTCTCTGCTATTATTGTATTAAAACTGTTTATTCCTTTTTTAGGGTACCCTTGTCCCTCTATGTCCATGAGTTGTAAATTTGGTATTTTCATGGTGTCTCAATGATCTTGCATGCTTCATCTATATACTTTTGTAAGTTTGTCATTTTCCTTGACCAAACATAGCAATTCCTCTACTTTGTCTTCAAGCCCTAAATGTCTATATTCTCACTGATCTGTTCTATTGGTGAAACTTTCACAGAGCTTTTGAATTTCACTTACTGTATTTTAACTTATTTTATTTATTTATATTTTACTTACTGTATTTTTAATTTCCAGCATCATTTTATTTTTCTATAATTTTCTATAATTTCCCATTTCTCTTATTTCATTCAGCTGAGTATTTCTGTTTACTTAGAATTCTTTAGTTCATCTATTTATTTATATTTATTATCATCCTTTTGAACTATTTGTGTGGACTTCATCTAAGATTCTGTAATTAGGTGCCATTAATATGAAATTGGTACATACTAGAGGGGACATGTTGTCTTGACTTTCCATATTAGTATTCTTTTTTTGACAGGGAAATTCTCACCAGAAGTTTGATTTTTGGTTTTAAGTTTTTTTTTTTTTAATTTAGGTCACCTTCTTATTAACAGTGGTCATGTTTGATATATTCAGTAGGGACTGGCTTGTAGTAAGGTTGAGATATCATCTTCTGTTATACTGGGGTTCAGGGCACCAGACTCTCCTTGGTTCTCCCCTTTGAGTAGAATACTTTTGGTAAAACAGTTACTATCTTGGGATAGAACCACTCCAAAAGTATTGATAGTGTATACAATCATCTCTGAAATGCTAGTAATTTTAGAGAGTAAGGGAACATTGACAGTATTGAATGTACTAACATGCACATTTGTGAGAGGAGAAAAAGATAAAGAAGGGGAAAACTCCATAGAACAACTAGTTAAGATTAGGGTGATATAAAAAATTAGAAAGGAGGGGACACATGTAGAAAATGAATATGTCTGAACAAAATAAGGAGAGGATGAGAGAGTTTTGTCTAATGAGAGATTCGAGAAATAGAGGTGAATTTGTGCCCACAACTAATGTGGAATTGTTCTGTCTTTCAATTGGATGAGGCTCAGAGTTCCAGCAAACCAGGACAGACTATGTTCCTTGGGAGAGAAAGACATAGAGGAAAATATTAAGGAGAGAAAAAAAGGGAAAATAAAGGTGAAAAACACACAGAAAGTCAAAACAAATTATTCTCTACCACACACACACACACACACACACACACACACACACACATACACAAAAGAACCAACAGTTAAGAGTAGAATGGAGGCCAATCTGGCCTGCTATGACAATAGCTGTTAGAAACAGAGGATAGATGTAGAGAGAAAAAGAGCTAAGTAGAGATACAGGATTGGCAGGCTGACTGGTCTGTGTGAACTAAAGCTCCTGGAACACTGCTACACCTACTTTGAATTTCTTGTAAGACTATCAACTGATTAGAATTTCAATGTAGAGAGATCTGAATGTTGCAGGTCCATAGCCAAGTTATCTTGGGCTATCTTAGTTCCATCGCTGGCTAAACAATGTCCATTTCCTACCACGTCCTGTGACCAAATAAATCCTTCGGAAATGTATGAACACACCTCTAGCTTCCACCAACCTGAAAGATAAAAATGTCATCTGATAGCAATAGCAGAGATCTTCTGCTTTGCTGTATGCCTACCTATCTGATGTTTCCATCAATGTCTTTGAAAAGGACCTTGGTTATCATTTTCATTTGCCCTGTAACTATAAAAACTTCATGAAATTGTTAACCCATTGGAACATAGAATTTGGGGTAAATTTGTGAATTGTGTGTTGGCTTTGTATTTTGTGTTGATATTTGGCTCTGATCTAGACTTCCTCAGCTCCTAGAATGATGACTTCTCTACTGAGAGATTCTCTCTTGCCTGATATGGGAAGGTTCATTCGTTGAGTTTTAGTTCTGAGGCCATTGCACAGAGTTGTGAACTTCCCTTTCTCTGGAGTCCAGTCCAGTCATGTGCATAGTTTGGCCATTAGTCCTTGTTAGAAAATTCGCTTGTTACAGTTGAAGCCATTTTTTTTTTTTTTTTTTTCAGTCTGGGAGCCTGTGGAGTCTGGGCACTTTTAGTGTCTGGGAACAGATCCTTTCTTCTCCAGAATATGGCAAGATGAGGGAGGGGAATGTGTGCATTGAGAAGCTCTTAATTTCAAATTTCCAAAACCCCCATCTGGTGCTTTTTTGTTCTTTCTGGGGGGAACTCTTCAACTTCAGATTTACATGTCCAGTAGCACTAGGTTCTGGAGACGCCAGGTAGTTTCCTCTAGCTGAGAGCTCAGAGCTGTGCTCAGAGTGCACTGCATATCTTCTCAGTGGTGTAGCTGCAGGTCACAGAGATTCATCTATGCACTCCTGGTATCTTTTATTTTGGCATTACTTCTTCATGGTTTTCTGAGGTTCTTCGATTTCCCTCTTTGGGAATAGGGTTATTTTCTCCTTCACTGGCTCACACTGAGACTGTTTCTAGTCTACCATCTTACCTGGACGTCCTACCTTTTAAATTTTTTTTTTGTATTTTTGAGACAAAGTCTCACAATGTAGCCCAAGATGGCCTGAAACTCACTATGTAGCCAAAGCTGACCTTGACCTTGTAGTAATCCTCCTACCTTTGCTTCCCATGTGCTGGGATTACAGATGGGATCCACCATATCCAGCCCAATATTTGATAATTTTATAGAGGGTGTACATACATACAAACACATACATACACAAATACACAATACTTATATAGTATATTGTGCTTATATTTAATGTTCTTGGATTCCTATTTTTATACTTTTCATTATAGAGAAAGTTTTGAGGTCTACTTTCTTACATATAAATACTTTACATATAATCCAATGTCATTAGATATTCTTTGTAAATATAATTTTAAATAGATAAATAATATTATGTCATATGGACACTATTATATAGTAAATATTTAGTCAATTTTTTCCTCTTAATTGAAAATCTACACTCTATACAAATCCCAGGATGAACTGTAATTCACTCTGTAGTCTCAGACTGGCCTTAAACTCACAGCAGTCCTCCTACCTCAGCCTCTAGAGTGCTGAGATTAATGGTGTGCACCACCACGCCCAGCTAGAGCATAGTATTTGAAAATTCATAGTGAGGAAAATTCCTCATCATGGCTCTTCAATCTCCAGAGTTCTATCCCATGGGTGTGAGCAATTGTATTACATGTATCAGCTACAAATAATTGTCAAACTTCCCAGAAATTTCTGGTAGAACTTCTAAACTGGTGAATACTTGCTGCTTTCTAAACTATCCAGGCAGTAGTTTCCTTCTCATTTTTTTTGGCCAGTTCTTTTATTCTTTTCTCAACCTCATGATCCTCTTACCTCAGTCTCCCATGTGTCACCATGTCAGCTTCCAATCAGTAGTTCCACAATACATTGCCATTTTCTCTACCTTTTAATCCTATAACACTGATTTTCTGGCTATGTGCAGTTTTTCCATTAAGCTAGTGTCTAATTTGAAAGTTTTGTCATAGAAGTTCTCCATTTCAAACATCATCTAGGGATGACTAAAGTAAAGATTCCAGAAATGAATCAGCTTTGCTGAAATTGGTGTAAACATGCAATATAAATAATGTAAAGGAATTAACACTTGGAGTATACCATATAAATGCTATTTAAAACTCTTATATGGTTTGGGGACATAGCTCAGCTGTACTTGCAAAGCCTGTCTGCATGCATTCAATCCCCCAGTACCCGCATGAAGCCAGGTACACAAAGTGACACATGCATCTAGAGTTTGTTTGCAGCAGCAACCACCCCTGGTGTGCCCATTCTCTCTACCCTTTTTTCTCCTCTCACAAATAAATAAAAATATTTTAAAATCTCTTATATATATATATATATAACTAACAATTGTAAGGAAGAAGAGAAGGATGACATATAAGAAGGGTACAACTCCTTAGATCTTTTTCCATTGGATATTTGAAATCAATTCCCAAATTAAGTTTGTATTTACTTTAAAAAAAAAAAAAAACAGGCTGAACTCTCCTAGTGACTCATAATTAATTGACTTAATAGTACAAGAATCATTCAGGAGCTAATATTATTGGTGTTCAGGTAATATTTATTTGAAGGTCAGCAGTTCTTTCATTTTGTGTCACTTCCAAAGACTTAAACTTAAACTTGCTAATATGATATAATTAAATGCTCATATTTTTCTTTCCGTGCCTTTTCTCATTTTCTTTTCTTCCTTTTTTTATTTTGTCCTTACATCTATCTATC
Organism: Orientallactaga sibirica; assembly: GCA_036365145.1. Classification (NCBI taxonomy): domain Eukaryota; kingdom Metazoa; phylum Chordata; class Mammalia; order Rodentia; family Dipodidae; genus Orientallactaga; species Orientallactaga sibirica. The sequence goes on along the minus strand of JAEOAD010000372.1, from coordinate 7,713,221 downwards.
ATCCATTTGTTTGTGTATCCATCCATAGTAACCATCCATCCATTAATCTACCCATCTTTTTATCTTGTCAATTTTTGTGAAGAGTTCTAGAATGCCATACACTGAACATTGTGCCTCTTTTAAAAAACCTCGATTTTGTTATATGAGGCAATATGTTGCTTTTTTTGTATTGCCCAAACATTTTACAAAGAACTCCTCTCATGTTTATTTTTAAAAATGTAATTAGACATAGGCTTTGGTGAGCTCCTGGTCTATGAGAAGTGGTTAGGCTGGTGCTTACAGCAGAACTCTATACCTCTCACATGTCTAGGCAGCAGTCTCCAGGTTACATATCCATTAACAATAACCAAACTACTTCTGGCCAGGCTTAGTGACTAAGCTTAGAGCCTTTTAATTTAGACAATACAGATCTCAAAGCAGCTGCTCTAATACAGAACCCAAAAGGCTCTTATCCTGGTATTACTGAGCTACAGAACTTCTCAACCGCGCGCTCTCTCTCTCTCGTTCTGACTTTCTCTTGCTCTCTTCATTATCATGATTAATTGTTCTTATCAACTTTCTGTGAGACTTTGCCATGTTAATTTTATACCTTAATTTCTCCATCTGAAAAGAAGAACATTTGCATTAAAACCCAATTAGTACTATGAGGTTTGAAATATAAAAGATGTTAACATAGGGCACAAACATTGTCCCAACAAAGCTGCTGGGATACACTGAAGATCTTCAAGATATTTTAATAGGAAAGATAGTGTGTTTCATTTTCCTTGGAAATCACACTTTTCTAATAGGCTCTTGGGATTCTTGCCATCATGTGAGAATTTAAATTATGAGATACCAGGTGGGATAAGACTTTACAAATTCATTTCACAAGACAAACCAGGCTAGTAAACTTATCCTGAAAACATTTTCATAATCTTCTTAGACACTGAAATGGGAGTCCTGACCCTTTAAATACATTCTTCCCTCCTCTGTTTGTTTCCTGCACTGCGTAGGCTAGGAGATTAGCATTTGGCAGAAGCCAAACTCCCATGCCCAGGCAAACAGGCTAAATAGATCATAGAAAAGAGAAACAAAATGTTCTTTTCTGGTTCTGTTAACTTCTAATTTCCTTTCATTTTGCTCTTTTTTTGTTTGTTTTAGTCCCTAGAATATGGGCCTGCTTGTGATTAGGACAAATGAAAGTGTTTCCTTTATTATTCTCCTTTTAATTTGGTGAATGTTAAGGGTAGTAGTGCGAGGCACCTTCTAATTATCTACAAATTAGAAAAAAATCACAATTCATAACTACCTACGATATAGGCTATCAAGGTAAACCAAGTGTGTAACACACACACACACACACACACACACAGCAGCAGCAGCAGCAGCAGCTATTGAAGTATATGACAACTTTTGAATATTCAGTTCAAACCTGAATTTAATAATTGCAATAACTAACATATCGTGAGATTTTAATTTGTGTAAAGCACCATTCTAAGCATTTCATATGCCTTTCACTCATTGATATTAAAGGACAGGGCTAGGGAGATGACTCAGCAGTTAAAGGTGCTTGTTTACAAAGCCTGCTAGCCCAGGTTTGATTCCTTAGTATCCACATAATGCCAGAAACACAAAGAGGCACATGCATCTGGAGTTAATTTGTAGCAGTCCATTCTCTCTCTCTCCCTCTCTCTCTATGATTCAAATAAATAAATAAAATGTAATTTTAAATACCCTGATGGTTAATTTTACCCCTCCTTTGCAAAAATGATGTTATCATGGCACAAAGCATTTTTGTCACTTGCATCGGATCCCCAGTTGATATGTGATAGAATAAGGGACTCTGACCCAGATCCCTCCAATTTATTCCAGAGTTCAGAGACTTTGCATGTCAGCAAACTTGCTATCTTACACAGATATTGTGTTTAACCATGGGTGAGGACTCCAGAGAGACAAAGAAAGAGGTAAAGGTACTGAGGACTGAATTGTTGGTCAGGCCTTCAGTGCTTTCTGCTTAATGTCTCTGCTTCCTAATGCTGACTTTTTCTGTTTTATGCCCTATCATTGATCCCCCTATGTACAAACATTTGACTTCCTGGGACCTCCCTCATTGCCTGTTGGTATCAGGAGCCCATGAAGACGATAAATATGGACTATGCATTTGGTTAAATTAAGGACTAGTAGGAGACAAATACTATGGTTGGCTATGGTTTGTCCCCTGAGGGATCATGTGTTAGAAGCATGGTCTTTAAGAGGTTCAGCCTACTGGGAAGTCACTAGGTTATGGGAGGGAGCACTAAATTTCAAAAGGATTGAGGTAGTTCTCATGAAACTTTGGTTAGTTCTCTTGAGGATCCATTGTTATAAAGGAGCAAGACTGGCCCTCTCCAGTCTCTCTGGCTTCCTTTCTCACCCTTGATCCTTCCTTTGATACATGTACTCTTGTCAAGATGCCATCTGCTTTGACGTGGTATAGTCGGGGGATACCTCAGCAGAGTTAAGATGATGTGAGCACAATATTCCCAAATCTCTAAGACCATAAGCTCAATAAATCTCTTCTTATTTACCAGGCACTTTGTTCTAGCCACACCAAACAGATGAATACAACATTAAACCATCTCATTTCATTCTTAATCCAGGAACTCAACAAGTATTAACACCACTCATTATAATGAGATTCCTGGGATTCTGTGTTGCATGAGATAAACAAGTAGATGTACACACGAATGTTGTATTCATTTCATGGTTTCATTGCAAAGTATAAACATACATTTAGAGGAAGCATTGTCTTATGTATAATATCATGCTTAGCTAGAAAGGGAACAATGAAACTATGTATTTAAGAGAAATTAAGGTAGAAAAGTGATATTATAATACCTAATGGCATCAATCCTTTGGATTAGAAAGGATGTATATCCTTCTAAAAACAACAGGTTGTCATTTAAGCTACATCTGCTCTTTTTAAGGTCGGGATAGTGGTGTTACTGCTATTTTGAGGACTTCATATCTCTCCCTTCTTGGTTCCAGGTATTTCTCTAAAGCCCTGTTGACCTTTTTTCTATGTATCCAAGCTGGAGCTTGACCAAAGAACCCTGGGAGAAAATTAGCAATAATTGGTTAGGAAGAAAATCAAAATTTAAATATATTCTATTTATTTATTTAAGAGGGAAAGAGAGAGAGAGAGAGAAAGAGGAGAGAGAGAAAGAGAGAGAGAGAGAGAGAGAATGGGCACACCAGTCCCTCCAGCCACTACAAACGAACTCCAAACACATGTACCCCCTTGTGTATCTGGCTTATGTAGGTCCTGGAGAATCAAACTGGGGTTCTTTGGCTTTGCAGGCAAACGCCTTACCACTAAGCCACCTCTCCAGCCCCAAAATCAAATTTTTATCCTAGCCTACTAGTACCTAAATGTTACTCCCCTACCAATCTTTTGACCTGGCTATTACAGCCATTGTGGCTATTTCTTTTAATTTGAGACAGATTATTGTAATATATCTCAAGCTGACCTTGGACCTACAATCCTCCTGTTTCATCCTCTAAAGTATGGGGATTGCAGGTGTGTGGAAGCATTCCCAGCTCTTATTATCTTAAGTTACTATTTTTATTAATTTATGTTTGGTAAGATTTATAGTCCAGGCTGCTCTTGAATTCATAATCCTCCTTCTTCAGCCTCCCCAGCAGATGATGCTATTTTAATAGGCAAAGGGAAGTTTTGGAGGCAAAGCTTAGCTAAGGAAGTAGTTCATTGGGGTTGTGGCATAGTAAAATATAACACCCCTAACAATCTCTCTTTCTCTCTCTTTCTCTCTCTTCCTTCCCAACAGATTCTCAAACCAGCAGTAGTGACAGCAGCTGGAATTAATAGGGATAAGCATAGTTATTTGAGAGACTTTTTAATGTGTACAGCCATTATTCTTAGCCAAAGAGCAGTGGAGGTTCTCCCTAGATTCTATGAGTTTCCTAACCATGGGATTTTGACTTGGTTCCAAGAACTAGGTATGGGGTCTGTCCCACTGAGCAGGTCTCAGGTCCAACCTAAGAACAGTTGGTTACCTGCTTAGGCTCTGTGCCACTATTGTACAGATATGTAATTCATGCCCAGCTGGTTGATTTTGTATCTTTCAGGCTCTCCTGCTTGTGCATGCTGTGGGTAACCATTCCCCCCAGCATCTCCCATAGCAATTTCCAGTACCATGAAGGCTAACCAGGAAAGAAATGGTTTCCTTCTCAGTTCCAGTGAGATATCTCCCAAGAGAACAGGCTGTAGTGTCTTTAGCAAGAGGGTCTTACCTGGCAGGTAACCAAGTACTTTGACAATGGTCGACATTATTTTGGGAATCTCATGGTCTCCCTGATCAACAGCTCACCAAACAATTTTTAATTAAAATTATACATAATAATGATATTGGAAGTATTTTAGAGACTGTCTAAATTAAAAGCTTGGTTTTGAGTGAGTCTAAAGTGTACAAATTTAAAAAAAGAACTTATTAGCTTAGTGACAGACTTTCTAAGCATAAAGCTTGAAGATAGAAAAGGTGAGATCATTGAAAATAACATTAAAGGGCAAAGAGACAAGTGCATATAAATTTAACATAAACCTGAATTTTTGTCCATTTTAAAGACTGTATCTCTTATCTGTGAAACAAACAGCCTTGGTCTTCATAGCCTTTTGTTAATATCTTAGAGCAACTCCAAAATATACAGCAATTATCCTGCCAGACCTTCTCAAGATCTTGAAAACTCATCATGTAAATTTTCTTGAGCGATATGATAATATGATGATAGAATCTCTTATATTATGGAGATTGAGATTAGATGCTTAGAATCCAGAGGACCTGTAATGGAATTTTGGACTCCCTATTTACTGGCTGTGTAGTTTGAGACAAATTTATTTAAAATGAAGATAATAATAACACCTTTCTGATAGAGATGTTAAGAAAGATAGATGAATTAAATATCACAAAGTGATTAGAAGGATTTTGGTACACAGCAAATGTTCAGAAATTGTAAAGCATAATGATGATGACAATGATAGTGATAATTTGGATCTTAAGTGTCCCCCAAAGGCTCATGTGTTAGAGGCTCAATCCTCAGGTTGGTGATATTGGGAGGTGGTACTTCATTGCATGTATAGCTACAACAAAATACCTGAAAAAAAAAAGCAATACCTGAATAAGAAAGATTTATTTCAGTTAATGGCTGGCTGGTTCCATTGCTTGAAGTCTGGGCTAGGCAAAGTATTATGGCTGGAGCATGTGCTAGAACAAAAACAGCTCACTTAATGGTGTCCAGGAAGCAGAGATAGATAGTCAGCTGGAGGAAGCCAAGGACAAAATATATCCCTCCAGGGCATGCCTATAGTGGACTGCCTTCTCCAACCAGATCCTGCAACCTAAATATCCATCCCCCAGTAATGCTATAAAATTATGAATTTATCAATGGGTTCATCCATTGATAAAGTTAGAGCCCTCATGATCCAATTACTTCCAAAGTCCCATCGCTGAACATCACTGCATGGAGAATCAATCCTTCAACACTTAAATATTTGAATGGAAGGGCCCTTCATATCCAAACCATATGCTGGAAGAGATTTTGATAGATTTTGATAGATGGGCCCTTGAAAGACATACCTCTTACTCTTCCTTGATTTTTTTTTCTTCCCCAACATCTGTGAGGTGAATGGTTCTGCTGTGCCATGCATTTCTGCAAGATGTGCTATTGCACTACAGCACTGATTGATCCTACACTGAATGCCCCACTCAACTCTAAGAAAAATAAACCTTTCCTTTTTATAAGTTGATTATCTCAAATTATTTTGTTACAATAAGCTTAAAGAATTGTTTTTCACATTGTTTATTTTTCATACCCACATTCTTCTTGCTGATGACTTCTCCTTTGAAATGGTAGTGTTTTAAAAACATGAGTGTTGGACTGGAGAGATGGTGTAGTGGTTAAAGCACTTGTTTGCAAAGTCTAAGGACCCAGGTTTAATTCCTCAGAACCTCCTATGCCAGATGCACAAGGTGGTGAGTGCAGCTGGAGTTCATTTGCAGTGGCTAGAGGCCCTGACACACTCATTCTCTCTCTTCCTCTCTCTCTCTCTAAAATAAACAAATAAAAATTCTTTTAAAAATGAGTGTCGGGCTGGAGAGATGGTTTAGTGGTTAAGGTGTCCGCCTGTGAAGCCTAAGAATACCCGTTCCAATCTTCAGGTCCCACATTTAGCCAGATGCAAAAGTGACACAAGTGTGCAATGCTGAACTTGCCCACAAGGGGGAGCACATGTCTGGAATTCATTCATAGTGGCTGAGAGGTCGCTGGTGCACCCATTCTCTCTCTCTCTCAAATTAAAAAAAAAAAGAATGTCAATGAAATGTACCCCTACAATGAATTTCTTTGAAAACTCTTCCTGAAAATAATTGTTTCGCATAGACAGATATCTTTTTTAACTTCAGTCTCCAGTCAGTAAAATTTGAATTTTTAAAAAATGTCTCCAGAGTGTCTTCCATGAAAAATTCACAAGCTAACTTTTTTTTTTCCCATACTTGCTTCTTGCTTTATTTGAGTCTCTCTCTTGGTTTCTCCTGTTCCATGATATCTCTACTAGTCCCCAGCATGGTCTTTTAATCAGGATCTGCCCAGTGGCTATCTTTCTGGCTCAAATTAACATAATTTCCAAACTAGTGATTAGTGTTCATAGCAGCAAAGTTCCTATAGGGGCCAGAAAGAACTTTATTTTTTGTATGAATACTCTGGTTAATTTTCCAGTGTGGATATTTTATTCAGGCATTGAACTTTTTTGAGGGAATCTTCTGGCTCATCTAAGTGAATAATCATTTTGGTTTGTAGCACAAAAGAAATTCGACATTTCTCCCAAGTAACTTATGGAGAGAAATGTAGGTACCATTATGGATTTTGACCAGAGGCAAAATTTGGATCTGGCTGAATAATTCAACAGAGAGTCAAATGCATGTTATGTTTGGATATATCCAAGGATATAAATTTCTATCCCACAGGAACCTTTTTAGAGAGAAAGGCATATAATTTTGGAGTCACAGACCTGTTAGAGTCCTGGTGTTTCAATAGATAGGTCATGGACCCTAGGCATGTATGTAACTTGTTGCTTTTTAGTAGTTTCAATTTCCTAGTGTTTCTGTGAAAATTAAATATGACAATGTATGAAATGACTTTGTAAGTGTCAGATATTTTCATTATTATTATTTTATTTTGTGTAGTAGAAAATAATTTTAGATCTAAAGAATAAATTATCAGAAAAATAATTTATTTTTTAGATACAAATTTCCCAGGCTTAGATCATCACATATCCTTAAGTTCAAAATGAAACTCTAGTAACCCAAGGATAATGACTGTCATCTAAAGAAAATCCTGTTTTGAGAAAAATTACTTATTTTATATGCCCATTTTTCTTCTCCTTCTTTCCATCATTTTTTATGGTACTAGACTTTTTACTGAGGTTCAGAAAGGTTTTCTATCTTCTCATTACTCTAAATATTTCAGACAACAAAAGCATTTGAATAATGTCTTTGAAAGACCAGATGCACACCTTTCATCCAGCATCTGCAATCCCAGTGAGGCTACACTTAGGCTAGGAAGCTGGAGCAATTGCCCTGGATTCACTGAGCCATGCTCAGAGGCTGGAGCTTCAGAGAGGGCTTGGCAGCTGATGCATCTGGATGAGTACACAACCCAACAAAGGATGCTAGGTGCATTTGATAGACATTTCAGCTGATAAATCTCAGTGTTCTTAGCGATACTATAAGTGTGGGGAACTTTTAATTTTCTCCTAAAAAGTCATCTGTAGATTTACATGATGGAATTGCCCTAGAAGATCATGGCAGGATCAAAATATGTGTGAAAAAGTGTTTTGCATTTATTGAAATTATAATAACAATAATAACCTAAATCCCTCTAAGCAGTTTGCATTTATTATCTCATTTAATCCTCACCCTTGAGGTAGGTATTATTACCAACATGTTAGAGAATAATCTGTGAGGTGGAAGTGAACTGCCCAGAAATTGTCAGAGGTGGAACATATCTAAGGTCCCACGATTAGAATTCATCTGTTTCTTGAACCAATGCTCCCATGTTCTAAATGACAGTTGGCAAAACCTTTTTGTGGGAAGAAAACTATAGAGATAGCAATGGTAAGATTGGTACATATTTATACATTCACTATGTATAGGGCTGTATTTTATGAGATATGCATGCATTAGCTTACTGACAGTCCCCAATAACACCATGGCATTGGTTCTAGGTAAGCCCACATTCTGCACAGAGGCCTACATAGCTTGTTGCGTGCCTGATTACCCACTGGGATGGTGACTATCACTAGCAGTGCTCTGACTTCTGATAGCATGTACATGCAAGCAAAAATAAACAGGTTATAAATGTTAAAAAATTGTGGTGCTAGGGATATTATCAGGAACCCTGTGTATGAAAGGCAAATAAGTACTCTATCACTGCTGTATCTCCAGCCCCCAGATGAATGTGTATCAAGTGGTTTCTGGTGGTTTAATATTATACAATTAAGATATAAAATGATTATAATGAAGCTGGGGGACCATCTTTTGTGTCAATGCTATTTTGTTTGTTTTTGTTTTATTGCCTTATAATAATCACCATGAAAATCAGTTCATATTTATAGTGAAATTTCCCAAACAATAAGATATTTATACAAGGCTGGAATATTGTAAGTCTTTAATAATGGCTATTCAAGCAAGCATTTTATTGGTATTTTGCCTATGAAAAGTCACATTAGCTTTATTGATTAAATTAGAATATGGAAGTAGGGAAAACTATCATCTGTGTAAATTATTTATGGAAGATTTTATGAAATATTGTAGTAAGACTAAAATTTATCTTTTCTCTAATTTAAGAATTGCATTGGGAAAATATAGCTAGAGGAGCTTGTTAAAATTCATGGAACAAAATATTTCAATATTTAAACTTGTTTAGGATTCATTGGAATTTGGAGATTACATGTATTTTAATTCCAAGGTTTAATTCCATTCAATTTAGTTCCAGTTCTAAAAAACTCAAAATGTAAAACAGGATGTGTAGATTTTTAGGTCTTTGGAGACACTGTATGAGATGACAAATTTACTCTTACACTTAGCCAAATATTTATTATGTGAACATCCAGGGCATTTTAAAATTATGATCTGTGATATCAAAGTAATCTTTGCCTTGTGGCACTTAGATATGTATATAGGCTAGTCTCCCCTTTTCAGTCTATTCAGCTATCTGAGCCTGTTTGGGCAGCCTTTGCTATACATATTTCCCATTCGCTTTAGCAGGTAAAGTGAGGATTAAGGAGATGAAGACTGAAATCTCCACACCACTCCCACCAAATCACTTCTATTCTCAAATAAGCTTCCATTGGACTTGGTTCCAGACTCTTCTCATGAGGCCTGAGCCACTCCAGAACCTTGGTAGAGATTCTGCATATATCAATACAGTTTGCCATACCCTTTCCAATGAACGGCTTCATAGGTAATGGACAAGTATATGTGAGAACCTTGTCAGAGAGGACTCTGGGGGTGTAACAGCTATAAAGAGGAGGGAAAGGAGGCAGGTGCAGGCACAGGGAAAATTAGACTGTGATGGTGTTGCAAGACCTAGGCAATCCTGCAAAGCAATCTGAAGACGGGATGAGCCTTTAGATCTTTCAGGAGTGGGCCAATAGGACAACACCCTTATTAACATCACATCAGTCATTGGGAGTGAGCTGCCCAGAGGATGCAGCATAGCTCTGGTTCAAATGGCATTTCTGCAGCTGTACAAAAAAAAATCCTTGAATGGGGCTAAGAAGCAGGGCTGCCTCGTAACAGCAGTCTCAGTAGCTGCAGGACTAGCGCACTTGTTTGTGAAGGCCACTTGGGCCAACTCATCACAGCATCCACCACAATGACAACTTCAAAAGTGTGTTCTAGTAGTTCCGGGCCAAACTTCATGTAGTGAGGAGTTTGTAGACCTTGCCAGCTGGCTGACACAGTGGCTTGGGACCTAAATGTGCAAGGGCATCTGGGGTGAGATAGATGCAGTCAAGAGTCCTGCTGATTGCATTCTCTGAAAAACAACTCCCTGCACCCTAAGTGGAGGAGGCATCAAAGAGCCATACAGTACATAGCAACATGTCCTGGTGAAACTATGAAGCCAGGCATGTGCTGGATTGTAACTACGGTGCCATAATTCTCTTTTCCACGAACATGCCTCTCTAACCAGACTTTGAAGCTCTGTGGGCCTAGGACTATGCCTTTTGCCTATCTGCTGAGAAGGTCGAATGGCATCTGAATCATAGCTCATCAATAATGCATTGTTACTTTATACAAGAAAACATGGCACACATGCTGATAGCACTTGGAAGTATGATGCCTGGAAATTGTTCTTGGGCCTATCCAAGCCTATCAGTTATACCAGTTTGATTCTCTTCATTATTTAACAAAGTGAATAGAAACCACTCCAAATTTAATGCAGCTGGAATCCAAGCAAGAATGTGATTTTTAAACTCTTTTCTGTCTCAGAAGCAGTCACCTACAGCCATTGTGGACATTGAATATCCATTTCTATGGCAGAAACCCTAGTTAGTGGCCTGGATGTCATTACTATTACATCAGGCTGAGCAGGAATCTTGGTTCTGCAACAGTAGATTGGTGCTGGCTGGATCAAGCTGAAAGCTGAGGACCCTTTCCACTCAAGTGGTCAATAAGTATGTATTTTGTAGGAGATTCTGAGGCTCTTATGTTGACTGCCAATCTTTCTCACTGAGATATAATTCACATATCATAGAATTAACCCACAGAAAGTGTACAAATCAATGGATTTTAGTCTATTCTGATATGTAAACTTTTGCTGATATATAATATACAGAAGAGGAAACAAAACCTAAATGAACAGTTTGATTAATGTTCTCAAAATGAGCACAGCCATGAAGCCAGCATGCAGACCAAGAAACACAGCACCTATAGTCCCAGGAGACCTCATGCTGTCTTATAGATATTACCCTACCCCAAGTGTAACTACCATGCTGACTTATCAACACAGATTGATTGTTCCTTTTTTAGAATGTTATATAAATGAAATTCTACAGTGTGTAGTCTGTAAGTCTGATTTCCTGGTAATTTTTTTGTTTTATTTTTGTGGTGCTAGTGATGGAACTTGACGCCTCAGTCTATGCTTGATCTATCATCCAGCGACATTTCTGACCTATCCTTGTGAATTTAAACTGTGAAGGCTAAGAGTGTGGCTTAGTGGTAGAATTCTTGCCTACTCTTCATGAGGCCCTGATCACGAGCATTGCAAAAAAAAAAAAAAAAACCCTTTAAAATAAAATATTTAAACACATACTGATTTTATATTTTTAATTTACTTGAAAGCAGAGAGAATTAGAAACAAGAGAAAAAAATGGGTACACCAGGGCCCCCAGCCACTGCAAATGAACTTCAGATGCATGCACCACTTGGTGCATCTGGCTTTATGTGGGTACTGGGAAATCAAACCTGGGTCGTTAGCCTTTGCAGGCAAGTGCCTTAACCGCTGAGCAATTTCTCCAACCCCACATACTGTTTTAAATGTACTGTAAACAATGAATCAATCTTGATAATGTAGACTATACAAAGAACTAAAAAAGCAAACAGCAAGAATTCAAACAATTCAATCAATAAATAAGCTAATGAAATGAACAGGCTGTGCTTAAAAGATGAATCTAAGTGGCCAATAAACATATGATAACATGTTCAACCTCATTATCCATCAAAAAATGCAAATCAAAACTGCTGAGATTCTACCACACCCCAGTGAGAGTGTCAGTCATTAAGAAAAGAACAATGCTGACAAGAATGTGGACGGGAGGCTGGGGAAATTGCTCAGTGGTTAAAGCACTTGTTTGCAAAGCACAAAAGAGACAGGGGGAAAAAGCTACATTGAAAAAGGAGCGTGAAGAAAGTATAGCTGAAGCTGAAATTGAGAACTTATCTGGAGCCAGGCATACGAAAAGTCAAAAACTTGCTCAAATACTGTCAGACAGAGAATTCCATCTGATGGCCACTGTCTGTACAGAGCCATTGAAGGCCAAATGAAGAAGCAGGACTATGCCCTGACTGTGATGGCCTTACGAAAGCAGACTGATGAACACATGCAAAGCCATGTAGAGGACTTCCTGCCATTTCTAATGAAACCTAACACAGGGGATATGTACTGTGAAGATATTGTAAACACAGCTGCATGTAGAGGTTGGCTTGAGTTAAGAATTCTGTCTCACATTTTAAGAACACCAATAGAGATTATATAGGCAGACTCTCCTCATACTGTAGTTGGCGAAGAGTATCCAAAAAATCCTTTAGTGTTTGTATATATGAGACATGCATATGGCTTAGGAGAACATTATAATTCTGTTACACAGTTGGTGCACACAGCTGCTGAAAATTGTAGCTAGTGTACAGAGTGTTACATAGTTATGTTTTGTGCTGTATACCAGGCTGCATATTCTTACCAAATTCTAGATTGTTCTGACTGCTACTGAAAAACACAACTACCTTAAATCAGTTTTATGAATAATGGGATTTTTAGAAATATATCAGAGATAAACTTTAACCATGGCCCTCATAGAACGTTTAGAACTTGTAAGTCTCTTGTGGAAAACATCATTCATTGACCAAGATATCGTCTTATTCACTGATATTTTTATTTAATTTAACATCCTAAACATTCTATTTTAAGTTTTATCCCATGACTAGATTCTTCCAAGGAAATCATTTCAGGTAATTTTTCTTAAGATGTGAAATGACCCAGACCTTGCAGTAATGTGGTTGGGTGACAGCAAACTTAATGAATGCTTACAAAGTAAATTGGTGGGGTAATGGGGGTGGAAGCTTTTTATGTGGTACATAAAGGTGCAGTCAAAAAGCTGGCTTCAAAATACAACAATTTTCAAAATCTTATTCAGATGGGAATCAGCTAAGTTTATGGAAGCAAGGCAGAGTCAAAGATACACAGGTGGTTGTTGTCCATTTTACATCTCTAATGAATTAGAGACTTGCCTTTTGTCTGTAACTTTAAAAGATGGCATAGAATACTGTCCTTCTGATTCCTTCATTTTCCTTCAACTGCAGACTGGAGTTAGCCTAAGTATAGCTTGGCTGTCTCCACAACTATGAGTTTTTATGTTTCCTAGAGTTGCCTACACCATGGCTCAGCTGCTTTGCTCTGCCTGTGGCCATTCCCACTCAGACACACCCTGTGGACTCTCACTACTCACCTCATGTGAGGTGAAGATTTAGCATTGCAAGGGGCCAAAGCCACATGCACTTTTAGTTCTTTTCTAGTTTGTCTTAACAAGGTCTCCTATTTTGCTCATGTTTCAGGATTAAAAGAAAGCCCCTGTTACATATTATTTTGTGAGTTATAGTGTCACTTTTTCTTGAACTTAGTTATTTGATTATTTTTATGTTATTTATATGGGTAATATTGAAAGCCACTATTTGGGAGCCAAGAGCTGCATAGTAAAACTAGTATAAAGTAGTCTTCTGTGGAATGATTTCCCTAACTCAGATTTCAGATCACCCCCGTTTTTTCTAAAAGAAAAAAAACCCATATACAAGTATGTATATGAGAGTTTGTTATATAAAAAAATACTATAAATATGAGACCTTTTTGTTTGATCTGTTTTTCCCAAGTTGGAAATGTGATTAGTAAGACTGATCATCAACTTTAAAACATTTGGATTTTTGATCCGTGTATAATTTTTATGAGTAAATAATGGATTAATAATATTAAAAGTGGAGACAGTCTCCTGAGACCAGCAGGCAATAGTGTAGCAGGTGGCTAGGGACTGGATCAACTAGAACAAACCAGTATTTCCTGGCATCATTCCAGTTCAACTGATGAAAAGCCACTCTGCATGCTAAACAATATGTTCATGAGGTTAACTGTTTTGTGACTTTTGACCTGGATGTTTTGGGGGTTCTGAAATTTATAAAAGTATGAAACTATAAAATAAATGTCCAAGCTTATTTTGAAGTATTGCTGCTTCAAAGTTAAGATATAAGGATTAAGGAATAACAAAACAAAATATTATGAAACCTAATTATTGTAAATTCCATTTTCAGCAAAATATTCTTAAATAACAATGTTTTAACAAGAAGAAGTAAAATGTCCTTAGTTATATATTTTTTTATTTTTAATTTTAAAATAACTAGTATAGTTATAAGCAAAATATATGGTCAGTTTCTATTCTTTCATAAAACTTCAATGTCATTTTGGATGTAACTGGAAAAAAACCTTAAAAATGTCAAATGTTCATTTTAAAACAACCTGTGACTTAAGCTTGCTGTCTGATGATTGTTTAATGGAAATTGATAGGCTTTATTTAGTTCTAACTTGGAAAAGTACATGTCAAGAGTTCTGGAGTATGTCTTCAGCCAAGAATTTTATCCACTTACATATGTTTACAACTTGTGTAAAGTAAAAAAAAGAAAAAAAGGAATGTGTAACTATAAAGACATATTGCTTGTATTATCAAATGCTTGCCAAAAGAAGAATAAATGATAAATGGATTAATTCAAAAAATAAATTAATTTAAAATAAACTTAAATGCACCCATGCTTTTAGGGGGAACTTTAGATGGTTCATTCTCAATGCTGTACGGTATTATGTGAGTCATAGTCACATGTGTAGGCAGATTTGGTAATGCTGCCAATACCCTGGTTCTACTATATTACACACTTATTAATAGGGAGTGAGTGTTCCAGACTCTTCTTAACATCCCTAACACTGAGTGTTGTCAGCAGACTTTCTCAACCTCAAATTCCTAAACTCTGGGAGAAGGACCCACAGCTAAGTTTCAGGTCCCTCTGCTGGAAGTATATATAGAATTATTCACCTGTGTACACTTTCCTGGAGACATTCTATGGTTTTCCACACATTTTCAGAGGGGCTCGTGTTCCAGAGAAAGGCAGTTATCACTAAAAGTTTTGTGGATTTCTTATTATCTCTGATATTGTGGCAGGGGAGCCTTTTATTTGAGGCAAGTTTTCTCCTGGAAAAGCCAACACCAGTAGGTACCTGGCTTTCTTGTAGAAAATCACATTCTTCAAGGAAAGAGCATGCTGTAAAGTTTCTAGAGATGGTGCATGTTGGATAATACATGGGAAGTGTTCAGAAATTCCATGATACAAATAAAGGGATGGTATTTATCAAGATACTTTTCATGCCTATGTCACATCAACACTTATGTGTCTGCAGATGGAGAGGATGAAAAGGTTGGCACAAAAACATGCTTTGTAGCCATAATCATTAATCTGCTTGGCAACAACCTCTTGGCATTGATGGTGTGTCCTGATTGTTTGAAATGTGGCATGGGCTAGGAATGACTGAATCAAGAATCAAAGAATTAGGGCCATCCTTGTGAACACACTCTTATTCTCCAAGGTCAACAGACTAATTTGGGAGATTCATTCCTGTGCAACTTAGGGTTGTCTCAGAGGCAAGTGTATTTTATAATAAATGATGAGAGGAAAAATCAAATATATAAATGAGTTTTATTGGGGGGAAGAGTTACAATTGTCAGCTCTCTAAACACTTAGGTTTTCAGAAGAATTAATATTTTTGGTGGTGATGGAAGAGAACACAGGAACTTGCTCATGCTAGGCTACCACTCTTTCACTGAGCTATATACCTCCAGTCCCAAGAAAGAAATTTTGGTTTTGTTCAGAAAGCAATCACACTTCTGTCTTAGACTAGATAATTCCTCTTACTCAGAATTTTTATTTGCTTAATTATTCTTCCATCATCCACCTACCCACCCATTCATTCCACTATTATTTATGGAACATCAATTGAATGTACAACACTCTTAATCATTATAGGAAGATACAAATTGTTCATTTCCTGATGCAGATGGCAAAAGAAGAGGTACACACAAGAGATATTCAGACAGTACTATCAAGATAACACGAGAAACTAAGAGCACCTTGGTAGACACTCAAAACAAAATGAACTTTCTAGACAGACACTGGTAAGGACTAAAGTGAATTTTGGAAATAGTTACTTTTCTCATTATTGTGACAAAACAGTTGACAAAAAGTCACAAATTCACCATAGCCTGTCTGATGCTCCTATCTTCAAAAGGAAGATAAAGATTGCCAGAAACCTTGGCGGGTTCCAAAAAAGACTGAATTAGACATAGGAAACATCTTGTCTATGATGGTACATTATGGATACTCTAGAATGACAGTTACCACCTTTAATATCTTACCCAGTTCTGTGATTCAGGGTACCTGGCCGCTTCTTTGTACATATGCTGCCATGTTTAAAGTGTGAAACCTTGGACCAGTTACTCAGCCTATGGTTGGAAATTATCTCCCAAGTGAAGCATGCAGTTTACACCCTCTTACTCATGGAGTTGCTGTAAGGATTAAAGTAAAGAATTTAATAAAAATCATTCAAGAAAATGGGAGGTTTCATGATCAAGATTACAAAACACTTAGAAATATCCATTTAGTGTGTGTATGCATGTGGGCTATAATCATAGGTCATTTGTACTTCATACCTGGGAGATGCATAGCATAATTCTGGTTTCAATGATAAGAGAACAGGGGCTGGTTGTGGCTCAGCAGCAAAGCACTAGCCTAATGTTCTAGTGTGAAGTTCTAACTCCAGCACCATAAAATAAATTAAATACATAAATTAAAGTACTGAAGCTCTACAATGTTGAGTAGTTTGCCTGTAGTTATATAGCTATCATATTTCAGAGCCAATACTCGTCTGTTCTGTTGGCTTTTTCAAAGTCATCTTGTATTGCTTCTCATAAGGTTATGTTCCAGAACCTCTCAAATTTTCACATTTTCTTTTTAAAAATTATTTTATTTATGGGCTGGAGAGATGACTTAGTGGTTGAGGCACTTGCCTGCCAAGCCTAAGGGACCCAAGCTTGATTCCCCAGTACCCACATAATCCAGATGCACAAGGTGGTGCAGGCATCTGGAGTTTGTTTGCTGTCTGTAGTTCTTTTGTTGTCTTGACTTCGTTTGTGGTTGCTGGAGGCTTTGGAGCTCCCATTCTCTCTCTCTGCTTCTTTCTCACTCTGCCTCTTAAATAAATAAATAAATAAATAAATAAATAAATAAATAAATAAATAAATAAAATTTTATTTATTTGCAGAAAGAGAGAAAGAGAGAGAATGGGCATGCCAGGGCCTCCAGCCACCGTAAACAAACTCCAGATGCATGCACCACTGCGGGCATCTGGCTTTACATGGGTACTGGGGAATCAAACCTGGGTCAATAGGCTTTGCAGGCAAGTTCCTCAACCACTGATCCCATCTTTCCAGCCTCTACTTTTACATGCTAAAAGCTATTCTGAATCCCAAATGGTGTTTGCTTTGATGGCTTTACCTACTTTTGCTATATGAGAAATTGAAATTGAGAGTCTTCAAAATACTTATTAATACACTTAAAATAACCATAATAATCCCACTAAAATTAATATAATTAGTATAATATTGTACAGAAAAAACAATTTCTAAAACAAACAAAATAATGAATGACATTGATTTACATCTTTGCACAGCTTTTTCACATGCAGCTCCATAAAATCAGCTGGATTCTCATGTTTGCACAGTCATTCATTCACTGCAATATGTTCTTTTGGTTGAAATTTATAAAGAAAATCTTCCCTTATATGGCTTTTTGGTTTACTCCTTGAGTGGTTCAGGAACCAAAAGGGATGCTGGACCCATTTTGAAAACTTCTGATCTCTACATATCATGAAATAATATCTAATAGTGAATAGTGTGGTTAGCAAGGGTTAATAAATAACTTGGGTTATGTTTCAGATATAAAATTGGATTAAACCTAGCAGGAAAATAATTACATGCATTCCAGGATTTCAACCACCAAATGTACAAAATTAATGAGAGGATAAAAATGTTGAAGTATTAATAACCAGGATGGGTTCTTGTTTAGTGGGGTCATAAATGCTTACTCTTTCTTTACTTGTTACTTTTTGCTATTCTGGGGATCAAACCCAGTCCATGACAGGCAAGTGTTAGACCACTGACCTATGGCCATAGCCCTAAATACAGTCTTTCCAGTTTTATTTGTCATCTAGAATTTCTGCAATGAATATAGAACACATACATACACTCACACAGGCATGCACATATGCACACACTTGAGTGTGTGACATTTCCATCAAGCAGAGTTCTCAACCATTGCTTTCTGACCACTAGTGGGGATGTATGTGTTTTAGTCTTGTCCTGTGCCTTAAGCATCTACTCTCCCTCAAGTGTCCCCCAAAGACCTTGAAGCTATTTTGAATTCCTACCATCTCTTTGCCCCAAAATCCACTTTACTGTTCTTTCCAGAAGAGGAATAGAGGAGACTACAATGGGCATTGTCCTATGGTGGTATTTCCATGTTGTAGTACTTCCTACTAATGCTCATTTAATTTTGATCATAGAGATTTTGATATTAGTCACACATACACATACAACACATAGGCTAATGAATAGTTACAATTACTAGACATTCTACATCCTCCTTACACACTGGCACAAATGTGTGTGTATGTACACACTCTCACACACAGTCAGATCCCAAAGTAGTTATTTCAACTTATCTGTACTTTATTTTCTTTATAAAAGAAAGAATAATCTACGGTGTTATTTCACAGGGTTGTGTTGAGAATAAAACACAAATGCTATATGGAAGTAAGCTTTGTAACTCAGTACTTCCTGAGCTGGTGGCTTATTCTGATTTTTTTCATGATTTCTTTTGGACAGGCCTCCCTGGACGATGTTCAAAATGGTAACAATCACGGGACTGTTTCTATAATGGCCAGATCTGAGGCCCAAATCTCTTGCAGTGTAATCTTATAAACTTAGCCATTTCCTCCCTCTCCTGCTAATTCCCTGAAGCTTAAATATTTGGGACTTTTTTTATGAGGCTAACAATAGCTTTTTCCTGTGTTTATCAGAAGCTTTCCCTCATCTTATAAAAGAATACTTGCTTTTATGAATCTACCTAAGTTAGCTGCTATCTGCTCAGATGTAGAATCAAGTGCTGTGAGTAAACTCATGCTTTATTCATCACTTTTCTTTCTTTTTGCATATTATTTGAATGTCATTTTCCCACACAGTTTATTACATTTCATTCTGGTTTAGCTTTTAAAACTCTTAACACATCTCCATATCTAAGAATGTTCCTGGATTAAAAGAGCTGTGGTGGCTGTACTCTGTCATCATTGGCTTGTTAGAATCTTGTGGTTTAGGGGCAGGTCTGTATTTCATCTGGAGTTATACTTCAGCTGGACCACTGAGTTATGTCACAGTAAGCCTTGGAAATGACCTATCATCACTTCCACTATATCACTTCCACATGATATATACTGTATAAAGATGTTGGCCCTGGGGAAGGTGTCGGATAATTGCCCATATCACAAGATGTCCTGAGGGAAATATTAATATAGGAAGAAGATGCTATGGTCATTGTTTGGGGCCCTTCCTGTATCAGTTGACTCTATCCCGACCCAAAACTCATTCTTTTTTTTTATCCCAAGCTAAACTGATGAGTCGTACTGGAATTCTTTCCCTCTGAAAAAATTATCTTTGTGTTCCCTGGAGCTTATGGGGAAATGATTTGAGTTCCTATGAGACGAGGGAATTCTGCTAGCTGTATGTTTTAGGACTTGAACTATATCTCTTTTCTATGTGGCCTACACTGTAGACATTGTGCTTCTTGAACTACTTATCTCAGGAACTAGTTCCTTAAGATAAATGTGAATCTTCTCTCCCTCTCTCTCTCTCTCTCTCTCTCTCTCTCTCTCTCTCTCTCTCTCTCTCTCTCTCTCTGGGAACTCTTGCCTTTCTCACTCATTTAGAAGAACCCTTGCCTTTGAATCTCATGGCCTAAGGGAGATAAGACCAAAGTAGCAACAGAAAATAAGAAAGAAGTGTCTTCTAATTTTGCAACTCAAGTTACTATAACTATAAAGTCAATATAAGATGTACCATTGCTAACTGGCTCAGAGTTACTGTGTGATTTTGGTTGATGAAGAATTTGAGTTATTTTCATTGAGTTGAAAGATTCTGCCGTATTGCATAGTCAAATCTGACACACGTTTTCAAATGGACCCCAAGTGGTTTATGTGTTTCTTTTACCTGTTACAAACAAATTAAGCCTCACAGATGTGATTTTTTTGCTTATTATTTTTAATCTTTTCTGGCGATATGTTTCTCTATCCCTTATATCAACATGTCCCTATAGGTAGAACAACTTGATTTCAGCATGCCTAGAAGAGAGGCCAGGTGTTGTCTCATTTGCCTACTTTGATTTTACTGACCTCTGGGAACTCCTGCATTTATCTAGATCTCTGATTCCTTAGAAGATCTTGCTGGACCCATTTTGTAGTTCTTCCTACATATAGCTGCATTTCTGTGACTGTTTTTCATCCATTTCTAACTTGTATGATTATAGCCATAATTTTCTCATTCTCTGTGTATACAAGGGCTTTTTATTCTAAGATATCTACACGCATTTATATTCCTTTTGGTGACTCCTATTTCTGCACTGGCATTTATATTTTATATCACAAGGGTCCCAATTTCAGATAAAATCCTCTTTGCTGTGTTTGAAATGTCACAAAACTGCTTTTCTGACAGAATATTTTATTGGAAAGCTCTACACCAAAAAGTTAATTAGGATTCTATGGGTACTGGAGCCAAAGGACTTCTACGTATGTTACATATTAATAACATGATTTTGCTTGCTGACTTTTACAAAATTTATAGATTTACTGCATTAATTTATATTGTTGTAAATATTTCCTTTTAAAAATGTGTGTCTCACAGGGCAAATCATACCCCTTCAGGGGCCCATTTCCATCTGTGTGGAATCCAATCACTTATCTAGATCATAACAATCTTTGGAGGACAATGGATGACATGGGGCAAGAGGTAAAGCTTCCTAAAATGATTTTGACTGTGTTTGTCTTTTTCATAATAAATTTAGTCCTTTTAAAGAAAGAATATGCAATCTATCATCAATTCCCCATGACTAGCACATTGTTCAGCACATACTAACAATCACAAAACATTTGTAATATGAATGAATGAATTTGAATTTAACATGAAAGAATGACATGCCAGACTGTTATTTGTATGCAGCTGATGAAGTAACAGAAAATTATGAACTATTCAGCATTTCAGGGATAATATTTCTAATTTTCTAATTTATAAGATCCTTAGGACATAGCAAAGTAAGATGTTTGATTCTCTGTCATGCAGAGATCTGTAGCCAAAAGTAAACACATGCAAAGATTAACTGAAAACCTCTCATTTAGGTATGGTCAAGTACAGCTATCTGATCCTTACTAAAAGGGTTGAATGTGTGAAGGTTCTTTATCAGTTAGCAACTTAATATAGTAGTCTTCTCACCCCTTATCCATGGTTTCACTTTCAGTGGTTGCAATTGTCTGTAGTCAGTCAACTGCAATTGGAGAATGTTACATAGAAAATTCCAGCAACAGGGGCTGCGGAGATGGCTCAGTGGGTGAGAGGTTTTGCTGTTCAAGAATGAGGATGCAAGTTTGATCTCCAGCTCCCACATAAAAAGCTAGGCATGGACCACACATATCTTTATGCCCAATGCTGAGAGCATAGGGCAGGACAGTGAGTTTCACTGGTCAAGCACTCTAATCAAAACACAGAAGCTCCAGGTTCAGTGAGAGACTCTAAGAAAAATAAGATAGAAGAGAGATAGAGGAAGACACTACACTTGATGTTCTCCAGCCTTCACACATATGCATGCAGAATGTGTGCATCTGCATACACATATGCATATACTGCATTCAAACAAAACAATTACAGAAATTAACTAGATTTGCATAACTTTTAGTACAGTGCAATGCTATAATTGTTCTGTTAATCTCACATGGTGCTTAATTTATAAGTTAAATTTTGTTGTACATTTGTAAGTATAGGAAAAACAACACACACATATTATTTCAGGAATCTACTTAGGGTTTTGGAATATATCCCTCATGGATTGGAAATACCACTGTCATCCATATTAGAAATAGCTAAATTAGGATCTGGGAAAATGACTTGTTAGAGAAAGTGCTTGCCATGTAAGTGTGAGTACTTCGGTTCAGATCCCCAGAACCCATATAAAGCCAGATTCCATGGTACCATGAACATCTGTAATCCCAGAGCTCTTACAGTGAGATGGAAGGTGGAGAAATGAAAATTCCTAGAAGTTTGTGGGCCATGTAGCCAGATGAGCACAGCTGTCAACAAGGTGGAAGGCAAGGAATAACATCTGATGTTATCATCTTACCTCGACACACATGGTGTGGTATGTGCACACCCTCACTCACACACAGGAACATGTGAATATACACATGCATCATAAATATTCATATAAATATAAAAATAAGGAATAGCAAAATCACAATACACTTTTATTTATTATACAGGAAGGTTATTGTAGATTAAATATCTACTGAGTGTAATAGATATCAGGAAAACTATACACAAACATGGGTTATGCTATGAATGAAACTATTGGAGGAATTTAAGAACCTTGCATTTTTCTACTTTAAGTTAGAGATTTTAGTATTGGTTGACTAGTTACTTGAAATGAAAAATTATCTTTTTTTCTTTCAATCTTCTTCTGAATGTAGATTCCCAGTGATGCTCCCTGGAAGGCTCCCCTTGCAGAGGAGTGGGACCACATGACGATGAAGGAGCTGCTAGACAAGATCTGCTGGACTGAGTAAGACTTGGCACTAGGCAGATTCATGTATTGTGAACATGTCTCAGATTTATTTAACAATACTATTCAATAAGTATAGGGGAAAGTAGCTGGCCACTTTTCACACTGGCCAAGTGAAATGGTGAAAAATATTGGAATTAGGTCTTCCCTTAAATGTAGATTGATAATTAGATAGATAGTGTATGTGTGTATATATACAACTTACTTATTTGGAATAGATTTACATCACTAAGGTGATATTGCCCCATAAAATCTTCTGAATTGACCCAGAATCGATCAAATATGCTATCTCTCCACCAGCAGCTTAAAAACTTTAATTATCCTGTTGTTGATAAAGAGATGCTTTTATAATCTTTGGTGGTCAAGTGCAGATAGCCTATGCATTTGAAATACCTTTTGTCATGCAGTGCAACTCTTCCAAAAATTTGAAGAGATATTTCTAGAAATTCTTAACTATAGGGGAAGCATGTCAGTGGACCTACTCACCCCCATTAGGGAAAAAAAAATCTTATAGCCATAGTATTGAAAGCAAGTATTTATGAGTGAAGACTTAAGTTCTTGCTGGCAGCACTGAGAACTGAATATAAATTGAGGAGGCCTCACTGCTACTAGCTAGCAGAAAGAGGAATGCATTGTGGAGCTTCTAATATAAGCCTATAGTGAGTTTGTGGTCAAGAAAGAAATAAAAATGGAAGCCAAATTCAAAGAAGCTAACTTTTCATGATAAACAACTTTTATTGGAAATATTTTTGGATCTGGAGTTGAGGTCTTTGTGCTCTTGTAGTTTCTAGGGAAGTAATCTGGGACACTGACAACTCAAACAGATAAGCTTAGACATACCTGAGTCTATCACATAAGAATAATCAAAATAAGCCATTCATGGTGGCACATGCCTTTAATCCCAGCACGAGGTAGGAGGATCACCATTAGTTCAAGGCCACCCTGAGACTACATAGTGAATTCCAGGTCTGCCTGGGCTAGAGTGAGACTCTAAATCGAAAAACCAAAAAAAAAAAAAAATCAAAATACATACAATGGAGATACTCTTGTTATAGAAAAATTGGCTTCTTGGAATTTAGCTTATAAAGCAGGGTGGAAAAAATTGAGAGAGAGAGAGAGCAACACATACTAGTAAAGGCATAGAGTTAGAAAGGCCATTGCAAAGCTTTATTTTTATTTATTTATTTATTTATTTTTTGGTTTTGCAAGGTAGGGTCTCACTCTGGTCCAGGCTGACCTGGAATTAACTATGTAGTCTCAGGGTGGCCTCGAACTCTCGGTGATCCTCCTACCTCTGCCTCCCGAGTGCTGGGATTAAAGGCGTGCGCCACCACGCCCAGCACAAAGCTTTATTTTTAAAGGGGAAAACATAAAGCTCTAATAACAGAAGTCAGCTAAGTTTGTTATGGAACATTAAAAAGATGAATATCCGAGAGTGTTTTAATATCATGTTGTAAATGAATACTTAAATAATGACTATGAAAATAATATTAAACATGTAGAAAGGAAATCTGTTATCATTTTGTAGATGAATACTTACTTAATGGCTATGAAAATAAGATTAAACATGTAGAAAGGCAAGCTGTTATGTAGTATATACAGTAGAATATATGATCTCACATCTAAATGCACTGCAAAAGCAATGGATATAAATTCTGACATCATTATATTTAGCATTTTGGTTACCTCCACATTTTTATTATTACTATTGCATAATACTCTATGCCTTCAGCCTTTGAAAGCAACCAGTTCTGAAATAATAATTTATGTCATAAAATTAATACCTATTATTAGTTATATACTTAAAAAATATTGACAACTTCTATACTTACATACAAAAAACATGATATTTCCCTCCCCTCCCCCATTCCCCTTCAGAACACCATTCTCCATCATATCCCCTCCCTCTCTCCATTAGTCTCTCTTTTCATTTGAGGTCAACATCTTTTTCTTCTATTATGAGGGTCTTGCGAAGGTATTGCTAGGCACTGCAAGGTCATGGATATCGAGGCCAATTTCTTTCTGGACAGTTGTATTGTAAGAAGTCATACCCTTCCTTTGGCTCTTCCATTCTATCCGCCCCCTCTTCCGCAATGGTCCCTGAGCCTTGGAGGGTGTGACAGAGATGTTTCAGTGCTGGACACTCCTCCATCCCTTCTTCTCAACACTATGTTGCCTTTTGCGTCATCCCAGTGGTCACCGCCACCTGAAAAGAGAAGCTTCTCTAACCAGAAGTGAGAGTAGCATTAATATGTGAATATGAACATTAAGTGTAGTGCTTTCAGGTCAGCTTGGTGGGAATAATATATACATTTAGCCAAACAAGAGCAGGCTTTATAACCCTAAGGCTCATGACCTCCCATGCCATAGACTTTTGCTAAGTTTTTTCAGTACCAGGTATGTATTCCCTCCCATAGAGTGGGCCTTCAGTCCAATTATGGAGCAATTGGTTTCCCCAAGAGCAGAAATGCCACTATTGCACCCATTCAGTCATTGGGCCTGTATGGTCAAACTTGAATTTTCCGTGTCCACTGTTTTCACTGCTGATGACTTCTGTCTCCCATATGGATGCATGCAGGCAGCTTTTTCCAGCTTTCAGTTGGCTGGTCTACAGGGAGAAGGTTTTCTGCTCAGCACCAGTTTGCTTTCTCAGTGACCTTGCCACTCAGGCAAGAGATGTCTTCAGCAATAGGGTCTTACCATATGTTTCTCAGGGGAAACCAAGGGCCTTGGCAATAGCCTTTAATGTTTTGGGGGCTACAGGGACATCCCTGGCCAACAACTCACTGGAAGGTATCCCATTCCAGGCACTGAAAATTTTCTAGTAACAATCTATAGTTTCTGGATGTGCCATTATTCAAGAAAGTAGGTTTACATAAGTCTTCTTCAGAATATCTTGAATTTTGATTGACCCTCCCCCAGCCCTTCTTTTACACATTCTCTTCCCCTGGGCTGCTTAGGCCTTACCCCTCCCTGTAATCTGTTCTTCTACTTACATATATACAATACCATCCCCTTAAGTCCTTCCCTCTCCTCCCTCCCTTATAGCATTTTTCCAGTTTACTGGCTTCTCCTTGGCATATATACAGACTCTTCTCACTACCTTAGAGATACTTGCACAAACATGTTTATTGCTGCTCTACTCATAATAGCTAGGAAATGGAACCAGCCTAGATGTCCCTCCACAGATGAATGGATAATAAAGATGTGGTACATTCACACAATGGAGTTCTATTCAGTGGTAAAGAAGAATGAAATTAGGAAATTTGCAGTGAAATGTATGGATCTGGAAAGGATTATATGAAGTGAGGTAACCCAGACTCAGAAAGCCAAACGTCACATGTTCTCTCTCATATTAGTTATATACTTTTACATATGTATTTGATGCTACATGTGAGTATATAGCTTACAGTATAACATATCTTGACTGTAATAAAATTATAGTGGTTATTTAAAATTTTTATAGATTTTCAAAATATAGTGAGTACATGATGTCTAGATTTGTTCTGGGCCTTCTATTATTGGAAAGGTTTTAATAAATTCAGCTTGATCTGTTCTCCCCAGAGAGCTTTTAAGCACCCTCACGATGGGACCAATTCCATCCCTTTGGGTTCATTGAGATCTGAGATTTACCACCCCAGTCACTGCCTCAGCCTCCACTCAGTGATTACCCTTGTTGTTGACTGGCAAAATAAAGTGTTACTGTGCAAAAGTAGAATGAGGAAATGAACACAAAGAAATTCTCTAATTTTTCCTACGCATGAGATCATTTGCTGGCTTTAAAAGAAGCAAGCTCCAGAATATTCAACCTATTTTAATTCAAAATAAAACCAAAACATATATTCAAAGATTTATGTTGATAATTCATTCAGCTGTAATTTATAAAATGCACTTCAAAGTTATGCGATCATATTTTAGAAAGCCTGTATTTAAAATATGCATCAAAATGAGATTAGTAATTTTCTTTTGGGGAAAGAAATATGGAAACTACTCATTTTCTCATATTTTTAATCTTATGAATGTTCCAAAGTTTATCTAATGTTTATATATATTTCACGTAGAAAAATACTATAACATTTATCTTTTTAAATGTCAACAAGGCAAAAACCATGGAATAGTACTATGCCAACTTTCTTGACCTTCCATCTCTCAAATACTGTTCAGCTCATTTCTTACTGAAGCTCCCAAAGTAAATCTAATAAAAGACTAGGAATGGACAAACCTGCCAGAGAGAAATACAATTGCTTCTCCTTATGCACAGTTTGCCTTTTTGTACTTTCAATTATTCATGGCTAAATTCTGCCCCAAAAGACTATTTTCTTCACTTTCTTAAGAGAGAGACTACATTCATCTAAATTTTTTTACTGTGTACCATTGTAACTATTCAACCTTATTATTAGTTATTATTGTTAATCTCTTAATATGTCTAATTGACAAAGGAAAGTTTTCCTTGTGTTGTTGGAGACCAAATCCAGGGTTTGTTGGGCAAATGTTCTACCACTGAGTTATGCCCCCAGAAATATAAATTAAATGTTTTGATAACTTTGTAAAGGAAAAAGTAATATGTATAGGTTTTGATGCTATCCAGAGATCAAGCATCCAATTGAGGTTTGGAATATTGTCCTGTGGATCAGTTTGTGTGTTGTGTTTTAGATCCCCCTTCATTTCAAACTAGTTATTTCTTTCCCATCAGATTGGCAACAAAAACAATTAGGAACACAACAACATTTTTATGTTTAATATTTGTTGTCTTGCTGAGTCCATGATAAGTTTGTTGTTTGCTTAATCCTGTTACTGCATACCTCTGAACTTATCTATAAAGTAAGGAATGAAAGAAATAGTATGTTATGAAATAGGAATTAAGGAATTAGCAATGGATAGTTTCACTTTGAAGATATATATATTGAGGTAGGGTTTCACTCTGGTCCAGGCTGACCTGGAATTCACTATGTAGTCTCAGGGTGGCCTTGAACTCATGGTGATCCTCCTACCTTTGCCTCCCGAGTGCTGGGATTAAAGGCGTGTGCCACCATGCCTGGCTGAAGTAATATATTTTTTAAAATATATATAAATTTATTTGAGACACAGAGAAATGCACAGAGAAAGAGGCAGACAGAGAAAGTGTGTGAGTATGGGCACACCAGGACCTCCTGATACTGTAAAGGAACTCCAAATGCATGCACCACTTTGTACATCTGGCTTTATGTGGGTACTGGGGAATCAAACCCAGGCCATCAAGCTTTGCAACCAGCTGTCTTTAACTACTGATCCATCTCTCCACCTCCTAGTATTTTACATCAATGTCTAGTCCTTTGTTTTAGATGGACACCACAGGTTGCCACTACTATTTCCACCTCTTCAATTATCATGGGGAATTCTGCAAACTAACTCTAAGTCATTTAAAATATGGCATCATTTGCAACTGTAATGATGAAAACTGTTACAAAAGTGCTGTCACATTTTTAAAACTGTTACAAAAGTGCTGTCACATTTTTGTGACTGTATATATTGTCAATCATTGGTGTATACTGATCATGATGCTTGCATACTTATTATCCCAGCATATTGGAGGCTGATGCAGGAGGATGATAGGTTGGAGGCCAGTCTGGGCTACATAGAGAGTTCAAGAGCAACTTAGGCTAATAGCAAATAAAACAAAAAAGCAAAATACCAAAATACCCTGTATGTGTGTTAGACATGATTCCTCAAATTTCCAGGGTCAAGATGCACTAGAGCAGAGAGCTGCATCTTGCTGAGTATTTGCACTTTCAAGGTTGCTAGTGAACTCAAGCATTTTGAAGTGTTAAAGCCTGAGCTTTGAGTCAGGTATGACCTGGTTTGAAGTTGTACCATTTACTGAGCTACATATCACTAAACTTAGTTTTCTGGCCTATGAACTGGGGGAGGGAAAAATTGTGGTTATTTTATAGGATTTCTATGACAATTAAACAAGATAATAGATTTCAACATCAAGCAGAGTGGAAGGAGTTCAAAAGATGGAAGGTGGTTTCATCTATTCCACCTTCTGCCATCATTACCAGGTGGAAAGTTCTGCCTTAGATATAATTAGATTAACAACATGAAAAGCTTCCAAGAAAATCACAAGAGAGATTGGTGCTTACTAAAGATATGCCAGAGTTCACATTAATGTGGTAAATTGTAGAATGTGTGCTAGATTTATCTGTGACCTTGGAATTGAATGAGATTATTCATTTTTGGTGTACTCCTTGGGAGGATAGAGCCCATAACTACTTACCTGCCAAGACATAAAGCAAAAGTTCACTTATCAATGCTTTATTTATCACTCCCCCCTCATCCATCCTTTCATGATGACTTCTGTTAGGCAATGAATATGTTTTTTTAAATATTTTATTTATTTGAGAGAGAGACAGAGAGAATGGGTATGCTAGGGCCTCCAGCCACTGCAAACATACGTGCATGCACCACCTTGTGCATCTGGCTTACATGGGTCCTGGGGAATGAAACTTTGGTCCTTAGGCTTTGCAGACAAGCACCTTAACTGTTAAACCAGCTCCCCAGCCCAGCAGTGAATATCTTAAACAGATAATTGGGGTTCATCTTGTTTTTAGTGTAACACCTAGGAAACCACATTATGAGTATGTTTAAAATGTCTAACTTATATGTATCCTTATTTAATCATTCAATAAGTAATTTTTGAGTGCTTATATATGCCAGGAACAATTTTGTTAAAGGGAACACTATGATGAAGAACAAAGAAATGGTTTTGGTACTCATAGGTTGATATGCTAAATGGAGAGATAGCAATAGAAATAATAAAACAATATCAAAGATAATTTCAGACTTTGAAAAGAGTGGTACAAATGTTATTCAGTGGAACAATAACAGAATGCCATAGTGGTGGGAATATGGAAGCTAGTGCTCATCTTCATAGAGATTAAGAGTATGTTTTTCTGAAGAAACAGAATAAGTGGCAGAAGATACAAGATGATATGTACAAGGAAGGAAGGGTTACATTACTTAGGATTTGGAGGCTGTGATAAAAGATTTGGATCTTATCTTGGGTTTGATGAGATGCCGTTATAGAGTTTTAGGCAAGGGAATTACATGACTTGATTCAGATTTGAAAAGGCATGGTAGGGAAAGAGGTAAAAGCATCTGGTTTCAGGTATGTTCAGTAGATAGGAGATGGTAATGATTAGAGACAGAGAGGCCAATCTGGAATACTTATTTTCAGTACTCCTGACAAGAGATGTTTTGAAATTGGTGATGATGGACATAGAGAGATTTGATGAGAAATGACTGGATTTGGGAGAAGTGATGGAGAGAAAAATTACAGTTGCTTTCCAGTGTGTTGGCTTTTTTCACTTAGTAAATGGTGGTACCTATTACCAAGATGAGGATCATTGGAAGAACAGCAAGGGTATAGAGACAAGTGACAACACAGGATATGGAAGATAAGTCATTTATGAATAAGATGCTTTGTTTAATTGGTAATAAATCCCATATTTCCCAAATATATGTTGTGTGTTTAATGATATTGAGTTCTAATAACACTTTCCTACAGTTGGCTAAACATAGACAATAAAACATATTATTTGGATAATCTCTACAGAATTAAGAAGATGTGGCCCAAATTTGTCAATTATGTACTTGTTTCTTTTTGAGCAGATCTGCAAAGCAGCTTGCCACTCTCTTTGTGAATCTGTGTGTCACTGCAGAGACCCATGAAGTCTCTGCTCTCTGGTTCCTGTGGTATGTGAAGCAGTGTGGGGGCACAACCAGAATCATGTCAACAACCAATGGAGGGCAGGTACCTATCCATTTCCCTACCGCCCCAACAGAAAACCACTGCTGAGGCTTTAAGCATGCTTATTGATTTTCATGCTCAGTGTGAGAACCTGATATTCACAGTATTTTTTATTCTAAGCTTGTCTACTTATCTATTTTTATGTATTTTCACTATTTGTCATGAGGATATGCCTTTTGATATTATTCGGTAAGTTTGTAGGAGACTATCTGTTGAATATATCTTGAGTACTTCTTGTAAAGTCCCAAAAAGAAAGTTAAAAATACATTTGCAATTTAAGGCACACACCATGGGCTAGAGTGTAGCTCCTTGGCAGAGTATTTGCCATGTATGGACTAGGTCCTGCTTTCCATCCCCAACACCCTCATTAAAAAGCACAGAAAATGCACACAGCATATGCAGAATTCTTTTATGCCTTCCTTCATTAAGCACCTGTTCCCTGAACCTAGCATTGTATAAAGCCCTGTGTTAGGCATAGTAGGAGGGGGACTTGCATCTTTGGATAATCTGCTTGGCAGTTATGCTCCTTTTCTCAGTCTCCAGAACCCTCACTCTCCTCTACTTTGTTCTCTTCTTCCTCCACATTTTCTTCTCCTTCTTCTTGGACTTAATTTGAAATAGTTTTTAGAAACATTAACTGATCTGAATATTGAAGGGAAGGTGACAGTTAGCTGACCTATGTCATAGCCCAGTAAAGAATTTGGAAGCAGGGCTCAAGGCAGGTAGATGCAGCAAGGCACAAGAGTCTGTGCCACTTTGGAGGGCACAGAATCAGCACATATCTGACTGTAGATGAAATAAGCTGCCTGCAACAGAGAGGAGGCAGGGCTTGGAGTAGAGATGAGTGTAGAGGAAGAGGATGAAGGAGTTCGGAGCCTGAGTCACTCGGACAAGGTTTAGGTGTGCTCTGACAAATGGCAGCCAAGTTGTAGGTAAAGTTTCATCTGGTCCAGAAGATAAGCTAAAGGATGCAGATGGAACCCATGACAGAGGTGGTAATCAGTCAGGTGGGAGACAGGGATCATTCAGTGGATGTCCAGCTGAGATTGGAGCCTGAAAGTCCACACAAGTGTGACCTTAAGGTGACTTACTGTACCTATAGTTTTGTCAAAAAATAGCCCCTTGTTAGAAAACAAGGCAAAAGACATGATTTTCCAACAGTGA
This sequence comes from Orientallactaga sibirica, assembly GCA_036365145.1. Lineage (NCBI taxonomy): Eukaryota > Metazoa > Chordata > Mammalia > Rodentia > Dipodidae > Orientallactaga > Orientallactaga sibirica. The sequence goes on along the minus strand of JAEOAD010000372.1, from coordinate 7,681,496 downwards.
AATGAAATGTCTTATAACTCAGAGCAAATATAGCCAGGAAAAGTATCCACTTAGTGATATAAACCCATTTCTGTATTTCCCACCCATCTCATAAGCCCTTTATTTTCTTTCAGGAGAGAAAATTTGTGGGTGGATCTGGTCAGGTAAGCGAGCGGATAATGGACCTCCTTGGGGACCGAGTGAAACTTGAGAGGCCTGTGATCCACATTGACCAGACAGGAGAAAATATCCTTGTGGAGACCCTAAATCATGAAATATATGAGGTAATCAAGACTCTCAAAAGAGGGAAGACAACAGAGTCCTATAGATAACCAAAGTTTGCATAAAGCCAAAACATTGCAGACTTCATACAGAGTCCATTTTCCAAAGCCATTTATAGCTGAAAGAAAGGAAAAGAAAGCCAGAATATTTGCATGGAGGCAGGGCTACAAAAAATATATTTTACCAACCTTCTGTATAAGGCTCCTACATATTTATAAGCCAAAGAAAAGTATTTATGTGATAATATCACTCACCTCCTATGTGCCTAACATCATTTAGGAGTTGGTAACACAGCAGTGAATAAAACAGATGCAATTATATGAATTCATGTGGCTTACACTTTAGAAAGGAGATAATATGTGTATTTGTAGTCAAAATCTAAAGTATGGACGAAATTAAGTAGGGGAGGAAGAGGGTTTCCCAGATGGTGACCATGCAAGTTGAAATGAGGTTATCAGCAGAGTCCTTACTGAGAAAATGATGGGTGAACACAGATGAAGTAGGTGAATGACTATTCCTCATGGCCAAGTGTCAAGGCCCAGATGTGGGAGCATGGCTGGAATGATTAAAGAATAGCAAGGTTGACTAGAAGAGAAGAGGAAGAGGAAGAGGAAGTAGGATCAGAGAGTAAGAGGACATATTAGCTACTTTTATGTCACCATAATATAAAAAGCCCACCTCTAAATGAACTACTTTCACCAACCAAGTCCCACTTTCTAAACATTCCACAACATCCCAAATAATACCACTAGCTGAGAAGCAATTATTCAAAACGTGAGACTGTGGGGGACATTTCAGAGTCAAACCTTAACATAGGGATTCATTTTATGTATGAGCTTGAAGGTGATTGTGGGGAACTTGGCTTTGACTCTAAGCATGATTGGCAGTTTCAAATTAGAAAATAGTAAGGGCTACTTTAGATTATAACTGGTCTTTCTGATGACTCTGGAGACTGAAAGGGAATAAGGATAGAATGAAAGTAAAATGATCATTAGGAAAAACCAAAATAGCAGACCAATAATGTTTAAGCATGTTGCTTTTCTTTCAGGCTAATTATGTGATTAGTGCTATTCCTCCCATTCTGGGCATGAAGATTCACTATAGCCCTCCTCTGCCAATGATAAGAAACCAGCTGATCACTCGTGTGCCTTTGGGTTCAGTTATCAAGTGCATGGTTTATTATAAAGAGCCATTCTGGAGGAAAAAAGGTGAGTGATTTCTTGACATATTTCCAGCAGATGGTCCAAGAAACTTGGTGACAAGGTATATATTGGGGAGCTGGAGAGATGGCTGAGCATTTAAGGCATTTACTTGTAAAGCCTGACAGCCCAGATTTAATTCTCCAATGCCTACGCAAGCCAGATACATAAAGTGGCACATATATTGAGATCATCTGCAGTGGCAAGAGGTCCTGGCTTAGCCATGCTTTCTTGCTCTCTCCCCACCCCCTCTCTCTACTTGCAAATAAATAAAATTCTAAAAATATATATTTGCATGTAATTATTTTTATTAGAATTTACACAGTTTCTTTTTTGTGAGACAAGGTCCTAGGATGGAGCCCAGTTAGGTCACAAATTGGTAGTCCTACCGCCCCAGCATTCCAAGTGCTGGGATTACAGATGTGTGCTACCACATCTGGATAGTACAGGTTCTAAGAGATTGAACCTAGATCCACACACATGCTAAGAATGTGTTCTAGCACTGAGTCACACCCATGCCCCAACATGGAGCCTTTCTAATCTTTGTCACTGGGCTTCAAATGTTTTTTTGCATATTTACAGAAAAAGATAAATATAAACTAGCATTATATTTATTTATTCCTAAATTATCCACACACATCTAAGAAGATACATTGTCATTGCTGTAAAGTATATAAAGTAGAGGGTTTTTTTTTTTAAAAGATGGAATGAAAACCCAAGCATTTCTAATATTCTCTTTCACTATCCAGATGTACATCTTTATGTACATATCCCACTTGGGAAAGCATAAATTTGTATAATAACACTGCCTACTTTCAGTCACTATTCATTTATGATTTGTTTTGATATCTGTTACATCCTCTCGTTTTCCTTTGTTCTGTTCTTAGTAAACTTCAATGATTCTTCTAGATGAATGCTACTTATACTCAAAAGGCTTCTATTGAATTATTTTCTTCTGAATCTTCCCCTTGATTACCTCCCATAGCTACAATATTTCCTTGTTTCTCTTTCCTGATACTATCACTTTTGGGGAAAATCTTCTACTCCCTGAATCAGACTTTTCCCCCCCCAAGAATTCCTTTGGGTTGGTTGGTTAATCATTTGCTTCTGCTTTCGTCGTTGCTTTTCTTCTTAAAGGATCATGTTAAATGCTTGCATGTCCTTTCATGTCACTTTGAAAGAATGTAGTACCACCAAACTGCTGGGACATTGTGTGTATGAGCAGGGCCCCTGAGCACAGGTGCTGTCTGATTCCATCTGGTGTGAGCATGGCTTTTGTCTCTGCCTCTTGTTCCTTCACTTCTTCCAAATATGCTCACCTGGCTCAGAGGCCAATTTAGCTCTGAGAAGAAAAGGCAGCCCCTCCACCCTGGCCCAACTGTCATCCCATAGTACCTCTTCACCCTGTCACCTGATCCCTTCATGATCAGTATGCACCTGCTCTTTTCTCTGCTGAGATCCAGGCTTGCTGTTCTCAGTCTTGCTTACTTATAACAGGTAATTCTTTAACTTGTTTTCTTGTACTATTAAACCCTCCTGAGGACTCAGATGGATTTGATGTCATGATGGGAATGGCATTGACTTTCCAGTGATTCATGGACTCTGAATTTACCAAGACAGAGGTCTGCAAGAGTAGATACAGTGCCATACAGATGCAGCAAGCAAGACAACAGAGAGAAACTGCCAAAAAAATTCTGCTTTTATGAACAAGGAATGGGAGGAGCCTGCATAGGCAGTCAAGCATTGTTTGAATATCATGGTACCTTGAAATAATTGTAGTTGGGGATTATCATGGTCAGCAACAGCCTGAGGTGACCCAATCATGGTCTTCTGAGTCAGAAATGGCTCAGCATGAATGCTCATCCTGAAACTCTAGCCACATTTTGCAGCTAAAGCTTATCTTATATGGTACCTCTTTCTGATAACAGTTTTGCTTTGAGGCAGCAGTGGCCTTGCTCTAAGCTCAGTCTGCTCTGAGGTAAAATAGCCATGTCCTGAGGGCTACAGTAGCTCAGCACTGTCATTTGTCCCAGCACAGCATCCATACTTTGAACATTTTTTCCCTCATACTTCAGTTTTTCTCAATAGCTTTCCTATCCCAGCCCACCAGAGGGACATGAAAGCATCAGGGATGTGGGAAGAGACAAGAGAAGTAGGTTGACAGGAGTCCAACATGTCTGCTCACACATGTGCATGCACATAGGTGGGGGGGTTGCTTCTCCAAATTTCTCTTTCTGATCTTTCTCCCTCATTTTGAAACCCTCCCATTAGCTTTTCTATGCATCATTTGCTTCAGAGTCTTCCACCATAATTTGGTTTGAACATCTTCAAATTTCCAAGTAAATGATAGAGCATGAATGCAGTTTGTTAGAGCATGTTGATAGTAATTTGATAGAGTACATTGTGGTAGGCTATTACAACTTTGCAGACTCTGGCTTGACATTTTCACTTCTTTATCAGCTTTTTGTTGAAATTGCACAAGTCTTCCCCAGTATCCAGGGGGGATCGGCTTCAGGATCCTCGATGGATCCTAAAATTATCCAATACATGAGCCCTTAAATATGAAATGGCAGCACATTTGCATAGAACCTGTACATTCTCCTGTACATGTAAATCATTTTGATTATGACAACTTTGTACATGTATGCATGCTATCTATATATGTGTACATAAGTATGCATATGTATAAACTATACATACATTATGCAATGCCTGTAGATTCAGGGAGCCAGATGTATTTTGTTCATGAGAGTAATGTGGGGAACACTTTTTTCCAGAATGTACTGAAATTGTTTCCCAAGGTTTTTATGAGGGGGAAAGGAGGCCTTTGAGAATCATATTTGAAATGGGACTCTAGAGTCCATTTTAATTCTATCTTCTCTGTGCCCTGTGTCCGGATAGTTGAAAATTAGTTCAAGTAGAATAAATAAACAGATGTAGTGACATACACCACTCAGGAGACTGGGAAAGCAGACCATTTGACTTCATGACCAGCCTGAGCATAGAGCCAGTCTAGGAAGGATATTAAAACCTGTCTCTAGAAGAAAAAAATAAAATAAAAAGAGTGATTCCTCATGAACCAGTTTTCTTCTGTTTCACAGGATAGACCAGTATTTCCTTTTACCACTTTGATTTTATTCTGATTCATTATGAAAGGAGAAATAGGGACACAAATATTAAAAAAGGAAAACAAAAAAAAAGGTAACCTGGAAGAATTTGGAAGATCACATTGCCCCATTCTTTACCAAGAAGGGTTTATGGCTTTATTGTTTTAAGTCTTTTGACATCAGTTTTGTTTGCCTTTATATATCTACAGTACCATGTGCTATGTTTGGCCTTCCAGCTACTCAGGTAGAAAATATGTACTTCATATCAACTGCTATGGGTAACTTGTTAGTGTAATGAACATCTTCTTCAAAATTTTCCCAGATTTCTGTGGAACTATGGTTATTGAAGGAGAGGAAGCTCCAATTGCCTACACATTGGATGATACCAAACCAGATGGCAACTATGCTGCTATAATGGGGTAAGGTACAATTGTAGCTGTGTTCAATGTTGGCAGAGCAACTACTATTAAAGTTGTCCAAAACTTTGTTAGTTTTTTTGCTTAATACTATCCTCCACATCCAGCAACATAAATGTTCATATTGTTTCTTTTTTATAAAAATGTCTTCTGAACATACCTATAAAGGAATTTAAATGCCAACAACATTTTTAAAATTGTCATATTGTGTTTTCTGTGTAATACTGTGGTGGGTACTATTTTAGTGACTATCTTTCATTGCCACATGATATAAAGACATTACTTCAGGTATTTTACTAAGAAGACTTCTTCTAAAGGCTGAATTGTTATCAGTGTTCTTACTTTATTGTGTATTGCTATACTAAAATATCTAAAATGTGTAACCTATAAAGAAAAAAGGTTTTAAAAAAGAAAAAAAGATTATTGTAGTTCATAGTTCTGGAAGTATAAGACCACGACACAAACATCTGCTTTACTTCTAATGAGGGCCTTCCATAATTGATAGAAAGGAAGTGGGTATGTGCTAAGTGATCACATGGCAAGAGAGCAAGCATAGAAAGCCAAACTTGTTCTATAATAACCCACTCTTCTAAGAACTGGTCAAATGTCATGAAAATTATCTTAATACTTTAATGAGAGTGGACCCCTCTCAACCTGCAATGCTTCTTGAAGGTCCCATCACCTCTCAATGACATCACATTTGGAATGGAATTTCAACATGAGTTTTAATGAGGATGACTCATATCTAAATAATAATAAATGCTATTTGTGTGAAATACTGAGATTTTCTGGATCCTCCTACATAGAAGTGAAGACCTGCCATATATCTAACTTTTCAGGAAAGACCCACCCAGGTGGACAATATCTTGGGAGCTAGTATTCAATTCAGATAGGTGTATTTCTGGAGCAGCTAAATTAGAGTCAGTCTCTATAACATATATGATTTTATCTCAGAAAGTCATGGTGAGAATAAAAAAGTCAAAGCTAGTTGTTAAGTTGAAAGTTAGTATAGGGCTGTACATGAAGAAGAATCTAAAAGGTTGGGTGCTAGGGAGTCATCATGGTGAAGACAGAACTCAAGGGTGAGAAAGGACTGAAGCAATCTTAAGAGAGGATTTGAGACCCTTCCTGTTGGCCACCAGCCAGATGGGGGAAGTGGATCAGTTGTCATGACCTAGGCAGAAGTCAGTCAGTCATCTTCATTTAGTCTCTTGACTTCCCAACTTCAAAAAGTGCTCCCTAGCATCAGGAATGCAGCATAGGACTAGTAAGTGTTGTTAGTTCTACCTGCCTTTAACATTGTACACTGCACACGTATAGTTACAGAAATGAGGCCAACATAAAAAAATACCAATTTCTCCTCTTGTTACTTGAATGTTTTAGATTTATCCTTGCTCACAAAGCCAGAAAACTAGCACGTCTTACCAAAGAAGAAAGGTAAGAAAAAGTGTTCCTTCTTTCTTGCATTAAAAAAAAAAAAGTCTTTCTATTTCTTGGAATTGGTAGAAATTTTATTTCAGAGAAAAAGTACACAGGTAAGATCGAATACAAGCTTCTCAAGAGTCGCCTATTTCTATTGCCTTCTCTTTCTTTCTTTCTTTCTTTCTTTCTTTCTTCCTTCCTTCCTTCCTTTCTTTCTTTCTCTTTCTTTCTTTAATTTGTTCCTTCTTTCATTCATTCATTCATTCGTTCATTCTTCTTTATTCCTGACTACTTGTTTGTCCTTCAATTTTTCTTATTTTTTATCTCACTAAATGCCTGCTATATTAATTAAAGGATTTTGTATTAAGTCACAGTGCTGATAATATAAGAACCAAATATTGAAATTAATACCTATTGAGTTTATTGTTGATAAGCACCATTATAGGAACTATGAAGAGTATGAAAATGAATATAACTCAGGGTTTGAATTTTTACTTGTGAAGAGAATAATCATGTTCACAAATTGTTAGGTTGCAAAGTACTACATAAGCAATGCTGAGAGATGACATAATAGATTATACATACAGAAGACTAATTTCTCTAGAGGTGGCAATTACTTCTGGCAATTAACATTTGCTGTTGCCTTTTATGTGTTCTCAGAGTGCTACTGATCATACTAACCAACTAATGCCTGCTTATTTCTCCTTGCATCATTCTGATCCCCTATAAACAATGCCACCTTTGTGGGAGGCCAGGAATATGGAGGTCTGCCTGGGCCACACACCTAAAAATGCCCCCACTGAAATATAAAGAATCTGACGATTAGGAAGTATATCTAAGTTGATTTACTTCTGAATCACCAAAGCCCCAAATAAAGTTTTTCCCAATTTGTCTTTTGATCATGTTTATAAATAATTCATCTTATAATATAACATTAGATGTCTTTATGAAGTCAAATTTGCCCCCCCTTTTTTGGTTTTGCAAGGTAGGGTCTCACTCACTCTGATTCAGGCTGACCTGGAATTAACTATGTAGTCTTAGGGTGGCCTCGAACTCTCCGTGATCCTCCTACCTCTGCCTCCCAAGAAATTTGCCATTTTTAATCATTTGCTTTAAATGATCTATTAAACATATAAAAGAGTATCTTATTCTAAGGTTTTGTGTATATGTATATTTGTGCATTTTCATGTGTATGCAAGTGAAGATGAGTGTGCATGCCTGTATACATGTGCATGTGTGCCTATGGAGGATAGAAAACATCCTTGGATACCATTCCTGAGTTTTTGTCCACTTTTCTGAAATAAGGTCTCTCATTGGCCTGGAAATCACGTAATTAGGATAGACTGGCTAGCCAGTGAACCCCAGGGATTCATTGTCTCTGCCTCCCAGCACTGAAATTACAGGTTTGTGACACCATACCTGATTCTGGGGATCAAACATGTCCTCATCATGCTTACAAGGCAAGCATTTTCCTGACTGAGCTATCCTCCCAGCCTTAGTCAAGAGATATTTTTTAAATTGTCCACGTTTCTACTACCTTTCTGGACTGTGTATGGGGCTGGGACTATATATGTCCAGAAATGTAAGTCTCATTCATATATATAAAATACTGGAGCTGGGCCTTTAATCCCAGCACTTGGGAGGCAGAGGTAGGAGGATTGCCATGAGTTCAAGGCCACCCTGAGACTACATAGTGAATTCCAGGTCAGCCTGAGCTAGAGTGAGACCCAACCTGGAAAAACCAATGAATAAATAAATAAATATAAAAAATAAAAGACTGGGATGCACTGTCAATTGGTTATGCTCTTATTCATTTTATAGCCCAGGCTGTCTTTGAACCTTGTACATTTACCTCCATTTCCTGAGTGCTGGAATTACAGGCATGTGCCACTGTGCCTAGCTCTGGACTCACTATCTGATTTTTTTTCCTTTTTTGAATAAATATATGCACATATATACATATATATAACACAGATACATATGTGTGCGTGCATGTACGCACACACACAAACATATATATATATATTGCATATGGGTTTATGTGGGTACTGGGGAATTGAACCCAAGTGGTCAGGCTTTGCAAAAAAGCACTTTTAACTGCTTAGCCATCTCCCTAGCTCCTAAAATATATTTTGATGTAAGAAATAATGAAGAAGTCCAAATTTATTTGTTTCCTGGGTAACCACTTTAAAGACTAATGAGTCTTCTCTGAATGAGTTTACAATGTTCATGTTTATGTATTCTAAATCCCCTTATGTGTTTGTTTCTGTTTCTGACTTTAATTGTACTTCATTACTCTGGCCATTCCTGTTTGTGACAAGCTAATTCAGAAAGTGAGAGTGAGAGAGAGAATGAAGAGAAAAGAAATGAGGCATTTTAATATACTTTTGCTTGTAGAAAAAGTTCCAGGATTTAAAATGATAATAACTTTTAAAACTCATTAGCCTAGCTTAATCATGTTTAATGTCCCCTTTTGCATTATTCTTTACAAAGCACTGTTGAAATAACTATATTTACTTATAGAAATATAGTTGACTAATCTTGAGTACTTAATTAATTTAGATTAATTTACTAATTATAATTGTTGACCTACTTCCAGTTCCCCCATTGGACTTGAGCTATCATTTACTGAAAACTTATTATGTATTAGTTACTGGGCTCAAAATTTTAACTTGGTACTTCCTAAATTTAAGAATCTCCAGGAAGGTCTATAAGCCACGAGGTCCAGGACAAGAGCAGAAAATTGACACTTATAAGTTGTCTTATGTTGCCAGTGATTCAGACAGTTCATTGCTTTCCTCTCTTAAAGATTTACCAGCAATTTCATTCAATTAATATTTTTGACCTCACTGATTTAAGACATTTGAAATAGTACAAAGTTCATTGTTTTTTGTTTTTTTGTTTTTTGGAGACAGAGAGAGACAGAGAGAGAGGAAGACAGATAGAGATGGGTGTGCCAGCAGCCTCTCAGCTGCTGCAAACAAAATCCAGATGTGTGCGCCCCCTTGTGGTCAAATGTGGCATTGTGCCCTTGCATCACTTTGCATCTGGCTAAACATTGGACCTGGAGATTGGAACCAGCATTCTTAGGCTTAGGAGGCAGGTGCCTTAACCACTAAGCCATCTCTCCAGCCCAAAGTTCATTGTTTTTTAAAAATTAAAATAAAGCTGTGCATGGCCACACTTGCCTACAATCCCAACACTTGTGAGGTCAGGGCAGGAGAACTGAGAGCCTGAAAGCCATTCTTGGCTGCTTAGTGAGATACTGTCTCAAGCTATACAAAACAAAAAAATAATTAACTAAAATGAAATATGAAAGTGTAAGCAATGACTCTCAGAGTCGTGTGTGTGTGTGTGTGTGTGTGTGTGTGTGTGTGTGTGTTCACCCATATAACATGCTGCATGTGTGGAGGTTAAAGGACAACTTTAGGGGTCAGTCCTTGCATTTTCCCTTCTATGTGTTAGGATCTCTCCTTGTTCATAGCTGTGTTCATGAAGCTAGTTGGCTCTCAATCATTTGCAGTGTTGCCTACAGTCTTGCCATAGGCCTACTGGGAATACAGATGCTTGCAATACTCTGTCTAGATTTACATGGGCTCTTGGGATCCAAACTGAAGTCTTCATGCTTTTGCAGCAAGCACTTTACCCACTGAGTAATTCTCCATAGCCCCTAAAGTCTTTTCCTAAGGGGATGGGTGCCTATCTCTTTCTCTCTCTTTGTTCCTGCACCTTCAATTTTCAAATGTTTTCCTGTCCCATAGATTGAAGAAACTTTGTGAACTTTATGCAAAAGTTCTGGGCTCCCAAGAAGCTTTGCAGGTAAGGCTGCTTTTGAGCCCTTTCCCAAGATGAAGAGTTCATATTTTGTCCTGAAGGCGTTTACATGAATAGGTTTATGCCTGTAAGATCCTAGAGTTCATGTTTCCCCAACAGACTCACAGAGAGGTCTGCATAGGGATTGTTGATTCAGTAGTGGACCCAGAGAGTGTGGGTCCTAACTGTGTTTGTGGTGGGTCGAAAACTCTGACATACTGTGGTTTAGGTGGTGCAGCCCTCATCCCTGAAGCACAACATTGGGCAGAGCCACCCCCATCTCTGTCAGGTGACAGCAATCTATGACTGAAGTTCTCAAAATGTATGAGCTTGCTGATTGGAGAACCTCACTTAGTGAGAAAAACAGTCGTTTTCAATTTTCCAAAAAGTGATCACTTTTCATTTGTGAAAATCTCTTCACAAGAAGAATGTTGGTTTCTGAGAAAGAACATAATTTGTTTCGTGTGTGCTTTTGGCATGGAGGGAGACTCTTGCTTCACTGTCTTTGGTGTCTGCTATTTGGGAAAAAAAAAAGAAATGTCTGAAAGCAAGAAAAGGCAAAAGAGAAAATCTAATATTTCCTCTGATTGACTGCAAAGAGTCAGAGAAGGATGCTTCACAGGTGGCAACAGCTCAGAGGCCAGGACACAGTGTGATACCACAAGAGATCTTAACCATTTACACACCAGACCAGGCCTTATCCTCCATATATACTACATATGATGCCTTAGGAATAGCTATCCAATGTCAGTTTGCCAGTTGCCTCATTGAATTTTTTAAAAAAATATATAAAAGTTTTCAAAATCTATTTTTTAAATATTTATATTTGCAAAGGAATTTTTAGGAATACAAGTGTCTGTTTAGGCTTTAGGTTATTTTCTTTTCTCCCAGTAGTGAGAATTGGACCTAAGGCTTTGATATGCTAAGCAAAGGTTCTACTACTAAGCTGTACCTCATTTTTTTTTTTGTGAGGTATGGTTTCGCTGTAGCCAAGGCTGACCTGGAATTCACTATGTAGTCTCAGGGTGGCTTCAAACTCATGGTGATCCTCCTACCTCTGCTTCCCAAGTGCTGGGACTAAAGGCATGCACCACCATGCCTTACTTCAAATTTTATTTTAAAAATTTAGCTAATGTATTGCTTATTAATGATGAAAACATGTTTTCTTGGCCAAAACACATTTCCCTATGCTAGCCATAGAAGTGAGTTCATACCATGAAAATATTAGTTTACCTTTCCAGCTCCCCTTTTAAAACAAAGTTTACCCCTAGCAAAAACATGAATCATGGCATTTCTAAACAGATATATATTTTCTACTTTTTTCTTGGTGAACCAGTCCTGTGTGCTAATCTCAGTCTTTCAAAAACTTCTCAAAAACCATTAGGCATTAAAAACTTCCTAATAGATAAAACCAAGTTAAAATGGAAACAGATAATTGTAGTTTATGAGCAGCACTTAAGACATGCATGGCCAGCCATGGCTGCACATGCTTACAATACAAACCTTTGAAAGGTGGAAGCAGAAGGATCAACGCTTTTCCATCAGTTTGGGATACATGATAAGACCCTGTCTCTAAAACACACACACACACACACACACACACACACACACGTTAAGGCATGCATGAACCAAGTGAAAAAGTTTGTAAAAATCTGAATTTCTTGGAAGTTTGTCACCAAAGATATTCACTTGACCAAAGACCTATCTTCAAAAAAAAAAAAAACATAGGACTAATTAAGTTATATTTCACAAATATAACCAGCCTTGAATATTTGCAGGTTCTGTAGCTATGGACTTAACCAACTATGTATGAAAAATATTAAAATTTTTTTCATCCATACTTAACATGTAATGACTTTTACTTGTCATTATTCCCCAAGCAGTACAGTATGACAAATATCTACATAGCATTAACGTTGTATTAGGAATTCTAAACAATCTAGAGAGATGATTTAAAGTATACAGGAATATATGTTCAGGCTATATATAGATACTACCCCATTTTATACAAGGGGTTTGAACATCTGGTGTGTATTTTGATAGTGGGAGGGAGGGTACCCTGAAGCCACTGCCCATGAGATTCCAAGAGATGGTTGCAATTGGTGACCTACTAGGGAATCTATTAGAGTGTGTTTGATTTAGTCTAGACTAGATATTATCTTCTGCCTCTCTTTCAAGCATTTGTCCATCTACCTTGCAGCCTGTCCATTATGAAGAGAAGAACTGGTGTGAGGAGCAGTACTCTGGGGGCTGTTATACTACCTACTTCCCCCCTGGGATCATGACTCAGTATGGAAGGTAAGTGAAGCTGTGACTGAAATTCTTTACACTAGTGACCCTTGGTTCCTTGTCTCACAATGCCAGGAATGAATCTTACAGACAAGAAGGATGAGTTTCAAAGGAAAACATTATTATAGAGAAAAAGCAAGTTTAGAGAAAAAGCCTATTATAGAGAGTAAACAAACTTTCTTTTTCAAAAAGTTTTTTTTTATTTGCAAGCCGAGAGATGAGAGAGAGAGAGAGAATATGGCATGCCAGGGCCTCCACTCCAGCCACTGTAAACAAACTCCAGATGCATGTGCCACTCTGTGCATCTTGCATGAATACTGGGAAATAGAACTAGGGTCATTAGGCTTATCAGGCCAGCACCTTAATTGCTGAGCCATCTCTCCAGCCCAAGATAACTTTCTTAAAAGCAAAGAGAAGAGCTCTCATATGGTGAAATTCCATATTTGAGAGGATGTGAAGACAGGTTGCCCATTGAAAAGTGAAAGAAGCACAATTAAGAAAGCTCTCAGGAGCAGAGAGGGCTCTTAGAACATGGGTTGCCACTGAGTTTCCCTGTCTGAGGTTTATTAGTCTTTCTGGCTAAAGAAATAAGTTGACTTTTGAAATGAGTAGGCCAAAATATGGAGAAGTGAAGTTATGGCCCAATCATCAATCCTCACGAGTGTCCATATGTCTCATTTCCATCCAGGGAAGTGGTCATGTTCTCGTTTTGTCTTGGTGACTGGGCCAGTGAGAAGGGCTTCACCTACAAGCTCTTTAAGGGAGAAGCAAAATAGAATCAAGAACAAGAAACAAGGAGGCTTCCTGAAGGCCAGCCAGAGCCTGCCAAGACTGGCTTTGTTGTTTTTCCCAGTATCCTGGCCTACCGCTTTCTGGTGTACACCCTCCTGGTTTTTTTCACCCATTGTTTTAGCTTTACTGTTTTAACCTAATGGTCACTTTAATCATTACATTCCACAAGCAAGGACGAAAGGCAAACCTGCTAATTTTCAAAGTCCCTTCCCTGACTACCTAACAAGTTTCTTCCTGATACTCTCTATCATTACTATATTTATAACATAGCAGATAATTCCTCCAAACACACAGTTCAAGGGTTCTTGTAGCACTCACAATATGTTGTACCCAAGTATGAGTCACTGATATTAAATTCAGTGTATTTGATGGCAATAAGGTATGAATTACTTTAGTAAGGAACTGTACACAAATTTCTTAAGAATTTTTTTTTCTTTTAGATAGAATTAAAATTGTATAAGGGGCTGGGGATTAGCTCAGTTGGTTGAGTGCTTGCTCGACATGCACAAAGATGTAGGTTTGATCCCCAGCACCACATAAAACCAGGCATGGCATTACATACCTGTAAATCCAGTAGCTGGGAGGTAGATCTCAGAAGTTCAAGTCCATCATTGGCTATACAGTGAATTTGATGCCAGCTTTGGATACAAAAGACCCTGTCATACAAAAAACAAGCTGAGGAGATGGTTCAATGGATAAAGTGCTTGTGATACAAGCATGAGGATCTGAGTTCAGATCCCGAGCACGTGTGTAAATGCTGTACAAGGTGGTGCATGCCTGTGATGTCAGTGCTGGGGAGACAGACACAGGAGAATCACTCGTTTTGCTGGCTAGCCATTCTAGCTGAAGCAGTGATCTCTGGAGGCTCAGTGAGAGACCTGTGTGATGGTTTAAGATTAGGTTAGTCTCTGTGCATGCCTGTGAAGGATTATCTAGATTAGATTCATTAAGGTGAGAAGAGCCATCTTAAGTGTGGACATCATTCTTCCATGAGCTGGTGTTCTAGACTATAAAATGGAGAGAGCTGGCTAAGCTGCAGCACTCTTCCCTCTGCTTCCTCACTGTGCTGAACTGTGACCAGATGCCTTGAGTTCCTGAGCATTCCTGCCATGATGGGTTGTAAACCAGTACTGAAAGCTGAAACAGACCTTTCCCTTTCCTTCCTTAAACTGTTTTTTTTTTTTTTCTAATATACCTTATTTTCAAAGGAAGGTAGACAAAGATTAAGGAAGACATCCAACATTGATATCTGCAACTGCACACATGTATGTCCGCATGTATATAGATCTACATGCATACCACACACATATGCATGCAAAAATGAACTGGAGTGACTATGTAGCATAACTCATAATCCAGGAGGAATATATGAGAAGCCTCTCCTATATAGTACCCTGTATCCTCCATCTTGTGTGAATATACTGTCTGCTCTACTACAAAAAAATGATTTTCTTATCTAGTAACTGGATCTTTTATTTTTCCCCTTGGAAGACAATTTCCACATGACCATTGGAAGTTAACTATCTCTTGGTTTAAACTAATTTTTACATGCTGATTGCTAGCATGACTAGTTCTCTATATCTTAGTCTTCTAATCTTTTTGTTTGTTTGTTTGTTTTTCAAATCTAGCCCAGGCTGACCTGGAATTCACTATGTAGTCTCAGGGTGGCCTTGAACTCACTCTGATCCACCTAACTCTGCCTTCCGAGTGCTGGGATTAAAGGCATTCATTGCGCAGAGCTCTCAAATTGGCAGTTCCCTGTTTGTAAAAAGCAAACATGAAGTGAAGTGCAGCGTAGTTTAATGAGCACAGGAAGGCAAACCAAACTTCTCTCTTGGAGAATCCTTCCTGAATACCCACAGGCTCTGAATAATTCCAGGTGACTCCATGTACTATCATTTTACTAATATTCTATAGTATCTTCCCTTATCTTATATCCACCTGCCTTTTTTGATGGCTACAACAAAGGCTGGTAAAGGAAAACCTACTAATTCCAGTCAACCTGGTTAGTTTGGTAAGAGGCCCACAGATATAGCATCTTACATTAGTTAGCGTTTTGTCCCTCAGACTAATACCTGACAGAATCAACTTACTCCTTTCATGATTTCAGAGGTTTCAGTCCTTGATTGCAGGGAGAGTGTGTCAGAACAGCTCACATCATAGCAGTGCATATTAGTAACAGGAAGGAGCCAGGGAAAATATATCCTCCAAAGACAAGCCCCCAGTGACTTACTTCCTTCAACCAGACCCCCGCCTTCCACAGTCTACATGAATAGTCTATTCAAATTTTGAATGTATCAATGGACTAAATCATTCTTTAAGTCAGAATTCTTGTCTGGAAATACCCAAAGACATGTCCAGAAGAACAAAGTGCTAACTAAGATGAGCATGGTTTGAGTTCTAGACAATCCATATCTACAGATGGAAAACTGAGCTAGTATGAACAATGACTGTCGATGATGTTGCTTTTATGGTCATTTTGTGAGACTTGGCAATGAACTGCCCCTGTTACAGGCCAGGGGCTGTGACCTTTCCATTCTTTGCATAGTATGTGGGCATTCGGTGAAATTGTAATGGTAGTATATCAAGCAACACATATAGGATGAAAATAGAGACTTTCACTTCTGTTAGACCTGGTAAGAATCCTGCCTCCACTTCTTCTCACAGTGTGACCCTTGTTGAGTCATTGCACATTTCTCCTAGCATTAGTTTCCTCATATATAACATGAGATAATAAATAGTAACTACATCATGTAGTTCTTTAAGAGATTGGGGAAAGAAAGACTATATAGTACACAGAGAGAGGTGAAGTATAACCAAGTAGCAAAAAGAGGGGTTCCAGAGTCAATTCACTTGGTTTAAACTACTGCCAATTGCTATCTGTTGACTATAGCTGGTTGCTTTATAAGAATCAGAGTCCAAAGCAGTTACTACACAAGACAGTTACTAGTCTGTGTCTCTAGGATTCACACCTATGGAATAGTGAACAAGGAAGCAAGACCTGCCAGAGGGAGGAGCTAGGCAGTGATGCAATTCCAATGAAGGCCCCAGCTGACTCCATGGGGAACTCTGGAAGTAGAACAGCCCTTCAAATGATCTCCTGTAGGGGCTTGAGGCTAGGGTTTTCATAGTCTCATGGTGATCAGTTACTGAATGCAGCAGCTTCTGGGAGGAGGTATGCAGTAGTTTTCTTCAGTGGAACAACTCCAAGGAGCACCAGCATCTGAAATCCACTTCTGGAAGCACTCCCATCAAGTGGGACCAAGTCTTTCATTCCTGATGGTGTATCACAATGCACCACATGCTACCTCCAAATATTCTTCTGAAAAAAAGAGGGAAATAGCAGTATTAAGGTTGTAAAGAGTTGGTATCCAAAGGCAAATGTTTATTATTTGGTATAGTAATGCTGAAACCTAATAGAAAAGTGTACTCAATGAATGGTAGTTATGAAGACAAAAGACTCATGGATTTGTCTAATGTCACTGATGGAAACCATCTTGGATATCATTAGAGTGTCATCGTTAAGAGATAAGGACAAGCTGGGGACGTAGGTCAATAGTACACTGCATAAATAGCATGTACAATGCCCTGGTTTCCATCCACAGTGCTGCAAACAAAACAGTAAGTACAGAACAGATGAGGAAAGACAGAGAAGAAGTAATTGCCAAGACCATGGTGGAATAACTAGGTGGGAAATTGGAAACACATGTCACTTTGCCCAGAGCTAGTGAGCTGGGGTCATATAATCCCTCACTTCCTATAGCTAAAATCAACACTTACTTTGTTCCCATTGATGTCAGTTCTTTCCTTGTGGGCTTTTGGTGCAGCAGTATGTGCTCTTTGGCATTTTGCTTATGACAAAGATGGCGTAAGGGTAGCAGGAACCCAAGGAACAATGTTCCATGCAGAGAGTGTCCTCAAAGTTGCAAACCTGAGGAAGCCAATGGCCTTGATCCTCATGGAAAGCTCATCTCTGAGCTGAGAGCAACCCCATTGATCACTTTTCTTTTATTCTCAGGGTTCTCCGGCAACCAGTGGGCAGGATATTCTTTGCAGGCACTGAGACGGCCACACACTGGAGTGGCTACATGGAGGGGGCTGTGGAAGCTGGGGAGAGAGCAGCCCGAGAGGTAGTATTAAAGGTCATGGAGCAGGGGGAAGGAGTCAATTCATGGGCTTTATAAGTACTGCAAAGTTATCTAAGATCCTAGCATCACTTCCATACTCCCAGGAAACGCCATTACAACAGCAGCTTCAGGTAAAGGGAACACCTTAACCTAGCTGAATATGGAAATATCTAATATGTCACCCAAGGTAAAAACAAAACAAACAAACATGTAGCTATTCTTGAGAGATAGCATAAATCTGGTATTATAGGATCAAACTTATTTCTATTAGAACTGAGAATTCATTTTCACCTTTAAGAAATATTTTGTTTATTTAAGAGAGAGAGAGAGAAAGAAAAAGAAAGAGGCATATAGAGAGTGGGCCCACCAGGGCTTCTAGCCACTGCAAACAAACTCCAGATGCATGTACCACCTTGTGCATCTGGCTTTACATGGGTACTAGAGAATCGAACCCAGGTCCTTGGGCTTTGTAGACAAGTGCCTTAACCACTGAACCATCTCTCCAGCCTTGTTTTCACCCTTTTTTGACATTTCATTTTATCCCATTCTCATTAAGGCATGTTCACAAGTACCATAAAATTTATGATGAAGCTAATGGTCAGAATCTCTTATAAGTAAAAAACCTTTTGGAGTCATTCAAAAGTAAAATATACTGCTCTGGACTTTTCTTTATTTCTTTAAAAAAAAAAACTGAAGAGTCCCAGAGAATTCACTTAGTTCTTTATTGAAAGAGTAGAAGAAAGGTACTGCTCATTTTCCTATTCACTAAGGTACTCTTTCATTCTAGATCCTGCATGCCATAGGGAAGATTCCAGAAGATGAAATCTGGCAGCCAGAAGCAGAGTTTATGGTAAACTGTCTTTTATAAATTTATAAGTCTTTCCTCTAAGAAAAAAAAATATCTGCAAGAAAAACTCACTTGTATGTATCTACATGCCATTCCTTAAGTGATTCAACATGTGAATGTCTAAATAGCTAGCATGACTTAGGGCAGGTGTGACAGATATAGGTGAATTTTGATGAATTTGTATATAGCTCCATATTCATTTCAGGTTATTAAAGAAAATATGAGTTTTTGATGAAGAGGAAATAATTCTCAGAGAGTTGTAGATAAATTAAGAACTTAATAGGGAATGGGGGGTATGTATCTCACTGGCAGAATGCTTGCTTAGTATGTATGAGGTCTCAAGTTCAATCCTCAGCACCACAACAAAAGAAAGAGAAATAAAAACAATATAAAATCATTTAACGATTTAAGAACTCAAAAGATGTCTGTTGAATAAATACCTGACTTCCTGAATCTCAACCAGAGTTTGGAGAAGAGAGTATATCGTCATGTCCTGGAGCAAAGGGATTGAGCATATTTAGATTAAAATTCATTCCAAATACTTCCTTTTTTTTAGAAATGCCAGGAAATTTCCCTGGCTCAGAAGATAGATTAATAGAAGCCAGGGAGTTGTAGAGAACAAGACTCAAAAAGGCCAAAGTTATTCCTCTATTCTCTTAAGTGTGAACCCAGAGAGAATAGCCCTGATAACTCCAAAGTCATTGTCCTAGTGCTTCTGCTAGAGACGGAATGATGGGCTGAAAGGACTGTTGATTCATTTCCTCAACAAATATTTATGGTGCACATGTTGTTCCACATTGGTCATTGTGGTCAGGGCCCAGCAGTGATTTCAAGGAGCTCAACTCCAGAGAGTAAAGACAGATAACAAGCAGAGTACAATTCTGACAGGGACGACATGCTGAGAGAAAAAGTGGGGGATATTTCAGCCTGAGTGGTCTTCAGAAAGACTCCCTCAAGAAGTGTTACAAAAGGTACTGTGGGGCTGGAGAGATGGCTTAGCGGTTAAGGCGCCTGCCTCCTAAGCCTAAGAACGCCAGTTCCAATCTTCAGGTCCCAGGTTTAGCCAGATGCAAAGTGACGTAAGGGTGCAATGCCGCACTTGACCACAACGGGGCACACACATCTGGATTTCGTTTGCAGCAGCTGAGAGGCTGCTGGCGCGCCCATCTATCTGTCTTCCTCTCCCTCTCTCTCTGTCTGTCTCTGTGTCTCTCTCCAAAAAAAAAAAAGGTACTGTGGGGGAAAATGAGGTGAACTATTTTACAATGGGAATGTCATGTTAAATAGCCTATGGCTTAGAAAGAGTGACTCACTCAGAAAACTGGAGGAAACACAGAGTCTCTGAAATGACATGCACAACTGTGTACTAACACATAAATGTTTTTTGGACCTAGGATGTTCCTGCACGGCCTATCACCACCACCTTCCTGGAGAGAAACCTGCCTTCAGTGCCAGGCCTGCTAAGGCTACTTGGATTGACCACCATCTTTTCAGCAACAGCGCTA
Organism: Orientallactaga sibirica; assembly: GCA_036365145.1. Lineage (NCBI taxonomy): Eukaryota > Metazoa > Chordata > Mammalia > Rodentia > Dipodidae > Orientallactaga > Orientallactaga sibirica. Next base: position 7,661,718 of record JAEOAD010000372.1, on the reverse strand, counting down.
GGCTTTCTCGCCTACAAAAGGGGGCTACTTGTGCGGATCTAATGGCTTCTAAATGGCAGGGCATATGCAGCCACATTGTTTTCTTATTCTACTTTGGCAGTGGGTTGAGATCAAACTCAATGAAGAGTGAGGAAACACGGTATCTCTTTCTCCATTTTGGCCCTAAGTTAGCCTCCTTTAGATGAGAGCAGCACTATGTCCCACATATTACCAAGTTCCTGTCCTCAGAATGTTCAGGGTAGTTACACCAGCATGTTTAAGCTTTTAGATTTCCAACAACATACCTAGCCCATCCACACAAACTTCTTCCCATCTCTGTGCCTCTGTCCTTGTCTTTGCTTGCCTTGTAATATCTGTGCTTTCCCAAGTTCCCTGTACTTGTCTTTAGAACTCTGTCTTCTTATAGTGAGAAGATATAGACACCTTCTGGAGCTCCCCTTCTATTTTAGAGTTGAATAAACTTTGGTTGACACAGGTGGAACTTAATCACCCAAGGCCTATAATCAGCCCATTGGTATTACAGTGACTAGAACACAGATTTAGTGCTTTTCCCACCTACTGGGATGTATTGCCCAGTTGCTCTAATTTGTCTTCTGTTATAGTCACTGATGGTTGTCCTTGTGTAGAGTTACTTTGTATTAAGTCATCTTGTGCTACTCAAATATTACTCAGTATATATCCTTTGACTTTGCTGTCTGGTGTAGTATCTTCAGCTGATTTCTATTATGTTGATAGTGAAAGTGCTATCTGTCTTTTCTGTCCTCCATAATGTTTCCATGCAAAGGTCAATATACATGGATAATTAAAAGTAAAGCTGATTGACCAGACAGATTCCTGATGTCTTTTCTTTTTAGGTAATAACTTTCATAGCCTTGACAGGTCAAATTAAGACACAGAATTAGGCACATAATTGTGGCTTAGAAGCATTTAGTGAAAATTTTCTTGAAGCTGGGATGATATGTGCATTTTGATGGTGTGATATACCATATTCTTACATATGTGAGCACTTGGTAAATGATTTACAATGAAATGGTAAGTATAGTAGACAGTTTTAGGTTTGTTGAGATGAACTTTTAAACTTATAATGGCAGAAGAAGCTGGCCTGTTTTTACAGGTCCAAGCAGAGAGAGAGAAGCCCCAAGTCAAAAGCCACACAGTACACTTTAGGAACTCTAAGTGGAACTTAGGCACTTTGAATATTTTTAGATTGGAATTTTAAATTCACTACCACACCTTAGGGCTGGACCCTAAATTCCATTCAGTGACACCTTTTTTAGCCATGTGGCTGTTGATTTAAACTACAAATAAAACAGTGAATATATTGGGGGCCATCTATTGAAACTACCATATTCTGTCCCTAGTCTTAATAGAGTTAAACCATTATATATTGTAAATTGTATTTAGCTTAATTTTAAAGGTTTTTACAGTCTTGACCAACTTAAGATAGTTTTAAAGTCTTAAGTCTCTTCTGAGATTTAAGATTGTCTTTTAGTTATGAATCTTGTAAAATAAAATAAGTTATATATTTTTAACATATAAAGGCACAGAGTAGATATTTTTAACTGGTAGAAGTCATAGCAAGGAGAGACTAGAACAATGTAAACTTAACCACCATCAAGCAAACATTAAACTTTTTGTAGTTTAGGTTTAATGACTGGCAGTCTTTGGATTTTTTTAATTTTGTCCCTCCAGCTTGGCTGAGTAGCCAGGGAAAACTTTTATTCCTGGCTAACAGCCTTTGATAGTCCTTGTACAGTTTTGGTATATCCAAAATGGTTTTAGGTTTCTATGTAATTCACAGTCTATCTTTTAGAGACTCTTTTAGCATATGAGGGTAATTATGTCCTGTCTTATTTTTTATCTTAGCAATGGCTTTTGGAACTGTGTGTGTAATTTTGACTTATTTTATGTATTTTTATGTTCATAAAGCTAGTATCAGGTGTGTAATACACAGTCATATTTTTAACTTAGGGACAAAATAAATCATGACCTTGAAAAGCATATTTTTTTCACTCATCTCTTTTTCAAGAGTTTGCATTTTTATCATAGCCTTTTTACAGGCATCTTCTCCATTGTTTTAATATAAAGCAGTTGGGCCACCTTTTTTAAGATTGTTAATGTGCTAACAATAGCAGTTTTAATAACCTAAAAGCAGTCTCAGTGTCTGTAATTTTAACTTGTTTGAGGTGTTTTTAACTTAAAATCTTAAATCTTTCAGTCCAATATTTTTAGCCAATCACATCAGTCTATTACAAATTTAACCTTGATCAAACTTTTTGGGCCTGAGCAGCAGAATGCAACCAGCCTTTATGTCAGTAGTTCAGTTTTAACAAAGTCCACTGTAGTCTTTCCTTCCCCTTGGAAAGCTCATAAGCCAAGGATGTAAGGTCAATACTGTTTGTATCTAGCATTTTCAAATTCTCATCCAAATAGTCCATAATAGTGGGCTTACTGCTCCAGAAGGCATATTTAGTTGTAAGTACCAAGTCCATATCCGTTCCTCCAAAACAAAAGTTCCAAAAGACCAAAATCCACATGGTCAGATGATCTCACCCCACTCTTGGTATAAATTTTTGTAGTAGACAGCTTCAGGTTCACTGAAATGAACTTCCAAATGAGGCACAGTTATGGAGAAAGGAATAGTTATTGAAGCTTACAGATCCAGGGGATGTTCCATAATGGTGGAAGAAGCTGGCCTGCTTTCACAGGTCCAAGCAGAGAGAGATGCCCCAAGCCAAAAGCCACACAGCACACTTCAGGAACTCTAGGTGGAACTCAGGCACTTTGCATATCTTTAGATTGGAATCTTAAATCCACCACCACACCTTATGTCTGGACCCTAAATTCTGCCCAGTGACACCTCTTCTAGCCAGGTGTCTGTAGATCCAAACCACAAATAAAACACTGAATATAGTGGGGGCCATCTAATTAAACTACCACAGTAATGATGCTACCAGACACAGGTCCTTCCTTTCATTTCCCCACTAAAATCTGTCAAAATAATAGATATATTAACAAGCAAGATGCTTTGACTATTAAAAATAATTATAACACTTCAATTGACCTTTCACCTTCCTTATCATTGCAAAGCATTTTACTAGGTATACACATTAATTTAAAACTATAGTTCCATAGTCTATTAAGTCCTGTTTGAACTATTTTTTAAATGAGATCATCATTTTGAAGCACTCATAAATCTTGACTCACAAGGTCAGTTTCTATCAGGTTCCATTTTAGATTCACAAATTAACATTTTCATGGTCTTCTTTAAAAGATGAAGGTAATTATTTTATCATATGTACAATTTAAAGAGTTTCCCAGGATTAATCAATAAAATAATAACAATAATAATATAGTTTCTGTTTTTACAGTGACATTCTCATGAAAGAATTTATAAGATCTTTAGAAACTAAATGAGGGAATTAAAGAAACTGTTGAGACTTTCTTTGTAACTATTTTTTCTTTTTGGTTTTTTCCAAGTCATGGTCTCACTCTAGCTCAGGCTGACCAGGAATTCGCTATGTAGTCTTAGGGCGGCATTTAATTTGTGGGAATCCTCCTACTTCTGCCTCCCAAGTGCTGGGATTAAAGGCATGCACCACCACACCTGGCTAAATCTTATGTTTTTTAATAAATTCTTTAAAAAACAATAATGCTGAGGATGGGGCTGTAGCTCAGTTTAGAGCACTTGCCTAGCCTACCAAGGCCTTAGATTCCATCCCAGCACAAACTAAACTAAATTGAACAAAAAACTAAACAACACAGAGGGAAGAAACTTGAACTTTACATGAAACTCGGAGATTTGATTATTCCCCAGTATGTATTAGGCAGCCAAATTATTGCATTGAGACTATGGTTTGTTGTTTAAAGGAATGATATGATCTTTTTTTCATTTATTTATTTATTTAAGAGTGACAGGTAGCCAAATACGTTGTTTCACACATAGAATCACAGCACTTGGAAATATCTTGAGTTTGAGGCCAGCCTGATCTACATAAAGAGATCCTGCCTTAAATAAATGGTTATAAAGTATCTGGTAGAGTCCCAGGCATGCAAGGAGTTTTAAACACAAGAAAGGAAAAAACTTCCTTCACCAAGAATGTTGGCATGGGGACTGGGGAGATTGCTCAGTGGTTAAAGACACTTGGAAAGCCTGAGGCCAAGATCAATTCCCTAGCACCCACATAAAAGCTAGATGCAAAATGTGTTGCAAACATCTGTCAGGAAAAAGACTTTGGTGATCAAAAATAAAAAACTGGCAGGCTGGGAAAATGGCTTAGCGGTTAAGGCATTTGCCTATGAAGCCTAAAGACCCCAGTTCAATTCTCCAGGACCCACATAAGTCAGATGCACAAGGGGGTATATACATTTGGAGTTCATTTGCAGTGGCTGGAAGTCCTGGAGTGCCCATTCTCTCTTTCTATCTGCCTCTCTCTCTCTCTCTTAAATAAATAAATAAATAAATAAATAAATAAATAAATAAATAAAAACTGGGGATGCTTCCAGGTAAGATGGCAGCATAGGGGCTATGCCAAACCAGTCTAGGGAGGGATTCAAGAAAAACCACAGCAAAATACACTGTTCTTCTGAAAAGTGAAGGAGTATAGGTTCTTAGACATAGCAAAGAAGCAGAAAAGACCAAGATCCACTAAAAAGGAGGAAAACAGAAGAATCCCACTGAGGCACTTGTGGACCACTGATCTGCACGATCTGCACACCTGCCTGGCACTGCCCACCAGATGCCAGTGCCAAGTGGCAGCAGCAGAGACCAAACAAGGGGACTTTCCAACCTCATCAGCCTCCTTGCAAAGTCAAGAAATCAGAAGGAAGGATAGCTGAAATCAGGTAAGGGCCTACTGAATAGGATACAGGTGGGACTGTGTGAGTAACTCCAGGTTTCCTGCACTCTCCCATCCCCCAGCCATCAGAACCCCAAACATCCTGCATTCAGCCCCCCTCCCCCATGACAGCACATCCAGCACAGTTGATCAAAACTCCAGCTCCACAGCAAACACAGAGGGATCAAGGTGGTACCCAAAAGGTAACGAGGCCGGCTGACAACCCACCCCCAAAACAGGTACATAGGCCTGTATTGAAAGTGCTAATCTCTCTTTCCACATCAGGGCAGATTATGGGTTATATATTCTTGGTTGGCTTTATCATTTTCAAATAAGCTGTATTTGGGAGTTGAATATTGTTGCATTTGATGCTTTCAGATTTATAGGGCCTTTGTCTTTTGTTTTTGTCTTTTTCTGATTCAGATGTAGACTGATCTGGAACCCAATTCAGAACAGAATTCTCTACCTCCCAGCTGACAGGATTAAGGGTGTGGAGCAACACACACCCTAAGGAACTTTGGCACTATAAGACTATCTGTTTTTTTTAATCCCCACACTTGCATACTGTTATAGGGTTCTAGGGTTCAGTGTCACACAAGTAAGAACATCAACTCACAGAATGTGAGGCAAAGTTTTATTGGGTATAAAAGAAAGAAAAGAAAAAAGAAGAAAAGCTGGTGCCCACCAGGGCCATACCCAGAGTTAGGGTCCTCAAGATGTAGTATTGTACTGTTTGGTGTGTCAGCTTTTATTGGAAATAACCACGTGATGTTCATAGAAAAAAAACAGGATGGGAGTTAAGCCATAAATCACCATTCACATGTTGCAGTTTCAGCCATAAAAGTAATCTTTAAACATAAAGGGGAATTTGCATTGTGGCAGGGGCATTCCAGTCTAGAGGATTAAACAAACTTGTGAATAGTTCTGTTAGTCAGTTATAGGAAGCGCCTGAGGGGTGTGAGGCCAGAGTCTCCAAGTGCCTTGCTTATCTGCCCTTAAGGATTTTGCTTAATGATGCAGGCCAAGGGTAATGCTATTCAGACCAGCAGAGAATCCTGTTTATCTACCATCCCCACCTGCTCAATCAATGTGTAAAGTGGCTTCTATTTTTCTATAAGCTTGTTGTAAAGAAATAATAAAAATTTGCCCTCTTTACACATACTCTGTGCTGGTTTTTATTGAATGTGTATATTGCTCAGTTGAAGTTTAGAATTGGCCAATAAATTGTTCCACCCAGTCCACTAGAATACTTGCTTAGCAAGGAAACTCAACACCTAAGATTACTTCCTGAAAGTATATATTGATAGCCCACCACATCTAAGAACACTGCAGATAGGTAGAAAACCCAAGCATCAAATCAAATTCAGGATGCAAAAATCACTACATTATAATACAAGAAACACAAAGAATCAAGACAATGCAATCCCACTAAAAATTACAAATCCATCAGAAATGTTCAACAATGAGACTGTTTTAGATGAAATATCTGACAAAGATTTCAAAAGAATGATTTTATCTGTACTCAAAGAAATTGAAGAAGAAATCAAAGGAATCAAAGAAGAAGGAAAAAAAAACGGAATTAAAGAAGAAAACAAAATCCTGAAAGAAAACACTGGAGACAAGCTTAATGAAATAAGGAGGTCATTACAAGATATAAGTAAGGAAATAGAAATACTGAAGAAAAACAAGGCTGAAAGTCTATGCAGATACAAACAACAAAATAATGAAACACTGAATATATTGGGGCCCATAAATTCAAACTACCACAGCAGTTAGGGAGCTTGTCTGCAATGCCAAAGGATCCCTGTTCTATTCTCCAGGACCCACGTTAGCAAGATGCACAAGGGGGCACATGCATCTGGAGTTTGTTTGCAGTGGCTGGAGTCCATGGCATGCCCATTCTCTCTCTCTCTCTCTCTCTCTCTCTCTCTCTCTCTCTCTCTCTCAAATAAATAAAAAATAAAGTATATTTTTTTAAAAAAAGAAGGAAAAGGAAGCAATAGTATTGAACTCCTTCTATGAGGCCAGCATCACCCTGATACCAAAACCAAACAACGAAAAAAAAAAAAAAAGAAAGAAAGAAAGAAAATTACAAACCAATCTGCCTCATGAACATAGATGCCAAAATTCTGAAAAAAAAAATATTGGCAAACAGAATACAAGAAGCCAACTGAAAGCTGGAAAAAGCTGCATTGCACACAGCATATGGGAGACAGAAGCCATCAACAGTGAAAACAGGGAAGCTGAATATTCAAGCTTGGCCAGACAGGCCAAATGACTGAATGGGTGCAATAGTGGCATGTCTACTCTTGGGGTAACCAACTGCTCCATAATTGGACTGAAGGCCCTCTCTATGGGAGGGAATACATACCTGGTACTGAAAAACCTAAGTAAAAGTCTATGGTAGGTGAGGTCATGAGCCTTAGGGGTATAAGCGTGCTCTTATCTGACTAAATGTATATATTATTCCCACCAAGCTGCCCTGAAAGCACTACACTTAATGTTCATATTCACATATTAACACTACTCTCACTTCTGGTTAGAGAAGCTTCTCTTTTCAGATGGTGATGACCACTGGGATCACCCAAAAGGCAACATAGTGCTGAGAAGAAGGGATGGAGGAGTGCCCAGCACTGAAACACCTCTGTCACACCCTCCAAGGCTCAGGGACCATTGCGGAAGAGGGGGTGGATAGAATGGAAGAGCCAAAGGAAGGGTATGACCTCTTACAATGCAACTGCCCAGACAGAAACTGGCCTCGATATCCATGACCTTGCAGTGCCTAGCAATACCTTCGCAAAACCCTCAAAATAGAAGAAAAAGATGATGACATCAAATTAAAAGAGAGACTAATGGAGAGAGGGAGACTTGAGTTCTAAAGTGGAATGGGGGGAGGGAAGGGAAATATCAGGTGTTTTTTTTGTATGTAAGTATAAAAGTCAATAAAAATAATAATTAAAAAAAGAATATATCAGAAACTTTATTCACCTTGACCAAGTAGGCTTTATCCCAGAGATGCAGGGATGGTTCAATATATACAAATTGATAAATGTAATACATCATATAAATGGTCTGAAGGACAAAAATGGCATGATCATCTCAATAGATGCAGAAAAGGTGTCCAAGAAAAATCCAACATTCCTTCGTGGTAAAAGTATTACAGAAACTTGGAATAGAAGGAACATATCTCAACATAATAAAAGCTATTTATGACAAACTGACAGCCAACACAATAGTAAATGGGGAAAAAACTTGAAGCTTTTCCACTAAATTCAGAAACAAGACAAGGGTGTCCACTTTCCCCCCTTTTATTTAATATAGTAATGGAAGTCTTAGCTATAACAATAAATCAAGAGACATTCATAAAAAGGATACAAATTGGAAAGGAAAAGATAAAATTATCATTATTTGTAGGTGATATGATTCTATACATGAAGGACCCTAAAGACACTACCAGCAAACTGTTGGAGCTGACAAACACTTTTAGCAACATAGCAGGATACAAAATAAACACACAGAAATCAGTAGCTTTTCTATACACTAATAACAAATGCACAGAGGATGAAATCAGGGATTCTCTCCCATTCACAATTGCCTCAAAAATAAAGTACCTTGGAATAAACTTAACCAAGGAAGTGAAAGATCGCTACAATGAGAACTTTAAAACACTCAAGCAAGAAATTTCAGAAGACAGGAGGAAATGGAAAGATATCCCATGTTCTTGGATTGAAAGAATCAATATTGTGAAAATGTCAATCTTACCAAAAGCAATCTACACATTTAATGGAATCCCCATTAAAATTCCAATGCCAGTCTTCACAGAAATAGAAAAAACAATCCTAAAATTCATTTGGAAGCACAAAAAAGCCTCAAATAGCCAAAACAATTTTGAGCAACAAAAATAGGGCTGTTGGTATCACCATACTGGATTTTAAGCTATATTACAAAGCCACAGTAACAAAAAGAGCATGGTAATGGCACAAAGACAGACATGTAGATCAATGGAACAGAATAGAGGCCCCTGATGTTAATCCAGGCAGATACAGCCATCTGATTTTTGGCAAAAATGCCAAAAATGTTCATTGGATAAAAGACAGCCTCTTCAACACATGGTGCTGGGAAAACTTGATATCTATATGTGGTAGGATGAAAATAGATCCTTGTCTTTCTCCATGCACAAGAATCAAGTCAAAGTGGATCAGGGACCTTGATATCAGACATGAAACTCTCAAATTGATAGAGGAAAACAGGGGAAACCCTTCAACATATTGGCATAGCAAATGATTTTCTGAATATAACCCAAATTGCTCAGGAAATAACACCACTAATCAACCACTGGGATCTCATGAAATTATAAAGCTTTTGTACAGCAAAGGACACTGTGAATAGAGCAAAGAGACAACCTAAAAATGGGAGAAAATCTTTGCCATCTATACATCTGTCAGAGGATTAATATCTAGAATATATAAAGAATTTAAAAAACAGGACAATAAGAAATCAAACAACCCAATTAAAAAATGGGCTATGGGACGAAATAGAGAGTTCTCATTGGAAGAAATGCAGATGGCATAGAAACATCTAAAAAAGTGTTCTACATCTTTAGCAATCAGGGAAATGCAAATTAAAACTACTTTGAGATTCCATCTCATTCCTGTCAGAATGGCTACCATCAAGAAAACAAATAACAATAAATGTTGGCAAGGATGCTGAAAAACAGGAACCTTTCTACATTGTTGGTGGAATGTAATCTGGTACAACCATTGTGGAAATCAGTGTGGAGGTTCCTGAGACAGTTAAAAATATATTTATCAGCTATAGTACTCCTAGGCATATATCCTAATGAATCTTCTCACTACCTTAGAGATACTTGCACAACCATGTCTATTGCAGAAGAAAGTCCAAATGGATTAGGGACCTTAATAGGAAAAGGTAGGGGAAACCCTTCAACATATTGGCATAGGCAATGACTTTATGAATATAACCCCAATTGCTCAGGAAATAAAATCACTAATCAACCACTGGGATTTCATGAAATTATGAAGCTTTTGTACAGAAAAGGACACTATGAATAGAGCAAAGAGACAACCTACAAGGAACTCAAAAAACAAAACAATAAAAACCAAACAGCCCAATGAAAAAATGGGCTATGGAACTAAGTAGAGAGTTCTCCCTGGAAGAAATACAGATGGTATATAAACATCTAAAAAAGTTTTCTATATCCTTATACATCAAGAAAATTTAAATTGATTCTACCCCACTCCTGTCAGAATGGCTACCATCAAGCAACCAAATGACAATAAATTTTGGAGAGGATGCAGAAAAAGGGGAACCATTTACACTGTTCATGGAAATGTAGTCTGGTACAGCCATTTTTGAAATCAGTGTGATCCAGCTATAGCACTCCTAGGCATATATCCTCATGTTTTCTCTTATATGTAGATCCTAACTACAAATGTATAGACATGTGTGTGAGCTGGAACCACAAATCAGTAGCAGAGTCCAGTAAGCTAGAAAAATGCTATAACATAGGTTGGAGAGGAAAGGACTTGAGTGGATGGTATTGCATATACAGATTACAGGGAGGGGAAAGGCCTAAGTGAGGCCAGGGGAAAGAATTGTGTAAAAGAAGAGAGGGGGAGGGTCAATAAAACTTGAAGATATTTTGAATAAGACATATGAAAACCTACTTTTTTGAATAATGGCACATCCAGAAGCCATAGATTGTTACTAGAAAATTTTCAGTGCCAGGGACAGGATACCTTCCAGTGAGTTGTTGGCCAGGGAGGTCCCTGTTGCCTCCAAAAAATTACAGGCTATTGTCAAGGCCCTTGGTTTCCCTTGAGAAACCTATGGTAAGACCCTATTGTTGAAGACCTCACATGCCTGAGAGGCAAGGTCACTGAGAAATCAAGATAGGGTTGAGCTGAAAACTTTCTCCCTGCAGACCAGTGAAATGAAAGCTGGAAAAAGCTGCACTGAATGCAGTCCTATAGGAGACAGAAGTAATTATTGGTGAAAACAGTGGATACTGGAAGCCTCAAGTTTGGCCAGACAGGCAAAATGACCAAATGGGTGTAATAGTGGCATGTCTGCTCTGGGGGAAACCAACTGCTCTCTAATTGGACTGAAGGCACACTCTGTGGTAGGGAATACATGCCTTGTACTGAAAACCAAATCAAAAGCCTATGGCAGAGGAGGTAATGAGCCTTAGGTGTATAAAGCCTGTTCTTGTCTGGCTGAATATATATATTATTCTCACCAAAGTGCCCTAAAATCACTACACTTAATTTTCATATTCATATATTAATGCTACTCTCACTTCTTGTTAGATAAGCTTCTCTTTTCAGATGGTGGTGACCACTGGGATGACCCCAAAGGCAACATAATGCTGAGAAGAAGGGGCGGAGGAGTGCTCAGCACTGAAACATCTCTATCACACCCTTCAAGGCTCAGGGTCCTTTGTGGAAGAAGTGGTAGAAAGAATGTAAGAGCCAAAGGACTCCTTACAATGCAACTGCCCAGGCAGAAATTGGCCTCAATATCCATGACCTTACAGTGTCTAGCAATACCTTCACAAGACCCTCATAATAGAAGAAAAAGATGATGACATCAAATTAAAAGAGAGACTAATGAAACTGGGCGTGGTGGTGTATACCTTTAATCCCAGCAGTCAGGAGGCAGAGGTAGGAGGATTTCCATGAGTTCTAGGCCACCCTGAGACTACATAGTGACTTCTAGGTTAGCCTGATTTAGAGTGAAATCCTACCTCGAAAAACCAAAAATAAATAAATAAATAAATATGATGTTCTCTCCAGTTTCCTGTGGTTCAGTTGTTCCCTCTGCAGGCCTGCTGAAGGATCAATGTTTTAGCCTATTGTTCAGAATAAAGGTTTTTATAGTATCATTTCCTTTTGGGTCCCTATTTGTATCCCCCCACCCTTGTCCTCCCTTCCAACCTCCCTATTGTCTGGTCCTCAGAGTGTTTATTAGGTTTGGCAGCATCTCAGGTGGATTCAGGTTAGGAGCGACAGATAAAAGAGACCATGTGACGATTATCTTTTTGTGATTGGGTGAGCTCACTGAGGATGATCTGTTCCATGTTTGACCATTTTTTAAATTTCATTATTTCATCTTTCCTTATTGCTACATAGAATTCCATAGTACAGATATACCACATCTTTGTTATCCATTCATCTAATGATGGGCATCTGGGTTGATTCCAGCTCTTTGCTATTATGAATTGAGCAGCTATAAACATGGTTGAGCAAATGTCTCTGACCTGAGGCTCGGAACCTTTAGGGTAAATGCCCAGTAAGGGAATAACTGGGACTGTTGGTAAGTCTATAGTCATCCTATTCAGGAGTCTCCATATAGCTTTCCATAATGGTTGAACCATTTTACATTCCCACCAGCAGTGAAAGCTTGTTCCTATTTCTCCACATCCTCACCAGCATTTGTTTTCATTTTTTTTTAATGTTAGCCATCCTTACTGAGGTAAGGTGGAATCTCATAGTTGTTTTAATTTGTATTTCCCTGATGATTAGGGACGTCGAACAAACATGAAGACCAACCTTAATCTTTTCCTGCTTCTCTCTCTCCCCCCCTCCTCTCTATACTTACTTTCTCTTTTATATTATCTATCTTTTTCTTCCCTCACCTTCCTAGGTGCTGACTTATAACTCCCAGTACCAGCACGGGGTTAACTTTCACAATGAGCTGTTGATCTAAGACACCTGCAAGGTTTCCCAAAAAAGACAGATTTCTGTCAGAGTTCTTGATGACCCACCAAAGGTTAATGGTAAGACCCTACTGTTGACGACAGCATACGCATGTGATACCAAACATGGAGAGACCTGGCCAGAATCTGGAAGAGGGTCAGTCCCCAGACAGTAAGCTAGTCTAGTACCAGAGGGTGCTACACGAGCAACTGGGAGATAATGGCCGACATCTATCCAAACAACTTGCAGTATAAGCTACCCAGTAGGTAACAACCTGACATAATGCTCAAACAAGTGCAGTAGTGGCACACAGCCATGGTGGGTAACCAACTGCTCTTGATTTGGCTAATAGATCCACTCAGTGGAATGGAACTCATTGCTGGAACTGGGAAACGAGTCAAAACCATGTACAAAAAATGAGCTCAGTCTCCAAGATCAAGATACCACCAAATGTGGGCTAGAAGAGGGCCTGTGCATATAAAATTCCCTCCAAAACATATATGGTCATCTCTTCTATCTAGTACTAACTTCTCTCTCCGTTGGAGAATTTGCTTATCTTTTTCAGATGGACAATGAACTTGAAGGGAGGATCAGCCAATCACACCTCACTAGGGCCCCAGCTGAAACCATAGAGTAATGCAGGGAACCGCCAAGAGTACAGTGTTCATGGTGATCACGACATCAGAAAAAGGCTGAAGGAGACAAACACAGAGAACATCCAACTCCTACTAAGCCAGATATCCAGAGACACAGAGGCTCCCAAAACCTCACCACTGAAGTAGAACTAAAATGACCCCAATGTGGCTCAGGGAAATTCGCGGAAGAGGGGGCGGAAAGAATGTTAGAGTCACAAGTTGGGGAATTATGCACAGAGACATGATCTATCCCCCATAACTCTTGACTACCCCCACAATGCATGACCCACATTCCCCATTGATGAGGGTCCCTTTGGAAGAGGGAGGACAGGGAGGAGGATAATGGAGTCACCATTATGAATGTAAAATTAGAATAATATAAATAAAAGTAAATAAATTATTAAATAAATAAATAAATAAATGACAGACTAATGGAGAGAGGGAGGGGATATGATGGAGAGCAGAGTTGTGAAGGGGAAAGTGGGTGAGGGGAGGAAAATACATTCATTCATTGTCTTCATTGTCTGTTAAGTATAGTTGTTGTCATTAAAAAATAAAATTTAAAAAAGAATAATGATAACTGGACTAATATAAAAAAAGACTTTGGCACATACATCTATGCACATATACACATGAGCATGCACAAATAAAAAAGTAAATATACTTTTTATGTCTATTATTATTATTATTATTATCAACATATTTTATTTGCATACATCATGTGTTGGTACCCTCTTTTCCCTTGTCCCTGCCCTCATTTCATTGAGGACACTCCTCAGCGGGGTTTTAAAGAGGGACCAGGGTGATTGCTCAGTGGTTAAAGGCACTACTTGCTGGGGTTTGATTTCACAGTGCCCATGTAAAGCCAGATGCCCAAAATGGCACGTGTGTCTGGAGTTCTTCTACAGTGACAAGAGGACCTGAAGCACCCATTCTCTTTAGCTCTTTCTCAAATAGCTGTGCAAGATACTCCAGAGATTCAACTTTCACAAATCATCATCCATGTTACCTTGTGGCTTTTTGGTGATAAAGCTGCTCATTGGCCATACTCCCATAAACAGTCCACAAAAAACTTAGTGGCTCACCAAGGTGGACTTGTGATGGAATTGTCTCCTTGGACTATTATTCCTTTTTATATTTAAAGTAAATAGAAATAGTCTCCCCAGGAAAAGAATGTGACACCAGTGATCCAGGAATTGGGGAGAACAGGCTAAGTCAAAGAAGTAGGGGCTTGATATCTAAGTTTAAAGGAGTAAAATTGCTAATATGTCACTTGACCATGACATCCAAATGGTAATTGCCAGTGGTCCAGTGGACCATAGTACCAGTGCTCCCTCCTTCTCCTCACTGCCTGTGTATTTTATATGGAAGTGGCATACCTAGCTCTCTTTCCCTTGCTGATGTCTGCCTACCCTCTTACATGGCTTTCATTCACATCTGCTTATCCTTAGTTACCCAGCATCCTAATCCTAGACATGCATTAAGACACTTTTGTTTTGCTCACTCATGCTTCATATCATTAGTGGAGTAAACTAGGCTGGAAAGATGGCTTAGCACTTAAGAACACTTCTTGTACAAGCCAGAGGATCTGAGGAGGCCCAAGAGACAACTTGATAGATGCCCAAGATCCACAGAAATATCTAGCTGTAGCCACACATATCTGTGACCTCAATCCTGTGAGGTGCAGAGAACGAAAATTGTCAGGGTTCATGAAAAAAACAAACAGAAAGGTCTGGGGTCAGTAAGACTCTGGTTCAAGTTAGAATAAATGGAAGAGCAATGGAAAGGGTTACCTGATGTTTACCTACAGCCACGACAGGTGAGCACACTCTGCCAGAGATGAGCACACAAGGTGATGCATGGACACATACACACATCTCTCTGTGTCTCTGTGTCTCTCTGTCTCTCTCTCTCTCACTCACATACACTAGAATGGAGTAAGCATTGTAACCATATCAAATAATATAAGCACTTCTGTACTCTAGAGAAATGAGTACACAACTCATTAAAAATATTTTTGGTTGTTTGTTACTTGTTTCCTATTAATTTAAGTGCTTAGGAGGACTCATTTGTGCTGAAAATCCAGAAGCCACTCATATATTTTGAGTCATAATTTCCTTATGTAGGTTAGGCTGGCCTTGCTTCATGATTTTTCTACCTCAGCTTCAGGAGTTTGGGAATTGTAGGTATGCACCACCAGTCCCAGAAAAAACTGTTGCTTTCTAGTGTAATTTCCTTTTTCATATCTGCTGAGCCCATATGATAAGTCATTGATAAGCCAGCCATATACCACTCCCGACTCTGGACCTCAGCACTGATCATATTGACCTTTTCTTTCCCATTTCTTTCCATCTCTAATCCCTAGCTATTCCTTCCTTCAGCATTCTGACTCATTTGATTCTATAAATTCCATTTCCTGCAAGGCAAAATGCTGAGTAGCATTGAGCTATTGCTCTTGAGTGTGATAGATTCACCTATCTCACCTCTAGGCCATTTCATTGCATTATATTCTTTCTTTCTTTTTTTAGTTATTATTTTTTTATTGACAACTTTTATACTTACATACAAAAAACCACCTGATATTTCCCTCTCCTCCCCGCATTCCACTTTAGAAGTCCAATGTCCATCATATCCCCTCCCTCTCTCCATTTAGTCTCTCTTTTAATTTGATGTCATCATCTTTTTCTTCTATTTTGAGGGTCTTGCGGAGGTATTGCTAGGCACTGCAAGGTCATGGATATCGAAGGCCCTCTCTACAGGAGGGAATCCATGCCTGGTACTGAAAAACCTAAGCAAAAGTCTATGGAAGGTGAGGTCATGAGCCTTAGGGGTATAAAGCCTGCTCTTGTCTGACTAAATGTATATATTATTATCACCAAGCTGTTCTGAAAGCACTACACTTAATGTTCATGTTCACATATTAATGCTACTCTCACTTCTGGTTAGAGAAGCTTCTCTTTTCAGATGGTGATGACCACTGGGATGACACAAAAGGCAACATAGTGCTGAGAAGAAGGGATGGAGGAGTGCCCAGCACTGAAACACCTCTGTCACACCCTCCAAGGCTCAGGGACCATTGTGGAAGAGAGGGCGGATAGAATGGAAGAGCCAAAGGAAGGGTATGACCTTTTACAATGCAACTGCCCAGACAGAAATTGGCCTCGATATCTTTTTCTTTTTTTTTTTTTTTTTGTTTTTTTGTTTTTTTGTTTTTTCGAGGCAGGGTCTCACTCTAGCTCAGGCTGACCTGGAATTCACTCTGTATTCTCAGGGTGGCCTTGAACTCGTGGTGATCCTCCTACTTCTGCCTCCCAAATGCTGGAACTAAAGGTGTGCACCACCACACCCGGCTTCATTGCATTATATTTTCTTTCCCTTAACCTGCTTTCAAAAATTATTCAAATACTAGAATGGTCCCTTGTTGGGCCCTGCCCGGTGTGAGGCCTAGTGGTTCTGAGCCCAGCCAGAGTTTACCTGTACTTGGCTTCTTGTGAGGCCTAGTCGAACTTCTGGAGCCTGACTGGAGTTTAACGACCTGTCCTTGGAGTGACTCAGCACCTAAGCTGAAACTGCCTCCGCCCAGCTACTTCTGACGTGGTGAAATACTATTGGCTCTTACACCTTTCTCTCATCCTTTTTCCCACCCTCAAAATATATAAACACCTCCCCATGACAATAAACGGAGAGATTTCCGCCCTAGACGGTCTCCCGACTCAATGTGGTTTTCTTTTCCCCGGTGGCTTGGGGAGGTTTTTGAGTCGCCGACACCCGCCTTCCCGCTCAGCCTCGAGAGAGAAGCGGCTGGCCCGACTCTCTCTCTTCCACTCTACCTGCCGGTGGTGGAGGAAAAGAACCGGCAACTGGTTCCCCATGTGAGGACCGGCAGTCCCTGGGTTATGTAAAATCCAAGAAATAGGTCCTGGAGGTGTGTGGGGGCTGAGGGAAGAATACTCTGTGTTGTCTTAGAAGAGAATGAGGGCATTTGGGCATGATGGGACATCCCATGGCACTGGAGAGCCTAGTTCAGCTTAGGAGGAGCCTGGGCTACACAGTGAGATTTTGTGTCCCAAAATAATAAAGAAATGATAAAGTAAATTAGAAAGCAAATGAGAGCTGGTTTAGGCTATAAGTCATTCACTCATCCCACTTCTCTGGCTATGTACTGTGTTCTATTTCTCTTCTCCTTTTCTATGCTCAGTGCTGCCAAATGCTTAGGCCTTTAGTTAACTAGAGAGAGCTGGCTTTGAATAAATATAATTCATGCTGGAGTCCAAGGTTCCCTAGGGTGACTGGATTTTAGACTACATATACCAATGCTTTTGGAAGACTCCAAGGTTAGCATTGTCTTCAAATTAATGACTTTTTCATTATGCTTTTGTGGTGTGTGTGGCGTGCACATGTACACATGCATGTATGATGTGTGTGCATGGGTGTGACTGGGGGCATGAGTGTACCACATCATGCGTGTGAAGGTCAGAGGACAACTTTTGGGAGTAGATCCTTTCCTTCCACCTCCTTGGGGGCTGGACCTTTGTTCTGGTCCTCATTGTTGTTCATTTCTGTGCTTGCCAGACTAGCTGATCCATGAGCTTCCTGAAAATTCTCCTGTCTTTGTTTTCCATCACATCATCAGTGACTTCTGGCTTTTATGTGGGATGTAAGGATCTGAAATGAGTTATTCTGGCTTGAATTGTAAGTGTTTTATCCACTGAGCCATCTCCCTGCACCCCCCCCAAATTAATGACTTCTAAAAGCTTTTTCAATGTTTAAATCAGAACGTTTAAGTGTAAAGACAGTCACTGGAGGATTTCTAGTAAATTAAAGTCTGCAGATGTATATGAGAATTACTCTGTGGCAGATATTGTGGTGTACAACTTACGTCTCTCCCGTGGAAATGATACAATGGTTCTCACAGTTGCTGGAAGTTAGAAGACTAATAGGTTATAACTGTGGCCCCTTGATCCAGAGACATGCTCTTTCCAAGGAGTAGGCCACAGCCAGTGACTAAACAATGGTAGTGTACAAAGAACTCTTCCAGGTCCATAGCTAGAGCTCCCTGTGGGATCAGCTGAAGGTGTTAGTACAACTGCTTCAGAGTTTCACTTTACCCTCTGCCCAACTTTTCTCCCATCACTCTTTCACAGTTGCTTGATGCTAGGTATACCCTCAAATTAACTTCTTATATGCAGATCAACATCTGAGTCCACTTCCAGGGAAACCGAGTCTTAGATACACTTTGCTTAAAGATTATTGTATGGAAAGAGAGGAAGCAGAATATGAATAAGGAGGCCAAGGCAATTAATTGTCTGTGTCAGATGAATGGTGGTTTGATTTGGTGTAGTAGACTAAACATAACTATTAGATAAACATGGAGATCCAAGTGGAGATGTGTTAAAATTCTGGAAAGAGGCTGGGGCTGGACATATAATTTGAAGAGCCATGGAGTACATGTAAACAGAGAAAGATCTGAGAATGAGGCATGGGCAGCCTAAACATCACATGTAAAATGTTCAATATATATAGTTGGCCCTGTATATCCATAAGTTCCATATTCTATAAATTCAATGTCAGGTCAAACTATTTAAAAAAATTATATCTGAACGGAAAAAGAGGACTAATGGGAGATAGGTGGGGTGAGAAAAAGGAGGGTAAGGGAATATGGGAGGGAATATGATCAACATTCAATGTATACTGGTATGAAAATGTCTTTATGGAACACAATGTCATGTACAGTAAATATATAAAATGAAAAATAAATTGTTTATCCTTTCCACCTCACCATGTTGTCTCTGACCAGGAGAATACTTTGTGCCAGGCATGAGTTTCTTCTCACTCTATCAGGACTGGCCATACAGAGTCACTGTTTTCCTGGAAGCTGATCTGTGGAGGAGGATGTTCTCATCTACATGTTCAAAATCATCCTTCCCCCATGCCATACAAGGCACATGATGTTCTGATTTCCTCTTCATGGGCCCCCCTTCTGTTCTGTATTCATGTGTAGTAGTATGAGTAGGGATGCAGGATGTGGTGGATAAGGTTAGCTTAACTCTGAAAAGTCACCCTTCCCCTGTGCCCAGTGTCAGTGCTAGGCCTTAGCATGAGCTGGGGCTATAATGGACTTTTTTCACCCTTTCTGTAGTTATTAATTTTAATTTGCTAATTTTGTATTTTAGCCAGATACTAGTTTTCCTTAGAGATGGAGCATGTCATAAATGATCAAATGAAAT
Source organism: Orientallactaga sibirica (assembly GCA_036365145.1). Lineage (NCBI taxonomy): Eukaryota > Metazoa > Chordata > Mammalia > Rodentia > Dipodidae > Orientallactaga > Orientallactaga sibirica. The sequence goes on along the minus strand of JAEOAD010000372.1, from coordinate 7,642,300 downwards.
AAAAAATAAATGCTTCTCTCTTGGATTCCAATTTGAATCCACAGAGGCTTGGTGAGATCTAAGGGCTGAACTCATCAATTATTTCCTTCAGACTGACCTCATTTAAATTCCCTCTTTTTAGGGCATGTTACAATGGAAGTAAAATAATTAAAGAGCAGTAAACATGAATTTGTAGTTGGATACATTTGAAGCTATGTTATTACCATTACAATATTGGGCATCATATAAAACTGTAGTCCTGGGAAATAGCAGCAGGTTTCATTTTTTTGCATGCAAATTATGTTTCATAGTAAACCCCGAATATTCATGATGATCCTTGCTTGCTTATAGTTCTATCTGTACCAAAAACCTTTGCATATGGCAATACTCACCAGCATTCAATCACATAGGGAAAAAAAAGATTGCTTATGGTACACTGCATACATGGAGAAGGCTGCTGTATGCCTGAAAGTATACAGCCCAGGGCTGCGGTCACTTGAGGCCTTGACCCTATGCCTGGATGTCTGAAAGACTCATTATGATGGGGCCCATCATTTGGGCAGAATTTAACAATTATTTCAACTGAAAACAAAATGTTCTCCTTTTTGATTATAGCTAGTCTAACTGGAGTGTGGTAATACATTATCACACTTTTGATTTGCATTTCCCTCAAAAGAGTGATCCTCTTGCCTCAGCCTCCAGAGTTCTGAGATTATAGGTGCATACAACCACAATCAACTACCTTCAAATCTTTCTGAAGAGAATATCGAAGTGGTTCTAAGATATCACAATGAAGAATTAATTGTGAGGTAAAGGTTGTAAGGAATGTATCTCTGAGGACATGGTATTTCATCAGTGATTTTAAAGGGTCTCACCCAAGGGAAGAATGGAGAAAAAGATCTTCCAGAGACAGAAAACTGAGATGGAAAAGACAGGATATGACTCAGAATTTATGAGAAGAACTAGCTGGCTGGAAGATTCTGAGGGAGAGGAGAGGAGCTAAGAGCAAGTGCAGGGAAGCAAGTGTAGATATAGCATACAAGGTCTTGGGAACCATGATTTATCATATTCAAAGGGGAATAAATAGTTATTGCAGGGATTTGAGCCTGAACTAATAGAATACTTGGAGCTGGACATCATAGCCTGTGCCTGTAATCCCAGCTACTTGGGAAGCTGAGAATGAAGGTTCACAAATTTGAGACCTGCCTGCCTGCACTACATAGAAAGAGCATATATCAAAAAATTTTATTTTTTAAATATTTATTTATTTATTTATGAAAGAGAGAGAGCAACCCAGGACCACTTGCCACTGCAAATGAGCTCCAGATGCATATGCCTCTGGCTTTATGTGGATACTGGGGAACTGGACCCCAGGTAATCAAGTTTTTCAGGCAAATGCCTTTAACTGCTAAGCCATCTCTCACAGCCCTGAAAATATTTTTTTTAAGTGCTGAGGGTGTAGCTCAGTGGTAGCACATTTGCCAAGTATGTGTGATTTCCTAGGTTATATCGCCAGTACTGTCAAAGAAAAACAAAAATGGAAGATCATTTGGGCTGCTTGGTTAAAGGGGACCTAGGACATTTTGACAAGTGACGACTCACAAGAAGAGGTGGTAATAGAAGAAATAAGTAACAAATCAGATTTAGGGCTGTGGTGATGGCTCAGAGGTTAATTGTGCTTCCTGATCAACCACGAGGGCCTGAGGGAGCCTGAAACTGCCCAAATTTGAATCTATAGATTCCACATAAATAGCTGGGGGGTGGTCATGTGCACCTGTAACTCCAGTTCTGCAAAGGGGACCAGAGACCAGAGAATCACCTGAGCTTGTAAAAAAAACAGCAAGCTCTGGTAGCAGTATGAGACTTCTGTTCAAAATGGGAGTTGGCAGAAGAACAATGGAGTGGGGCAGTCAACATTCTGCTCTGGCTATCACAGGTGAATTGCTCTTGCTACAGGCAAGCATGTAGGGCACTCCAAGTGCACATACACATGCATATGTACAGTTACCACACTACACACACACACATACACATCACATACAACACACACACACTCACCACATTACACACAAGCAAAGGAAGCAAATATACAAATAGAAGTCATAGTGAAACAATTTCTTTGTGACCAAAATTTATTGTTACTAACAGTTTCACCTTCATTATCCTATTAGATGCTCAAAAAGAACACTTGCATTTATGACATGATAAAAACAGGTGCTCAAGATGAAAAATCAAAGCCAGACCTAGCTGACTGTAGAAATGGGAGTTCTTAACATTTATGACCTCTGACATAGGAGGGTGACTTAACAAAGAGTCTGTTTCAAAAGAAAACATTTGGAGGGCTGGGGATATAGCTCAGCAGTTAAAGGCACTTTTGTGCAAAGTCCATTGTCCTAGATTCAATTCAGTACCCACATAAAAGCACAAAGTAACACATGCATGTGGAATTCACTTGCAATGGCTAAAGGCCCTGGCACACCCATTTTCTGATCTCTCTTTCTCTCTCTCCCTTTGCTTGAAAATAAGTAAAAATATGAAAAGAAAATGCTTGTGGTTTATTAATAAGTGTGCATGAATTTTGAATAATATCTAGTTCCAGTTCTGTTTTAAATACAAGAAACAAAGTCATATTTTCTGCTTTGAATTTCAGCTTAATCTAACTGGAGTGAGGTGATACTTCATCGTGGTTTTGATTCACATCCCCCCATTAGTAATGTTGAGCACTTTTTCATGTACATGTTTGTCACTTGTATGTGTTCATTTGAGAAATGGGTACTTAGGACTATTGTCCATTTTTAACCAAATTATGTTTTGAGTTTTTCTTTTTTTGCCATTGACTTTATGTATTCTGGATATGAATCCTTTGTCAGATATAATTTAAAATATTTTCTTTTATCCTTCACTTTAAAAAATATTTTTATATATTTATTTGCAGAGAGAGAATGAGAGAGGGAATTGCTGTGGAGCCTTTTCATTTGTATATTTTTGTATTTGTTTCCAGTGCTTTGGGGGTCCTATCCAAAGCCCCAAAGTATATCTTCAGGGTTTTCTTCTGATAGTTTCAGGTCTCACATTTAAGTCTTTAATCCATTTTGAGTTGATTTTCATACATAGTGAGAGATAAGGCTCTACTTTCCTTCTTTAGTATGTGGGTAGCCAATTTTCTTAGAACCATATATTGAATAAAAATGGCCCAGAAATCCTGCACAGTGGGTATATATTTAAAGGAAATGAAATTTTTGTGTTAAACAGACATCTGTACTCCCATGGTTGCTGTATCATGGTTCACAATAGCCATGAAATGGAAAAAAAAAACTAAGTATACCTCAACTACTAAGTGGATAAATAAAATGTTGAAAATGTAGTTTTTTTTATATCATGGAACATTATTCAGCTATAAAAAAGGACAAAACCTTGCCATTATGACAACATAGACAGAACTGGAGATTATTATTATAACCAGAATAAGCCTGGCACTTATTTATAGAACCTAAAGTGATTGATCTCATAGAAGTTTAGAGTAGAATCATATTATGGATGGGAGGGCTAGAAGAAATTATCAGTGACTACTGAAGTAAATTCAAGTTACATAGGCAAAATAAATATGGGTTTTCTGTTGCACAGCAGGGGGACTGCAGGCAATGATAATATAATGTGTATTTCAAAAAGCTATAAGGATTTTGAATGCTTTGCAACCAAAATGATAAAAGTTTGAAGATATAGGTTTGTTAACTCTGATTTGAACATTAAACAATGAATAGTTGTGTAACTGAAGAATCATGTTATGCCATAACTATGTACAATTTGGTGTCAATTTAGAAAATAAAACAAAGCCATGCTTTTCTGTCCCTGAGCTAAGCAATTGGGGAACCAATCAAAATAATCTGGCTGCTTGTTCCAGAAAATGCCCCCTGAATACGAATCTTTGACACAATAGAAATAGCTAATGGCTTGTTCACTGTTTCAAACAACTTATTTCAAGGCCTCTACCTCACCATGCCTACCAGTCCACAGCTACTAGGCCATGCACTCTTGCAACTCCAACCAGATTTCTGCCCTACTAGATTTGCCTTAAGAATAACCCAGTCCAAGGTGAAATCTCATAAGTCCCTCACTAATTTCACCATTTAAAGACCCTACTTAGAGATGGCCTGGTGGCACATGCCTACAATCCCAGTATTCTAGAGTAGAGGCAGGAGGATCATGATCTCATAATCCTCAGCTACATAAAGAGTCCAAGGTTAGCCTGGGCCACAGGAGACTGTCTTGAGAAACAAAACAAACAAAATACTTGCTCAGATTGTCAATGTGATGGGACCCCTTGCTACAGTGTGACTGGTGAATTTAGTTTTGCTTGTTTGGCTTGTTTTCTGGTGATCTTTTGAGAAGCAATGGTTGACAAATACCTGGTAGAAGGCTCTTGTTTGGGACCTTTGCCACCTAAAGGGAGCCCTATTGGGTTTTGATGAAAGCACAGTATTGAGTCACAGGCAGTCCAAAAGGAATCCAGTTGCTGGAACTACAGTATAAAAATTTATCTCCTCTAGTTTCTTTCTTTGTTAATTAATTCATTTATTTTCTTGAGACAGGGCTTCATGTAGCCAAGGCTGGCCTCAAACTCACTATGTAATTGAGGAAGACCTTGAACTTCCTTCTGATGCTGCTGCCTCCACCTCTGGAGTGTTGGAATTGCACCTTGCCTGGTTGATGTGGTGGGGCTAAAACCCAGGTCTTTAGGCATACTAGGCTAGCACTCTACCAACGGAGCTATAGTCCCAGCCCATCCTCCAGTTTACTAAAGGTGCAAAATTGGAGTCTACTTTTGTGCTTATGGAACACAGGCTGTTTGAAATGATTACAATCAAGAGTACAGGGTGGGGAAGAGGGCCAACATTGGTGGGCAGAGCCTATAAAATTATAAATCATTGAAAGTTTTTTTTGTTTGTTTGTTTGTTTTGAGGTAGGGTCTCACTCTGGCCCAGGATGACCTAGAATTAACTATGTAGTCTCAGGGTGGCCTCGAACTCCTGGCAATCCTCCTACCTCTGCCTCCTGAGTGCTGGGATTAAAGGCGTGCGCCACCACGCCCGGCTCATTGAAAGTTTTATCTTCTGTTCCCTATTAAGGTGTCCAAAATAGCAAAAATTTGAAGACAGACCAATGCTGGCTTTTGACTTAGTTTTCAATGATATCAAGGCCTATGTGGTATGCAGAATAATGACCCCATAGAAGTCCACATCATAATCCTGGTGCCAATGTATATGTCCTTTTACATGCAAACCAGAATTTGCCAATGTGAGTAAGGAACTTAAAGTAGAAAGAATATCCCGGTAGGTTCAATGTAACCACAAGGACTTTCATAAGAGGAAGAGAATCAAAATAACCAAGCCCTCCACTGGAATGATGTAGTAATGAGCCAAGGAATGTGGCAACTTTTGCAAGGAGTAGATTCTTCCCTGGAACCTCACAAAGGCACTCTCCCTGCGGATAACCCAGTTTTGCTCTGTAAGATTCAAAAAATGCCTTGTTTGAAATAACTAGGTTTGTAGAAGTTTATTACAGGAGCCACTGATGAAGTTCATAAAATTAACATAGCCGACGGTGGTCAGGATGTGTGAGAGAAGCTGATTCGGCGTCACTTGCTGCCCTTGGCCTGTCTGAATTGGCCCTATCTCCTGGTAAACCTTTCATATGCACACTCTGGCCTGCTCTGCCTAGTCTAGCTACCAGGTCCATCTAATGCCAGCTGGCTCCCATCTAGAAGTTTCACACCTGCCTCTCCCACATCTGTTGATTCATATCATATGATAGCATATGGTAGACAAATGACGATACACACTGGGAAAGATGATCACTTTTGTTCATTTTCTTGCAATTTGGGTCACTAATAGATATATTTAGTGTAGGTATGGCTTAGGATATATAGTTTACCAGCTTGAATGTTGATCTTGCTAATGGCAGCATCACCAAGATCCTTTCTGTTTAGCTACATTTAGAGGTTCCTTAAATGGAACCCATGGGACTCAGGTACCATTTGAGAGGTCAAGGGATTATTAGCTGTATCATTTCTGAATCTGTACAGATCCAACTAATCTAGTGTGCTTTGGACCCCTCTATGGAGGTTCCAGGATAATATAGTATCTACAAGAAACATGATTTTGCCTCCCAAACCCTGAAGAGTCATGTAGATCTCTATCTATCACACACTCCTGGCCAAACATAGAAAATGTGGCTTTCTTCTCTCCTTACTTCCTGCCTGTCTAGGATAAGGAAGCTGTTGAAAACTTTCTTTTTCCAATCTCATAGCACTCTCTTGCTCTTTCTATTCCGTCTCTTACTTTCTATCAATTTTCCTGTTTGCCCATTACCCAACAGAGGCAAAAGAATGAAGCAACTCTAACAAAGAGATCTCCCTCAGAAAACAGGGCAGAGAAAAAGCTGAATATTCGATGGTAATATTTTAGAACCATGTCACAGTAAGTAATCCCAGACAAATGAGTTCTCTGTCAGGTGACACCTCTTTATTTTGTCAAGGACAGCTACCTTGAATCTTTGAATATTTCCACTGGAAAGGAGCAGTATTTGGCCAGTAGGTGGCAGGCTCTTAAAACAAATTTACTTGATCCCCTAGCATAGGGGCCTGGCAGATTCAGAGTCATTGGTGATACAGATCTCCAAAGGCAGACAAGGGTTATACAGAAAGGACATGGTGGTACAATACTGGTAGACTGAACTGTAGTTGAGAGGACACAGGGCACGTAACACTGAGCACTGGTGGACTTAACTACTGTAGTCAACAGGACACGGGACATAACGTTAGGCACTTATGAGGATGCTTGTTGTGGTCACCCATGCATCTCTTTTATCCCTTCCTTTCTTTATGTAGGATTCTTACTGACATACCACATATGGTGATGCCTTTGAAGCCTTGGGGTTAAATCCTAACAAACTCCCCTTAAATCTCACTTCCCTTCCATTAATATCTTCCTGTAATATGCTTAGTGTGCTTTTCTGTAATAGCACTGAAGAGCCTCTTCTATTGACTGTGTGCTCTAGGATATAGGCTGACCTCCTTGTTCACTATTGAATCACAAAATGGTCCCTACTTGGCATGTAGGTGTTTCATAAATATATGTTGAGTGATTCTAAGAAATCTAAGGTGGTGATTGCTCAAAATTTTTAAAGTGCTGTCTGGTTTCTATTCTAAAAGGTTGATGGAGAATAGTTATGCAGAGGCGTTATCTGCATTATTGCACTTTCCTTGTGACTGTTACAAAGCATTTGGAGTTCCAGAGTGGCTGTCTAAGCATATGTACATAGTATATGATAACCACTATGCCATCAATATATAAGAATTCTCATTGGTTTACTGCTCTGCGGAAGTTTAAGCACTTCCCCCATTTTCCTTTTCCCTTGTCACCATGAGCAACACCATTTCCAAAAATATACCCATACCACTCCATTTCATTCATGGATCTCAATGGTTCATAGAAAATCTCTGAGGCCCATTAAATAGGAGAAACTGTTTCTCATTAGGAGTGACAATAAAGGAATGTAAAAAAAAAAGCCTGGCATTTAAGAGTGCTTTTAGTGTTTTCTCAGTCTTTTTGCCCTCCCACTAGTCCCCCCCTTTTTTTTGACTGGCTCCAGGTAATTTTACAAGCTAGTTGGTAGTGCTGTGGTTCATTGCTCAGAAAATCAAAGGCATCCAAAGATAATTTGTCACTTAAGTGATATAAAACTAAACTTTTTTTGAGAGAATTGGTGTGCTAGGGCCTTAGCCACTGCAACTGAACTCCAGATGCTTGTGCCTCCTAGTGGGCATGTGCAACCTTGCACTTGCCTCACCCTTGTGCATCTGGCTTAGGTGGGATCTGGTGAGAGACTGAACATGGGTCCTTAGGCTTTGCAGTCAAATGCCTTAACCGCTAAGCCATTTCTCCAGCCCTAAACTGTATTTTTAAAGGCAGGACACATGAGCCAAATCTCCAGGTATGTTTGGTTAGATATCATTCAAAGGAAGGCAAGTACTTTTCAGAGGGACACATACTTCTGAGGTCAACCACCAACCCACTGCTCCATAAAGTCTCATGCTTTCTGCTATTCACTTTTAGCTGACACTTAAAGAAACACATTGGATTTTGGATCTCTATTTATAAGCATAAATTTTTGTTAGTAATATGTAGATGTGATTCCTTTTATCAAGATGGAGTTCTTTCAAATCTTATTTTTTTCCTATATAAAGAAAGCAGGGGGCTGGAGAGATTGCTCAGTGGTCAAATGTGCTTGCTTGCAAAGCCTAATGGCCTGAGTTCAGTTCTCAAGTATCCACATAAGGCCAGATGCACAAAGTCACACATATATCTGGGGTTCATTTGCTGTAGCAAGAGGCCCTGGCATGCTCTCTTTCTTTCAAATAAATAATTTTGAAAAGCAGTGTACAAATGAAACATTATAAATTAAGCTCCCTTATCTAACAGGGGTAAGTTCATGGTATACAACCAAGATCAAGTCTATAATGTCTTACACATAACAAGGCAATTTCTACCTTCTTGGGGATTAGAACTACGGTCTCTCACCTTGGATCCTTCAGTTGCTTAGAATGCAGCCTAATATAAGTTTCTCATCAGGAATTAAGGATCACAGTTAGGAATTGTTCGTGGACTTGTCTCACCTGATGTTATAACTTCTTTCAGAGGGTGGCTGAAGAAATACATTATCCAGATCTCCTTGTCTATATTCTGAATAATTTTCCCAGCTCCTCATTAGAATGTCCTGAGGCCTCAGCTGCAACTGCATTGTAGGGTGACTCTCCTCCTACCCAATCCTGCCTTCCTCATTTGCTTAGATATATTTCTTGAGTATCACCACCAAGACAACTTTCTGCTCACAGTTTGTCCCCAGGAAATTCAATCTAAGAAGAGAAATGAACTGAGATACACAGGATAAATGTTTCCCTTGCCATACTAACAGGTAAATGGAGATATGGTACTAGCAATTAAAATGCATTAATTATATCATCCTTATAAGCCTCTAGTGCAACAACACTTTTTTCAGGTGGGGAGATTGAGGCAGAAAAGTGATCTACTCAAAGTATCATGAGCTATTTAGGTAAGAAATAGTGGTTCAGAATCCTGTGGCCCAATCAAGCTGGCATAGTATTCTAGCATTAAATCTTTCTAGGCAACCTTAATAATGTAAAAGTTAACCCCAAGATTGTGAATCTGGAGTCTTAATACCAAGTGATTCTTAAAGCACACCTTCCACAGACAATGCCTCATTGTCATCTCTGGCTATGAGGACCAACTTGAACCTTCTGAATAGAACTACCAGCTGAATAGATAAGCTCAGTCTGAATCAAGGGTGGTAATACACTTTATTAACAAAAAAATCAGTACCGTAAAGGCAAAATCTTACTTCACACACATATACATACCCCCACATGAAACACTGGGCAAGCTTTGGACAAGAAACATTAGGCACCAAGTTACAATCAAACAAAACATGGTTCACAGTTCTTCAGTAAGATTTTTTTCCTCCAGTGGAGTAAGTTCATGGTATACAACCTTATTTAACAGTTAGCTATGACAGATGAACTTTTAAAATCTAGTTTTGGATCTAACCATGAAAAAGGCCAATTTAGCTTTAAGAACTGTGAAGATTGGAATGTCTTAACACAGCCAGGTTCTATCAATCTCTTAAACTGACTTGTTTCTCTGGATTAGAGAAAATAACCTATGCTATCTTTGTGGTGGACAAGCTCATATATGATGGGCAATCTCAGTTCCAATTATATGTCTAAACACATTTGTAATGGCATTCATTTTGATACCCAAACTGCAGCTTAATAGAGTTGATGTCATTAAGATGAATTAATTGGTTTTCTATGTGAGAGAAGAGGGTAAAATTACATTCTCAGGAGGCCTTCACTATTCAATATTTAATGTTAACATTAAAATTTCTATTAAAACTGTTACCAGTTCAGATGTTTAAATCAGCATTTCCCAAGGTATATCAGGACTGAGTTAAGCAGTAAGTGAACAGAAAGAACTGCAAGAGATTAGGGATGAAATCTCTCAGTGCAGTTTGATATAACATGTGGCAACTCCTTATGTACTGGCACATATCCAAGACATTACTGAATCTTTTAAGTTAATTAAAATACTTTTGAGTTGCAAGCTAAAGAGTGGCAAGAAAATCCAGCTCTTTGCTCTTCAGAAGGACAAAACATTAGAAGACCTGAAGTCCTCACATCAGGGTTCAGAGACTTAAGATAGCACTTATAGTAAGACTAATGTAAAGAGCTTGGGCTAGTTAGCTGTTCTGGCAATATTTTAATTCTTCTTAAATAAAAATATGTTTTTTTTAAAAAAAAGAAAGTGCCTTATGGTCAAAAATTTGGAAAGTTGTAAAAAATCTGACAAATTTTCAAATGGAAAAGAGAAGAGGTAGGCACCATTTTAAGCCCACACTACTCTTGATAGAGAACTCAATCTTCATATATAAAATCACTCAATTTAATGTCTGTTACAAAACCCAATAATTTAAGCAAGTGAGGTTATCAAAGAGAGCCCTAATGTTCTTTTTGTATATGATAGTTTCAATAAATAATGATCAGGAATTTTCCATGTATATTTCAGTACTTGAGAAAAAAGGGTATGATAAGATTTAACCATGTTGAAGACACAGGTAAGTTATCTAATTCTATGATTGGACAGCCAAAGACCACCAGGAAAAAAAAAAGAATATGCTGCTGTCCTGAAAGCAACACAGGATGTTATTCCTGACAAGGACTGATGTAGCTACAGTCCAGAGGAGAAATACCGATTGTAGTTGGTCTTACATGGAGTTACTTAGTAAGGAAGGCCTCATGAGAGAAAGTCCTGCCACTATTCTCTCTGCTCATATGGGGAACTGCACAAATGTCACAGCAAGCCAAATGCTTTATTTCTGAAATCATTAGGTATTTTGCATCAGCCATAAAAACAGAACCTAGAAACTGTTTTTTCACAAGCACTTCAACTTTTTGAAATTAAGCACTCACAAGGCATTTTGATTCTACCAACCAACATGAGTTAGTTTACATAAACAATATAAAACTTGAATTACTAAAATTAACCAGTAGATTCTTTGGGTTGTTTACACTTTAACACAGACTGAGATTAAACAGAGGAGGGTTAAATCAAGTGCACTTGAATGGCCCAATGGCACAGATTGTAATTCGTCCACATTTTCCATTTGATGGTGATGATACTGAGGACGATCAAACAGGAGGCCAGAGGGGGAAAACCTTCAAGGTCGTGACAGAAGTTTGAATTTGCACGCAACAATGTAGAGAGCAGCTAGACAGGTGGAAACACAGGTGATCTTTAACAAACCAGGCACAGAAGGCAGGTTTCTTTCCAAGAAGGTGTGAGTAATTTCCACTGATGGAACATCCTAGGTGAATGAACACAGATAATTAGCAGAAACTCTTGCAAGAACTAGAAGAAACAAAGCCTACTGTCTCCTGCACAGTGTTATCTATTATAAAAGCAGAGGATGAAGGGAGATATGAGTTTTATGTGTGTGGATGAACTAAAGAGACAAGATTGGCCAAACTTACCTTAAATTCAGGCTCTTGAACCCATATGTCCTTCTTGTCAACTTTCCCTAGAACATTCAAGATCTGAAAGAAAAGGGACTATGCTATTATCAAAAGAAGTTGTATAGTTTTAAAAGACTTAAAGCCCTATTGACCTTAGATGAGCCCAGGAGTGGGTGGCAGAGAATTGAATCTACATATTCTATCATTGTCAAGAACTAGACTAGGATGGATGGATTAATAAAATGTGATATTATACATACACTGGAACATTAAGCCATAAATAGGAATGAAATCTTGTCAATATTACAACATGACCTTAGAGAATAATACATCAAATGAAATCTGCCAGGCCTAGAAAGACAAATAGCACATGTTATTCACACATAGAAGCTAAAAGTGTATTGCATAGTAGTAGAAAATTGAACAAAGGTGACCAGAGGCTAAGAAGTATAGCAGGAAGAGGGCACTAAAACAGTTAAAGGAAGAAATAAATTTGAGTGTTCTATGAAAATGTAGCATATCTAATGATAACTATAATTTACTATATACTACAAAGGATGTTGAATGTTCCAAAGAAATGATAAATGTGTGATATGAAAGGGATGCTAATTATTCAGATTTGATCAATGCTCTTTACATGCATTTGAAACATTACACTCTACACCACAAACATGCACAATAAAAACCCAAATATGCAATCCTATAGAATATCATAAATTCATTTCAAGACAAAACAAGAGGCTGAGATGGCTCAGCAGTTAAAAGATGCTTGTTTTTGCAAGCAGGCTAACTCAAATTCGATCTTTAGTGCCTATGTAAACCCAGACGCAAAGTGGCACACATGTCTGTAATCCCAATGGTAGCCCCTCAAAAGGAGGCAGAGCCAGGAGAAAACAGAAGCCTGTAATGGAAACAGCAATGGCAAGAGAAGTCATGTCTCAAAAGGGTGGGAGGAGAGGAGAAACATCCCGATGTTGTCCAATGACCTTTACACAGGCACCAAGGTTAGGAAGCACCCATACATATACACAAATATAAAATATTAAAACATGTTCTTTGTAAAAGGGTAAAACCAAGGACTGGAAAGACCAGATAACAAAAATAGTGTCCCAACTCAGGAAGGAATGTGCCTCAGCTTCTTCATTTACCTCTCTAGCTGCCCGTTCTCCAGCCTGGACTGCTCCTTCCATGTAGCCACTCCACTGTGTTGCTGTCTCTGTGCCAGCAAAGTAAATCCTGCCTACTGGCTGGCGAATCACCCTTTAAGGGAACAAAGAGGTCACAGTTACATGGGAAGGGATGAAAGGGAAATGAACCATTCAATCACTGCCCTAATCTATTCCACAAAAGACAGGGTAACAAATCATATAGAAAGCACAAAGAAGACAGTCCAAGGTAAAAGGCTAATTTTTGCTACCTGGGCCTGTACCCGAGAATCTGAATATTCAACCCAGGGAAAAACAGACTGTCAGGGCATTCATCACTAATGGTGATGGTGACCTATTCACGTGCAACTAGTCTTCAATTAGATTTCACAGTTGTGTTTCCTGTTTACAGTCCATTTTGCTCACTACACTTTCAGGGGTACAGATCTTGAGATCACATACAGGTACAGTGCCAAGCCATGCAGAATCTTCCAGTACATTAGCAGAGACTATAGTGGCAAAGGGGAAGACAGAAATATCAACTGTCATTGGTGGTAGAGGAGAGATCTCAGGGTTTATAAAGATGTATCTCCTGAAATGATAACCTCTCTAGAGTTTCTCTAAATAATTCTGGGTATTGGCTAAAGGCAAGGTGATGAGCCTCTTCTTATAAAGAGGTCTTGCTAAAGAGAACCAAGAAAAGGTTTAACTCAATGGGCAACTGTCTTTTCCAACATTCCTGATGTTATTTCTACCATGTCTGAGCTATTTCCATGAACTCCCCTAAGCTACACACCAAGCCCCACCCAAAGCCTGTACCTCAACCCACTTGCATTCCTTTCTCCAATTTTGGAACCCTGTGCCACATCTCTGTATGATCCTCATTCTATCATCTTGGATTTCTTCTTTGACTCCAGAACTAGTTTAGTTCATCAATCTTGTCACTAGCAAAGGCCATTTGATTCAGTTAAGAAAAAAAAAGATATCAGAAAACTCTTGAAAGGAACAAGGTAACAAGTGCTGCTTCTTTCTAAGAGGACTGATGTGACCTTACACTAACTTTCTAGCTCTGGCCCTCTAGAAACCAGATGAATGTATGATACCACGTACATGACCAAGTAATACACTTATGCTAAAGATTCCTCCTCTCCCACCAGTGATCGCTATATCCAAGTGGGGAAACTGTGAATGAATTTTAAATACTTGGTAGGAGGCTGTCACTTTGGACTTCCTTGAGTGTGGTGTCTCTAGTGACCAAAAAACTGACCCTGGATACTATGTCTATAAGGCATTAAGATAATGGCTTCTATAGAGTATGGGGCGTCTAAGTAAATAAGAATCTTCAGGACCATGTGAATCTCATCTCCCACATCAGCTGTAGACAGTGAGGCTCCTTCCTCTAAAGGAATGTCTGATGCTCCTCCCATGTCCAGACAAATGTGTTGCATAAGCATATCTAATGTTCTTTGGGTACACTGATACCCAGAAGTCTTGGGTAGTCCTGTGAGATTAAATGTCAAGCTGAGTTCAAGAAAGATCCTTGGAGAAATTTATAGTTGTCTTTGTCTCACAAGTGCTGTTGACATCAGCTGTTGTCCTATTTTTTGTCTTCACATCCATTTTTCTAGGGACATCCAGAAAGTTACAAACTGAGTATCTACCTGAGACTAATAATGCTGCTCATTTGTGTAATTCTCATTGAATATGTCTGGCCTTAAATGTGGTGGTTGTCTTCTATGAATTCATGTAGTGCTTGAGTAGTACCTTCCATATTGGGTCATGATCCCAGGAGGGAAGTAGGCAGTGTAGCAGCCTCCAGAGTACTGTTCCTCACACCAGTTCTTCTCTTCATAATGGATGGGCTGCAGTTCAGTGAGAAGAAAATTTCAGAAGAAAACAAAATTAAAATGCTACCCATCAACAATGAAAGCCCTTATGCATTTTACTTTAACAAAATGTTTACATTAAAAAATAATCAGGGGGTAAGAGAGTTGCATAGGAGTCATGCCAATCCAGCCTAGGGAGGGATTTAAGCAAAACCACAGCAAAATACACTCTTTGTCCAAAAAGTAAGGCTGTATAGATTTTTATCAGCCACATTGAGAAGCAAGACAGACTAAGATCTATCAGAAAAAAGGAAACTGGCCAGAATCCCACTGAGGCGCTTGTGTACCCGGACCTGATAAGCACCCAGCTGCAGGAGCAGAGACCAAACAAGGGGATTTTCCAACCTCATCAGCCTCCTTGCAAAGTCAAGTAACCTGAAGGGGAGACAGCAGAGATTAGCTAAGGAGCTGCTAAAGGGTACGCAGGCAGGACCAGCTGAGCAGTTCCAGTCCAGGCTTCCTGCACTCTCCCATCCCATAACTGCCAGCACCACGACCCTCTGGAGAACACATTCAGGCCCCGGTGGCAGAGCATCCAGCACAGCTGATCAGAACACCAGATTCACAGCACAACACAGAGGGATCAAGGTGGGCACTCAGCATTGGTGAGATCGGAAGCCACCTCAAAAGGTAACAAGGCTGATGGACAAAAAAGCAGGTACATAGGCCTGCACTGGAAGTGCTAATCTGTCTTTCCATGTCAGGGCAGGTTATGGGTTACATATTCTTTATTGGATTTACCATTCTCAATTAAGCTGTATTTGGGGACGACTGTTACCTTTGATGCTTTCAGATGTTGACTCACTACAATGAGAACTTTAAAACCCTCAAGTGAGAAATTGCAGAAGACACTAGGAAATGGAATGATAACCCATGTTCTTGGATTGGAAGAATCAATATTATGAAAATGTCAATCTTACCAAAATCAATCTACACATTTAATGCAATCTCCACTAAAATTCCAATGGCATTCTTCACAGAAATAGAAAAAAAAATCCTAAAATTCATTTGGAAGCACCCAAAACCTTGAGTAGCCAAAACAATTTTGAGCAACAAAAATAAGGCTGGGGGGTATCACCATACCCAATTTTAAGCTACATTACACAGTCACACTAACAAAAGCAGCATGGTACTGGCACAAAGAAAGACACGTAGATTTATGGAACAGAATAGAGGACCCAGATATTAATACAGGCAGCTACAGCCATCTTATTTATGACAAAATATGCCAAGATATTCACTGGAGAAACGACAGACTCATCAACAAGTGCTGTTGGGAAAATTGGGTATCTGTATGTAGAAGGATGAAAGTAGAACCTTATCTCTCTCCATGCACATGAATCAATTCCAAGTGGATCAGGGACCTTAATATCAGTCGTGGAACTCTGAAATTGCTAGAGGAAAAGGTAGAGGAAACCCTTCAACATATTGGCATAGGCATTGGCTTTCTGAATATAAGCCCAATTGCTCAGGAAATAAAACCACTAATCAACCACTGGCATCTCATGAAATTACAAAGCTTTTGTACAGCAAAGGACAATGTGAATAGAGCAAAGAGACAACCTACAGAATGGGAAAAAAATCTTTGCCAGCTATACATCTGACAGAGGATTAATATCTAGAATATACAAAAACGCAAAAAACAAAACAAAAAATCAACCCAATGAAAAAATAGGCTATGGAACTAAATAGAGAGTTCTCACCGGAAGAAATACAGATGGCATATAAACATCTAAAAAAGTGTTCTACATCCTTAGCCATCATGGAAATACAAATTGATTCCATCCTACTCCTGTTAGAATGGCTACTATCAAGCAAACAAATGACAATAAATGTTGGCAAGGATGCAGAAAAAGGGGAACCCTTTTACACTGTTGGTGGAAATGTAGTCTGGCATAGCCATTTTTGAAATTAGTATTGAGGTTCTTGAGACAGCTAAAAATAGATTTACCATATGATCCAGCTATAGCACTCCTAGGCATACATCCCAATGACTTCTCACTACCTTAGAGATTCTTTCACAACCATGTTTATTTCAGCTCTATTCAGAATAGCTAAGAAATGGAACCAGCCTAGATGTCCCTCCACAGATGAATGGATAATAAATATATGGTACATTTACACAATGGAGTTCTATTCAGCAGCATAGAAAGATGAAATTATGAAATTTGTAGGAAAATGGATGGATATGGAAAGATTATACTAAGTGAGGTAACCCAGGCCCAGAAAGCCAAATGTCACATGTTCTCTCTCATATTTGGATCTGAGCTACAAATGTTTAGACTGTGTGTGAGCTGGAACCAAAAATTGGTAGCAGAGGCCAGTAAGCTAGAAAAAAAGGCTATAAGGGAGGGAGGAGAGGGAAGGACTTGAGGGGATAGTATTGTATATATGAAATATAAGAACAGATTACAGGGAGTGGATGGCCTAAGTGAGGCCAGGGGAAGAGATTAAGAGAAGCGTGGGGGGGGAGGGTTAATCAAAATTGAAGATATTCTGAATAAGATACATAAAAGCCTACTTTTTTTTTGGATAATGGCATATCCAGAAGCCACAGATTGCTACTACAAAATTTTCAGTTCTAGGCATGGGATACCTTCCAGTGAGTTGTTGGCCAGGGAGGTCCCTGTTGCCTCCAAAACATTACAGGCTATTGTCAAGGCCCTCGGTTTCCCTTGAGAAACAGATGGTAAGACCCTACTGCTGAAGACCTCATTTGTCTGAGCAGCAAGGTCACTGAGAAAGCAAGCTGGTGCTGAGCAGAAAACCTTCTCCCTGTAGACCACCCAACTGAAAGCTGGAAAAAGCTGCACTGCATGCAGCCGTATGGGAGACAGAAGTCATCAGCAGTGAAAACAGTGCACACTGGATAACTCAAGTTTGGCCAGACAGGCCAAATGACCAAATGGGTGCAATAGTGGCATGTCTGCTCTGGGGAAATACTAGCTGCTCTCTAATTGGACTGAAGGCCCTCTCTATGGGAGGGAATACATGCCTGGTACTGAAAATTCTAATCAAAAGTCTATGGCAGGGGAGGTCATGAGCCTTAGGGGTATAAAGCCTGCTCTTGTCTGGCTAAATGTATATATTATTCTTACCAAACTGACCTGAAAACACTACACTTAATGTTCATAATCATATATTAATGCTGCTCTCATTTTTGGTTAGAGAAGCTTCTCTTTTCAGATGGTGATGACCACTGGGATGACCCAAAAGGCAACATAGTGCTGAGAAGAAGTGACAGAGGAGTGTCCAGCACTGAAACATCTCTATCACACCCTCCAAGGCTCAGGGTCCATTGCAGAAGAGGGGGCGGAAAGAATGTAAGAGCCAAAGGAAGGGTACCACTCCTTACACTGCAACTGTCCAGACAAATTTGCCTCAATATTCATGACCTTGCAGTGCCTACCAATACCTTCACAAGACCCTCGTAATAGGAGAAAAAGATGATGACATCAAAATAAAAGAGAGACTTATGCAGAGAGGGAGGGGATATGATGGAGTGTAGATTTGTGAATAGGAAAGTGTGGGGAGGGTAGGAAATTGTCATGGCTTATTGTCTGTAAGTATAGAAGTTATCAATAAAAAATTTTAAAAATAACCAGGGCTGGAGTATGAACTCAGTGGAAGAGGGCTTGCTTAGTATGCATAAGGCCTCAGTGGAATTTTAGCCCCAATGTGAGAGAGGAGAGACCAAGAGAATGAGGGAGGAAAAGAGAGCATGGGTGAGAGAGAGAATGAATCAGGAGATGAAGCTCGGTGGTACAGTACTATAGTACTTGTCTAATATACAGAAAGACCAGGGGTTGAGCCTCGGTACCATAAAAATAAAGAAAGATAATGAGGAAGGAAGGAAAGAAGGTAGGGAGGAACAAAGAAGGAAGGAAAAGAAAGGAAAGGAAAAGAAATGAATGGAAAGGAAAGGAAAGGAAATGAATGGAAAGGAAAGGAAAGGAAAGGAAAGGAAAGGAAAGGAAAGGAAAGGAAAGGAAAGGAAAGGAAAGGAAAGGAAAGGAAAGGAAGGGAATGCAAAAAGTATGGAAGGAAGTCTGGGACGTTTAGTGGTAGAGTACTTGCCTAGTATGTGCAAGGACTTGGGTTTGATCCCAAGTGTTGCAAGAAGAGGAGGAGAAGGACAAAGAGGATGAATCAGGACTTACAAAACACAGATATTTTGTAACCTCTTGACTAAGGGACATTAACATATCTCAAATTTGGTGAAAAGAACAATTTCATTCCTGCAGTTACTGAAAAAATTAGAGCTAAGTCTTCAGGAAACCCATACCAGCAACTAGCTTGTGGAAAGGTCTGCTCCATTCACTGCCGTCTCTAAGAAATGGGCTTTACTTCACCTAGGCAGGCATGGCTGACAAGGAAAAGTTGGGAGGCAGAAAGCAGGGACAAGCACATGCCTACATTTTTTTTTTCAGAATCTTTTCCCTAAGCTCGAAAAACACATCATAGGAAGCCTGCTCAGAAAGGGATAATTAAGATGAAAGTGTTTCCTACAGGATATGAGAATCTTCTCTGATTTCCCAATCATATTCTGAAAATTTGTTATTTGGACATTTCAGAGGTAAACCCTACCAACAGTTCCCAGATACTGGTCGGCTCTTCAGAAATCATTTCCTTCTTGTTGCTTTCTGTGGTGAAGTGAAAGCACAGGGTGGGATTGCTAGATGGGCTATTAATTGAGTCTCCCCATGGGAAAAGAAATTAGTATGCCTTTCATCTGGGCAGGGATTAAGTCTGGCGTGTCAGCTATATACCACTATATTTACTGCAACACATAATGACATATTTAGGGTTTTATTTTGAAGTAGGCAATAGATACTGACAAGAGAGCATGAGTTCTGTTCTGCAAACCAATCTAATTCATCCTTGACATAATACCTTCATCTCCAAGCCTCTGCTTACAATAGGCTGCCATTTATCCAGTAAAATTTAAACAGCCCAAGGTAACACAGAAGCAGAAATTCCATGCACCTGACAATAGTTTTGTTGTTGTTGTTGTTGTTGTTTGTCTTGTATTTTTGTTTTGTTTTGTTTTGTTTTTCATTTTTCGGTTTTTCAAGGTAGGGTCTCACTCTAGCCCAGGCTGACCTGGAATTCACTATGTAATCTCAGGGTGGCCTCGAATTCATGGTGATCCTCCTACCTTTGCCTCCTGAATGCTGGGATTAAAGGCGTGCGCCACCACACCCAGCTGACAATAGTTTTTAATAGCCTTATGGGATTACTAAATTAATCCTGTAAATTAAGGATATCGCTTTCTATTCTTAAGACTGCCAGGAAAGCAGAACTTTTTTGCTTTATCACTTTGAGTGAACAGAGCCAAGCCCGCTAAGGATTAAAGCTGGGGGTTCTTACATGTAAAGCTTCCTGTGATCCTAGAACTTTGGCATACAGCTCACAGATTTTCCTCTTCCTAGAAAAAAGAAACAAAATTTGTTAAAGAAGTAATAACTAGAATGTTTCAAATAAGCAGTGTGTTCTATGATGCTTGATAGTAAATTCATTAAAGAACATGAAACTGTAGCTACAAAATAAGCATTTCAATGATTCTCTGAATTCAGACTATGTATGCCTCAATGCAGTATGTTCATATGTTAAAGGTTTTCAATAAAGGAAAGATAATAGGGCTGGAGGGATAGCTTAGTGATTAAGGCATTTATTTGCCTGCAAAGCCAAAAGACCCAGGTTCGATTCCCCAGGACCAACATTAGCCGGATGCACAAGGTGGCACATGCATCTGTAGTTTGTTTCCAGTGGCTGGAGGCCTTGGCATGCTGATTCTCTCTCTCTGTGTCTTTCTCTCTCCCTTCCTCCCTCCCTCCCTCTTTCTCTCTGCCAAATAAATTAATTAATAAAATCATAAAGGCATGTACCACCACACCCAATTTCTTTAAAAAAAGATAATAAGCAATAGAAGTGGAAAATATCTTTATAGAAAATAAAGTGAAAGATTGAATTCAAATCTGGAAAACAAGCAGTAAGAGCTGAGCCAACATGACAAATAGCCATAAAATATGTGTGTATATGTGGGGAGGGGTCAAGCTTACTAGTAATAAAGCAAAAACATTTTAAAATAAACAAGCTATGTTGCCAATTGCATTTTAAAACGCAACCTCAATTTTCTAAATAGTGAGGGACAAAATGTAAGATTAACAATCTTTAGAAACCATCTTAGACCATTGATATAATGCTGAGAACCCGTATCTCATGGATATGGAGGGAACATTGGAAATGAGGTAAATGATTATTGCTGTATCTTGTTTCCATGGAAGATTTATAAAAAGTGACAAATGGAACCCATGAGATATCACATAAATTCCAGGTTAGGAAAAGTTTGGTTTTGTTCAAGGTAAAACACCATAACATAAAGGAAGCTCTTGTGTCAAGAGATAAGGAAACTGAGGTTCAGTGACCCGCAGAGTCTCCTCACCTACCACACAGCTGCTTAAGAACAGTACCAGGTTCTGTTATCCTGAGCATTCTATACATAGTAGGTGCTTAATGTATGCTGAAACAAAATTCATGGTCAATTGAGGATTTTCTCTAGGCTATGAAAGGATGGCAGATTCTCATTTCTCATTTCACTAGGGTGTTAAAAGCAATAATTCAAGCATTTTGAGTCAATTAGAAAGTAAGAATATAGGATTGGAGAGATGGCTAAGTGGTTAAAGGTCCTTGCCTGTAAAGCCTGCTAGCCTGGGGATCAATTCCCCAGTGCCCACCTAATACAAAAAGTAGTACATGTATCTGAAATTCATTTATAGTGGCAAGAGGTCCTGGTGTGCCCATTTTCTTTCTCTCTTGATCTCTCTGTCTCTCTCTCTCTCTTTTTCTCTCTCCTTGCAAATAAATAAAATTAAAAGTATATTTAAAAAAGAAAGCAAGAATATTGCCAATCAGTATTCCAAAAAGCTTAAGTAACTTAATTTATTTTCTGAATGCATAATGTAATATTTATTAAAATAAAGTTAAGTCTAAAATTTAATCAACTTATACTGTACTTAATTTTTAAATCACGAATTATAAAAGCAGTTATAATAGAAGTGTAAGTCATTTACTGTACCATTAGATGAGCCAAGTTCACGCAAGCACACCAGAAAAGTACTTTTTCCCTTCCTTCCCCTAAATAAAATTAAATTTTTTGGAAGATTTATGTAAGGCAAAGATACTGGAGTAACACATTTTTAAGTGCTGAGGATGGAACATAGGACCTCACACATACAGAAGATGTCCTCTACTACTGAACTACATTCTCAGCCCCAAGCAATGCACTTATTGATTAGTTTGGCTCTTATATTACTAGAATGAAATTTAAAATCTTTTATTTTATTTTTTGAATAAGTCATTGTTTTATTGATAATGTATCATACAGAATCTCATAATTTAAAAGGCTATGAAGGGCCTTAAGTGTCCCCCAAAGTCACAGAAATGTGGATGTCTAGGTTAGTTAGTTAGAAGAGAAAGCATGATTTTGCTTGGTTCATTTCCAACAAGTTTGAAACAGAATCATATGTCAAATTTAGGAAAAATGTTATTTATTTATTTATTTATTTATTTATTTATTTATTTATTTATTTATTTGAGAGAGAAAGAGGGAGAGAGAGAGAGAGAGAGAGAGAAATGAGCACACCAGAGCCTCTATCCACTGCAAATGAACTCCAGACGCATGCGCCCCCTTGTGCATCTGGCTTCCATGGGTCCTGGGGAATCAAACCTGGGTCCTTTGGCTTTGCAGGGAAGTGCCTTAACCATTAAGCAATCTCTTCATCCCTAGAATTAAATTTAAATGATGGCCAAAAGAGATTACATGAAAATCATCTCATAGTTGAATTCATCCACTGGTTTCTAAATCTGGGTGGTCTTGATAACCACCTGCACAACTTGCTTAAAATACTAACAGTCAGGCTCTATCTCAAGCGTACTGAGTCATAATCTACACAACTCAAGAAAATATACTTCCCAATACCCTTTGAGAGAATGTCATATAATTTGTTCATGGAACCACTGCTCTCATCAGGGTTTTCCCTTACAAGAACTTTACAGAAGTTCAGCCACTGTGTGGAATCATAACCAAATGTCTACCTCCAGGCTGGCATTTATTATCAATAAGGAGAAAAAGCAGGAAATCCAAAAGAAAATGTCAAGCTTAGTGTGCTATAATGAAAAAAAAATGGATGTGTTGTCTGCTACTTCTGACTTTGTCATAAGTTAGCTGCTATAATTTGAATATATGTGGCCCTCCAAAATTCCCATGTTAGAAATTAATTCCAAATGTGATGGTATTAAGATCCGAGATCTTTGGGAAAGTGATTAAGTCATGAGGGCTTTATATAGCTTACACATTCTATCATTATATCAATCTGACAGGAAAATATTAACTCTTAAACACATGAAATGAACATAGACATGTAAAATTAAATTAATTTATGTACATTGACAAGGATTCAGTCAAGGGAGCCACAGCAAAATATAAAATAGTTATTTCTTGGGATTAAGAATATTTATGAAGTACTATGTTTTTCTTGCTGGTTTTCTACCTGTCACTGCAGAAAGAGAAGAAAAAGCTAACCACTGTTGATTTACAGATATAAATTACTTACCTTATTTCTTTATGTAGCTTAGCAAGTCGATCAGCTTTCCGAGCAAGTATGAAACTAGAGGAGGAAGCCACATTTCAATGATCAGTTATAGCCATTTTTATAAGTGTTACAACCTACTTAACATTAATGAACTCTCACAGACCCTTTCCCTCCATGATAGCAAATGCTCTGCTCTCTTCAGGCTCTCTCTGTAGTCAAAACCCTGATAAGTTGTTAGCTCCTAAGTGATAGGACACTTGCTGATCAGTATTTTACTCCTGAAGTTTAACACAACATTTGGTATATGACAAACTCAAACACTGAAAAAATTAATGTTGCACTAAATGATAATCCTGGTAATGACACAAGCTAAAAGTTGGACAGATATTAATAGGTTGCTTATAGTGGCTATCATGGCCAGCCCTCCAAAATGCCATTCAGAATCAATAATTGGTGCCCTTAGCTCACAGCTGAAACCTTCTGCAGCAATTATACTCAGTAGCAGAGAACATCTTGGGTCAAGATCCTGCCCCTCCCCAGAGGCAATTGGCACCAGCTCTCAGGTGGAATTGATAAGAAGGCCTTTTCCCTTGGTGCAGTTCAGGAGAACTGTGAATGGCCACCCCAGCTTCCAGCTTACTAGGGGTCTTGGTCGTGATAACACTGAAGTTCAACTCTCCAGTCTGATCCTGATTCCTTCTTTTTCCCCATCGTGGCAATCCTTATAGTGCTCCCTAATAAACCTCCTACAACCAAATCTCCATTTCTAGGAGAAACTGGGAAACTGACCAAGTACACACCCTCCAATAAAGTTACTCAGGAGAATCTGCTATAATCTATTTTCCTTTAGTCAAATAGTCTAATTATTATGCCAATATTATAAATTACACATATATTTTAAAGAATTGAACTGTGACACGAAATCATTAGTTATACTATTACTAGAAAGCTTTCAAAGATCTACATGTGGGCTGAGAATGTAACTCAGTGGTAAAGTTCTTGACAGGTATGCGCAAGGCTTTGGGTTCCATCCTCAGCACCCCTCCCCCCAAACCTAAATGAGCTAAGAAATAATTAAATTAGTCCTTCATTTGAAAGAGTTATAAAAATATTTATATTTATTTGAAAGGGGAGAAAGAGAGGGAGGTAGTTAGGTAAGGGTACATCAGGGCCTCCTGCCACTACATAGGAACTCCATATGCATGTGCCACTTTGTGCATCTGGTTTTATGTGGGTACCAGGGAATTGAACCTGAGCCACCAGGCTTTGCAATCAAGTACCTTAACAACTGAGCTATCTCTCAAGCCCCATTTAAAAGCTTTAAGTTGTATTTCTTTTGTTCTAGACCCAAAGGATAAGTAGATCAAGACTGAAAAGAGATATTCATTCTCTCCACTCACAAATGAAACAGTTCCTTAATATAGTTGGCCACTCCAGTAGGGTTGCAGTTAGATAATGTTTTGAGAAGCAAAGATAAAAAATGCGCTAACCCCTACAAGATCATTACAGAGGCAGCTGTGGACTATTTGTGAGGGAGGGAGAAGAATAGGGAATGAAGAGAAGGATCAACAAAAACAAAGTATATATGAAAATATCATAATTAAATCCATCACTTTATTAATTTAAAATAAGTAATAAGGGCTGTAGAGATGGCTTAGTGGTTAAAGTGCATCCGTGTGAAGCCTAAGGACCCAGGTTCCGTTCTCCAGGTCCCACGTAATCCAGATGCACATGGTGGCACGTGGAGTTCATTTGCAGTGGCTAGAGGCCCTGGTGTGCCCATTCTCACTCTCTCTCTCTCTCCCCCTGTCTCTAATAAATAAAAAAAAAATAAGAAAATCTTAAAAAATAAGTAATAAAAAAAGAAATTTGACTATTAAACTTGGTGGGATATAATCCTAATTTGTTTGATTTAATACTTCTGTTATGGCTCATTAATTGCTTTAGTTAATTTTAGGCTTAAACAAGAATCAAAACGTTTAGACATGTATGCTAATTAAAAGAAAATTATCAAGATCTGATGAATGATTAAAATATTCATTTAAAAATCTTTTTAGTCAGCTCATCTTGTATGGCTTTTTTTTCAAGGTAGGGTCTCACTCTACCTCAGGCTGACCTGGAAATCACTCAGTGTCTCAGGGTGGCCTGGAACTCATGGTGATCCTCCTACCTCTGCCTCCTGAGTGCTGGGATTAAAGTCATGTGCCACCACACCCAGCTTCTTGTATGGCTTTTACAATACTTGACCCAAAAGACAGTAAGTGTTGATTGTTTCCATCAAATCTCAAGTCTGGCATGAAATAGCCTCTTTAATCTTCATCATGGAAAAATGAGGTTCAACTATCCATTTATTTACTGTAAAAATCAAATATGCTGGCTTTGTGTTGGATACATTTCATAGTTTTAAAGTACAAGGTCCTTTTCAGGTTCCAAAATGTGATGGTCATTAGCAAGCATAGTGTTGAGCCATTATCACCTCTGTTTTTCAGGTCCCAATGGCCAAGTGCAAAGGACAACGTCAGAGTTTGCTATCTTCAAGGTTTATAATATCATCCCAGTACAGGAAGTAGAATCAGGAGGATCAGGAGTGCACAGCTAAACTTGGTTGGTTACATCATAAGTGGGAGGGGAGCCCCTTGCCAGAACTAGGCTCACTCTTGCTTTCTGCCAGCTGCTGTGGCAAGATATAATATCCAGCCTCTCCTTCCCTGCCATACTGAATCATCCCCTCAATGTAAACCAATGTAATCCCCTTTCCTTGCACCAGCTATTTTGGTCAGGTGTTTTATCTCAGCAATGTGACTGTAACTGTAACACCTATGCCCCGACCTCCTGCTTTTCTCTAGCTTATAGAGGTGATGTTAAGCTGACAAAACTACCTGGACCCTTTCTCGTCCAATGGCTCCTCTAGAGATAAAGAGGATGCACTGCTCCCATAGTCATTATGTAGTAAGTATCTGCCATTCTCAAGAAATTTAGTGCTATTTCTTATATTTTAGCCAGCCAACGAAGTAGCTATGGCAAAATATTCTGTTAGCAGCCCAGTAGTACAGCCTATTTTCTAAGGCTTTGAGCCATGTGTCTGCTGCTTTTGTTATTGAAATTTTCCTAAAATGGCACAATATGTATGAGCTCACCTCTCCCTTCAGGCAGAAGGCACGCATTTCCTAGGAGCAATGTGAAAACCACTGCTCCTTTAAATTGGTCTAACTGCTACCAAATCTGGGTTAATTTTGTTACAGTGCAGCAGAATAAAAAGCTTCTTATTCTTACAGGATTTTTTTGAAAGCCAAAAGGTAGGCACCTGGGAAGCTTTACCCTCTGTAGTATTTCCTTGGTGCAGGTTCTAATTCTTTCTCTGGATCCCAAGACCACAGTGGGCGAGTGGTATATAATCATGCCCTACACTGGCTATGTACTTTCAATGGTAAAAGAAACATCACCAGTGAAGGATAATTGAAAGATGGCAGACCAGAACAAAAAATACCATACTATCTGCTCATGGCCTGACTTGATTGAACTATTCCTTCTAATTGGTCAGCCATCTTATATCTCAGGATAATAGGAGGTATTTGCTATGTAGTAAATTTTTAGAATTCAGAAAAAAATAAAGCCCAAATACTCTGTATTTGGCAGGTCTTATTGGATAAAGTAGTTCTCTTGCCACCCAACAAATTTGTCTACTATTCTGACCATCTAACTGCCTTTTCCACTTAATGTGTACTTTTATAGGACAAAGAAATGAATGGGCACAAATTCAAAATGGTGTCAGGTTTAGTGTTCTTATGCAATACACAAACCATGATAATGATTATTTTTAATACATGATATAGATATTTATCATTGTTTGAGCTCAATTATAAAACAATATCCTTTGCCAGCATCTATACCAATACAATTTGGAAATTTCAGAACACCCAACTCAAACTTACCCCATGATGGCAGGCAGTGATCCATCTGGTTTGGTGTCATCCAACGTGATTGCAATCGGAGCTTCCTCATCTTCTATGATCATACTGCCACAAAAGTCTTAACCAAGAGAAAATGAACAATGGATTAAAACTAAGCTCAAGAGACACACACACACATATATAAAATGTATATAACCTATTTTATCAAGGAAGAAAGAAAATATTGCACTATTGGTCTTTGCCTCAACCCTAGCAGCCTTTTCCCATAAAATGTACACAACTGAAAATACAAGGATGCCTCTTCCTCATGTGGAAAATTACCCAACTCTATTACTTTTACATAAAAGAATTACAACCCATACATGACAGAATAATTCTAAAATGGCCCCGGGTAGTGGGTTACAAGGGGGAAAAGAGATGGGATGTTTTAGAAGGGATCATCTCAATCAACCCTGGAAGAAGTGAAAAGGAATCTTGTTACATATGGGCAGGGACTTATCAAAGCATTCATCATATCAGGAAAGCTCTAAAGTCCCAGGCCCTGCCCAATTTAATCCTCACACCACCCTGGCAGAAGGTATTAGTATCACCATTTTATGTGTAGAGATGGTGGAGTCCAGGAATATTTGACGTTAAGGCAGCATTCTTTCTACAAGGACACCTGGCCTCATTATGTTCATGAATAGTACTAGTGGCAGCACAATGCTAAGAAACAGGACAGTGTTGGTTCCACAACTAGCGTTCTCATTGCAAGTTCTCCTTTCTCTACCAAAGCCAACAATTGTTCTTAAGGTCATTTTGTGATGCTGGAGGCCATGAAGAAATTTACAAATAGATTTATGATCTTTTCTCTACCAATTTGAAAACATTCATCATTTTCAATCAAGTACCTTCTGTTCATCATCTTTAAAACAATGTGGTTCCATCTCTTAACAGGAATAAGAGCAGCTTACCCTTTTTCTTCCAGAAGGCTTCCTTGTAATATACCATGCACTTTATGACAGCTCCCATTGGAATACGTTGAATTAACTGGTTTCTTTCTGGTGGAAGCTCTGGTTGGAAGTGGATCTTGGCAGTCAAGGTTGGAGGGATGGCACTAATTACGTATCTGCACTAAAATACATATATGAAAATATCACCTCAAGCATAAGCTGCAGCCTTTGTATGCAGCATGAAACCTCATGTTTATCATTTTAGATGATATACAGCAGTAACAACGTACAAAATTAATAAAGCAAAATAAGGTAGGTCAATAAAGGCTGTAATTTGGAAGACGAAGGTAGATACATGCCAGCATTAATTAAACCATTTCTTGGATTATATTTGATTAAAAGCTGCAAAAGATACAAGACTTATTTACCATAAGCTCCTTTTGACTAAAATGAGTTACCTCATAGATTTCGTGATTCAGAGTCTCTACAATGATGTTGTCACCTGTCTGGTCAATGTGGGTAACGGGACGGCTCAATTTCACACGATCCCCGAGGAAAGCCATTATCAGTTCACTTATTTGGCCAGATCCACCTAAAAACTTCCGCTCCTATAGAAGATGTGGGCAGAAAAGGAAATATACAAAAGCCTGAGAAAGCAATAAGGGCAGTGGAATATTTACCATTAATTAGGAAGCCTCCAAAAAGTAACAGCCAGATCTTTATCCTTTGCACAGTTAACTGGTGGAAGAATCATTAAGATAGAGGTGGAATCTGCCAAGGAATCTCAGTTACCACCATCCACACAGCTTGCAGCAGAGAAGTCATTTCTAGCATATAAAAAAGACTATAAAAGTTCCCCATATGCTAATGCTGCCCTGACCAACCAGAAATAGCAAGCCTGAGGGCCTCAAAGGCTTATGAGGTTCGTGTGTATATAAGGAGTCCTGGGAAAGGGAGATTGCTGGCTCCAGGTGATATGTTTTTTTTTTTTTTTTTTTAATTCCTCTTGGCTTCCCATAGTCCCAGGCTGATCATGCCTGGGCAGGTAAAGATAGTTCCAGATTACAAAGTGATGTGAAGAGAATAGGCTCAGGACACTCTCAGGGCTAGTGATGCCCTATCAGGCATTACTGAAGGAGTTTCAGGAACCTGGAGCTCAGCTCTTATCTAACTTTACAAAACTGTCTGGAAGTTTCATAGTAGAGAAAGAGAGTGAAGGCTAAGCATTTGCTCCTTTGGACATTGTGAAATATTTCCCTTGTAATCTGCCCACTGTAATCTGCCATTCTTTCCACAAATATCTTTCTAGATTAATATAAGAAAAAAAATTCCTAACACAATATATTTAGTAAGAACAACGAGAATATGGTTGGTCTGTTATAGGAATATTCTTTAAAAGATTACTACAATATGTTCGTAAACTGAGACACTGGCCTCAACTGACAATTAGGCACTTTAATCATGAGTAGGCATACAATAATTTTATACTTTTACAGCTGGTATATTGTTGACACTATGAAAGTTATTTATAAAAATTTTTCCATTATGGTTAAGAATTAAATTCATGATTCTTCCTTCCTTAAAAATTAGTACCATTTAATATATAAAATGTTTTGGAAAGATATGTTGTGTTTATTAGGATTTGTTGGCTTGAGGCTGGTTGCTTTCATATAGAAGTGTTCCCTGCTTTCTGTCAGAGATCTGACTTCCTATCAAGAGATGAACCATCCCTTGCACATCAGCTAGGGGACAGGTAAAACCACAGAGGAACTGGAGAGATGAGCAAGAGTGCTGCTTCCATGGTGAGCATGATAAACTTGTACCATGGTGATGGACATAGACTCTGAGGATACTCAAAACTTAGCCAAGCAGAAATCCAGAAGCTGCTGAGAGCACACTACAGTAGATTTAAAACACACCCACCAAGGCTCATAGAACTTTGCAGAAGAGGAGTCAGAAAGATTTTAAGAGCCACAGACAGGGTGGGGAGGAATATCCATAGACGTTGCTCTCCCTCTCACATTGACTGACTGCTGCTCTCACAACTCATAACACACAATCCCATGGTGAATACCAGCAATCACACTGAGGAGGGTCCTCGGTGGAATGGGGGCAGGGAGGAGGGGAGTGATGGTACCAACACATGATTTCTCCATACAAAGTGTCTACTTAATAAAAAAAAGAGGGCTGGAGAGAGAGCTTAGCAGTTAAGGTGCTTGCCTGCAAAGCCAAAGGATCCCGGTTCGACTCTCCAGGACCCACAAAAGCCAGATGCACAAGGGGGCGCACACATCTGGAGTTCATTTGTAGTGGCTGGAGGCCCTGGTGTGCTCATTCTCTCTCTCTCTCTCTTTCTCAAAGAATAAATAAATAAATAAAAGATATTTTTAAAAAAGAAAAAGATTGCAACAATGTAACCTTCCCCCATTGATGGTAAAGTATTGACATGCCCATTTTTTTTTTTTTTTACTGGAAACCACTGTTGTTGAGAATTCATGAGTGCAATGGCTATGAGAGAAGCAGTCAGGTTTATTAGTAGTGTAACCACTGGTAAGCTGCCATTGTAAATAATTTCCCACCCATGACCATATAAACAATCCTAATTTAACTCAGTGGGTTAAAACAGGCTTGAAAGTAATGTGGGGGGGTTAGTTAGGAAGAGACTGTTAACAGGGGAAGAGAGGATAATTGGGAGAATAAGATCAAAATACATTATATACATGTACGAAATGTCAAAATGAAAAAAATAAAATGTAAAAATGATATATTGAGATAATGACTTGAGATTCATAATCTGAATTCTACTTTCCAGGAATGGCTGATCTATACGTATTCAGTCCTCTCTCAATGAAGGATTCAAATAGCTAACATGAGTCAATTTATCAGAGAATAAAATAAAGGTTAAAGGGTGAAGTGTGAGGCTAGAGATACAGCTTAGTGATAGAGTGCTTGCCTTGCATGCACAAGGCTCTAGGTTCAATCAAACTAATAAAAGGAGAAATCTGGGATTTCCACT
This sequence comes from Orientallactaga sibirica, assembly GCA_036365145.1. NCBI lineage: Eukaryota > Metazoa > Chordata > Mammalia > Rodentia > Dipodidae > Orientallactaga > Orientallactaga sibirica. The sequence goes on along the minus strand of JAEOAD010000372.1, from coordinate 7,611,250 downwards.
TATAAGCATGATACTTAAAATGCAAATATCCCATATTTTTCAAAACTAGGGGTCAAATCAGCAGTAACTCTAGGTGTCACAAAAATAATTTGAGGGCTTCTCATGATCCTCAATGTGGAGGAGTAGCTCGATTGGAGGAAGCCGACTATATACCTCATAAAGTGCTCAGAATTCTGGGACTCAGAAAACAAAGTATAAGTTAGAAGTAAACTGGAATTAATAGACCTCTTCCCACTCAGGTCTAACATTCCTAGAAAAGAATATGTTAGAGTTCTGAAACAAAGACTCTCAAATGTCTGAGGAATCATGACCATAAATATTGAAACAATTATTAAGGCATCACAATTTGTGGAGGCAAAGGCTCACAGTTACAGTTTTAGAATAAATGTACCATACCTGGCCTCCATTGGTGACTGAGAATATCCGAGTGGTACCACCACACTGCTTCACATACCACAAGAACCACAGGGCAGATACCTCGTGAGGCTCAGAAGTGACATTGATGTTCACAAAAACTGTAGCAAACTCCCGAGCAGTTCTGTTTATAAGACAACAGTAGAAGTCAGGTGTCAATACATACCGAGTCAGAGGATTGCATGTTTCCAAAATGCAATGTAGCATGATTAGAAATTATTTCTATTGCTTTTGGATTTAAAAAAAAAAAAAACACCTCAGGGACTCAATTTCTGCCAGCAAATATTTTTTTTAACTCTTGAGAAATGTAAAGTTTCCATGGATCATTGGGTATACTTCTCATTTATTTTAATGAAAATACTCACCTCTCCCTATCTTCTGCCTCTACCCTGGGCCAAGCTACTGTATAGTCCCTTACAACCCTCCATCTTATTCTATGGATCATTTCTGGAAGATACCATTCTCTATCACCCATGTCTCCCTTAGACCCTGAATGTATTATTGAATTATACTAATCCTGCTCCCCTATATTAACCCTCCCATTTCCCTTTTTTTCCTGTAAGGATTTTATGGAAGATAACACCATGACAGAGACCCACTTTTCTTGTCCTGGAAGGTAGGTCATTTTTGAAAAATATCACTTTGCTACACTCTTCCTGTCTCCATCACTGACTCTGTGGCTCTATCATGGAAGACACTATCCATTCCATGCCATCTCCTCTTCTATCCAGCTACCCTGAACTTGTGGGTCATCCCTGAGAAATACTTTACCCCTTCCCTGTGGGAATTATAAGAAAATATCATTTTGCCATATCATTAACTTTTCATGGGTCCCTCATAACCTTAGCTCTTTCCTGGAAAATTTTATACTGTCATGTTATCTAGCCTCCTTTCTCCCCCATGGCCCCAACTCATTCCTAGAAGATCCTGTTATGCCTCTCATTACAATCCTTTGTCACATTATGCCTCCTTAATTCATGGATCATTCTCAGAAGATAACATTTTCCTACTACCATTTACCTCCCTTGCTTCCATCTTCCCCAGTATATCATCTCCCCAAAAGATGCTATCCCTGCCCCTCAATGTCCAAGTTTCTTTCTTTTCTCCCCAGTCCATTGGAAATATGAATGTAAGACACTATCATCATTGCCACAATCCACTTTCCATATCCCCCTTGACTCTGTGAGTCAGTCTTGAACGAAACCACCTTGCCACATTATCCATTCTTACTAGACATAATCTGATACTGTGTTTGGGGGTGCACATGTGTGCATGTATACATGGAGGCAAGAGGTCAACTTTGGGGGTCATTCTCAGGAAAACCATCTACATCCATTGAGACTTTGTCTTTCATTGTCTTGGAGCTCACCAATAAGACAAGATTCACAGGCTAGTGAGCCTTAGAGATTCTCTTGTTTCTGCCTCCCCAGCACAGGGATTAGAGGTACATGCCAGTATAGCTGGCATTTTACATAGGTTCTGGGGATTGTCCTTGGTCTTCATACTTTCAAAGCAAGCATTTTACCAAGTAAGCTCTCTGCCCCTCCTTGAAGTTATTCTACTGCGTAACTCTTTTCCTAAGTTACTAAAAGATGCACTATGTATAACTCAAGATAGGATGAAAAGATCGAAAGGGATGATAAAATAAGATTTTGTATAATAAAGCATACTTTGTCCAGCAGATTTTGTCAAAGAGATCCTTCATGGTCATCTTGTCCCATTCTTCAGCATGTGGTGCCTGCCATGGTGCATCAGCTGGGATCTGCAATGAAAGGAAGTCCTACACTCAGGTATGAAGGAACTGACACAACTGCCACACCCCTCAGAGTGGCATGGTGAGAACCTTTGAAAACTGGTTTCCTAGTCTCTGTTGGAATGTGTGATTAGCTTGGAAGTCTATATGGAGGGTGGGAAAACTTTATGGATCCCATGCCTCAATGATATTATCAAAATAATAATGATGATCAAAATTACATATGAGAAGGCTTCTAATTCTTTCCAAAGTTTTGGAGTTTCTCTCCTACTGTATTTAGAACACTGTGATTCCTATCTGTAGGTACTGGCAGAATATACTACACAAACCTCAATCTTAATTGATTTCAAAGATTTAGAAAATTTGTTTAAGTTGATACATTCTTATACTACATTTTCATTAGTTGAGACTTCAATATATTTACAAATGGGGAAATATTTCTGAACATGTCAAGTGTAATGTTTTATTTTTATTTATTTGTACATATGTGTATATGTGTATGTGTGTTTATGTATAGGTGTGCTAGAGTCTCTTGCCACTGCAAGTGAATGCTAGATGCATGCACCACCTTTTGTGCCTGGATTTATGTGGTGGGTTGGATACTTAACCTGAATCACCAGGCTTTGCAAACTAGCAACTGTAACTGCTAAGCAATCTCCCCAGCCTTCAAGTGAAATTTTTAAAGATTAACTGTGAATCCTACACATCCATGTATATATTCAACATGAGCTGCTACACACTGAATGGGATCCTTGCTTTTTTTTTTTTTTTTTTTTTTTTTTTTTCTGACCTGTATATGTAGCTTCAGTAGAGCCACAATATGTACCTGTGCTATAAATTGGAAGTTTTTTTTTTTTTTTTTTTCAAAATTTGGGACACCAATTCTAAATGATATTGACTTAAGAAAACTGAACTCATACAAAACAGATTTGGTTGGGATTGGGTATCAGACTAATTTGTGAGGCAGAATTTGTATATATGTATTTGTTTTTAATTTCCCTTAGGAATGGTGTCTGACAGGGAGTTCAAATGTGACATTAAAAAGAAAAAATAGGATAAACAGCTAGAAAAAAGTGTGCCTTTCTATGTGCCTTAATGTTGGAAAGCAGCTTATTTTATCCCTGAGGTATAAAGTATTATATATTTTTGACAATTTGAAAGTTACTTCTACCGTATTAGGCTGAATATTTTGTTTATGCTAAGGGACAATTATTTTATGAACATGAGGTTTTTAATAGTTATTTTGTTTCTGCAGAGGATGATGGTGACTTGACAAAGAAAAGTAATACAATATGTCAGACTTTGCCTTCTATTATTTACCTTATCTACAGATATTAAGAATTTAATTATTATGTAAAATGCTTGATTTTACAACTTCATTGAGCTTATTAAAGACTTACAAAAATTACATATATAAAAAACAAAATGGGGCTGGAGAGATGGCTTAGCGGTTAAGGCCCCTGCCTCCTAAGCCTAAGAACACTGGTTCCAATCTCCAGGTCCCACATTTAGCCAGATGCAAAGTGACACAAGGGCACAATGATGCACTTGACCACAAGGGGGCGAACGCATCTGGATTTCGTTCGCAGCAGCTGAGAGGCTGTTAGCGCGCCCATCTCTATCTGTCTTCCTCTCCCTCTCTCTCTCTGTCTCTCTCTCTGTGTCTCTCTCTAAAAAAATAAAATAAAATAAAAAATAAAAAATAAAATGCCTGGGCTACAGCGAGAAAAATAAAAAATGATTCTTTCTAAATCTATGCTATTACATTTTAAGAAATTCTTTAAAAATTACTCAAAAATTCAATAAAGTATTACAAAACTTTTCTTAACTTACAAAAATACATATAAAAGAATGTTGAAATTAGCATGAGGATGATTAACAATATTTTTCAATATTATTTCAATATTACTATTGAAAGCTCATTTTAGGCTCCCAACTGAAGTTTCAGAAAGTAATGTTACAGAGCCTGAGAATAAGTAAATAAACTCTGTAGCAGAAAGTACTTCCCTCCTTTACTACCTAAAGTGGCATTAAAGATGGATAACTGTTAAGTAGAGGTATTTGACAGATACATGTCACTCAAATACTTGATGGCATAAAATTTAAAGCACACAGCCATTAGTATCAGAAAAAGTGGTTTTGTGTCCTAGTTCCCTTGCTGCATGGACTTGGGTAAATCATAAAACCTCTTGGTACTTATTTTCTTCACTTGTCAAGTAGATATCCTACTAGCTTTGCAATGTTGTTGGGTGCATAGGAAGTTATATGTATCAATGTACAGTACAATATTATTTGCACTTTGGAAGGATGTTACAGTATTCAAGCTCAGCAACAGGTCATATATAAAGTGAGCACACACTTTACCTCTTTTCCCATTTCATCCATTGTTCTCCACAGGTTGTTGTAATCCAAATATGCCAAAGGATTCCATACTGGTGGAAATGCTCCTCGAAATGGATAACTTTTCCCCTGGAACATAAAAGTAAAGAGGATCAATAGAAAAGGATAATACCTTAAGTTAGATGGTATTCTAAAAATACAAGAACCAGCTAGTCCTGGTGGTACAGGTCCAATAATCCCATATACTCAGGAGGTTGAGTTAGGAAGATTCCAAGTTCATGACCAACCTGCTCTGCATAACTAGGTGTAGGTCAGCCTGGACAATTCTGTTTGAAATTAAAAGTAAAAAGATGGCTGGAAGTATAGCTTAGTAGTAGAGTGTTTGTTTGGCCTGAAAAAGGCCCTGCGTTCGATCCCTAGTACTGTAAAACTTAATAAATAAAATAAAATAAAAAGAGACAATTAACCTAAGCCATTTCAAAACAGCAGAATTTCTAATTTGTCAGAAGCATTCTGTTTGATAGAAAATAAATCTATTTTTCCTAAAAGACTTAATTTTAATAAAATCACTAATATTTTGTTAGCTAATTTTTAGTTCATATGAAATTAGTTTTTATCTTCATTTTAAAACTTTTTATTGACAAGTTCTTTAAATATAAGTAATATACCAAGATCATACTCCCCCCTCCACCATTCTCCTTTTCCCCCTTCCAAATTCCTCCTACACTGAATACCCTCTTTTTTTTTCCAACTACTCACCCTTCCAATTTGATGACATTATTTTCCCCTCCTATTACGCAGGTCATGTGTAGGTAGCTTCAACCACTATGAGGTCATGAACATCAAGACCACTTTGTGTCTGGTTGACAGTATTATAAATACTCCTCCCCTTCCTTTGGCTCTTACTTTTGATTCATTTTTACTTATTTGAACAAAAATACACAAAGTTAGCTCTTTGTAATCTATCATGCTGAGGTAACAATGTTCTTAACTCCCGAGTTTTTATGTAATTTCTTTGGAAGGATGAACCTATACTGTTGAAGACATGAAAAAATAGAGGACAGCTGGGGTAGAGAAATGGCTTAGTGTTTAAGGCACTTGCCTGCAAAGCCAAAGGACCCAAGTTTGATTCCACTGGACCCATGTAAGCCAGAGGCAAAAAGGGGGTGCATGCATCTGGAGTTGTTTGCAGCAGCTGGAGGCCCTGGAGTGCCCATCCTATCTCTCTCTCTCTCTCTCTCTCTCTCTCTCTCTCTCTCCCTGCCTATTTTTCTCTCTCAAATAAATAAAAATAAAATATTAAAAAATAGAGAACTGTCCTTACACCATGTATAAGATAGGATAGAAAAAGAGAATATTTCAGACTATGATTTAATGTTTACACAGGCTAAATAAAACTGGTTAGAATGCTATGTTTGATGTCAATAATCAGAACACTAGTGTGGAGCAGTGGACATTTGCCAGTTTGGCCTCCATTCTTCTTTCCTAGCAGTATCCTAATTTCCTTTAGAGAAACTGCTTCTTCTCTTCGGTGTAGGGAGGAATATTGCAGCTGTCACTAAAAGAGGTGATAGGTTAGATTCCCACCATCACTTTATATAGCTCAGCTGTAAACTTGTGGTCTGACCTTGGCTACATACTCTCAGAAGGCTTGGCCCTGGAAGCCAACATCCAAGAACAAAGAAAGGAGAATGTGGATTTTCTTTTCCCTGGATAATGAATTCTATCACAAAGGCAATGACTATGGTTCTTGTCCCTAACTTGAGTCTGAAGATATTCAAGGATAGTATTCCAGCCACATTTATATTTTTATGATCCCTCTCATTACTTTGCAGTAAATTTCTTGTTAACCCAAAAGTTGGTTTGTATTACTTGTTATTGAGATTTCTAACATGAAGACAGTCTGATACTATAGGTCATTTACTTAATTTCATTGTGTGACACACATTATGCTAAGCAAAAGTAAGGGTGAGTGTAGGGTTAATCCCTATGAAAAGAGAGCAAAACTTGGCAATTGCTAAGGTCTCATTTGCCTTACATATCTTCAGGTTCTGCATGTCAAATACAACCAACTGCAGATAGGAAGTATTTTTTTAAAGATATCTGGGGCTGGAGAGATGGCTTAGCAGTTAAGGTGTATGCCTGCAAAGCCTAAGGACCCTGGTTTGATTCTCCAGGTCCCATGTAAGCCAGATGTACATGGTGACACATGCATCTGGAGTTCGTCTGCAGTGGCTAGAGGACCTGGCATGCCCATTCTCACTCACTCTCTCTCTCTCTCTCTCTCTCTTCCTCTGTCTCTAATAAAAGTGAATAAATAAATAATAAAATCTTTAAAAAAAGATATCTGTACAGAACATGTACTGACCCTCTTCCTTATCCTTATTCCCTAACCAATAGATTATAGCAACTGTTTAAGTGTAATTTACATATACTAGGTATTATAATTAATCCAGAGATTATTTGATGCATAGACAATTATGAATAGAATAGGTTAAATGTAGATACTGGACCATTTTAATAAGAGACTTAAGCTACTCTGGATTTTAGATTTTCTGGAAACTATTCCCCATAGATATATAGGGGCAACTATACTAAAATGTCTTCATAAAGAAAATATCTTAGCTGGGCATGGTGGCACACACCTTTAATCCCAGCATGTGGGAGGCAGAGGTAGGAGGATCTCCAAGAGCTACCTTGAGACTACACAGTGAATTCCAGGACAGCCTGAGCTAGAGTGAGACCCTACCTCAAAAAAACAAAGAAGAAGAAGACGACATTTTAGTATAGTTGGCCCTATATATCTATGGGGAATAGTTTCCAGAAAATCTAAAATCCAGAAGAAGAGGAAGAAGAAGAAAATATCTTTACAACTAGTCCAATTCTGCAAGACAACTCAATTTTTAATTAAGCAAATATTTTTAGAAAGCTTACTGCATACACTGTACAATATCAAAAGTTGTGTTGCATTTTCAAAAAGGTTCAAGAAAAATTACTGACTATTAAGGCAGGTACACAGATACAGCAGTATGTACACATTTCCTACCCACACAAATGAGTAAAAATCCAGGCATACATAGGTGACAAGTAAATTTTCTTCCCACATAGCAACTTCAAATAAGCTCTGTAGATTATGTGATCAGATTTCTTATTCAGAAATACTAAATTGAAATGCTTAAACACAATTTTTGAGCCTCCAAATCCTTTTTCATCACTGCCACCATCATCAAACATTTAGTAAACTTTTTTCCCATGCCTAGAAGTGGCTGAAGCTCTTCATATACATTATGTTGTGTAAAGTTCCCCTCCAAGCCTTTGGAGACAAGGGCTATTAATATTTCCATTTTATAAGTAAGGAAACTAAAGTCTAATGACAGCAGCGAGTTGTGGTGGTTTGAATGTACTCTTCCATAACCACAAGTGTTTGTGATTAAACCTACTGCTCAGTCCCAAGCTGGGCGAGCCTCTGGGAAGTGGAGCCTTTCTGGAGGGAGTATGCTACTAGGGATAGGCTTTAATGTTTATTAGTCCAGCCCTACTGGGCCTTGAGAGTTAACTCACTCTATGACTACGTACTTCCTGCTGCTGTGGTATGATGTGACAATCCTGATGTCTGTTCTACCATACTTTCCCCACCATAATGAAGCTTACCCTTGAAACCATAAGCTGAAATAAACCCTTCCCTACCACATGCTGCTTGTGGTTGAGTGTTTTGTCCCAGCGACAATAAGGTAACTGCTATACTAGTAAATAGTAGGATGAAAATATCCTGCTCCCAAAGCCTTTGTTCATCAAGTGTGTTTTCCTGACTCCTGTAGTGGTACTGGATTGTGGAGGCAGGTTTGTTCTACAGACATTTTAAATTTCCCCACTAAAATAAAAAGAACTCTGAATTTGAAACAAACAAATCTTCCACATGTATCTTTTCTACTTCTAAAGAGTAAAAATAGAGCATAAGAAGCCTCAGGGGTATAACTGTAGAGAAACATGACCATCTTTGGAAAATGCTAATGTGCATTCTGAGAGAAATGGGGAGAGATACTTTATACAGAATACAAAAATAGCTAAAGAGAGAGGCTAGAGTTAAGCAATAATTTGGGCAGCCTTCATAACAGCTGGTTCTTGTTATAATTTTTCCCTAACTTGGAATCTGAAAAGAAAAAATTACATGCTTTTTATAAAATGCATTTTTACTCAAGCAATAGCCTTCATACAAAAAAGATCTCTGCCTTGAAAACAAATATTTTATTTTTAAAACAATAAATATCCTTAATTATCTGAGGACATTAAGTATTATAAATATAATTCAACAAAATATATTCCATTTTTGCAATGAAGTTCTGCACAGAATGATAACAACATGAGTTTATTATACAAGGTCCTAAGGGCTCCTTAATTCCAACTTTGATAAACACAAAGGGTCCAGAAGTGAAGAGCTCAGAGAGAGGAAAGCATGGCCTGCCAACCTCCACATGGAAGTCATGGAATAGTCTAAAATATCATGAATAAAGACCTTCTATAACATAAACTTTTATCCTACTAACAAAGGCACCAAGTAGGCAAGTGATCTCATGATTCGTTTTAGCCATATCAGTTTTTTTTGTTGTTGTTGTTCTCATTTCCCAGGAAACCTAAATCTGCTATAGAAGCATGAGTATGTGGGGAGCTGGCAAGTAAAAGACAGTTCCTCTTTTCTCACAAATGTCTAGAAGTGCTTAATCCTCCATGGTGACTGCTAGACAAATGGAGACTACTTTTGCATGTGTGAACCCTGGAAGTAAAGCAGTAAGATGACCTGAGAATGTCTCCTGGCAGAAAGCAGGGACTTTCTCAGTCTCCCATATGAGACATATACTTCCTCACCAAAGTATTAGCAGTTTCTTAATCCTAAACAACTTCTCAGCAATAAATGCTTTTGTGACCTGAAAATGAGTTAGGAGCTCTGGGATGCATATTTCCAAATGACTAAAGTGGGGACAAGAGAGAGTGATGGGAGGGAATTATGATCAAAGTCCATTATGTACATATATAAAATTTGTCAATAAAAAGTTATAAAGGGCTGGAGAGATGACTTAGCGGTTAAGGCACTTGCCTGCAAAACCAAAGGACTCAGGTTTAATTCCCCAGGATCCACGTAAGCCAGATGCACAAGGGGGTGCATGCATTTGGAATTCATCTGCAGTGGCTAGAAGCCCTGGTGTGCCTATTCTGTCTCTGTCTCTATGCATATTTCAATGTTTTATAAAAAATATAAAAATATTTATTTATAAAAATAAATATTAAAAAGTTATAAAAATATAAACACATAGGAAAAATAAAAATATCTAGAGTAACAGTCATTTCTTGTTTGCCTATACTCTGAAACCTTACTACCTTGCCAAAATGGCCTTTAATTTCTAAAGGAATGACATAGAAGAAATTAATTTTTTTTATTTTTCATTTATTTATTTATTTATTTATTTATTTTGGTTTTTCGAGGTAGGGTTTCACTCTAGTACAGGCTGACCTGGAATTAACTATGTAGTCTCAGGGTGGCCTCGAACTCTCTCGGCGATCCTCCTACCTCTGCCTCCCGCGTGCTGGGATTAAAGGTGTGCGCCACCACGCCCGGCTGACACAGAAGAAATTATTAATGCTGTGGAGAACACAATGTCCCTGGAACTATGTCCCAAAATAAAGTCCCTTAGAGAAGCCATATCTTTAATCTACCAATGCTTATAATAATGTGAGGCTATTAACAGGACGTGAGAGTTTATGGGTCCAATAAACTATGGGTTAAATCAAGTTCATATTAAGCAAGTACTATTTACTGATTGGCACACTGAAGAGTTTCGCCTTCCTATACCTTTATATTTTAGTTAAGCAAAGGGAAGTGAGTGTTATTTCAATATCCTAAGTCACTGGGGAAGCTGCCAAATATCTTTGTTTAATCAATTTTAAAATAAACAGGTAGCTTTTTCAACCTGTATGAATTCTTTGGGACCTACCTAATCTCATGGTGTTGTGACAAACCCTATAACAGAAACCTTTTCCACAGTTCATAATAATGCATCAAATAAAGAAACTTTGAGAGCCAGGCGTGGTGGTGCATGCCTTTGATCCCAGCACTTGGGAGGCAGAGGTAGGAGGATCACCATGAGTTCAAGGCCACTCTGAGACTACATAGTGAATTTCAAGTCAGTCTGGACCAGAGTGAGACCCTACCTTGAAAAACCAAATAAAAAAAAAAGAAAAGAAACTTTGAGTTGTGTATGACAGCAAAAGCTGGGGAAAACCAAGATCCATCAATAAATAAAGATAAGATAAAGATAACCAACTGCCTAGACAACCCACCTCTAGCACATTTGCCAGGGCCTAGGAGATATCACAGAGGAAGTGGCAATTTAAACATGAGTTCTGTTCTCACTGCTAGCCTGAAAACCTGCTCCAGGGGGATGACAGTAAGCACTGAGGACACTCAAAGTTCATCAAAGCTGAAATTCAGAGGTTACAGAGAGCTCAACAGTAAAGCAGACTTATAACACAACCCCCAAGGCTCAGGGAGTGAAAATATTGTAAGAGCCACAGAATGGGAAGGAGTATCCTTGAGGCATTGTCCCCCACCCCAAGAGAATGAATGATATATTCATAACCCCATGGTGAATAACAACAATCCCATTGAGGAGGGCCCTCAATGGAATGGGGGTGGAGAAAAGAAGATTTAAGGGGATAACACAAGGGGAATGGGACCAACATGCAATTTGTTCATACAGTAAGTATATAACTATTAAAGAAAAAAAGAAAAGAAAGGAAAAGCAAAAACAAGAAGAAAATAAAGGAAAAGAAAATAAACTTAGCCTACCATGGTGGCATATACCTTTAGTCCCAGACTCAGGAGATTGAGGTAGGAGGTTTGCCATGAGTTTGAGGCCAGCCTGTTGCTAGTGAGATCCTACCTCAAAAAAGTAAGGAAGGAAATGAATAAATAAATAAACCAATTAAACAAGATGGCACTATTATGTTGTTTTAAAAGTAAACAAAATAATTTTCTTCCTCTTTCTTAATGGAAGTATCCAAGTTCACTTCAAATGTAAATAACTTTTTTTAACCTAGAAAAAGCTTTTATATTCTACATGGAAACATCTACTTCTTTCCTTTCCATTTTGGTGCTAGGAATCAAGACCAAGAATGCAGGAATGTTTTTCTCATGCCCCACCACTTAGCTACCAACACCAAGACCTGCATTTCCCTTTAATAGTCACATTCAAATTCATTTCTATCATTTTATTTACTAAAATGTGATTTGTATCTCTCTTCACCAAAATCTACATGGCGTTTTTTTCTCTAAGGTCACCAAAGAGTAACTTATTGACAGATCTAAAAGCATGTGTCCATCCCATTAGCAATTGATTGCATCTGATGCACCCCTCTGGATTGTGCTGGTTTTCCTAAATCTCTCTCTAGTTCCCAAAGACCCTCCTTCCTTCTTGGATCCACTGAATCCTTAGCCTCTTCCTTTTTCTCTCTCCACCCATTTCCCACTATTGTTCACCATCTGGTTTTGTTATTATTATATGTGCGTAGTGTTATGGTTTGCATTTTTTATGTCTCTGCTGCCTCTGTTTATGAGTACAAAATTGTTATCTATAATTTCTCACACAGCTTCAAGGGTTTAGCAACACACTTTTGCATGTTTGCTCAAGAACTGGTATTTCTCATCATATTCTCAGCTTATCTAAAGCTGTGCGCAGCAATCTCTTAACACAGTGGGGATCTGATTTGTACAGTCCCATCATCAGAAAAGGAACCATTACATGTAAGTAAAAATTATACTCTAGCATCAAGAATGAAGGGATTTAAATGACTGATTATGCTACCATTCCCAAAAGATTCTAGTTATATACACAAATTTAAAACAAAGCAATTAAGATAGAAACAACACAAGTTCTTCTGGAGGCTCTTGGGTAATTGAAGATTCCTAGCAAAGCAGCTATTAAATCCTTTTCATCTTTCATAAATGTCATTAACTCAGAAGAAAAAATGGAATTGGTTAAAAAAAGATGAAAACTCTAAGAGGGTGTACAGCTGTCTAAAAGCCTTATTAACATATCATTCACATACCCATTTTTAAGTTAGAATTCAGTAGCTTTTGGTATGTTCCCAGTGTGCATCCATCATTATATTTAATTTTAAAACATTTTCATCACCCGGAGAAGAAACCCTTACTCATTAGTAGTTATTTTCCACTCTTCCTCATTGCATTTTGAAGGATGGTCAAACTATTTTCTAAAGTTGCTGTCCTATTTTAATTCCCCTACAGCCATGTATGAGGGCTCTTGTTACACTATGTCTCTGTCCTATGCAACACTCATTACTGTCTTTTTTGCAATGTCCATTTTGGATGGTGTGGGGTTTTGTTTTTAACTGAGACAGGGATTTGTTATGTGGATAAGGTATGTATCAAACTGATGATTCCCCTGTCTCTTCTATGCTATGATTACAGATATATAACAAGACACTCAGACTCACTGTTATTTTCAATTTTTAAAAAATATAAATTATGAAAACTTTATTTTAATGGACATTAGAAATATCTGCCTGTCTGCCTAATGATATGGTAATTTTACTTCTAAAATCCAAGGAAAGATCTCTAGCCCAGGCTAGAGAGTAGAATAATGCCTTCTTTAATTAGTTAAGAGCGCAGCATATGACCCTGACAGGCTCTGTGACAGTTTGACCCCCAGAAAGAAAAATACCCACTTCTAAAGTAGCTGGATTTTTCTGCTGGATCATGCTAAATTACTGGTGGGCAAAGGGAAGAGAAAGAGAACTTAAAATGGATAAAATATGAACTGTTTTAAAAGTTCATGTCTTATCCTGTAATTTTAGTCCATTCTGGATAAGTAGGATTTTCTAGCATAGATGTGAAAAGTTGTGGCTTCCTTGGTCTGTTGATTGTACATTGATTTGTTTTTTGGAGAAGCATTTCTGCTAAAATCTATATAGACATTTTCTTTATGCTTATCCATACTTGATATAAATATATGCCATACAGCATTAATAATTGTTAACACATAGATTGTGGTGGTGCACGCCTTTAATCCCAGCACTCAGAAGGCAGAGGTAGGAGGATTGCTGTGAGTTCGAGGCCACCCTAAGACTACATAGTGAATTCCAGGTCAGCCTGGGCCAGAGAGAGACCCTACCTTGAAAAACCAAAATAATAATAATAATAATTGTTAACATTGCTGGACACAGAACTGGACACCTGTAATCCCTGCACTTGGGAGGTTGAGGCCGGAGGACCATGAGATTGAAACCATCCTATGCTACACAGCAAAACTCTGTTTGGGAGGTGGATTGTTATTGTGCTGCGGACTCTGTGTTAATCCCTGATTTAACCGTTGTTTCCTTAATGAATTGAGCTTTTTGTTTATGGCAGCTTCCCTTCATACAACATTTTTGTATGGATACATAGATGATAGGTAGAAAGATAAATAGACAGATGGCTGGAAAGAAACAGAGACAGAGAGAGAAAGAGGGAGGGAGGGAGAAAGGAAAGAAAGACACATACCTAACTTTGAGTTATTCTTTAAAAACAGTTTTTAATCTGGGTGAAACAAACCTTCTGCCTGTTAGATTTTGTGCTCTTAACTAATTAAACAAGGCAGTAGCATTTTTACTTTTAGTCTATGCTTTTCACTATCATGTTCTTGTTGATTTGTTTCTTCCCTTTATTAACTGCCATCTTATATTATTTCAATAAAAGGAAAGAAGATATGAAAAACAGAGAAACTAAACATTCAAGAAACATTCCCTTATTACTTTTCTTCATGTTCTGATTGGCACTGGCAGGAGCCTGAGATAACATAGGAAAACATATGATGAAAGAAGAGCTTTGATAATCAGAATACTTATTTTCCACCTATTACCCAGGGGAAGGTTACTTATATCCCTTCTGGTCAAAGAGGTTTAATGAAATCACTTGCACATCTAACTAAAATAGAAAGTGCATCATGGGCTCTGTGCTAGTTTGAATAGATGGCCTCCAGTATATTCAGTGTTTTATTAGTTTATAGTTTGCATATGCAGCCACTTGGCTGGAGGCAGTGTCACTGGGCAGATCTTAAGGTGTGATGGTGGGTTTAGGATTTCAATTTAAGAAATGCAAAGTGTGCCTAGCTGGAGTTCCTAAGGTATGCTGTGCTATGTGGCTTTTGGCTTGTGGCTTCTCTCTCTGTGTTTGGACCTGTGAAGGCAGGCCAGCTTTTTCTGCCATCATGGAACTTCCCCTGGATCTGTAAGCTTCAATAAATATCCCTTCCTCCATAACTCTGCCTGGTCTGGAAGTCCATCTCAGTGAACCTGAAGCTGTCTGCTACAGAAAGTGGTACCTGGCGTGGGGTGAGATAACCTAACCATGTGGATTTTTGTCTTTTGGAACCTTTGTTTTGGAGGAATGGTCATGGACTTGGTGCTTGCAACTGAAGATGCCTTCTGGAGTGGTAAGCCAAGTATTATGGACTATTCTGATGAGAGTTTGAGAATGCTAAATGCAGACAGTATTGAACTTTGAAGCTTGGCTTATGAGCTTTCTAAGGGGAAGGAAAGACTACAGAGGACTTTGTTAGAACTAGGCTACTGGCATAAGGGATGGCTGTGTCTTGCTGCCCAGGCCCAGAGAACTTGATCAAGGTTAAATTTGTAATGGACTGATGTGCTTGGCTAAAGATATTGGACTGAGAGATTTAAGATTTTAAGTTGGAAAACCTCAAGCAAGTTAAAATTAGAGGCACTGAGACTGGTTTTAGGTTACTGGAGCTGCTATTGTCAAACACATTAGCAATCTTAAGGAAGGTGGCCCAACTGCTTTACATTAAAACAATGGAGAGGATGTCTGAGGAAAGACTGTTAGAAACGCAACCTCTTTTTGGAAAGAGTTGACTGGAAAAGGAACCTGCTTTTCAAGGCTATGATTTATTTTGTCCCTGGATTAAGAATATGGCTGTGTCCTGCACACCTGGTTTTAGTTTTGGAAACATGAAAAATGCGTGGAGTGGTCATGAATTGCACATGGTTCCAGGAGCTGCTGCTAAAATGTGAAATGAGGAAGGGTGTGATGCCCTGATAGGTAGAAAAAGCCTTGGAAAGATGGACCGTGGTTTACATGGAGACCTGAAGATATTTTGGATATACCAGGACTGTGCAAGGGCTACCATGGAGTGCAGTGTTGGCCTGGGATCGAAGTTTTCCCTGGCGACTCTGCCCAGCTGGAGGGACGGAATTGGAAAACCTGGAGACTGTCAGTCTCGGGTTATATTGAACTTGAACTGCAGAAGTTTGATGATTGCTGATGGTGGCTGAGTTTACATCATTCTAGTCTCTCCTTGATATGCCTTATACCAGTTAAAAATGCTTACTCTGTGCCTTTATATGTTAAAAGTATTTAACTTGTTTGATTTTACAGGACTCACTATCTTAAGTTGGTCAAGACCATGGGGACCTTTGAAACTGGACTGAGTCCAATTTACAGTGTGTGATAGTTATAAATCTATTGGGGACCAGGGGTGCAATGTGTTAGTTTGAATAGATGGCCCCCGATATATTCAGTGTTTTATTAATTTATAGTTTGCATCTGTAGCCACTTTGCTGGAGGCAGTGTCTCTGGGTGAATCTAAAGGTGTGGTGGTGGGTTTAGGATTCCAATCTAAAGATATTCAAAGTGTGCTTAGCTAGAGTTCCTGAAGTGTGCTGTGTAGCTTTTGGCTTTGCTCTCTGTGTTTGGTCCTGTGAAGAGCAGTCCAGCTTCTTCTGCCATTATGGAACTACCCCTGGATCTGTAAGCTATAATAAATCCCGTTCTCCATGACTGTGCCTGGTCTGGAAGTTCATCTCAGCGAACCTGAAGCTGTCTGTTACAGGCTCTGTGCTGAGTCTTTTGTTACCAGACAGTGCAGTGAGAAAATATTTCACAGAAGGTCAAGAATACTATGTGCAAAGCAGACTATGTTTGTGAGGTTGTTAACTGAATGTGTCCACATTGTGCATCCCAATGATGGGAAAATGTAGCCCTGTCCTTCAACTGGAAGAAGTTACTTCAGTACTAGCTCTAGGATCATGATACAGACAGAATGGATGGTGTGCAGTTTGATGGAGAGTGGGCCTTAAGTCATCAGATTATTAGTACAATCTTCCTAGCATATGGGTGTCAGAGCATTATGTTTAGAAATCTTCAGAATATCATAGGTACTCAGGATTAGTCCATTTGTTAATACCCAAATAATTATGTGGATTAGCAACTGCACTCATGTCTGTGCCTCAGACCTACTTCTATAACCTGCTGCTAGTCAGCAACTTTGAAGCAGAATGATTTTCTACTATTGTCAATGAAGCATGATTTTTTTTCCAGAGACATTTACCTGCTGGATAAGGTTATACAAACTAGGCCACTAGATACTTTGGAAAACACAAAATTACATCTCAGCTGGCAGTTCACTGAATATCTTCTGAGTCTGACAAATTAATGAAGCATTATATAAATGAAAGGAAATGGACAAGTTTAATATATAAATACACACACACACACATGTGCACCAAAAAAGTGTCTGTGGAGATGGGAGTGCAGCTTAGTGGTAGCATTAGGCCCTAGGTTTGATCCTGAGCACCACAAAAGAAGGGGTGTCTGTGGATAGATTGTAGTGATGGTTGTATAATGATGTGAATATTTGTAAGAACACTAAATTGTACTGCTGAAATTGGTGGGGATGATAAGTTTTATGCCATGCTTATTTTATTACAGTTTTGAGAAAAATAAAAAATGACCACAATATACATAATAACCTTCCATTTATATATTTTTGCTACTACTTTGACTGAATAGGAATTTTAGACTATGGAAACCCAATGTGAAATTATCCCTGAATATACAGGACAAAGAAATCCATGAGGTGAAATGGCTAATGGTGATCGGTTCCATAAATTGTAAGGTTTTTTTTCTTAGTACTTTAATGGAAACCAGAAAGTCACACATGTTAAGCAAGAGATCTACTGCTGAGCTATGTACTTCTAAGCCCTAATGTGAAGTTTTATGAGTAATTCTATCATTAAAAACCCTGATAATCCAAAAACAGAAAATGAAAACTTCTCAGAATGGGAGATGGTACAAGTTATTAAACACTATTTTATAAGCTACCTCCATATATCTTTATATTGGACATTTGATAGATCAAACTGAAACTATGTAAATAATTTAATCTATTTTTATGAAACCTAGTTATAACTGGGAAATTCAAATACATTAAAATATCTATACCCTTACTACAAATGGAAGACAATATTAGTAACATGAAACAAGAAAGCATGAATTTAAGTAATTAAAAGGAAGAAGCAACATCCCTACAAGGGATTAATACCTTCAACCTTTTGAGTTTCTTTCAGAGAAACGCTGAGGGTAAAAATACATTATTTTGAGATAAAGAAAGGCATCTCATGTTAATACAGAAAAGATGCTTTTAAAAGCTTAAAATTAAAGGTCCCTTATTCAAAAGAGACACTTCTAAGCCAGGCAGGGATCAAAGTCAAAGATATATGGTACCCATTAAAAAAAAAACTACAAAAAATTCTCTATTTTCTGCATGACCTACTGGCTGAAAGCAAGCTCATCTCTTAGCAACAACAAAATGTACTTAGTATTCTAGGACACACACACATTCTGAAAAGCTTTTGATTTCAGTTGTTGGCATAGAAACCTGGAGTTAATGGTTATAGACAGAACAGAAGCAGTACTAGAAAAAAAATATTTACAGGGCTGTTACTATCAGGAAAATCTCTGATGTTTGAAATAAACCTTTATCAC
This sequence comes from Orientallactaga sibirica, assembly GCA_036365145.1. NCBI lineage: Eukaryota > Metazoa > Chordata > Mammalia > Rodentia > Dipodidae > Orientallactaga > Orientallactaga sibirica. The sequence goes on along the minus strand of JAEOAD010000372.1, from coordinate 7,592,909 downwards.
ACCACTCTCTAAAACCAAACATGTGGTACATATTTATGCCTCTAAGTTTTATTTAGAGAGGATGTAAACATCAGGGAAAAAGTGAGAATGCATGAATATGTCAATTTCTCTTTTCAAGCAGCATCAACAAATATTTAAAAATTAAAAACATAATTAAAAACCAGCATCTACAAAATGCTTTGCTCCAACTCTGGTTAGGTTTTCCTTTCCATACACTTCATTGTACAAGCATTATGACCCGGAAGAACTCAAAGAAAACAAAGAGAGAAATCAAGCATTTCTTCTTTCCTCTGTAAGACTTACAACTGAAAAAAATCACAACAGGTTGTAACAATTCAATGGAACTCACGGAAAAAAACTTTAATGATGAAGCAGATTATTTACTAATGCAAGTAATAAATCAATCCAATAGGCATTTGGGTCTAAATGCTTTCCTTAGCGTCCAAAGGAAAAGAATTACCAGAAAGTATTTTATAGATATTTAGCTGATGCCATTTAAAATCCACCTTTTGGGTTAAAGACAGTAAGGTTAATTCATATTCATTTGACAGATAAGATACACTCTCTCAAATAAAACCATATCAAATTCACAACATTCAGAACACTATGGCAGGAGAGTATCACTGCAGGTCTGTAGCCATTCTGGACTACATAGCAAAATCCTGTCTCAAAAAGAAAAGAAAAGGCATCAAATTCATGGCATTAAAAATCCCTGTTCAGTGTAGTCTTTTCAGTGCCATATACTGAAAAGAACGTACTATCTTAGACTATGAAAGCCAAGGTTGACACAGGGCAATGCAGAGAATCACAAAGACAATCTGTAGTAATTCAGTTTACTTTCATGTTAGAAAAAAATCCTAATTTTACCCTAGAATTAGTGAGCACAGTGAAATTGGAGATATTTTTAAGTAAGTGTAATTTTTATTATACCATTTATTTATTTATTAACAATATATGAAATACTGAACTAAACTTCTTTCTGTTTTTCTTTATTATGTCACCCTCCATTTATGGTTTCACGATAATATTAATATACCCACTACAAGCTGGGGATGTATGTCAGCTAGTAAAGAGCTTGCCTAGCATGTACAAAGTCCTGGGTTTGGTCCCCAACACCACATAAACTTGGGTGTGGTGGTTCACACCTGTAATCCAAGCATTTGGGATGTGGGAGTGAGTATGTGATAGTTTGAATAGATAGATGTCCCTCAATATATTCAGTGTTTTATTAGTTTGTAGTTTGTATCTGGCTGGAGGCAGTGTCACTGGGCAGAGATCTTAAGGTGTGGTGGTGGGTTTAGGATTTCAATCTAAAAATATGCAAAGTGTGCCTAGCTGGAGTTCCTGAGGTATGCTGTGCTGTGTGGCTTTTGGCTTGTGGCTTTGTTCTCTGTGTTTGGTCCTTTGAAGGCAGGCCAGCTTCTTCTGCCATTATGGAACTTCCCCTGGATCTGTAAGCTTCAATAAATATCCCTTCCTCCATAACTGTGCCTGGTCTGGAAGTTCATTTCAGCGAACCTGAAGCTGTCTGTTACAGAGTAGGATAATAAAAAGTTCGAAGTCATCCTCAGCTACATAGTGAGTATGACTCCAGCCTGGGATGCATAAGACCCTGTCTCAAAAACACCCCTCCCAGTGAAAAAAAGAGTATCCATGACACTGATTATATATAGCAGGTAGTTACATTGCTCTTTCAGGCTTCTAGGCCAAATGACTCAGCAAAATAGTTACCTATTCTACATATGGCACAGAACAAAGGGTGTAGGATGGCCCTTATTAGAGAACCATCAAAGAACTGGGACAAGCACAGACTGTAAAGTAGCTTCTTGGAGTCCATAGTCCTTGACAGCGCAATGTGACATATCAAGAGTCAGCATGGAAAAGTGAAAAGACTATATAGCAGCTCAGTATCTCTTATTTACTTGTCAGGATACTTGGCATCTAAGATTGAGACCCTTTCTGTGAGATGAGGCTATATAGTCCCTGCCTGAAAACCCTTATAAGTGTAAGGGTTAAGTGAGGTAACAGAAGTGAAAATCTCGTTATAGGGTCTGGAATACAGTAGGAATGGTGCTGAACTTAAGGGATCAACTATGGTGATGAACACAGGTAGATAATAGATAACAGATATCAATGATGATAAGACAGAAGACAGAAAGATAGGTAGATAGATGATAGATGATAGAGAGAGAGAAAGAGAGAAAGAGATGATAGATAGTTATCTGCTTCCCACTTGGAACTGAGAGTGAATTCCCATGAGTGTTTGATTAGTGGAGTACAAAGGGTTTGGTTTCCTCTTGTCCCATTAAATGAGAAGGACTTAGAAATTTAATAATAATAGCCCATTCCTATCATCCCAGCACTGACATAGGTGGATCATATTGAATCCAAGGCTAGCGTAATCTACATAATAAATTCAGGATACCCTGGGCTACAGAATAAGACCCTGTCTCAACAAAAGGGTTTCATAAATGTTAGCCTCTATTATTCTTATTGTTGTCATTTCCTATTAGGCTAGGAAAACCCCATGCCTAAAGGGATTTTTTTTTTAATTTTCTGACTATAGCCTAGTGAAGCCAACATGCCAAAACACTTTGTGTATTTTTTGGTGCCATGGAGACTGAACCAAGTACCCCATGCATCCTAGGCAAGTGTTCTGCCACTAAGATTACCTGAGCTGCCACCTTAGTATTTTTTTTTTTTTTTTTTTTTTTTTATTCCTTACTTAACCTCTAAACCCATAATATTTCTAAAGACTACTGGCGGGCTGGAGAGATGGCTTGGTGGTTAAGGCGCCTGCCCACCAAGCCTAAGAACGCTGGTTCCAATCTCCAGGTCCCACGTTTACCCAGACACAAAAAGTGACACAAGGGTGCAATGCCGCACTTTCCCACAAGGGAGCACGCACATCTGGAGTTCATTCACAGAGGCTGAGAGGCCGCTGGCACACCATTCTCTCTTTCTCCCTCTCTCTCTCTCTCTCTCTCTCTCTCTCTCTCTCTCTCTCTCTCTCTCTCTATCTCTCTGAAATTAAAAAAAAAAGAAAGAAAAAGACTACTGGCTTTTTTTCACATGTGTTACTGCCAGACATTCTCAGGCATCCCAAACCACATGGCTCTCAGAGTTTGCCAAGATTCCTGACAGTCTGATTGAGTATCAGTGAGCATACTTCCTAAGCACCCTTAGATCCTATTATATTCCCAAAGTCCTCTAGACACACAGTAGTTGTCTGCAGTGAATCAGGATAGAGATGTATCTGTTGAAAAATTAAGTGGTTATTATAGCATAGAAATTCTGCCATTGGAAAGAGTAAATGATCCTTGTTAGTTTCAGAAAGTGTGTTATAATATTACATCAGAAACTTGATTTCTCACTGCACATTTCCATACTCTGGATATTCCATGTGTGGCTTCAATGAGAAAGAATGACAGTGGCAACAGCTGTTGTTTCTTAGGTGGTTATGAGCAGCTGAGTTTAAACAATCCCTTGTTTAATCAGTAGGAAAATGAACAACTAAGATACACTTCCAAGAGGAAAAACCTAGTTCAAAGGAAATGATCACATGTTTAGTGACATGCCAGGTAAGAATGAAAAGGAACCTTGCAACTTTAGAATTGGCCTGGTGCTATGGAGGGGGAGGGAGAGGGAGAGAGAGAGAGAGAGAGAGAGACCAAGCAACTGAGCAGTGCTACACTTTGTGTGTGTGTGCGCGCACACGCGTGTGTGTGTAGTGCTACACTGTGCATCACTAATGCATTATGAAGAGGAATGGGGTACAATCTTGGAGAAGCACAGTGGGAAACAGGGAGGAGGGCCAAACTGAGGCATGATCTCCAATAGTAATTATAGTAATTCTTAGGAATTTCTTTTTTTTTTCTTTTTTTTTTTTTTTTTTTTTTTGGTTTTTCCAAGTAGGGTCTCACTCTGGTCCAGGCTGACCTGGAATTAACTATGTAGTCTCAGGGTGGCCTCGAACTCACAGGGATCCTCCTACCTCTGCCTCCCGAGTGCTGGGATTAAAGAGGAATTTCTTTAAAAAAAAAAAAACATTTATTTCATTTCAGAAAGAGACGGAGACAGAGAGAATGAGCAACCAGGCCTCTAGCCACTGCAAATGAACTCCACACATATGCGCAATCATGTGCATTTGGCCTAAGTGGGTACTGGAGAATTGGACCTGGGTCCTACAGCTTCATAGGCAAGTGTCTTAACCACTAAGCCATCTCTCTGGCCCAAGAATTTCTTTAAAAAAATAGTAAAATGCTATTTTAAGAATCAAGAGACTATTTTTATGATTGCTTTGAGGAAAGAAAACAATTAAAAGAATAATGTGAGCTGGGTGTGGTGATACACGCCTTTAATCCCAGCACTCGGGAGGCAGAGGTAGGAGGATCGCCATGAGTTCGAGGCCACCCTGAGACTACAGAGTGAATTCCAGGTCATCCTGAGCTAGAGTGCGACCCTACCTCGGAAAATCAAAAAAATAAAAGAATAACGCTAAAGGTAACCACACTATACCTGATTTCAAGCCATAGGAACAAAATCACATGTACTGGCATAAACAGACAAGTAGATCAATGGAACAAAAGGCATAGGTAGAAACCTACACAGCTAAAGCCACTTGAATTTTGACAAAGATACCAAAACATATACGAGAAAAAAGAACCTCTTCAACAAATGGTGCTAAGAAAACTGGATATCAAGAGGTATAGAAGAATGAAACTAAAACCTTGTTATCCTATACAAAAATCAATTTCAAATGGAAATGGATCAAAGATCTTAATATAAGATCTATAATTATGGGACTGTTAGAGAAAAAAGGTAAAGAAATCACTTCAAGATACAGACATTAGCAGGGATTTCCTGAATAGAATTTAAGTCTCTCAGGAAATAATACAATTAACAAATGAGACTTCTGTACATCTAAAAGTAGATCTTAACCTAGAATATATTTAAAAATCTCAAAAATCTAATCAACAAAAACCCAAACAACCCAATCAATAAATAGGCAAGTGAAATAAACAGTTCACAAAAGATTAAATATAAATGGCCAATAAACATATGAACAAATTTCAACTTCACTAGCCACTACAGAAATATAAATGAAAACTACATTGACATTTCATTATACCCTAGTTGTTGGGCCCTATGAGGCCCCGGTGTGAGGCCTAGTGGAACTTCCTGAGCCTGACTAGAGTTTGGCGACCTGTCTTTGGCCTACTTCCGCTTAGGAGTGACTCAGCAAGGCCTAAGCTGAAACTGCCTCCGCCCAGCTACTGCTGACATGGTGAAATACTATTGGCCCTTACACCTTTCTCTCATCCTTTTCCCCACCCTCTTTCTCAAAATATATAAACACCTTCCCATTACAATAAACCAAGTTTCTGCCTTGACAGACTCCCGGCTCAGTGTGGTTTTTTCTCCCTGGTGTTTTTGGGGGGGAGGGGTCTGAGCCGCCAACACCCGTCATCCCGCTCAGCCTCAAGAGGAGCCGCTGGCCCGGCTCTCTCTCTTCTGCTCTACCTGCCGGGGGAAGAGGAACCGGCACCTAGTCACAATGTCTGTCATTAAGACAACAAATGCTGGCGAGGATGTGGACAGAAGGGAACCCCTTTAGCCATTATAGAAATCATATGGCTGTTCTTGAAACAGAGCTACCATATAACCCAGCTATACTCCTTCAGATCATTTGTCCAAAGTGCTTCAGGTCAACATATAGAGACATTTGTACATCAGTGGTTACTGAGGCACTATTCACAACACTGAAGTAATGCATCTAACCTAGGTGTCTAACAATAGAATGGATAAAAATATGGTATATACACACAGAGACACACAAACCATGGAATGTTGGAATGTTTTCAGCCATAAAGAATGAAATTACATCATATGCAAGAAAATGATAACTGGAAATTATTATATTAAGCAAAGTAAGCTAGTCTTAGAAGACAAATACAGAAGGTTTTCTCCTATTTATAGTTCCTAGATTTTATATAGATTCATAAAATCATATGCAAATATATATGAGAGTAGAAGGGAAATTGTCTAAGGGAATAAAGAGGACTAATGGGAGGGGAAGGGGGAAGAAAAAAGAGGAAATGTGAGTACAGCTGGGCATATGTTCAATGTGAAATATATACTTTTGTGAAAATGTACTAACACAGTACTGTGTACAATGAATATACACTGAAAATGTTTGTTAAAAAATCAAAAAGTAAAAAAAAAAAAGTATATATAAACAACAAACCCAATTTTTGTTAAATAGTATGCTCCTGCATTAGTTACATGGACAAAATGTTATGCTTACCTTGACATAGTGAACTAGCCGCTCACTGATGTTCACTTTATAAGTCTCTATGCCTAGCTCCTTAGACAAGCGTAAGATTCTGTTCTGGGTTGGTCCCACATAGGCTCCACCAACATCTACCCAGTTAACATGCTCATTCTGCAGAAAGAGAAAAATTGGTAAGGAGATTTTAGTAGAAACTTGGAATCAAGAAATCATTGTCCTCTAAAAATCCTATTTATTTTGAAAACATATAAAATACGAGTGAAAATAGTAATCTTTTCTCCTCCCCTCAAGAAGTGAGGCACAACATTGATGGCTCATTAAGCACCTCCATTTGTACAGCTACTGGTGAAGCTGAGTCAGCAATACAGCACATGTCATACAGTACCTCCTGCAGTCTAGATCTTTGCAAATCATTAAGTAATTATGTGTACTTTTCCCTCGGGTTATTGCTGGGGATTTATTAACCATAATTCTCTGATTTATTTCCACTAGATAAAATCTTAAAGAGCTCACACTGATCATTCCCATTTAAAATAGGGACGAATGCACAATAGGAAAAAATAGAATAGTAAAAGATTCATATACCTACTAAATTATTGTGCACACTCTAAGTCATAAGATACAATTATATTCTTCCCCCTTTAAATGTAGTTCTCCAATTTCCCAGATTTTTATTAACACATTAATTTTAATAAATAAATTGAATATTTGTTATCTACAACTCTTATGTTTTGGAAGAACTTATGAGTATATTTCTATTTTATTGTTTTTTTCAGTTCTCACGTATGCATATTGGTTTTTTTAGCCTTACTCGTCTGATTATTTTTTACTGTGTGACAATCACTGTGCTTGAAAAACATGCAGAAATAATTTGAATGCTAGGAGATATCTTTCTTGGAGAGTATTTAAATTTACTTCTATCCAATACTTGGAGTACTAATAATATTAGATAATTTTATTTCTTTTCAGTGTTTGAAATGATTTGAACCTGGGTTGAAATGCAACATGTGGCCTGGTCCTCTCATGGTTCACCATTACTTCTAAGATGCGACCTAACCCAAAATGAGGAGTTGAAAATCTCCCTCCATACACAACCACATTTCTCTATGCTCTGGATTTCACCTTCTATAACTCTTGTCTTGCAAGACTATGAAAAGCAATGTTTGAGCCAGGTGTGGTGGTTCACGCCTTTAATCCCAGCACTTGGGAGGCAGAGGTAGGAGGATCGCCATGAGTTCGAGGCCACCCTGGGGCTACAGAGTGAATTGTGAATTCCAGATCAGTCAGGCTAGAGCGAGATCCTACCTCAGAAACCCAAAAAAAGAAAGAAAGAAAGAAAAAGAAAAAGAAAGAAAGAAAAAGAAAGAAAAGAAAAGCACTGCTTGTTTTTTCCCAGTAGCTTCTTTGTTAGCAGCTTCCACCAGCACCTGAGAAAGTGTAAATCAATGCTTTTGGACGTTCGTCCAGTGACTCTATACTCTCTTGATAGCTCTCTAATGATTTGAAGGTAGGGTATGCATGTACACACATGTGCACACACACAATGTAATTTTTCCAGTATATGTATTTTGTTATAATTTACCCAATCTGTTTTTTTTTCTCCAGAAGAGTACTCCTGGTGGAAAGAAAGGTCAGTGCAATGACTCTAAGTCAGTTGTGTAGCTCTTATGCTCAATAGCACAGAAGCCAATATGTTTGAAACAAAGTAGGTGAGGAACAGGGAGACTACCCAGGAACAGGTCAGGTAAAAATCTCACAGGGCATTGGAACAACATTAGGTTTTGCTCTTGAGTGAGAAGAACTTTTGGAGGTAAGAGCAGTGCTAAGATCTGACTTAGATTAGAAAGACACACTTTCACTGCTACTACATTAAGAATTAATTATAGGGACATTTGAGGGCAGAGGTAAAATAATTTCTTGACAGAATGAATGTGGGTGTGGAAGTGTTGAACAAAACCCCAAGTGTTGGCCAAGTTGCTATGTAGTAGTCTTTATTTTATAAAATTATTTTCAGTGTTAGCAATGGAACTCAAGGCCTTGACAGCAAGTACTCTACCATTAATCCACAACCCAGCACTTCACACTGAACTTCTGATGCTCTGATGTTCCTCATCAAAACATAGATAGGGAAGATGGCATCCACCTAACCGCGCTTCAGTTCCCAGGGTAATACCAGACAAGATCTGTGGGTTTTCAGAGTCAGCAGGTCATAGAAGTACTCCAGTGGGAGAGTTCGGGGGCACAGTAGGGAATCTGCTAATTCCTATGCTCTCAGGTAGCCCACTAGTCCCCCAGACCCCTCAAGCACCCATCCCAGCCACCACACTGCAGACCAAGTTCTCTGCTGCACTACCTGCACATATTGCAGATTGGGGCCAAGTGCCTCTCACCTTTCCTCCTGCTGGCTTGGTCTCTTCTCTCCCTTCCATTCCTTTCCTCCCTTCCTTGCCCCCTCCCCGCCACTGGGCCCATGCCCCACCATGTCACTGGGTTTGCACCCTCCCCTGTCCTTGTCCCACCATATGCCACCAGGTCTGTGCAACCCCTCTCCCCACCCCACCCCACCCCCAACCTCCAGGACCATGCCATCTCCCATCTCCTCTCGGCACTACCAGGTCTCCAGGGTTCCACCGGGTCCACACCAATCCCTCCTGCCTCAGCAGAAAGGCCTCTGTACCATCAAAAGCCTAATCTAAGCCGGGCGTGGTAGCGCACGCCTTTAATCCCAGCACTTGGGAGGCGGAGGTAGGAGGATCGCCGAGAGTTCGAAGCCACCCTGAGACTACATAGTTAATTCCAGGTCAGCCTGGACCAGAGTGAGACCCTACCTCGCAAAACCAAAAAAAAAAAAAAAAAAAAAAAAAAGCCTAATCTAGTCAAACATAAAAGGGAACCAATCACTGAAGACACTTCAAGGGTAAATCCACAGCTTCCTGGTAAATTAAATAAGATTCCCACACTGTGATTGTGATGGCCAGAACACAGCACAAAAGGAACAACATGAAACATCAAGTGGAAGGAACCCCCAAAAGGTTGCCTAGTCCCACATGGAAGTCTCCAATCAAAACATAGAAGAGACAACAGGATCAGAATCCCAAAATGAAGACACAAGATGTGACACTGGGCTGGCAAAATGGCTTAGTGATTAAGGTGTTTGCCTGTGAAGCCTAAGAACCCAGGTTCGATTCCCCAGAACCCACATAAGCCAGATGCACAAGGGGGTGCATGGTCTGGAACCCATTTGCAATGTCTGGAGGCCCTGGTGCGCCCATTCACTCTTTCTCTCTACCTCTTCCTCTCTCTCTCTCTCTCTCTCTCTCTCTCTCTCTCTCTCTCAAATAAATAAATAAATAAATAAATAAATAAATAAATAAATAAATATCTTTTTTTAAAGTTTTTTTTTTAAAAAAAGTTGTGTGACCCTGACCAAGCAATTGACAGAACTTGCAGAAAATCAACAAAAGACCAACAATTGTGTGAATGCTGTAATCACTAGGTTGGACCTCATAGAAAAAAAAAAAAAACACAGAGACTTGAAAAGAGAGTTAAGTGATCTGAAGGAGACCCAAAAAAACAGAGATTTCAATAATAAGCTCGCTAAGCTCAATGAAGACATGAATAAATGTAAGGATAAATTCCAAGAAACATTAAGAAAATCAAAAAATGATATGAAAAGGGAACTCAACAGAGGGAAGGATACTATACAAAAGAAGGCAATAGAAAATACAAACCAAATTGAACAAGTCCAAACCTCTCTAGAAGCCCTCAAGAACAGAGTCAGTCATGTGGAGGATAGAACCTCAGAACTGGAAGAAAAGACAGAAGAAACAGTCCACAAGTCCAAAAACTTGAATAAGTTCAAATTTTTTTTTATAAACATACATGAGAAACTGTGGGATACCCTTAAACACCCCAACATTCGGATCATGGGTATACCAGAAGGGGAAGAAATTCACAATAAAGGCATGGAGAACTTATTCAACAAATTTATTGAAGAAAACTTGCCCACCCTCTCAAAAGACAGTTCATTCAAGATACAAAAAGCTAACAGAACTCCAAACAGACTGGACAAATGGAGAAACTTTCCAAGTTATATTACCATTAAGACCCTAAACAATGAAAATGGTCTATATCTCAACATAATAAAGGCTATATGTAAAGATCGTAAAGCCCAAATAATACTTAATGGGGAGAGGCTGAAGGAATTCCCATTGAGATCAGGAACAAGACAGGGGTGACCATTCTCACCTCTGCTTTTTAACATAGTACTAGAAGTACTAGCTCAAGCAAAAAAACAGGAGCAGCAAGAGGGTGGGAGGGAGGATAAGGGTGGGGAGATACAAATAGGGACCCAAAAGGAAACGATAGCATAAAACTCTATATTCTGAACAACAAGCTAAAACATTGATCCTTCAGCAGGCCCGCAGAGGGAACACCTGAACCATGGGAAACTGGAGAAAACACCATGAAGACCAACCTTAATTTTCTCCTGCTTTACTCTCTCTTCTCTCTTCCTCTCTCTCTCTCTTTCTATCCATTGCCTCTCCATACTCACTTTCTCTTTTATATTATCTGTCTTTTTCTCCCCTCACCTTCCCTAGGCACTGACTTATAACTCCCAGTACCAGCACGAGGTTAACTTTCACATTGAGCTGTAGATCCGAGACACCTACAAGGTTTCCCAAAAAAGACATATTTCTGTCAGAGTTCTTCATGACCCACCAAAGGTTAATGGTAAGACCCTACTGTCGAAGACAGCATACACATGTAAGACCAAACATGGAGAGACCTGGCCAGAATCTGGAAGAGGGTCAGTCCCCAGACAGTTAGCTAGTCTAGTGCCAGAGGGTGTTACACGAGCAACTGGGGGAAAATGGCCGACATTGGTCCAAACAACTTCCAGTCTAAGATACCCAGCAAGAAACAACCTGACATAATGCTCAAACAAGTGCAGTAGTGGCACACAGCCATGCTGGGCAACCAACGGCTCTTGATTTGGCTAATTGATCCACTCAGTGGAATGGAACTCATTGCTGGAACTGGGAAATAAGTCAAAACCATGTACCAAAAATGAGCACAGTCTCCAACATCAAGATATCACCAAATGTGGGCTAGAAGAGAGCCTATGCATATAAAATTCCCTCCAAAAAATATATGGTCATCCCTTCTATCTAGTACTAACTTCTCTCTCCGTTGGAGAATTTGCTTATTTTTTCCAGATGGACAACGAACCTGAAGGGAGGATCAGCCAATCACACCTCACCAGGGCTCCAGCTGAAACCACAGAGTAATGTGGAGGAAGGGCAAGAGTTCAGTGCTCTTGGGGATCATGACACCAGAAAAAAGGTTGAAGGAGATAAACACAGAGAACATCTAACTCCCACTAAGCCAGATATCCAGAGACACAGAGGCTCCCAAAAACCTCATCACTGAAGTAGAGCTAAAATGACCCCAATGTGGCTCAGGGAAATTTGCAGAAGAGGGGGTGGAAAGAATGTTAGAGCCACAAGTTGGGGCATTATGCACAGAGACTTGCCCTATCCCCCATAGCTCCTGACTACCCTCACAATGTGTGAACCACATTCCCCATTGATGAGGGTCCCTATGGAAGAGGGAGGACAGGGAGGAGGATAATGGAGTCACCACTATGAATGTAAAACCAGAATAATACACATAAGAATAAATAAAATTTTAAAAAAAGAAATAAAAGGGATACAAATTGGAAAAGAAGAAGTTAAGTTAGCCCTTTTTGCAGATGACATGATTCTATACATAAGTGACCCAGGAACCTCCATCTCAAAACTCTTAAAAGTGATTAACTCCTTCAGTAAAGTAACAGAATACAAAATCAATATACAAAAATCAGTTCCCTTTCTCTATGAAAAGACAAAGATACAGAGAAAGAAATAAGTGACATTGTCCCATTTTTAATAGCATCAATAAAATAAAATACCTTGGAATAACATTAACCAAGGAGTTGAAAGACCTTTACAATGAAAACATAAAAACACTCAAGAAAGATATTGAAGAGGACTTGACAAAATGGAAAGATCTCCCATGCTACTGGATAGGGAGAATTAACATTGTAAAAATGGCAATCTTACCAAAAGCAATATACAGATTTAATGCAATGCCAATAAAAATCCCAACATCTTTTTTCACAGAGATAGAAAAAAAATGATCTCAAAATTCATATGGAATGGCAGAAGGCCTCAGATACCACATTGTCATTTCTATAGATGCACAAAAGGCCTTCAACAAAATACAACATCACATCCTGATCAAAATGTTAGAGAAAATAGGCATGGATGGTTTATATCTCAACATAATAAAGGCTATGTATAAAGTACATAAAGCCCAAATAATACTTAATGGAGAAAGACTCAAAGAATTCCCATTGAGATCACGAACAAGACAGGGGTGCCCACTCTCACCTCTGCTCTTCAACATAGTACTAGAAGTCCTAGCCCAAGCAATAAGACAGGAGACAGAAAAGGGATACAAATTGGAAAGGAAGAAGACAAGTTAGCCCTATTTGCAGATGACATGTATATGTAAGTGACCTAAAAGACTCCATCTCAAAATTCTTAAAGGTGATTAATTCCTTCACCAAAGTAGCAGGATACAAAATTAACACACAAAATCAGTAGCTTTTCTACATGCAAAGGACAGAGAATGAAATTAGTGATGCTGTCCTATTTCCAATAGTAACAAAAATAAATACCTTGGAATAACACTAACCAAAGATATGAAAGACTTACATAATGAAAACATAAAAACACTCAAGAAATAAATTGAGAAGGACATGAGAAGATGGAAAGACCTCCCATGTTCCTGAATAAGCAGAATTAACATTGTGAAACTGGCAATCCTACCAAAAGCAATATACAGATTTAAAGCAATACCAATAAAAATCCTAGCATCATTCTTCAAGAGATAGGAAAAATGATCTCAAAATTCGTATGGAATGGAAGAAGGCCTTGGATATCCAAGCATATCCTCAGGAACAACAACAACAAAAAAAAACCCACCTCTGGAGACATCTCCATACCTGATCTAAAGCTATATTACAAAGCCACAGTAACAAAAACACCACGATACTGGCATAAGAACAGTAATATAGACCAATGGAACAGAATTAAGGATCAGAACTTTAGGTGAAGTAACTATAGCTACATGATTTTCAAGAAAAGCCCCAATGACATAGACTGAAGAAAGACAACATCTTTAATAGATGGTGCTGGACAAAACTGGATAACCATATGCAGAAAAATGAAACTAGACACACGCATCTCACTATGCACAAAAATCAAGTCCAAATAGATCAAAGACCTCAATATAAGACCTGAAACTTTCCTACTACTGGAAGAAAAATAGCAGGAACTCTCCATGATATAGCAGGGGGGAAAGATAGGAACTTTAACAATCACTAAACCAATGGGATCTCATGAAACTGAAGTGTGTTTTTTTTTTTTTTCACAGAAAAACATACTATAAGCAGAGTCAATAGATTACCCACAGAATGGAAGAAAATTTTTGCCAGCTATAGAATTGACAGGGGTCTAATTTCTAGAATATACAAAGAATTCAAAAACCTAAACAATAAAAAAATCAAATAACCCACTCACAAAATGGGGCAGAGAACTGAATAGGGAGTTCTCAGATGAAGCAACACAAATGGCAAACATACTTAAGAAAATTTTCAACAACCCTAACCATCAGGGAAATGCTAATTAAAACAACTATGAGATTGCACCTTACCACAGTAAGGATAGCAAACATTAAAAAAATTAAATGAAAACAAATGTTGGTGAGGATGTGGGGAAAACAGGAACCCTCATTCACTATTGGTGGGAATGTAAGCTGGTACAACCACTATGGAAATCAATGTGGAGACTTATAAAAAGGTTGGATATAGAGTTACCAACAGACTCAGTTATTCTCTTACTGGTCATTTACCCTAACAGCTCCACACCTCAGTTAAGAGATATTTGATCAACAATGTCTATAGCTACTCAATTCATAATAGCTAAGAACTGTAATCAACCCAGGTGCCCATCACTGGATGAATGGATAACCGAGATGTGTTATATCTACTCAATGGAATTCTACTCAGTAGTAAGAAAAAAATGACACAATGAAATTTGTAGAAAAATGGTCATACTTGGAACAGACCATACTTAGAAAACTCACACAATCACAGGATAATCGTTGCATGGCCTCACTCATTTGCAGTTTCTAATCTGGATAAGCCCAAGTTGGTGACATACCTAATAGGCATCTCGAGGCCTGGACAATATGGAGGGTAGGGCTTGAGGAGAGGGGAAGAGTGAGAGGAACATAAAACTGAACCCAAATGGAATTTGTACCATAGAAACCTGTATTCTGGAAGTTAGACTAAAAGGTTGAACCCTCAATAGGACATTAGGGGGAGCACCTCAAAGGACCCTTGAGAGGGTGAGATAAAGCCTAACCTTAAATTTCTCCTGCTTTTTTTCTTTTTTTTTCTATTTTCTTTCTTTTTTCTTTTCTTTTTCCATGGTACTGGTCTGTATCTTCCAGTACCAAGGTGTGGTTAACACCTACAATGAGCTGTTGATCAGAGAGACCTACAAGCTTTCCCAAAACAAGACATACTTCTGTCAGAGCACTTGATTACCCACCAGAGGTTAATGGTAAGACTCTATTGCTGAAGACAACATATGCTGTTGGTATGAAGCATGGAGAGACTTGGCTGGAATCTTGAAAAGAGCCAGTCCCCAGAGAGTTAGCCCATCTAGTGCTAGAAGGTGTACACGAGCTGCTGGGGGAAAGTGGCCAACATCTATCCAAGCAATTCAAGGTCTAAGCTACTCAGAAGCAAACAACCTGACATGATGCTCACACAAGTTTAATAGTGGCACACAGCCATGATGGGAAACCAACTGTTCTTGGATTGGTACTCAGTGAAAATGAACCCATGTCTGGAAATAGGAAAAAAGTCAGAATAATATCCAGATAATTATTTTGCTTTCCAATATCAAGTTCCCACTAATCTTGGGCTACAAAAGGGTCTATACCCATTAAATTCTCTCTAAACTAATAATGGTTATCCCATTAAACCTGTGCTGACTTCATTCTCCATTGGAGAATCTGCTTCTCTTTTTCATATGGGAGTGTGAGGAGAGAAATAACCTATTGCCATTCACTGTGGCCCCAGCTGAAACCATGGAGGAACTGGGGAAATGAGCAAGAGTGCTGCTTTTCAGTGAACCTGATATCAGCATAATGGTGAAGGAGATAGACACGGAGGACACTCAACACATACCAAAGCAGAGATCCAGAGGCTCCTAAGAACCCATCACTGAAACAGACATAAAATGCACCCAACATAGCTAAGGGCGTTTTGCAGAAGAGGGGGTGCAGAAAGATTGTTAGAGCCACAAGGTGGGACATTATGCACAGAGACATTGCCTCTTCCCCATAACTAATGGTCACACCCACAATGATTGACTCACAATCCCTATGTGAATGACCTACATCCCCAATAAGGAGAGTCCCTTTGAGGGGGGGGTAAGGATGAGGGAAAGGATGGTACCAACATGTGCTGTTTACATACTAAGTATGTCCATAACATATAAAAATAATAAAAACATGGATAGATGTGTAGCTCAATAGCCCATCATGTTCTGGGTTCCATCCCTAGCATAGCAAAAAAAAAAATAGTTTGGATGATTGACTTTGAGATGTCTGTTTGACATCAAGGGGGCTAAAAATTTCTAACTTCCCTGACAGATAAGTAGTGTATTTTATTCAACATTTTACTTGCCTCAGTTGGGGGAGTTATTGAGGGCTTCTATTCTACCACAATAGCAGTAGTGAAGGACTACTCTGATGCCTTTAATCTGACCATCATAATCTTCATGTTCTCTTCTCTATGTGGGGTCTGCAAAGCTTCTCCAGTTTCCAGTCTTAAGTTTGGACCACAAAACTGGCATCAGTAGTCCAATAAATAAGCTTAAACACAGACAGCAAGAGAACTCTTAGGGGTTCCCAAGTGCATCTTTAAAACACCGACATTCTCCTTAAAGTAAATACTCAATAAGTGAAGTAGTAAAAAAGAGTGAGGCATTTTACAGAATATTTCTTAACCAAGAAGAAACATTCTAAATGAGGGTCTACAAAAAGACACTAAGAAGTTTAATATGTTCTATTCTTTGACACTGTCTTTAGGGTCTTAATTAGATTTCATTACTCAGCTTTTGAAGAGGTTATAGACATGTAACTGGATTAGGAAATATGCCAAGCTTGTGATGGCTTTGAAGGCCTTTCACCTTTACTAATCTGATTTTGAAGAATTATAGATGGCTTACTTTAGATAAAATTGTTAAGTTCTGAACTTATGGAATATCTATCTAAGTAACTATTGGGTTACAATACCAAATTTGATATTCCTTAAAATCCAGAATATTTTTTTCATGTGTATGTGGTATGCATGTGTATGTATATTCTTATGTGGGTGTATGTATGTGAAGGCCCAAGGTCAACACTAGGTATCTTCTTCAATTGCTCTACACTTTTTTTTTTTTTTTTTGGTTTTTTCGAGGTAGGGTCTCACTCTAGCCCAGGCTGACCTG
The DNA here is from genome assembly GCA_036365145.1 of Orientallactaga sibirica. Taxonomy (NCBI): domain Eukaryota; kingdom Metazoa; phylum Chordata; class Mammalia; order Rodentia; family Dipodidae; genus Orientallactaga; species Orientallactaga sibirica. Next base: position 7,576,001 of record JAEOAD010000372.1, on the reverse strand, counting down.
GAATTCACTATGTAATCTCAAGGTGGCCTCGAATTCTCGGCGATCCTCCTACCTCTGCCTCCCAAGTGCTGGGATTAAAGGCATGCGCCACCACGCCCGGCTCTACACTAATTTTTTGAGACAGTCTCTCTGAACCTAGAGCTAACTGACTGAGCTAGACTAGTTAGCCTGCAAGCCCAAAGGATATCAATGCCTCCACAACACTGTGATTACAGGTATTTGATGTCATGTCCAGGTTCCTGGGATTGGATGCAGGACCTCATGCCATCTCCTCAGTACCCAGAGTAGTATTTATGGCATCTTCTTCCAAAATTATCTTAACAAATTATGCTATTTAATGTAATTCTTATAATATTTGATTCATCTTCCTATCAAACACTATTTTGTCCCTTAAAGCCTTCTTTTACACTCTCCAGTCATTTAAAGCATAAATGCTAAGCATTCATTTATAAACATATCCATTTCTCATATACTGCAGAGGTATATGGTACCATACTGAACAGACACTAATAGTTCCTCTCTCATGCTGACATATATAAATGATGTAACATGACCAAGTAGCCTAGGACAATAACTTAGATTGGGATAAGCATGTTGGAATCTCATTTCCTTTATATGACTTGTTCTTTACTACAAATCTGCAGCATGACTGATGCTCCTATTTAATAAGCAAAAGGTTTAAGAGATAAGAAAAGTAGGGCTAAGGGACAACTTAATAACTATCTTCAAAATGAAGGAATATTTTTTCAGAAAATGACAGAACAATCACATCTGCCAAGGGCATAAAGGAAGACTATTCAGCTACTCTTTTGGACTACCACACACAGCTTTTAATTAAATTTTTTGTTTTATTTTATTTGTATATGTGTGTTCATATATGTAAGGTATACACATGCCACAGCATGTGTGTAGAGGTAAGAGGACAACCTCACCTTCTGCCTTGTTTGAGGCAGGGTCTTTGTTCTGTTCTCACCTCTCATCTTACTATAGGAGATCTGAGATTACAGATCCTCACTATACCCAGCTCAATATTGGGTTTTGGTACCTGTGATACTTTGTTTCAGGTGTCCCCCATAAACTTAGGTGTTCTCAATGCTAGGTTCCCAGCTGATGGAGATTTGGAAATTGAAGCCTCCTGGAGGCAGTGTATTGTTGGGGGGAAGGCTTATGGGTATTATAGCCAGTTTCCCTTTGCCAGTATTTGGCATACTCTCCTGCTGTTCCTGGTGTCCACCTTATGTTGGCTAGGAGGTGATGTCCACCCTCTGCTCATGCCATCGTTTCCCCCTGCCATGATGGAGCTTCCCCTCAAGTGTGTAAGCCAAAATGTTTTTTTCCCCCACAAGCTGCTCTTGGTCAGGTGATTTCTGCCAGCAATGTGAACCTGACTGCAACAGTAAAATTGGTACTGAGGAGTGGGATTGCTGCTAGACACCTAACTATGAGGCTTTGGCCTTCTAGAGCTGATTTTCAAGAGGAATGTGAAAGGATTTGAAACCTTGGCCTAAGAGATGCCTTGCAGTGCTGTAAGTACAGCTTGATGGAGCATTCTGGTCAGAGTTGAAAGACCTGAATGCAGTAAGAACTATGGACTGTGAGGTTTGGTTTATGAGGCTGAGAAAAAGCTTTGCTTGGACTGGGCTAGAAATGGTTTGTGTGAGAGGCTTGCTGTTATGCCCATGTCCTGAGAGTTTGTGCAGGGTTGCATTGCATAGAAATGGTCTGGTGTGAGCAGAAAGATATGGCAGAAATAAAATCTTCGGGCTGAAATTTCTGCCTGTTAAGCTGCAATTATATGAGAGATTACAACCTTTGAGATTGGGCCAACTGACCTGCATTGGGGCAGCAGAAAGACTGTAGACTCTTTTGAAGGGGCCTAAGTGCTCAAAGAATGTCTTGTTCTGCAAAGTCTCCTTTATTTCCCCCTGTATTAACAAATTGGCACACCACCTGGTCTTGTAGAATATGAGAAATGCAGGAAAAAGAGTGACTGACTCTCCTTTCCTGAAAGACTTGATGCTTTGAGTCATAGCATCCATCTTGTTACTAGAAGGCAATAAGCCAACTTGCAAATAATAGCAGAACAAAGGGACAGAAAGCATCTGGAGCCCTGATGACAAGGCTGAACCCTTTTCACCAGCTTGAACTAGCTACCACCAGACTTCTGTGAAATAACTGAATGCTTGCATTGCCTAAGTCACTGTTACTATAACTGCCTAGGCTGTTCTATTATTAGTCTAAATGAATCATCACATTAGATGCTCTATTGCTGCATTCTGTTGGATAATCAGCTTATTTGATAGTTTGCATTTGCTTTACTGAAAGCCTTTGCTCATTGATGACATTTGAACTGCCATGAGAAAGAGCATTTCTGCCTTCATCCTATGCCATTTGACTCTTGAGGATTCATTCCTTACTTTCACTAAATGGTATAGCACATGTCTAATTTGGCCCTCCTATGCCTCTTTGGCTTTTGGCTGTATTCTTCTTCCTCTGCCTTCCCTTTCATTGCATGCTTCCAAATGTCCATCTTTGGCCCTATTTTCTTTCCATCCTACATCAGCTTCCTGTGTACTTTTATCAGCTCCCACAGATTTAGCCACTTGGAAACACAATAGTAGTAAGCGACAGTTAGCATCATGTTTTCAGAATGTTAATGTACACACATGAATAAAAAGACAGTGATGTAATAAGAACTGTGCTTCCTTTTCATACCAGCTAGACTTGACCTGAACAAAGTGGGGAAAGTTTCATGAAAATGCACTACATTTTTCCTGCTTACTATCATGCTTTCTTTAAGCTGCATACCATTGGCTAAAGGTGTGTGTGTGTGTGTGTGTGTGTGTGTGTGTGTGTGTGTCCATATGTGTTGGGGCATACAATCACTTCTAGTGCAGCCAAATCATAATGCTACCTGTGACATTACACACCTCATTTGGGTCTCTAGTATGAAAACTGTGACACTGTAATGAAGTTATTTCTTCATGTTTGTGATCCTCACTAGAGTGGAAGTAACTGAATGACAGAAGGTATCACTTTTCAGTGAGTGATTGTTGAACAGAATGATCATGCCAGGTATGGTGGTGCATGCAAGTTACCCTATGAATTTATGGCCAGCCTGGGAAATATAGTGAGTTCAAGATGAGCATGGGATACATAGTGAGACTCTGTCTCAAAAAAATAAAAGGAAATAATAAAGGTCCCTTGCTTGATGAAGTAGTTTAGGGCTTTAGAGTACAAATGGTTTAACCGTATGAATTCTTGAGATTTCCTCCTTGCGTACTGTGCCTTCAAATGGCCCCATTTGTAGTTTTAAGTAGGATGTTATATGTATGTATTAAAATCACTTACCCTCACAGTATATGTTCTTCCTCCAACTCTATCTCGGGCTTCTAAAACCACGACATTAATATCATGTTCAGACAAGAGCTTGGCAGCAGCCAATCCTAAAAGAGAAGAAACTTTTAATAACTAAATTCCAGACATCCCATATTTGACCAGGTCTCCCCATGTAATGAATACAGGGTATTAAACACAATCCATTGATTTTGCTTTTTTTCTAAGAAATTCTGACCACACTAATTGAGATGCCAATATTATTATCTGTCATAAAAGATAACAAAATGATTGGTCTAGTTATCTTGTATTTCAGGTTGGTTGTTAGGAAAAAAAAACTTGTATTTTTAATGTGTATTTCATTCATTGGTACTAGTCAAATAATATTTAGAGAACCTTCTGAACACTTGTTCCCTGTTCCAGAAATCCTGACTGCATAAACAGGGATGCTCCAGACCCTGAGTTTCATTCCCAGCACTTCAAAAAAAAATGCTGGTTATACAAATAAAAGAGCATGTTTTCCTGAAAATATTCCCTCCCTATACCAGCCCTCAGATATGTAGACTTCCCTCATCTTAAAAATCCTGTCAACACCTTCTATCTAGATTACATGCTTCCTACATCGTGTTTCCTGTACTGTATTTCAAGATTCTAAATGTTAGTAGCCATCTGTCATATTTTTCATTGGTCTGAAGCTGAAAATAGGTTTTTATTTCTAAATAAAATCTTTTATAAAGGATACACTGTTTCAAACCTAACTTAATATCAGAAAAACTGAAGCCATGTTGAAGATATTTTATCAAAGACATATGCTAGCAATGTAATTTATCACAGATGTTGACGTTGATCTTATCAGGAAGGGTGTGTCAGGTTTATCTCTTGTAAAGTTACTCTTTCACAACCTTTTCCTGGTCTGTTCTTTGGAAGGAAGGATATGCATACTCTACATTTAAGTAAAAGAAAGTTATGTTCTACCAGCTTGATAGTGAAGTATCTAACTAAATGGTTTAGAAATCTTCACTACAGATTTGTCTCTTGTCTACTTATTTATTTAATCATTGTCAGTATGGTCTCAAGGACATTTGTTGTATATTTCAGTGTCTAATCCAATACTATGCTGTTTATTGCTCAAATTGTTCAAGCTACAGTCATTGGGGGCTCTTTAAGTTGGTTCTGACATGTCCAATCATTGACTATGTGTGTATTCTTCCTTACTTTCTGGTGTTACATGATGCCCTGGGCTCATCTTATCTTCCCTGCCTTCTCCAGCCTTAGGATCACCCATTCTCCAATGAGTTTTGCTGCATTTAATTAGAGAGAAATATTAGAAACCAAGCTGTGTTCATTGCTACTGAAGTGTCATTGCTTCTAGGACCCCTCAGGTCCCAAAGAAGGGAAATATATGTGTATATATATACTTATTTTTCAACCTGAATTTATTTTTATACTTCAAATACTATCTTATTACCTGTTCATTTTTATACTTTTATTATAAAACATGAAGAACATTACATAATAAAACTGGGGAAAAACTAGAATATTAGAGTGAAAGAGATATAAGAATGACAGTAGGGATAATATTAGAAAAATGATACCTAAATACATAAAGAAGTAACTGGAAGGAGGAATTTAAGCCCAGTAATTTGAAAGTTAATTTCTAATGGCATATATTCCAAAGACACAAAGACTGCAAACATTTTTTTTTCAATACAGTTAATTAGTGCTAGCATTCATGAAGTTATTCTCAAGTTGTAATAGGTAGAACATAGTTTGATATAGTGCATAAATAAGAGCTGGAGGGATGGCTTAGTGGTTAAGGCACTTGCCTGCAAAGCCAAAGGACCCAGGTTCGATTTCCCAGGACCCAAGTAGGCCAGATGCATAAGGGGGAGCATGCGTCTGGACTTCCTTTACAATGGCTGGAAGCCCTAACATGCCCATTCTCTCTGTCTGTCTCTCTCCCTCTTTCCCTCTCTCAAATAAATAAATAAATTAGATAAATAAATAAAATTTTTAAAAAGCACATAAATAAATCAGTTTGAAGTCATTAAGAAGCAAGACATTTGGTATGAGTATAAAAATGATTAGAGTAAGTAAAAACAGTACAGTCCTAAATAAAAATCTCAATTATTGGTCTCTAAATGTGAAGGGTATGCATTAAGTTATTTTTCAATAATTTGTCTAGAGTCAGCCCTGCACATCCATGGGTACTGCATCCTCAGATTCAATCAAATGCAGATTGAAACCATTAATTGGTTCTTGACTGGGATGACATTACATAGCTGTAATCTTACCATTTAAGAAGGCAGGAAGATTAATAGTTCAAGGTCATTTTCAGCTACATAGTGAGTTTGAAACCAGCCTGGACTACAGGAGACCTTTTCTTAAAAACAAATGAAATTAGGGCTGGAGAGATGGCTTGGCGGTTAAGGCGCCTGCCTCCTAAGCCTAAGAACGCTGGTTCCAATCTCCAGCAGTTCCAGTCTCCAGGTCCCATGTTTAGCCAGATGCAAAGTGATGCAAGGGCACAATGCTGCACTTGACCACAAGGGCGTGCACGCATCTGGATTTTGTTCTCAGCAGCTAAGAGACTGCTGGTGCGCCCATCTCTCATTTCTGTCTTCCTCTCCCTCTCTCTCTCCAAAAAAAATGAAATTAAAATTGGGTCTGTATTCATCATGTACAAAAGTTTTGTACATAATTCTATAAATTGTATGACAACACTTTACACAGCACTTATTAGTTACTATAAGTAATCTAGATATGATGTAAAGGATATGGGTGGACTATATAGGGTCTATGCAAATACTAGATAGCATGTTATACAAGGAACAGATTTTGGTATAAACGAGGACTCCAAAATAAAGTGTCCTCAGATATTAGTGAATGACTGTATATACAAAGCATTTTTCTTCTAAGATGCTAAATAAATGGTGCTGAACTTTTAGTTTGCATATTGATTATGAAGACACAGACAATATAAGGAACTTTCATGATAAATGAAAGGCAGAAAATCCAGAATACATGATTTTGAATGTTTAGCAGTTCATAAATATACAATTGTCAAACATTTGCAGTCCAGAAACACTTTTCCTTCATTTTGTTTTTCTGGGGACCAATATCTCATGATATAGCCCAAGCTGGCTTCAAATTCTCAGTAATCCTCCTGCTTCAGCTTCCTGAGTGCTGGGATTACAGGTATGTGCCACTCATACCTGTATCTCATATGAAATACTCAATTTCAAAGAGAGAATTTTCTAATATAACTGCTGTGGCTTTTTATTGGAAGAAAAAAAATTAAAGATGTTGCCTACTGTAAGACATAAGTCTATTATTAAACTCCTCAAATCTTTTGTGCTTATTTTTTATATCTACCCTCCTCTTATCATTACAAAATTCACTTGCAAAAAAAATTAAATTTCAAACCATGCATGGTGGCTCATACCTGTAATCTCAGCATTCAGGAGGCTAAGGTAGAAGAATTGCCATGAATTCTAGGCCAGCCTGAGCTACAGAGTGAGTTACAGGTTAGCTTGAGGTAGAATGAGACCTTTCTTCAAAATTATTAAATCTCTACTAGAAATGGTGGTACATGCCTGTGATCCTTGTATGTAGAAATCTGAGACAAGAGAATCACAAGTTTGAAGGCAGCCAGAAGAAAACCAGCTGGAAGGCAGGAAAAGGCCAAAGTGGGAAAGGGAGGAAAAGAGAGAGGAGGAGAGGAAATAGGAGAGAGAAAGGAAGGAGAAAAAAATTATATCTCAATCATCAAATTTCATAGATTAAGAAGTTGCTATAATCTTTTCAAATATTTAACACTGTTTGGTAAATAAGACTTAAAAATTGTTAGAAAAGTTTCTCAAGTTTGAAGGTTAGTCATCAAATGAAATGTTACTACTCTGCTATAAAAACATATTTTATAGCCAACCATAGTGACAAAGGCCTGAAATCCCAGCACTTGAAAAGTGGAGGCAAGAAGACCAGGCGTGGTGGTGCATGCCTTTAATCCCAGCACTCACTCGGGAGGGAGAGGTAAGAGGATCACTGTGAGTTCAAGGCCACCCTGAGACTACATAGTGAATTCCAGGTCAGCGCGTGCTAGAGTGAGACCCTACCTCGAAAAACCAAAAACAAAAACAAAAAAAAGAAGATCAAGATTTTGAGGCTAGCCTGAGCTATGGAGTAATACCCTATATCCAAAAATGTCTAGTCACTCTTTAAAACTTTCACAGTTATTATGAAAAGAGAAATATCTCACCCTAAATATTTTTAAGATAATACAGACTGCTAAACCAAAAAACTAAGAGCACTATGTATTATAACTCTTCCTCTTTCATTTTCTAAGATTTAATGGCCACATGGAACTTAGAGTAGGAAACTGATCCCATACCGCCCTACTCTGCAAAATAAGCACAGGGATTGATAGAGATATGCTAGTGAATTATACACAACCACGGATAGGGAGCACTTATTTGGCAGCATTTGAATTTCCATTGTGTATACCTATTCCCATTTCAAACCACAATGTGACTATTAGGTCATCAGCAAGTGTTTATGGTATTCACTAGGCTATAGGTACTGCAGTGCCACCTTAGAAAGGAGTATATCATAGGGCTTTCCTCTAAAGTGTTTGAGTGTCAAAAGTCTGTGGTTTCCTACCTTTGTTTTTGAGAGAAGCACTCTAAGTGGGCACTGTTAAAAAAATCTCCCATCTCATACATTCAGAGCTCCTCCTCTTTTAAACCACAGTAAGCTAATGTCATTAGAAGGAAAAGAGCCCAAGACTCCCATGTGTATTGTGGTTTTCTGAGAGAGAAGTGATAGTAGAGAACTTAAAGAAGCTACACTCAATGTCAATAAGGGTGGGGGTGATCACATTCAAAGTTAAAATACTTGAAACAAGGAAAATAGTGGTTCATGGCACAGGCAAATACTTAATCATGCAACATTTTAAATCAGGATAATGAGCTTAAAGCAATCCAATTTCTCTCATTTGGGTTTTACGGAAACCAAAATAAAATAAGCTAATGGATTTATCAGAGAGGTTTCTTTCTTTCTTTTTTTTTTTTTTTTCAAAAATGTGCATGCATCTGGAGTATATTTGCACTGACAGGAGGCCCTGGTGCTCAATACGCATCTTTCTCGGTCCAGCTCTCTCTCTCAAATAAATAAATAAAAATGTTAAAAAAAAAAACAGCAAGTCTGCTAAAAGCATCCCTAATTTGAGAGTCCAAAAATGCTAGGCCTGGTTATTATATCAGGAGAGCCTGGGTGAGAGGTTGTATGCAGCTAGAAACAGTGTTACCATGACAACCTCAAACCACTGTCCAGATTCTAAAGCCACTGCTCTTGGAAACTGTTCTCATAGATTCTGCAGTTCTCATAGATCCTAGAATGGCTACTGTCACCACAGAAACTATATAAATGCAGTACTTGACATACCATACCTTGGGAGTCACTTAGGTCTGTGATGAAGACTGGAAGAAAACCTTCCTCTTCACAAAGGTTCATTTGCTTAACCTTATTTCATTTTTTTTCAGTACTGGTATCAAACCTAGGGCTTTGATTAACTAGGCAGATAATACATCACAGACCTATATCCCTAACCCTGTTTGTATCTTCTTTCGAGACAGAATCTCACTAGATTGGCCTTGAACATTGTGGCCCTCCTGCCTTAGCCTCCCAAGTACATAGGGTTATAGGCTTTTGTTACCAGTTTGTGTGTGCTGATTTTCCTTCTACAATACATGACTGGGTACCTCTACTTCCTCCTTAAAACATACCAGGAAGTATAGCACATTTCTCATTAAGAATGTCCAATGGCCCCGCTGTTTGTATATTTAAGCAATAAAGAATACAGTCATGTATCATACCCTGCCCCTACTACCCCTATTTCTCTCCTTGGCAAACAATACCACTTTATACTACACACACACACACACACACACACACACACACACACACACATTTTCTGTCCATTAAATTAATCCCCCATAAAAGTAAAATCTTTGCTCATTATATCTCTATCATTAATGAACAGAGATATACTTGAATTAAAAATCCTCACAAATTGAAAAGCTATGAGTTCCTACTGAAGTTTTTTTGTTTGTTTGTTTGTTTTTTGGTATTTTGAGGTTAGGGTGTCACTCTAGCCTAAGCTGGCCTGGTATTAACTATGTAAACTTAGGCTGGCCTTGAACCCATAGTGATCCTCCTACCTCTGCCTCCTGAATGCTGTGATTAAAGGTGTGCACCACCATGCCCAGCAAGTTTTTATTTTTTTTAATCCCATAATGAATTGGCCAAACCAAACATTCCTGGGTCAGGCCATTAGTTGATCCTGTTTATACAATGTTCCTTCTTGCCTTAGTATCTTTGAAGGGCTGGTTCCAAGATACTCACTCCATGGATACCAAAATCTGGGGATGGTCAAGTTACTTATAGAAATTAGTGCATAAGTGTATAGCCTACTTATGCTTTTAATAATCTCTATAATACCAAATGCAATGTAACTGCTATATAAGCATTGCTCTATTGTATTGTTTAGGGAATAATAAAAAATGTGCACCCGCTCAGTACAGATGGACTTTTTCCTCAAATGTTATCTAAGGTTACTGGAATTTGCAGATGCAATACCCATGAATTGGAAGGTCAAGTGCACTGTATGGAAAAGTCCTCACTATAGAGCTCAGATGCTTTGGCATCACACTTTGCTAGTCACTGATTGATTACCTTTGGAAGGTATTTTCAGGCTATTTTTGTATATATGTGGTGGTAGTTTGAATATATGGCCCCCAATATATTCAGTATTTTATTAGTTTGTTGTTTGCATCTGCAGCCAACTTGCTGGAGGCAATGTCACTGGGCGGATCTTAAGGTGTGGTGGTGGTTTAGGATTCCATTGTAAAGATATGCAAAATGTGCCTAGCGGGAGTTCCTGGGGTATGCTGTGCTTTGGGACTTGTGGTTTTTTTCTCTCTCTTGCCTGGTCCTGTAAGAGCAGGCCACTTCTCCTGCCATTATGGAACTTCCCCTAGATCTGTAAACTTCAATGAATAAATCCCTTCCTCCATAACTGTGCCTGGTCTGGAAGTTCATCTCAGCGAACCTGAAGTTGTCTGCTACATATGTAAAGGGAGATAATAATGGTCTCTGTTAGTGGCATAAATTAGAATTAAATAAGCTAGCATAATTACTTAATTGACTGACTGGCAGGTACACAGTAAAATGTCCCATTAGTATGATCTGTCATTATCACCATTATACTTAAGGTCTTTAATGACTTTTTTTCTAAGGCTACAATTTTTGCTTCAGTCCTTAAGCTCATTTATGCTAAACTAGGCAATGTTTATCACCTATTGTAACTTCAATTTTTAATCTCTTTTTTTTTCTTTTTGTTTATTCTTTTTGAGACAGTTTCTCTTTATAGCCCAGGCTTAACTTGAGCTCAATATCCTCATGCCTTAGCCTGCCAAGTGCTGGGATTACAGGCAAACCAGCTCCATACCCATCTAAGGTTCTTTCTTGTATAATACATTTCTAGACCTGATTGCATTAACTCAGTGTTCTGTGGACAAGTACTTCCTTGGGATATACACTGAATTTCTCCAGGTTTATCAGTAAGATGGACACATAACTGAGTTCACTAAACACTAGAATATAATAATGAACACAAACAGTTCTAATGGACATACTGTTACCAGTCTATTAGGAGTGATTTGGAAAGGCTTTCAGAAATTTTGATGTGACTAACTTGACACCCATGTTCAATGGTAAAATTATAGTAGCATTCAAAGTCAGAAATGAGGTACTAATGCTCACTATTGCCAAATTTAACATTGCATGGTAAGTATTAGCCAATTACCTACTTTTAGACTTTCACAAGTCTCATAAGCCTGGTTAAATTAATACCTACATCCACTCAGCCAATAAATAATATTGTGTTCCTAATAGGCCCCAAGCACTATTGTAGGTATGATAAAGGTGAATCTAAGCACATCCTCATAAAACTTACATGCTCCTGGAAAGATGGACAAACCACATAGTATCTTGTAGCCTATGGAAAAGAGTGTGGTTTTGGTACAAGCATGACAGACGTACCACTAGAGGGGAATAATTTATCCTATTTTAACTTTCTAGAAGATCATCATACTTAGGGTAAGGAACACAGACTTAAAAGAAGAAAAGAGAGCCAGGCATGGTGATGCATGCCTTTAATCTCAGCACTGAGGAGGCAGAGGTAGGAGAATCACCATGAGTTCAAGGCCACTCTGAGACTCCATAGTGAATTCTAGGCCAGCCTGAGCTAGAGTGAGACCCTACCTTGAAAAACCAAAAAAAAAAAAAAAAAAAAAAAAAAAAAAGAAGAAGAAGAAAAAGAAGAGGAAAAATGTAAGTAGACTAATTAAAAGATCTCTGGGGATCTCTGGGGGGCTGGAGAGATGGCTCAGTGGTTAAGCGCTTGCCTGTGAAGCCTAAGGACCCTGGTTCGAGGCTAAATTCCCCAGTACCCACGTAAGCCAGATGCACAAGGTGGCACATACATCTGGAGTTTGTTTGCAGTGGCTGGAGGCCCTGTTAACGCCCATTCTCTCTCTCTCTCTCTTTCTGCCTCTTTCTCTCTCTTTGTCTATCACTCTCAAATAAATAAAAATTAAAAAATTTTTAAAAAGATCTCTGGGCAAGATATTATGGTGGTTTGGATAAGGGCATCAGACTACATAGCTTGGACCAGGGTGGGTGTGGTTGCAGTGAAGGGAAGTGGTCAGATTGAGAACATATTTTGAGGCTAAGGCAACAGGACTTATCATATGGTGATGTATGTTAAAAAAAGAGAAGACAACAAGGGCTCCAAAAGTTTTGACCTCAGCAATTGAGTAAATTATGATATCACTTATTTAAAATGAATTAAGAGAAAATAACATGTTTTCTGCTTTAGAAGCATGGTTTGAAGTGCCTGAAGGTAATACATGTGTGTTATAAAAATCGAAGCTAGTACTGTCAAAAGGTAATTAAATAATCACATAGGGTCAAACAGTGGGAACTCCTGCCTCAGCCCCCCGACTTCTGTGATTACAGGCCTGCACAAGCATTCCAACTTGCTACAGACTTCTTGATTACACAAATGTGTTATACATCTGTGCTTCCCTAGCATATGTCAGGTACCCAAGTGCTTGCTACAAAAGACAGAAGTCCAATACACAAAAAAGAAAATCACACTCATGTGCATGGACAGCAGGTTAGTTTTAATGATACTTTAATTTTTAATTTGTCTCTCTGTTTCTCTTTCTCTGTGTGTGCATGTGCATGTGCACGTGCATACATGCGAGCCATGACACATGTGCAGAGTTCAGAGGACAATTTAAAAACTCTTTGATTCACTTCAAGACAAGGTCTCTTGCCACTTTACATCTAGCTTTATGTGGGTACTAGGGGATTGAACCCAGGATAGCAGGATTAGCAAGCAAATACCTTTAACTGCTGAGCCATTTCCTAACTCCATTTTCTGATTTTTAAACTGGTATGCTTGCTGGCAGAAGACAAGAGTGAATATCAACGTGCACACAAACTTAGTCCTGATATATACAAGCATTCCTGCCTGTCTATCTCATCTACCTACCTATATTTCGAATCTACCTATATCCACATCTATTTTTTTTCTTTCAGATGAGTCACTCTTTACTTTTGAAAAGGCTAACACTTATGATCTTGTCACCTTCAATAAGCTAAAAAGCTAGAGCTGTCTCAAGTGATAAAATAAAGCTAACAATTAACTTCAATTTGCCCTGAATTCAACAGACTGGTTGTCTAGACAGTCTCAATTTATTTGATTATTGTTAAGCATTCATCCTCATAGTAGATAAACAGATCTCACCTAAGTTAGGGAATGCAATTACCTCTTAATTCATAATTTACCCAATTCTTTCATAGAAACTTGAAATTCATTGTAGGCATTCCACACAGTCAATCTCAGATTCTTTATACTAGGGCAGGTTATAATTTAAAACCATAGTTCCTAAAATGTTTTATGGAAAACTAGTCTTCATGAAAGATATTCCAAGGAAATGTATCAAAGTTCATGGAAATTGGAACATCTTAAATTGTTTTTTCCATTAGGGAGAAATCTAAGAGAGCACACACTCACATGTTAAACACCTTGAGAAGTCCTTTAGCAATAAGACCTGTTGAACTCACTCTTTTTCTCCCCGCTGCTTTTCTCTAAAAAAAAAAAAAAAAAAAAAAAACTGAAGCCTGCGGGCCTTTAATCCCAGCACTTGGGAGGCAGAGGTGGGAGGATCACTGTGAGTTCAAGGTCACCCTGAGACTACATAGTGAATTCCAGGTTAGCCTGAGCTAGAGTGAGACCCTAACTCAACAAAACAAACAAACAAACAAACAAAAAAAGACTGTTATGGGCTGGAGAGATGGCTTAGCGGTTAAGGCCCCTGCCTCCTAAGCCTAAGAACGCTGGTTCCAATCTCCAGCGGTTCCAATCTCCAGGTCCCATGTTTAGCCAGATGCAAAGTGATGCAAGGGTGCAATGCCACACTTGCCCACAAGGGGGCACACACATCTGGATTTCGTTCACAGCAGCTGAGAGACTGCTGGCATGCCCATTCTCTATCTGTCTCCCTCTCCCTCTCTCTCTGTGTCTGTCTCTCTCTCTCTGTGTCTCTCTCCAAAAATTAAAAAAAAATTTAAAAGACTGTTATATCAAAACATATTTGGGAAAAACTGTTTTCATATATTTTAAGACTGTTTAAATAGTTACAAAAATAAATTCCTACAGGCAGGGTTCTCAGTAAATGATGTCTGAAGCATAAGCTGAGTGTGGAAGTAAAGTCCTTGGGTAGCCATGACTTATACTTTATCACCTCAATATTCTCTTCATTCCTAAAAGTAATTTTTCTTAAACTTTCAACAATTTTCATCTCCCAAGGATGTGCATAAAGTACTATACTATTATGTGATGTGGTCTCTGCTCAACAGACTTCTTACACAACTACATGCTTGGTATCTTGGACCGAACAATGCTAAAGACAATAAAAAGTATAATCAAACATCAGCTCACATTAAAAATTTCAAGATAATATTCTCAAAACAGGAAATAGACATAAAAACCCACAAATTTTACTCAAAGCACTTAGTGAGTATTCCATTGGTAAATATTGAATCAATGAATAAATGAATGAATGCACGCACACAAGAAAACAATTTTTAAGTCATGCTCCATAGGTAACCCAATCTTAAAATAACTTTATTTTTTAAAGTTTGTTTTATTTTTTATTTATTTATTTGAGAGAGAAAATGGGCATATCAGGACCTCTAGCTACTGCAAACAAATTCCAGACACATGAGCCACATGTGCATCCAGCCTATGTGGGTACTGAGGAATCAAACCTGGATCCTTAGGCTTTACAGGCAAGCACTTTAACCACTAAGCCAACTCTCCAGCCCTGAAAATAACTTTAAATGTCATCTTCATTGTATTTCAGAACTGATCTAACATTCATGACACTTCTATCAAACATTACTTTCTTTATGAAATATTTTCCTTGTCATTTCCTCCAGGTAGAAATAACTGCTCCCTTCTCTGCATACAGGTAGAAGCTAAGTATCTCTTATCTGAAATTCTCAGAATCAGATTTCAGATTTTGTTATACTTGTACACACACGTACACACACATGCGCACACACACATACACACACACACATATATATATATAAATACATATTCAGATATCTTGGGAATGTGACCAATGTCTAAAGATAAAATTCATGTTACAATATACGCTTTATATGAATAGCCTTAGCCAGGAATGGTGGCACATATCTTTAATCCCACCACTCTTTTCATGTTTGACTTTTTACTGTCACGAGGTCAGGTGTGGAATTTTCCACTATGGCAATGTGTCTGAACTCAAAAGTTTTAGATTTTGGATCTTCAGGTTTGGGAAGCTCAAAATGTACCCAAAGCACTTCAGGCTCACAGCTGTAATCTCTGCCATGTGGAAGGGTCCTATGTCTCATACTAGTCACTGGATAGGCAAAATGTTAAACCAGAAAAAACCTTCTGACCAAAACTTCCATCTTCCAAGTGGGTCTTAATGCCTTCAATGACTAATATGCTCTATAAGATATAATAAATACATATTAAATCATAAATGCATATTTCATAGCAATATATTTACTTCATGTGTACACCTCCATGTCCAGCTAGAATCTTATTACTTATTTTGACCATTTCTGTGATTTCTCAGAATAAGCCAATAATGACACTGAAGAAGTTTTAAACATAGGCTATAAGAAGAAAAAGTCTATGTGTAAAAATATGAATTTTTTACTGAAAAGGTCTTACCAGATTTTTAAAGGGATATTGGGGGGGTTGGGATAGGATCTTACTGTAGCCAAGCCTGGCCTCCAATCTGTGACAATACCCTATGGTCCTTCCTCAGCTTTCTGTGTACTAGAATTACAGAAACCATTCCCTATGCCCAGCTTTCAACGAGATATTTCTTTCAAAAGTTAAGAATCACTTATCACAACTATGTAATTTCTATAAATTATCCTTAATTCAATATTTTAAAAAGTAAATGTGTTTGTCTTATGAAAGTCATCATAGTGGCCAAACACCCCATAGTTTTCAATTTAACTGTCCACAAAGGAATATAATAGGAATATATTAAAAGTCTCATGTATAAATGACCATCAGTTAGCAATTACTAGGCTTTAGAGCATGAAGCCTCAAAATAAGTAATAATAAAGTTTCCTACAGATCTTTGGATAAGCTATAAAGCAAATCAAATGAAGTGGGGAATAGAGAATGGGCTGTCTTGGAAGTAAATATTTTAAGGATCCAAGGTCTAATTATATTGCTAAAACTTTTGTGGTACTGGATAATGCATTTACCTCTCTATGCTTCCATTTCTGTCCCTTTGAATTCTTTTTTTTTTTAACATTTTATTTATTTACTTGAAAACAGAGGGAGGAGAGACACAGACAGACTGACTGACTGACCAATAGGGACCACTGCAAATGAACACCGGATGCACGCACCACTTAGTGTATCTGGCTTTACATGGGTACTGGGGAAGCAAACCCAGGCCAGCAGGCTTTCCAACCAAGTGCCTTTAAAACCGCTAAGCCATTCCCCCAACCCTTGTCCCTTTGAATCCTTATGGGCAGCCATTCTAAGACGAGTTAATATGTAATTAGTCCAACTCTCCACTTATCATCTGGTTCTTAAGCTCTTGACACTCTTACCTGTTTAATCAATCACATATTGCTAATAAGTAGAGCATTGATTACTTTGCATAGCAACTAGAAAGGAGTTGTTAAACAAGACTTACAGAAGCCATGAAGTTTAAGTACCTGTGAAGACACTAGGACAATGATTTAAGTCACTGGAAGGATTCACTATGAACAATCATGCAAACCATTTCCAGAATAAAGCATGAGAGCACACAGTGTTAAGTAGTCCAAAAGGGAAACCTAAATATAAAAACTTTCATGAAGCTAATGACCCAAATGACTGCTAAATATAAATGCACAGATGATATGATAAAATAATCAACAATAATGGGTTTTCACATTCTTTTCTTCCTATTCGGCCTATGAGATCCATGTACTTATACTATACTTAGATTCATTGTAAAAGCCATTGTCACATTAACTGAGAAGTGTATGAATTCAAGTCAATTAGAATTGACTAAATGCTAAAGTTGCACATTAAATGTCCAATAAATTTAAAACTTCATTTAACCATTCTAAAAAAAAATCTTTTTTAGGGCTGGAGAGAGTTAAGGTGCCTGCCTGCTAAGCCTAAGAATGCCAGTTCCAATCTCCATGTGTTTAGCCAGATGCAAAGTGACACAAGGGTGCAATGCCGCACTCACAAGGGGGTGCACGTATCTGGAGTTTGTTCACAGCAGCTGAGAGTCTGGTGTTGTGGCCATTCTCTGTCTTCCTCTCCCTCTCTCTCTGTGTCTCTCTCAAAAAAAAAAAAAAAAAAAAAAAAAAAAACTTTTTTAGTGGAAGCCAAATAAATGCAAATCCTGTATTCTTTGTCCAAGAACCAAAAAACAAAGTTTGAAAAGAATGAAATTATCTTAGTTTATTTTTAATGAAAATAATATTAATTAAAGCAAAGAAGTACCCAACATGCGCAAAATTCTCAGCCTCACTGAATCTCAAAGTATCCAATACCTTTGTATCAATAAGAAGTGTCTTGTTTTTTACTAGCTTTTCTTGCTCATGGGCAAACAATAAGGACTGGGGTTGATTGCTTAGGCATTTGGACAGTGAGAACTTTTTTATATGTGACCTTGTCATTTAATTGCAAAAAAGGAGTGTGGGAAAGCTTTCTATTCACTAAGGACCATCTAGCACTATGACTAAGTTATTTTCCTTGTTCACTTGCTAATCCTTCACAGTTCACAGGCACTAAACTTCACAGGCAGACATGCCATCCCAAATCCACTCAGTACTCCCGGAATCATAACCCTAGAGGCACAGAATAAACTATCTTCCTTCCTGGGCATCTCTGCCATGGACGTTAGTTAAGTACTGCTTATGTCTGGCTTACACCCTCATGTCTCCTTACCAGTGCTGCTCTGGTCTCTACTGTTTAGAATGTCTTTTTTTCCACCCTCTTAGCCCTAACTGTTAAAATTTTGCTTTCCTCCCAAGGACCTAGAACTTTCTTCATATTCACAACACTAATACTTATCTCACTGTATTCATGTCAATTATTTTCTTACTTGATCACTTCTTCCAAAAGGATAGAAGCACCTCCCCAGCAGGGATACTCCTTATTCATCTTTACACTGATCTACTCTAGTGTCCTAATCACTGCTCAGCATATGGTAAAGGTTCTAAAATGTCCGAACAAGTCCAGGAGCCAGAGCACCCAAATTTCTTACAGGAATAGAGCATTTCCTTCCCAGATGTGTTTGGAGCTATTGTCAGATAATCACACACTGTCAAGAGGATTAAAATCATAGGTTATTGGGCTAGATTGCATACACATTGTCCTAAGGATATATGCTTTTTACCTCTCTCTAGAGATTCATTTTAGAGACTCTTAGGTAAGAGTAAATATTAACATCTTCACTCAAGGGTGCAGGAGAGATGGCTCAGTGGTTAAAGGGTCTTGCTTGCAAAGCCTGCTAATCCAGGCTTGGTTCCCAAGTACCCTGTAAATCTAGATGCACAAAGTAGCATATGCATCTGCAGTTTGTTTGCAGTGGCAGGAGGGTCTGATGTGTGTGTCCTCCCTCCCTCTTCCTACTGCTCCTCATTCTTCTCTTTCTTTCCCTCCCTCCCTCCCTCAAATAATTTTTTAAAAATCTTCACTAGATTTCTGGGTCATTTGTTCTATATGTGTCAGCTTATGGGTAAGAACTAACACCTAAAGTCAGAGGCTGTGCCCCTGCCATACAATCAAATGGGGAAATAAGAGACAGTATCAAAGTGTATCTTGTTAAGCACAGATTATAAACTCTTTAAGAAGGGGAAAAAATCAGTGTGAACCAGAGTGAACAAGAAAAGGATCCCCATATAAGTATTTCAGAATGGCTAGAATGATGTTCAGAAACATTTCCATTGTGAAGACAAGTACAGGAAAAACATGAAGTAACAAAATAAACATTGTATAGCACTAATGGGCAGTATTACTAAATGCTCAAGTTCATATTGGCAAAAAGTAGTTTTTTTTTGCCCAACAAAGTATAACCAGATAACTGGAAGTGTGGATTAGGGGCATGAGAGACTTGTAATATAAGACCATTGAAAGTCTAGGGTACAGAGGAGGTGAAAGAACTATTTAAAAGTAAATCAAGGGTTGGAGAATACTGCATGCAGGATAAATGTGAAAGGAGAAGCATTACCACAAGCGTGGACACAAGGAAGGTGTCATAGTTAGGTAAACTTCAAGGGTCAAGAGTCTGTTGTGGGGATGACAAAAAGGAAGTGGTAAATGACAAGACAGAAGAGAAATTAGTCCAAGAAAGGTGATAAAAAGGTATAGAAAAGCTCGGGATATAGCTCAGTGGTTAAAGCATGTGCTTAGTATGTGTGATGTCCAGTATTAAAACCCCAGCACATTAAAAAGTTTAAGAGGGTATAGAAGATGAAAGAAAAAGATGTGGCTGAAGATGTAGCTCAGTTGATAGAGTGGGTGCTTAGCATTCACAATGCCCTGAATTTAATCCCCACATAAAACCAAAAACTGGGCATAGTGGTAGACACATGTCATCCTACCACATGGGAGGTGGAGGAAAGAGCATCAGAAGTTCAAGAGCATCCTTGGCCATTTAGACTATTTGAGGCAAGCCTGGGATACATGAGACCCTATCTCAAAAAGAGAGAAAAAAATGATGTGTTAAAATGATGAAATAGATGGTATTAAGAAAAGAGTCAAAGGAGTAAGGAAGAGAAGCTGGACTGGAGGGTATGACAGCTTTTGGATGTTGAATCTGCAGTCTTTAAGTGGGAAATATCTAGAAGCAGATAAACTATGGTGTATGAGTTCAGAGGAAAAAAAAAAAACTCAAATTGAAGACTTGAGAATTTTCTACAGATAAGGAACCACTGAAGACCTAGAATGAGAAAGAGAGAGAGAGAATGTAAGAGCCTAAATGTGAACAGGAGGACATTGAAGTCATTTCAAAAGTAAAAATTTGAAAAATATATGAGTTCAATAAAAGAGTAGAAAATGTACAATCAACGTGGAATATTATCCAATAGTTTAATAGAAAACATGAAAAGCACTTCAAAATGGGTTATAGAAAATGGGTGATGATGGAAGGGCCAGAGTGTGTTAAAGAAAACACTACACTAACAAATGGGTTGTTTGCCCTCTCAACTATCAACAAAGTATATAAAATTATTTAATTGGTGGGTGGGCAGAAAATTGGTATTAAGGCTGCTAGACATGCTATGTCTTATATTTTAATTACAAAAGGAGAATATCAAGATATTACTATTCTCTGTGCAAAGATAGCACTCATTGATGCAGATAGTAATGCCATTTAGAATATATGCCCTTCTGGAAACTTTATTAGAGGAATGACACTGCAAATGCTGATTATTTGTTATATATTAAAAGTGAATGAGTAGAATGGCAAAGTGTACAAATGCTAGCAAAAATTTAAGAAATATCTAAAAGCATGTAACACTGACACAGGACCTGAGTGTGATGGCACACACCTGTAATCTCAGCACTTGGGATGAAGAGGCAAAAGGACCATAAATTCAATGTCATCCTTGGCTATACAGAAAGTTTAAGGCCACCCCGGGCTACACAAAATCCTGTTTCAAAAAAATAAATAAAGTAGAAAAGACAAAACTCTCCTTAAGGAACACTTGAGACAGACAAAGGGGGGAGGGATCTCAGTAAGACCTCTGAATTGTGATACAGAAGTAGAAGAGGAAACAGAAATAATCAACTTACACTATTCGCTATAATCATATTTATTGTTCAGCAATCAACACACATCTTGCTTCTTGGAGGCTTTCTTAGAAGGAGCAGGTTTTGAAATCACAGCCCACTTTACTGCAGGCACTCAACAAGTGTTTGTCAAATGATTAAATAAATGTAAGAAGAGAAACAAGTGAAATGTTCCTTTTTCTTACTATCCACCAGGATCTGCTCCAACATACATACATGTTGTTGCTGGAACTGGCTAGAACTGTCAAAACAAAAGTTCATACCAATCTCTTCTCTGGTGATTAGGCTTGTTTATCCTGAACAGGACAAGTAAAAAGCTAGCTGTATCCAAAATTAACATATAAGCATGCTCAGAGTATGCTCAAAAGAATCATACATTAAAATGGCTACTGTGGGACCACCCTATGTACTTTCCCTCACCTTCTTTCTCTCTTTCTAGGTCAGATCCTGTAGATATACCTTTGAAATTATTAATACTGGTGGGGTGAAGGAACAGGTCAGCTTGGGCTTACATCTACAGCTGAAAGATAATGTCTAAATCTTGCCAATTATGACAACATGAATGGCCTCCAGGAAAAGTGAAAAAAAAAAAAAAAAACTAATGTACCTTTTATTTGGTTAGCTACCCAAGCCAGGACCACAGGACAGGATGAAGGTAGTGAAGCTCTTAGCCAAAGGACACAACACTTCCTGATCTGCCCTCAGCTTCTGCTTCAGAAAGGGATTCCCTTTGGGCAATAAATGACCTACACTTTCAAGCAAGTTCTGAAGAACAGCATGAGTAGGTTGCAATTCACTTATATTTCGTTTAAAAAAAAAAAAAAAACTTTTTCCTAAGTAATTCTGCTTTTTTCTCCAGTTACCAAATTTTGTAAGGAAAAGTACTTTAGAGAAGGGCGGGACAGAACTAATTCTACTCAGAAATACAGACATCCTCATGTTGATGTTCTGATCTAGAGAAAAAACTGTTATACCAGTGAGGCAAACCAGTCACCTCAGGAATTATTAGTGAAGGTCTTAATGAGAAAATCCGTTCAGCTGCCTCCCAGTGAGGTGCTAGAACCTTAGGAGAGTTATGAAAACTCCCAAATCTCAGTTGCTTGGGCTTATAAAATAGGAAAGGATTTTGCGCCCACCTCACAGGACTGAGGACAGAGGATATCCACATAATGTATTAAGCAGAACTAGATAAGAACCAATTAAACACTCAGTATTTAATAGCAGTAGTACAATTATTTTGCCTCCCTTCTCTGGTTCATATCACCTGCAAAACTTGCCCAACCTGCACTCCCACTTGGCAGGTCTAGGGTTCACCACTCTGGCACTCTTTCACATATGTAAGAAACTACCAAAGAAAATGAATATTACAAGTCTGCCCAACCCTGGCCAGCCAGAGTCCCTCAAGCCACTACTATCATCACTATACTCACCTGAGATGCCACCTCCAATCACAACGACGTCGAACAAGTGGCTTGACATGTTCAGCTTCTCTGGATTCGCCATGGTCTGGGTGACACTCTCCCCAATCGTGAGGATTGGAGTGGAGACCGCCCAGGGTGGAAAGGACCCTTGTACTGATTCTCGCTGGATGTCATGGGGCGGAGCCGATCTTTCTACCCATACCCCAGGAGAGCCCAGCCCTGAGGGCGGAGCAGACCCTGGTCCTAAGACTAGAGGAGCACTCAGGGGCGGAGCTGATCCTTCTAGAGATACCCAGGGGCAGCCTGGTGGCAAAGACGGCAGGGCAGGCCCTTGAATTCGAGGGGCAGCAAAGAATGGAGGAGGTCCTTGCATGGAACTCCGGGGGGTGAACAGTGGGGACATTGAGTTATCCGGCGTCATAGGTCTTTGTATGGACATCCGGGAAAGGAAATAGGGCGCAGTAGGTACTGGCGTTGGCAACCAAGACGAGCCAGGCATATAGGGCGTGGCGGACTCTTCTGCTGAAACTCGGGGGTTGTTTGGGGGTGTACAAGCTACTTGTACAGACATTACAGGCGGGTTATTGGATACCGAAATTCCTGGTGTCAAACCCCAGGTATAGCCAGGCATTAAGGCCTGAGTAGGCTCTTCTATTGAACCACTGGGACTGTTGGCTACTGAGATAGAGGCGGACCCTGCTATGGACTCCAGGGGGCTGCTAGGTATAGAAGGCGACGAGGGCCCTTGTATGGATATTACGGAGGAGCCCAAGGTCGGAATTGTGCCTCCAACCGACAACCCCTGGATGCCAAAGTCGGTTGTGTTGATGTTGGAGGGAAGAGAGGAGCTCAGATCACTCAGGCTTTGGGCAGTGAAGCCCCGAACAGTCTTCGAATCTGAGTCAGAGCTCCGGCCAGAACTGGCACTGTGGGAGCTCACGGAACTGGTTAGTTCCAGGCTGGACCCGGTCAAGTGGAGGGCCGAATAAGGTTGGGAAACAGTCTGCCACTGAGACTGGGTGCTGAATTCGAGCGAGCTGCTCGAAGTACTGCCCACGTAAGAGCTCGTAACCGTGACCTGGGTAGTGGTACCCGGGGTTTCGGGGGCCCGTGCCGCCTCACGCCCCCTGCCTGCGCCGCCACTCGCCCGGCCGCCACCGCCAGTACCGCCGCCGCCTCCGCCGCCTCCGCCCCCGCCTCCGCCCCCACTGCCGCCGCTGCCTGAAGTAGCGGCCGCTCGTTTTTCGCTCATAGTTATTAAACTGGCGGGACGCTGGAGAAAGCTTTCGGTTACCCTTAACCCTCCCCAACCGACGTTCGCCTTTCGGGCCCTGCAGTTACCAGTCCGCAATCAGAAGCCCAGCCCAAGCGCCCGGCCCACTCGGAGGCGGGGAGACGAGGCGCAGACTTGGCCCAGCTCCGCCTTTCGCGCCTGAGGTAGAAGCGCGCGAAAAGTCCTTCAGTGGGCACCGATAGGGCGAAACCACTGCAAGGGGAAGAACGGTATGCCGGCGACCGTGAGAGCGTGCATCCGCTCGTGGTCTTCTGGGATAAAGACCTGAAACCTTAATTCTCACGCTTAAATTATAGTATAATAAGGCTATAGTTGGATCAAAAGAGCAGAAATTTCAAGAAAACGAACCCAATGGGCGAGGTGGTGGGCGCCAACCTAGTCCCACTTGGTTTGGTCCAATGGCGACGCAACAGAAAGCCCCTTACAGTCTGCGCAGCCGCGCACCCTCCCTGGGGGGAAGCAGAGCTGAGTCGGATAGTATTACTGGAAACCTTACCAGCTGTTGTTACTCGTTCTCTACCATGTTGGCTTTTCTTAAAAAGATGACTTTCTTAAAACACGAAGCAAGTAGACGAGAAAAAATAACTATCACATATTAAGTGGGAATGGAATTTAAAAGCGAAGGTGAAAGGATTGTTAAGGTGCAAATAAAATGTCAGGCGTGCTGGTACATGCCTGTAATGCCAGAGCCAGGGAGGCTGAGGCATGAGGGTGGAGAGTTAGACACAAGCCTGGTTTACTTACTGAGTTGCAAACTAAACTAGGCTACAGAGTGAGACCCTATCTCAAAAGACGTTTAAAAAAATACTTAGTGGGTCTGGAGAGATGGCTTAGCGGTTAAGATGTTTGCCTGCAAAGCCAATGGACCTCGGTTCAATTTCCCAGGACCCACGTTAGCCAGATGCACAAGGTGGAGCATGTGCCTGGAGTTCTTTGGCAGTGTCTGGAGGCCCTGGCGCACCCATTCTCTGTCTGCCTCTTTCCCTCTCTCAAATAAATAAATAAAATTAAAAAATATATTTAGTCAGGTTGGAGAGATGGCTTAGCAGTTAAGGTGCTGGGAGACTTAAGGACTAAGGTTTGATTTCCCATTACCCATGTGAACCAGATGCACAAGGTGGCACATACATCTGGAGTATTTGCAATGGCTAGAGGTCCTGGTGTGTCCATTCTCTCTCTCTCTTTATCTGCCTCTTTCTCTCTAATAAGTAAATGAATGAAATAAAAATGAATTTAGCTGGGCATGGTGGTGCACACTTTTAATCCCAGCACTCATGAGGCAGAGATAGGAGGATCACTGTGCGTTTGAGGCCACCCTGGGCCTACATAGTGAATTCAAGGTTGGCCTGGACTAGAATGAAACCCTACCTAGAAAAAACAAAAAAAGAATGAAATTTAAAATACTTAGTTATTTGAGAGAGAGAGAGAGAGAGAGAGTGTGTGTGTGTGTGTGTGTGTGTGTATATTTGGGCACACCAGTGCCTCTAGCCACTGCAAACAAATTTCAGACTCCTGTATCACTTTGTGCTTCTGGCATTGTGTGGGAACTGGGAGTCAAACCCAGGCTGTCAGGCTTTGCAAGCAAGTGCTTTTAACCACTGAGCAATCTCTCAAGCCTCAGATTCTTAAAAAGTAAGGAAGGGAAGGGAAGAAGGAGATTAAGAAAGGAACGAATTTGCCTTAATCATGTACTTCCTCAAACAGAAAGCAGGTAATTATTAGGGATCTTTATGAGCCAGGGTCTCAGTATATTACCCAGACTGGCCTTAAACACAACGTTACTCAGTCTGCTGACTGCTGGGATTACAAGCATTCACCACTATGTGGAATTTTTTATGTGTTTTTTTTTCCTCCCCATTGAAAGATAGAATGTCTCTGTGTTGGCCAAGCTGACCTCAAACTCCTAAACTCAAGTGATCTGCTTTTTTCTCCCTAGTAGTCTAGGGCGACTGGGGTACATCAGCACACCCATCTTTAGAATTATTTACAAATAAATTCATAAGAGACTGGATCCATAAATTGTGAATGTGTGTACATGAAACACTTTGCAGACTGTTAAAAAATGAAGGACTTTAATTTGGAATGATTTTATTTATATTATCAAACAATGAAATCAAGCTGTGGAAATATATATATTACACTGTTATGTGTATAGGCTTGTGTGTGTATCATCATATAAGAAAAAAATATTTACTTTTCAAAAAGACAGGAGTTGGAGGCCACCCTGAGACTACATAGTGAATTCCAGGTCAGCCTAGGCTAGAGTGAAACCCTACCTCGAAAAACCACACACACACACACACACACACACACACACACACACAAAAGAAACATAGGAAGCATAAATCATAAGAAAATGGCTGAGACTAGGCTGTCAGGGGTAGAGATGGACATGAGGTTTCTCTGAATATTTTTTAAATAGTGTAGCTCCCACTAGTATGTTTTCATAGATTTTATTAAACCTTCAGACTCATAAAAAGTACCTAGTATTTGGTATCAGTTAGCTTAAAATGACACAGAACAGACATCATCACTTGCCAGCAAGGCAATATTCAGCATTTACTTCAACTGTGCATCTCTGTAGCAGATCATCAAGCAGTCCAAACAGCTGGACTACAGCTATTCTCTGAAATTCACCCAGAAGCAGTTTAGGTCCAAGGGAACAGGATTCACAAATGACAATTTAAAATACTAATAAAAATCCATAATCCCATTATTTTAGGCCAAAATAAATGTGTTGATAAAGCATACAGAGAAATGGATTGAAAATGAGAAGCCCTTTATAGAAAAATATTAAGTACTCAAAAAAGAAGAATTTTAAATTTGCTTTTGATACAAGAAGAACAGAGAAGGAAAGGAAAGGAAAATAAAAAAAAACTAAAGAGGAAGGAGAAAGACACAAAAGGACAAGGAACAGGAAAGATCAAAGAAAAGGAAAACAAAACAAAAACAAAGTTCAGGACGCACTATCCTAAAATATGGCTCCTTAGCATTTCACTTGGAAAACTAACTGAAGTAGTATGGCCACTCTTACTTGACCTTCTCTTTCTCTTTTCTCCTAATACAGATCACAAGAACTTAGATGCCCTCTTTGCCCAGTGTGGTAGCATATGCCTATATTTTCAATCATTGGGAGGTTTTTAAGAGGACCAAGAGTTGAAGGCCATCCTAGGCTAAAACAGCAAGACTCTATTGAAAGAAAGGAGAAAAGAGAGGTGGAGAGATGGCTTAGCAGTTAAGGCACTTGCCTGTGAAGCCTAAGGACCCATGTTCAACTCTCCAGATCCCACATAAGCCAGATGCATAAAGATGAAGCAAAGTGCAAGGACATACATGCCCACTAGGTCACGCAAGTGTCTGTAGTTCAATTGTAGTGGCTGAGGCCCTGGTATGTCAATTCTCTCTCTCTCAAAAAGAAAAAGGAAACAAAAATAAAAAGGAGAAAAGAGAGAAAGAATAGATCCTAAAGTTTTTTTGCTTCTCAGAGTACTCTATAACTTCCCTCCCTCCCTTGCTGCTGTGTATGCCAAAATGCTTGCCAACAGACATGATTGGAAATGTCATGTCAGGAAGTGTTATTAAAGGGAACTATTATCCCTTTCTTCCTCCTCTCTGGTATCTGGAATGTAGACATGAAGACTAGAATTCATGTTTTTACCTGAGGCCAGCAGATGGAAGAAGGTTGTCAATTTGTGAATTTCTAAGTTTCTTTTACTTGTTTGATAAACTTCTTTTTCTTTAACCCATTATGAGTAGGAGGTTTTGTCCCAAGTATCTGAACTTAATCTTACCGATACAGTCCTTTTAAAATTTTTGTTCTGGGCTGGAGGGATGGCTTAGTAGTTAAGTTATTTGCCTGCAAAGCCAAAGGACCCAGGTTTGATTCCCCCAGACCCACATTAGCCAGATGCACAAGGGGGCGCATGCGTCTGGCATTCGTTTGCAGTGGCTGGAGGCTCTGGTGCACCCATTCTCTCTCTCTCTCTCTCCCTCTCTCTCTCTCCCTCTTTCTGTCAAATAAAAAATAAATAAAATATTTTATTGAAAATTTTGTTCGTTGTTGTTGTTGTTGTTGTTGTTGTTGTTGTTGTTGAGAGGTACCTCCTATGTAGCACATACTGTCCTTGAAATCAGGATCCTCCAATCTCAGCCTCTTGAGTGCTGGGATGACAGTCCTGTGCCACCACATCTGGTTGATACTCTTTAAAGGAATGTGGAGTAATAAATATGTCTGTACTGTTGCCCTGCTCAAAGATACTTCCAACTGGTCTCATTAAGAATTATAAGCGTCCTATGAAGTTCTCCCTCACCAAGGATTGAGGTTGTCACCTTTGTTGGGCCCTGCCGGTGTGAGGCCTAGTGGTTCTGAGCCCAGCCAGAGTTTACCTGTACTTGGCTCCCGGTGAGGCCTAGTCGAGCTTCCAGAGCCTGAGTAGAGTTTCGCGACCTGTCCTTGGAGTGACTCAGCACCTAAGCTGAAACTGCCTCCGCCCAGCTGCTGCTGACGTGGTGAAATAATATTGGCCCTTACACCTTTATCTCATCCGTTTTCCCACCCTCTCTCAAAATATATAAATACCTTCCCATGACAATAAAGAGAGATTTCCGCCAGACAGACTTCCCGCTCAATGTGGTTTTCTTTTCCCCGGTGGCTTGGGGAGGTTTTTTGAGTCGCCGACACCCGCCTTCCCGCTCAGCCCCGAGAGAGAAGCGGCTGGCCCGGCTCTCTCTCTCTTCCGCTCTACCTACCGGTGGTGAAGGAAAAAAAGCACCGGCAACAGGTGCCCAATGGGGGGCACAACAACTGGTGCCCCGTGTGAGGATTCAGAATGGACTACGGACTGCTGACGTGACGAAGGAAAAATACAAAATTAAGCTGACGGGCTTAATCGGACTGCTGACGGGTGTATCCTCATAAGTTATGAGGTAATCTTCATATTTAATATCCTAACGTTTGCTTCTGGAATCTGTGCTTGCTTCAACTTCCTTTCTCTTTCCTTTCATTTCCAGTTTGCCGACAAACCGCTTCTGTGGCGCCGCCATTTCTAACCGGGTACATTCATGGCGGACGCACCACGTGGGCAGACCTAGAGGAGACTCACCACGTGGACAAACCTAAAAAAGAAACTCACCACGTGGACAGACCTAAAAAAGAAACTCACCACGTGGATAGACCTAGAGGAGACTCACCACGTGGGCAGACCTAGAGGAGTCTCACCACGTGGGCAGACCTAGAGGAGACTTTAAACGTTTTACCTCCTCATTTAAATAAAAACTCCGTCCCAAAAGACAAAACAAACCTGATGGGGAGATCTGCTCCCAGCTACACTGTGTTTGATTTCATCGTGCCGTCCCATAAGGGCACAGACTCACTGGCCGTCACAAATGTAAATCTAAACTTAATTCTACAACATGCTTAGCTATTTTTTGGCCTTTATGCTTATGTTGTACTCATATATATTACTATTGCCCTAATATTACAAAAACTCCTCCTACAGTGTGGCTTAAAAGTAAAACAAAAAAACCTCCATGGCTCTTGGGACAAAACTTTTATTCTAGCCCCATGGATTAATTCAATCCTCCTTGCCATAATTACCGGCCTTAAAGACATCTCTGTAAAGGAGTTCATGTTTGCCCTTAACAAAAGCTATAAGAAAAAACTAAAACTGATTTTTAAAATCTCATTCCTCCCAAGGCCGCCACCCAAGCTGCCACGGGCCCCTTGTCTTTTCAACTATAACTGCCGCCTAAGACAATTGTGCTCATAGTGAACTAATGTGCTTAACTAAAGATATCGGATTAAGATTTTAAGTTAAAAAACCTCAAACAAATTAACATTATAAAGATACTAAGGCTAATTCCAGGTTACTAAGCTACTTTTGTCAACCACATTAGCAATCTTAAGAAAGGCCAGCTGAATAGCCAGGAGGCAGATGGGCGGGCTCCTAACTTGCTTTAAAAATATCTTAGGAACGGGCGGGCGGTCCGCCATGAGGCGAACCACTGCCGTCCCCGCCCCTTTTGCCTCTGGGCGCCCCCTCTATGCTCTTAACTGAATGTCCCGCAGGGCCCAAAGGGTTTACTTTAAAAAAAAACACGACTGGGGACATTCGTATTGCCCTGCTAGAGGTAAAAAAAAACCTGTTTTTCAAGTCTATATGGCTATATCCTACACACCATTGTCCCACCCTTCACTGCCTTCCCATTAACGTGGGGCTAAAGAAATGGCTTAATGGTTAAGCACTTGCCTGTAAAGCCTAAGGACCCTGATTCGAGGCTCAATTCTCCAGTACCCATATAAACCAGATGCACAAGTAAACACATGCATCTGGAATTCATTTACTATGGGTGGAGGCCTGGCATGCCCATTCTATCTCTATATATCCGATGGAACTTCCCCTAGATCTATAAGCTTCAACATCATAAAAAACTGCTAGCTGTCAGCCCTGGATTGACCCTAACAATACATGTCTCATATCTTTTCTTCCTTAATTAATCATCCTAATTCTTTATTATTATTTTAGGTCATTCCAACCCATCTGATCTCTAAGACCAAACTGCTAAATGCCTTGCCATTTTACAGGCCCATGATTTTACAGGTGTCTCCAGAAAAGATTCAGACTGCCCCTCCCTTCAAAATTTTGGGCTCCATGTTATTCCTTAATACTGTCTCTCCTGTCAAACCCCAACTCCATATTCAAAAATTCTATACTTTGCCTCAACTCCAAAAGGTGCTGGAAAAAATTAATTGGGTGAGTCCCTAGATACCCATAACTACTAAAAAACTGTTCCCTTTGTTTAACCTCTTAAAGGGCCTTACTCTCTCCTCTCAGACCTCTCCATTGGTGGGGTCCCCAGAGTTTACTCTATAACTAACCAGATTGCATACTGCATTATCAAGGGCAGGGACACCTCTGTCCGATTGTTTGGCACAGAGCCTCATGTCATTGTTACCCCCTTTAAGGTAACAGACTTCACTTGGCTTCAGAGAAATAACAACAGGGTTACTATGGCCCTCAAGGGGTTTCTGGGTATAATTGATTGTCAATATGGTCCTTATAAATGGATGAGCTCCTTCTCTAGGTTGGAATGGAGACCCCCCAGATTTTTTTTTATCTAAACCCAACCCTGATTTTCTTACCATATTCACCGATGGGGGACACTTGGGAGCTTCCCTAGTTGTTTACCCTCCCCTAAAGAGGGGAAAAAAGCCTATGCCCATAAAGTCAATCCCCCATGAGGTCAAAGCGTCAACACAATTCAAAGAACTATTTGCTGTCGTTTTGGCTTTGGACACTATTCAGGAGCCATTTAACTTATTTTCTGACAGCCTTTATGTTGTTAACCTGTTACCCAACCTAATTGAGGCCCATATTAGACTGGACTCCAATATTATAACCCCATTGATGATTCAAGCCCACTCCCTACTTAAACAAAGAATTAACCCCATTTTTCTTCAACATCTCAGAGGCCATCAAAATTTACCAGGATTCCTCTCTAAAGGAAACAATTTGGCTGACAAACTGGCCTCTCAGCCTCAATGTAATACAGTCTCAGAAGCTACACACTTCCACTTATTAACTCATATAAATTGGAGGGGCCTTAAACATAAATATCCCCATGTGCCAGTCAAGGACCTTAAAAAAATTGTCCAAACTTACAAATACTGTCAGCCTTTCCTCCAGGTACCTGCTCTTCAAACTACAGGAGCCAATCATCGAGGACTACACCCTAATCACCTTTGGCAGATTGACGTTACACACTATTCTCCATTTGGAAAACTTAAATATATTTTTCTCTCAGTTGATACTTTCTACCATGCTTGCTGGGCATCGGCACATGCTGGGAAAAAAAAAAAAAAAAAAAAAAAAACATGCTATTAGCCATATGATTCAATGCTTTGTCATCCTTGGATTGCCAGATCAAATCAAAACTGATAATGGTCCCTGCTTCGTAAACAGGACTTTTATAGATTTCCTCCAAACCTGGAAAATCTCATTTTCCACAGGCATCCCATATAACCCGCGGGGCCAGGCCATCATGGAAAGATATCATCAAACTCTCAAGTGTCAATTACCAAAACAAAAGGGGGAATCCCTACCCCCACATGACCAACTAGAAAAGGCATTATTAACCCTAAATATTTTAAATTTTTCTAAAGAAGATAGACATTTGTCCCCTTTTCAAAAACATTGGACCTCAGCTATCACCTACAGCTCCATCTGGGTCAAATGGAGGGACCCATTAACTGGGGCCTGGAAGGGACCAGACCCCCTCCTCACAGCAGGGAGAGGATTTGGATGTGTCTTTCCTCAAGAGGAAAAAAGACCTATTTGGGTACCAGCAAGAGACTTAAAATATTTACCCCAACAAGGGGATGATAATAATCAATTCTCCAAGGAGTGTCCCACCCCTGAGAACTATGCCTCTGTTTCTTCCCCAGGAACAACTGAAGGTGTGGATGCTACTAGAACTGAATGAAGCCAGAAAAGCTCCAAAAAGATTTACAGAAGAGGAGACGGGACTTCCAAGACAACCTGCTGTGGACGAACTTACATGGCTTCTTAACCTACCTTCTCCCTCCCCTTGGGCCCCTCCTTCTTCTTGCTCTTTACCCTACCTTCTCCCTCCCCCTGAACCCCTCCTTCTTCTTATCCTCACTCTCGGGCCCTGTGTAATTAATAAGATTACACAATTCATTCACCAACAGCTTGAGGCAATTAAACTTCATCAGGTCACAATTAAACTTCATCAGGTCAAGGCACCACAGGTTTACGACTCAAAGGCAATGGCTTTTCCGCTTACTGGATATCCACCTAACATCCCTCCCCCACCCTCCATCGAACCAACGACGGGTAAGATCTCAGACAGGCTGAGACAACCTAAGACAGGGCGTGGAGTGGTCAATGGACTGGAGGCATAGTACTCAGTGACGGGTAAGGTTCCCAGAGGGGGACAACCTAGGACAGAGGCCATGACCGTCCACCGTTCTTACAAAAACAAAAGGGGGAGATGTTGGGCCCTGCCCCGGTGTGAGGCCTAGTGGTTCTGAGCCCAGCCAGAGTTTACCTGTACTTGGCTCCCGGTGAGGCCTAGTCAAGCTTCCAGAGCCTGAGTAGAGTTTCGCGACCTGTCCTTGGAGTGACTCAGCACCTAAGCTGAAACTGCCTCCGCCCAGCTGCTGCTGACGTGGTGAAATACTATTGGCCCTTACACCTTTCTCTCATCCTTTTTCCCACCCTCTCTCAAAATATATAAATAACTTCCCAAGACAATAAAGAGAGATTTCCGCCAGACGGACTTCTGGCTCAATATGGTTTTCTTTTCCCCGGTGGCTTGGGGAGGTTTTTTGAGTTGCCGACACCCGCCTTCCCGCTCAGCCCCGAGAGAGAAGTGGCTGGCCCGGCTCTCTCTCTCTTCCGCTCTACTTGCCGGTGGTGAAGAAAAAAAGCACTGGCAACAGGTGCCCAAAGTGGGGCGCAACACACCTTCTCTCTACCTTTTAGTCAAAGGATATAGATGGGCTTAGTGGAGAAGAATTACAAGTGTCCAATATAAGATAGGTGTTGTGATTCACTCTTGGAATCCTAGTAGTCAGGGGATAGAGGCAGGAGGATCACTGTGAGTTTGTGGCCAATCTGAATTCCAGGCCATCCTGGCCTATAAAGTGAGACCAAGCCTCAACACACACACACACACACACACACACACACACACATAGTCAGTTATGTCACTGATGAGATGGAATATATGTGGACCAAATTAAATCCTCAGAAATATATCCCAAGTACAAGAAGCATGAAGGTATTTGGTTGAGTTCCTTAACAAATGACAAATGATTGGGCTTAGAGTGAGGCACTGTTTGTATAGTGAGGTGGGAGATCAGGATTTCAGTTGCTTCATGGTTTAAGGCCAAGCTTCTAGCCTCAAACCCCAAGAACTGCTGCCCCTTTAAAGAACTTCTTGTGTGTGGGGCCAGAGATTTGGGGGAAGGGAGTGCTTTCCAAGCACATCAACATCAGTTCTTTTCCAGACTTCTGGTCAGCAAAGATATTGAATCAAGTCCTATGGATAATTTTTTTAAATGCTGGCTCTGGCTGTCTGCATCAATAGCCCCTAGAGGGGCCATGTCTGACATTTATAAACATGTTTACTCTTCTTCACCTAAATAGACAAGAGTCAGAGAATCCTCTGAATCATGTGGCTCTAGGCAATGCAAAGTCCAAGCTCTTGTTTAAATCATCCCTTGAACTTTCAATATTTCAAGACACAATTTGAAAAACAACAAGGAATGTTTTTTAAGCCAGGCAGAGCTTCCTTCGAGCAGATAAGCAATTAACTTCAAATCAGCTTCACTTAAGAGATTTCAGCTCCAGGCGTTCCTACTGGCTGGGACCAGGAAGGCAAAGTAAAATGGTATAAGGTAAACAAACAATTATTGCCACAATTTGATCAATATGGGACTTTAGGCAAACAGGTCCTTCTTTAAAAGCATCTTCTTAAGAAGGACTTGAATTATAAATCAGATAAATGCCCCCAGTTTCTTCAACCTGTTTTTGTATAAACATGATTCCAAAAGGCCACAGACACTCATGGCTGGTTAGCCATAGTGATTTCCATCCTTCTCTGCTCTGCTCTAACCCCCTTGAGATACATCTCTAGGGCACCTCTCCCTGCCTTTAAACTTCTAGTTGAAAGCCTGGTGTGAAGGAGCACACCTTTAGTCCCAGCACTGGGGAGGCAGAGGTAGGAGGATCACTGTGAGATCCAGGCCACCCTGAGACTACATAGTGAATTCCAGGTCAGCCTAGGCTAGAGCAAGACTCTACCTTAAAAAAACCTTCTAGTTGATTTGCACCATGGAAGTGCCCATTGATGAGAGACTGAAGGGCAGGAGAGAAATGTTGGGGTGTTTATTCCATTACTATTATCGCTCCTCTCACTAAACTGAGGTCAAGGCCATGGTCATCTCTTTCTAACTACAGTGTCGGTCACCTTCCATACCTCCAGATCTCAGCTGGCATTCCTTCACACCATCCTCCTACCCAGTCAGGCAAGTACTGGCTAGTCCTTGTATGTTTCCCCATCTTTGCTGAACTTGGCCCACAACATTGTAGATATTCCTTTAGAACATCTATTCGGAAATTTCAGGTGATAAGCTGGGTGGGGCAGCTCATGCTAGTAATGCTTGCACTCATGATGCTGAGGCTGAAGGATAGCATGAGTTCTAGGCCAGTTTTCGCAACAGAGTTGAGAGTTCTGGGTCCGTTTGCACAACAGAGTTGAGATGCTTTTTCAACACCAGTAAACACAGACAAAAAAATCACAGGTAATTTTTCATGTGTTCCTTATCACATGATGGCGATAGTTAACTATCCACAGGACCTACTATGGTAGCTGATAAGGAAGACGTTGCAGCTATATCCTCTTTATATGCTGGACTTTTGAATTAGAAAAAGTATTTCAAAAACAAACTGGCCATTATTACATATGCCTGCATTCCCAGCATTCAAAGGCTGAGGCAGAAGAATCGAGTTCAAGACCAGCCTGGTCTATATAGACAAAATCCAGTCTCTCTTTTTTTTTTCCAAAAATAAAGTTGTAATGCAGTAAGAAGGAAAAAGCACACTCAATATACCATTCTACATTTGATGATCAAGAAAACAGAAAGTACAAAATCCTTTTCTTGGAGAGTGAAAGTTCTTTAGAATAATTTAGATGGGTTAAAATGAGTATGAGTCAGCCTTTCATTATTTTCAATTGTTTTCATTTCTGGATTTAAACTGTGAAACTAACAGCTTACCACAAGTGTAGACAACCTATATTTTCGGAAATCTCTCATTTACATCTATTTTTTTATTTGAGAGAGAGAGAGAGAGAGAGAGAGAGGAAGAGGCAGAGAGAGAATGGGCACGCCAGGGCCTTTTCATCCACTGCGAACGAATTCCACATGTGTGCGCCCCCTTGTGCACATATGCAACATTGCACACTTGTGTCACTTTTGCATTTGGCTAAAGGTGGAACTTGGAGATTCAAACAAGCATTCTTAGGCTTTGCAGGCAGATGCTTTAACCGCTAAGCCATCTCTACAGCCCTACATATATTTTATATTAAGATAAAATTTAAAGAAAATGTTCCCTAGAGAGAAGTAAGAGGACCATGCTTACTATTTTTTAAGTAGATGCTTTAGAGACAGTAGAGACAAGACAAGAATAGAGATTTGCACATAAAAAGATATACAGATAATATACAAGTAGCAGAGCTGCCAGACCCTGCACACATTTCTGATCATATTTCTGTGATTTGAGGAAATGAAGTGTCTAGAAAAGCTTAAGTATTGTCTCTAAGTATGTAGCTTTATATACAGGGGGACTTTTCTCAGGACATGTTAGCAAACCTAATGTGTATGTATGTGTAGTAGGGGTATTCCATAAGACTCCTGATTTTTAGATTAGACTAGAGGATAATGAATGTTTTATTTACTTATTTAATTTTCGTTGGGGTGGGAATCAATCCCAGCACCTCACAAGTGCTAGGCAAGTACTCTACCATTGAATTAGTTACACCCCCAGGCTTAGACCAGAGGTTGTTCTTAAATTAGAAGTCAATTAACAGAATTCAGGGAGACCTGTGATCTTGAAAAGAACTTATACATATATATGTGTATACATCAGGCATGGTGGTGTGTGCCTGTAACACCAGCACTCAGGAGGCTGAAACAGGAGTATCCCTATCTCACACTTAGACCACTAAGCAATCTCTCCAGCCCTACTCTCACTTTTGATTAGAGTAGCTTTTCTTTTCAGATAGTGGTGACCACTGGGAGACTCAAAACTCATCAAATTTCTGAGAAGTGACAATAGAGTATTTAGTACTAACATGTCATTTGATTATGAGAAAAGACAGTAAACCACATGTAGCTTTGCCACCAACAAAAAGTTTAGACATTATCATAATATAACTATCTTGGAAATCTTTTATGACTGACACATTTCTTCAAAAGTAATAAAAATCTATTATACCTTGCTATTTAAATTGCTAAGTAAAAATTCACCCATATTTTTAATAGCTTGATAATTGTGTTTCAGTGTAATTGGTTTCCTTTGTAATCTTACAACTTTTCTTCATTTAGAAGGATTATTATCCAGAAAGTGGCACAAAAATCTTTAAGATCATCTGCTTTATGTAACTATGCTGACTCAAAAATTGAGTTTTTAAAAGTCTCTATTGATTTTTATGGTAATGACCACTTTATTCATTACTTTTTTCTTCAAATGATCAGAATAGTTGTTTGACTTCTGTTGAGTCAGGGAGGGAATAATCTCCATGAAAAATAGCCTAGGAAAGGATACCTATCCCTGGGGACAGATAAATTCATTCTCATTACTTTTCCTATTGTCAGTTTTGAAATTTCATTTGACCACAATTGAGGAATAAGGGATAAAATTGCCAACTTTAATGGGTCCAAGATGTTGCTTGCTCATGAACACCTACCAGAAAACGGTAAGCAGCCCTTTCAAGATTTTGATACAATGTTTTGTTCTGGCATTATTTTGGGATTACATGTAGTCACCATTTCAGACTAGTTTCCAGTTGTTTCTGCAGAACCACTTCTAATTTAAACTTTTATTAACAACTTGGATTATATATTTATCTCTTACTTTCATTATCCAGTGCAGGATATCACACTATGCCAAACCACAATGGCTATAGGAAGCTAATATGTCATCCCAAAATATGCCTCGTTTGCGTAAGAATTATTTTGAGCAATTTTTTTTTTGTGGAGGGACTGATTTGGCACAAGGTCTGTTTATGAGCTGAGACTGAGATGGAACTCACAATGTAGCTCATGCTGGCCTCGAGCTTACTTTTGAAATTTTTTTTTTTTTAGTTATCCTTTCACTCTAGCCCAGGCTGACCTGGAGTTCACTATGTAGTCTCAGGGTATCCTAGAACTCATGGTGATCCACCTACCTCTGCCTACCAAGTGCTGGGATCAAAGGCATGTGCCACCACACTTGGCAAATTTACAAAAACCCATTTTATTTATTTACTTATTTATTTGAGAGAGGGGGAGGGAGGGAGGGAGGAGAGAGAGAGAGAGAGAGAGAGAGAGAGAGAGAGGGCACACCAAGGCCTCCAGGTACTGCAAACAAACTCCAGACACATGTGCCATCTTGTGCATCTGGCTTACGTGGGTACTAGGGAATCAAACATGGGTGCTTAGGCTTCAGAAGCAAGCACCTTAACTGCTAAGCCATCTCTTGGCCTCAACTTTCTATCTTCCTGCCACCATGCACAGTTTTTGAGCTGATTGGTTTTGGGTTTTGTTTTTGAGGATGTAGAGTATGTGTGATGTGTGTGTGGTGTATATATAGTTGAATGCACATGTGCACACCCCATGTGCAGGTCTGCAGACACCAAAGGAGAATTTTGGTTGTCCTTCTCTTTTGTGTACTTGAAAAGGAGTCTCCCACTCAACCCAGACCTGCTCGTTTTTGCAGTTTTTCTTTCTGTTCAGTGATTCCCAATGAGTCTCTGGGCTTGACCCCCACAGGACTGGGGTTATAGACATGTGTGGCCACACATTGCTATTTATGTGGATGCTGGAGAATTGAACTCTGAGCATCTCCCGGGCCTCATGCTTGGTCAGCAAATGCTCTTACCCACTCAGTCACCTCCTCAGTCCCCTGAACTGAATATTTTGAGAAAAGACAGAGGAGAAACTCTGAAATTAGGTAAATTACCATCTGGAGAGGAAATCTGCATCTGTATAGGATACTTCCCTTTGATTTAAATATTTTATTTATTTTAATTTATTAATTTATTTGAGAGAGAGAGAGAGAGGCAGATAGGGAGAGAGAAAATGGGCACACCAGGGGCTCTAGACACTGCAAACAAACTCTACGCACATGTGCCACCTTGTACACCTGGCTGAACTGGCAGAAGTTTTGGCTATAGGTGGGTACTGGGGAATTGAACCTGAGTCCTTTGGCTTGCAAACAAGCAGCTTAACTGCTAAGCCAACTATCCAGCCCTGATAGTTGCATTTGTAATGCATCTTTATCTTTGTACCAAGAAGACAAGGGCAACCACATCACTAGAAAATATTGTAAAAGATGAAGGCACCAACCTAAATCTACTAAAACAAACCTTAACTTGTTTCCTATGCTTTTTATTGTCATTTCTTCATAACTGGCCCCCAGCACCCCTTCTTACTTCCTTTTGAAGAGAGTGATGCTATTTATATCTGAATTTAAAGCCACCTATTTTGAGACTTGCTAATTTCACTTGGGTATCCTTGTGTGAAAGTTGACCAAGAGCAGGTAATAACAGATGACAAGGAATGATGTTGAAGAGGACAAAAGGACACACAAGACATATAAACAGAAAGAAGGGGAGAGGATTCTAGAAGGGATGGGGGAGGGAGTGATGAGAGGAGAATCAACTAAAACAAACTATATTTAACTTATCATAATGATACCTAAAATCTGTATGCTAACTTAAAATACCACAATTAATATCCATTTATTGCTCACCTCTACTTTGACATAACATCCATCCTTCTGACTATTATGTAAATCCTTTTGGAATATACTAACGGACCACTAACTTCCATCAACCCAAAAGCTAAGAATGTCATCAGTTAACATTTGAGGCCTATCTTAGTGATTTCCCTGCTTTACACCCACCTACATGATGTTTTAACCACCCCCAAAAATTTGAAGTACCTTGATTTATGACTTTTTTTTCTTCTGAAACTATAAAAACTTCATAAACTGGTTACCACTGTGTATCATGGCATGTGGGGTAACCTAAATCCACTTTCTTGAGCAATGGCCACACGTCTTTGCCTCTAGAATAAACTATCTCCTATTCCATTTGAAATGAGAGCTGTGTTTTGGCATTGACAAATGTATACATGAGGTATACATATTATCAAACATTTTCTTATTTATTTTTCTTCTTAATCTGCCACTTTTATAGGCATCTGGCCCAAATAAGAGCTAGGAAAATTAGATAGAAAATTATTTTTCATTTCTTATTTCCATGCATTTCAACTGGATTTGACACATCTACAGAACACTGCCTATCTTTATGTCTCATACCAGGAAATGTACTTATATATGCTAATCAGTATCACTGTTAATAATTCTGAATGATGATCTATGTAAGACATTAGGTAGATAGTTAGATATTAGCAGGCTTAGAGGTTAATTGGGCATGGACTGCTACCCCCATACTATTTAGCTTGTAAAACCAATAACTGAAATTGTAAGATTGATTACTGATGAAAAGAATGGTGTCTAGAACTAGAGAGATGGTTTAACGGTTAAGGCACTTGCCTGTAAAGCCAAAGGATAGCCAGATGCACAAGGTTGCCATGCGTCTGGAGTTTGTTTGTTTGCAGCACCTGGAGGCTCTGGAGCACCCATTCTCTTTCTATCTGCCTCTTTCTCTCTTTCTCTCACTTACTCTCTCTCTCTCTCTCTCTCTCAAATAATAAATAAATAAATGAATAAATAAATAAATAAATAAATAAATAAGAATGTTTAAAAGAAGGACAAAGAATGGTGTCTATATCACATCTCTGGCTCTGGTTAGAGACATGACATTCTGAACTGTCTGCAAGGTCATTTATAGATAACTGTCTAAATCTTATAGGAATATTTCCCATCCCTAGCCTATAGCCTGTGTCTATGGTCTGGCCCACAGAGTCCAGCTGCTTAGGACCAAGCTCGAGTGTATGGTGCTGCAGGATCTGGCTCCAGGGCCCTTATCAGAGAATGGCTACCTCCTGATATGAGCCTGTGGCTGAAACTGGTGTTAGTGTCTATGGGATGGTATACAAGGGCCATGATCCCCACAATGGCCACTTTGTGGCACTCAAGAGTGTAAGAGTTCCTCATGAAGGAGGATCTGGTGGGGACCTTCTCATCAGCACAGTTCATGAAGTGGCCTTACTGAGGCTTTTGACCATCAGAATGTTGTTCAGCTCATGGATATCTGTGCCACTTCTCAAATTGACTGGAAGATCAAACTGACTCTAGTGTTTGTGCATATAAACCAAGATCTAAGGATATATCTAGACAAGGGACCCCTGCCATGCTTGCCAGCCAAGACCATCAAGGATCCCACATGTCAGTTTCGAAGAGGCCCAGATTTCCTTCATGTCAGTTCATCATTCACTGTGATCTGAAACCAGAAAACATTCTGGTGACAAGTAGTGGGACAGTCAAGCTGGCTGACTTTGGCCTGGTCAGAATCTATAGCTACAAGATGGCCCTTACTCCTGTGGTTGTTATACTCTGGTACCATACTCCAGAATTTCTTTTGCAGTCTACTTATGTAACATCTGTGGACATGTGGAGTGTTGACTGTATCTTTGCAGAAATGTTCTGTCAAAAGCCTCTCTTCTATGAAGCTGACAAATTGGGCAAAATCTTTGATCTGATTGGTTTGCCCCAAGAAAATAACTGGCCTCAAGATGTAGCTGTGTCCGGAGGAGCCTTTTACCCAAGGGGGCCTTACAGAGTCCAGTCAGTAGTCCTGGAGACAGAGATGGAGGAGTCTGGAGCACAGCTGCTGCTGGACCTGCTGATTTTTAACCCATATAAGCAAATCTCTGCCTTCTGAGCCCTGTAGCACCTTTACCTGCATAAGGAAGATGGTGGGCTGTTGTGAGCAGTAGAGAAGCCACTGTGAGTGCAGAGAACCCCACCAAGAAGCCCTCTTCTGAAGTTGTAGCAAT
Source organism: Orientallactaga sibirica (assembly GCA_036365145.1). NCBI lineage: Eukaryota > Metazoa > Chordata > Mammalia > Rodentia > Dipodidae > Orientallactaga > Orientallactaga sibirica. The sequence goes on along the minus strand of JAEOAD010000372.1, from coordinate 7,534,749 downwards.
ACCTCCAGTTTTTCACAGAAGATATTATTCTGCCTTAAATGACATTCCCCATCTTTTTGAAACTTATCCTCCTGCCCTTCTACTCCTCTATAGCGAGGGATACATCCTTTCCTCTCCCCCTCCCTACCTTGCTATCAGTTTTCTTTTTATACAGGAAAACAACATGAGACAAAGGGGGTGGGGGAAGAATATTATCCCTTCAGAGGCCATCTCATAATGAATAAAAATATACTATTATCCCCTTTATAAGAGCTAATCCAAATAATCATATCAATCACCTGTACAAGAAAACCCCCTTCAGGAAAAGTAGTCTGATCTAGAGACTTTAGAAATAGTATAAAGCCTGCTGAGAATGAAGATTAATACAATGATCTCTGGCCACTTTCCACACTTACATCCTTACGAGCACACACTATTTTGTTATCATCTCTGTCCATGACCCACTCTTACCATTGAGGGTGTGCTTTCCTCTACTGTGCAAGAAACTACCTATTTTCTACACTCTGCTTTAAGTATTTTGTTGGAATTATTTTGACAGAGATCACAATAACCAGGGAGCCAAGTGGAATCCAGAACAAGACATCCTGACAACATTACCAATTATATTTGAATTATATGTGAATCACTAGTGAAAAGTTAACATTTCAATTTTTGCCTATGTGTGTATACAGTAGTGTAACTTCTGTGGTGTGATATGTATTGTGGTGTTGGGTGGTGTATTCACATGTGTGTGTCTGTTGCATGTTCTCTCTGTGTGCACATGGAGGACAGAAGAGGTCTGGTGTCTTCCTCTATCACTGATCTGTGTGTGTCCATAATACAGAGTCTCACTGAAGATGAAGCTGTCTGTCATTTTCTATATGACTGGCTGACCATTGAGCTCCAGCCTCAGTCCCCCACAGGACTTGTGTTACAGTCATGTGAGGCCACACCCTTTCAGGCATTTGGGCTTGCATGGCAATCACTCTGACCTGTGAAAGCATCTCCCCATCCCTTAATATTTCAGTTTTGGGGAGCAATGTTTGAAGCAAAGTCTCACTCTAGTCCAGGTTGACCAGGAACATACTTGTAACCCAGGCAGGCCTTGAATTCATGGTGATCTTCATACCTTAGTTTACCAAATCATAGAATTAAAGGCATGCAATACTATGCCCTGCCATTTCAATTTTGAAAACATTTTTATTTCGCAAAATATGAGAGATATCTGTATTCATATTGACTGTATTAGAACATGTCAGTTTTTGGATTTGGTGCTTCCCCTGTCCCACCCTTCATCTCCAGCATGCATTCTATGCCTTTTATTTTTGCTATTCTTTGGGCTTCATTCTCCCACTATATAAAATTTTACCTGAGTAGTTAATATTCAGTTTTCTAGACTACATTAGCAGTTTTCTCCTTATGAAACAGATTCCATCAGTTAATATTGTGGCATCCCATTTATTTCTACTCTCCCTTTTATGCAATCTTCTTATGTTTTCTTCTACCCCCAAATAATATTTATGGCATTTCTTCCATTTTTCATCTCTTCTTGTATTCTTTGTTTTTCCTCTTATTTTCTCACCTGTTTCGTATTAGTGTGAACATTTGTCATTGCTGATATAATGACTTTTAGATATAAGCTTATCATGCTGTTCATATGAAAGTCATTAAAAGCAAGACCCAAAGCCCATTTTCATGAAATCATCTCGAGCTTATCTGCAACAGTATCTAGAGATGATTTAGAGTGAAACATCAGCTACAAAACTTAGAGGGGAAGCTCTATTCAATAGGATTATACTCGCTTCGAGGAGAAGAACAGATCCAATATTCCTAACTCATTTAGGATACTTCCTACTGGCACATTGAATCAGAGTTGGTAAACCCCCAGGCTTCTAATCTTTCTTTGCTTGCTTGTTCTCTCTCGCTTATACTCCTGGTGTATTGCTCACCACCCACCATGCCTAAGTAAAATATAAAATCTTTGAATTGAGTTAAACTTTTAAACATTAATTCTGCATGCTTGGGTTAAATTGGTAACAAGTGTTACTTTATTAAGAGATATTGGTGGATGATATGCATTTTCACATGCATCTCCAGCCACATTTTCTGGTCTATATATAGTAATCTGTAATTTATTATGTATGTACCCTCTGTAAACTCTCAGACTCTTATTTGTTTTTGTTTTGAGAAATGATCTGGTGTGTGGCTTAGGTTTGCCCTGAACTTGCAATCCTCCTGTCTCAGCCTCCTGAGTGCTGGCATCACAAATGTGTGCCATCATGCCAATTTTTTAGACTCCTTTCTGTGAAATAGAAGTGTTTTATTATATTTGGGCCAATTTTATTTTCTTAGTAGTTGTTGCAGTTACCTTCTTGTTGTAGGCACAAAAGACTTCACCAAAAGCTGCTGATGGGAGGAAACTTGTTCATCTTGGCTTACAGACTAGAGGGGAAGCATAATGGCAGGGGAAAATATGGCATGAGCAGAAGGTGGACATCACCTCCTGGCTAACACCTGGTGGACAACAGCAGAAGAGGCAAGAATAGAATGAGAAACCCTGCCCCAGACAAGGCATATAGGCAAAAGATTGACTCAGAAGTTGTCCTCTGACATCCACGTGACATCCATGGCACAAGCATGCCCACATTGACACATTTACACGCGAACCTGTACACACAAATCAGTGATAAAAATGTAAGAAACAGGATTGCCTGTTTCCCTCCGGCAGGTAGAGCGGAAGAAAGAGCCGATCCAGTGGCTTTTCTTGAGGCTGAGCGGGAAGATGGGTGTCAGTGGCTCAGACCCTCTCCCAAAACACTGGAGAGAAAAAACACACTGAGCCAGGAGTCATGTTGAGGCAGGAACTCGTCTTATTGTAATGAGAGGGTGTATATATAGTTTTGAGAAAGAGGGTGGGTCTCAGGATGGGAAAAAGGTGTAAGGGCCAATATTATTTCACCACGTCAGCAGTAGCTGGGCGGAGGCAGTTTCGGCTTAGGCCTTGCTGAGTCACTCTTAAGCGGAAGTAGGCCAAAGACAGGTCGCTAAACTCTAGTCAGGCTCAGAAAGTTCCACTAGGCCTCACACCTGGGCCTCTTAAGCGGAAGTAGGCCACAGACTAAACTCTAGTCAGGCTCAGAAAGTTCCACTAGGCCTCACACCTGGGCCTCTTAAGCAGAAGTAGGCCAAAGACAGGTCGCTAAACTCTAGTCAGGCTCAGAAAGTTCCACTAGGCCTCACACCTGGGCCTCTTAGGGCCCAACACAGGATGTGTACATTTTATACCACTTTGCAGATGAAATTTGGTTCATATATTATATACATATATTTCATGGGGTATAGCTCAGTGGTAGAGCATTTGATTGCATGTATACATAAATTTCTTTATCATGCAGTGAGTGCTGTAGTTGGAACCTAAGGCATTGTGTATGCCAGGCAAATATTTTAGTATTGAGTCACACTCAAGTTTTTATAGCATTTTTGTAATGGCCTTTGTTTTGATAACTATTATTTCTTCTACTTTATCTACATTTAAAGGCTTTATTGAGTTATAATTTACATATAACAAACTGAAAATATATATACTCTTTAGTATAAGTTGACATATTTTCATACATGTACACATGGCTGAAACCTTAACCACACTTAAGAAAATAAGCATATTTGAACTGGGTGTGGTGATACACACCTGAAATTCCAGTACGTGGGAGGCAGAGGCTGGAGGAATGTGAGTTACAGGCCATTGTGGGCATGACAGCTAAATTTCTATTGTCAATTTGTTGGAATCAAGGATTAAATAAGAGTCTAAAAGCTTAAGTTAATTTTTTATTCTCATATTTATTTATTTATCTTTCCTGTTGTTTGTTCTTTTTATATATGTATGTATATGTGTATATAATTATATTTTGCATTGTTACAAGTAGATTTATTGCATCTGTGTATGACTTTATATGGGTTATATTATCATTTTACCGGGATATGTAGCTACAAGTGAAATGGGTGCATCATACAGTAGGCATTTGTTGCCAGGGGAGAAACACAATTCCTCTTCAACTTTATGTTTATATCTGGGACAACCCTCTTATAAAAGGAACAGATTAACAGGAGAAATTATTTTTAAATATTAGCATGTGCAATGTACTACATCACTTGGAAGAAACTTCAATGCAAAAGTAATTCAAGGCAGTATGACATATACTTCAATAAAGAACAAGAAATTTGTGGAGAAATGACAGGTCAAAGGAAAGAGGTTTTAAGCTACCAAAGGTGAGACACTGTTGGGAGGTAAATATATCAGAAGAAACTAATAGAATAAGGTTTTTATACATCCTTTTTAATTGTGTGTGTGTGTGTGGTGTGTGATGTGCATGTGTGAGAGTACACATGTGGGCACATGTTTTGGGGGGTGTGCATGCATGGAGGCCAGAAGTACATGTGGGTTTCTTCCTCATTTTCTCTAGGCCTCATTTCTTGAGACAGGATCTCTTCCACTGAACATTGAGTGCACCCATTCAGCTAGACTAGGTAGCCAATAAACCTTGAGAATTTCCTATCTCTACTTTCCCATTTCAAGGATTACAGGCATGTATTCTTGCTTGGCATTTACATGGGTGTTGGAGATCAGAACTCATATCTTCAAGATTGCATGTCATGCCCTTTGCTCACTAAACCAGATCCCCAGTCCCTTTAAAAAAATATATTTCTCTATGTCATATGTGTGTGTGATAGATGTATGTGTGTGTAGATATGCACCCCTGTGTGCACACATGGGAAGGCCAAAGGAAGATATTCAGGTATCCTCCTGTATTTAACTTCCTCCTTATTTCCCTGAGAGTTTCTAATAGAACCTGGAGCTCTCCATTTTTTTTTATTAAACTGGATGACCAGAAAAACTTAGCGTGGTGGGTTGAATATATGACCCCATAGACTCAGGGATTCGTAATTTTTATTTATTTATTCATTTATTTGTATGTAGAGAGGGACCAAGAGATGAGAGAGAGCGAGAGAGAGAGAGAGAGAGAGAATGAGAATGCCAAGGCGTCTATCCACTGCATATGAACTCCAGATTCATGTGCCACTTTGTGTATCTGGTTTTGTGTGGGTACTGGGGATTGAACCCTGGTCATTCGGCTTTGCAGGCAAGTGCCTTAACCATTGACCAATCTCTCCAGCCCTCAGGTATTTTTTAAATTAAGACTGAGTTTGCAACTTGAGTCTCCAGTGTACAGAGTCCTGCTGGGGAAGAGATATGTCACTCGAGGTGAATTTTAAGTCCAACATGAAGGTGTGATCAGAGCAGTTTGAGCTCTTGCTGTTCATGTTTGCTTGCTGTTAGTTTTTTTCCTCTCTGCTCTGCTGATGCATGATGCAGTCAGCTTCTTTTGTCACTCATGTCTTTCCCGTAGATTCTGTAAGCCTGACATAAACCCTTTCCTCCCATAAGCTGCTTCTGGTTGGATGCTTTTTCAGCAATGCAAAGTTAACTACAGCACCCAGCAAACCTCCTTTATCTGGTCCCTCTGTTTTGGAGTTACAGGAATTTTTTTTTAATTTTATGACAGAGAGAGAGAGAGAGAGAGAGAATGAATTGGTACACCAGGGCCTCAGCCACTGCAATCAAACTCCATATGCTTGTGTCACCTAGTGGGCATATGCGACCTTGATCTTGCTTCACCTTTGTGTGTGTGGCTTACATGGGGTCTGGAGAGTCAAACATGGATCCTTAGGCTTTGCAGGCAAGCACCTTAACTGCTAAGCCAGCTCTCTAGCCCCAGGTATCTTTTTGATATGAGGGCCAGGATTGAATGAGGTCCCCATGCTTGTACAGAAAGTGCTCTTACCCACTGAGGCATCTCTCCAGCCCTCTGTTTTTGTTGTATTGAGACAAGGCCTCCTCAAGCTTAGGCTGGCTTGGAATTCACTATGCAGCCCAAGCTGGCCTCAAACTTTTGGCAATTCTTCAGTGTTAACCTCCTACCAAGTACTGGGATTAAAGATATAAGCCACCATGCCTAACATAACATTTTTGTTTGTGGTATCCTCTGTTGCCTGTGAGCTAAAAGAGTTGTCACTACTGAAGCATGTCCATCCTTATGCAGGAATGTGGGAGGCTGGAAATAAATCTTTTCTCCTTTTCCTGCTTCTTAATTCAGCTCAAGAATAGTTTTTGTGTCAAACACAAATATTTTAGGGCAACATTTTGGTTTCCTCTTATATTTGATTTAAGAAACTATCACACTGTTTTACAAAATAGTAATACACCTTTACTTCACCACCAACAATCTATGAGCATTATAGTTGTCCCACATTCCTGTCATGTTCTATTGAGTAACAAGAATGCAAACTTATTTCTGTAATCCCAGGGTTTGGGAGATTCAGGCAGGAGGATTTGAAGTCAAAAGTCATTCTCAGCTACATGGAAAGTTTGATGAGGGCCTGGACTACATGAGACCTTGTCTCAAAAAATCTACACCACTTTGACAAATTATGGTACCCTAATTGAAACCTTATTCTTTAATAAGCCTTTTCCTGGGAGGATGGGGACAATGGAGCACATGTAAATCATGTTTGGGGCAAACAATAGTACTGTTTCTTAATTAATTATGAACTTTACTGTATGAACAAATTACATGTTGGTCCCATTCCCCTCATATTACCCTACTATATCCCTTTTCCCCTGCCCCCATCCACTGAGGGCCCTTCTCAGTGAGGTTATTGGAATTCACCATGGGGTTATGAATGTATTAGAAGTGGCAATTTAAACATGAGTGCTGTTTTAACAAATGTTACTTGCTCTGAAAATCCTGGTTCCTGTTACTTATATTTTAAAAGTATCTCCTACTGACTGAGAAGAAATGAGGCAAGAAATTTCAATCATAAGGCAGTGAAGAAGCCCTGAATTTCATATTTCTATAGCTAAAATATTGTAACACATTAGGAAAAAAAACTTTTGACAGCTTCATGTAAGATGACAGCTGATAAATAATTGTTCCACAATATTCTTTTGTCTGAAATATTAAGTGTTGGAAAGTTAAAATATTTTTATTAACATGTAAGTGATTTTTTTACATACTGCTGCAGTAAAAGATATATATTTCTTTTGAGATTGGGAAAATGACAAGAAATGAAAGTTTCAGGCTAGAGACAACAGCTCCACTCATCTGTAATGATATGACAGGTCACCATCTTTGAGATTGGGTCAGCTGTTCTGCTTCAGAACTGAAGGAGGCATACTGACTCTTGAAATTAGGGGGTCTGAAAGTTGAAGGAGTGTCCTGCTCTTCAACATAAGTTTTATTTCCCCCTGGCTTAACAAATTTGGTAATCCAGCTAGTACTATGGATTACAATAAATGTTGAAAAGAGGATAATTGGACTTGCAATACAGTTTTGTTTTTATTTTGGACATGGGAGATGTAAGGCTGGGTTGTTAGGGGTCCCTGTGTACAGACCTGATGGAGCCAGGAGGATGAACCAAGGGTTGCAGAGAAGACTCCAGCCAGGACTGTGGGATGATTGCCAAAAAGAGCTGCCATATCAAGGTGGATTTTCCCAGGGTTATAAGCACCCAGCTGAGCTGGCAGGGGTGGCATGGAAGGCCAGAGACTTTGTCACTGGTTAAAGATGTCGAATTTGGAGCTACATGGATTGATGTTTGCCCTGTTTGTTATAAGTCTTGCATAGGCTCAACTTTTCCTTATAATGCCATCTTTTGCAGTGTAAATATTTACTCTGCTCTATTATGTACTTTTGGTTTTATAGCTAACAGTTAAGAGACCTCGGACTATAGGGATGTTTGAACAGTACTGGGATTGAAAAACAAGGTGAAAGATGAGAACTGACACCTGAAGTTTTCCTCCAAGCTCCACACACACTCTGTGGCACACACATGCCTACACACACATGCATGTGTACATGCACACCCCCACATACATGCATACTAAAATATTTAAAATAAAAAAGACTTAGAATTTGGGTTCAATCACAAAAAGGAGAAAGATGAGGAAGAGAATTATTATATAAGCTAGGCATGATGGTACAACCTGCAATCCTAGCAGTTGTGAGGCTGAGGCAGGAGAATTGTAATAAGTTTGAGGTCATCCTGGGGTACATTGCATGTGCAGGGCCAGGCAGTCCTGCATCACAAGACCCTGTCTTAATCAAAATCTAAGAAGGTATGAATAAGTCATATGGAATCCTAATGTTTGACAATGGTACATTCATAAGCCATAGATTGCCACTAGAAAATTTTCAGTGTTAGAGATGGGATACCTTCCGGTTAGTTGTTGGCCAGGAGGTCCCTGATGCCCTCAAAACATTACAAGCCATTGCTGAGGCTCTTCATTTCCCACCAGGAATAGATGGCAAGACCCTATTGCTAAAGACTCCCCATGCTTGGGATGCAAGATCACTCAGAAATCTTGCTATATCTGAGATGAAAACCTCCTTCCTGTAGATCAGGTGACAGAAAGCTGGGAAAAGCTATGCTGCATGCAGCTCCATAGGAGAAAGAGAGGTCACCAGTGGAGAAAAACAACAGTGGCTACTGCAAGCCTTAAGTTGAGCCATCCAGGCCAAATGAGCCAATGGGTACAATAGTGGCCTATCTGTTATGGGGGAAACCAACCACTCACTAATTGGATGTGGAGGCTCCACGATAGAGAATACATGTGTGATACTGAAAACCTATGATGGAGTAGTCATGAGCTCTAGGTGTGTAATGCCTGCTGGTGTCTGGCTAAATGCATATATTATGTTCACCAAATTGCCCAGTAAGCCCTTCTCTTCATTTTCATACCCATATATTAATGCTTCCCTCACTTTTAGAGAAGCTTCTCTTTTAAGATGGTGGTGACCACTGGGGTGATGCAAAAGTCACTGTAGTGCTGAGAAGTGACAGAGAAGTGCTCAGCACTGAAACAACTCTATTACACTTTCCAAGGCTCAGGGTCTATTGCAGAAGAGTTTGTGGAAAGAATGTAACAGCCAAAGGAAGGGTAGGACTCCTTACAATACACTCTTCCAGACACAAAATAGCCTGGATACCCATGACCTTGCAGTGCTTGGAACTACCTACACAAAACCATCATAATAGGAGGAAAAGATGATGAGACCAAAATAAATAGAGACCGATGGAGAGGTGGAGGGGATATGTTGGAGTGTGGAGTTGTGAAGGGGAAAGTGTGGGGAGGGAATTATCATGGTTTATTGTCTATAAGTATGGAAGTGGTTCAACAACAAAGAATTAAAAAGAAAACAAAGGCAAGTCCTATAGTGCAGCTTAGTAGTTGCATGCACCAAGCCTGGGTTTCCATCACCAACATTGAAAGAAAGATTGCTCTAGAAATGCAGAGAAACAGTAGAACATGTCTGTGTTTTGAGTATATCACTGTGGGTTTTACTTTAGAACACTTGTACACAACATAAAGCAAATTACCTTCACTTCTGGTTATATGATGCTCAAACAACACAAGGGCCAAAAAGTTAATGATGAAGCACAGTTTGAAGTTCAGAGCTCTCCCTGATGGATGCTCCTGTGATAGGGTCTTTGGGCTTTATTGTTGATACTGTTTATGAATCAAGTGTCCATGAGGCAAAATCCCACTGGTAGTTCAATAAATCTTTTTTCATTTTGTAGAACGAATAGGGCAATGATCCAGGGCTCTGGACTGACTAAAATCCCTGAAACTTTTAGAAACCACTCTACAGTCGGACAGTGTTTAACATTCTAATGTTTTATATTCTGCTCAAAATTTCACTGAACCGTTATGTCCAATTTTTAGATAAACTGATGAGAATGAATCACAACCAACATGAAGATTATCTTAAAACTAACAAAACAGATACAGGTAATATTTTCTGAGTATCTTAAATTATTTGGAGAAAAATAGTTTAAATCAAAATATGATTGTTTAAATATGGTATCAGATTGGAAGAACAATTTCCTACCCAATAACAAGGAAGAAATACAGAATATATGCACATTAACACTAAATTAGGAACATCCTCCAAACTTTTATAACCTTATAATCACTTTTTATGATTGTATAACACTTCACCCAATGCATGTAAATACTTTTATAAATAGGTCTCATAATTACAGATGTTCACATTTTATAATATTTTGATTTGATTTCTATTTTTAATTTTTATTTATTTATTAGAGAGAGAGAAAGATAGAGAAAGCGAGAGAATGGGCATGCCAGGACCTCCAGCCAGTGCAAACAACCTCCAGACGCATGTGCCACATTGTGCATCTGGCTTATATGGGTCTTGAGGAATGGAACCTGTGTCCTTTGGCTTTGAAGGCAAGTGCCTTAACTGCTAAGCCAGCTCTCCATCACTCTAGTTTTAAGTATTTTATTTATTTACTTGCAAGCAAAGACAGAGAAAGAGAGAGAGAGAGAGAAAGGGAATGGGTGTTCCAGGGCCTTCGCTCATTGCAAATGAATTCCAGATGCATGTACCACTTTGTATATCTCAATTTATGTGTGTACTGAGGCTTTGAACCTGGGCCACCAGGCTTTACAAACAAGTTCCTTTAACTGCTTCACCATCTCTCCAGCCTCTGCTTTTGTAATTTGAATTAATGAAGTGATAAAAATAGATACCATGGAGTTTTTCTCACATTTGGAATTGCTTTTTTATAATAAATACTAAGAAACAAACTTTCTTTAATGAAAAATATTATTATCTTTGTTATAATGCATAATATTAAAGTACATTCCAAACAGACTCTACCAATTTTTACTCCATTGGCAATAAATGTTTGTTTTACTGAAACCCCACCAAGTTTAGGCATTTTTTAAACTTTTAATGTATTCTAATTTAATAAGGAAAACATTGCCTTGTTTTAATTACATTTTTATTACTGTAGATTGTTCTTATTATTTGTTGCTTTTAAGTTGTCTGCGTATACCATTAAATATTTATATTGTTTGAAGTATTCATGATGTTATTTATTGATGTATATGAGCTTCTTAGATATTAAAATATCAACCCTTGGCCTATTCATGCAAAATTTAGTACAAGTGAAAACTCAGCACTTCTGCCTGAATCTCCAGTTTTAAAATAACTATAGGCTGAAATATTTCTAAAGTTTAAACTAACTCTGAAATATCTTCTTTTTATTTATTTATTTGAGAGAGAGAAAGAGGCAGATAAATATGCAGATAAAGAGGGAGAGAGAAAGAGAATTGTGTGCCAGGGCCTCTATCCATTGCAAATGAACTCCAGACACATACACCACCTTGTGTCCTTAGGCTTTGCAGGCAAGCGACTTAACCACTAAGCCATCTCTCCAGCCCCTGAAATATCTTTTAAAATGTTTCATATTGTCTTAAAATTTTCCAATGTGATAGTTAATCTTGATTGTCAACTTGATGGGATGTAGAGTCACAATGGAAACAAATCCCTGAGCATGTCATTCAAGAAGTTTCTCACATTAGGTTAACTGAGATGGGAAGAGTCACCCTAACTGGGCATGATAGCATTCCATAGGCTGGGGTTTCAGACTGACTAAAAAGGAGAAAGTGAGCTGAACACCAGCATTCATTGCTCTCTCCTGACTGCAAACACAAGGTGACCAGCTGCCTCTAGCTCCTGCTACCTTACTTTCCCTGCCATACTGGACTGCACTATCAAATTGTGAGCCAAAATAAACCCTTCCTTCCTTAAATTATGTTTGTCATGCATTTTTTTCACAGCAATGAGAAAAGTAACTAATACACCATTCTGCCACTTTTATTGTTTCCTTTTAGTATTTGAGACAGGATCTCACTTTCTAGTCAGGTTAACCTTGAGCTCATGAACTTCCTGAGTTTTGAGTCTGCAAGCATGTGTAACCCTGCTCATTCAGTCTACTACTTTAAAACCAGTATTCTAAGAGAGGTTGCTGCTGCATTCATATTTTAGCTACTTATACTTATGGCCTGTTTCCCAAACTTATAAAACCCTTTTTTTTTGTTTTATAAGGGATTGTTTGAGACCAAAGTCCTTGTTCTGCAGGATGGTCTCTTAATCCTTCCCCTTCAACTGCAAAGTGCTAGGTTGAGGCATGAGCCTCCACAGCCAGATTTAGTCTACCATTTCTCTATAAATTTCTTTTTCTTCATTGAAAATACTATATGCGTGGATTTTTTTTTTTGCAGTGGCAAGAGGCCCTGGTGTGCCTATGCTCGTTCTCATTGTCTGTCTCACCAGCCTTAGGAAAACAATCTTAGCGTTCCAGCCAGTCATTGGCAAAATAAAGAACAACTCTCCATTATATACA